>OY728132.1:173271910-174678160 GCA_963277665.1 Viscum album | reverse complement strand
TTCTACAAATTCTTCTTATCCTCAAATATAAGAGGAATATTTTCAAAAAGAGGATGAAATCTATGTTTAGGATCTTCCAAAACATCATACCTAAGACACATAATATAATAAATCATCTTATATTACTAGATATTGTAGATTTTTTTTATCAATGAATGGAATCCCCTTATTGTTAACACAATTAAAATTCTCCATAATAACATCTCTTCAAAACTTTCAAAAACAAGTAAATGAATGAACATTACCTTTGATAGAATTTTCAAAGTCCCAACCAGGATCAGTTTAATCATTGAGAGGTGGAGGGTTGAATCAATGATACATTTTTTATGTTCTATTTATTTTTAAACGGCCTTCACCTCTTGTAAAATATTTACCACTTTTCCTAAAAAATATTTACACATCCATAAAACCACAAGTATTTACAGTTTTCACTACACAGTAAGTGTATCTAGTCCTTACAATGGTTTAGAAATAATCTAATTAAACAAATCCACTAGAAAAAAATCATTTTCTGTGGAAACAACAAGTATGAAATTCCCTTGAAATTGTGTTTCTCTATGATAAATAAAACAATCCATGTTTTTACTCTATAATGAATGGTGTAAATAAGTTTTTGGTAACATGTTTAGAAACCTAAATTAGTTGGCTCTAAACATGTCACTATATTGCATCATAAACTTATAATTTATGAATTATTTAAAAAAAATTATTCAATTTTCTACCCAAAAGTAGGTAGTAATAACTCTTCTGGGAATCGCATAAAAATGGAGTCTAATAACTCAGTTTGATTCCACATTTTGATTATTTAGTCTACAAATAAATTTGAATAGATTTTTGGGAACAAATTCTAAATATATTCTTTATTTTAATAAATCGTTCAATTTGATTTCTCATTTTGATATGGAAAATCATGATAGCAAGCTCTTCATTACACATCCTTTGTCTATAAAAAATTATTCCATAATTTTATCTAGAACCAATCTTATTCCAACTGAAAACAGCATCACTCTTACTCTCACCCACACATGAATAGGTTTAGAGTAAATTTTACATTGAAATCTGTTTATAGGTATGCAAAAAATATAATTATGGGGAAAATTTTATTTTCCCCCTCAACCATGTTCCATATACTCAAATTTTACTTTCATTTCAAATTCATATTTTCACAATTCAGCACCTCTCAATACTTCTATATTCATCTCAAAACAAATTTAATCTTCCAACAACATTATCCTTCTACAAACTTACAAATTATTTTTTAGTATGATACAATTTATAATTGAGATACAATTTTTTCACTCCAATTAAACACATATAAAACTGAATAATTCATATTTCGATGCTCTATCTTAAAATGTTCTTTTATAAATAAATTTTATCTTATAATGACATTTAATACCTTTGACAACAAATTTGCATTAGCTTCCTAAGATTTCACTATCTCTTTATTTTTTCAAAAAATACTTGGACTAATGAGTACAACATCTCATGATGTTTAGTCTCTCATTATTTATTGTTGTCACAAAATTTCAAGAATCCATTAACTAAATGAAAAAAAAAATTCTCAATTAAAATGGTAAAATGAATTGTTTAATTTCATAATATTCATCATTCTATGATCCCATAAAATAGATCACTTTCTTGGTCTCATTTGGTTTATCAGTGCCAATAAAATAACAACTATGTTATGCCTCTGATAAAACATTTTATCTTATTCCATAAATATTAAAAAAACAATCTAATGGATCAGTGTCAAAATATTATCCACTGGATTAGTGGAATATTGTTTCTGATTTAATGGTTTCGACCATTATTTTTTTATTTCAGATTCTCTGTAGTGGATGATTGATTATATGGATTAGTTCCTTCAGTTGATTAAATTATTTGATTGATTACCCAGTTTGATAGATCACTCAAATAATACATCTACAAAACCTCTGACTTCATTTCAATAAAAATATCATACAATTATAAATTTCAACATATTGTACTTCTTTTAATTAAGATCTATGATGGGAGGACTTTTACTTCATATTCTACTTTTTCATAAATGCCTACTTATATCATGAAATCTTCATGATGTTGAGAACATTGTGACCAATATAGAATTGACTTCTATATGTGGGAATGTTCTATGGATTCCAATATTTTGGACACCATCTGTTATTGATATTATTAATATTTTCATAACTTTTTATATACTCCCTTTACTGATTTTATATTGAATGTGCATAATTTGAGTGAAATATTAATGTTTAAATATTAAATATAATTTTGAGCACTATTTAAATTCAACCAGATTGAAGTTAGTTTACTAGTTTAATAATAACAATAATTTTACTTATCTAAATTATGTAGTTATTATTTTTTATGATTCCTTATTCAATGTCCCACATATCATTATAAGGAATCATTGGCCGATTCTACTATTTGAAGGGTCATATAGACCACATAAGAAGGCCCACAGAATCTATATAGAAAGTGGACCATTCATGAAGTTCAACTTTATGGGCCCAATAAAGAAGTTCAAATTAATTCATTCTTCTCAAAAAATTTCATAACAATTCATGGAGTCATAAATAAAATTTTCGAGGCCCCAATCCAAAAAAGGGGCACAAATGAAGCTTTCAAGTCCAACCCACCATTTTGGACAAGAATTAAAATCTTGACACAATTGCAACATATTCTCCAGATTTAATCATTAAATCAAGAAGTGATTTTTCTGTGTGAAATTTAATATAAGGAGGCCAACAAGATAGAATAATTTTTTTGAGGGCGTATTTTGGTTCAAAAATCCATTAACATTTCATCCTATGAAAAAGTGTTGATAAAAACGGACATGTGAAAACTGTTTAGTAAAATATCCATTTCTTTGGATTCAAAAGTTAAATTGATACCAAATATTTAGAGAAGATATTAAAAATATTTATATAAAACTTGGAAGAAGTTAATATTGCGATATGCATCTATCTTGATTTCCAAATTGGTGATGCAATTGAAAGGGAATATTTTGAATGCAAACAGTCCCCCTCCTTGGGATATAAATACAACCCCCTCTTCTCCTTTAATTTGGTTGGAATTTTAGAAGAGAGGAGAACACTATGGCAAGACAAAAAATTTCCAAAGTATTTGGAGGACATGAAATACTCATGTTTTATTTTATAGACCTTTCCTCATCTATTTGTTTTAATTTACTTTTGTAGTTTCCTTCATTTATAATTTCACATGTGTTTGTCTTTGTAATTCTTTTTTAGTGAAATTTTCTTCTTCAATATTTATTATTATCATACTAGTTCTGTAATTTAATATTAATAATCTTAAAATATTTTAAATCAAGTTAAAAATATTTTTCTTTTTTTTTCTTCCTCATTCAATCAAAATTATTTTCTTAACTCTCTTCAACGATCTTGTGTGTTCGACGCACAATTCAATTATTATGCCGTTCCTTTTATTCTATTTATAATTATTCACCAAAATAATATATTACCAAATTAATAACCAAATTAATGTATGCGTAAATGTACCATTCGGTGAGTCATTATTTAGATATGTTATGCAATTTAGATCTTTTTGTCAATGAGTATTCTTTAATTTAACATTGTGTATGTTGGACTTAACATGTCATGGATTAATGAATTTTTTTCTTTAATGTGTGGTTTTCATGGATTATTGGAACCATAAATACACTACAATAAACAATATTTTATTGAGACTATATCCCTAAGTTAATTTAAGGCTTGCATTAAAGCCTTAACACTTAAGAATTCCAATCAACATTATCTTGTGATGTGGGTGTTAATTTAAATACAATAACAAGAAAACCTCAAGGATATCACAAGATTAACTCACTGATAATGAACTCACCCCAATGTTTATTAAATTTTTAAATCAATAAATCATTTCAATTAAGATCTTTAAACACCCCCCGTCCCCCAATCAAAATACAATCAACTAAAAACAATCGACTATTAAAAAGTATCACCACTGAGGATTCGACCCAAGTGCTACTATACACATTAGAAAAGCATCAGAACCTTAAATAGTCAATATGTGACAATCGTATGTGATTTCAAATGGCACCATTTCTATGGATGGTGAAATTAAATTGCTATTATTTTCTAGTTATTTTAAAAAATACAAAATTTAAAAAAATTTAAAGAAAACACAAAGAAAACCCCACCTTCTTATTAAAATCATAAATGGAAAAAACACAAATAAAAACACATATTCCTCTTTCTTAAAACATATCTTTGAGTGCCATGTAGACTCTTAAACAATCCCTTGGATTTTTTTTCACCCTGATATTGAGTGAACAACACTCCAAATTTGGAGGAATATTAGGGATAATCAAATAATTCAAGAATTAGTCCTCATCCAACCAGTTGAGTTAGAAATGGCCAATCATAGAGAAAAAACACTAAAAGAACATGCTTCCCATGATATGAATTACCAACCATTTGGTATTCAATATCCAAACATAGATGCTACATTCAAACTCAAATTGGGTTTGATTCACCTTCTACCTCATTTCCACGGGCTAGCCGGTGATGATCCACATCTCCACCTTAAAGAGTTCCTAGTGGTGTGCCCTACCATGAATCCTCAAGGGGTTTCTGAGGAACAAATCAAACTATGAGAATTTCCTTTCTCCCTTATTTTCTCCTCCAAGTCATAGCTTTACTAGATCCCTCCTTGTTCTATAACAACATGGCATGACATGAAGAGACTCTTCTTAGAGAAATTATTTCCTGCTTCTCATAGTGCTTCTATCTGAAAGAAAATAAGAGGTATCCGTAAATTCCCAAATAATTCTATCCATGAGTACTAAGAGAGGATCAAAAATATTTCTTCATCTTTCCCACATCAACAAATCCCTGACCAACTCTTGATCCAATACTTCTATGAGGGGTTATTGGATTTTAAGAGAACCATCATTGATGCCACTAGTGTAACACCCACTACTAGAAAAACAGGTATTTGCGACGGGCTATTTGTGACAGGATCCCGTCGAAAATAGCCATTTGCGACGGGGTCCCGTCACAAATAGCCCATTGCTGAAAACACCGTCGCAACTACACTTATTTGCGACGGGCCCATCGCTAAAGCCTTTTTTTGCGACGGTCATTCTCCCCATCGCAAATAGTATTCCGTATTTTTGTAAAAAACTTTTAAAATAGTTTTTTGCGACGGGACCCGTCGCAAATCACTTTTGCGACGGTTCCGTCGCAAAACTATTTTTTTTTTAAAAAAAATTAATAATACTAGTATTTGCGACGGGTCCCGTCGCAAATACTATTTTTTTTAAAAAAAATAAAAAACTATTAATAATACTAGTATTTGCGACGGGCATAGTATCCCGTCGCAAATAATATAAAAAAAATAAAAAAATAAATTATTAATAAATTATTTTAATTAATATAATATTAGAATTATAATTTACAAATGAAAATAATAAATTATTTTAATTACTATAATAATAGTAGAATTATAATTCAAAAATAAAAAATAATAGAATATTAATAAATGATTTAATTAATATAATAATATTAAAATTATAATTCATAAATAAAAAAAATATTAATAAGTTATTTTAATTAATATAAAAATAATAGAATTATTTTACATTCAAATATTAAAATAATTCAAGTATTACAAAAAAATTAATTAAATTATAATATTATAAAATTTTAATATATATATAAAATTTAATATTATAAAATATAAATAATATTATTATTCATATTAATATTGTTATTTAAAAATATAATATTATTAATATTTTATAATGAGACAGAAACTACGAATAGAAAAAAATATATTTTGATTTCACAAATTTTATAACAGAAATAAAAACTCTAATCTGAAGGAGGGGGGGAGGGGGGGAGGTGGGGGATCTGCAGATGGTGGTGGAGGAAACTCCATCCCTAAAGCATGAGTGGGTCGGCGCATGTACTCCATCTGCTCATGATGCTGCTGCTGCCACCGACTCGCCTGCTCCTCGTATAGCTGCTACTGGCGTCGACGCTCCTCCTCATGCTGCTAACGCATCTGCTCCTGCTCCTGTCGGAGACTCTCTATCTGTGCAGTCTGAGATCGCAACTGATCCTCATACTATGTAGAAGAAGATGCACGAGCTCCTCTAGAGCTGGACGCCGACATCGCAGCACTACCATAATAATCTCCGGGAGTCAGTCGAGAGCCGATACCAACTACCCGGCCCTTCTCGAAGGCATACTGGGTGGCCTGCATCCATGCCGCCTCATCAAACTGACGGGCAGTGGTCTGATCTGAAGACTCGGCCTGACTCTCAGGCCGGGCCTGTGCCGCTGCGGCCTCATATGACTCCTATAGTTGCAATTTAAAATTAAAATTGTGAATATATTATATGCAATTAATTTTTAAACTTGAAAACAAATAATACTGACCACGATGTGATGCTGACGATCTCCTCTGAGCTCCCAAGTAGAAGGATCACTATACATCCTCCGATATACGTCGTACTATGTAATATCGGGGTGCTCGACAGCCTATAAGAATAAAAAATAAACTGTTAATATTTATAGTTATATAAAATATTTATAAATAATGTACGTACGAGATGTTGTCTATGAGTACTGAAAGAACGACTCCCAGCTCGATGAGTCACCTCCTGTCTCCCCCGATTCTGCCTCCCCACCGATGATCTCCTCTGAAAGGCACCACTCAACCAGTGCGCACATAATCCATCCCATACATGGGATGAAATATACTCTGGTCGGTGTGCTCTACATGACTCCTCAAAATCTGACACTCCTGCTTTCTTCATCGCAAATTTTCTTAAATTGAGCAAAAACTGACGAAGGCGATCATGCATGGCCACCTCCCATGCCTCGTGGATGGCGTCACGCATGGTATCCTCGATCGGATACCATAAACCCTACAAATAAATCAAAATATCAAGTTAGAAATGAAATAATTTACAAAATAAAAATTATTTATTTACGTACGTACCAACCAATGGCCGAACATGGCCTACTGCACATCAATGGGAATCTGCTCCCATGTGGTTCACGACTGAGAGAAATAGTTGCGCAAAATAGCGCTGCCCTGTCCGACTGCTATATGCGGAAAACTGAAAAAATAATAAACATTTATTATGTGAATAGATTAATGAAATCTTAGTCAAATCCACAGGTTATCACATAGGTTATCACACCTCCGTGTGCGTGGATCAAACCCAAGACGTGGACGTCACTCGGGGACGGGGTCAGGAATCATCAATCGTGCAAGACCGCGCCCCCTCCGCGTACTCCCTGGAGCGCCTGCAGGCTGAGGGTCATCTGTCAGCAACTCATCCGCATAAAAAGTCAGGTCAGCATCTGCCAACTCACGAAATGTGGCGTCGTCCATCTGAAACAGAAAATGTTAATGTTAGCAAATAATTGATAATTACTATTATATATACATATATACATATTATGATTGTATATAAATACCATCAAATGCTATCAGTGTTCATCTTCATCATCATCTTCATATATGTCAATTTCATCTTCATATTCCTCCTCAACATCATCGATATCCATTCGAGTTACAGTTGCTTCATCTCTTACCGTTTCAAATTCATATGTGACATCATTAACATCATCATCATCACCGACTCTTAAATGTGGGGTTTCGTCATCAATACACATGTCTCTTTGTAAAAAAGATTGATTTTGAGTACTCTCTTGAAAAACTTCAATTATTTGCACATCAGTGAAAGCACATTCACTTTGACTAAACTGATTGTCTCGAATTTTGATTTTTATTACACTCCACCAATCAGTCAAGTCTCTTGATGTTGCACAGTACATTGCATAATAAAATTGATATGCCTGTTGAGCCAATAAGAATGGTTCATTTACTGCGAGAACACTTTTACATTTAATATCGATGATTCCAGGAGTTGGATGAACACGCACGCCTCTCTCTGTATCCAACCACCGACATTTGAACATGGTTATGTAATGTTGTCCAAGATAACAGAGTTCAATGATTTCATCAAGTATGCCATAAAAGTCAACTTCATTTTCTCGATGATGAGATCCTCTCAAGCTAACTCCACTGTTCATTGTTTTTTTCGATTCCCCATATGCATGTGTGTGGAATCGAAATCCATTCACCACATATGCATTATAAGTTTTAACAGGTTTGGAAGGTGGGTTACTCAATACACACAACCGTTTGTCAATTTTATCAGCATGTCGAGACACCTGAAAATTTGTGAAATAATTATCAATATAGTAAACTATACATTGAATGAGTTGCTAAAAGATAGAGAATTTATGTTACCAGTTTTTGAAACCACTGAGATAAATTTTTCAGTCGACGTTCTTCAAGAGCAGCTGCTGTAATTTGTGGAATTTGTTTCTTGATATGATTATCATACAACCTATAAAAACCAAAGTTATTTACTGTAACATAAATGATAGAATAAGTGATATAAACACTTACAGTACAACTGATGTCATCTCTTCACAGTTGATAAGAACATACCTATGAGCTCTCTGATGTTCATCATCTGAAAGCCAGCGTTCATAAACTCCACCAAAACCAAGCTCTGATTGGTTGAAAATAGATAATTGATTTTCGATTTCATCAATATTCCTCTCGTTCCGTCCCATTCGGTTGTGTTTTGAAGGATACTCAGATTCAAAATAATGGGAGTAGAAAAAAGATATTTCCTCTTGCAAATAAGCTTCTGCAATAGATCCTTCAACAGATGCTTTGTTACGTACTTTTCTTTTCAATTTTTGCATGCATCTTTCAAATGGGTACATCCATCGAAACTGTACCGGACCTCCACATTTGGCTTCATATGGAAAATGTAACATCAAATGTTCCATTGAGTCGAAGAAAGATGGCGGAAATATTTTTTTCCAGTTTACATATAATTACAACAACATCTTTTTCAAGTTTTCCTAGAGCATCATAATCTGCCGTAGCCACACAAATTTCCCGAAAAAAATGAGACATGTCTGTTATGGAATCCAAAATCACAGAATTCAACAGACCTCTAAATACAATGGGTAGAAGTCTCTCCATTATAACATGACAATCATGACTTTTCAATCAAGTAATATGACCATTCTTTACACATCTACCCAAATTGGAAGCACAACCATCTGGAAGTCTCAAATCTGCAATCCACTGACAAAATAATAAACGGTTTTCTTTAGACAGTGTATAAGTTTCTTTTGGTTTCAGTAACCTTTCTATTCTAACATTCTCCAATAGTTCCAATCCTGGATGCCTACAAATTTGGGCAAGATCTAAACGTGCATTTACATTGTCTTTGCTCTTTCCTGGCGTATCAAAAACTGTATGAAACAAATTATCAAAACAGTTCTTCTCAATATGCATGACATCTAACATGTGGCGGACCAACAAATCAGACCAATATGGAAAATCCCAAAATATGCTACGTTTAATCCAATTGTGTTCTTTCCAAAAACCAGAAATTTTCTGTTGGTTTATTGTGGGACCAAAAGTGATGGGAGGTAATGAAAATACAACTGATTTTAACTCCGAACCTGATAGCATTTTTGGAGGTCCATCCATTTCAACTGTTCCTTTTCTGAAATGAGATCTGTTTCTGCGAAAAGGATGATCAGCTAGAAGAAATCTGCGATGACAGTCAAAATAACAAGGTTTCTTTCCATGAATGAGCATAAATGATTTGTTCTCTCCCATACAGTAAGGACATGATTTCTAACCATGTGTACTCCAGCTAGATAACATCCCATAAGCCGAGAAGTCACTTATTGTCCACATCAATGCTGCTCTCAGTATGAAATTCTGTTTCGTTGCAACATCATATGTACTGACACTAGTACTCCACAATAAATTTAATTAATCAATCAATGGATTCAAATAAACATCAATATTTTTCTTCGGATGTCCTGGAATTAGTAAAGTCAAAAAGATATATGGATCCTTTATCAACATCCTTGGAGGTAAATTGTACGGAGTTAAAAAAACAGGCCAACATGAATATTGACTACCATAAGATCCAAACGGACAGAAACCATCAGTGGAAAGGCCCAGTTGAACATTTCTAGCTTCTAAAGCAAAGGATGGATGCACTCTATCAAAATGTTTCCATGAATCACCATCAGCTGGATGATTCAAGCTTTTATCGGTTGAAATATTCTCTTTATGCCATGACATCATTGTCACTGTATTCTTAGACATGAATAAACGCTGAAGTCTGGATGTAAGCGGAAAATATCTCAACTATTTTACAGGAATCAAACCAGACTTCCCGTGTTGTCCTTCTTTATATCTCAGTTTCCCACATGTGGGACAACTAACCAATGACTCATTTTCCCCAGAATATAAAATGCAGTCATTTGAACATGCATGAATCTTCTGACAAGTAAGTCCCAAATTTCGAACCAACCTCTTACTTTCATAGTAATTTGCTGGTAAAACATTTCCTTCGGGTAATAGTGTTTTCACCAAAGAAAATATCTGGTCAAAACAGGTGTTTGACATTCCGTTATCTGATTTGATAGCCATAAATTTTGCAACTGCTTCTAATTTGCTCATCTTGCAGCCAGGATATAATACATCCTCAGCAGACTTCAACAAATCATAAAATTCAGATGGTCCCAACTCAGGATTTGAAGCTATATCAGCCGGAGTTTCTGTATGTTGAACAGATGAACCTGCAACATCATGTACTAAATCTTGAAACTGGGATGGATCCGGAATCAAGTTGGTATCACCTGCTCTGGAACTGCGTTCACCGTGTTGATACTAAAAAACATAATCTGCTTGAAAACCAAAACGCAAGAGATGTTCCCCCACTTTGTCAAACGTGTCAAACGTTCTCAATGCACATTTTCTACAAGGGCATTTTATTTTTCCTTCTGAAACAAATTCTGGATTTGATGCTGCAAATGATAAAAAAATCTCCACACCCTCTATATATACTGGATTTAAACCAGAACCATTTGGATTTCTACGTTGATTTATCCATATGCGGTCATCTAATAATGACTGTCGATGACCTCGTTGTTCCATATTTTTCTATAAAATATAAAAGCATTACTGGTTTTGAATAATTTGTTAGAAAAAACACTCAATCAAGGATTGAATATATTGAGAATAAAGCAAAACATGTTACAAATATTGATAATTTTAATATTATATTGATTTTTTATTTTTTTATAATACTAATATAATTTTTTTCATAAATATTAATTATATAATAATAACATCATTACATTATTAGTATATTTTATTATTAATATTAAAATAATATAATTTTTTATATTATATACAATTCTCCTTTCATCTGTGTGTTTAACATTCTGTCTCCACATGTAATATTGGCATTCACTTTCACCTCTCCATTGGCAAGTAGGTTGATAATTTTGAAAAAGAATGCCAATATTACATGTGGAGACAGAAAACACACAGAAAAAAAAAGAATTGTATATAATATAGAAAATTATATTATTTTAATATTAATAATAAAATATACAAATAATGTAATGATTTTATTACTAATTATTGCAAATTATTACTAATTATTGCTAATTATTGGTAATTATTGGTAATTATTGGTAATTATTACTAATTATTAGTAATTATTGCTAATTATAACTAATTATTTCTAATTATTAGTAATTATTGCTAATTATTAGTAATTATTACTAATTATTAGTAATTATTGATAATTATTAGTAATTATTCCTAATTATTCCTAATTATTACTAATTATTACTAATTATAAATAATTAAAAATAATTATTCCTAATTATTCCTAATTATTCTTAATTATTACTAATTATTACTAATTATTCCTAATTATTACTAATTATTCCTAATTACTACTAATTATTCCTAATTATTCCTAATTATTCCTAATTATTACTAATTATAAATAATTATAAATAATTATTCCTAATTATTCCTAATTATTCCTAATTATTACTAATTATTCCTAATTATTCCTAATTATTACTAATTATTCCTAATTATTACTAATTATTCCTAATTATTCCTAATTATTCCTAATTATTCCTAATTATTCCTAATTATTACTAATTATTACTAATTATTACTAATTATTAGTAATTATTGCTAATTATTACTAATTATTGCTAATTATTATTAATTATTGCTAATTATTAGTAATTATTACTAATTATTAGTAATTATTGATAATTATTAGTAATTATTCCTAATTATTCATAATTATTACTAATTATAAATAATTATAAATAATTATTCCTAATTATTCCTAATTATTCCTAATTATTCCTAATTATTCCTAATTATTACTAATTATTTCTAATTATTCCTAATTATTACTAATTATTCCTAATTATTACTAATTATTCCTAATTATTCCTAATTATTCCTAATTATTACTAATTATAAATAATTATAAATAATTATTCCTAATTATTCCTAATTATTCCTAATTATTACTAATTATTCCTAATTATTCCTAATTATTAATAATTATTCCTAATTATTACTAATTATTCATAGTTATTCCTAATTATTCCTAATTATTACTAATTATTACTAATTATTAATAATTATTAGTAATTATTGCTAATTATTACTAATTATTGCTAATTATTATTAATTATTGCGAATTATTAGTAATTATTACTAATTATTAGTAATTATTGATAATTATTAGTAATTATTACTAATTATTGGTAATTATTACTAATTATTGGTAATTATTACTAATTATTGGTAATTATTACAAATTATTAGTAATTATTACTAATTATTGGTAATTATTACTAATTATTACTAATTATTACTAATTATTCGTAATTATTACTATTTATTCGTAATTATTACTAATTAGTCGTAATTATTACTAATTATACATAATTATTACTAATTATTGGTAATTATTGGCAATTATTGGTAATTATTGGCAATTATTGGTAATTATTGGTAAGTATTGTTAATTATTACTAAATATTGGTAATTATTGGTAATTATTACTAATTATTGTTAATTATTACTAATTATTGTTAATTATTGGTAATTATTACTAATTATTGGTAATTATTCCTAATTATTACTAATTATTGGTAATTAATACTAATTATAGGTAATTATTACTAATTATTGGTAATTAATACTAATTATTGGTAATTATTACTAATTATTGATAATTTTTTCTAATTATTGGTAATTTTTCCTAATTTTTACTAATTTTTCCTAATTTTTCCTAATTTTTTCTAATTTTTCTTAATTTTAGGTATTTATTACTAATTATTACTAATTATTGCAAATTATTACTAATTATTGCAAATTATTACTAATTATTGCTAATTATTGGTAATTATTGCTAATTCTTGGTAATTATTGGTAATTATTGATAATTATTCCTAATTATTCCTAATTATTCCTAATTATTCCTAATTATTCCTAATTATTCCTAATTATTCCTAATTATTCCTAATTATTCCTAATTATTACTAATTATTACTAATTATTACTAATTATTACTAATTATAAATAATTATAAATAATTATTCCTAATTATTCCTAATTATTACTAATTATTCCTAATTATTACTAATTATTACTAATTATTCCTAATTATTACTAATTATTCCTAATTATTCCTAATTATTCCTAATTATTCCTAATTATTCCTAATTATTCCTAATTATTCCTAATTATTCCGAATTATTCCTAATTATTCCTAATTATTCCTAATTATTTCTAATTATTGGTAATTATTGGTAATTATTGGTAATTATTGGTAATTATTGATAATTATTGGCAATTATTACTACTTATTAATAATTATTACTAATTATTACTAATTATTGATAATTATTACTAATTATTACTAATTATTACTAATTATTGGTAATTATGACTAATTATGACTAATTATTCTTAATTATTAATAATTATTGATAATTGTTCCTAATTATTAGTAATTAAATGAATAATTACCAATAATTAGGAATAATTACCAATAATTACAAATAATAACATTATTAGTATATTTTATTATTAATATTAAAATAATATAATTTTTTGATTTATATACAATTCTCCTTTCATCTGTGCATTTTCTATCTCCACATACAAATAATACATGTGAATACAGTAAACACACAGATGAAAAGAGAATTGTATATATATAAAAAATTATATTATTTTAATATTAATAATAAAATATACTAATAATGTAATAATGTTATAATTCCTAATTATTGGTATTTATTACTAATTATTAATATTTATTCTTAATTATTAAAAATTATTACTAATTATTCCTAATTACCATCAACTATAAACAATACTAATAATTTAAATTTATTAAGTAAGAAAACAATGTAAACATAATAAAATTACAACTAATTAAGAATAATTGAAACTAATAAAAAATAAAAAATAAATATTAAATTAAAATGAACATAAATACCTTGAAAATTGATCTGCTCTGATCGTTCTTCAAACCTTTAATATCAGCTCCGGAGAAAAAAATTATACTGAAGAAAAACTCATCTTTAGAAACAAAAGTTTGAGAGCAGGAGAAGATAGAGAATGAGAATGATTTGTAAAAAACGGATGGGGGTATTTATAGGTTAGATTATTTGCGACGGGTCCATTTGCGATGGGATTCCCGTCGCAAATACCTTAGCCAACATTTATTACGGTCAACGGTTAAATAGTTATTTGCGACGGGTCCCGTCGCAAATAACCACCTGCCGACATACTATTTGCGATGGGGAAATATTCCCGTCGCAAATACCTTTTACCGCCGCTGGTTATTTGCGACGGGAATATTTTCCCGTCGCAAATAGTTTTCCCGCGATTTGGCGCGCATCGCGGGAAAACTATTTGCGACGGGGCAAGCAATCCTGTCGCAAAAGCCTAATTATTTGCGACGGGTAAATACCCCCGTCGCAAATAACCCGTCGCAAATACCCATTTTTCCCGTAGTGACCCTAGGTAAATAAAGAATATAAAATTTTCACATTTATCCATATTTGTGAATAAAATATTAATATTACTTTAAAGGGGACGCTATTCTTGATGGCGTACCCAATACGCAACAACGAGTTTCTTGGGAATCTTACATTGCACTCTAATAATAAAATAATATTATTTTAAATGGTAGTTAACGCTTTGTCGCTGTAATGGCAAGAATGAACAGAACTAACTACAAAATGATTATATATGTTTGTAAAATATTTTTACTCTTTACAATAAATGTTAGAGGATTAAAAATGCGAATGAATCCAATTTTAAGCGTAAACATTCTAATATTCTTTAAAAAGTCGATTAACCGCCTTTTGATGGAGAACCTCTTTTAAATCCACTTTTTGAAAATTTTATGTGTTATATTTGAAAAATTAAAACTCTTCTTTAGAATCGGGACATCAAAATTTTCTTTGTGTAAATTTTTGGTATTTTTCCGATAAAGTTCATTTTTTAATGAATAGTGAAAACTTTTGTATTTTAATTCAAAACCCCTTTTTAATATAATTTATTTATATGATTAGATTTTCTTTTGAATTGGTTTTAAAGTGAAATTAGAATATATTTTTACCATTTAGTCCAATAGTGGTCATTGGAATTAATTTTACTTTGAAATTGGACTTAAACTAGTGTCAATATTTTGACATGTATTGTTTCATAAAAACAGGCTATTTGTCATGACAACGGGAATTAATTATTAAATTAATTAATGTAACTTATATGATTTGAATTTTGTAAAATAGACATCATTTTTGAATTTGGAATATCAAATTTAGCTTAGGGTGAAGTTTTGGTATTTTTCTGAAAAACATCAATTTTTGATGAATAGTGAAACCACTAAGTGGTACTTAAAAAACTGATTTTTCGTTCCAATGAAACATTACCACTTCTGTGTTTTGAATTTTAAAAAATCAAACATAAATTGTTTTAATTAGGAAGTAAAATGTGGGTCAATGGGATTAAAACAATTTTTTTTGGTAAATAGTAACTTTTATGTTTTTAATCGCGATTAGAGGTAATTAGTGTAATTTAAGGTAAAAATAATGCTTTAATAATATGAAATGACCTAGACACATGTCCTACCCTTATTGGATGTGTCATGGCCGACCAAGAAAATCCATGGGTCGATCATGGGGACCCCATGGTGCCACTTTGGAAGGAAAATGACATTAATATCTTTTTATTTAATGTAAAAGTAAAAATGACACAAACGTGAGATGTTTTACTAAAATAATTTTTAAATGGGGTTATACAAGTCATATTTTTGACCATAAATAGTCATTAGAAAAATAAAATTTTTTCATACATCATAGTATTTTTTTTTATAATTTTTAGACATTAAAAAAATTAAATTATTGATGACACCATGATGATGCAGCGATTACCACAATATTTAACGATTTAAATAAAATGAAAATATAATGTAAAATATAAGACCTACACTTATCAAAAACCTATTGTATGGATGGATATCGAACCCCTATCACCTTAGCCTTGAGATTTATAATTTTTGAACCTTTTTTATCCAAAAATCATTTTATAACAAATTATCTTTTTTTAACTTTCCAAGAGTGCCCCACCTCTCCTCTTATAAAAGGCCCCCACCTATACCACCTTACCCACACTTCCAAAGCCTTTGGCTCGGAAAAACCCTTCCCATTTTGTCTCTCCAAATCCCTCTCTTACTCCTAGTAGCCTCACTTTGTGCATAAGGCTTCCCAAGGAAGCCTTTGAGCTCAAATCAAAAAGAGTTACCCGATTTAAAGGTAGTGTCTTCTCTTGTGTTGTTATGTTTTATTTTGCTTCTCCAGCCCCCTAAACTATTTTTATTCTTTTATTTTTTAACAACACCAGTATCTTAAATATACTAGGATGTTTTTATGTGATGTATTCAAGCTAAAATTACACACACCTTCGTCTAATGGTTAAAGAACATACTGTTTCTGTGGTTGGCGATTTTCTGCCTCACGAAACGATGATTGTTCAATATTATTTTAACACCTTTAATGGTGGCCATTATGATGTCACTGTATTTTATATATTATATATCTTGTATTTACGTTTACTATATGCTTCTGTATTTTATATTTAAAACATACCTTTATTCTTTTCATGTTGTGCAAATGCGATAATTTCATATGAGGAAGTGTGGACTACTGCCCCCTCAAGTGATGTGACTCGTTAATGCAATACATGAAATGTATAAAGAATGAAATTAATGAAAATATGTGACCTATATAACATATATATTATAGTGTAATTATAATATATATATATCTCATTTTTTTTTAATTCCATTAATATGACAAAAAAATGAAAGTAGTGTTCATGCGTATGTGCGGCCTACCGTCTCCATGAACAGTGATTTTCATTTTTTATCTCCAAATGTTATGGAATAGTATAAAATGAATATGTACAGGATATATATGATATTTTAATCATTAATAATATTATTTAAATGATTTACTTATAACTACATGGGCAATCATTTTCAAACAAGTTCATTTTTTTACTCATGTACCAAACATCGGCAAAAAACATCTGATATGAACTAACATTATTAAACAATTATTATAACATTATAATATGTGATATGAACTGAATAATAATATTTAAAGGAGGTACTTATGCAATTATAAATTTACCAAAGTTTATTATTCAGGAATATAAAGAAATGAACAAGACAAGTCGGACTTGAGGTAAGGGATCATACCCCTCTCTTTCTTTTTAAGTACACTCTTTTATGTCGTTTCTTTTAAGATCACATTTCTTATGATTGGGATGTTATTTTATATTACTCTTACTGAACGTTTTATGTTAATATGATTAGATACCCTATTTTCTCTCATCAATCCATTTTGGATGTTTTGAGTGGCGCCGTTAGGCTGCCGAATTTTCGTAAGAGATCCGACCTCACTCTTTCTTTTTAAGTACTCTCCTTTATGTCACTTCTTTTAAGATATTCTTTGTTATGTTGGGGGATGTTCTTCTAAATTCCTATTTTGGTAAATTTTATGTTTATATGGTGAGAGAACCTATTTTGATCTCATCAATCCATTTTTAGATGTTTAAAGTGGCGTCGTTAGGTTGCCGAGTTTTCGTAAGGGATTTTTCATCTCACTTTTATTCCTGTGAGATTTATGCTACATTTCCAACTGTTTCCTTTGAGTGGTATATGTAATGCCCATTATTTTACTCTTTGTGTAATATAATTTCGTTTATGAGTATTTACATCAATTTTTTATTGTCCTTCTTTCATGGGGTGTATGTTTCGAAAGATACCCAAGTCGGTAGGGCAACTTTTCACCCTCCTCTTTTTAAAAGACTTATTTTGTTGGGTCTTTTAATTTACATATTGTAATGTTTGGATATGTTATTATATATCCTTATTTTTGTAAATTTTATGTCCATGTTATGAGATACCCTTTTTATCTCTCATCAGCTCATTTTCTGATGTTTGAAGTGACACCGTTGGGCTGTCGAATTTTTGCAAGGGAACTTCTTAACCCAATTTTTATTCTTTGGGATAAACTTGTACTCTTTGAATATGTCGTTCTATGAATATGTGTGAATGACCTATGATTTTCTTACACTTAATATCCACTTATATTTGGTGTATTCGTTTGTCACACATAATTATGTAATTGATTTATCCTTAATCCAAGGATATTGTCTTTGTATGGGAGTTCGTCTCAATCTCCTTTCATTGAGGCATATTTTGTTTTATACACAACCTTCTTTTATACAGTGTATAAACCCCTTGGAATTTTACATTTATCCAAAAGGAATATTTTTTTATACGAATCGTTTTACTAAATGACAAAAGGTAATGTTTTTGTCGTACGTATGTGGCGAAAACGACTTCTCCATTGTTGTGACCATTATTTGAGTTTCGGCTTCCTTTACAAGTCATAATTTTTTTTTAAAATAAAAATAAATACCCTGTTTTACTTTTGTTTTATTTAGGTATTGAAAATGGTTTTCATAATGTTTTTATATCAATGTGTTGTATTGATATCTTGTGATTGAAAAGTGGAAATGTTATGTTTCCTTTATGCATGTTTTATGTGATACGATTATGTTGTGGTTCTTGGGCATTATTATGAAGATGGGTGGTTCCGTGATAAACTATGGGTGGGTGAGCCCAATATAGCTCTCCAATGCATTTGGTAACGCGAAGGAGTTAAACATTAAGGTATCTATGATGAGATTTAGCTAATATACTGTGATGGGTATTCAAAATATATCCAAGTGGGTTACTCCCTACGTAAGAATGTTATGAATGCCTCAAGTTACCTTTATGCCTTATGATTTCTATTATTTATTCATGATTTGATGAGGTATGTTAAAATGCTTATGTGTTATGAGTAAAGTATGATTTCATACATGGACTAATGTTTTCTTTTCATACTTTTATATCCCTTACTGAGATTTTTATGCCCATCCCAAGTTTATGAAATGTTTTTCATAGGTCAAGGGAAAGGTGCATGATATGATGGTAGTGTCAAGGATGTGTCAAGAAAGAAACCATGTTTTATTTTAAATATGTTTTCATTGATGGGGAAAACCAATACTATCTTTTATTGTAACCACTTTGTTTAAATGTGGGATGTAATGAATGTTTTATGATCTAATTCTCTAAAACTCTAAACCTGAAAAGATCCTCTAGGTGTATTCTTGAAATATCTCAAGATTAAGTAATGTTTAAGGCTGGGTCATTATAGTTGGTATCAGAGGTCGGTTTAGACAACTTTAGGGATTAAGAGTTTTTGTTAGACACATGATTGGTCCCTATATCTATTATTTAAGTTAAATCCTTGTTTAATAACTTTTTTCAGGTCAAGTAAAGTCGGTTACGAATAGAAGGAGGAGGATCTCAAACGACATTCCTATCTCTTCCTGATGACATACTGGCAATAATTATTGCAAAGTAATGTTCGGATGATTGTGAAAACCTTTTCTAGCATACAACTCACTTGCAAGCAGTTGTTTGAGATATCAAACACCTTCACTATACCTCGTTATCATCGTGGGTCATGGGTTGTATTTAGGAAAATACAATTTTCACAATATTCTCATATTTTCAAGAAAGGTAAATATTATCAAGGTATTTTCAAATATTTTACCTTATCACAAGAATTTGAAGCATATTATGATTTTAAAAATGGTGCTGAGGAATGAGACCCTTGCACAACCTATTTATATTTGCTTTTAAAATATAGTCTCTCATCACATACTTATGGTATTTTAAAAGAACCAATAATAGAAATTTCAACTTAAATTCTGTCTGACTATTTTATAGAAATCATGATTTATCAGATGTTTTGGAATTATATGTCATACATGATTATTTTCCAACACTGTTTTTCTATGAACACCCATATAACCCATGTTGTACAAGGTGTATTTGGATGGAGGAAGCAAATGATTTTGAATCACCTCTATATCATTGTGGTAATGCATGGGACTTCAACCTACGTGAACAAGATGACGATGAAACCGAGTGGAGGCCATGATCAAGGTATGCAGTTATTCATTTTGGGAATTGTTTTATTTTATGGTGGAGAAATAAGACTTCAAGAATTAATAAGTTGAGATCGTAATGAATTTGGATGAAAATGAGAGGTATAATGAAACTATTGAGGTTAAAACATGTTAGGGTTATTTTTGGAGTTTTATAAAAAGGACAACATGCATACCATGTGACAACCCATCATGTCGGACAAAGCTGCGAGAATCGAACCCACAACCAAAGTGCGACTGGTATTTATCGCCTACCACTAGACTACGTGAAGTCTCTGGTTAGTATGACTTATTATTTTTAGTTAGATGATTTTATGAATTAAGAGTATGTTTATTTTGGGTTATCTATGGAAATTATTAACCTATCATGGAGGATATGTGATTAGGTTAATTACTTTTCAATATGAGACTTTAAGAGAAACTGATGTTATTTGGAGATAAGTGTTAATTTGTACCTTGGAAGACTATGTGATTAAATCCTTCAAATATTTTTGTTTCAATCTTAGTTTGGTTTACTTTGAATAATTTTATGAACAAATTGTTTATTGAGTGGTCTTTGTTGAACAATGGGTATTGTTTGACAAATTTTGGAGATTAAGAATAGATTTTTTATTCTTTTTGGGTATTATCTGATCTCATACTAACCTTTTAGGTTTTAGTTTTGGTTAAGGTCTAAATACATGGGAAGTATATAGTTCTCTTTTGTGGAATTAGGTGATTCTCTAGTAGTTGATTATATCTCTTTTAATGTAAACAAGTCTTCCTAAATACTCATCATTTGGGGAAAGTACGAGTTTGTGTAAAAAATATAGTAAAATTTGAAAGTCAACATGACAAGTAAGTATGTTTCCTTAAGATCAAAAATAAATTCCTCAATGAAAAGTAACTTAAAACAAAAATGTTGTCTATTAAATTTTCCAATGGGGGAATCGAATACCGTTTAACCCACCACAAGTACGTGATTTTCTTGTGGTTAACTTTCTCTTAAACATGTTTTCTATCACTCTCCCTCAGAACATGACCCTTTGTTTTTTCATACATATCCATGTTTTCCTACATATAATCCTAGTATGGGTTAACTCGGGTGACCTTTGTACTTCTCTTTCTTTATTTTAAAGTGATTGTTTTACTGACTCTTGTTCCGATGTGGGATTTTCAATGAAGTTTCCAAGCCCAATTTTAAAATTGCGAGGATGCAATTCCCAAAAGGGGGGAAGGATGTAACACCCCAGGTAAATAAAGAATATGACATTTTCACATTTATCCATATTTGTGAATAAAATATTAATATTACTTTAAAGGGGACGCTATTCTCGATGGCGTACCCAATATGCAATAATGAGTTTCTTGAGAATCTTACATTGCACTCTAATAATAAAATAATATTATTTTAAATGGTAGTTAACGCCTAGCCGTTGTAATGGTAGGAATGAAAACAACTAAGTAAAAAATGATTATATGTGTTTGTAAAATATTTTTACTCTTTACAATAAATGTTAGAGGATTAAAAATGTGAATGAATCCAATTTTAAGCGTAAAAAATCTAATATTCTTTAAAAGGTCGATTAACCACCTTTTGATGGATAACCTCTTTTAAATCCACTTTTTGACAATTTTATGTTGTATATTTGACAAAATAAAATTATTCTTTAGAATCGGGACATCAAAATTTACTTTGTCTAAATTTTTGGTATTTTTCCGATAAAGTTCATTTTTTTAATGAATAGTGAAAAATGTTATATTTTAATTAAAAACCTCATTTTAATATAATTTATTTAAATTATTTGACTATCTTTTGAATTGGTTTTAAAGTTAAATTATAATATATTTTTACCATTTAATCCAATAGTGGTTGTTGGAATTAATTTCACTTTGAAATTGGACTTAAACTAGTGTCAATCTTTTGATATATATTGTTTCATGAAAACACACTATTTGTCATGACAACGGGAATTAATTATTAAATTAATTAATGTAACTTATATGATTTGAATTTTTTAAAATAGACATCATTTTTTAATTCTGAATATCAAATATAGCTTAAGGTGATGTTTTGGTATTTTTCTGAAAAACTTCAATTTTGATGAATAGTGAAACCACTAAGTGATACTTAAAAAACTAATTTTGCATTCAAATGAAACTTTACCACTTCTGTGTTTTGAATGTCAAAAATACGACATAAATGGTTGTCATTAGGATGTAAAATATGGTTCAATGGGATTAAAATAATTTTTTTTGGTGAATAGTAACTTTTATGTTTTTAATCGCGATTAGAGCTAATTGGTGTAATTTAAGGTAAAAATAATGTTTTAATAATATGAAATAACCTAGACACATGTCCTACCCTTATTATATGTGTCATGGTCGACCAAGACAACCCATTGGTCGATCTTGGGGACCCCATGGAGCCACTTTGGAAGGAAAATGACATTAATATCTTTTTATTTAATGTAAAAGTAAAAATGACACAAACATGAGTTGTTTTACTCAAATAATTTTTAAAAGGGGTTATACCAGTCATATTTTAGACTATAATAGTAATTGGAAAGATAAAAAGAGTTCCTACATCATAGTATTTTTTTATAATTTGTAGACATTAAATAAATTAAATTATTTATGACACCATGATGATGCACCGATTACCACATTATTTAACGATTTAAATAAAATAAAAATATAATGTAAAATATAAGACCTACACTTATCAAAAACCTATTGTATGGATGGATATCGAACCCCTATCACCTTAGCCTTGAGATTTATAATTTTTGAACCTTTTTTATCCAAAAATCATTTTATAACAAATTATCTTTTTTTAACTTTCCAAGAGTGCCCCACCTCTCCTCTTATAAAAGGCCCCCACCTATACCACCTTACCCACACTTCCAAAGCCTTTGGCTCGGAAAAACCCTTCCCATTTTGTCTCTCCAAATCCCTCTCTTACTCCTAGTAGCCTCACTTTGTGCATAAGGCTTCCCAAGGAAGCCTTTGAGCTCAAATCAAAAAGAGTTACCCGATTTAAAGGTAGTGTCTTCTCTTGTGTTGTTATGTTTTATTTTGCTTCTCCAACCCCCTAAACTCTTTTTTTCTCGTATTTTGTAACAAAACCAGTATATTAAATATAATAGGATGTTTTTATGTGAAGTATTCGAGCTACACTTACACACACCTTCGTATAATGGTTAAAGAACATATTGTTTCTGTGGTTGGCGATTTTCTGCCTCACGAAACGATGAATGTTGAATATTATTTTAACACCTTTAAAGGTGGCCATTATGATGTCACTGTATTTTATATATGATATTTATGATATTTATGTTTACTATATTCTTCTGTATTTTATATTTAAAACATACCTTTATTCTTTTCATGTTGTGCAAATGCGATAATTTCATATGAGGAAGTGTGGACTACTGCCCCCTCAAGTGATGTGACTCATTAATGCAATACATGGAATGTATAAAGAATGAAATTAATGAAAATATGTGACCTATATAACATATATATTATAATGGAATTATAATATATATATATATATATATATCTCATTTATTTTTAATTTCATTAATATGACAAAGAAAATGAAAGTATTGTTCATGCGCACGTACGGCCTACCGTCTCCATGAACGGTGCTTTTCATTTTTTATCTCCAAATGCTATGGAATAGTATAAAATTAATATGTACTGGATATATATGATATTAAAATCATTAATAGTATTCTTTAAATTATTTACTTATAACTACATGGACAATCATTTTCAAACAAGTTCATTTTTTTACTCATGTACCAAACATCGGCAAAAAACATCTGATATGAACTAAGATTATTAAACAATTAATATAACATTATAATATGTGATATGATCTGAATAATAATATTAAAGGAGGTCCTTAAGCAATTATAAATTGACCAAATTTTATTATTCAGGAATATAAAGAAATGAACAAGACAAGTCGGACTTGAGGTAAGGGATCATACCCCCCTCTTTCTTTTTAAGTACACTCTTTTATGTCGTTTCTTTTAAGATCATATTTCTTATGATTGGGATGTTATTTTATATTACTCTTACTGAACATTTTATGTTCATATGATTGGAGACCCTATTTTCTCTCATCAATCCATTTCGGATGTTTTGAGTGGCGCCGTTAGGCTGCCAAATTTTCGTAAGAGATCCAACCTCTCTCTTTCTTTTTAAGTACTCTCCTTTATGTCACTTCTTTTAAGATCTTCTTTTTTATGTTGGGGGATGTTCTTTTAAATTTCTTTTTCTGTAAATTTTATGTTAATATGGTGAGAGACCCTATTTTGATCTCATCAATCCATTTTTAGATGTTTCAAGTGGCGTCGTTCGGCTGTCGAGTTTTCATAAGGGATTTTTCATCTCACTTTTATTCCTGTGAGATTTATGATAAATTTTCCACCGTTTCCTTTGAGTGGTATATTTACTGCCCATTATTTTACTCTTTGTGTAATATAATTTCGTTTATGAGAATTTACATCAATGTTGTATTGTCCTTCTTTCATGGGCTGTATGTTTCGAAAGATACCCAAGTCGGTAGGGCAACTTTTCACCCTCCTCTTTTTAAAAGACTTATTTTGTTGGGTCTTTTAATTTACATATTGTAATGTTTGGATATGTTATTATATATCCTTATTTTTTTAAATTTTATGTCCATGTTATGAGATACCCTTTTTATCTCTCATCAGCTCATTTTCTGATGTTTGAAGTGATGCCGTTGGGCTGTCGATTTTTTGTAAGGGAACTTCTTAACCCAATTTTGATTCTTTGGGATAAACTTGTACTCTTTGAATATGTCGTTCTATGAATATGTGTGAATGACATATGATTGTTTTACACTTAATATCCACTTATATTTGGTGTATTCGTTTGTCACACATAATTATGTAATTGATTTATCCTTAATCCAAGGTTACTTTCTGTGTATGAGAGTTCGTCTCAATCTCCTTTCATTGAGGCATATTTTGTTTTATACACAACCTTCTTTTATACGGTGTATAAACCCCTTTTACTTTTACATTTATCCAAAAAGAATCTTTTTTTATACGAAGCGTTTTACTAAATGAAAAAATGGAATGTTTTTGTCGTACGTATGTGGAGACAACGACTTCTCCGCCGCCATGACCATTATTTGAGTTTTGGATTCCTTTACAAGTCATAAATATTTTTAAAAGAAAAATAAATACCCTTTTTTTACTTTTCTTTTATTTTGGTATTGAAAATGGTTTTCATAATGTTTTTATATCAATGTGTTGTATTGATATCTTGTGATTGAAAAGTGGAAATGTTATGTTTTCTTTATGCATGTTTTATGTGATATGATTTTGTTATGGTTCTTGGGCATTATTATGAAGACGAGTGGTTCCATGATGAACTAAGGGCGGGTGAGCCCGATATAGCTCTCCAATGTATTGGGTAACACGAAGGAGTTAAACATTAAGGTTTCTCCGAAGAGATTTAGGGAATATACTGTGATGGGTTTTCCAAACGTAACCAAGAGGGTTACTCCCTACGTAAGACTGTTATGAATGCCTCAAGTTACCATTATGCCTTATGATTTCTATGATTTATTCATGATTTGATGAGGTATGTTAAAATTATTATGTGTTATGAGTAAAGTATGATTTCATACATGGACTAAGGTTTTCTTTTCGTACTTTTATATCCCTTACTGAGCTTTTTATGCTCATCCCAAGTTTTTGAAATGTTTTTCACAGGTCAAGGGAAAGGTGCATGATATGATGGTAGTGTCAAGGATATGTCAAGAAAGAAACCATGTTTTATTTTAAATATGATTCTGTTGATGGGGAAAAATCAATACTATCTTTTATTGTAACCACTTTGTTTAAATGTGGGATGTAATGAATGTTTTATGATCTAATTATCTAAAACTCTAAACCTGAAAAGATCCTCAAGGTGTATTCTTGAAATATCTCAAGATTAATTAATGTTTAAGGATGGGGCCTTATAACTAGTGGCAGTGCTCTTGTTGATAGAACTCATAAAGCATCATGATATCTCATATGAAACATGGATGAAAACACAAAATAATTCTATACATGGGAACATGATCAGGTCAAAGAAGCCCAAGATAGTCAATCGATAGATCTGAACAAGATGACCGAGTGGATGAGTGAACTTTAAGGTCATGTGCGATAACTAGATATGGCTTCCAAATCCCCAACCCCATATTCTCCACAGTCATTGTTTCATGGACCAATCTAAAATAGTGGAATCTATTACTCTCCAGCTCAGCTAATATACACCTTCCCACAACTTTAAGATGATACATCTGATTTATCATGACCAATGGAGCTCAATGCAGCCAATGCTCAGCAGATCACCAACCCTTAACTATCATTTCAGTTTATTAGAACCTATAACTAACCTCACATTGAGCCCTTATATTCTTTTTATAACCAAGGCTTAAGGTATGGAAACCTCGTCCCTTAATTCCTTCCTCAAAACCCAAACATGTTCCAATATAGTCAAGGTGTTGGTATCCTCCAACAACCTTATCCATTTGTTCCTCAACAAAAAAGAATAAATCCCCCTTCTGCTCCTCCAAGATTACACTATCCTAGTGAGCCTTCTCAATTCAAAAACAAATAGAATCGCTTTCCCAGGAACAAAAATCAAAGTAATCCCAATTTGGTACAAGCCTATTCTTCCCTAAAACCATGGGAAAGTGCAGTGGAAAATCTTTCCTCTTTCACCCATTCCATCCTTAAGAACATTGAACACAAATGGGTCAAATTTCATCCCGCATGAGGTTGAAACAAGAATAAAATTCTTCTCAACTCCCGGATCAACTATTACCCAACCCCAAGGGTAATGTAAGTGCAATTTCACTTATATTGGGAAAAAAATTTATATGCCTCTTGATGAGTCCTCCAACTCCCCTTTAAATTATTACCAAGAAAATGAAAAGAAAAAAGAAACTTAAAAAGGAATATAAATTCATACCCTCACCTCCTTCCCTTCCACTTAGGAACCCAATTCATTTTCCTCAATCCATTTCTAATCCAAAGAAGTCCTTTGAACCTGATCCTGAAATTCATGAAATGTTTAGACGTGTTGAAGTCAACATTCCCCTCTTATATTCTATAACACGAATCCCTAAGTACGCCAAGTTTCATAAGGAATTGTGCACCCAAAAGAGGAAACATATGACCATAATAAATGTTTCCACCAAATAGTATATTCCCATAAATTCAAAAGAATCTAGGAACTTTACAGTTTCATGCCAAATTTGGATTTCCAACATAGATGATGCACTCATAGACCTTGGATCCTCAATTAATTCCATGCCCAAATATATCTTCTCTAACCTTGGTCTGGGTCTCGTCCATCCAATGAGTGTTGTCTTCTAGTTATCTAATCGAAGCATAGCCAGTCTTGAGAGAATAGTCAAGGATGTACTTGTTCATGGGAATGATATTATCTTCCCTGCTAATTTCTATGTCCGTGACATGGAAGGTGTGAAAAAATAATCTCTATCTCTCCTAATTTTAGGAATACCATTTCTAATGACAATGAGAACCAAAATTGATGTCCATTCATGCATCTTACCCAAGGAATTGGGTGACCAGCAGTTCAAGTTCAACATTTTCCAAGATATGAGATACCCATATGAGGATCACTATGCATTCTCAATCCTTGATTTTAAGGACACTTATGAGAGTCAATTGAACCACATTCCATCATGTTCATCATGATATAATGATAGAGGATCTTGTGAAATCTTCCCCATGATTAACCAAGTCATAAATGGCAAAGTTTATGTGGACCATTCATTCACAGACTCTATCAATCTAGAAGATCTTGAGAACTCTCTTGAATCCCAAATCAACTCTAGTCTCTAATTCCCCGCCTTGGATAGTATTATAGAAAATTAATCTGCAGCAACTGAAATCCCTTCCTCAATTCATAGGTTGTCTAACCCATAAATGAGACATGATAATAATCTAAAATGTCTTCTAAAGCAGCTAAAATATGCATTCCTTTTCCATTATCACTCATATCCTATCATTTTCTATTCTTCACTTACTGAAACTAGGGAGTCAAAACTTGTTCAGGTGTTAAATGAAAACAAAAAGGCATTAGGATGGACCGTAGATGATTTACTAGGAATCAACCCTGCTCTTTTCATGCATCATATCCATCTTGAGGAATGATCCAAACCTATTAGACAACCACAAATAAGACTCAATCCACTCTTAATTGAGGTAGTTAGGGAAGAGATAACCAATCTTCTTCAAGATGGTATTATCTACCCTGTTTCCGATAGTGAATGGCTTAGTCTAATTCATGTTGTACCTATGAAGGGTGGAATAACTGTTGTCAAAAATGAACTTGGGGAGGTAGTCACAACTCGAGTGAGGAACAAATGGAGTGTGTTCATTGATTACTAAAAATTTTATGTTGAATCACAAAAAGATCAGTACCCTCTTCCATTACTTAGTCAAATTCTAGAACGATTAGCTGGAAAGTAAAATTATTTCTTTCTTTATGGGTACATCAGCTACATACAAATCCCAATTGCACTTCCGGACTAATAAAATACTACTTTAACATTCCCCTATGGAACATATTCATGAATGAGAAAGACTTTGGGTCTTTGCAATGCTCTTGCAGCATTCCAAAGGTGTACGTTGAGTATCTTTTCTACATTCATTAAACACTACTTGAATGTCTTCATGGATGAATTTATGATTTATGGTGAATCATTTTAATCGTGCTTGCATTGAGTCTCTCAAGTCCTTAAAAAGTGTGTGAAGTGTAACCTTGTGTTAAATTTTTAAAAATTTCACTTCATGGATGAAAATGGGATTGTTCTAGGGAACATGTTTCAAAAAAGGGTATTGAAGTTGATCCTACCAAAATTAAAGTTATCTAATCAATTCCTGAACCCACCTCAATTCAAGACATCCATTCATTCCTTTGTCATGATGATTTCTATGGGCAATTCATCCATAAAATTTGTTGTATTTCCCTCCCACTCACTCAGTTTCTCCAAAATGATGTAACTTTCTATTTTTATGAGGTTAGTAGGAGAGCCTTCATGGAACTCAAAAATGCTCTTAAATCTACCCCGATAATCCTACCCCAGATTGGTCTTTAACCTTTTAGTTGATGTGTGATGTTTTTGATAGATCCATTCGGGCTATTCTTTGTCAAAGAAGAGAAATGATTCCTCATGTCATCTCTTATGCCTAAAAAACAATGGATGAAACTCAATATCACTACACTGTCACTGAAAAGAATCTTTTAGGAGTTGTTTTTTCCTTGGATAAATTTTGTCTCTATCTCTTAGGTGCAAAAATCATCATCTTCACAGATCATTCTTCTATAAAGTTCTTACTCATGAAAAGTGATTCCAACATGAGGATAATAAGACGGATCCTAATGCTCCAAGAGTTTGACATTGAAACCAAAGATAGGTCAAGAAAAGAAAACTATGTGGCTGATCACTTGAGTAGAATTTCTAATTCTTCTCATTAACAAATCATGAATCCTAAATTCCCCACTGAGAACCTTTCATTTCTAACTCTAAAAATACCATGGTATTCCACAATTGTAAATTACTTGGTTTCTGGTGTTTTTCCGGATTTTTTTTCAAAAGAACAAAAAATGAAGTTGAAAAGTAATTCCAAAAAATATTTTTGGGAATAAAATAAGCATTGTAACACTGGGGAAGACATTGTAATTAAGAGATGTGTTGACTAAAATGAAGAATCTTCCATCATAGAATTTTTCCACTCACTTCCTAGAGGTGGCCAATTTGGACCACAAAGGACCCCCCGAATGGTCCAAGACTCTGGATTCTTTTGAACTGCACTCTTTAAGGAATTACATGAGTTTTTTCAATCCTATCCCACTTGACAAAAGTTTGGCACAATTTAAATTAAAAAAATTAAATGCCCCAAAGCCTTTAAATTTTTTTGAGATATTCGCTATTTGGGGCATCGATTTCATGGGACCATCCCAACTTCCAATAGATTCTCATACATTTTATTGCGATTGATCATGTTTATAGGTGGGTCGTGGCCAAACCCACTAGAAATTATGATTCACATACTATTTGTGAGCTCCTAAGATACACATCATACACTGATGTTTCACACCACGTGCATTGATAAGTTACTTAAGAACCCATTTGTGCTTATCAAACTACCTATAAAACGCCCATTGGGATGTCTCTTTTTAGGCTAGTTTTTGGTAAAGCATGTCACATGATAGTTAAAATCCATCATAAATCAATTTGGGCTTTGAAAACTTGTAATTTTTATTTTGAAAAATCTGGAAAAGAAATATTGTTTCTATTGAGTGAATTGGAGGAGATTCGACTTGATTCCCTTGAGAATTTCAATCTGTACAAAGAAAAGGATAAGGTACTCCATGACAAACACATCTTGAGAATGGTATTTCAGGAATTTGAAGTGGTATTTATCTTCATATTTCAAATTTATATTCACCCAAGTAAGCTTAATTAACATTGGGAAGGTCTTTTTGTTATTTTTAATGTTCACCCATTTGGTGTAGTGCAATTCTAATACCCCTCTACAAAAAGGACATTCACAGATAATGGGCATCGGTTAAAGCATCACCATGAAAGGACACACAATCCTATAATGACATCGACTTCCATAAGATCCAAAAATTCTATAGTAAACAAACAACTAGATGGAGACAGAGACCCACCAAATCCAAACCAGGGGCACCTCTTTCCCTTTTACTCATCCTCCTCCTCTCTCTATTCTTCCTCCCTCATTCTCATTTTTTACCACTTTCCTAATAAAACTCTTTTATTTAATCATTATCTTTTGTGTGGGTGTGTCTTTATAAAAAACTAAAAAAAACCTAAAAAAAATAAAATATAAAAAACAATCATTTAAAAATATATGGAAAATGAAGAGTCGTACTTACTCACCTTCACCTTTTAAATTTGTCCAACCATTTTTGGGAGTCAAAATACATGGTTTCATCTCAAAGTTGTTTGGTTTCTTCATAAATTTGGATAAAGAATATTGTTTCTAAACCAATAAATTTTGAATGCTCATTTTTTCTGATTTGGAAAATGATTTTCCCCACCGAAGAGGAATAAAATTTTCTTTCATGACAAAGCCACCTATGAACATCCTTTGAAAATGATTGTTTTTCACCCACATTTCTGAGACTTTAGATTGTGGACGTTCAAGCTAAATGTCCCACTTTAGTGTGAATTAATAAGATGGAGTCATTTTCTGAACTCCATGAGAATTATAATAGCCAAATAAACTCAGACCCTTTGAGCCTACAAAAACCATTTATTTTTTATCCACATTACAATCCCAATACCTTATCCCACCTAGTATTAACATATATTTTCAATGCATAATTTTATAAAATTTATGTGTGTAGGGAATGGATCTCATTTTGGGTACCCTTTTGTTGATTTTCACCATGTTATCATATGATTAAAGACAAGAATCAATTTAATTGTGGGGGAGAGGATGTCCTTAAGTGGGGTTTAGGAATATATATATGTTTATCTTCTACAAATGATATTGATAAGTTTACAAAAAAATAAAAAAAAATAAGAATGGGTTATGCCATGGGTAGGTAAAAAATATATCTTCCTCAACATTGGAACTTATTATAAATATTAAAATTAGTGTCATGAGGAGATCAGTCATCGGTTCAGATATGAGTGTGAGATCTTTTTCAAGTTCATCATTATAAAAAAATAAAAAAATGAAAAGAAAAAAATAACAGATGAATTATATATTCTTATGTCATTGGGAGAAGTTTTGTGTATTGTAAATTCAATCATCTCATTCCCTTCAAATTTTATTCTACTTTTGTGTTTTCATTCACACAATTATTCAATTGTAAATATGTGTTTCCATTTATTTCCATATTTTATTTCAAAAATATTGTGCATTCTTTTTTCCATGTCAGTGATTCACCACTCTTTATACAATTCTGAAAACTGAATTCCTACCATCCCATAGACACATAAAACCAATTAAAAATACCTCTGGATTATTGTTCAATTTAGGATAGGTAATGGAATTTGAGAAAGCTTTAAAACTCTAAGATTTTCTCTTTTGGTTGCTAAAAGAGTGAACCTCCATTAAGGAATTTTATCATTTTGAGAGGTGTGAGTTTTGAGTGTCCACATTTTCCATTTCTAAATTTGATCATGAAAAATGAATTGTTTTTGGAATATTGTTTCTATAACAGTTTGTGGTGGAATTCAATATGGAAGAGTGAAATGGTATAAATCTCCCCAGATTGGGGAATTTTTTTTTATATTTGTTGGTGAGTGAAAATGATTTTGGTTATGGTTTTATATTTGTTGTACACGAGGAAAAGAATAATACTAAGTGTGAGGGAGTTGATGTTATTAATATTTTACAAAATTTTATAAACTCTATTTACTTATTTTATATGAAATGTGCATAATTCGTGTGAAATATTAATGGTTAAATATAAATTATAATTTTTGAGCACTATTTGAATTCATCCAGATTCAAGTCAGTTTACTAAATTAGTAATGAAAATCTCTCTACTGATCCAAATTATGTGGTTATTGTTTTTTAGGATTCCTTAATCAATTTCCCACATATCATTAGAAGGAATTATTTGCCTATTCTTCTATATGAAGGGCCATACAGACCACACAAGAAGGCCCATAGAATCTATGAAGAAACAGGACCATCCATGAAGATCGACTTACTGGGATCAATACAGAATTGAAAATTCATTCATTATTCTTATGAATTTTGATAACAATTCGAGGAGTCATGAATAAAAATATAACGTCCCTAATCCTAAAACATGGGGTCCAAATGAAGCTTTCAAAACTAGACCATCCTTCTCGATGGGAACTAAAATCAAGACACTATTCCTACATTTTCTCTTGATTTAATCATGAAATCAGGAATTCTTTTTTTAGTGTGAAAGCTTAGATATGGGTGTCCAATATGTTTTAATAAATTAGTTTTATTTTGGGGAATATTACCATTCAAAAACCCATTCACATTTCAGCCTTTGAAAAGTGTTGATAAAAACGGACAGGTGAAAAATATTTAGTAAAATATCCATATCTTTGGCTCCAAATGTCCAATGGCCGCCCAATTTTTAGAAATTATAGTAAAAATAAATATATAAAACATGTAAGAGGATAATATCTGTATATTGTGCTATCTAGATGTCCAAATAGGAAATGTAAATGGATGGCAAAATTTGGATTGCAAACAGTCCACCTCCAAGGGCTATAAATACAACCCCCTCTTCCCTTTGAATTTGGTTGGAATTTCTGAAGATATAAGCACGCATTGGCATGAAAAAATATTTTCAAAATTCTTTTGGGGACCTTTAGTATTCATGTTTTCACTTGAGAGACTTTTCCTCCTTTCTTTTTTTAATTTACATTTTTAGTTTCCTTCGTTAGTAATTTCACAAGTGTTTTTCTTTTTAATTCGTTTTTAATGATTGTTTCTTATTCATTATCATTTATTCTCATCCAAATTTTGTAGTTTAATACTAATGTTTTTATAATAGTTTAAATCAAGTTAAAATGCTTAATTTTTTTTCTTCCTCTTTCAATCGAAATCATTTTCTAATGTATCTTCAACGATCGTGTGTGTTCGACGCACTACTCTTCTCTTATCCTGTTCTTTTTTTCTATTTATAATTTATCACTATAATCATACATTACCAGATTAATAACCATATTAATGGATGAATCAATATACCATTGGGGTGAGTCATTATTTAGAGATGTTAAGCGATTGAGATCTTTTTCTCAATGAGTATTATTTAATTTAACATTTCTTATGTTGGACTTAACATGTCATGGATTAATGAATTGTTTTGTTTAACATGTGGTTTACATGGATTGTTGGAACCAAAAATACACTACCATTAACAATATCTGATTAAGATTAGAACCCTATGTTATTTTAAATCTTGGATTAAATCCTTAACACTTTGGAATTCCTATCAAAGTTGTGAAGTGGGTGTTAATTTAAATGCAATATAAAGAAATGCTAAAGGATATCACAAGCTTAAATCCCTAATAATGAACTCACTCCAATAATTATTAAACTGTTCAATCAATCAATCATCCCAATTAATCTCTAACCCCCCCCCCCAAATCAAAATACAATCAACTAAAAATAACCGACTATTAAAAATTATCATCGTTAAGGATTTGACATGAGTGCTGATATACACATTATCAGAGTATAGGAACCTTGAATGGTCAATTGGAGACAAATGGATGTGCTTTCAGTTATTCCATCAAAACCTCAATCTGATACCCAATACTATGAATTCTGTAACACATTTTCTCTTCCTTTCTTAAAAAAAGTTGGATAATTTTTTTTGTTTTCATATAATGTTAAAAACATATGAAATATAAAATTATCATTATATTTAGTATCTAGTATCATTAAATAAATTATGGATATGATAAGACTTCTCACTCTGATCAAAAATATCATTTTAGAGACAATGAGAGTCTGAAAAAAAAATTCAACAAAAAACATCATTTGAAAAGAAATCTATATTTTATATACTTTCATATGCCTTCTATGTCTTATCTTTTGAGTTTCATATTTCTTTGTCTGATCATCAACAGATACAAATTGAATCGATTTTTCATTAAAAGAAACAAAATTCAAAACAGACACCAACCAATTATTTTATCATTTAAATACGAATTCAATCTAACATTGTCCCAAAACCAACCATAAAAGAGATTGTATCCACAAGACAATGAATTTTTTGAATTTCAGGCTATGAAGAAGTGGATTTCACAAATGATATTGGTTTAGGTTCTGAAATATTTTACATAGGGTCCTCTAGGAAGCAATTTCCATTTGTGAAGAACTCATACTATTTAGTGCATATATAATTAACAAAGGAATAATGAAAATTCATTAAATGTGAAAATTAATTCAAAAAATGGGTTTACATAATGAAAAAGATCCAAGATATATTTTATATTATTTTTATTATTAAAATATGCTTATTAGAATACACAAGTATGTGTGACAAAAATTAGAAATAATTACGAGCAATAGAAAAATATTCAAGAGATTCAATGTGTTAACTTTAGTTGATATATTAGTGACTTATCAAGTTTGAATGGTTGTAAACTATGGGGATATTGATTCCCCTTCAAACCTTGTCACAATAATGCTATATAGTAGATTTTAGAACATTATTATACAACCTTTGTATTCTCCTTAGACTATCCTAGTTGGGGTGAACCATATAAAACTATTGTGTATCTTGTATTCTTTCACACATACACACAAATATATATATATATATATATATAATGTTGTTATAATAAGAGAGATGATAATTATTTCCCAACATGAAAAAGATTAAATCGGAGATCAGTTTTATACTTAACCACCTGATTCACTCCCTCTAATAGGGTATTTAACCTAGTGGGACCAAAATTGGATTCAAATCAAGGATAATTCTAATTATTCTCCATATATGATTTAAATAGATGTATTTAGTCACAATGAAATTATAATATTCGATGGAAATAATTTTCGGTTGTGGAATAATATGATGAAACACAACTTTTTATTGTTGGGAATTGATATTTTACAACTTTGATTCATGGTATTTCCGGTAATATATACACTTTATCTTTATTATATGTTGATAAAAGTGAAACAAATGTTTATTCTAGTGGAATAAATAAATTATTTGGTGTAGTGACACCCGAAACACAAACATAAATATTACATAATTTTAGATGATTATTCAATTAAATACAAAATTATACATTCCCCAGAACTATAAGGATAGAGTTTCTTTGGATAATAGATTCATAATAAACTTATTTCATGAACAATATTAAATATATATCATAAATTTCATCTAAAATAGTATGCTTTAGAGACTTACAATACATAAAACCATTATTTATATACATTTGAAATGAAAAATAAAAAAGGGTGAGTTCAACTGTTTAATAAGGTTAAAAAATTGATATGTCAATCAATTATCATTAGTTAGTAGAATCAATAGGTTATGATAACATGATTATAACATGAAAATTTGATAACCAAATAGTCATAGATCTTTAATCATGAATTTTGGAAGAAATTTTTGTTAAAAAAAATTCATTTGTTATAAGAGTGTGGAATAATAAATAATAAATCATGATCCATGAAAACATATCATATTAACTAGATATAGGTTTTTGGTATACACATTAGTATATAAAATCATTTACTTAGTCAAGGATCACTACCCAAACTATCATATTTTATCGGGTTATCTCTTTGTTACATTGTTTAATTAGTCAAGGTTCATAACCAAGGATATAATAGTTGACTGGGTTCAGGTCCCATTCCATCATCTCCTTATACTATGATCACTTCCAAGCCTATCATAGTGGATAGATTCTCTTAATTATTTAGGTTTACTATGAATTCCAGTTCATGTAATCCAATGATATATCTTTCTTTAGACAATGCATTGTAGGGATATATATTTTCAAGACCATCCACCAAATAATGAAAACCATACATATGTGTGACATAAGATAAAAAAATTTCATATCATCACATCAATTCCTATGTAAAATAAATATCATTCATAAACACCTAATTACCACATAATCAAATTACTTCATGGGAATGGAATGAAATAGTTTCGTAAGACAATTCATTATCTCAATATATCTTTATTAACCCATGGTAAATTAGTGGGTTTCATATAATTATAACATTATCATTTTCATCATAAGTCATATTGAAAATTGGATGGAATCCTAAGATTGTATCCCTGGGGAAACATAATAATCCATAGAATATGTTAACATAGATGAAAAATACCTTTATAAGAATAAATTATTGTTTCTTTAAAAATGTAACAAAAATATCATTTCATTTTGAAATTATTTTAAATTAAAATTCCTATAATATTGAGAAAATAACTAAAATCAACATAAAACCAAAATAAAATCATTAATTATTCAAAAAAATTACAATACAATAAATATCCAACATATTTCCTAAATAAAAATAATAATAAAAATCATCAATAATCACTTTCTCATTAATAAATATTTCTTTTCATGTTCACTAATACTATACAATTTACTTTGTTAAAATAAATTAACTATTTATATAAGGTCCTTAAAATCCACAGAGTTTTTTTGTTTTAATTTTAGGTAATCACATTTTAAAATAGTAAATTAAGTGATTAATGAGAGATGGGAATGTCTCGAGAGTATTTTGATGGTTAGGTACATGAAACCAGTAAAATGAGACTTACATTGTACGGTGCATATTTGGAACACAGTTTACGTATAACATGCACTTTGACTATGTCTCCATCTTGATAAGGGGGAATGTTTTTAAAAACCCTACATGGTGGACCATAAGATTATGTGACCTAAGGTACCTTGATATTGAGGGGAATCCAGGGTGACTGTATAGTTTTACAAATGTAATTGTTGGCAAAGAAATTATATTACATAGTTTTCTCATGGTTAGAGGACACCAAACTATTAGAACATGGTTTGGAAAACTATTCTTCCAAACCATTCATCTCTTTAATAATGGTTAATTTATCATTTTTACTCGTAGGAATAAATATTTATCCCCTGATTTTCACCCCCACTTATTCTCTTAAATCCTACCACATGAACCACATTCTCTCAACACATTGAATGATGGTTCTCCTTCAATTATAGGAAATTTATAGTGTTATTAGTTGTGATATAGGTCCATGGGTAAGTCTCTGACTCTATTTCATAATATTTTATTGACAAGGATTTTATTGGTTGTTTCAACTCTTCCAAAACTCAAGAAACATATTTTTAGGTTTTATTAACCATTTTTGTAGAGGTTATATTATCTCAAATTATGGGACATGGGTGGACATGTGTTTCTCTATTACTAGGAGGTGGTTGATATATGATTTTACCCATATTCTTGATGTAAATATTTTGTTTGTTTTTGGTATAATTCATATCCTTGCGGAGTTTTTTTCATTGAATTGTAAAAATGAATTGAGCCATAAATTGATGTTTGAGACCCTTCAAAACCCCATTGGGTACACTAATGATTTGATACAAGTCCTAGGGTTAACCATAGGGTATACCAATACCTTGATAGATGTGTAATAATATTTTGAATGATTACATTTATAATTAATGTGATTAAATGTGTTGTAATTTTACCTTGGTATGTTTCCATAGAAAAGGGTCTTCTTGATATAATTTGAGGATATGTGTTTATGTGATGTTAAGAGTTTAAACTAAAAGGTTTTTTATGATAAGATTTTGTGAAATGAAATGGAGGTTTTTTGAAATGGTTAAAATGGTTTTTATGATATTTTTATTTTTTTGTGATTTCAATTGGTTAATATGATATTTTTATGTGAATAACATTTTAAAATAATATGGTTTCCTCTATGTGTTTTTGGGTACTTTAAATGGATTTAAATGGGTTTTTTGATTGAATTTGTGGTTTCCCCTTTGTTGAAAATGATCGAATTGATATTCTAATGGTATTTATTGGGAATGAATGTCTGGGGCCATGTTTATTTTTTCAAAATAAGAATTAACTCAGTTTTAAAGGGTGGATTCAAGGAGTATTATGATTATTAATCATTTTTTTATAATGAGAAAAATGGGGAGGTAGATAAAGTGGTCATCATTATATTTTTAACGGAATAAAGAAAAATTAATTATTGGGTTAAATGACTAATTGGACATATTTTTTATGTATGGAATTAGGCCAAGAGGTTGAGTATATTCAAACATTGGAATAAATGAATGTTATAGATGGCACACCATTGATGAAAATGTCATGAATGACAGAACTTGAAAATTATTAGATGATATAATGGTTAAAGATGATAAACATGATTTTTATAACCTATGGGTAATAATAATATACATGGTGGTTATTATTCTTGATTTAGGATGGATGGAAAAAGAAATCTACATCTTTATTTGATATGATGTACATAACAATCATTATTTTTTTATAGGGTTAGGTTATGGAGATTCAGAAACTATAATAATGTGGTACAATATTACAAATTGGTTCAAATATATTTGCAATTTTTTTGAAATAATAAATAAATTCCTTATTTTTTTACTATATAATGCCACTAATCTATGATTAAGACATTCAAAATGGTCCATGTAGGTTTGGTTGGTTGGGTTTCAAAATGGAACACAAGATTCCAAGTGTATTATTAATAAATATTTGTTGGGAAACCACATTCCTTTATTGTCTTGTTTATTTACTCTATCAGTTATCTAGATAAAATTGGGTTTATACTAGTTATTTCATTATACATGATTGGTTATGGACTTCTAAGATGCAAGAACACCCTTATTGGGCCCCCATGAAATATGGGTACTGGAGAATATTATAAATTTTTCAGGTATAGATTTATGACAAGGACATGGATTTTGGTTTATGTTAGGGTAGGTATATAGAAGCATGGGACCTCAGGACTAGGTTTGGAAATGGGATAGAGCTAGATATTTTACTTGTCTTTTAATTTGGTATTTTTCTTATATCATAACCTAACAAGTAATGTACACATCTCATTGAAATATCATGTTCCACTTGGGTTATTGTTGGAAGTTATTTTATTTCATTAAATTTACTTCGTATACCAGTTCTGTAATTTTTTTATACTATGTTTCTACTTGGATAAAGATGGTATATCCACACTAATTCCCACTTTATACCATCCCTACTATTCAAAAGCCACTTCCACATGGGGAGTCATACTATAGGTCATGTATCAAACTGGATAAGAGAACCTATTTAGTGGATACTAGGTTGTGAAGTTACATAGTTATATCAGAGTTAGTTTTCTTCTTTTACAATATTTTGGAATGTTAGGTAGGATACTTGGATCTTATTAGATCTTGGTAATGATCTCATGCCTAGGTTTCTATAGCCCCATTTATGGGGGAAAACAAATTTGACAAGGTTATAAAATTGAACTATTTACTTTGTTCTTTTACAATTGACTGATTTTCCACCTTTATTGGTGTACTTATATGTGATGTTACTAATTTATGAGGTTTTTATATCATGGAACATTTTGGAAATAGAGGATATTGATTCATCCATCATGTTAGGCACATATAATTGATAGATCATCTGTATGCTTATTGTGATTTATTGATACTTTGGATTCATTATGCTCACAGATGAATTTTACCTCAGCCATTTATGTTTTCTAGTCATTTTTATATTCTTATTTTTGTAAATTATTTTTAGGGGTTGGTATTTAAAGCATAAACATCCATTTATATAGTTTATATGTAAGTTGTTGGCACTCTTCCTAAACAACTCCTCAAGTGTCTACTGGGTAATAGGTAGGTATATTTAACTTATAAGGGAATTTTTCATGCTTGATAATGTGTTATTAAGAAACTTATATAGTTTTTTGACATTATAAATTAGGAATAAAATTTCATCTAGCCAAAAAAATAAATCGTGAAATTGAATAAAGATGAGAATTTTGAAAATGTTGGTCAATGAAATTTTTTGGAATGTGAAAACATGGATTTTAATAATTATTATGTTTAAAATATGTGAAATGATAAATGATGGAACATTTTTGTGATTATATTAATGGTAATCTATTGTGTTATTATCTATCCTTTTGTATGGGGGGTTTTGTCATTGAGAGTGCCCTAGTTTTAGACACTTAGTTATTGGTTATGAGGCCTTGATTGTTTTTTATTATCTAGATAACATGATGTTACATGTTTTTCCTTGGTTTAGATCAAGACCTTGAGGTTTTGAGGTGTCATTTTACTGCACGGATGTGATAAATCCCTTTTTTATGGTGTTTATTATATGTTTGTCCCTATAATGGGTGTCTTGGTTTTTGGTTTCATTGGTAGTGGTTTTGTAGCTTTAGATGTTGTGACAAGAGTAGTCAATTGGCTTTGATGTACTAGACATCATTTGTATTAGAATGGGGGTAGGAGTGCCCGATGTGGGTACTTACTTGTGAGAGGTTCATTGTGTATATATCATTTGGTGAGATAATTGTTTTCGAAATGGGTTATGGGTTGTGTTCACTAGTCACCCGTTTTTGTAATTGAGGATCGCCATGAGTGATGTTGGCCCAATGTTACAGGTTATTTGGAATGTGAATTACTGGTATATGATCATAGGTGTAATCGATTCATTCTATGAACCATTAAATTTATGTAAAAGGAATGATCAATCCAAGATTTTTTTCTATCTAAAGAACAAAGTGAGGTTGTGTTTTTTTAAGGGCAATTTCAAATCGAATGATTTTTTTGATGTCTAAGCATACTATTTTGACATTTTTATTAAATTAAATGTGTTTAACTTTGATGGATGATACCAGGGTGGATAGATCCTGGATGGGTTACCCGATCAATGAATGACACGTTTTTTTGATGGGAGGTCATGTGGATGTACTTGTGCGAATGGTCGGCTCATTGGATGAAAACATTGATAATTACTTGAGCCTTATAAGGTTAAAAAGAAAACATATGGGTAGGTTTCTTGAGTGTGTATTTGATCCTAGTTCTTATGATATTTGACTTATGGTAATTTGTGATCGGTTCAATGAATGGTTTCAAAAAATAATATGACTTTGGTTTTTGGGGAGAATAAGATGGATGGAATATGCTGTGTGTCTGTGATTCCATTTGGGATACCAGAGTAGGTGTATCAAGATAACTTTTCTATAATTTTCGAGGAAATAAAATGGATATGTGCTATTAATTCTCATGATTTTTTGGTTTTGGATTAGTATAATGAGTTATTTTTTTCTATTTATAATTTTATGGTTCATGGTGGAAAAAATCAATATGTGTAGTGATGGTAGTGCCAAAGAGAATATTAGTTCATGGTTTCATAGAATTGATTTGTGAGTAATTAGTGAGTCATATTTATTAAGTCCCTTTTGAATTGTGGTAACCATGAGTTGATGAGATGATCTTAGGAGGGGAGACCTATGTCATTTTTGTGGGTTTGACATGTCCCTAATGTTAGAGGTAGTATCAGAAATCGATATGGTTGTGGTGGTATTCATAAAAAAAATCTGGATACACTACTAGTTTAGATATGATCAGTCTTAATATCTTGATATCATCATGGTTACATTGAGAGAGAATTAGTAGTATTCCCAGCAATCGGAATGACATTTCTAGTTTGGTGAAGGGTCTCTATAGAGATTTCTCCTATGAAGCGGTCTAATAGAGGCCATTTGGCATGATGTGCATCATCATTAAACTATGAGTGATGTCCATGGGATGGACTGGGAAGAAATTGAATTTCATTAGTGCTTCTCTTAGAATTTTGGGATGGGTGATAGTTGTCTTTTTCATATTTTTCTTTGTTGAGAGAAATATGGACACATAAAATTTAATTTCTATTGTTATTTGTAGCGTGTCTCATAGTGTGGGAGTTTCTTAAGTCATATTTGTAATGATAAAAACCCCTTTGGTGGGGGTTTATGTGTCAGTCACCAAAGTATGAACCTCATGCTGCATCAGTCACACAAATTTAGAACTTGTCATGGATTGGTCGAGGTGGCATAGGGATTCCTGTGAAAAATTGAGGAGGTGTAGGTTTGGTATACATAATAAATGAAAATAATAAAATTTATGTAGTTATGGTAAATTTGAGTATATTTTTTAATATCAATGTAGTTCTTAAAATTAATCTGAATTTCTTGAGTAATAGGTTCACTAGTGGGTGTGTTATAACAAGATGGTGGTTTTGGGAAAGTTGTGGTTTTGACTATGGACTCACAATGGGTGAATGGTAGAGACTCTAGTGGGTTTGTATGGCTGGTCATTTAATTTCTATAGGTGTGAAAACAACATAACCAGGAAACACAACAACAAGACTTCTTTTGGAAATATATTTTTTTGGGAGCAATCTGTCAATTATAGTATGACTTAGGATAATATGAAGAATGAATGGGGTTATTTGAAAAGAAATATCATGAATGTTGGATTTGAAAATACGGGTGTACCTTAGGAAATGAAATATAGATTTTGAGTAAAATATTTAATGTTCTTATTTCATGAATTGAAGTTGGTTATGCATTCGTTTTTTACAAATAGGGTGTATGTGGATGATGATTGGTGCTCTTGGGTGTTTTTGGATATGGTATGTAGCAACCCCAGTAGTTTCATTGTTTACCTGAAAGGTAATGTCCATTTTAGGGTTATTTTGATGTCATAGGTTTCTTTCTTTATAAATTGGTGGGGGAATATGAAACTTATAGTGGAGAGAACCATATCTTTGGTGGAAGAGAATGTAATGACAAACTTGGTTTTTAATTGGATTGGATCAACAAATAAAAGTATTGGTGTTTTGGTTTTGATGTTGGGAATTCTATCATATTTTTTCTTGTTTGGTTCCTTGAGTGAAAGTTTGTTATTTGGATTTTTTGGGTTTTCATAAGATGAATGATGATTTTTTTGAAAATAATGGTTTTCCAACATAGGTTGGGTGAGGTGGATGGATTACTACCAATAAATCTTAAGGATAAGAAATGTTATGATAAGGAGGTTCTAATGTCCCAACACTTTGATGTTGTACAATTCATTTTAGATTATGTTAAGATACTTTTTAAATGTTTTATGAGGATATTCCAGAGAGAAGGGAAATTTTTAAAAGTATTCTGAGGGTTCGGGATAAGATGTATATGGAAAATGGGACTTATGGTTCAAGGAGCATGATTGGAACACTAAAATTATTATCCATTCCCTAACATTTTAGCCTACAAGAGGATGGGGAAAAACTATGAAACCATGTGAGGTGGTCTAAGAATTTTTGTGGTTGGAGGACCCTTTTGGAGGAGGAGAACACATGAGGTCCACACAGTTTTCTAAATAGTGAGTATTTCCAAGGAAAGTATATGAACCTATTTTCCCTTGGAAAGAGGAGACCAAGTAGTTGGCTCATGATTTGGAAAACCATGTGGACAAAAATTGTGCCTCTATAAAAATGGTGAATATACATTTCTTTCAATTATGGATTAAATCCGTCTTGATTGATTTTTTAAAAAATATATATTATCTTGTATCTTAGGGTAAAAGATTACTTTTCCAAAATCATCCAAGTATGGTTCTCTTTCAATTATTGGGAATTTAGAGTGATATTGGTTATCAACTGAAGCCATAGGTAAGTCTCTAATTCTATTTAAATCTAGTTTTTGGAAGAATATTTTTGTGTTTTTTCTCTTCATTTGATGATAATTAACCATATAACCATGGATTTATTCTCTTATTTGACTGATTCCATTTTACCATGAATCAAGGGTATGGTTTTTATGAGTGGTAGTGAACAAGAATGAGGTAGGTGATCTATATGATATTACCCATATTCTTGATGTTGTTATTGTGTATGTGGATGTTCTAATGTGTTTCCTTGCTATGTTTTTGTTTTGTAAAATCAGAAAATTAAATTTGTTCTTACAATTATCTGTGAGACCCTTTACAGACCTCACTAGGTCCTTTAATGATTTCAGATTGGGCCTAGAGTTACCCATGGGGTATACAAATCCTTTGAGAGTGGTTTAATGATGCTGTAAATGGTGACATGGAGAATTCATGAGAGTAAATGAGTTGTAATTTTATTTTTTTATGTTATCATGGTTAAAGGGTTACATGTTATAATTTGGGAATAAGTGTTTCTATTATGTTAAGAGGATTAATTTAAACATTTTCTTTGGTAATATTTGGTAAAATTACAAAGAGGATTTTCAAATGCTTTAAGTGGTTTGATTTAGATTTTGATCTTGTTGTGGTTTTCAATGAATGGGAATGATGTTTTAATGTTAATAATGTTTTTAAAATGATTCTTTTACCTCAAGGTTGTTTTGAAGAGGATTTTAAATGGATTTTAATTGGGATTTTTTAAATGAGTGTGTGGTTTACCAATTTTTGAAAGGGATTCAATGGATATTCTAATTTTTTTAATGGTAATTAATGTCTTGGTCCATGTTCTATTTTTAAAAATAGAAAGATGTTGGATTTAAAGGGTGGATTCAAGGAGTTTTAAAATAATTTTTGGTTTCGGTGTTTATGATGTAAAAAATGGTGAATGGGTAAAGGTGCATGTTTATATTAATAATAGTTAAAATAACAGTAAAAATGACATAAATGAATAAGTTCGTTGATGGATTATGTATTTAATTTGGTGAATTGGTTGAGTATATTTGATAATGAGTATAAATATATATTATAGTGGGTGAAAAATTGATGAAATATAAATTATGTTGGACCTCAAAAATGTTTATAGGATGGAATTATTTTATGATTATAGAAATTATAGATCCAACCTATTGGTATGGATATTAGACTTTGTACTCCTTATCCTTTATTTAGGATATTTTGATATGTTGTTCAACATCCTTGATTTTTTTGATGGATAAGGAGCTCCTTATTATTGATATGGGTGATGTCATAGTGACCTATAAACTAAGATCATGTGATATAGTATTAGAAATTGGTAAAAATCTATTTCGCACCATGATTTGAAATAATTAATAAAAAGAATTTTTTATTTAAAATATATAACACTGATGATTTAGATTTAGACTACTTACAAGGTCATTATGGGCTTGGTTGGACGGGAGACATGATGGAAACAAAAAGTTTAAATGGATTGTTAATAAATGTTTCTTTTGGAACATTATTTTATTTTATTTTCTTTGTTGTTTTCCATTTTATTTATTTTAAAACATTATTATTTCTCATGTTTATTTATTTGGAAACTATTTTTGGTGGCCTATTGAGTTATAATCACCCCTTATAAGGCCGCCAAGGAACTTGTGTACCTGGGAAAGGGATACTTGTTTTCATTTATAGGTTTAGGGAAATGACCATGGTTTTGGTCTATGTTTGTGATGGTTGGTTGAAACATGAGACATAAGAATCGGGTTTGGACTTGGGATTATGCCACATTTTTTCCTTGTTTTAGTATTTTATATTTTTTTTGTCGATTTCCTGATAGGTAGACTACAAATCTCATTTTTATATCTTTTTTCACTCATTTTATTTTTGAAATATTCCATATGTTGTTCAATTTAATTATTATTCTAGTTGAAGTATATTTTTTATATTATTTATCAAATGGTTATACTCTCATAAAAGGGGTATATTTCCACTACATTCTTCTTCTGACCCAAATTCCCAATCACCAACCTCTGGTGTATGGCGAGGCTTGCATGAGGTCACATATGAAACAATCTCAAGGCATCATATTAGTGGCTACCAGGATGGGATATTAAAATTTATCCCAACTAAACATTTGTATCTCAACCTTAATAACAAATTATGGGTTATCTCTCACATAATCATTAGTTTTCAAAAAATATCAATTTTCCATTAAAAACTATTCTAGGTTATCGGTATTATTCATTATATTCTTGGAAATATATAAAATAAAACTAATATAGAACTATTATTATATTTGTTATGATTATTTTAAAGATAATATCATTTATTGAAAACCTTCACACCATAATTTTGGAATAATAATTCATAACCACTATAATCATTCCACTAACTTGTTAAACCATTAACTAGGATTTTTCATCTTACTCTTAAATAGTTCCTTTCATTGATATGTAACTCATTGATTATTCACCATAAGTAGAAAAAATATTTAATGTAACACATTTATTAACCAATTTTTAAACTTTTCTTCAAGGACATAGTTCTTAATAATCCCAATCTGTACTCATTTAAAACATTCACCCATGGAAGATACATTAGGGAATTTATTATTTTCATCCACTCTATTAATAGGAATTTAAATTTTTTCTAGATATTTTATATCTTTATTCCCTTCTTTTTTCATATATACAAAGTCTCCCCATTACTTTCTGATATTTCCCCAGGTGATTCATTCCATTTTATCAACATGTATAAAGATTCATAATCATTCCAATATGGTCCTCATGACTTAATCTCTTGTAAAACTCTATTTTCCCCTTTTTATGTGTCTTTGGAACATAATTCATATTGAGTTCGTTTATCTTATAATGAGATATATGATTAGGAATAATCACAAGGAATCAATTTCAATCTCCCATTCAACTTACTTTCTCTACAGTATATAATTTCATTGTTCTCCACATGAAGGGTTAACAAGACTCCTCCTAGTTACATCCATTGAGTAAAACCAAAAATATGGTATGAGAAAAAATAATACAAGGTAGAAATCATATAATCGTGAAAATAATTCAAAGGATGTTTAATAATGTAACATTAATTTCAATATATGACACTTCAAATTCAACCTAGGTCATCCATGGTCCTCACCTATTAAAATCCATCATAATTTCTCATAAAGAATAATGGAATTTACTAATGAATATCCCCTTTGAGTGTCTACTGTGGTGTGAAGTGTTTGACCCACTCATCATGTACGTATTTCAATCGAGTTAATACCCAATACACCCCATTGAATTTTATTTCTGCAAGTTGAATCTATGAAAAAACACTTCTATATGTCAATATCCAGATTGGGATTTACATTCTAGAAAATCTAAAGAATCTCTATTTTACCAAATTTTCATGTTATGATCCTATTATTAGACTTATTCCCATGGGTTTCACTATTGCACTGTAATATTAACCTCCAAATTTACTAAACCATACTTAGATAAAAATTAAGGTGACTCGAGCATAACATGAAAATATATTACAACAATTTTTTATAATTACAAACAAAATATAATTATAAATGACTTGAAATGATGAATGGTTTGATTTTTTGGACTCTAGCTAAATAATCAACTTATTTCATGAATCATCTTAAATATATTTCACAAAATTGTTCCCTCATAGTGCAGTTATTAGACACACCTAGTATAAAATCATTCACCATAACCTGGGGAAATGAATAAATAGGGACAGTTTAGCTGAAATTCTCAGTAAGGGTAATGAAGGTATATATTAATCAATTAATATAATATATTATAAATATAAGGTTTTTAGAACATGATCATAACTTATGAAATTCATACCCAATCAATAATGCATCCTTCACCATGAATCATATAATAAATCATTATTATAATAAAATAAATATGTTTTAAGTGTTCATAATCATTAATAAACAATGATAATCCATGAAAACATGTCATACATATAAGACATAGGTTTTTGGAATAAGAATTATTCTAAAAAATCATTGCCTTACATTAGGATCACTTTAGAGCATATCATTGTAGATTGGGTTCTCTCCTTGTTCCGTCATTTACATAGTCAGGGTTCACTACTAATGTTATTTCGGTGGATTGGGTGTACATATCATTACATTATTTCATTGGTTAGGGTTCACTTCTAATACTATCATAGTGGATATATTCCATTACTAAACAATGTTCAATCACCATTCTAGTCCTTATTATCTCATGAGATATTGTTCTTTTCATGAGTATATAATTTTGTTCCCACATATAACATTATTAAATCCACAAATATGTCTGTAAAAAGATCATAACATATTCATCATATCATCATATCATAACCCATGTAAAATATAGGTGTTTTAAAATCATATCACAATCATATAATAATAAACCATCTTGATAAAGTAAGTGGAAGAAATCATATGGGCACTCATTATCTCATAATAGCTTGACTAACTTGTGGGAAAGAATTGGGTTTCTTACAATCATCCTAAGGACATCAACATTATCAGTCATCTGGAAAAGTGAAATGAATCATAATATCATATACCTAGTGAATCATAAAAACCCCTAAAATTATTTTTTTTCATAGATGAAAAATAAAAATAAAATAATATTCATACAATCCATTTAAAACATGAGAAAAATAACTGTTACTTTTAATAACATTGTAACTAAAAATTTCAAGAATATTGAAGACATTATATTTTATGAAAATAACCACATAAACTTCTAATATAATGTTAATAGAAAATAATGGTCATGATGGTTAAAAAATACATTCATGTTCTATAAGATAAAAGATAAAATTCTTTTCACACATCTGTAAAAATTAAAAATATGACCTATTCAGAAAATATATCATTATAAATATTCATTTGAAACCTTTGTAAATAAATTAAATTTGGATGAAAATTATATTTTGGAAATATTTCACATATATATAACAAATTCCATAATACAATTTTGAAGATCATGAACATGGAAAAAAAAATTAAACAACTATGGTAGAAATAAGTAAAGATTTTAAAGACACCCAGTCCTTATGATATGAAAATTATAATAGGAATTTTATATTTCCTTTTAATAGTTGAGTATAATCTGTATTAAAAACTCATGATAAAATTTTCTAGTGATGGAATTGCTCGTAGTTATTTTTTTTCATGGGATGAGGTGATGAAGTATTTTCGAGTGTTTGGGTGGGAATCTGGATTTGGTGGTTTTTTGTTTTTTTAGATTTATTCATTACGAAATAAATTTGGAGTTCAAGTTTTTCAGAAAATGGTGTGGAAACCTGAAACATAATTAACCTTATGTTTCCATTATATGTATCATGGTTAGGTATCACAACTAGAGAATGATTAAGGTTAAACTATATAGGTCTATATGGGAAATTGTGGGACATATTTTTGGTTGGAGACATAATTCATGGAATGTGAAAAGTTGTATACACACACTACACATTATTACTGATGTTTTTTTATAGTTTTTTAGTGGTTTATCAATTCATGAGAACCAGTTATGCGAGGTGTGCTTATTTGAATAGTGAATGTTAAATTTGTGGTGTAAATTTTGGTAAACCATGCTTCCAAAACAATAAAACCCTTAAAATGTGTATAATTATTGATTTTCCCCCAAATTCTTTTCAAGAGGGGAGAAAATTTTCCTCTCTCACCCTCCTTTGATATCCTAGAAGGATAAGTCACTCACCATAATTTCTTCCCCATTGGGGATGATTCTGGATACATTTTCTTCTACGTTTTTAGAACATATAACATTAGTTACCCTCCCTTGACCACCTAATATATTATAATTTGATTATGTTTTTAACCATTTATATTTTCATTGTAAATTCCATGAGTTAATAGTGAAATATCTCAACTCTCATGGGGATTTAATTAATCCTAGGTAGAGAGAATCCCAAGATAAAGTATGTACATCATATTTTTCCATTTAATTCATGTATTTTGATCTAGTGAATTATCAATGAATTAAATGACAAATTAAAATAAATAAATATATATTTTTTACACTGTTGGTTTAGGGTTTTCCCATAATATGGTCAATAGTATTACACAAATCATTGTTCAGTGGTTTGTAAAAGCTTTGGTGAAATTAGTAGACTTATAAACATATAATCATTCATTAATATTTAAATTAAAATGTTAATTTGTTAATTTTTTGTATAATTATTTCATTATAAATTTATTTTAATTAATTAATTTAGTGGTGTGGTTTGGATAAAGTTCATCCAGTCTTTTGGATGATGGTTAGATGGGCTTGGTAGGCCTCAACATGATTTTTCGAACTACTTTAATAAGGATAATTTATTTTTTACGAGTTAGGTGGTCCTTTTGCACATACCCTTTATTATTGTCAATTTTTATATTCAAGTGGTATTTGTTCCCCCAACACTTTAGGTGGTGCATGTCTTTAAGAAATTATGTTTCTTTAATTAAAAACTAAATCATGGGATCCCATAAAAAAGGTTTCAAGGGCCTCTATGAAACCTCTTACACTGGATAGACATCACAACCACTGATGACTGATAATATAATTTGAACCATATGATTTTGGATTCCTGGTCCAAGGGTGTTGAGGATATATATACTAGGGACAGTGAACTCATTCATATGACTATTATTCGAGTGATCCTTTCCCACTAGAATGTGTTTACATGGGTTGTTAAACCCTACAAGAGTGTCATATAGGGAAGTTGTGTGAGCCAACTATGAATGCTTTGGAAAGGGAATTTCCATAGTGTTGAGTCCCAAGTATGAGTTTATTAAGAGTCCAAGAGGTCCCCAATGAGATAGAAGATAACCCTAGTGGGTTCTCCTATAATTTATGATCCCAGTGAGAGGTTGGACATTAGAACATGTAGAGATTGCACCATGTGTCACCTTATAACCCTTACTAATAACATGATACCAAGGGAATATGGATAGAGGATAGGGAATTAGGAATTGTCCCAACTAATACCTTGTATTTATACATTAACATGTTACTCTTGATGCTATTATGGATTCCCAGATTTAAATTCTATGACCCAACCTAAGGGATTGATATGAAGTGATGGTGTTATAGGTTACTCCCATAGGTTCTTCTTGTGATCCTACTTTAGTCCTTATTTTTTTGAAAATATAAGATATATTGGACCATTATATCACCATGTATTCCATGTGTCACATTTTATCAAGCCATTGAGATACATGATGAATTTTTGGGACACAGTGATTCAACCACAAGTCTATATGGGATGAATTGGATGTCTATGGTCTCCAGGAAACCTAGCAAGTATAAGATCCATCCATAAAGTCATGGGGGTTATTATTATGGACACTTATGGTATTGTGAAAATTCTAGGTCACCTCTTGGATATGGAAATTCAAGCCTAATGATATTACATGTTTCTGATTGGGATACCCAAGATACCTAGGATATTGATTTTTGGTATGGTGACATGGAGGATGACACTATGGTTAGTCACTACTCAGGATTAGCAGGTATTTTCGTCATGTTTTTAAAAAAATAGGTCTTTAGATAGATGCCTAGGATGAATTATATTTTGTTTTTTAGATCATTAGGACTAAATATTTATCCTTTTGAGATTAATCTTGATGGATTCCATGGTTACACCCAATGATTCATATTTTCTATAGTTGGCATGATATTATGATATTCTCAAAGACACCCTAGAAATAGATGAAATAGGTACGGTGAATTAGGATCACGAACCTTAGGATTGAATCTTGTATCTAGTAATAAGGGAGGATATTTCCCCCCCTTAAGAAATTATAGTGTTAATAGTCTACATGACATTCTCAGAGAAACCATGAGACATTGAATTGAGTAGTATGGTGGTTTTTTATTTTCCCTAGTTTTTTATTCTTTCTGATAAGAATTTAGTATTTAAAAACACTTCATATATTTTTTATGTATAATACAACATCAATGGTCTCATGCTAAGTTATATACTCACACCCAACAGGATTAGACATGGAACTTGTGTACCCAAGAAGTTCCCCCACTTTTTTAGGTATAGTTTAGCAAGGGTCCCATTATGAAAATGATGATCAATTTAAGAAACTTATGTGGGATTTGACATTAGGTTTGATCAGTGGCTCGGGGTTTTCATTGATCCTATGATACTTTTATTTTGTTATTTTATTCAGTCACTTTTTTATATGTGATCCTCTTCATGGGAAATCATGCATGTATAAAATTATTTCTTCTTCAATTCATATCATTACTATTAGGATTATTTTATTAATCTTTAGTATGATAATGGTTAATGTTGTTATACAAAACATGGATATTTTATCTATTACTACACACTCTAATCAAGGGATATAGTCTCCCAACTGACTATCCTAGACCCCCTATATAAGTTAAAGCCTCTGGAATATTGGGAGGTTCACTAGAGGACATGTATTGGATCAGGTTGAGGAATTAGTTGAGCAGCCTATATACTAGAACATTACTATGTTTATTAGGGATGTTTTATTTTGTCTTTATTTTTCAAGATTTGGTGCACCAAATATTTTTAAATTTATTAGATCGTGTAATGGATATCAAAAAAGTGAATCGAGAATAATTATTTTTGAAATAATTCCATGTTAGCATGGATAGGGTTGCTATTTTTGAATTTAATGTTACAATTATATATGATTTTCACCATAAGTCACTCACATATATGTTTGGGGTTACTTGTTTATTTTTTTAAAAATATTAAACCATTTCCAAGAGGAGTGTTTGAGATTTGAGTCTTGTTCAGTTGAGGTCAGAATCATCTCAAGTATTATTATAGAAACACATGATTCAAATGACATATAGGCATTCCATTGTATGAGTTCACTAATTACTATGGCTCGTGTGTTAAAAAAGTCAAAAACATATCATATTGAATTTTCTCATATAAGTAGTTTGTGTCATTATACTCATTTGTTTTTAATTTTATATATTAATTTAATCTTATATAATGTCTTATATATCTATGGTAATATTCTCATTGATAAATATAATGGTATGAACCCATGTGCATAGGAGGCGCAGTGACCGCGGTAGGTAAAAATGGGAATTTAATGACTTTTTGGGTTTCCCCTCATGGGTTGTCAGTATTAAGATATGGTTATTTAATGGTCTAGTGATAACCAATATAGTATTTCTCTATATTTCTCTGGATGACACTATAGTTAATGAACAATGTGATGTGGTTCTATTACCACAAGTCACCCAAGAAGATGTCATTTTTATATAAATTTTAACTGATGAGGTTAGGATTCATGAGATTCAGTCTAATGTATATATTTTCTTTGGGAAACAGTTCCCTAGTACGTTGATGCATCTACAAAATGTGTCTAATATTGTATATGTGACACTCTGGGGTGTTTTTTGGAAAGTTGGAAGCCATGGTTTTTTACATGGGAAAATGAAATTTATCATAATGTATAAAATTATGGTGTGTGGTATTGTAGTAGGTGGAAAGACCTAGATACCCATTGGATGTGAATTCTCATTTTAGTGTGTTAATGGATAGTATTTTTAAGGGTAACTCTCATGAGTGGTTTTCTTAGGCTGGGGGTTTCTTTATACAATTGAAGCAAATGTAGGTGGATCAAGGTCTGAGACTTGGGAAGTGGCGGGGGGGGGGAATCATGTATACACTTTAGTATTAGTGATTCTATAATGAATCTGGAATTTTTAATGGACCGTGAGTATTGTTGCATGGATGTTAAGGAACCAGGAGTTACATTGTATCCAAGATTGGCTTTAAGGTCTGGAAAAGGGTGACATATATCCTTACGAATTTTTGTTCACATTAGTATCATGGTGGGAGTGAAGATGGAAGCTCATCATTGGGAATAGAATAAGGTGGATAGTAGATGTGTAGTTGGATTAAAAAACTGAACTGATGTGAAGCATAGCTAGAAGATAGGGTATGGAAACCTATTTACATATTTTTTTACTTATGTGAACATGAGTGGTTGTATGTTACTATATTTTTTGAGGTTATACACCCACTATGTTGAATGAAATAGAGATGGTACATGTTGATGGTGTTCTATTTCATTTGTCAATTTTGATTTAGTGCCACCTCTGAGGGGGCCATAAACCAATAGGTTGTATGAATTTGTATTGGGTAGATGTAACCTAATAATCTATTAAGTGTGGCTTAGTAGAAGAAGAATGCATGTGTTTTTGGAATCTATTAAATAAGGTTCTTGGGTGTGATAAGTATATATGTATACATTTGATGAATTATATGATGGATAGGGAACCAGCCATGATGTTTGGGTTTCAATCATATGAGGGGAGGATAAGGAAACTCCTATAGTGGGATGTGGGCCTTTGGTTGCAGCCATGTGACCCTCATGATGGAAGGGATAGTAGTATAAAAATACTGGTAATTAGATGTTCATTATGGAATATTCATGTTTGTGGGATATTTGATTTTGATTTATCATATATTCTCTATGAATATTGAGTAGAAATCTATATGTTCTATCATAAGGAGTCCAATCATTGGATTCAAGCTTTGTATGTATTGTGATAATCTAAGTGGGAATCAAATTGGAGGTCTTCCATCACATGTGGTAGGAAATGCTTATGACTTTTGAAGATTGATGTTCTGAATATGGATCTAAATCATATTATTTTCATGAAATAAGGTTAGTTCATTTGAAGGACTATGTGTTCTCTCTTGGGGTAGGGAACCTGAGATTGGGTGTTTGGGAATGCACTGACGAGTAAGGTTGAGTTTCCATGAAAGGGTTATCCATAGGCCCCCAGACTAATTTTTTTTGTTAAATTATAGTTATGAAGATAGAAATAGAATTTTCACATCATTCTGTACTTGAATATTTTAATTTAGGTATTTTCTGAGGCTTTTCAAGGAAAATTATACACAAACTCAATTTAAGCTTCATCAGTTATAATTCTACCATTTCATAACATAGTTAAAAAATAAGAGTTGTGTTTTAATCATTAAATGGGTGTAGTGAGTTGGATAAATTACTAGTAATGTCATTATAAACCAATTTTTGAGTTTTAGTAGATAATTTTGATGGTACAAAACATTGGGGCTTAGAATATGCTATTATGATTTTACCCATGTGGTAGGGAGTTCCATAAGGTATATTACTAATGGTATGATTCAACTATGCAGTTTCATGATAGATTGGTGATTTCTAGCAGCATCTTAACAGTTTTATGATTTTTACAAGAGATGTATTGTCTCTTGGATGATTATGTACCTCGTGTTTTGGAGTTGTTTAATGGGTATTCATTCAACATTGTGAAGTATAATGTGGTGAATTGAGTGTGTCTAGGGGACTTGATGAGGTAAAAATATATGGTTTAATTGAATATGATACTCCTCATGGATGGGATGTGTTATTATGGGGATATTGAAATACCTTAGGTTTGTATTAGTTGAAAATAACATAATGAATTTGATTTTTTCATTTACTTGATTGGTTAAATATTGACCAAATATTATATATTTATTTCAAAATGTTGTAATTACACAATCTGATGTTTTAGGTTTTGTAATGAGGCTTAAAAGGATTCTAAGGTGTTTAGGTTGGCCTTAAGTTCTTTGGGTTATGATTTATAATTTATTGATATTTTTTACTAGGAGAGCGGATTGGGTTGAAATGCTTAGTGGAAACAATAAAATATCTGAAGCCTTAATAAAAATTGAGTTCACTTTGTAAGGATCATTGTTAGGTCCCTTGATTGGATCATTGTTATGGTCAAACCATACAAGTATATAGAATAAACTACGTCCTTGGTTTGGGATAGAGTCATAGAATGCAACATGCATATGGTTGCATAATTTTTTTTCTAATATTGTTGTGGTTTTTTCACATTCGACGCATGGGTTTTCAAATAGTCGAGACCAAACATGTGAGGTGTTTTATCTTGGATATTTATTTTTTTGATTAGTGAATGGTTTTGTATCCCATGAATCAAAATATTATTCCCCATTAAAAGATAAAAATTATAGATTTTTTCACCTATTTTTTAATGGGGAATCCCTATTTCCATTCTTCTCCCTTGTAAAAATCCTATATGTTCAATCCCTCCCCTATCCTTTAGTTATTATTTATTTTGAATGATTATAGAAACATTTTCAATTAATTTTTGAGATAATATATTTTTTTTGTCCTCCCATAACCTCCAACTTTATTCTTCTCGGATTTTGGTTTCGTCTATTTAGTTTTTTGTCAGAATTTCTCCCAAATCATGGTGGAATTGACTGATTCTCAAGGGGGTTTCATGAAGCCTTATTATAGGGTGTCTCGAGATGATGTCCATATGTAGTTGTGTTTTATTCCATTAAGTTATGTCTCCATGGTAAATTTCCATTTCTATGAACCATAAATTAAATTAAATTAATAAAATTTCCACCATTCATTAAGTATTTTACCTCAAGTATAGTCTAGAGTATTCCGCGGGTCATTGTCGAGCAGTTGGTCGTGGTTCCCATATAATGAGGTTAATTGCTAGAGTTCTAAAAATTTAATTATATTTTAATTAAAATGTTAAAATGATTAATATTATATGTAACTAATTAAGAAATTATTGTTTTTAAGATAAATAAATATGTTGTTTTAGTTTTGGGATTGGACCTTGGGACTTTAGGGCAATAGTCGAATCGTCATTGAAAACATTAGTGGAATCTTCGAGGAACCATTAAGAAGGAGAATAGAATTAGTATGAGTTTTTAGCCCTTATAAATCTCCCCATTTATAATATGAATTTTATTATATTCAATTTTTTGGAGTATAAAAACCATATTATGTGGTGGACCTCATTGAATGTTATTGATGTCATTTAATTAAAAATTGAATCCTTGGATCAAATGCCCATGGTGTTTAGAACCCAATAGACAGTCGTGCACAAATTGGACATCTCATCTTCCAATGGTATAGAATATAAATTTAATAGTATGAAAAGAGATATATTTCCAATGGGTTTTCAAGAGTGATACAATAGGGTAGATGATATAACTGAGATAATCATTGAGTGAATGTTTCTTCCCTGATATGGTGTGTTTACATGGCTAGTTAGATCCTATGAGATTCGAATTGGGGTTAATCATTTAATAAAACATATAATATTTGGGAAATGGAATTGTGTTATGGATTTATCAATTATCTGACATGGGAATTATTCCCAGAGGTCCCCAGTGATACCTTTGTATACACATATAAAATCCCCTAAAACTTTTGAACCTTATTAGATGGTGAACAGTGGAATGGGGAGAGATGGTAGTGGGTGTCCCAATAGAAGCCATTTTGTACCTGTATTTTTAGATACATGATCATTTATTCATTTATTTTGAGTATATGAAATGTTTGGATTTTTATTTTAGAGGATCTGATGGGTTTTTTAGGTTTTGGAGGCATATATGGAGGCAGATGGTTTGTGTATGGTTATTAGAAGCCATGAATTCTCTATATAAAAACCTTAAAGAGAGGAAATTGGTCATTGGGAAGGCACGTTGTTGATGAAAATCATACCAAAACAATATAAATTTCAATGGGAAACCATGTATGTATCAACAGTGAGGAAAATCCCGGATGGCGCATAGTTTGTCTAACTACGCAATCCGACCATGTGAGGGGTGACCATATTGTAGTAGCACCACAGGGTTGGTTCATGGTTTTCAAAATCAATTTACCTGACCATATGATGTAGAATTATAACTCTAATATTTTTTTACCTAATCTGAATTATGTCCCCTCGCAATCATTAATTTCTAACTCTCATAGCATCTAAGAATATATTTTCTCACTAGGCATGGGAGATGACCCTCTTCAACCCCAAAGTGATTCTGATGAAAAGAAATGTGTTTGAAACCCAGATTCAAGAGTAATTACTTGTTTTTACTTATTATTCCAATATCCATTATTATTATCTCTCATCAAAACATATATTTAGTATTTTATGGATCAATATATGCTTTGAGATGTCAATATAGATAAGATCATTCTTGATCTTCTAAAGGTAATGTGTTTTATGATCAGATATAATAGTTTATGATCTTTTTATCATTTTCTCCAATGGTTAAGAGGTAGGTGGACTCTCTCCCATCTCCACATTACATGGAACATAAAGAATTAATATTCTTTAAATGAATATCTTGAAATTGTTTTAAACTTTTGTTGTAACTCTTTATAGAAAACAATTTTTGGTTATGTATTTTGAAATTTTATAAATTCTATGGTTCTTGGAAAATTATATTTGGTGATAATATTAAAATAATTACTTAAAAATTGTGTTTTTTAATCATAAAACTATTGGTTAAAATTACTTAATTAGGTGATAGTTTTATGTAGAACGGTTTGGACATGAATTTTTCATATATGGTTGGTGTGAGTTCATTTACTTTGATGTGACCATGAATAAATGGTCTATGCCATTGAGGTTCAATGATGAAACCCCAGATAAATGGCAGAAAACATTTCGTCATCTTTTTATTACATTGTGGAATGATAAGAGACCACTTGTGGGTATGGAGCTTTCATCAAGAATTCATGTGTGTGTGTGTGGAAATAGGATCTCATATTTCAAAATTATTAGATATGTTTTAGTTGATGTATTTATTTTCTATCCAAGAACATTTCTATTTTTATGATATAAAATTTTTAAATTTTTTTTAGATTGTTTTTTATAAATCGTGGAAAAATGTTTTGTCCTAATGGCATGAGTTGGGATGACATTGGGAAAATCACAATGATTTTATACTCACCCCTATATGGGAACCAAAGTAATTTTCTAGATTTCATCTATTAGGTTATAGGTTAAGGAAAGGTATTATGTTTCTCCATTGGTGGGTATTGATTATGTGGTCATAGCAGTTATAGTTTTACCTTTGAGTTCAATTGTAATTCTTGGGGTGATGATCTTTGGTTGACTTCAGGTCTTAGAGTTTTTTGGTATTTTTTTGTTTTTTTCATTTATATTACTACTGTGATATGGTTATTTATTATTGATGATAACATTCGTTTTATTGTTTTATTAATGTTAAATATAGTGGATTTGTTTTTCTTTGTGTTGGTTGAGTTTTTTTATTTTTAAAAGTAAATCCATCCACCAATGTTCCCTACAGATCTTGGTATTTATTTCCCACCTTTGTTGTCATGGGTATATCATTGAAGTCCTAGTATCATAATCTCCTCTTCTTAATTAAATGAGGGGAGAGATGCTACAAATGATATCAGAATTGGTTAGTTCTACTATCTTTTTTAAAAAAAAATTGTTTTAGTATTGGTTTTTTTGTCATTGTTTATGGGACAAATGGTATCATCTTTCCCATTCATTGATTTGGAAATGGTATAAGTAGACCTTTTGGTTGGTAAAATGATGATATGATCCTAAAAAAATAAAATGTATAGCCTAAAAATACACAATTAACCTTTTTAAGTAAAAAATTCATTTTACAAGTTTTCTTATAAACATAGTTGTTTTTTAAGACACATTAGGTGATTTTTCACCTCATCATCATGGATTTATAGAATGATAATTTCATGGAATGTATTTTTTGTTATACATCCCACTAGGAATACCTTGTTCATCATGAGTTTAATGGTTTATGAAATGGTGTAAAAATCTTATTATTTTTAATAGTTGTGTATGTTTGTTTTTGTAAATAATGGTTTTAGTACTTTAAAAATTGATCAAAATAATGAGAATGGTTGGATTTCGGAAATATATTATTTTCAAATGGGTTGATGTATTAAATTAGAATTGTTTAGACATTATTTTTAAGGGGTGAGACTAAATTGGGTTTTTTTTTGGTTATATAGAATGAAACTGTGCAGATGTCTTACAAATCAATGGAATGAAGCTGCTGAATGTGTGGTTTCACCTGAAACATATATAAACTGATAGTTTGTATAAATAATTTCTTTGATTTTTCTTCCAAATATAGGGTTAATCAGAATAATGATCCTTGAAAAGGGTTCATTCCTGTTAAATTCCAAAATTATAACCCACACACCTTTTGGTGGAATTTAGGGTTAAAAAAGGTATAATACCAGTTGAATGGGATGAATCAAATCATTAATTTCCTTGGGAGACTAAGAGAGTTGAAATTAATGTTGGAAATTTATATGTGGGTGAATCATGAATTCTAATTGTGGGGTTTTGTTTCTCAGGGTAAATTTGACCATGTTATGACATTGGAGGATTTTGAAGAATTTTTTAATAATAAATTATATCCTCAAACATTTCAAAATTCTAGAAATATATATATATATACCCTAAAATATAAAATTTTAATAGTAATAGAGTTTGTGGATATATTTATTATTTTAGACCATTATCCGTAGGATGTTTTCTCAAATGCATCCTTAAATGAACACACTTTTGAGTCCTGGTTACAACATAACATTTTCCAAAAAATTATCATTCTTTCTTTAATAGACTATACATATACGGCCAATAAAGAGAAAATGGTAGAAAATGATATATTAGGAAATAAAGTTGGAATAATCATGTTTATTATGGAGGGAAAATTTAGGAAGTCTATTGTTGGGAATTTTTAGAAGACGAACATCTACATCAAGAGTGGTAGGATACCTTAGATTCATATAATAAGTTCTTTAAACATCTATACTCAACCAAAAATTACATCGAGGTGATTTAAATGTGGTACTTTTGAGAATATGAAGTGATATTAATTTAGTGGTGTGGTTTTTATAAAGTTCCTCTAGTAATTTGGATGATGGTCAGATGGGCTTGGTAAGCCTCATCATGATTTTCAAGCTACTATAAGAAGGTCAATTTATTTTTTATGAGGTAGGTGGTCCTTAGGGACACAACCTTTATTATTGTCAATATTTATATTCAAGTGGTATTTATTCCCCCGACACTTTTTTTTGTATATGTATTTAAGAAATTATGTTTTTTTTAATTAAAAAATAAATTATGGTATCCCATAAAAGAAGGTTTCAAGGGCCTCTATGAAACCACTTACACTGGATAGACATCACAAAAACTGGTGACTGATAATATAATTTGAACCATATGATTTTGGATTTCTGGTCCAAGGGTGTCTAGGATATATATACTATGGAAAATGGCCTCATTTATATGACAATTGTTTGAGTGATCCTTTCCCACTAGAATGTGTTTACATGGGTTGTTAAACCCTACGATAGTTTCATTTGGGGTAGTTGTGTGAGCTAGCTATGAATGATATGGAAAGGGAATTTACTTAGTGTTGAGTCCCTTGTGTGAGTTTATTAAGAGGCCAAGAGGGCCTCAATGAGACAAAATATAACCCTAGTGGGTTCTCCTATGATTTATTATCCCAGTGAGAGGGTGGACATTAGAATATGTAGAGAATGTACCAAGTGTCACCTTAGAACCCTTACTAATAACATGAGACCGAGGGAATATGGATAGAGGTCAGGGAATTGGGAATTTTCCAAACTAATGCCTTGTATTTATACATTAACATGTTACTATTGATGCTAATATGGATTCCCAGATGTAAATTCTATAACCCAACCTAAGAGATTCATATTAAGTGATGGTGCTAAAGGTGACTCCCATAGGTTTTTCCTGGGATCCTACTTTAGTCATTTTTTTAAAATATAAGACATATTGGACCATTATAACACCATGTATTCCATGTGTCTCATGTTATCTAGCCATTTAGATACATGATTAATTTTTGGGACACTGTGATTCTGCCACAAGACTATATGGGATGCATTGGAAGTCTTTTGTCTCTAGGAAACCTATCATGTAGAGGATCCATCCATAAAGGCATGGGGGTTATTATTTTGGCCACTTATGGTATGGTGAAAATCCTAGGTCACCTATTGTATATAGAAATTCAAGCCTAATGATAGTACCTGTTTCTGATTGGGATACACAAGATGTCTAGGATATTGATTTTTGGTATGGTGACATGGAGGATGACACTATGGTTAGTCACAACTCAGGATTACCTAGTATTGTTTTCAATTTGTTTACAAAATAGGTGTTTAGATAGATGCCTAGGATGAATTATATTTGGTTTTTTAGACCTTTAGGATAAAATATTTATCCTTTTGAGATTAATCTTGATGGATTCCAAGGTCACACCAAATTATTCATATTTTATATAGTTGGCATGATATTATGATGGTCTCAAAGACACCCTAGAACTAGATGAAATAGGTATGGTGAATTAAGGTCGCGAACCTTAGGATTTAATCTTGTATCTAGTAATAAGGGAGGAAATTTCCCCCATTAAGAAATTATAGTGTTAATAGCCAACATGACATGCTCAGAGAATCCATGACACATTGAATTGTGTAGTATGGTGTTTTTTCATTTTCCCTAGTTTTTTTATTCTTTATAATAAGCATTTAGTATTCCAAAACACTTCATATATTTTTTATGTATAATACTACATCAATGTTTCCATGGTGAGTTATATACTCACACCTAACATAAGTAGACATGGATATTTTTTACCCAAGCAGATCCCCAACTTTTTTAGGTATAGTTTAGCAAGGGCCCATTATGAAAATGATGATCAAGTTAAGAAACATATGTGGTATTTGACATTAGGATTGATTAGTGGCTTGGGGATTTCATTGATCTTACGGTACTTTTATTTTGTTATTTTATTCAGTCATTTTTTGTATATGTGGTCCTCCTGATGGAAAATCATGCATGTTTGACATTATTACTTCTTCATTTCCTATCATTGCTGTTTGGATTATTTTATTTATCTTTATTATGATAATGGTTATTGTTGTTATACAAAAAATGGTTATTTTGTTTATTACTGCACACTTTAATCAGAGGATATAGTCTCCCAACAGTCTAACCTAGACCCCCCTCTACAAGTTGAAGCCTCTGGAATATAGAGAGGTGAACCAGAGTTCATGTATTATATTAGGTTATGGAATTAGTTGAGCAACCTCTATACTAAAACATTACTATTTTTTATTAGGGATGATTTATTTTTTCATTATTTTTCAAAATTTGGTGCACCAAATATTTTAAAATGTATTAGATCATATAATAGATATCAAACAAGTGAATCGAGAATACCTATTTTTGAAATAATCCCATGTTAGCATGGTTGGGGTTTCTATTTTATAATTTGATGTTACAATTCAATATGATTTTCTCCATGAGTCAATCACATATATGTTTGGTGTTATTTCTTTATTTTTTTTAATATTTTAAACCATTTTTAAGAGGATAGTTTGAGATTTGAGTCTTGATCAGTTGAGGTCGAAAGCATCTCAAGTATTGTTATAGGAACACATGATTCACATGACATATAGTCATTCCATTATATTAGTTCACTAATTACTAAGGCTCACATGTTTAAAATGTCAAAAACATATCATATTGAATTTTCCTATATAAGTAGTTTATGTCATTATACTCATTTTTTTACATTTATATATTAATTTAATCTTATATAATGTCTTATATATCTATGGTAATATTTTCAATGATGAAGATAATGGTATGAACACATGTGTAGAGGAGGTGGAGTGATTGCGGTAGGTAAAAATGGGAATTTAATAACTTTTTGTTTTACCCCTCATGGGTTTTTAGTATTATGATATGGTTAATTAATGTTATAGTAATAACCAATACAGTATTTCTCTATATTTCTCAGGATGAAACTCTACTTAAATGAACAATGTGATGTGGTTCTATTACCAAAAGTCACCCAATAAGATGTCATTTTTATATAAATTTTGACTAATGAGGTTGGGATTCATGAGTTTCAGTTGTACGTATTGATTTTATTTCGGAATCGGTTCCCTAGTATTTTGATGTGTCTGCAAAATGTGTCTAATTTTGTATATGTGGAACTCTGGGGTGTTTTTTGGAAAGATGGAAGCCATGGTTTTTTTACAAGGGAACATGATATTTATCATAATCTATACCATTATGGTCTACGGTATTGTTTTATTTGTGATGACCTAGAGACCCATTAGATATGAATTCTTATTTTTTTGAGTTAATGGATAATATATTTTTCGGTAACTCTCATGAGTGGTTATCTCAGGCTGGTGGTTTCTTTATACAATTGAATCATATGTAGGTGGATAAAGCTATGAGACTATGGAACATGGGGGAAAATCATGTATACGCTTTAGGAATAGTGAATTTAAACTGAATCTGTAATATTTAATGAACCATGAGTATTGTTTCATGTATGTTAAGGAACCAAGAGTTACATTGTATCCAAGATTGGTTTTAAGGTCGGGAAAAGGGTGACGACTATCCTTATGAATTTTTGTTCACATTAGTAGCATGGTGGGAGTGAAGATGGAAGCTCATGATTTGAAATAGAATAAGGTGGATGCTAGGTGTGTAATTGTATTTATAAAGTCAACCTATGTGGAGAATATCTAGATGATAGGGTATGACAACCTATTTACTTATTTTTTTTACTTATGTGAACATGAGTGGGTGTATGTGACTAGATTTTTTGAGGTTATACACCCACTATGTTCAATGAAGGAGAGATGGTACATGTTGATGGTGTTATATATCATTTATCTATTTTGATTTAGTGCCACCTATTAGGGGTCCATAAACCAATGGGTTTTACTAATCTTTATTGGGCAGGTGTATCCTGATAATCTGGTGAGTGTGGCTTAGTAGAAGCAGAATTCATGTGGTTTTGGAATGTATTAAAGAAGGTTCTTGGGTGTGATAAGTATATATGTATACATTTGATGAATTATATTATGGATAGGGAATCAGCCATGATGTTTGGGTTTCAATCATATGAGGCGATAATAAGGACACTCCTTTAGTGGGGAGTGGGACTTTGGTTACATCCATGTGACCCTCATGCTGGAAGGGATAATAGTATAATAAGACTAGTAATTAGATGTTCATTATGGAATATTTATGTTTTTGGGTTATTTGATCTTTATTTATCACAAATTCTCTACGAATATTGAGTAGACAACTATATGTTCTATCATAAGGAGTCCTATCATTGGAATCAGGCATTGGATGTATTCTTATAATCTATGTGGGAATAAAATTGTAGGTGTTCCATCACATCTGGTAGGAAATGGTGATGACTTTGGAAGATTGAGGTTTTAACTATGAATCTAAATCATATGATTGTCATGGAATAAGGTTAGTTCTTTTGAACAATTATGTGTTCTCTCTTGGAGTATGGGACCTAATATTGGGTGTTTGGGAATGCATCGATGGTTAAGGTTGAGTTTCCATAAAAAAGTTATCCATGGGTCCCATACAATAAATATTTTGGTTAAATTGTAGTTATGAAGCTAGAAATATAATTTTCACATCATTCTATACATGAATATTTTAATTTAGTTATTGGCTGAGGATTTTCAAGGAAAATCCTACACAGACTCAATTTAAGATTCATAAGTTGTAATTCTACCATTTCATATCATAGTTATAAAATAAGAGTGGTATTTAATAATTAAATGGGTGTAGTGAGTTGGATAAATTACTAGTAATGTCATTATAATACAATTTTATAGTTTATTAGATAATTTTGATGGTTCAAAACATCGGGGCTTATAATAGGCTATTATGATATTACCCACGTGGTAGGGAGTTGTACAAGGTATATATTTAATTGGATGATTCTAATATGTTGGTTCGTGATATATGGGTGATTTATAGCACCATCTCAATAGTTTTATGATGTTAACAAGAAATTTATTGGCTCTTGGATGATTATGTACCTCATGTTTTGGAGTTGTTTAGTGGGTGCTCATTCAACATTGTGAAGTATAATGTGGTAAATTGAGTGTGTCTATGGAACATGATGAGGTAAACATATATGGTTAAATTGAATATGATACTCCTTATGGATGGGATGTGTTATTGTGGGGATATTAAAAGACCACAAGTTTGTATTAGTTGAAATTAACATAATGAATTTGAATTTTTCATTTACTGGATTGGTTAAATATTGATCATATATTATAAATTTATTTCTAAGGGTTGGAATTACACAATGAGATGTTTTATGTTGTGGAAGGAGGCTTAAAATGTATCTAAGGTGTTTGGGTGGGCCTTAAGTGCTTTGGGTTATGTTTTATATTTTATTGAGATTATTTCTTAGGAGAGTGGATTGGGTTGAAATGTTTAGTGGATATAATTAAACATCCAAAGCCTTAATAAACATTGAGTTCAATTTTTAAGGATCATTGTTAGGTCCCATGATTGGGTCATTTTTATATTCAAACCATGCAGGTATATAGAATAAACTATGTCCTAGGTTTGGGATCGAGTCTTGGAACGCAACATGCATATGGTTGCATAATTTTTTTCAATACTGTAGACGTCTTTTCACATTCGACATGTGGTTTTTCAAAAAGTCGAGACACACCACGTTAGGTGTTTTATCATGGATATTAAATTTTGTAATATTAGTGAAGGGTTTTGTATCCCATTAATCTAAATATTATTCCCCATTAAAAGATAAAAATTATATATTTTTTCACCTATTTTTAATGTGGAATCCCCATTTCCATTATCCTCCCTTGTAAAAATCCTATATGTTCAATCCCACATCTAACGATTAGTTATTCTTTATTTTGAATTATTATATAAACATTTTCAATTACTTTTTGAGATAATATCTCTTCTGTTTTCCCCCATAACCGCCTACTTTATTCTTCTTGGATTTTTGTTTTTTCTATTTAGTTTTTTGTCAGAATTTATCCCAAATCATGGAGGAATTGATTGATTCTCATGGGGGTTTCATGAATCCTTATTAGAGGGTGTCTCAATATTATTTCCATATGTAGTTGTGTGTCGTTCCATTAAGTTATGTCTCCATGGTAAATTTTCATTTCTATGAACCATAAATTAAATTAAATTAATAAAACATACACCATTCATTAGGTATTTTACATCAAGTACAGTCTAGAGTATTCCACGGGTCATTGTCGAGCATTTGGTCATGGTTCCCATATAATGAGGATAATTTCTAGACTTCTAAAAGTTAAATTCTATTTTAATTAAAATGTTAAATTGATTAATATTATTTTTAACTAATTAAGAATTTTTTTTGATAAAAAATATTGTGTTTTTGTTTTGGGATTGGACCTCCGGACTTTAGGACAATAGTCAAATAGTCATGGAAAACATTAGTGGAATCTTCGAGGCAACATTAAGAAGGATAATCGCTTCAGTATGAGTTGGTGGTCCCTATAAATATCCCCATTTATATTATTAATTTTATTATATGTATTTTGTTTGAGTATAAAAACAACTTTAGGTGGTGGACCTCATTAAAAATTATTAATGTCATTTAATTAAAAATTGACTCCTAGGAACAAATGCCAAAGGTGTTCAGGACACAATGGACACTCGTGCACGAATTGGACATCTCATCTTCCAAAGGGATATAATATAAATTTAACAGTATGAAAAGAGATATATTCACAATGGGTTTTCAATAGTGATACACTAGGGTAGATGATATAATTGAGATGTTCATTGAGTGAATGTTCCTTACCCGATATGCTTTGTTTACATGTCTAGTTAGACCCTATGAGAGTGGAATTAGGGTTAATCATTTAAGAAAACATATAATATTTGGGAAAGGGAATTGTGTTACGGACTTCTCAATTATGTGACATGAGAAATATTCCTAGAGGTCCCCAGTGATACCTTTTTATAACCTTGTAGAATCCTCTAATACTTTTGACCCTTATTAGAGGGTGAACTTTGGAATGGGTAGAGATGGTAATGGGTGTCAAAATAGAATCCATTTTGTACCTCTATTTTTAGGTACATGATCATTTATTCATTTATGTTGATTATATGAAATTTTTGGATTTTGATTTTAGAGGATCTGGTGGGTTTTTTTAGGTTTTGGAGGTATATCTGGAGGAAAATGGTTTGTTTATGGTTATTAGAAACCATGAATTCTCTATTTAAAAATATGAAAGAGAGAAAAGTGATCATTGGGCAAGAACATGGTTGATGCACAGAATACCCAAACAATATAAATTCCTATGGGAAACCATTTATGTCTCAACAATGAGGAAAATCTCAGTTGGCGCATTGTTTTTATAACTATGCAATCCGACCATGTGTAGGGTGGCCTTATAGTAGTAGTGCCATAGGGTTGGTGCATGGTTTTCAAAATCAAGTAGCGAAACCATATAACATATAATTAGAACTCTAATATTTTTTCACCAAATCTGAATTATGTCCCCTAGCAATCATTAATTCCCACCTCTCACAGCATCTAATAATATATTTTCTCACTAGGCATGTGAGGTGACCCCATTCAACCCCAAAGTGATTCTCATGAAAATAAATCTGTTTGAAACCCAGATTCAGTGGTAATAACTTATTATTCCTTATTATTCCTATATCCATTATTATTATCTCTCATCAAAACATATATCTAGTATTTTATGGATCAATATATGTTTTGAGATGTCAATATTGATAAGATCTTTCTGGATCTTCTAAAGGTAATGTGCTTTATGATCAGATCTGAAATTTTATGATTTTTCATCATTTTTTCCAATGGTTAAGAGGTATGTTGATTCTCTTTCATCTCCACATTACTTGGAACATGAAGAATTATTTTTCTTTAAATGAATTTCTTGAAATTGTTTTGAAATTTTTGGGTCACTCTTTATAGAATCCAATTTTGGGTTATGTATTTTCAAATTTTGTAAATTCTATGGTTCTTGTAAAATTATATTTAGTGATAATTTTAAAATTATTACTTTAAAATTGTGTTTATTATCATGGAAACTATTGGTTGAAATTATTTAAATAGATGATAGTTTTATGTAGAATGGTTTTGACAAATATTTTTCATATATGGTTGGTGTGAGTTCATTTCCTTTTATGTAACCATGATTAAGTGGTGTGTGCCATCGAGGTTCAATGATGAAACCCCAGATAAAGGGCATAAAACATTTGGTCACCATGTGATTACTTTGTGGAATGAAAAGAGACAACTCATGGGTATATAACATTCATCAAGAATGAATGTGTGTGTGTGGAAATAAGAGCTTATATTCCTATGTAATTAGATATTTTTTTGTTGATGTGTTTATTTTTTAACCAAGTACATTTATATTTTTTTATATAAAATTTTTATATGTTTTTCTGATTGTTTTTTATAATATTTTTAAAAACTTTTTGTCTTAATGGAATGAGATGCGACGAAATTGGGGATATCATAATGATTTTATACTCACCCCTACTTGGAAACCATAGTGCATTTGTAGATTTCATCTATTGGGTTATAGGTAAAGGAAAGGTATTATGTTCCTCCATTGGTGGGTCTTGATTATGTAATCATAGCAGTTATAGTTTGACCTTTGAGCTCAGTTGTGATTCTTGGGGAGATGATTTTTGGTTGACATTAGGTCTTGAAGTTGGTTGGTATTTTTTGGTTTTTTTCATTTATATTATTGTTGTGATGTGGTTATTTATTATTGATGATAACATTCGTTTTACTGTTTTATTAATGAAAAAAAGCGGCTTTGTGTTTTTTTGTGTTGGTTGAGTTTTTTATTTCTAAATGGAAATTCATCCACCAATGTTCCCTATAGATCTTGGTATTTATTTCCAACCTTTTGGGTCTTGGGTATGTCATTGATGTCCTAGTAGCATAACCTCCTCTTCTTATTTCAATGAGGAGGGGAGAAATGCTACAAATGGTATCACAATTGGTTTGTTCTACTATCTGTTTTTTGAAATTTTTTTATTATTGGTTTTTTTGTCATTATTTATGGGACATATGGTATTATCTCTCTCATTACTTGAGTTAGAAATTGTATAAGTATACCTTTGGGTTGGTAAAATGATGATAGGATCTTCAAAAAAATGTATAGCTTAAACATACTTAAGTAAACATTTTGTGTTGAAAATCATTTTACATGGTTTTTTATAAACATAAGTGTTTTTAAGACACTTAGGCGAGTTTTCATCTCATCATCACAAATTTTAGAAAGATAATTTCATGGAATGAATTGTTTGTTAGACATACCACTAGGAATACCTTGTTCATCACGAGTTTAATGGTTTATGAAATGATGTAAAATTATTAATATTTTTAATATTTGTGTATGTTTATTTTTGAAAAAAATGGTTTTAGAACTTTAAAAATTAATCAAAATAATGAGAATGGTTGGATTTTGGAAATAAATTATTTTTTAATGGGTTTATGTGGTAAATTAGAATTGTTAAGACATTAATTTTTAAGGGGTGAGACTAAATGGGGTTTTGTTTTGGTTATATTGAATGAAACTGTGTAGATGTCTTACAAATTAATGGAATGAAGTTGTTGAATGTGTGGTTGCACCGGAAACATATATAAACTGATAGTTTGTATAAATAACTTCCTTGATTTTTATTTCAAATATAGGGTTAATCAGAATAATGATCCTTGAAATTTGGCCACTCCTATTCAATTCCAAGAGTATAACCCACAAACCTTGTGTGGTAATTTAGTGTTTAAAAAGGTATAATACCAGTTGAATGGGATGAATCAAATCTTAAATTTCCATGGGAGACTAAGAGAGTTGAAATTAAGGTTGGAAATGTATGTTCTAGTGGATCATGAATTCCAATGGTGGGATTTTATTTCTCAGGATGAGTCTGACCAAGATATGACATTGGAGGATTTTGAGTTATTTTTTAATAATAAATTCTATCCTCAAACATTTCAAAATTATAGAAATATAAATATACCCTAAAATAGAATAATTTAATAGTCATAGAGTTTGTGGATATATTTATTATTTTAGAGCACTATCCTTAGATGTTTTTTCAAATTCATCCTTAAATGAACACATTTTTGAGTCATGGTTACAATATAATATTTGCCCAAAAATTATCATTCATTCCTTAATAGATTATACAAAAACGGTCAATAAAGATACAATGGTAGAAAATTATATATTAGGAAATACATTTGGAAAAATCATGTTTATTATGGTGGGAAAAGGTGAGAAATCCATTGTTGAGAATTATTAGAAGACAGAAATCTACATCAAGAGTGGTAGGATACCTTAGATTCATATAATAAGTTATTTAAAACATTCATACTCAGAAAAAAATTACATAAAGGTGATTTAAATGTGGTAATTTTTATAATATGAAGTGAGATTATATGAAACTACCTGAAGCATGTCACAACTATAAATAAAAGGGACATATTCAACGTTATTGTTCCAGTAATGATAGTTCTACTGCAAGTGACACATCACATATTTCTCAAAAATTATATACTCTTATGTGATCAGGGAAGTATAATAATTCTAATTATTAGAAATAAGAAATCCAATATGACTCTTTTAATAACATGAATCATCATATTATGCAATCATAATAGGGTAGTAATCAGAAAGCATTGGGACAACGAAATTGTATGCATATGGGCATGTAACCAGGGATAATAAATCTGATCATTTGATGGTGATAGGTAATATTATTTGGAATTATAAACTTATTAAATATTTATTTCATATGGTTTTAACCCACTCATTTATTTCTTCATGTGTTTTTGATCAATTAGAATTTCATCTTGAGATGATGCCATCTATTTTGAATCAAAAAACACCTCTTAAAAAAAGAACATGTCAGTCCATTCTGTGTAAAGCATGTTCAATAGATGTTTATGGGACTATGTTATTTGGGATTTTCTTAATCTTATTATGCATAAATATGAATATATTTTGTGTATGGATTGTTTTATATCATTCAATGAACATATTTAATGTTATTCATGAAAGGTTAGTTTCACATCTATTAATGGAACTGAACATATCTTAAGAGAATATTGGGATGTAAAGGCATGTAGACCCAAAATTTTGGCACCATTGGTGGAACCATATCTTATAATTTGTAAGTTCCTATATTTTAATATTTTGAAGTGGTTGTAAATAGATATTTCCGAAACATTTTTTTAAACAATTTCATATTACTTTTTTGAAAATTTCTTAGGGTTTCCAACCAAAATAGATTTGTAGTTTACAATTGATCTCCTATAGGGGAACAACCCATTTTAACTTACATATTATTGAATGGAACCAATAAAAATGAAGGAATTTAAAGTTATATAGGAAGAGTTAAAAAGTAAGGCATTCAGTTGACCGAGGACATCTCCATAGGGTATACCAGTTCTTTTTGTGAAAAAGGATAATGGAACTCATAGACCTTCTATGGAATATGGTATGAATAAAAAAGTGATGATATTGAATCAGTATCTTCTTTCACTAATCAATTACCTATTTGATCAATTTAAAGAATACTAATGGTTCTCTAAAATTTTCTTACATTATGGATATCACCCACTATGAGTTTGGAAGGAAGATATTTTGATGACTTCTTTTAGAAGATTATATGGCCATTATGAATATTACATTATGCCTTTTTATCTTATAAATGAAAAAAATATTTATTGAATTGTTAAATAATATTTTTATAAGGAATATAGATTACTTTGTGGTGGTTTTGATGATGGAATTATAATGTATTCTATGAAAAAAGTGGATCATTAGAAATAGTTGGATATAGTGTTGGGTATCCTATGGGAGCATCCCCATTATTCAATGTTATCAATGTATAATTTCGAGATAAAATATGTGTGTTTCCTTTGAAATTTAATTTATGAAATGGTGTTTCTATGGATACTGATTAGATATTAGTTTTTATATCATGAAAACCACCAAAAAATGACTTTGGGATACATAGATAATTTTCTTTAGAAAGATACTACAGACACTTTGTTCATGATTTTCCACTATTAGCCTCATTAAATGACATCATATATGAGGAACTGAATTCCCTTCTAATGGAATAATAATTGTCAAAAATACTTTAATGAAAATAATTTTAGACATACATCACTATATATACTCACATTTCTAGAGTACGGAAAGGGATTTATAGTCTATTGTGACGCATTGGGTTCTAGTTTGGGATGTGCTCTCATGATAAGAGATCATGTTGTTTCATATGGTTCATGAATTTTATGTGTGGATGATAAGAAATACCAAAAAATGACTTGGTATCATCTTTAATGGTCTATTATTTGAATATTAAGCATCATTACATAATTTTTGGTAAATTACTGGTGTTTATAGATCATAAGATATTGAAATACATTTTCTCAAAAACCGGTTTAAATTTAGGTTAGTGTGTATTGATGGAGTATCTATAATTTTTTTAAATTTACTTCATTTATAAACTAGGTAATGAGAACTCTTTAGTGGACGGGATCCCATTGAACTAGAGCCATGTTATACATTTATTCATGTGTAGATATGGACTTTTGGACTGGAAATATAGGATTATGCATGGGAAACCATCATCCTAGTATGGGTTTTATGGAAGCATGCTTAGTTATAGGAATAAATGTGGGATTTGGAAAAGAAGATGTTAGATAAGTTCCCATAAATATTTTAGGACGACATAGGTTTTATAATTTTTGAGGAATGAAAGAACAATGATTGGGGGAATATATCACCCAATGGTGGGGATGAGTAGCCAGAAGTATTCATTCTTGTATTTTGAGTATTTTTAATGTTATGGTTAAGCTTCGATAGTTTTTGATAGATTTTGGTAGGATATAGAGGCTTTTCAGTAGGTTTATGGTTTGGGAATGGTCATTATAATCCATAATCCATCTCCAATAAATTGGGTAAGGGAGGACAGTGGTCACTGGGTTGGTGCATAGTTAGAACATGATTAGGCCAAATCATGAAAATTCCTTGGGAAACATCTCATATATGGATAGTGAGGAAAAGCATAGTCAGTACAAAGTTTGTCTAACTACATGATAAAATAATGATGGTGGAAATCTAGAATTCAATATAACCAAATGGTTTGTGAATGGTTTTCCAAACTGTACATCCTAACCATGCATCATAAAATTGGAACAATGAAATTTTTGGATCTAATTTGAATTAAGTCTACTATTATTCACTAATCATCTATTTTATCAAGATGTCAAATTACATTTCCTGCCTATGTCACACTCCAAACAGTAACATTATTTTATTTAATTAATTATTGGATTCTATTAGCCTCGTCGATGATCGAGTTCATTTATAGTTTAATTTTTTTTATGTTTGATCATTTTGTTGGGTTTTAGATAGGTGCATGTGGACTGCACGGTTAGCGTTAACTGGGAAGTTGGCTCATGTACCCATGTGGTTGATAAATGATTAAAATAAATAAATATTATGAAAACAAAATAAAGTGAATGTTTTAACAACTTTAATAATATAGTTATACTATATAATAATAATATTGTTGCCATTAAAATTTTTCTTAATATTTTTATTATTTAAATTATTATTAATGTTATTTTAATTTAAAAATTAAGTGAATATTATTAATATTATGATTATAATTATCGTTATTCAGATAATTATTAATATTTTTATGATTATATTATTATTAATATTGTCATTAAGAATAAAATTATTGTTATTAATATTATCTTGATAAATATATAAATAATTATTATTTTTTAATTGTTAATATAGAACCTAATTTGGGTCATCCCATCCTCCCAACCCCATTCATGCCACTCTCCCTTTTTCCCTACACCCCCACCCCGCATGATCCATCTTTTTCACATTCCCCCCACAACCGCCAGACTCCCTCCTTGCACCTGAAACCTCTGGTCGGACCCCTCCCGACTCACCCTCCTCTATCCGACAGCGCCCTACTCTTGGCATCATGACCTCTCTGCTCTAGCCTACTCCCATTTGTCTAACCTCTATGCTCAACCCGGCTCCTGATGGCTAGACCTCCCTACTTGACCCTGCTCTGGGCAGACCGACCTCCCCACTTCTCCATGTACTGGTTTGGGAAAACCCCCGTATTCCAGCAGTGTCGCAACCGCCCATGCCAATAACCCTATATTTCCGTTGGATTATATTTATTTTTTATGAGGGTTTTCTTTATCTTGACCATACCTAAATCATTGGGGTTAATTTTTGGGAATTTTGTTAATTTCTAGGATGTGCGTAAGGTCCCTCAGAGAGTACTCAACCATCTTTTGATGTTTTGTTGCGTTCATGCATGGTTGAGGTAGGAGTTTCCAACTTTTTCCTTTCTAGCATAACCCTGAGACACTTTTCTATTTTAAATTAATTTTTAAATTTCATTATCATTTCCATAAGTATCATATTAAACTAATAGTAGTGTTTTTTTCTGGTTAAAATTGTAGAAAATAGATTTTGAAATATGTCTTTGAATATATCTAGGTGATGACATTATAAATGTTTCTTGATTAATTTATTATGATTTCTTGTGTTCTTTAGCTTGTATTGTAATTAATTAGTGTTCTAAAAAAGTGTTTTTTATGTGTTTGGATATGAAATTTATTTAAAAATGGGATTCACATGTGATATTACTTAAATCTTGAGGTAATACATTGTTGGGTTCTTTTGAAATGATTGTTAAATGAGAAAATGATTTATTAAATGGCATTTGAAATGCAGATCTTGGGTGTAATGTGTTTTTGTGTGCATTTTGGTTTAGTTTGAAATCTAACGGTGACATTGTGACAGTGGTTTTGAGTATCTTCCTTTTATGTTAGAACACCCATGGGTAAACTAGGTGCACACATGGATGTTCCCTCAAATGAAGATGGTACTTATAAAACAGTGTCCTCTCAAAACCATGGTTTCTTGAATTTCTTTTAGTTTTTAATTAAGTTGGTCCCCTTGTGTGATTTTTTAAAATGGTTTAAAATGTATTCCTAATGATTTGGCCCATTTTTCCTTGAAATAAGTTTTTTTTTCTTTTTTCTAAACTTTAAAGTCTTATTCTATAGTTGTGAAGTGTTTGGGTGTGTGTGTTTGGATCTTAAGTGACCATCTGGAATTGTAATTATAAAAATCGTTTTTGTAGGATGTTTTGGTAAATTCATTTAGTTAAGACAAGCTAATGACTATTTGGAACATCCAACTCAATAGTTTGTTTTGTTGAATTTTATAAATCAATGGGATTTGGAAGGTGTGTGTGCCCAATTGACAACCAAAGTGTTTTGTGAAACCTTTTAAATGTTTATATGGTAAGGAGGCATGGCTAGCACCTTTTGTGTTGTTAAATTAATATATAAATATAAATATAGTGGTAAAACCTTCATAGTATTTCCCTTTTATGGGTTTTTGTATAGGTGGTGTTTGTATTTTAGGTAGGCTAGTGTGGTGATGGTAGTTAAGGTGAGTCCCACATGTGGGGGCCTCCTACATACAAAATATTACTACCACAATGGGGTACTGCAAAAATTTTAGATGATTGAGTGATGGTTTTTTTCTTGCCCTGATTAGATGGGTTATTATCCTTCTGGAGTTGTATATAGGCTAGGAGGGATGTTTCACTAGTGAGGTCAGGTTAGGGAAGCTAGTGGACTATTGACATAGGGGATTCACCATATTTCGATAGGTGGTTTCAAACCAAGTACATCCAGGGTTCTTCTAGGGATTTTTAAGATCACCCATGGTTATTATTTATGATCCTTGGTCACATTATTTATATACATGTTATTTTTTTACACCACTTAGTTTTCTATTTACCCTGTCTGTTTATTTTCAACCCATCCCTAGTATCTTTTAGTTTGGGGTTTATTTTTAAAATGGTAGTCTATTTTTTAAAATGGACGGTAGAATGTGTGGGATTTTTTTATTAAAAAGGTATGTATATTTATCCAAATTTCGGAAAGATTATTTTTATTATCGTATTTCTAACTAATATTAATGGAATTGATTTTGAAAAGAACCACTTTGATCTCATGGTTTATCTTTGGAATTCCTACTGAGCATTTTGGTGCTCATGCCTATTTTATATTTTTAGTAGCAGGTATCTCTTGATCATGTTCTCCTATATTATTTTCACATTACCAGAGCAAGTATGGCATTATTAATGGTGGTGACCAAGATGTCACATGGAGATCACATGGATGCAGTTTAGTATTTTTTTTATTTGTTTTTGGTGTTTTTGGTTGTAACTTATAACTGAATCAATTGTTCATTTATTTGAGATTCGGTTGTCAGTATGGTTGCATTTTCAGTTTGTACCATTTATTTATCTTATCCTGGATATTTATTTTGGGCTCAAATATTTCCCACATGTATGTTTTGATGCCCAGAACTTGTTTCCATCCCATTAGGATTGGTAACTCCCTTAGGTCTATGTTATAGACCATCTTGGGTGAACCATTAAGGATCTACCTAGGTAGGTTCATGAAAAAATGGTATCAGAGGAGGCCCTTGTTTTTTTGGGTGTCTGGTAGAAGAAGATTATGACTGTTAGGACTTGGGTGGTAGGTATAAGAAGCTCATCATGAACTCTTTGTCATACTGATCCTTGAGTTACCAGGGGTAGTCTAAGAATATAGTCTTTTATCATTGTTTTGGATTGAGGGATGACAACGGAGGAAAGCCGGTGTTATGCCATGATTTCACATGAAGTAGTGACCCATGTGGAGTCTGAGTACATGGTTTAGCTTCCTCTAGATGTTGATGCTTACTTGGGGCATGACACACTACCATGTAACCAGGATAATGATGAATAATACTCCCTCACTTCGGTAGTTTGATGAAACTTGAGTGTCGTCTTGGTTTTGGCTGGTGTAAGGGTGTTTTGAAAATTAAAATTGTTTTGAAAAGAAAATGTTATCATTTAAGTGAATTCAAATTAGAAAAGGGTATTTTTATAAATTGGGGGTTATTTAATTTGAAATTTGGTGATTGTTTTGAATTGGTAATCAAATGGATTGGGTGTGACCCATAGTTTTTTTATGAACAATCGCATGTGTGTGGTTATGTATATAAAGTGTTGGGGTCACATGTTTGTGGATGAAATGAATGGAATGCATGCACACACATGTAATGGTTCATCAGAATCCATTGATATGTATTTGAAACTAATGGCTTGGCCTTATTTTCCTAAAATGATTTTTCAAACAAGAAAATGATTCAAGAAATTGGTTTTTGTTTTAGAGTATGGGTTTTGTTTTGTGAATAGTGGGTTTTTTGTCATGAAAGTAGCCTTCAAATTATGAAGTATATAAATTGAAATGTAATGGTGATTTATGAATATTGAATTTTTGGGTTGTGTTTGTGGTTTTTCACGTGTAAGACAGTTCTTTGGAATGATATTGTATTTTGATTATGATTTGATTGGATTTTTATTTCCAGCTCTGTGTTTTCACATTGATCAGAATATTCCACCTAGAAAAATCCCCAAAATTCCTAGTGAGTCATGCCCAATTTCTTGTTCTTATTTATTGTTTCCTATGTTTTGTGATGATTTTTGTCTGTTAGAGGTAGTGGTGTGACTGGAAGAGGTAGACTATGTCTTCATATCTTTGGGAACTCTTGAGGTAATTGGAGTGCATGTTGTTTTAGAATTGTTTGACGGTCCATCTTTTGAAGAATGAGAGTCTCTTACCTGTCATTGATGCATGTTGGGATGATATGGGAAGAGTTTGAGTCCATACCTATATAATGATTAATACTTAAGGTGGGGAGGGAAATAATAATGTAAGAGTTGATGATTATTTGAAAAGGATAGTGGACAGTGAAGGATTATAATGAACAATTCAGAGAGATGGTTTCTTTTCTTTGGAGGTAGTTGGTTTCTAGAGCATAGGTTGGTAATTCAGTTCCTCTCATCATTGATAAGGGTTACCCATCTGAAGAGGAGAGAATAATAAGGGAATCTATTCCTAAGGATTTATCCTCATTGGTTCGAACTTCTATTATGTTAGACCAATTTCTGGTGGGCCATCAGTGTGGTCAGTCCGGGCACTCAAAGCTAACTAGTCGCATCTCTCTAATGGTGTGCCATCATTGTAGCTGTCTGGTACATTTAGAGATGTTTTGATAGAAGTGTCCCTAGAATAAATAAATGTGACCAGAGGATGCTAGTTCAGGATTGTGATGCATGATATGCTTCATCCATTAGGGCTACAGCAGCAAGTCTTGGAGTAAATCTTGCATGCAGTCATGAATTCTTGAGGGTGTGTGAAACCTTGTTCGGGTTGTTATCATATTTTTTGGGATAGATACATGTAATGTTTCATTTTTCAAATTATATCTTTTAGTGGTGAAAGTATCATTAATTTTTAAAATTATGTTGAAATTTTTTTCTTATCCATGAGATTGTTTAACTCTTTTGTGAAATGGTTTCATTTTTTATTGCAATCGTTTGCGAGTGATTTGGTTTTTTGAGATAACTGAATATTGTTTATGATCTATTGTTTAGCCAGAGTTTCTTTATGTGAGTTTTCTCGTAATATTGGGGGGTCGGTTGGTGTGATAAAATATCCTTGTTCTAATGGTGGTATTTTTTTCACACGTGCTATAGAAGTTGGTTTGAATCTGTTGGGAGTCCCTGCACCCCCCTCCCTAGGGTGGTATATTTGGGTATTAATTTTCATTTTAGTAGAGTCCTTATGGTGGGGAGAACTGCATCAAGTTCTCCACTTGTTTTTGGCTGTATTTTCTCCTAGATTGGTCATGTGTGACTTAGAGAATAAATATTCACCCAGAAATTCATTTTTTTATATGGTTGTTTTCAGGGATGCACTGAATTCTTGACTAACATTCGGCTTAATGAATTTTGGGGGTAAAAAGTTTTATTACAGGAAGAATTGTCACATCCCAATATTTAAAATTATTTTATTTTATTATTTCATGTATTTGGTTAGCGTCATCGAGGTTCGGGTTCAGTTTTGGTTTAAATTTTTCGATGTTGGATGATTTTGGTGGGTTTCAGACTAGTGCATGGGAACCACATGGTTAGCGGTAACTGTACGGTCGTCCTAGTTTCCCATGTAGTTTCATAATGCTTAAAATAAATAATTCTTAGGAATATAAAGTATATATAATTTTTAAAACATAATAATAAAGATATTATAATGATGGATAGTAATATTTTTATTGTTATTAATTGTTTTCATGATTTTTTTACTATTTAAATTATTATTAATGTTATTATCATTTAAAAATGAAGTGAATATTAATAATATTATGATGATTAATATTATTGTTATTTTTAATAAATTAATTAATATTTTTATGATAATATTATTATTAATATTATCATTAAGAAAAAAATTAATTATATATTATTATTATTATTATTATGGAACCCTAATATGGTTGGTCACCTCTCCCATACGCCATTCACACCACTACCAATTTTTTCCTACACCCCCGGCATGACACATCTTCAACACATCCCCACCTCAGCAACTAAACTCCCTCCTTGAGTCAGCGACCTCTGGTTGGACCCCTCCAAGAACACCATCCTCCATCCGACATCACCCTACTCCCAGCAGCCTGACCTCCCAACTCAATATTTCTCCCAGCGGACTAACCTCGCTACACCAACTTTCTCCTGGTGGCCTAACCTCTTGCTTCACCCTTCTCCTTTTAGATTGGCCTCTCTATTCTTTCATGTTCTGGCGCAGCCTGACCCCCCTGCTTAGACCTGTTCTAGAACGGCCAAAACCACCTTCAACGACAGCCCTCTCCTCAGATTTGTGTGTATTTTTTTTGGGGAGGGGGGTCCATTATATTGGCCAAACCCTAATCATTAGGGTTAATTTTTGTATGTTTTACTCATTTTTTCGGATGTGTGGAGGGTCCCTCGGGGTGTATTCATCCATCTATTGACGTTCTATTGAATTCACGCATGGTTGAGGTAATCTTTTTTGACTTTTTCATTTTCATCAAGACACATGTGAACATGGGTTTTTTTATTAATTATTAAATTTCATTCACACCTTTATATGTATCATATTAAACTTATAATGGTGTTTTTATGTTGGTTAAAATTGTTACAATTATCTTCTGAAAAATTTCATTGATTATTTTTAGGTGATTTTGTGCTAAAATGTTTCTCGATGAATTTATTAGTCATTATCATGTTAATTATCAAGTTTTATAATTTATGAGTGTGGTGAGACAGTAGTTTTTGATGTTTTTTATATGTAATTTATTTTAAAATGTAATTTTCACGTGAAATTAGTGAAATATTGATGTCAGACTTTGTTGTCTCCTTTTGAAATGTTTTGTAAATGAATAATTGATTTATTAAATGATGTTTGAAATGTGGATCATTGGTGCAAGGTTTTTTGGTGTGCATTTGGGTTTAGTTTGAAAGCGAATGGGGACTTAGTAAAAAAAGGTTTTGAGTATCTTCCTTGGATGTTGGTGTGTTTCATTAGATGTTGGAACATCCATGGATGCACTGGGTGCCCACATGGATGTGCCCTCAAATGAAGATGGTACTTATAAAACAGTGTGCTATCTAAACCTCAGTTTTGTAAATGTATTTTAGTTTTTAAATAATGTTGGTCTTGTTGTGTGATTCATAGAAATTGTTTTAAATGGGTTCTTCATGATTTGGCATGTTTGGCCTTCAAAAATGTTTTGGCTTGATTTTTTTTAAAAGGGTAAATGATTTTTTGGTAGTAGTGAAGTGTTTGGGTGTGTGTATTTGGAAAATAAAGGTATGTTTATTATTGTAATTATAAAATTCGTGTTTTTATATTGCATTGAAAAATAAATTTAGTTATGTCGAGCTAATGTCTCATTTGGAACATCCAACTAAAAAGTGGTGTTTTGTTGTTTTTTAGAAAGGAATGGGATTTGGAAAGTGTGTATTACCGATTGAAAACCATAGTTTTTTATGGAATGGTGTGAATATTTATATGGTAGAGTGTCCTAGTTGGTACCTTTTGTTTTGTGAAATTAATATATACATATAAATATAATGGGCACACCTACCTAGGATTCCCCCTTTTGGGTTATAATATATGTGGTTCCCATGTTTGGGGTAGGGAAGTGTAGTGATTATTGGTAAAGTGAGTCATGTGGGGGGGGCTCTTACAAACACATTATTAATACAACCATGGGGTCCTGTGAGGCTTTTAGAAGATCGAGTGACTATTTATTTATATCCCCAATTAGATGGGTTAGTACCCTCGTAGAGTTGTACATATGCCAGGAGGGATGTTCCACTAGTGAGGCCAGGTTAGGGTAGCTAGTTGGTTATTGAATTTAGGGATTCACTATATGCTGATAGGTGGTTCTGAATTTAGTGAATCTAGGGGAATTCTAGTCATGTTTAGGTTCTCCCATTGTTATTATTTAATCTTCTCAACATTTTTTTATATATTTTTTTACACTTATTTTCTATTTACCATGTTTTTTTAGTTGAAACACAACCCTAGTTTCTTTTGGTTTGGATATTATATATAAAGTGGTAGTTGTTTTCTAAAATTGAAGGTGATGTGTGTAGGATTTTTTTTTAAAAAATATGGTAATTTATCAAAAAAAAATTAAACCTTATTTTTATTACTTTATTTCAAACTAGTGTTAATAGAATATGTTGGGAAGAGAAACACTTGGATCATGTGGTTTATCATTGGAATTCCAACTAAAAATTCCTATGCTCAAACCTATTTTATCATTTCAGTTGCTGGTTCTTATTGATTAGGTTCTTTTGGTTTAGTTGCTCAATATTGGAGCTAGGATATTCTTATGGTTGGTGCTGACCAAGAGGTCACATGGAAATAAATTGGTAGTAGTTTAGTTTTGTTTATCTTAATTTTTAGCCTTTTTTGATGTATCTTTTAACCGAATCAATTTTTCATTTATTTGAGATTCAGTCATTGGTATTTCTATTTTTTTCAGTTTGTACCCATTATTTATCTAGTATTTGTTATTTATTTTGGGATTTAATTGTTCCCAAATGTATGTTTTGATACTCAATATTTTTTTTCCAACCCATGGTAATTGGGAACGCCCTTCAGGCCATGTTGTGGACTAGATCCAGTGACTGGTTCAAGGTTAACCTAGGTTGGTTTGTGACAAAGTGGTATCAGAGGAGGACCTTGTTATTTGGGGGGTCTAGTAGATGGAGATTATGACTGTCGAGACTCATGATTTAGGTACGAGAAAGGCATCATGAGCCCTTTCTCATACTGATCCTTGAGTTACTAAGGGTAGTCCAAAAATTGGGTCTTTTATCTTTATTATGGATTGATGGATGAAAACAAAGGAAAACCGATGTTACATCAGGATTTCACATGGATTAGTTACCCATGTAGAGTCCAAGTACCTAATTTAATCTTCTCCTAGTTGTTGATTCCTACTTTGGACAAGGCCCACTACCATGTTGGCGGGTTAATCACGACTACTAGTCCCTCACTCCAGTATTTTGATGCTAGTTGGGTTTTATTAAGTATTTTTTTGGTGTAAGGGTGATTAGAAAATGAAAATGGTTTTGAAATATTTTTTTTTAAAATTAATTTAAATTGGTTAAGGGGTATTTGAAATTGGAAGTGATTTGGTTTAAAATTTGGTGCTTTTTTGGAATTGGTAATGAAATGGATTTGGTGAGACCCTTGGGATAATTTATGAATGATCACATGTGTGAGGGTATGTATGGAATGTGCATGGGGGGAACATGTTCATGGATGAGTTGAGTGGAATGGATGGACACACATGTGATCATTCTTGGGATTCCATTTGTTTTTATATGAAGCTAAAGTCATGGACATATTTTTCTAAAATGATATTTGAAATAGTAAAATGAATCCATAAATTGGTTTTTTAAATGTTCATTTATCTTGGTGAAAGGTGGGTTTTGTGTCTCTAAAGTAGCCTTGAAATATATAAATTTTGAAATTGAAAAGAAATAGTGATTTTTGAAAATTTAAATTTTAAATATATTTGTGGTGTTTGGCATACAATCCAGTTGATTAGCATGAGATTATATTCTGGTTATGATTTGAATTGATGTTGACTTTTGGCTCTGTGTAATAATGTTCATCAAAATATGCCTCCCTGAAAAATCCCCAAAATTCATTGTGATTCATCCCTAGTTTCACGCTCTTATCGAGTATTGCCAATTTTTTTTGATGATCGAGGTACGTTAGAGGAAGTGGTGAGGCTTGATGAGGTAGACACTATCTTCATCTCATTGGGAACTCCTATGGTAATTGGAGTTCACATAGTTTTTGGGTTGTTTTACGGTCAATATTTGGATGAATGGGAGTTTCTTGCCCATCGGCGTTGCATGTTGGGATGATGTGGGAATTGTTTGAGTCCATTCTTGAATGATAATTCATACCTTAGGAGGTTAAGACAAGAATAATGGAAGAGTTCATGATTATTAGACAAGTCCAACAAAAAGGGAAGGATTATGATGAACAATTCAAAGAGTTGGTTTCCTTTTCTCTAGAAGCAGTTGGTTCAGAGAGCACAGATGGTTGGTAATCTTATGCCTCTCGCCATTCATGAAGGTTACCCATCTAGAGAGGAGTAGATTCCATTGGAACCTATTCGTAAGGATTTATTCTCATTGGTTATGACTTCTAGTTTGTCAGACCACTTTCTAATGGGCCATAAGTGTGGCTAGTCCAGGAACATAAAGCCATCTTATCATATCCCTCTGAAGACATACCATCATTGTGGTTGTCTGGGTCATCTAGAGAATTTTTGCTGGAAGTGTCTCAAGAATAAGGAAATGTGACTGAAGGATACCAGTTCCAAACTGTGAGGCATGAGATGCTTTTTCCATTAGATCTCCAGCTACAGGTCTTAAAGTGAATCTCCCCTGAAATCAAGAAAGTTTAAGATGTGTGAAACCTTGGTAAGGTTGTTATATTATGTTTTGGGATCGAAAATTATAATGTTTCATTATTCTTATTTGAACTTTCTATTGTGAAATTCTCCTTTCATTGTAAATTATAGTGAACTCGTTTTCTTATCCTTGAGTGAATCTGATTCTAGTGTGGGTTGGTTTTGGTTTTAATTGAAATCTTATGTGAGTGCTTGGGTTTTGTGATATAGGTTAATGGTGTTTCGAGTCCGTTGTTTAGTTAGAGTTTCTTTCCATGAGATTTCCCCTATTATTGGGGGTTTACTTGGTGTGATAAAATATCCTAGATATAATAGTGGTATTTCTTTATCGTGCTATAAAAGTTGGGTTGGATCAGTTGGGGGTTCCCATGTGGGCCACCCCTCCCCGGGTGGCATGTTTGTGTTTTAATTTCCATACACATAGTATATTTGTTTCTAGGAGAATCCCTTCATGTTCTCCCATTATTTCGGGATGTATCCTCGTAAATATCAGTTGGGTGTGACTTTCTTCTAGTTTTGTACGGATATGGACTCAATTCCTAACTATTTTTTGGATTTGTGACTTTCTGGGAGTAGAATGTTTTGTGGTGGGGAGAATTATCACACCCCAACCATTAAAATTATTTTATTTTATTATTTTTTGGCTTCGGTTAGCCTCATCATGGTATGGGTTGAGTGCTAGATTAAAATATCTGATGTGTGATGATTTTGGTGGGTTTCAGAATGGTGCATGGGCACCGCATGGTTGGTGGTAACTATATAGTCAACCCTGGATCCCTTTCTGTTTCCTTATGTTTAAAATAAATAAATTTTATGAAAATAAAATAAATTTAATTTTTAAACCATAATAACAATATTATGACTGTGTTGGATAATAATAATAATATTATTAAATGTGTTCTTAATATTTTAATTAATATTAATGTCATAATCTTTTAAAAATGAAGTGATTATTATTATTATTATTAAGAGAATTATTAATATTTTTACGAATATATTATTCTTAATATTATGACTAAGAATAAAATTATTAATATTAAAGTTATCTTATAATTAATTTATTATTATTATTATTATGGAACCATAATTTGGGTTAACCCCTCCCCCTACCCTATTCATGTTGATCTCTCATTTTCACTAACCCCCTTGAGTGACCCATTTTCAGTGCATCCGCCATCACCTGCCTGACTCCCTCCTTACACTGGTGACCTCTGGTCAGACCCCTCCTGATGTACCATCCACCATCTGGAAGTGCCCTGATCCTGGTGGCCCAACCTCCCAACTCCACCCTGCTCCTAGTGGCTTGACCTCCCTACTCCGCCCTACTCCTGCTAGTCCAACCTCCCTACTCCACAATGCTCCAAGTGGCCCAGCCTCCCTGCTTCACACTGTTACAGTGTGGCCAGACCCCAGTTCTTCCTAGTTCTGACATGATCGTGACCCCCATTACTAACAACCCTCTCCTTCATTTTTTTATATTTATTTCATTGGGGGGTAACTTCATCTTATCCAAATCCTAATCATCAAATTTCCTGTTTGTGTGCTTTAATAATTTTTTAGGATGCGAGGAAGGTCCATCGGGGTGTACTCATCCTTCTGTTGAAGTTGTCTTTCGTTCGTGCATGGTTGAGGTAGGTGTTTCCAAATTTTTCCTTGCGGGCACAACCCATGGGCACATGTGTGTGTTAAATTAATTTTTAAATGTCATTCTCACCTCCATAAGTATTATAGTTAAAATATCATAGTGTTTTTATTTTGTTTATAATTTTTAAAAATATATTTTGAAATATTTCATTGATTATGTCTATGTGATTCCTCTCTAAAATGTTGTTTGATGAACTTATTAGGCTTTATTGTGTTATTTAGAATGTTTTATATTTTATGAGTGTGGGGAGAAAGTAGTTTTTTGTGTGTTGGATATCAAATTGTTTTTAAAATGTAATTTTCATGTGAAATTGTTGAAATCTTGATGTAATCCTTTGTTGTATTCTTTTGAAATGTTTATTAAATGATTAAATTATTTATTAAATGATGTTTGAAATGAAGAACATGGGTGAACTGTGTTGTGGTGTGTGTTTGGGTTTGTTTTCGAAGTGAATTGTGACCTTGTGAAAATAGTTTTGAGTATCTTCCATGGATGTCGGAGTATTCCATTAGATGATGGCACATCCATGGGTGCACTGGGTGCACACGGGGATGTGACCTCAAATGACGAAGCTATTTCTAAAATAGTTTCCTCTCTAAAAATCAGTTTGTTATTTAGATTTTGGTTTTTAATTATTGTTGATCCCCTTATATAATTTATTGAAATGGTTTTAAATGTGTTCCTCGTGATTTGGCATGTTTGTCCTTGAAACATGTTTTGGTTTAATTTTTTTAAGGGTAAAGGCCCGTTTGGTAGTTGTGAAGTATTTGGGTTTCTGTGTTTGAAGCTTAAGGTCCCAATTGGAATTTTAATTATAAAATCATTGATTCTATTATGTTTTGGTAAATTAATTTAGTTATGTTGAGCGAAATTCATATTTTTCACTTCCAACCAAATAGTGGTTTTTGTGTTGATTTTTATAACTAAATAAGATTTGGCAAGTGTGTGCGCCCAATTGAAAACCAAAGTGTTTTGTGAAATGGATTAAAATTTTATAGGGTAGAGAGGCTTGATTCTCTCCTTTTTTGATGTAAAATTAATATATACATATAAATATAGTGGGAACACCTAATTAGGATTCCCCTTCTGGAGTTGTCGTATATGTGGTGTCCTTGTTTGGAGTAGGCAAGTGAGGTGATGGTAGGTAAGGTGAGTCACGCTTGTGAGGACCTCCCCCTTACACAACACTACTACCATCATGGGATATTGAGTGGAATATATATGATCAAGTGACGGTTTTTTCTATCCCCAATTAGACAGGTTAGTACCCTCTAAGAGTTGTAGACAAGACATGAGGGATGTTCGACAAGTGAGGCCAAGTAAGGGTAGATAGTTGGTTATGGACTTAGGGGCTTCACCATACCATTTTAGGTGGTTTTGAACTGAGTGCTTCCAGAGGTCTTTTATAGATGTTTAGGATCACCCATGGTTATTATTTTTGCTTCATGGTTACTTTCAATATTTATTTATTAGTTTTTTTTCACTTTTTTTATTTACCCTGTATTTTTATTTTCAACCCAACCCTAGTATCTTTTGGTTTGGGTTTTATTTGTAAAATGGTAGTTTTTTTCAAGTGGAAGGAGGTGTGTATTAAATAATTTTTTTTAAAAAAAATACATGGTGGTCTATAAAAATTGTGGAAAACACATTTTTATTATTTTTTTCAAACTAGTGTTAATGGAATTTGTTTGGAAGGAAGAAATTAAATCATGTGATTTATCTTTAGCATTCCTACTATGCATTTTGGTGCTCACATATATTTTATCTTTTAACTTCTAGGTTTCTCTTACTATTTTTCTCCTAGTTTTCTTTCCCATTATTGGATCAAGGCTGTTATTATGTTTGGTGGTGTCCAAGAGGTCATATGGATATCATGTAACCGCAGTTTAGTTTTTTTATCTTGATTATCAGCATTTTTGGTTATATCCTATAACTGCATCAATTGTTCATTTATTTGAGATTTAGTTGTTGGTATTGCAACATTTTAAGTTTATAAATTGTATTTATCTGGTCTTGGTAATATATTTTGGGCTTAAATCATTCACACATGATTGTTTTATTTCTTGGCACTAGCTTCCAACCCATGGGGATTGGGAACATCTTTCGGGCCATGTTGGGGACTAGATCAGGTGACCGGTTTAGGGTCGACCCAGATTGGTATGTGAAACCCTAGACCTAGTAGATGATCTCAGTCAATAAAAAATTATTAATATAAAAATAAACATGTGTTGGATATCTATATTCATTAGTAACTAACCATTAATTATATTTCTTCATAGATACATTCTCTTCTCTTTCTTGGAACAAAATATGTAGTCATGTATAAATATATCATTGTTTTTTATATTAATATTGATGATATCTCGTTGGATTTAGTGAAGTGAATTTTTTTTTGAATATTTATAAATGTTTTAAGAGTATTTATTAGTTTATACCAACTATTTATAGATAATTGTCTTCTCTATCATCTTTAATTCACATAGAACGTGAAGGTTTAATTTTCATGAGATGAATTTCATTAAATTATTGTGAAATATTTATGTGATTTCTGATGGAATCATATTTTGGGTTATGTAGTTGAAATTGTATTAAATGTATGGTTCTTGAAATATTCTTATTTAGTGGAATGTTTAATATTATTGTTTTATAATTATGTTTAATTTAAATATAAGAATTATTTTTTGAAATTCATTACTAAAATAAGGGTTTTACATTGAATGATTTTGGCATGGAATTATATATATATGATCTATGTGAGTTCATTAATTTTTTCGTGACCCTAAATAATTTGCATGAACCATTGTGGTAGAAGGATATATCCTTGGGTAAGGGGTGTGTGTCATTGGGTCATTTTTATATTTTTCAACTTGTGACAACTTGGTGGATCAAAAAGAGACTGCTCATTAGTTTGTAAGCATCACTGATCATTCTTATGTGTGTGTGAAAAATGGAGTGGGTATTCAATATTAATGATTAATTTTTTATTTTTTTCCAATTTAACTTGTTTATGGTTTTGATAAAAAAAATATTTACACTTATTTTAAACAATTGTATATAAATTGTGATAGTATGTTTTGTCCTAATGGTGTGAGTTGGGAAGTCATCGGGAAATCATACTGAGTTTATACTCACCCCTTTAATGGGAAAATTAATTCATTTTCAGATGTCATATATTGGGACATAGGTAATTAAGAGGTGTCATGTTTCTCTAGGGGTGTGTTTCGATATTTCTGTAACAAAAAGTTGAGTTGAATCTTGGATATTGATCAGGTTTCATGGGATATTGTCTTTTGGTTGTCCTGGTGTCTAAGCCTATTGTTATTTTTTGGTTACCATGTTTCATCTATATTGTTACTCTAATATGGTTATTAATTATTGATTATACCTTTGGTTCAATTTAATTATTAATTAATCATATAATTGGTTGGATGTTTATTTAATTTTCTTGTTCTTTAATTTCCAAAGGGAAAATTCTGCCCCAACAATTTTTGAAGCCCTTGTAATTTATTGGTAGCCTTCAGTGTCTTAGGGATTTAAACTAAAGTCAAGTTGGACCACCACATATTCTTAAGACAATGAAAAGGTGTAGTAGGATACAACCTAGACCAATGAAATGATCCTAAGGGGATGTGTCCATAGGTGTGTGGTTAAGTCATTTAAGTAACCATTATCTAATATTTATACTTTCACTCATATACTCTAGATGTAGTTATGTGTTCCTAGTCCTACTTCTTGGGAATCATCCGAAAAAACTAAAAAGAAAAGAAAGTGATATTGGGGGTGCCCATAGGCATTTCTTTAGATACATATTTGGGTCTCATATGATACATATATGAGATATATTTTATAGAGATACAGTCTTGGATTTCCTTTGTTTCCTAGGATCTGGATATTGATTCATATAAGGAATTACATAAATGTTGATATTTTTTCATTGGTCTATATGGGATTCTGTAAAATTAGAAGTTTCAAGTATTACTTTCATGTCAGGGAGCCTTGTTTTTATGGCTTGTAGTTTTTTAATTATTATCAATTTTGTTATGATTTGATTCTTGGGCCGCCTATGAAGACCATTTCTTTCGTACACATTATTTCATGAACTATTGAATGAAAATACACTTAGTGGAACCTTAGTAGATCATAATTCCATGATTATTTGGGTAATCATTTACACAGTACCACAATATGAAATAGTAATACAAAGACATAAACTGAAACTCCATAACATTCCCTTAAAATTTCTTTGATCTTCAAAAAAATCATTATATAACCTAGGGACATAAATAAAGAATGGGTTACACATAAATACTAATAAATGAATAATAAAATAATTACATGTTGAATGTAATACGTGTGATTTAATAGTAATATGAAAATAACAAAAGAGTGGCGAGAATAAAAAATCCTAAACATTAAACAATGATATATGATGATAACATGGTGACAAACTGGGAATGTGGCAACAACCTAAAACATGAAATCATAAACACATGTCAAGGATAAAAGCATATAAATCATAAAATATTGTCCATTGGATAACCACCAATGCACCATAAATGGTATATCATGATATAAAAACATTACCCATGCATTGAGGGTCAAAATAATTATGGCCCCACAAGTCACATTCATATCATATACTTGCATACATCTACCACATAGATCTTAAAGAACAAGGATTTATTTCATCAATTACAATACCATGATTAATAAGTTTGGGATAAATAAATGGATGTCCCAAATCTATAATGTATTAGAATATGATGATGAATACCCTTGAGTGGAAATGGGGATGGTTTATCAATATGAAAATGTCTTACATGGAAAATCATAGGATAATTTCGACAACATGATAGAGGTAAAAAAAGATTAATGAAAGAGTTTAATTAGATTAAAATGGTTATATAATTATTTTTAAATCATAAAGATTGTAATAGGTATATTTATTACATATACCAACATGAAAATTTGGAAATTAAAATGCATAATATAATTAATATGTTTGTATTATTAGGAGAAGGACTGAATCCATTACGCTTAGAGGGCGCTTTTAAAAGCATGGGAAGAGATTCTTAAGAGTTTGGGGGAATCATGAGAGGGAATTTTAATATTAATTGAATGCTAAATTTATGATAAAGGTGTTTTTAGTGAAGAGGAATGGGAGTTTGGGTGGTTTTTTATTGCAAAATATTCAATTATTCATTACAAATATCTAAACATAGGTTTAGAACTCTATATGATAAAGTAATCAAGACCATAAACCATACCATGGATTTTCCAATGGTTTATTCTAAATATAAGTACATTTAAATAATTTATAAGGTTAACAACTAACATAATTAAAATAATACTCATGGTGATGTGTAGGTGAGTCTTTTTTTATAAATAAATGATTTTAAAACCATAATATGCAATAAATGTTTTGGTGGATTCATTAAGGGGTTATAAAATTGATAAAATATCATCAAAATAACATTAATTAAAACTGGATCCCTAATTTTTGTTTTGTATAGTATTTATAATAATTTTTATATCCCTTTTAGGATTTTATGTTCTCAAAATAAAGACTATATTATTAAGAAGTAATTAATTATTACCCAAAAATACAAGACATAGAAAATTATGAAAAATTCTCTATTGGATAATTTAAAAATTCTAATATATGAAATCAAAATATTTATTTAAAAATAATTTTCCAAATATTATAATTAACACTTTTAAATCAAAAATAACTATTTATTTGAAAATACATCTTTTCTTAAAAAATATTTTTCGTGCCCCAATAGAAACTGCATTTGGCATTATAAAATTATAAAAATATATATAAATAAATAATTATTATTTTATAAATGTATTTTTATGAAATAATATTTATTTTAAAAAATAATTAATTCATTAAATAGAGTTCCTTGATTTAAACTATATATTTCCTAAAAAATGATTTTTTGTTTAATCATATGAAAATATAGCATTTATGAAACAATTTTATCTAACCACTATAAAGTAATAAAAAATAAATATAATAATTATTTTTTCAAAAATAAAAATATATGAATTCATTTAATTAGGTTCTAGATACATATCTCATAATTGAAAAAATTAATTACTTAAGGGTAAAGTGTGAGATGGTGATCTTTTCATGAGGTTGCTTTACGAGGACTGTTTTGTCAATGATCTCAATGAGGTCAAACATATCATGTATAAAAATTCACTCTTGATTTTGTTTTTGAATCTCATATTGGTATTTGAAAATGGAAAACTCAGTGTTTCTATCCCCTTAGGAGCTCTGAGAAATGGGATTCAAAGTGTACGATCCTACTGGTCCATACCACCACTTATTTCATCTATGTAAATAAAATTTATATAACAATTGATATATACTAATCATAATGGTCACTATACAAACAATATATTTTCATTGATTATGATTGTTAAAATTATTCAAAATTTGATAGTATATGACATATAAAGCACAAAAAACTAATGTAGTTCATATGATTTCAATAACAGAATTTATTATTAATTAATTTACTTATTTAAAATGTATATTTCATTTATTAATTTTTTGGACATTAAATTATTCCACCAACAAAAATATTTCCCTCAAACTGCCATTCATACACTAATGTTGTTAAATGTACTTCTGTTTCATCACTTTTTCTAGTTTCCATGTCACTTCCTAAAACATGTTATTCCTCCACATCACTTTGACTGGGTGAGTTGTCTTGCATCATAGAACCACATGTCTATGATATAATATATTCATACACTATTAAATTTATAAAATATAATTCTTCATTAGTACCACCTCTGGATTCTATAAATTTAAGGGGTATAATATGTACATCCTCAAAAGGGATACATCAAACACATCATGTTTTTGAAATAGGTTAGGTGGGTGTTCTTGTTGATATACCATTGCTATGATTTGATCAAGGATATTAAAGGGACTAATGTATCTTGAAAAAATGTTTACTTTTTTTCAAAACCTCATGACTTTATTCTACAAAAATATAGAATGTAACATTTTATATATGTCCTCAATCATGATGTCTCATCAATGATTGTCTGTATATATTTTCTATCCACATTGTGTGAATTTCATATAACACTAAATGGATTGAACCTTCTCTAACAGCTCTTGGATAAGATTATGTCCCATTAGATTCCAATCTTTACAATTATCCCACCATTATGGATTCCAAAAAATATTTCAATAAATATCCTCAGGATGTCTCATATGAATTATATAATGGAAACTATTTTTATATGTGAACTCGACTAGGGGAAGGTGTTGATCACAACATATATGAAAATACAATTAACTTGATATCAATAAATCTAGTAGAGTTTGAATAGTTCCCCCATACATACCATCGTTCTGAGGGTGATAATAACTACTCAAAATAATCCCCATATCCAACACTTGATAAAGTATTCTCTATATACTTGTTGTAAACCTTTTATCTCTACAAAATACAATTTCGAGTGGAACTCCATGTTTTATCACCACATCCATTATGTATATATTTGTGATTCAGTTAAGAGATATATATATTTTTCATTGAAATTAAATATTCTAACATATTAAGATGTCATACTACCAAATTGATGGTGTTATTTACTTTAACATTCATATGGAGTCCTATAATTAAATCCATGATTATGTTATCCCATTTCTATTATGGTAATGGAAATTGATGTATCATACACTTAGACTGCTATCATTCAAGCCTGACTTGTTTTCATTACAAGAATAATGATAAAAATTAAATAATATCCTACATCATGTTATCTGAAAAGAAGTTATGCAACAAAACTATATATATCTTAGATCTTCTTAGAGTAATAGAGAATTAAAAGCTATGTGCATCATCAAGATGTTTTCTCTTCAGTTTTGTTATGATAGGAAACATATCCAAGTGATAATCCTTATAACTCCATCTTTAGTAATATTAAACACTATAATATTTAATACCTTCTTTAAGCACCTCATCATCCTTCTAAGCATCCTTGATCATCTAAAAAATATTTGGTTGAACAGTCATTTGAACAAGGAAGGATGTTGATCCTTCTATTATTCCCATGAATATCATTTGTATGTTTAATAATATTAGATCCCCTATGATTATCATTATTGATATTGTTTCATGTTCCTTTATATTTCGATAATCCCCTAATTGTTTCACTATCTCATGATTATTTTGGATTAAAAAATCATAATCCTTGATCAGATTTAACTACATTTATTTGGACTTATTGATCTCCTTTCATTTGAATATATACATTTGGATTTTATGATCATTGTATATGTCACGCTTCTCCTCATAGAGATAATTTTAGCACATAATGAGAATGAGGATCACTATATTAAATTATTTATAATGTCTGAGGTATTTCTACCCATGGATCATTAATTAGTGGGAGGCATATGCTATCACTTCTTAATTTATCATGGTTACATAACCCTGTGTATTTTTTTATGCATCTTTGTAGATCACTAATACTTCTCAACTAGTTGGTAATGTCGTAACATGTGTAGTGATAATAATATTCTTAAACTCTTTAAATATATACTCATTTTCTTTATTCAATCCATACATCACCCAGTTTAGAGTTATCTTGGTTAGGGGGACTAAAATATTGAGAAGTTTCACACAAATCGATGATAGTAACCAACTAATCAGAGGAAACTAATGATTTGTGTAACATCAATTAGTATAGTACATCCTTTAATTTATTATATTTTTAAAGTATCCACGGATATCACTACTTTTTTAATACCATAACCTAGCAGTGTTACTTGGTCAATGTATAAGTTTGATTAAGAACTCAACTACTCATTTAAGAGAAGACCAATTAATTCATTTTAAAACACATCAACATCTTACATAACAATTGTTATTTTATCAAGGATGAACTTTTACTTATTCTCAATCACTTGATCTATATATTACTTCTCAACAATAAATAATATTAATGCTTGATATGTTTCTTCAAAATAATATTTATCCTCATACTTACACATATATATAATCATAGTGTGATTCATGATATTGAGGATGATTTCATTCTCATAAAAATTCTTGTTGACTCTATATAATGAAATACACTCCATATCATTGAATTTTTTTTTGTAAAGGTGGATAGATAATATTTTGAATATGAACACTCACGAAAACATAAACATGTGATACAATTATAATTGAATTCTTCCCTAATGATGTGAAATAATTTGGGGTGGTGACTATACGTTTATATAAAACATAATAGATATATTAGTTTAGTAATAATATAAATACATTAAGGAATATATAACAATGGATTAGTGGTTAAGTGTATCTAAATAATCAAGATAAATCTAAACATACAACCTTCCATTTTCCATTGTAGTTGAATATTATTGGATTTCATTGTATTTATTTTACATTGGAAGAGAGAATTGTCCTTGATGATTCCTAAGGTCCCCACATTTATTTTATTTAACTATTAATAATTCCTTTAATTGAACTTTAATTTCATCCATTATGATATCTAAATTTTTCATTTTTCATGAAAATTAGCTACATTATTCCTCATTTCTCCACACCCAAAAAATCTTTTAGATCCATCATTAAATTTCCATTTGTTTCCCCTTCCATATTTTTTACACGTAAGAAATTGAGTTGTATTTCCTTTAACACACTTATCCTAGGATCATTCATGAGAAATTTTTCTCCTCTTAATTGACATTTTTGGAGACTCAACTTTGTTCTATTGGTTGATAATAATTTTTGATAGCTAGTTTTTCATAATAAAAAGAAATATTAAATTATCCCCAATTATTTTTGTTATCTCATTTGAATTGTCATTACATCACCTATCACATTGTATGTTGAGTTGGTTCCTAAAATTACTATCCATTGAAAAAATAAAGTCAAAATTAGGGCGAAAATTTTTACACTCTAAAACACATAAATGGAACTCCCTGAACATTAAAGGTATAACACAAAAATGAATTAGATTCCTTTACCAATGAATTATTGGGATTCAATTTATGGTATCCATGATCTATTCCCAAACAAAATGTCATGTGTGATTTCTTATCCCTTAATAATGGTTTGTAATGAGCTTCCAAATTTACCAAATAAAATCACATGGGAGTGTCAAACTATGTGTCTGTGAAGGCCTAATTTTCATGAATTATGTGATGATGTTGTCTATCTTATTGAACCATTTTCATGGTTATTATTCCTAGATGAAATTATTCTAGATCCACATCCACCTATAGTACCAATACAGTGATGTATATTCGTGGAAAATACATAGTCTACACCTGACCAAAATTTTGGGTCTCTTTCCAATTTTTGGTCTTATCCCTAAGGAATTCACTAATATTTTCTTATCATAATCCTTAAAATTAACTAGACTTTTCTCTGATACCAACTCTCAAAACATGTATCATTCATACACAATATTTTATGATTTATTATATAAATATACACTAAATACAAGCACAGAAGGTCATGACTAAAAGTTTCTATGAATAATTAGGTATATATAATGACAACATGAAATATATTTAAAAATAAATAATCATAAAATCAAAAACATGACACTAAATTTCCTTGATCTTCTAAAACTACACGAGATAACAAGGGGATGTACATAATAAAGTGGTGACTGATAAATCCTAGTAAGGTAATAATGAAGGAATTACATGATTCAAGTAATAGAAGTGATTCAATAGGAACATCATAGTAACATAAGATGGGTGATAATAATTAACATCGAAAAAAGATATATATAAGATGATAAAATAATGGTAACATTAGAATGTGAAGATAACATAAAACACACTTCATTGACAAAAGTAGGATAATATTTTATACCTAATAATATAATGTTCTTAGGATAACCTCAATAGAACCATATATATATTATCTAATAAGATAAAATCATTACCTAATTCATTAGTGTGATATGTAATTTCAATCTCACTTATCACGTTTATATCATGTACATGCATAACTGTTCTGCATGTATCATAAAACACAATGATTTAATTTATCATTTTAAATCCCATGTTTAATGAGTGTGGGGTACATACATTGAAGTACCCAATCAATTGTGTATAAGTAAATCTAATAGAATAAACATGTGTATAAAGGGGGATGGGTTTTCAATATATAAATGTTTGTCCTAGAAAATCAAAGGATAATTTTGGAAACAAAACAGGGGTACATAAAGACTCATGGAAGGATTTAATGTGACATAAAGATGTTTTTAACAATTTTAAATCATAAGTATAGAAAGTGGTATGGGTAAAAACATATATTAACATGACAATTTGAAAAAAAGGCACAATATATATAAGGTGATTGAATAAGGATGAGAAATACAATACCCCTTACCTAGAGAGGCTGAATCTTAATGATTGAGAGGATGTTCTTAAAATAATGGGGGAAATTTTGGGGGGGGGTATATTGAGGGAAGGTAACAGTAAATTTGTATTCAATGGTTTTTAGTATAAATGAATTAGAGGTTGGGTGTGTTTTTGTTGTAAAAGTGGGTAGAATTATTTATTAATTTCTAAACATATATTTTTTTACTCTATATGATAAATTAATCAAAAACATATACAATTGCATGGGGTTTTCCCATCATTTCATCCACATTTGAGTTGATTTCATCATTTTATAACTCTAATAACCATGATACTTAAAATAGTACCCCTGGGGATGTGGAAGTGAGTCATGCATAGAAATTATTTATTTTAAATCCTTACAATGTAATATATGTTTTGGAGGATTCATTGAGAACATAAAAAAATTAATAAAATGAATTCAAAAAAATTTAATGGGGAAACATAATTTTGGTCATGTATACTCTTCATAGTATTTATGAAATAACTTTTTTATTTTATTTTTTTATTGTACATACCGTATAATTATACCATATTTGATATTTATTCAAAAAATCAACTAAATCAGAATATTATGAAATGTTTATTGTTTGATAATTTTGTATTGATGATATATAAAATAAATTTTTTTTTTAAAATAATTATTTATATATTATAATTTATAATTTTAACATGAAAAACCCCATTTATTGAAAAATAATAGTGTTTTGACAATAATATTTTCTATGCCATTATAATAATTAAATTTAAATTAATAAACTTATATTATAATTTATATTTAAAAAAGTATAATTTAATAATAATATTTTATTAAAATAACATTTCTTTTAAAAACTATGTAATTAATTAAAAATAGTATCCTTATTGAAGATATATATTTCTAAAAAATAAATTTTGTTTTTCATTATGTCAAAATATTATTTTTATCAAACATTATTATTTTACATTATAAAGTAATAAAAATGTAAATATAATCATTAATTATTGAAACAATCCAAATATAATAATATCATAGTATTAATGTTTAGATACATATCCTTTTATTCAACCTAAAAATTATCTAGGGGTAAGGTTTTAAATGGTGAGATTTTCATAAGGTGGTTGGGAGAACATGGTTTCTTTCATAGTCTCTATGAGATTGAACGTATACCATAAAAATTATTTCTCATGATATAGTTTTTAAATCATGGATTTGTATTTGTCAAAGTATTATCCTTGTGATTTTATATTCATTATATGCTATTATAAATGGGCATTATAGATTACTATCCTACTAGTTGAGGTCATCACTTCTTTCATCTCTGTGAATTGGATTTAACATAACCCTTAATGTATACTAATCCTATTGGTCACATTACGATGACTATATAATCAATGGTTATGATGTTTAAAATTATTTTAATCACTATAAGATATGTCTTATAACATTTCAAAAAAAATATCAATCTATTTTATACAATTTCATTTCTTAAAAGTAAATTTACTCAATTAAAAATTTAAATTCATTTATTATTCTCAAGTCATTACCTCACTCATAGGATCCAACAAGTTAAGACTGATGATATTATGTGTCCCTTATTAGGATTTAAAAGATTTATGGGATCCAATCATTTGTCAAGGTGATTTTTAAGATGGTCACATGGTCTGTGACTACTCTGGATGACCATGTATTAGCTTCAAATTATTTATAACATTAGAGTTTTCGGAGATACCCAGGATAGATAGGATTTATATTTTGAGATGTTTTGAATGAAATGTTTCATCCTTTAATCCGGAACGTCATGGATACCTAGGTTACACTCAAGGATTCAATTTTAATTTGGTTATATTGATATTTTTATGTGATCATAAACACCCATTCATTTGTTGAAGTATGTATAGTTTATCTAGGTCACAAGCCTAAGGATATAAATCTCTTACATGAATCGGGGTGCCTCTCGATTCTGCCAAGTGTTTATGGTTGTCACATTAATCATGAAAAAGTTAGAGAATCCATGAAATAGAAACAATTAGGTATAATGGTTCCATTTAGTTATCTATAGATTTTTTATATATTTTAGTTGAGAATTCCATGTTCTTATATGACGAATATACAAGTTATGTATGGTATTATGTTGGTGGTCCCTATTGTGTTGTGTATTTAAACCCTACGTGGGAGGAAATTTAACATAGGCACCCAAGATGATCCCTCACTTTCCACATGTACATGTTAGGTAGTCGTATAGTATCATGTAAATGATCAAATTGATTAGGTCGAGTGGGATTGGATACTAGGTTTTTGGAGCACATCGGGTATGTCATTGAGCCTCTGATACATTTATTTTATTATTTTATTCTATAGTTGGTTGTATATGTGATTAGACTAGGGGTAAATCATTCTTTTTTTAATTTACTTCTTCATTATTTCATATTATAACAACTTTAATTTTTTTTATCATGTATATGATGATGCATAATATTGTTATATAATAGTTGATTATTGTATCAATTATTGCGAACTTTGATTAGTGGGTATTATCTCCCCATGGTACTACCCTAGACCTCTTCTTCTAATTGATATCATTTAACCAAGATTGAGGTGTTCCAAATTTCATTTAAAAACCAGTTCGAGGCACTTGTCAAGTGTCCTCCTAACCGAGACATTACATGCTTTTCATTAAAACTATTTCATTGGTAATTTTATGTAAAAAGGAAAGGTGAATAAAATTAATACATAAAAATTACATGAATAAAAATATGGGATGAAATTATATGGGGTTTAAAGGAAATGTTCTTTATAATTTCACTCAATATAAATTTAGTATATAAAATCCTAAAAAAAATTAGATTGTAACAAAACCCCTTTTAGCTTTGGTAATCTCTGGATCAAAACATCCGGAAAAAGTGATCCTTATATTGATTTTTAAATCCCTATAAATTTCATGTGAATCATAAAAAAATTAATTCATTAACAGTATATAAACCATACAAACAAAATGAGTTCTTAGTATGGAATATGCGGCACTGAAATAAAATTGAGATGATAAGCCCTTACCACATGTATTGTCTTACTTCATATAGGTTCAATACTCTGACATAATGAATAAATATTTATTGTAAATATATTACAACACCATATTCATATATAACATAAAATATATGATTCAATTATAAAATATTATCACAAGTTTATAAACAATACTTTATTCAAATCACTTGTTTAGGTGATAATGGTTTCATTTTTCATGCATATTTCTTTTTTAGAAGTTCTGATACCTATATGTCGATCATGGTTCAATAATATATATGATTTTAATCATGAAATAAGAATCATATGTAATAATTACATGCAATTTTATAACTATTAATTTAAATTTGTGATGAAAAATGAATCACTTATTTGAGATGGTAATCTATACATACACACAAGTCATGTTTTCACTTTTTGATGGATAGAACGAAGGAAAGTTGAATAATAATTCAATATTAAAAAATCATTATTTTATTAAAAATATCGTATATATTCATTAAATCTCTCATCATTACTGTCCATGTAAAGTATAAATGTAAAATAAATTGCATTGCATTGTGGAGGTGGTAGTCCACACGTATGTACGAGCGACATTATACTTTTCCAATTTAAGGAAAGGTAAGAAGGTGGATAAGATAATATAATTTAAGAATCATAATTATGTTCTAAATATCATATATAAAAATTTAATCTATCGTAATAACCAACCACAATTTATGGTGATGGAAAAAGTCATTTCTCTATGTGGAGGCGTTAGTCCACATGTACACAAGAGAAATAATTTCTTTAATCATTTAATGAATAGGGGATCGATGTGGTTGTATGATATATATGATAACATATCATTATATTTATGATAATTTATTTATTATGTTAGGATGGATACAAAATATTTATAGTAAGTAGAAGAATAAATGAACTATGAAAGAGTTGGGTACGAAGATTACATAATTTTAGAGTCCTCCATTTGTTTAAAACATTATCTTTCATTGGATGATCTTAGGAGAAAAACATAAGCTTTAGGATAGAGGAGAGGAATATTGAATAGTATTAAAGAGGTTTATCTCAAATATATAGATCAAAAAATTATTGAATGAAAACTAATATGAGGTGTCATTTTATATATTGGGGAACAACACACTTGGAATTAAAAAAGTTAAATATAATATATATCATAACAATTTTATGTGAAAATAAAAGGGTATAATTTAAATTTTAGTACATTATAAGGTTATAATCCTTATAGATATATATATTCATAAATATTTATGTTACATTTTAAATGTTATCTTTTTTATTAACCCCCTCATCGACCCATTTTAACCTGCACCATGGTAAATAATTTTTCCTCCATTTCAGGGTCATATATTTAATTCTAAAAAAATAGTGTCTAAATATTGAAATATGTATGTAATTTTACACCTTTTTCTATACCAATTGTCCTATTTCAAATTTTATTTATTTTTAAATCATTTGATAACATATTATTTAATATAAAATATCATTAAAGTTGCTTTTGTTACATTAAATTTAATTTGACATCAAATAACTCCTTAAAATAATAGAATTGGAATATAAAAACATTTACCATAATCAATTATTTATAATTACCTAACAATTTTTTTAATACCACAATTAATCAGAAAAATATTAATTTTTTTTTGTTTTTAAAATAATTTATCATGTTCTTTATATTTCTTTCATAAGCATTATATCGACGTTGAGTAAGTAATAATGGTAATTATATCACCACTAATTTTTTTTAAATAAATTAATATTAAAAAAATAATTTATTTATGTTCAAAATAACTCCTTATATTCTTTCATACATTTTTTATCTCAATAAAAACAATTTAAATATATTCAAATTAATAAAGTTTTATTTTGAATTTTTACTTTTCATAAAATTATATAAATGTTTTAATACAATAAAATTGGAAATAAACATTAATATAATTTTATATAAGATGATTTTAGTTGGAAAAATATTCTTCTAGTAGGATAAATGAATGTTTTATAGAGATTTTTAAACCTTATATCATAGTTTTATTGTTGTTTTACCAATTTTACCCTTACCGAAGGGACAAATATTATCTACGGTTACTATCCACCATGACATAACAAAAAAGGGAATTTTTGTAAAATTTGAATATCCTGATTGAAAATATGGAATCCATTATTCAATGAAAAATTTATATAGGTGGATGAAATTAATTTTAATATAAATTCCTAAAATTAATTTAAATATAATTTTTTAGAAAATTTTGTTTTTAATCATAAAAATATACATATAGGGAAAACAATATTATATTTATTCCAAAGAAATTATTTAGATTATATTTATTAAAATGGATGTTATGTTACAAAAATTAATTTTTCAATATATAAGGAAATTTTAATAATATGTTTTAACGAAAATAAAGGACAACTTTACAAAAACCATTATATTCAACTATTCACGAAGAAATAAATCTTCATAGAAAAATTCAAAACATTCACCCAAATAAAATATTTAAATGATGATATAAAATTGATATTCATGGTATAAAAAAATATATATAAAAATGGAAGAAATTTATTACAATTATTATCCAAAAAAATTAATGAAACCCATTTTGAGAAAAACATATTTTTGTACCATAAGAATTCATTTCCAAAAATTGATTAGAAATTTATTTTGAATTAATAAATAAATTGTAATTATATAAAAAAATTAGAACTTCTTTAATAATTTATTTATTTATATCCACACCAGAAACATTATGGATTGTTTATAATTCTCACATTTAGATAATAAATTTTTTAGTATATCATGGTTCACTTTTAGGATTCTCTTTCATGTTAAGACAACTATCAAGCATTGTTTTATTTCAAACTAAATTGTATTATTATTACAGGGAAGCCTTATATAATATAATCATTATGAATATAGTTTTATATAAGTACCAGACCTTGAAAACTAATTAATCTAGTGACTTTAGATGAGATTCCACATTCAATCATTCCAAAATATCATTTTGGTTTTTAGATTATAAAATTAGGTCATAAATATTACATAACAAACCTATATATTAAAAAGTTGAAACTACTTCCCAGAATCTTTCTTTTATAAAATATTAAAAATTTTAAAATGAAAATTAATTCTTTTAGGGACTAATATTATAAACTTATAGGTTTTTACTCATGACTAAACATGAGGAAAAATATTTAATAGTGTGTGATAAGCATGAAAAGTTCATTATGGAAAATGAAACAAAAATGAATCTCTTAATCTAGTGATGAACATGAAAACTGATACAATTTTTACAATTATCAAAATATTTTTTTGAAGAATTAAATAACATCCTCATGAAAAAAATATATTTTTTTCTCAAATAATCCATTAAAATACAATATAAATAATATATATATCGTTATAGGATACATAGTGCACTATATCCATAATCCATGTTCACTTGTGTCAAAGATAACATGAACCTAGAAAAATCAAAATGAGTAAAAACCCTTGTTAACACCCTCCTTCATTACTTGCGATAAAATTAAAATCACCCAATGAATTGGAGATCTATATCGGTCTAACTCGTTAGTATAAGCTGTATCGGGCTCACCTCTTCATATTACTTGTATCATATGTACCAAATTGTATAAGTTTTATCCATCTCTCCCATAAATATAATCTATATTGAGATCACCCATTATCATATATAAATATCACGTACCATATAAAATGTTAAAAAAATAGGATTTCACAATTTAATCATAAAAACGTTGTAAAACGCATTTTAACACACAAGAAAAACACTTTCAGATATCGAAATACAGTTTCTTTTTGAAAAAATATTTTCAAAAGTTATATAAATAGAAAAAAATGAAAAGGTATTTTTATTGAATAAAAAATAAATATTATAATTATTGAAAAAAAATCATATAATACATGTCATGGATGGGACATCCATTTAATTTATGTAATAAATTTGAACATTCCTTTTTATTTTTTTCATGAATTTCTGTATAAAATCTATAAAACTATTCCTATTGAATACCATTGAAGGAATGTAAAAAAGTTACCTAAAATTTATATTATAATTTATTTGTTTTCATATAAGTACATATGTTAAAAATCATAAATAATATGGACTTGGAATAAAATTAACAAGAAAATAAATCTTGAAAATATTTTCATCGATGTTTTTTATCTAATGTATTCCTTACCTTCTATCCAACTCATCATATATGTTATGTATCTTGATAAATAATAAATTTATATTACTTTTTCTCAATCTTAAGAACCTTTTTAATGTTTATGATTACTTTTATATTAATCTTTACCCATTTATATTTAATTACTTAATAAATTAACTTCACATCAAAATTCATGATGATATTTGGGTCATATTTTCAAAATGAGAATTGTAAGTTAACTATAATCAAAGCGGTAATAATTATATCATCTAAATAATAATAATTTATATATATATATTTTAATTTTAAATTCAAACGTGATATATGTTTATGAAAAATGAACTATTTTACAATCATGGAGATGGTAAATAATATCCACACTTCAGTAACATTTCAATTTTTCATAATTCATTTTTGAAATAAAGTAAAAATTATTTAAACTTTATAAAATTATTATTACATCACAAAAATAATATTACCTATTTAATAATACTAATATATTTAATCCATGCAATGTATTTTTGAAAGATTAATGACATATCTACATTGAGGTAGTTGTCCACATGTACACATGAACGACATCATCATTTTTCAATGGATGAAAAGGTAAGAAAGTAGATGATATATTGTATTTAAAATATGTTAATTATATCATTAATATGATATCAATTAATTTAATCCATTATAACAAATATCAATGGGATGTGGTGATGTTCAATTAACAACATCATTTCCTGGAGGTTTTTATTCACATTTATGCACGAGTGATGTTTTCATTTCCCATGGGATGGAAAAGGAGAAAAAATGGATTTTTACCATAATCATAATAAATTATCAGTGTATGGAATATACTTATGTTATTATTTAATCATGGTTTGAGATTTTTTGAAAATGGAAAAAAAGAAATAAACCTGAAATAGTTTGTCTGGGACTTATACTATTTCCTTAGATAAACACTTTGCCTTACACCTTAAGCCTCCATGGTATAGTCTTTTAGTGAGACTAGGATGTATAAGATATAGAAAATGAATTTTGGGAGATGTTTTTTGGTGGAATTTATTATCTTTATTTCTCAGAATGTGTGGGGAATATAGGAGATTAGACACCCATTCATAAGTGAGGATAGAGTTACTCTGGAATTACATAAATTATTAAATTATTATAAATTAATTTTTATAATAAAATAGAACCAAATAGATGTTATTTTCAATATAATATTATTATTATGTGACATAAATTCATCCAATATAATTTTTACATGTTTAGAATATTTTTTACCTTTATCTCATTGTTTTAACTCCCCTTAACACTTTTTTCATTAACTTCGATAATAATGTTTTTCAACTATATGAATTAATAAAGATACTATAAAATTAAAATTGGGACATACATGGAACATGGTTGATATAATTACCCATTTCAGATTCACAAGGATGAACTTAAAAAAATCAATATCAAATCATTTAATAAAATACATTTTATTATAAAATATCATTATTGTTATTTCCAGAACATATGATTCAATTTGAAATTGAAAATAAAACAAGGAAAATATGCAATATGAATATAATCCATTCAATCATATATAATATTTTATTTTTATGAATAAAATTCTTTATACAAGATAACCCACCCAAAAATATTCTTTCGTAGTTATTTACATGATTTTTTCATCTGCATGCACAAGTATTGTGTCAACATTGAAAATAGAATCAATGTAAATATTTCATAAATAAAAATATAAAAATAATTTAACATAATAAAAATTCATTTATATTTAAAATAAAAATTCATAAAAAATATTTCATTTATCCCTGATGAAAAATATTAAAGATATTAAGGGAAAGAGAGTGATATTTTTTAAATTATATTTAATTAACATAATATAAATTTTATAATTAATGGAATGTATTAATAAATATTAAAAACATTTATTCTGGGATTTTTAGGGTCCAATAAAACTTTTAAAATAAAATAAATATATTTTTTAGGTAGAGTTTAGTCATTATCACCTTATTTTTAACCTTAATTACCTGATTTTGGCAAAACTTTATAGTAGTTACAACTCAAAATGACCGAGAATAAAATGTACAATTTTAAAAAAATTAACCAATGATTAGAAATATGTTATTAATTTTCAATAATCAGTTCCTAGAATTTTTAGGGATTAATTTACGAATAAAACAGAAAATGCCACAAAAAATTGGTTTTTTAGAAAAAATATGTTTTAAAAATACTTTTATGAAAATAAGGTTAAATGAAGAATACTATAAAATTAATTAGATTATTTATAATTAAAGGGTAATTAATTTAAATTAACATAAAATTATTCATTTAAATAAATTTACTAAAAAAATTATTGTTTTACAGTAAACTGTATTTTACTATGAACTAAAATATAATTTCATTATAAAAACACTAATAATATACCTAAAGATAAATGTGTAAATTTATTTAAAAAATAAATTTTATTTTAACAAATAAAATTTTAAAAATTTAGAAAATTAATATTAAAAAATCATTATCATAAAATAATTTTCATAAGAATAAAACTATTTCCTTTATAATTGAACAATTAAATAATATTCTTTTAATGAATATAACTATATAAAATCTAAATCATGAATACTGGTGATGCATTAAATTTATTATTAACATTTCTTAGATTGTTAAACATAATATATGTCCTCCCATCCCATGTTAGAACATATCATAAATATATATAAATGGAGTTTAAAAAATTTTAGATGTAAAAAATAGAGTTATTTGGAAGAAGTATGGGGTGTTGAAGATATACCTAAATGAATTTGTTGATACATTATTTGATCAGGTGAATTTATTTGTTGGTAAAATTAGATGTATTTAATATAATATTGATGATTTATATATTTTCAAGGGAATCCTCATAAGGTTACCACCCCAATTCAGTCTAGAAGTCCCTATACTTTAAGATAAGGATCAAAAGGAACTCATGTACGATATATTACACGTATCTATTGTTAAATATGTTATGGAAAATGATTATATCATGGATTTGAAAAATGGTAAATCTAAAGAGTTTGGAATTAGGGATATGCTAAAGCTCACCAAGGTGGATGAAAAGGATGATGAATAGGTGGATGAATTCATGTAATTCCTTACCCCATATCATCAAATAGTAAATATAACGTTTACAGTAAAACTACAACTCACGTGATTTTGAGGTTAAAAGTTTGGTACCTTTAGGAACACATTTCTATGAAATTTTAAGTTCATGATAAGGATGTTAAAATTTCAAAGAATATATCATTATCCAATGATAAAGGTATAAGCCTCAATAAGAATAATTTGTTCAATAAAATTGAATCTTCTTTAATCAGAAAAAAATTATTTAGAAGAAGGTAAGGTAGAAAAATAGAATACTAAAGTGGGTGGAGGATTTTATATTTTAAGTTAAATTATAATCCTCACATGAAGATATATATATATATATATTGATATGAAAAATAATGAAATACAATAGATTGGTTAATTATAGAACACTCTATATGTAGTTGAATGAAGTGGAAAAGAATGATTTGAAAGAAGAAATTGAAAATTTTAGATATATAAATCCAAAAACCTTGGAGATAGTTATTATGTACATGTTCAATGTTAAAAAAATACGAGGTTTTTTTAGGGTTTAATTCAGATAGTGAAATATATGGTCAAATTTATTGATGAGATATATATAGAATTTTTCATCTTTTGATAAAAAATTTTATGATAGGAAGAGACTTATGAATCACAATATGAGATCAGGAAATAAGATCACATAGGTGACAAAAAAATTTAATGGGGATCATGGAGGTCAAAAAAAGTAGGAAAATTAAATTTTTTAGAAGAAATAGTCATATCTGAATAATGAGGCTGATGTGAGGTTTGATACAAGGACTCGACCTTATTACATTACATTGTCTTGAAATTTAGTCAAGAAATAATTTTCTTTCCAATTGAGGATAATTTCATGTTTATAGGTTTAGATAATTAGGATATAATACATACATAACATTGCACATTCATATAGATCAGAAACCACAAAATAGTATCCATATCATCCAAAATATAAAACTTTTCAAATAAAACATTTTTTTATTGAAAAATCATCATAAAGATTAACATGTATTCCTTCTTGTCTTACACATCATAATAAACTATGAAAATCATTTAAAAACTTCGGATGATCACACAAATCTCAGTAATGGATAAAAAAAGGAATGAATGCATTAGCCCGTGAATTACTTGAGATGTATGAAATGATTAAAAAAAGTAGTTGTACCCATAAAAACATACATTGAGAAACTTGATATTTCCATGTGATTTCAAAAAAACATATAGAACATAAATATAACAAAAAAAGTTATCTTGTGGAATTACTTACGTAATCTTGTAACCCTCTCTAATACCTTATAATTTGTCACCATCTCGAATACCTTACAATTTGTGTAACCATCGTAGTAACACATGGATTTACGATATGGATGACCTCCATCATACACATGAAAAATGTAATAGAGGGAGATGTAGGTCCCTCCCTTCATGATAATAAATTCCCATTAACCAGAACATATTCAAACAACATGAATAATTTCACAAAAACATTGCTTTTGATATTTGTAAAACATAATTTTAAAAGAGGATTTTAAAAGAAAAGTCTCTCACAAATATCATATAACTGAAGTGAGAATAAATATAGTTGAAGTAATATGTATATAAACTATAAATACATATAATTAAACATAATATAAATAAATTTCATCACTCAAAAATAATTTTAATACCACATAAATAATGAAGTAGAAGGTTAACCCAAAGAATATAAATAGGGCTACAAATTATCTTGCATCTGGTTTTTGTTACTTAAAACTCATTTAAACCTCCTTTAAAATGGTTAAAAGAGTTTTATTAATATCTTAAAAAACATATTATTATTTATAATACCTTATATGATCATTTCAATACATCATTTCACCCTTTAGTTATTATTATTTTTTTTAATCAATTGTTTTGGGTGCCTTCTTTACATGATTTCCATGATCGGTTCATGATGGGTATTTGTGTCGATTGGAAGTAAAACTCCAGAATTAGAATGGAATGGTATTTATATATTTACACAAACATATATTATTCCATTAATCATTTTGAAATATTACATGATGATGATTTATAATTTAAAACACTATTTATATTTGTTTAGATCATTTTGGTGATTCTGCGATTGTAATGAACTCATTATATTTTATAAATTATTTACATGTGTAAAAAATGTTTCTATAAGATTATATAATTTATAATACATAAATTATAATCTGGTTCAATGAAGAAAATTTTTTCATTACCATAATTGAAGACGGTAATAGAAATTGAAAACCCTTCATCCTTGAATGTGGTAAATTAGTACATCTCGGATGATGTTTTTATTTTTAGTATAATAGAATGGGATAGGAGAGATGATTAAAAATTATTCCATTATAAAAACAAAATTATAGTACATTTGAGGTAATATATTAATCATAACATTTGGATTAAAAGAATTTGAGGAAAGAAAAATAAAAGAAAGGAATCTCGAAAAAAATAAAAGTAGAGAAATCTCTTATGAAAATTCGGCAGGCTAACGACGTCGTTTAATTTTCCATTAAAACTTTTGATAAGAGAAAAGGTTTATATAATTATAATTACATAATATGGATTTTAAAGGGAATATTTAATGTAATATTCCCATATGATCCAACTGAAATAAAAAATAATAACATAATGTGAAAGCTTAGAAAAAGAGAAGGGTGGTAGATTCCCTTACCTTTTATAGTAACTACTAAACTGTGAAGGTTGGGACCTTGGGGGATTGAGGACACATTAGTAGGACTCATAGGTAGGTAAAACTACCAAATAGTCAAGGATGATGAGTTTTTAATGAATGAAAACGAAGGAATGATTGGGTCTTTATATGAAATGAGAGTGATTTTCTATTAATTTAAAAGGACACTACATTAGTGGTTTTTGCAAAACCATGAGCTTTACCATGGTACATTGACATAGCATTAGCCACTTGTGACACCTCATGTCATATTTTACTATAAAAATTTCAATAATAATTTTATATTAATTATTATATCATTATTATTTCATAAAAATACAAAAAACTCGAAATTGTATTTTTATTATTCACAAGAAAATCATGAATTTTAAAAAAAAACCCCAAAAATCCACCCAAGCCATTTTTCAACGTGTAGAATTCAAAGTTGAACTCCATTTTTTGAAATGAATTTTCAAAATATTATTAATTCAATTTTCAAATAAAATAATTCTTTATTCAAAAAGTAAAACTTTTAAAACTATAACTCATTTTATATCACCTTGAAAAACCAAGTTTGTTCCATCAAACTCCAAATAAGAGTATGTTATTATTAAAAAAACTCAATTTGGTTCCATCAGAGTATAAATAACTTACTCAGTAGAACTGTAGATGACCATTTTTAGAAATTCAAATCATAAAATCGGCAAAATTAAATTTAATGGGTAGTTATAAATATCTACATAAAAAAGATTCATGCATTTCAAATTAATTTTAAAAACTGGGGTGTTACATTACCTCCACCTTATATAAATTGCATCCTCATGATTTTATTTTCCTATTAAACAAGTGCGGGTACCTTTCCCTCATATCATTTTTATATTCCCATGTTTCTTCTTCAACCATGTGTTTTCTCCAAAAACCCTTTAGCTGGTGGATTACTTTATTCCTCTGTACTTGTTCAATTCGATAAAGAATATAAACAAGTTTCTCATCATTTGAAAGGTTCTCTTCCTACTAAACTATTTCTAGGCACAAAACATGAGATGAATCTTGCACATACTTTCCCAACATAAAAACCATAAAAAACATGTGTACCAGAGATAAAGATGGAGGGAAAGACACTCAGTATGAGACCGGTCCATCTCTCTCTAGGATTTCATAAGGTCGCACGAAATGTGGACTTAGCTTTCCTTGCTTACCCCAAATTAATAACACTCACCCATGGTGAGATTATATCAAAAAAATGAACCCCTGCCTCAAAAGAAAAGTGTTTCCTCCTATTGTATGCATAGATTTTCTACCTAATCTGAGTTGCCCTCATGTGTTTCTGGATCATCTTCACTTTTTATGCCACTTACTCGACTTTTTTCGGTCCCATAAACTTTCTTTCCCAAAATTCACCCCTAAAGACATAGTTCTACACTGTATACCATAAAATTCCTTGAAAGGTGTCATATGTATATTAGAATGAAAACTATTATTATTAGAAAACTCAATAAAATAAATATGATGATCTGAAATTCCTTGATAGTACAATGAACAAGCTCGAATAATATCATCTAATGTGTGAATCGTTCATTCTGGCAACCCATATGATTGAGGATGAAAAGCTGTACTGAAATTTAATTATGTACCCAAAAAATTCTGAAGGCCCTTCCAAAAGTTATAACTGATCAAGGATCCCTATTAGATACAATGGAAAGTGGAAAAGCATGTAACCGGAAAATATTGTTTAGGTATAGTAGAGAAAGTAGATCTAAAGAAATTTTATCTGGAATATAATGAAACTATGCAGATTTAGTCATTCGATCAACAATAACCCAAATCACATTATTAACTCGATAATTCATTTGTTGTCCCACCAAAATGTCCATGTATAAATTCTCTTATTTCCAATTTGGTAGAAGCATCCCCTTCAGTAACTTCTACTCTTCTTTAACTTAATAACAGGTCAGACATTTCACAGTAAAATCAGAAATATATCTTTTCATTCCATCCCAACAGTAATACTCCCAATGTTCTTTTTATATCTTAGTTATTCCAGGATTAAATGAAAATGGATGACTATAAGCTTTACACAGCAAATCATTCTTTAACTGGGAATGATAAGGCACACACAATCTTTTACCAAATCATAAAACACAATCTATATAAAGGTTAAATTATAGAAACTTACCTATTTTAACCAATTTTACCATTTTTTTAGATTATGACCTTCCTTCTATGATTTCTTAGTTCATCCTGATAATGATGACTACAATAAAACATAAAATATAGCATAAGTATTACTTTCACCAACAACTATTATGCCAAAATTCATCAAATCATTAGTTCGGGGATCATGTTCCAAACATAACATGTTTAATGAGGCATGCTATTTTTGACTCGTGGAATCCACCACTTTTTTATGATTTTCATAGATGGTAATTGATCGTGCAATCATAATAATTTATTAGTTCAAGTAATATTCTCTAATTCATGTATAATTCTATCCGATTGAATATATACTTTATACTATTACTGTCATTATATATATGACATTTGGATCTATATAAATTATGCCTCCATATTTTCAAATAAAAAAACCTTAGCTAATAATTTCAAATCATATGTGGAATAATTTAACTCATGAGGTTTTAGCTTCCTTCAAGCGTAAGCAATTACCAGATCATTATGCATCAAAACACAACCATGTACCTTCAATGAAGCATCACGGTTGATGAAAAACTCACCATTTCCAGAAGGAAAGGCCAAAACTGGAGCATTCATAATATTTTCTTTAGTTCGTGAAAACAAACATCACATTCATCTATCCGTGTAAATTTAAACCCTTTTTGCATTAACATAGTTGGAGGGATATATAACAGTGTAATGTTTTTAACAAACTATAAGTAATAACCTACTAATCCAATAAAACTACAATTATCTGTAACATTTGTAGGTCTTGACCATTCATTATCCACTTTGCTTTTGGTAGGATCAATAGTTATTCCACCATTATTTACAATGTGCCCGAGGAATGAAATCTGTTGCAACTAACAAAACACTTTCTGAATTTTTCCATAAAGTTCCTTTTCCATTAATGTTCTCCAAACATTTTGTAGATGTTTTTCATGCTCCTCCTTACTTTTTTAAAACATGATAATGTCATCAATAAACACAACCATAAATATATCCAAGAACTCATGAAAGATTCTATTCATAAGATTCATGAATATAGCTGGTTCATTGGTTAACCCAAATAAAATATAAAAAAATCATAATTCCCATATATAGTATGAAAATCTATTTTTGGGATGTCAACCTCCTTCACCTTCAGTTGATGGTATCCAAATCTCAAGTCCATCTTGGAAAATTATTGAGATCCCTAGAGCTGATCAAACTAGTCATTAATGAGAGGAAAAGGATAATTGTTTTTAATATTGATGTTATTCAAGGCTCTATAATCAATGAAAAGTGTAACACCCTGAGCTTCCACGATACGCTTCTCATTCAATAATGCAATAGCTTGCATTGTACGCAACTTCGAGTTCTAAAACACCGCGACTAATCAAAGTAGCCGTTATAAATAGTAATAACCACTTTTTAAAATGATAGAAATTTTATATTTAAAAATGGACATCATTTTTGGATTCGGAATATCGAAATTAGCCTATGTTGAATTTTTGGTATTTTTCTGAGAACTTCTAATTTTTTATGAATAGTGAAAAATACTTAAAACAACTTTTTAATCAAAATAATTTATAGTGATAAGTTATACTATTGAGTGGTTTTAAAGTATAATTAGAATATATTTTTACCATTTTATCCAATGGTGTTCATTAGAATTAATTTCACTTTGAAATTGGACATAAACAATTGTCAATCTTTTGATATAAATTGTTTCTTAAAAACACGCTATTTGTTGTGACAGCGGGAATGAATTATAAAATTAATTAATGAAACTTATATGTTTGTAATTTTCTAAAATAGACATAATTTTTGAATTCGGAATATCAATTATAGCTTAGGGTGAAATTTTGGCCTTATTCTGAAAAACTTCAATTTTTGATGAATAGTGAAACCACTAAGTGGTTGTTAAAAACTGATTTTTCGTTAAAATGAAATATTACCACTTCTGTGATTTGATTTTCAAAAATCCGACATACATTGTTGTCATTAAGAAGTAAAATGTGGTTCAATGAGATTAAAATAATTTTTTGGTGAATAGTAACTTTTAAGTTCTTAATCACGATTAGAGGTAATTAGTGTAGTTTAAGGTAAAAATAATGTTTTAATAATATGAGATGAGATTGACACTTGTACTACTCCTATTGGATGAGTCATGGCCGACCAAGACAACCCATGGGTCAACTTGGGGACCCCATGGAGCCACTTTAGTTGGAAAATGACATTAATATATATTTATTTAATGTTAAAATTAAATTGACACAAACATGAGTTGTTTTACTAAAACAATTTTCAAGTGAGGTTACACAAGTCCAAATTTTGACTATAAATATTCATTAGAAAGATAAAACGATTTCCTACATCATAGTATTTTTTTTATAATTTTTAGACATTAAATAAATTAAATTATTTATGACATCATTATGATGCAGCGATGACCTCATTATTTAACGGTTTTAATAAAATGAAAAGATAATGTAAAATCCAAGGCTTACACTTGTCCAAAGACTATTTTATGGGTAGATTTCGAACCCTTATCACCTTATCCACGAATTATATAAGTTTGGGACCTTTATAATCCTAAAATCATTGTATAATAATGTAACATTTCAATCTTTCCAAAAGAGCCCCTCCTCTCCTCTTATAAAAGGCCCCCACCTCTACCACCTTATTCACACTTTCAAGCCTTTTGGTTCGGCCAACATCGGCCCAAATACTATCCCAACTTCTCTACCTTAATCCTAGAATCTTTACTTTAGTCAGAAAGCCATCCTAAGGAGTCCTTTTGATCAAATCAAAAGGAAGAACCCGAAGAAGAGGTAACATTTTCATCACCCTCTTTCATGTTTCTTTCTTCTTCCACTCCCTCTTTGTTTATTATTTCAATTATAAAATTATAAATCCAGTATCTTCTATATACTGTGATGTTATTATAAATATGGAACAACCATATTCAGTATTCTACCCATCATTTGAATGACATGTCACCATACATGCGTACGTACGGCTTACCGTCTCCACGTCGTGGTGTAATTGTTATTCAATATATTATTATTTAGATGGGTATAATAATGATATGTAATTAATGTAAATAATAAATATAACATGATAATGATTCTGTATATATGATATAATATCCAATTATATATTATTTTAATATCAAAATAATGATATTGTCGCTCGTACGTACGTACGGACTACCGTCTCCACGAACGCGATGAGATTCATTCTCCGTCATATCCATTCAAGTATAATTATCATTTGATGATTTAAAAATAATTTTTAAGGACATGGTATAATTCTGGATATGAATAAGATTCAACCTATCCATGAAAAACACGACTTACGTAACAAATCATATAAAAGAAAACGAGTAAGTTAACACCCGAAACATCGATAAATCTAAGATATTGTTAACAAAGCAATGTTAAAAGATCATATATGATATCATATGAATGTATATGATTCTTGTATCATTTAATAACAATTATTTCACCATTATACAGGAGGTTAACCTACCCCAACCAAGTAAAAGTACAAGGTAAGGTTTTACTTCACAACCTCTTCATTATCCAAGGTTGTTTATACATAATTATCTATTGGGACCTCGTTATCATCCACATCCATGTTTCTTAAAAATTCCTTTCAAAAAAATTTTACTATTAAATGGAAAATGGGTTAAAGTCATTTATACCCTTATACGTGTTTGAATGGAATCTTACCGTTGTTTTATAAACAATGTACTTTTTGACCTTTTTGAGAAATTTAAGGTAAGAATGTTTTTTTAACTTATACGGCGGGTGCGGCTATTTTCCACCATTATAACTTCGTCGAAGCTTCCCTTACAAGCTTATAATAATATTTTCAAAGTAAATGTATTATTTTATAATTATGGGACTTTTAAATGATTTCAAAAAAGAGAGATATTTCTCTCAAATAGCTTTGATTTCATCCATGTCAACATCCTTTGATGGGTTTTAAGTTTATTTGAAATTGATTTATGATACAAAACTTCCATTGAGCATTTTGTGAAACATTTGACTGGGGATGTGTTATTTTTATACCATCCATAGTTTATGAAGAAACTGTTGATATTTCGTATGCTAGTTTTAATACGAATATTTATGTTATGTTTAAACCTATTCATATGAGGAATGTATTGGACTTAATAAGTGAAGGGTGGAGCCCGCTATAGCTCCTCGATGCATCGGTAGGTCTCATGAGACAACTAGACGTGGAATTGGCCAAGGCCCTTTCCCAATTTGATTTATGGTTTTGGCCGAGGCCTTAATCATTTTAGACATCTTGGCCGAGGCCTTGACAAAATGTTTCAGAATGTCTGGCATTATACATTCCCTCATTATGAAAGTGGTTATTGATATTTCACGTGATTATTCGTCTAGTAGAATATCCATGTGAGTAAGTAATAGCATTATTTTATTTTAATTTTTCCATATTATGCTGATGTTCAAGTTCAATAAGGCTTTTGTTTTAGTTATACATTGCCTTAAATGCTTATGTTTTCTTATGAAAGTTTCCGCTATATTGTTTTCCTTACGGAGCATTTGAGCTCACCCCTTTCAATGTTTTAATATTTTCCAGGATGTGAAAAAGTATTTTAGGAATGACCTGCAGGGATAGTCAGAAGAGGATATGAGTGTTGAATATGAAGACTTTGTTATTAGTTTTTCACTTTATGATGTAATGTAAGACTTATGAATGTATCTAGTGTTTCCAAGGCTACTAAACTAATCAGTCTTTCAAGACATGATCTTTTGTGATCATGCCAATGTTACGAAGTAATGAACCGACTCTGGGTAGCTGGGGTCAGGGCGCTATAGTTGGTATCAGAGGCAGTTTAGTACAAACCTTGGAAGCTAGATTTAGATAAACTCTGATTAGAGCACATAGCCCGAAGATAGAATTTGAGGATTAGTATAGAAGAACTTCCTAGAATTTTGTTATTGTAGAGATTTTGTGAGTTTTCCGAGCAATACATCCCTGTCTGGATACGAGCAGGTAGAGGCGGCTCTGGCATAGATATACCTAGGGGTAAAACCTGAAAACACCGCTTTGAGCTAGACTCGAACGGGAACTGGTGCACGACAACGGGCTTTGCTGCACTCTTGGTTACGACACTCCCGGGGGATATGCTTAGGATAATTCTCATTTTCTTTACAAACCACTATGAAGGGTTATGAGTATATACTTCTGCAAAGAAAACATTTCTTTTTATGATTATGGATTATATCCATAAATAGTTCAATTTATGTAAAGTGTTTTACAAATATGGAATTATGTATTTTATTTCATAAACTAATCTAGTTTATGCCATTGTTTAGAAATGGCGCCTAGTGGAAGGAATGGAAACCGTATCAATGCACGCACTCCGTGTAGGGATTTCCCTCCTGCTCAAGATAATTATTGTGGATCTGGAGATACAACTGGTGCTGATCAACTTATTACCATACTGGGACAACTCACTCAGGTTATGAATAATAACCTTACTCGTATGGATCACCCTGATCCACAATGTGGAGGATCAATGTTAGACCGCTTCATGAGGCAACAACCACCAACATTTAATGGGGGTACAAATCTGTTAGTAGCTGCGCAATGGATAAACACCTTAGAGAAAATATTCCACGCCTTGGGGAGTAGCGAAAGGGAGAAGGTTATCATGGCAATTTACCGCCTCACTGAAGATGCTGATCAATGGTGGTCATTGATTCAAAATACAAAGGAAGATGATGACTTATCGAATATGGAATGGAGGGAGTTCAAAGAGCTTTTCTTAGAAAAATACTTTTCTCATGACCACCGAGCAGATATGGAAAGGCAATTTCTGAGTCTGAGATAAAAGGAGGATGAGAATGTCGCAAAGTATGAGGCCAACATTACAAAGTTAGCGAGGTATGCTGCAGATTATATATTTAACCCAAGGAGTAATATTGATCGTTTCTTTGATGGGTTAAAACCATTTCTCCATCGAGCTTTAGTATCACAAACCTTCTCGTCATACGAAGATATTGTCTCGTGTTCTATCAAGATAGAAAAGGAATTCTCTAAGTCTTATGACAACAAAGTAAAGCAAGAGAAGAAGAGAATGGTGGAACAAGAGACAGATAAATGGAAAAAGGGAAAGAAGGATTCTCCATTATGTGATAATTGTGGGAAGAATCACCCTAGTACTTGTCTAAAAGGAATGGGAGTTTGTTATAAATGTAGGGAAAAAGGTCACCAGGCGCGTGATTGCAAGGGAAAGAAAGAGGCTATCAATGTTGAATGCTACAATTGTTGGGAAATGGGACATTATGCAAATGAATGTCCTAAGCGTCAGGGAAACTTACCTCAGAAAAGGCCAAGGGATCAAGGACAATCTTATGCTGTTACTACAGTTGAAGCAGAATAACTAATGTATTGGTGCTTTTGGACTCATGGATTATATTCTGGTTATTAGAATAATGTGATATATATATAAGGATTGTACTGTAGTACTTGTTGATTTCAGTAAGGTTTTAATATGATGAAGGTAATTATATTTTTAGTATGTGACAATAAGAGAAACTTTACTTTGTTTGGGGAATCTGATAAATTTATTTTGGAATTAAGAGACCTTTTAGAGAATGTCTGGACAGAGGTATTTTGGATAACTATAAAGGTTGGAGTGGATTAAGTTGATCTTTGGATAGTATTGTTTATGGTTAGAAAATTTATGAAGATTATTTTTGGAATATTATAATACTATAGTTTTAGGAAAAGGACAACCTGTAGGGTGGGGCATAACCTGTCGCGTCGGACAAAGCTGCGGGAATCAAACCCACAACCATAGTGCGACAGGCCTTTATTTCCTACCACTAGCCTACAGGAAGTCCCTGGTTATTAAAAAATAATTTTACTAATCTAAATGGTATGTGTTAACATTTGGAACCTTATACAATTAGGATAAGTATAATATTTTTGAGTTCTATTATCTTTTTGAGTGAAAGATGAGTTGAAGGTTGAAACTCTAATTGTCAAGCATAAATATATATATACCTATCTCTTATTCAATGAATATATTAATTCTTAAACTTTAGTAAAGGGATATTAAAACAAAAAAATGTGTTATCCTAATACCTTATGTCTTGTTGAACTGATGATATTTTAAATCAACATAGATTGAAGGCTTTGAGGCCCTCAATTTGACAGTTGATTGTGATTGATGACCTCAATCACTCCCTACAAATATTTACATTTTTCCTCCAATTATATGTCTCTAATTTCCACCAATGTTCTCCTAATCGAGATCATAATTGGGTGGTGACTTTTTCATTTCCATTTCCCTCTTATTAAGGCTAAATTTTATTAACCTTATCTCCGATGTGGGTTTTCCACAAAGGTATTTTCTATTTTCAACCATTTATTTTCCAAGAAAAATTTCAAATTGTGAGGACGCAATTTATTGAATGAGGGGAGAATGTAACACCCCAGGCTTCCACGATACGCTTCTCATTCAATAATGCAATAGCTTGCATTGTACGCAACTTCGAGTTCTAAAACACCGCGACTAATCAAAGTAGCCGTTATGAATAGTAATAACCACTTTTTAAAATAATAGAAATTTTATATTTCAAAATGGACTTCATTTTTGGATTTGGAATATCGAAATTAGCCGATGTTGAATTTTTGGTATTTTTCTGAGAACTTCTAATTTTTTATGAATAGTGAAAAATACTTAAAACAAATTTTTAATAAAAATATTTTATAGTGATAAGTTATACTATTGAGTGGTTTTAAAGTATAACTAGAATATATTTTTACCATTTTATCCAATGGTGTTCATTAGAATTAATTTCACTTTGAAATTGGACATAAACAATTGTCAATCTTTTGATATAAATTGTTTCTTAAAAACACGCTATTTGTTGTGACAGCGGGAATGAATTATAAAATTAATTAATTCAACTTATATGTTTGGAATTTTGTAAAATAGACATCATTTTTGAATTTGGAATATCAATTATAGCTTAGGGTGAAATTTTGGCCTTATTCTGAAAAACTTCAATTTTTGATGAATAGTGAAACCACTAAGTGGTTGTTAAAAATTGATTTTTCGTTAAAATGAAATATTACCACTTCTGTGATTTGATTTTCAAAAATACGACATACATGGTTTTCATTAAGAAGTAAAATGTGGTTCAATGAGATTAAAATAATTTTTTGGTGAATAGTAACTTTTACGTTCTTAATCGCGATTAGAGGTAATTAGTGTAGTTTAAGGTAAAAATAATGTTTTAATAATATGATATGAGCTTGACACTTGTCCTACTCCTATTGGATGAGTCATGGCAGACCAAGACAACCCATGGGTCAACTTGGGGACCCCATGGTGCCACTTTAGTTGGAAAATGACATTAATATATATTTATTTAATGTTAAAATTAAATTGACACAAACATGAGTTGTTTTACTAAAACAGTTTTTTAAGTGGGGTTACACAAGTCCAAATTTTGACTATAAATATTCATTAGAAATCTAAAAAGATTTCATACATCATAGTATTTTTTTTATAATTTTTAGACAATAAATAAATTAAATTATTTATGAAATCATTATGATGCAGCGTTGACCTCATTATTTAACGATTTTAATAAAATGAAAAGATAATGTAAAATCCTAGGCTTACACTTGTCCAAAGACTATTGGATGGGTATATTTCGAACCCTTATCACCTTATCCATGAATTATATAAGTGTGGGACCTTTAGAATCCGAAAAGCATTGTATAATAATGTAACATTTCAATCTTTCCAAAAGAGCCCCTCCTCTCCTCTTATAAAAGGCCCCCACCTCTGCCCAAATACTCTCCCAACTTCTCTCCCTTCATCCTAGAATCTTTACTTTATTCAGAAAGCCATCCTAAGGAGTACTTTTGATCAAATCAAAAGGAAGAACCCGAAGAAGAGGTAACATTTTCATCACCCTCTTTCATGTTTCTTTCTTCTTCCACTCCCTCTTTGTTTATTATTTCAATTCTAAAATTATAAATCTAGTATCTTCTATATACAGTGATGTTATTATAAATATGGAACAACCATATTCAGTATTCTATCCGTCATTTGAATGACATGTCACCATACGTGCGTATGTACGGCTTACCGTCTCCATGTCGTGGTGTAATTGTTATTCAATATATTATTATTCAGATGGGTATAATAATGATATGTAATTAATGTAAATAATAAATATAACATGATAATTATTCTGTATATATGATATACTATCCAATTATATATTATTTTAATATCAAAATAATGATATTGTCGCTCGTGCGTACGTACGGACTACCGTCTCCACGAACGCGATGAGATTCATTCTCTGTCGTATCCATTCAAGTATAATTATCATTTCATGATTTAAAAATAATGTTTAAGGACATGATATCATTCTGGATATGAATAAGATACAACCCATCCATGAAAAACACGACTTACGTAACAAAACATATAAAGGAAAACGAGTAGGTTAACACCCGAAACAACGATAAATCTAAGATATTGTTAACAAAGCAATGTTAAAAGATCATATATGATATCATATGAATGTATATGATTCTTGTATAATTTAATAACAATTATTTCACCATTATACAGGAGGTTAACCTACCACAACCAAGGCAAAGTACAAGGTAAGGTTTTACTTCACAACCTCTTCATTATCCAAGGTTGTTTATACATAATTATCTCCTGGGACCTCGTTATCATCCACATCCATGTTTCTTAAAAATTTCTTTAAAAAAATTTTAATATTAAATGTAAAATGGGTTAAATTCATTTATACCCTTATACATTTTGAAAGGAATCTTACCGTCGTTTTCCAAATAATGTACTTTTTGACCTTTTTGACAAATTTAAGGTAAGAATGTTTTTTTTAACATATACGGCGGGTGCGGCTATTTTCCGCCATTATAACTTCGTAGAAGCTTCCATTACAAGATTATAATAATATTTTCAAAGTAAATGTATTATTTTATAATTATGGGACTTTTAAATGATTTCAAAAAAGAGAAATATTTATCTCAAATAGCTTTGATTTCATCCATGTCAACATCCTTTGATGGGTTTTAAGTTTATTTGAAATTGATTTATGATACAAAACTTCCATTGAGCATTTTGTGAAACATTTGATAGGGGATGTGTTATTTTTATACCATCCATAGTTTATGAAGAAACTGTTGACATTTCGTATGCTAGTTTTAATACGAATATTTATGTTATGTTTAAACATATTCATATGGGGAATGTATTGGACTTAATAAGTGACGAGTGGAGCCTGCTATAGCTCCTCGATGCATCGGTAGGTCTTATGAGACAACTAGACATGGAATTGGCCGAGGCCCTTTCCCAATTTGATTTATGGTTTTGGCCGAGGCCTTAATCATTTTAGACGTCTTGGCCGAGGCCTTGACAAAATGTTTCAGAATGTCTGGCATTATACATTCCCTCATTATGAAAGTCGTTATTGATATTTCACGTGATTATTCGTCTAGTAGAATATCCATGTGAGTAAGTAATGGCATTATTTTATTTTACTTTTTCTATATTATGCTGAAGTTCAAGTTCAATAAGGCTTTTGTTTTAGTTATACATTTCCTTAAATGCTTATGTTTTCTTTTGAAAGTTTCCGCTATATTTTTATCCTTACAGAGCATTTGAGCTCACCCCTTTCAATGTTTTAATATTTTCCAGGATGTGAAGAAGTATTTTAGGAATGACCTGCAGGGATAGTCAGAAGAGGATATGAGTGTGGACTATGAAGACTTTGTTATTAGTTTTTCACTTTATGATGTAATGTAGGACTTATGAATGTATCTAGTGTTTCCAAGGCAACTAAACTAATCGGTCTTTTGAGACTTGATCTTTTGTGATCATGCCAATGTTACGAAGTAATGCACCGACTCTGGGTAGCTGGGGTCGGGGCGCTACAAAAAGTCTCATGGAACCATATTTCTTTTTGACGAACAAAAATAGAGCACCACATGGTGAAGTGCTAGGATGAATGAAGCCTTAATCAAGAAAATCCTACAACTGTTTTTTCAACTCTAAAAGTTCCATTTGAGTCATTCGGTAAGGGATTATGGAAATTTTATTAGCATCAGGAAGTAAATCAATTGTGAATTATGCTCTCCGATTAGGTATGCCACCAGGTAACTCATCAAAAAAAAGATCAAGGTATTCATTTACCACTGGCACATCATTAATCTAAACAATTATTTTATTTTCAACAATATGAGCATGATAACTTTCATTTTCATATTTCTATAGTTTCTCAGTTCTTGATATGTTATCAATTTTATGAGTTCATTCTTGTATACAAACTGAATATCTTTCTCAAAAACAAATTCTTTAGCTCTATAGTCAATCATAACATGATAAATTTAAATTCAATCCATTCTTAGAATGAAATCAAACTCTACTAAGGAAAAACAACAATATTTACAGGTAAAGTAATTCCATATACCACAATATAAAGATTCATATAATTTTTCATTACTATAATATTACCAATTTACTAGAAAATTCTTCTAAAATAAAGAAATGTGTAGACCCCATATTGAAAAAAATGTTAGAAAAATACGAGTAAACAAAAAGGGTTCCTGATAAAACTTCATTTCTTGTCCATACATCTACTAATGAAGTCACAAAGGATCTCACTACACCTTTTTTCTTATATTCTAATTTCTTTGCATCATTCATATCTCTCTTTGGAAAAGAATTTGCACAATGACCCATCTATTCACAATTCAAAGACATAAAAATTTTCATATCTGGATTAGTCATTGGATCATTTTTATTAAAATATTAGTCCATATGTACAAACTTTCCACATCGAAAACACTTCCCAGTTTTGTTAAGGCATTCCCCAGGGTGCTTCTTTCCCCAATTTTCACAAACTCAAAACTAGAATTTCTTACAATCATATTTATTTGATGGATTCTTACCCATTACTTTCCTTTTGGACCACTTCTTTTTCTTTTTTTCAAAGTTCACATTTTCATTAAAAAACTCAATATCAACCGTATCCGCACATCAGAAAAGTTTATTATAATATTTGAATTCACAGGAGGCCAATGCCCTTAGATACCTTGGATTTAATCCTGAGTACATGAGTTAGATTTTTCAATCATGATCGAGAATAAGATTTGGAGAATACCTCGCCAGTTGAGTGGATTTTTCTACATAGAAATCCACAAAATCTTCCCCTTTTTTTTCTTCAATCCAAGGAATTTCTTCTCTATCCCATGTCACACCACCTTAGGAAAATATTTTTCAAGGAAAATACCTTTAAATTAATCTCACTATATGGCATCAATATCCTCTCTATCCCAAATATTTTTGACCATTGAGAACCATAGATCAGCTTCACATTCAAAAAGATAAATGGTAATACTTACCTTTTGATTAGATGAACATCCCATAACATCTAATATCTTTTCAAGGTCCTCAATACATCATTCAGCTGCTATTAGGTCAGAAGATCCATTGAAATAAGGAGGGTGATGTCTCATACAATGTTCCACTATCATCATATTCTATTGTGGTACCTTTTTTTGTTCTCATGCATCGATAAGAAAATCATTTATTGCTTGTGTAATCTAAGCCATTACAATAATTAAATGCTTGGTTCCAATCCCTACCATTATAGGATGTATATTTGGAAGGATATCGTTCTATCAATGCCTTTCCACTTTAGCTTCCCTCTTTCTTCTATGGAAAACCATTCTGAACTAACATATCATAGTTGAAGAAAAATGGTAATCTTTAAATGATATATCATTAAAAATTAACCATAGAGTAAAAATCATTTATGGTATTCTGTTAATATCATCCAAACACCTAAAGATATCTAAACCATCCACTAATACCAACTATAAGGACCCGACCATATTACATTACATAATCATGAATTTTGGTCAATAAATAATTTACTTTCAAATTAAATATCCCTTCAAGTATAGATTTTTAGATAATTGGGATATAATAAATATATAACATTCCAAAATCATATAGATTATATACCATAAAAATAGTATCCATTTCTTCTAAAATATAATACTTTTAAAATAAATCATTTTTTACTTTGAAAAATATTCCAAATGTTTAACATGGATTTCATCTTATAATAAAAATCCTAATGACCTGTGAAAATCATTTAAAAAGGTGGGATTAGGAAAATAACTCAGTAAGGGATATAAAAAGAAAAAATTAAAACATTATTCCATGAATTACTTGTAACATATGAAATCATTTACAAAAAAATATACTTGTACCCATATAAACATACTTTTTGAAACATGAGGTTACCAAGAGATTTTCACAAAACATATATAACATAAATATAGATATAATGTTATATTTTGGAATTAATTACATAATATTCTAACCCTATCATCTACCTTATAATTTGTTACCCTCACAGATACCTTACAATTTGTGTAACCATCGTAGTTACACTTGGAATAACCATATAGCTGACCTTCAACATACACATAAAAAATGAATTAGAGAGAGATATATAGATACCACCCTTCATCCTAAATAATTCCCAATAACTATAACATAATAATACAATATTAATAGTTTCACAAAATAATTTCTTTTGAAATTCGTAAAATAAAATTTTAAAAGATGATTTTAAAAGAAAAGCTTCGTACAATTATCATTTAATTATAGTGAGACTTAATATAGTGGAAGGAATTAGTATATACACTATAAATACACATAATTAAACAAAATATAAACAATATTTATTATGAAAAAAATTTAATACCACAAAAATAATGAAGTAGAAGGTTAACCCAAAGAATGAAAATCTGGTTAAGAATTCCCTCACCTTGGGTTTGCCTTAATAAAAACTCATTTAAACCTTATTTATAATGGATAAAAGATTATTATAAATATATTTAAGAAACATATTCATGTTTATAAGACCTTATATGATCATTTCAATACATCATTTCTCCCTTTAATGTTTTTTATTTTGTTCCTTCCATTGTTTTGGGTGAATTTTTTACACGATTTCCATGATCAGTTCATGATGTGTATTCTGGTCGATTTGAATTGAAACTCCAGAATTAGAATGGAATGGTATTTAAATATTTAAAAAACCATAAATTATACCATTTATCAATTTAAATTCTAACATTAGGATGATTCATACGTTAAAAAAATTATATATGTTTTTGTCATTTTGGAGAATTGTCGAACATAATGAACTCATTTTATTTTATAAATTATTAACATGTGTAAAAAATGAGTCTAGAACATTATATAAGATATGATACATAAATTATAATCTATTTAAATATAAAAAATAGTTTCATGTCCATAATTGAAGATGATAATATAAAATGAAATCCCATCGTCCTTGAATGTTGTAAATTAGTATATCTCGGATGATGTTTTCGTTTTTAGTATAATAGAATGGGAAATGATAAATGATTAATAATTTTTCCATTACCACAAAAAATTAATGTACACGTATGTTACTAGTGTTATTATAACATTTGGATCAAAGGAGGTTATGAATGAAAAATAAAGGAAAGGACTGTTGGAATAAAAGAAATGTTTTGAAATCCCTTATGAAAATTCTGCATCCGAACAACGTCCCTTAATATATCATAAAATATATTGATGAGTGAAAATGGGTATCTCATAATTATTAAATAATATTTATAGTAATGGGAATATGTAATGACATATCAAAACATAAGATAATTGAAATTAAAAAGAATAACATAACATGAAATCTTGAAAAAGGCAAGGGCAGTAGATTCCCTTACCATGTAGAGTAAATACTAAAACATAATGGTTGGGTCCTTGGGGGCTTGAGGTCACCTTGGTAAGACTCTTTGAAAAGAAAAACAACATTATCTTAGCAGATAAATAGTTTGTAATGAAATAAAATGATGAATGAGTGGGTAGGTTTAGTAAATGAGAGAGAGTTTTTTATAAATTTTATAGAACACCTCATTAGTGGTTTTTGAAAAACCATGGGCTTTCCCATGTTATTTTTCCACATTATTAGCCAGTTGGGACACCTAATATCATATTTCACTTTAGAAAATTTGACAAACATTTTATATTAATTTTTATATGATTATGATATCATCAAAAAAATGAAAAACTCAAAACTGTATTTTTACTATTCCCAAAAAATTCAAGAATTACAAAAAAACCCCAAAATTCACCTGAGCCATTTTTTGAAGTGTGGAAGTAAAAAGTTAACTCCATTTTTTGAAAATAATTCTCTAAATATTATTAATTTTATTTTTAACTAAATTCATACATTATTAAAAAAAATAACACTTTTAATATTATAGCTCATTTTATATCACCTTGAGAAATTAATCAATATCTCATTATCTTAAATCCATAAGAAAATAAAATAATAATAAAATTAACTATTTATTAGGGTCATATTACTTTTCATATTACTATTTTTAAGGGTATTTTACAAATCACAAAAAATAAAGTTGGTTCCATAAGACTTCAAATAACTTACTGATCACAATCGTAGATGGTCGTTTTTTGGAATTTCAATTGATAAAAGTAGAAAATTAATGTTAAATACTAGTTAAAAATATCTAATTGAAACAAAGTTTCATGAATTTAAATTTATTTTAAAAAAAACATTGGATGTTACACTTGATCATAAATAGAATGTTATGGTAGTTCAGTATTTACCACAAGCCTACACTCTAATGATGAAGGTTGATTTGGGAATGAATAAATATTATAAGATTAAAAAAAACCAAGAAATATTTTTTGTCTATCATGGATACAGATGCATTTAGCTTGTATAAGGTTCTATTGTTTTGGAAATAGTTTTCATTCACACAATTTTGGTTTTATATCCAAAATCAATTTAAAGTAATATGAATAATATTTTAATCCAAAAAAAGTTCAATATTCCCAGAATGAATTTAATGGTAACTATTTATGGTTTAGTGGATTTAGATACATATAAAAATATTTCACGTCCAAAATGTTGTGGAATTTATTGATGTAGACCCAAATAGATTGAATGCCACAGATTAATGAATCATCAAGTGAGGTGATAATGAGAATTAATTTTGAACAATTATAAGATAATGTTTCTCCAAAATACTTAAAATAATAAAAATTACATCAATAGACACTATACGTGACATCAAATACATGTATCCAAAAAAATAATTGATCAGGATGTTATTGCATATATTTCCCTTAAAGCTTGATATAAATTTGGTAGGAAGGTATGGAGTATGATATTATACTCTATACCAATATTAGGACCACAATAGTGCTGAAAAGAACAATATACAAGTGGGGGGTGAATTGTATACATTAAAAAATTCCATAAGGAAATTTTGTATAAAAAAAATTCACAACACCTCTAATATATGACAACCCTGCTTTTATTACAAACTTAAACGTGATTTATTACATAAAACATCACTTGATACAAAATAAATATCGAGAGGTTTAGTGTCTTTGGCGATTAGGATCATTACATAAAAACTTAAAACATTAAATACAACATCTTTATTGAAAACTTCCTTTACATGACCACCACATTCCCTCGTACTTAGCATTGCATGGGATAACCTGAGGAGATGCATAAGAAAAGGCTGAGATATAAATCCCATTAAGGGAGTACACATGGAATAACAAGAAGAGTACAATACATGTTAGAAAATAGGAATATCAATAGAGCATAAGAAAAACATGAACATAAAGGCATGATAAATCGTGATAATCATAACATGGAAATGTTGCAACAACACTTAACATGGAATTAGTATGAGCCAAGGCTCATTACACATGGAGCATCAGTAAATATTCATTGCAAATAAAGCATGAGTAAACCCTCATTTCACTTGAATTACCATGATTCAACACTCATTGCACATGACGTATCATGATACTATACTTTACCCAATGCATTGGAGCGCTATAAGGGTGCACCCTTCATAAACATTTCATTTCATGCATAAGTGTGCCACATGGATCATAAAACATGGATTCATAAAACATAATCATTTATTACACGATAAAGGAATGTGGAATTCATACATGAATCATTATAATCAATAAGTAAATGTTCATAAAGGTGAATACCCTTGATGGAGAAATGGGCATGGTATTCACTACATAATGGCATTGGCTTAGAAAATCAATGCAATTTCAGCAGCGTAACGGCGTGACATAAGAATTCATAAAAATGGTTGATGATAGAAAAATGAGTTCCTCATAATATTTACATGTAATGGACCGTAAGGAGGTTATATAGATACATGTACCCACAATTTTAATGGGAATTAGATTCATGATACAAAAATATTTCTTGAATGTAAAAGAGGAGAGAGAAGTTCCTTTCGGAATTTCAGCATAGTAACGGTGTACATGGGAGGAATTTAATGAGAGAGAAAGGGGTATCCCATCATTCAAACATAAATAGGGAAGTATTAGGGAGGTGATAAACCATACCCCAACAATCATAATTGAAATTAAAAGGGAAAAACAACTTAATGAAAATTGGACAAAAATGAGAAAGGAAGAAAAAACCCTTACTTGGAAGTGTGCTTCCAAAGGCTAGAGAGAGGCTTGTGAGAGGATTATTGGGAGATTGGTCCACCTTGGGAGGATTCTAGAGAGGGTAGGGAAGAAATTGGACAAAATCAAAAGGTTTTGAGTGAGGAGGAAGTGGGAGCTTGGGTGGGTTTATATATGAAAGGTGAGGGAATTATTTATTATTTAGGTTTGGGACCCCTTGTATTAAATTAAACCAAACCACAAAACATCCCATGGTTTTTGCCCATGGTTTTTGGAAAATTAAAGAGGAAAACAATATTTTATAATTCCAAAGTCCGAAATTCTTAAAATATTAGGGTTTCTTATGTGGAGGTGAATCACACTCCATGGAAATTAATTTAAAAAGGCATGGTGTTGAATAAGTCTTGAGGGGTCCATTAATGCTTTGAAAATTAAGTCAAACAAACCCAAAATAACATTATTTTAATTTTAAAACATATATTTGCCAAACTTAAAGATTAAATTATTTTATTACATCACTATTGGTTCATTATGATGTCATAAAATACATCATATATTTAAATGGTATTTAATTTTTACCCAAAAATTTGACTGTCTCAGAAAATTATGAAAAATTCACTGTTGGATAATTTCAATGTCTTGATTCCAAAAATAAAATTTATTTTATCTAAATAATTTTCTAAATATGTGAATTCTCACTTTTAAAATAAAAACCGACATTTATAAAAAATTCACGGGTTTTTACAGATTTGGCTTTCTAACCTTAATAAAAAATTTAATTGCATTCATAAAATTATAAGATCATTTATATTTAATAAAAATTTATTTAATAGTAATATTATTATTTTATTAAAATACTATTTAATTCAAAAATCCCTTAATATAAAAAAATACATTTCTTAATTAAATAATAGCTAAAAACACCATTTTTACTTTAAAAACTATTTACAATGTATAAAAAATGAATAGAAATTATATTCATTATTATATAAAAAAAATAATTTACATGAACATAGTACTACTTATTTGTTACATAACCCCTTAAAACAGCCGCATAAGACCTAATGGTAAGGTGTGCGATGGTGAGGGACTCTTGGGGTGGCTCGGATAATATCGCTCGAGTGTCAATTTCAATCAACTTCCACTTTTCCTGTAGACGGTCACATTCGATCTTGAAATGATGAAGCTCAGCTTGGGCTTGGTCAAGGGAGAATCCCAATGATGCCACCTCTTTTCCGAGCTCCAAAAAATGGGCTTCGTATGGGGAAATTCTACTGGATGAGGTTATCGCTTCCTTTGTCTGAGTAAAATGGATTTGTTAAAGTCCTATATTTATACTAATCATGTGATCACTGTTCAATGGCTACATTAGCAACGGTCAAAATTCTTAACATAAAACCAAAGAAGTTGACATTTTATATAAACATAAAGATAAATTTAATTATATCAAGAGGAATTTCCATTAATGAAACTTTGGGTCGTTACAACATTCCCCACTTAAGAAATTTCTCCCTCGAAATTTTCCTTTTCCCACACTAAAACAGATGTGGGTAACTCAGCTTCATATTTTCCTCTTATTCCCAAGTCACTTTTTCAAACTTGTGGTTTCTCCACAACACCTTGACGAGGGGCATTGTCTTATTTCGTAGAACTTTTTCTCTACGATCTAAGATCTTCACTGGTTGCTCCTCATAAGAAAGATCGTCTTCCAATTGTACCACCTCAGAAGAGAGTACATGTGAAGGATCCAGTATGTACTTCCTTAAGAGGGATACATGAAAGACATCATGCACTTTGTCCATGGTAGGTGGAAGTGCTAGTCGATAGGCCACAACCCCAACACGATCAAGAATCTCGAAGGGGCCGATGTACCTTGGACTTAACTTCCCTTTCTTTCGAAACCTCATGACCTTATTCCACAAAGATATGTGTAAAAACACCATGTCTCCAAATTTAAACTCAAGGTCTCATCGATGATTATCTGCATAACTCTTCTGTCGACTCTGAGCTTCCTTGATATGCTGCTGAATGGTTTTTACCTTATCCACCATTTCCTCAACCATTTCTGGTCCAAGCAGCTTATGTTCACCGACCTCATCCCAACATGCCGGTGTTCTGCACCTTTTCCCATATAGGGATTCATATGGTGCCATTTGGATGCTTGAGTGAAAACTGTTATCATAAGAGAACTCAACTTGAGGAAGATGTTGATCCCATCCTCCTTTAAAGTTTATTGAGCACTCTCTCAACATATCCTCTAGTGTTTGGATTGTCCGCTCGTTTTGGCCATCATTTTGAGGATGATAGGCCGTACTAAAGTTCATTTCAATATTCAGAGCATGTTGAAGACTCTTCCAAAACATAGAGGTGAATCTTGGATCTTGGTCAGACACAACAGAGAGTGGTACTCTATGCAACCTTACTAATTCCCTGATATATATATCTGTTCTAGTTGATCCAATGAGAAATCCTCCCGAATAGCAATGAAGTGTGCAGTCTTTGTAAGACAATCCACAACAACCCAGATTGCATTGTTGCCTTTGGATTTCCTTGGAAGTCCAGTGACAAATTCCATGGTGATGTTCTCCAATTTCCATTCTGGTATGGGCAATGGTTGCATCATCCCCTTAGACTTCTGCCTCTCTGCCTTCACTTGCTGGCACACCAGGCACTTTGATGTATACTCAGTGATCTGATTCTTCATATTATCCCACCAAAAGTTTTCTCGGTGATCTCAATACATCATTGTGCTCCTTGGGTGAATAGAGAAATTCAAACAATGTGTGTCATCCAAATGTTCCTTCTTAAGCTCCGGACATGATGGAACACATATTATTTTCCCAAACATCACAATTCCTTCTTCATTAGCATTAAACTCTGAGGATTTCCCTTTTTTGATAACTTCCACTTTTTCCTGAATTCCAACATCATCCTTTTGAGCATCCTTTAACCTTTCCAAAAGAGATGGTTGAGCAATCACTTGTGAAAGGATTTATGATGTTCCTTTTTTATGATTCCAACGTCCATCTTCATCAAGTATAAGAAGATTGGATCCTTCTCAATTCTCATCATTGATAGAATCGTTGGATCCTTTCTACTTAGGGCATATGCCACCTTGTTCGCTTTCCCAGGGTGGTAATGTATTAAACATTCATAATCCTTGATGAGCACTATCCATCTTCTCTGGTGCATATTAAGCTCTTTCTGTGTGAATATATATTTAAGACTCTTGTGGTCAGTATATATCTCACATTTCTCTCCATAGAGATAATGCCGCCAGATTTTCAAGGCAAAGATCACAGCCGCCAACTCCAGATCATGTGTTGGATAGTTTCGCTCATGGATTTTCAACTGCCTTGAGGCATACGATACCACTTTATCATTCTTCATCACCACACAGCCTAATCCCTTCTTTGAAGAATCACTGAATACCACAAAAAGATCCCCACTTGTGGGTAAAGTGAGCACGGGAACAGTGATAGGCCTCCTTTTCAACTCCTTGAAACTTTCTTTTCATTCATCACTCCATGCAAATTTTACTCCCTTTCGAGTTAGCTTGGTAAGAGGGTCGGACAATCATGATAAATTTCTCACAAATCATCGATAATATCCAGCTAACCCCAAGAAGCTACGGATATCCGTTACAGATGTTGGCCTCGGCTATCCCTCAATTGCATCTATTTTGGAGGGGTCCATAGATATCCCATTGCTTGTGATGATATGGACGAATAATGAGACCTCCTTCAACTAAAACTCACACTTTCTGTACTTTGCATAGAGCTTCTCCTTGCGCAAAGTCTCTAGTAAAGTTTTTAAATGCTCCTCATGATCCTACTTGGTTTTAGAGTATATTAGAATATCATCTATAAAGACTACCACAAATTTTTCAAGGTAATCTCTAAAGACTCTATTCATCAAGTCCATGAATATTGCTGGAGAATTGGTGAGTCCGAAAGGCATTACTATGAATTCATAGTGCCCGTACCTTGTACAAAAAGCAGTCTTGGGGACATCTTCCTTCTTCACCCTTACATGATAATATCTCGACCGCAAATCCACCTTGGAGAAGTATTGTGCTCCACGCAGCTACTCTAACATGTAATCGATTTTTGGGAGAGGATACTTGTTCATTATCGTTATTTTGTTATGTTCACAATAATCGATGCAAAGCCGCATTGACCCATCCTTCTTCTTGATGAAGATGACTGGTGCACCCCATGGTAAAGAACTTGGGCGTATAAACCCTTTATCCAGATTCTCCTGTAGTTGTTTCTTCAGCTCTTCAAGCTCAACAAAAGCCATTCTATACAGAGTCTTGGATATTGGTAGTTCCCCAGGTATAAGTTCAATTGAGAAATCAATATCTCTTCTAGGAGGAAGACCAGACAGTTCCTCGGGAAACACTTCAACGAATTCCCTCACAATATGAATTTCTTCAAGGATGGTATCTTCCTTAGACTCAATCATTTGAGCTAGATACGCATGCTCATAAGGTAATAATATCCATGATTGGGATGATGGAACTAAAATAGATTCATCTTCCTCCTGACACTTGTATAGAATCGGTGGTCAATTATCTATATAGAGTGTGATTTCCCTCTCCCGACAATTTATGTTGGCTCTATATAAGGAAAGCCAATCCATGCCAAGCATTGCATCAAATTCCACCAGAGGGAGTATGAAGAGGTCCGCTGGGAAATTCAATCCACAAATTAAAACAGGGGAGGACTTATATTCATGGGATGCAATGATTTCCCCATTTTTCGTACTCAACGACATCTTTACTTCCATGATTTGTGGTGGTGCTGGGATTGTTCTACCAATCTTTCGAGATATAAAAGAATGCATAGAACCTGAATCAAAAAGTATGATCGCTATTCTTGAATGAATAACTAGCGTACCTATCAACACTTCGTTGTTGGGATTCACTTCGGCAGAAGTGATGGAAAAAGCTCTTACTTGCTGTCTTGGAGGTTGTTGGTTGCCTACGAAAACCCTTGGATTAGGGCACTGATTTGTAAAATGATCCGGTTCTTTGCATTTGTAGCATTGAACAATGCGTTGAGGTTCGAACGGAGCGTTCCTCTCCTCTGTCGTAGCCGCGGGTCCTTTCCGACAGTTAACAGCTAGGTGCCCTTCTCTTCCAAACTTGAAGCATTTTCTCGACCCCTTAAGTCAATTTCTAGGGTGCTTCCTTCCGCAGTTTTGGCAAGTGGGGTGCTGGATCTTCTTAGCACCATTGGATTTATCCATTGGACCACCAGCATTGAAGTCCACCTTACGCTTCTTGTCCCCATGATACCCCTGTGATTCCCCGATCTCCATTTCGACCTTGAGGGAACATCGGACAATTTCTTCATATCTGTCAAAGTCACTGATCACTAATGCTTTCTGCAAGCTAGGCTTCAGCCCACCAAAGAAGCAGTCAACCTTGCATTCGGGGGTAACGACAAAGCCAGAAGCGTATCGTGCAAGCCTTGTGAAGTTTTCCTCATACACTCTAACAGATTCTTCATCTTTATGCTTGAGGTAAAGGAAGTCCATTTTCATCTTAAGCCAGAGGGTGCGCCGAAAATATTTATCGAAAAACATCTTCCAGAAACCCTTCCATTCCAAAGCCTCGATCTCCTCCTCAGGCTTCGTATTTTTTTTATCAACTTCCACCATTGGTTAGATTCAACCTCCATATGATAAAAAGCTAGAAGAACCTTCTCTTGTGAATAACATTGAAGGATGGAGAAGATCTTTTCAATGGAGTTGACCCATTGTTCAGTGATCATGGGATCAGATGATCCACTAAAAGTAGGAGGCCTTGGTCTCATGAAGCTCTCAATAGAGACTTGTTCTTTCTTAGGGGGGGGGGGGTTGAACGTTCCTCTTGACTCATGTATCTATTCAAAACATGAGTTAGATGAGAGAGAAGTGTGACAAAGTTCGCGATTACCGCTCCCATTGGATTGGACATCTCATTAGTACAATCATCACGCTGATCTTCACAACGGTTGTTAGCCCGAGTCCTCCTATTACAGGCCATTGGCTGGAATAAAAGGAAATTTAGGGGTAACACATAAAGGGTAATCCAAAGACAAAATTTGAGGACTTATAAATAAACTTTCATTCCTTAACTCGTGAGTCTATAGGCTTTAATATTTGATTTTCATGATCTACTTTCTAACATATATTCGTAGGAGCATTTTTTTTAATTCCCTTAATAAGGTTTCATACTAATCTTTTGAATTTATCAAAACATATCCCCCGGGAGTGTCTTAATCAAGAGTGCAGCAAGGCCCATTGTCGTGCACCAATTCCCGTTCGAGTCTAGCTCAAAGTGGTGTTTTTGGGTTTTACCCCTAGGATACATCTGTTCCAAAGCCGCCTCTACCTGTTCGTATCCGGACAGGGATATATTTGTTTGATAAACCACTTAATCAGTACTTACCAAAACATAGGGATGTATTTATTATACTTAGTCTTGTATCTAAGGCTTTACTAGGGTTTCCTAATCCCAAAAATAACTAAACATATCCTTTGATACCAACTATGACAACCCTGCTTTTATTAAAAACTTAAACATGATTTATTACATAAAAATTCACTTGATACAACAAGAATATCGAGAGGATTAGTGTCTTTGGGTATTAGGATCATTAAATAAAAACATAAAACATGAAATACAACATCTTTATTAAAAACTTCCTTTACATGACCGCTACATTCCCTCATACATAGCATTGCATGGGATTACCTGAGGACATGCATAAGAAAAGGGTGAGCTATAAAGCTCAGTAAGGTTGTACACATGGAATAACATGAGGAGTACAATACATGTTAGACAATAGGTATATCAATAGAGCATAAGAAAAACATGAACATAAAGGCATGATAAAGCATGATAATCATAACATGGAAATGTGGCAACAACACTTAACATGGAATTAGCATGAGCCAAGGTTCATTGCACATGGAGCATGAGTAAATCCTCAATGCACATAAAGCACGAGTAAACCCTCATTTCACTTGAATTATAATGTTTCAAAACTCACTGCACATGACATATCATGATACTATACTTTACCCAATGCATTGGAGCGCTATAAAGGCGCACCCTTCATAAACATTTCATTTCATGCATAAGTGTGCCACATGGATCATAAAACATGGATTCATAAAACATAATCATTTATTCCAAGATAAAAGAATGTGTAATTACTAAACGAAACATTATAATCAATAAGTAAATGTGTATAAAGTTGAATACCCTTGATGGAGAAATGGGCATGGTATTCACTACACAATGGCTTTGGCTTAGAAAATCGATGCGATTTCAGCAGCGTAACGACGTGACATAAGAATTCATAAAAATGGTTGATGGGAGAGAAAGGGGTTCCTCATCATATTTACATGTAATGGAAAGTAAGGAGGTAATATAGATACATCTCCCAACAATTGTAATGTAAATTAGATTCCTGATACAAAAATATTGCTTGAATGTAAAAGAGGAGAGATAAGTTCCTTTTGGAATTTCGGCATAGTAACGGGGTGTACATGGGAGGAATTTAATGAGAGAGAAAGGGGTATCCCATAATTCAAAAATAAATAGGGTAGAATGAGGGAGGTGAGAAACCATACCCCAACATTCATAATTGAAATTAAACGGGAAAAACAACTTAAAGAAAATTGGACAGAAATGAGAAAAGAAGAAAAAACCCTTACTTGGAAGTGTGCTTCCAAAGGCTGTAGAGAGCCTTGTGAGAGGCTTCTTGGGAGCTTGGGGCAACTTGGGAGGATTATATAGAGATTAGGGAAGAAGTTGGACGAACTCCAAAGGTTTTGAGTGAGGAGGAAGTGGGATCTTGGGTGGGTTTATATAGGAAAGGTGAGAGAATTCTTTATTATTTAGGTTTGGGACCCCTTATATTAAATTAATCCAAACCACAAACCATCCCATGGTTTTTGACCATGTTTTTTGGAAAAGGGAAGAGGAAAACAATATTTTATATGGCCGAAGTCTGAACTTCTTAAAATATTAGGGTTTCTTATGTGGAGGTGAGTCACATTGCCACGGAAATTTATTTAAAAAGGCAAGGTGTTGAATAAGTCTTGAGGGGTCCATTAATGCTTTGAAAAGTAAGTCAAACAAACCTCAAATCACATTATTTTAATGTTAAAACATATATTGGCCGAACATAAATATTATAGTAATTCATTGCATCATTATTGGGTCATTATGATGTCATAAAACACATCATATATTTAAATGGTATTTAATTTTTACCCAAAAAATTGACTTTCTCAGAAAATTAGGAAAAATTCCCCGTTGGATAATTTCGACATCCTGATTCCAAAAATAACATTTATTTTATCTAAATAATTTTCTAAATATGTGAATTTTCACTTTAAAAATAAAAACCGACATTTATCGAAAATTCACGGGTTTTGAGAGAAATGGATTTCAAACCTTAATATAAATTTTAATTGCATTCATAAAATTATAAGATAATTTATATTTAATAAAAATTAATTTAATAATATTATTATCATTTTATTAAAATATTATTTAATTCAAAAATCCCTTAATTTAACAAAATATATTTCTAAATTAAATAATAACTAAAACACCATTTGTACGTTAAAAACTATTTACAATGTATCAAAAATGACTAGAAAATATATTCATTATTATATACAAAAAATAATGTACATGAACATAGTACTACTTATTTGTTACATAACCCCTTAAAACAGCCGCATAAGACTTAAGGGTAAGGTGTGCGATGGTGAAAGACTCTTGGGGTGGCTCGGATAACATCGCTCGAGTGGTAATTTCAATCAACTTACACTTTTCCCGTAGACGGTCACGTTAGAGCTTGAAATGATGAAGATCAACTTGGGCTTGGTCAAGGGAGAACCCAAAGACGCCACCTCTTTTCCGACCTCCGACAAATGGGCTTCGTATGGTGGAATTCTACTAGATGAGGCCATCGCTTCCTTTGTCTGAGTAAAATGGATTTGTTAAAGTCCTATATTTATACTAATCATGTTATCACTGTTCAATGGCTATATTAGAAACGGTCAAAATTTTTAACATAAAACCAAATAAGTTGTCATTTTATATAAACATAAAGAGGCATTTAATTAGATCAAGAGGGATTTCAATTAATGAAACTTTGGGTCGTTACATAAAAAGAAATCACCTTCTTAAGGAAATATAAATTTCTAAAGTCTAAGTCTTAAGAAACTATTCTTACAAATAAATTCCACCACAAGGAGTATAGAATTTCTTACGACCAGAGATACACAATAGAATGTTTATACAAAAAGAAAACTTCCTAACTCTTACAAATCAAGGAAATTTACAATATTCTTTTATCTTAAAGAGGAGGGTATCCAACAACCTTGGATAAAGGTCCCTTGTTTTATACTTGCAAGAAAGTATGTCTTACCCAAACCCAGGGTAAGCCCTCAATCCTAATATCGGTAAATGCCTTGATATCCCCACAAGCCCTTGATTTGTAAGTAAATTTTCACCTATAACTTCACAACCCGAAGTCTCTGATTTTAAAGAAATCACACCTCTTCACGAAGTAATTCTAAATGAAGAAAATTTTAAACATGTTGTTCAAACATTCTTCATAAATCTTGAGAGTTTATGAGAGCCTCTCACTCTAGAGAAATTCACTTTTAGAGAGATGAACTCCATAATGAAAACATGTGAACTTGTGAACTATTGAATTGGTGAACATCTTTAGAACTCATTATCCTGGTCCTATTTATAGCTTTCAAAAATCTACTGGTCGTTTCCACTCCAATGATCATATTTCCTTAAATCTCGGAGTGACCTGGACAGGTGGAAAACATACAACAGTTAGTTTATAATAGAAAAAATGACATTATTTTAAATAATTTACCATGAATATAAAGATATTAAAACTTGAGTGTAAGGAATTTGAAATCTGAAAAAATTGGAATGATAAGAAAAAAATATTAGATTCAGAAATCTAAGGAATTAATGCTTTGAATAATGAATTCTGGAATTGTAAATTCCGGCATGGACTTTCATTAAATCACTACGAGTAAAGTGTAAGAAAATATTTTATGAAAGAATGGTTTTTTCAAATTCTAGTACCAGTATCATGATTTACGGCATGGAAGAGAAAATAACTGGTATCATATTATAGAAGACAATGCATACAGAGATTTTCGGTACTGGTTTCTTATTCTTGGTTATCGGTATCAAAAGAAATGGTATCACTGTCTCTAATATAAACAGTATTAAGAAAACATTTTTTATAAATTCTTAATGGAAAATTTTCAGTATAGAAATATCCATATAAGAAATTATGTATAGAAATTTTTGATATGGAATAAAACCTGTATGGAAAATTTTCCTTAAAAATGAAATACTGTAATTATATTTATAAGGAAAATATGATACCAGATTTCATTTAAAAAAGGAAATCGGTATCGTAGTGAAAACAGAGAATGGGAAATGGTGTCTTAAGGAATTCTGGTATGGTATAACCTTCAAACAAATTATGAAACCATAAGAACTTTTCAGGTATGGTAAAACATATTTCTAAAAACCTTAATAATAAAAAAAATTATAACTCAAAAGTCTAAGGAAATTTTGGTTATAAGGTAATTTATGTAAGTTTAAGGAAATATATGAAAGTTTAAGGAAATATATGAATGTTTAAGGAAATATATGAAAGTGTAATGAAAATATATTTACAAAGAAGGTGTTTGTGATTTTCAAAACAAAATCTTAAGGGATGGAGAAGTATTATAGACCTAACAATCTCCCCCTTTTTGGAAAGCGCAAAAAACTTCAAAAAAAAATTTGTAAAGGAAAGAAATAGTTGCTTAGAGTTAGAAATACATAGCTCCCCCTTAAGTGTATGATTTAGGTTAAATTATTCTTCCCTTATATGGAAGTTCTTAGAGTGAAAAAATCTCCCCCTCATATATATATTCCTCTATTTAGAGAGACTCCCCCTTAGGTGTAGAACTCTTCCTTATACATTAATGTTAGGAAATTTATTTTTCCTTAGATTTTACCCTAATGAAATTTTTTCATCATAAATATTTCCTCCTTTAACTTCTCCCTTTGATATAATTCTTCCCCTTGGTGATTTTCAAAAAAAAAAATAATGGAGAGGGACCTGTATGGTTAGAAAGAAATATATACAAGACAAAATATATAAAATATTTGCAAGGAATTTTCCAATAAGTTTCTTATGAAAGTACAACAAAACTTTGAAATAGAAAAAAATTAACCCTCCTTCTTCTTCTTTGAAAGAAGACTTTTCACCAAAGACTTAATATTTTTCACCTCCTTGTGATCTTCATTAATGCGTCTTTTTCAAGGAATCTTGCTCAGCTACATTCTTCTCCAGAGCCTGCTTATAAAATTCTTGAGAAAGATTCTTATCTTCAAGAACATTGATCACTTCTTCTTGTGAATCTGATTTCTTCTCAATTCCAACAAATATCCCTTTCTGGTAATTAATAACTTCCGCTGTGGTATTCATTTGATCTAGAATATTTTTTCCTTTATTTTTCTTCGTAGCTAACTCACTTGAGAATTTCTCTATGAGAGAAGTCTGGACTTTGGACAGATCATTTGTTATATCATTGAATGCTCCCTTTGTTGATTCCATGATGTCTAAGAATTGTAGAGATTTATTAGATAAGGTTTGGGTTTTGTTCATCAGTTTCATACATGAATCTTTTTTAGCTTTGTAATCAATGAGAAGATTATTATGATCGGCTTCACCTCTCCCCACCATGTCCATTATCATAGATATTGAATCCCTCTTTTGATTTAAGTTTTCCTGCTTCATTTTACTCTGGGAATCTATGTTAGCAAGTACCAAAATGGTAATTACTAATTTCCTTAACAAAATATTTACAAATTCATCACCCATAGATGATGAGGACTCAGATTCAGATTCTTCTTTATTGTCCTTCAGAGCGAATGATTCCGGAATCTGAATATTTTGAGGAGAGTCGGCATCCGAAGGGGAAACCGTAATGGCCTTCCCTTTATAAATTTTTAGCACCATAGAGGGTTTGGAACACTGAATAACTTCTTCATTTTCTATATTAATATCATCTCCGGATCCTTCTTGAATCTCTTCTTCTACTTCTTTCTCTTGTTTGCTTCCAGTATCACTATTTCTGGATTCATGAATTTCATCTTTATCACTGGTTACATCAACCGCTTCCCCCACCTCTTCCTCCACCTCTTCTACGTCTTTGACATCAATCTCAACTACTACTTCTTCATCTTCTTCTTACTTGGTAGAAACTCCTGGTGTTGCAACATATTCATAAACATGTCTAAAAACATCATTTTCATCTTCGGGAATAATCTCATCCTCCCCCTATACTTCTTCTTGCAGTTCCAGAATAGGATCTAGTATTACTACAGATTTCTTCACCTTCTTGGGCTCCAGAGTGACATCTGGTATAGGTAGATTTTTAGAGGATTTTTCTACTACCTTTAGCAAGGATTGTATAATATCTGACTCAGTTCTCTTTATTTTCTTCTTCTTCCCCTTAACTTGTTTCTCTAACACTTATGTGGTTTGAATCTTTAAAGCCTTTGACTCTGCTAGATTTAACCCTAATATTGGATCCCCTTACTTCCTGGATTTAGATAACTTCCTCCATCTAGCAATGATAGCATCAGAGTATGCCTTCGATTTCCTTATCATTGCTGGAGCTAAGTCCTGACCTACTAAGATATGATCGTCATGAGAAACCTCATTTGACTTTTTCTTCTTCTGATCACTTTTAGATGATTCTGGTACTGAATTTTTCTAATCTACTTTGGATGATTTTGGAATGGCTTCTTCTAATTCCAGCTTCTAAAATTCTTGTGTCACAACTTCCTCATACTTCTTAGAGTCCTGATTGTAAGAATGTCTCATTCTCTTCAGCGTATCTTCACATAGCAACATAATGTTTTAGGATTTCAAAGCAGACTTGCATGCGATTTTCATTTCAGCTAAAACCATAACAACTATCCTTGAGATAGTTGATGGGTACATGAGAATTTGAGATTTGATGGTACCAGCATTCACAGTATTAATTGTATGGAAAATATACTTTACAAAATTAACCTTACTGAGGTTGATGAGAAAGTGTAACAAAATAATGTCACATGTCTTTAAGGAATATTTATCCCCTTTCCTTAGAATAAAGAACCACTGCATCCATAATTCTACCAATCTATGGTCTATTGATAAATGTGAAAGCTTGGGAGTCTTAACTCCATTAATGTCGAGACTTTATAAAGCACGATTCTACTCGAAAGAACTATCATTATCTATAATTTTGTAGGAACCTATGAGGGATTATCCTGCATTGGAAATATTCAAGAAGTTGGCCACTTTTCGGCATGGAACTGTGTGAGACTTTTCATAAGCCGTAAATCTGAAAAATTCCTTACCATCCTTTTTAATGAAATTGACAGATTTATACAACTGTATGACTAGTTCCGGATATACGGGATCTTGAACCTTGTCATTTTCTACACAAATACTCTCCCAATTCTTAAATTTAATAATACGAGAGATGAGGGATTCATAATGATTGAAAAAGTCTGAACCTACAAGTCTATCCTGAAATATCATCTTTCTTTATTCTCTTTGACTGTCATCTAGTCAGAACTGCCTGACGTTCGAATCTGTAGTAAATCTACGAATAAATCCAGAAATACAAACTCTAAAGCAGCAGAACTTTGGCTTGAAGGTTTAAGGAACCAGTGGGGTCATCATGAAGTGGGGTAGACCTTATATAGACAATCTTCGACCTTTAAGCTCCCATAAAGAAAATCAAAAAGCTGTGACTTTCCCAAAAAGATCTAATGGTTGAGGATGGTTAAAAAAATATCCATACCAAAATTCTAAGGTTTTAGACAATTTAAAGTCAAATTCTAAAGAAAAAAATGAATCCGAAGAAAACAATTCTTAAATAAAAGAAATAACAAAAAATAGAAATTTAGGAAAATAACTAGGGGGCATGAAAATGTACCTTTAAGGAATATCTGAAGGGATTATCAGTATCGAAGAAGAATTTCCTGGGTAAAAAAAACTAGACACTGGAAATTTTACTTCGGGAATTTCAACTCCGGAAATATGGATTCCGAGAATTTCGATTCTGGGATTTTCAAAATAGACAGAAAAATTTCAGAGAAAAAAAACATAAATAAGATTTAACTCTAGAAAAAAACTTCATAAGGAAATATTTCTTTAAATAAATATTTTCTAAAAAAAATTCGAACTATTAAATTTCAGGTCTGTTGAGAAAACAGATATCGGGAAAAAAATCACAATTTCGAAACTCACTGATTCTAAAAAAAATAGAAAACAAAATTTTTTAAAATTTTCAAACATATGTACTCCCCATGAAGTTTGGAGTATATTAATTTTAGGAGATGATTTAAACAAGAAGTAGATATGAATGATTATTTCATAGATATCATTCCTAGCTTTTGTTAAATGTATTCAAATCTATCGGATGATAATGGTTCGATAAAAATATCATCATGTTGTTATTACATTCTGATGAATTGAAGAATTTTAACTCTTTTGAGTGTGTGATCCATATGAAAGTGATTCCTAATATCTATGTGCTTAGAACGGGAGTGTTGTACTGGGTTTTTACTTAGAGTTATGGAACTAGTGTTATCACACATGATTTGAGTTTTGGTAAAGCTCATGCCATAATCTATGAGTGTGTGTTTCATCCAAAATAATTGAGCACAAAAACTACTAGCTACTTCATATTTTTCTTCAACAGTGTAAAGTGTTATAGAGTGTTGTTTCTTGCAAACCAAGAAACTAAGGAATCTCATAGGAAATGACATGTTCCGGATTTACTCTTTCTATCAATTTTACAACAAGAAAAATCTGCATCCAAAAAGCATTTTAGTTCAAAAATATTTCCAAAAGAATAGAAATGTCCTAAATCAAAGGATACTTTTAAGTACCAAAAAATTATTTTCACGACATTAATATGGGATTCCTTAGGATTTTCTTGATATCTATCACATAAGAAAACAGAAAACATTAATTCAGGTCGACATGCTGTTAAGTAAAGTAAACTTCTTATCATTCCTCTATAAGATGTTTGATCATCATTTTTCCATACTTCATCAATATCAAGAGTATTAGAAGTTCCAATATGGGTACTTATACTCTTAGTATTATCATACACAAAATTTTTAAGAAGATATTTGATGTACTTATGTTGAAATACAAAAGTTCCTTCTAGTTTTTGAGAAATTTGAAAACCAAGAAAGAATGTTAACTCACCCATCATACTCATCTAAAACTCAGACATCATAAGAATCACAAAGGAATCTGTTAATGATTGTTGATTTGATCAGAATATAATGTCATAAACATATATTTTAACAATTAAAATATCTTTCTTATCATTATTTATAAAAAGTGTTGGATCCGTAGTTCCCTTAGAATAGTTGTGTTGAAGTAAAAATCTCGTAAGTCTATCATACCAGGATCTAGGGGCATGTTTAAGGCCATATAAAGCTTTGAGATGTTTATATACTTGATTTGGATGTTTTAAATCGTCAAAACTAGGAGGTTGGTCTACATATACTTCTTCCTATACATATCCATTAAGGAAATCACACTTCACATCCATTTGATAACGTTTAAAATTATATAATGCTGCAAATTCTCAAATTATTCAGATAGATTCATGTCTTTCTACCGGTGCATAGGTTTATTCATAATCTATGCCTTCTAATTTTTTACAATCCTTAGTAATAAATCTTTCTTTATTTCTGACTATGATCCCATTTTCATCACATTTATTTCTGAAGACCCATTTTACACCAATAACAGATGTATACTTTGGTTTTTCAACCAAGGTCTAGACATGATTCCTTACAAACTCATTGAGTTCATCTTTCATAGCCTTTATCCAATCTTCATCACCTAAGGCTTCCTTAGGAGTCTTTGGCTCGAATTGGGAAAGAAAAGAAACTTGTTCAATTTCATTCCTTAAAGATCTTCTAGTACTTACAGGTTTATTGAATTCTCTTATGACATTATTAGTAGGATGATTTCCATGTAACAACTTATTCGGGTTTTGTAAAATATGATCATCAACATATGGTAGAAAATCATTAGGGGTAAATGTTTCAGGAACATTTTTGTGAACATTTTCCTTAGAAGAATCTTCAACTATAGGTTGTTTATCATTTTTAGAAAATATTTCTGGAGGACTTAAATTAGGTTGATTGAAAAACAAATGATCAGTTTCATCAAATTTGACATGTAATAGTTCCTCTATAGTACATGTGTTTTTATTAAAACCCTATAAGCCTTAGGGTTAGTGGAATAGCCTAAGAAAATTCGATTATAGGATTTTGGTGCAAATTTTTGTAAGTTATTTGTAGTGTTAAGGATAAAAAAATTACAACCAAAAACCTTAAAGTAAGAAACATTTGGCTTTCGACCATTCCATATCTCATAAATATTTTTATTAAGAAAAGGTCTTATCAAAACTCAATTTTTAGTATAACAGGCAGTACTTAGAGCTTCAACCCAAAAGTGTTTCACTATGGAATATTCACTCAACAGGGTTCCAGTTATCTCTTGAATAATGATGTTCTTTCTTTCAAAAACACCATTTTGTTGAGGAGTTTTAAGAGCTGAGAAGTTATGAGTAATACCTTTCTTACAACCAAAAGTTTCAAAATCTGAATTTACATACTCACCACCATGATCACTATGAATAGTTATCAATGCTAAGTTTTTCTCATTTTTTACTTGAGCTCAAAAAGTTTTAAAATAAGAAAAGTCTTTATATTTTATTGCTATAAAATATACCCAAGTATATCTAGTGTAGTCATCAATGAAAACAAATACATAATATTTTCCTCTAATACTTTTAGATTGTGTAGGACCAAATAGATCCATATGCACTAACTGTATGACATTTGATGTTGAAACTTCACTAACATATTTAAAGCTAGATTTGTGTTTCTTTCCAAACTATCAAGGATCACAAACTTTTGAGGAATCAAAAAATAGAATTGATTGATCCTTAACTAATCCTTTCTTTGAGAGATTACTAAGTTTCTTAAGGTTGTAGTGTCCAAAAGTTCTATGCTAAAGCCAATATTGATCTTTGTTTCTGACGATTTTGTCGGGGTGCACACATCCATTTGCTTGAGTGCGATAGGCATGGCTTTGTTACCCAACATTCTCGTTTTCAAAAGGCAGGCGGCATCCATTCCATGTTTAGGGACGTTTACTCCTTGATCGAAATGGGATGATGGGATGTCGGTTATTCCTTCCGTGGATTCCTCCTTGGAACTCGTCCCCTTGTCTAGGTCTCCCTCATAGATTTAATATGTTGTTCGTGAAACTCTTCCCGGTGTCATATCTTTATGGACACCAGTTAATTACGCTGCTTCTGTCAGGACATTCAAAGGGTTCCGATTAGGGCGGCAACCTTTGGTTAGAGAAGTAGTCACGCTGGGCATCATTGGCATGTCTGGATGTAGGGGATTGGTGTGTCTCTCTTTTCTCCCTTATTATAGGGATTCTCGAGGGTGATTAAGCCCAAGGAATCCCACATAGAACATGGGGAATCATATTCCATGGGCATGTATCTGAGGTTTTCCTCATCTTTCCATGTTTAACTTAGGGTATGCCAGAAGTTTAACATCCAGCGGAGATGGATCGGGCTGATCAGAAAACTAATTAGAGTGGATTAGACGGAGGAACCCCCTGGAGGGAACACCGATATTGGGGCTAATACGTGGGCAGATTCCTGAATTATATGGGAGGGAATGGGGTGGCATGATCTCACAGGGATGTGGCAGCCCGGGTAAGAATCAGTACGGAAGATGGTTTTGGGCTCGAGCCTCGAAGAGACCTACTACGTATCCCCGTGGCAGGGAATCAAAGTCCACGTAGCTCATCTGGCAATGGCTTACCATCGAATGAGGTTGAAAACGGCTTACTACTGAAGGAGGTTGCAATGGATTACAATTGGATAAGGCTGAACCGACATGAAGTAGGTTGGAATGACCAGGTGGTGGGCATGAACCTAAAGGACGCTTCCTACATACCACGCCTTGACATAGATCAAAGACCATGCAGTTCAGATGGAGAATACTGTTTAATGTCATACGAGATGGGGGCAAACCGACATGAAGGAGGACCTGGGTTCAATGGGTGGTGGGCTTGAACCTCAAGGAGTCTTCCTACGTACCTTGCCTTGGAAAGGATCAAAGACAACGTAGTTCAGGATGGGGCATGTCAACGAACTGACATGAAGATGGACCAGGGGTCCGATGGGTGTTGGGATTTAACCTCGTGGAGGCTTCCTATGTACCATGCCTTGACATGGATCAAAGTCCCCGTAGTTCGGGTGGAAAGGGGCTTGGTACACCGATATGGAGACAGCTGGGGCCAATGGTTGTTGGGCTTGAACCTCATGGAGGCTTCCTACGTACCATGCCTTGACATGGATCAAATTCCCCTAGTTTGGGAGGGTGTCAGTGAACCGACATGAAGGTGGACCGGGGGCCAAGTGGGATTGAACCTCGTGGAGGCTTCCTACGTACCATGCCTTGACATGGATCAAAGTCCCCATAGTTCGGGTGGAAAGGGGCTTGACACACTGACAGAGAGACAGTTGGGGCCAATGGTTATTGGGCTTGAACCTCCTGGAGGGTTCCTACATACCATTACATGACATGGATCAATGTCCCCCTGGTTTGGGTGGGTGTCGGTGAACAGACATGAAGGTGGACCGGGGGTCCAGGTGAGTGTTGGGCTTGAACCTCATGGAGGATTCATATGTACCATGCCTTGAAATGGATCAAAGTCCCCATAGTTCGAGTGGGTGTCAGTGAACCAACACGAATGTGGATCGGGTTCCAGGTGGGTGTTGGGCTTGAACCTCGTGGATCCTTCCTACGTACCCTTCCTTGACATGGATCAAAGTCCCCTTAGTTCAGGTGGGTGTCGGTGAACCGATGTGAAGGTGGATCGGGGGACCAGGTGGGCTTGAACCTCATGGAGGCTTCCAACGTACCATGACTCGACATGGATCAAAGTCCCCATATTTCGGGTGGGTGTCGAGGAATACAGTTTAACGTCATACGAGACGGGGCGATGTCATGGTCGATGCTTATTATAAGCCCACGGGAGTCATGCTCGGTGTGAGTAACAAGAGGCAGCAAAGGCATGACGACCATGTCACGAAATGTGCTTCTGTGGGAAGTGAAGAGGGGATTACGGGTTAAGCGGCCCAATAAGTGTCGGGGATTACTCCATGATAGAGGCCCGAGGGTGACAAAGCAGAGAAGGAGTGGGATATGGGACCAAATAAAGGAGGAGTCTCATTCCTTATCACGCCCTCCACTGGCCTTGGGACCAAGGAAGTGAGGAGGTGCAGGGGTGCTGCCTCCTGCAAAAAAGGTTAGGGGCTTACACCATGGTGGATGACCTTCCCCCACGGACACACGCCACTTCCAGAAGGAGGATATCATCCCCTATGGAGACTAGGGGGCGTGGATAATGTCTGAGGTAGGGGCGCCCCGTGTGCGAGGAACGGGGAGAGGTCACAGTTTAATGTCATGTGTTGAGGACGATGGTTCTTGGCAGTTAAACATCCTGCATCTCAGACGAGGTGGGTTTTCTCCACACACCTTGGACTTACATAACTGGTACCCTCTTCCCCTTGTGGGTGGGGAGGCATCGGCAAGGCCATACTGAGGGGGTGTCGCAGAGAAAACCATCAAGGGTCCACATTAGTGTGGCTATGCGAAAAAGCAATATCCATTAGCGTTCCTATGAGAATAAGAATTAGAAGATGCAACGCAACAGGTGGTATCGACCATGGGTCTTTGAAGTCACATCGTGCAAACTTGGGGGGTCTCATGAGAAAAGGATTTTCCAAGAAGAGGGGTCCATAGGCAGGGGCCTTATGGAGCTCTATTGCTCTGCGTGGCGGAGGGAACTTGCGAATGTGTGTGCTTTGAGAAGTGGGGTGCCTAAGCCTTAGTATGGAGAGGAGGTGAAAATGGAAGGTTCTTTGAGAAGTGTAAGGTAATTCACGTAGCACAGCCTCGAGGAGCAATGGTGCATCGAGAAGAAAGGTGTTGGGAAGCAATTTGATTCGTGAAGTACAGTGACCCTACCTTAGCATGTAGATCATGTGTTCATGAAGGGTGTTTTGTGAAGCATAAATTCTCCGCGACGACCCGGGTCCCCTTGGGGATCCAATTCCTTCACGACGACCCTTAGGACTTGTGACGAGTATACCTCTTGGAAGAGGGGATCAAAATGGGATGAAGGGGATGCACATTGTGGAGCATAAGTACCTCGCACAGCTCATGATTCACAGAGTGGAAGGATGATTCGCAATTCGGGAGCTGAGAAGCCGAAAGGTCGGATTGTCCATCTGTTGGGATTATGGTAGCCCAGTACTTATAGGCAAGAGGTGCCGCGAAGCGGATCTGACGCGGTTCAAAGAGAAACATGGTCACTTTGAGGCTGGCTCGCGAACGTCAAAAGGTTTCACGGAGCATCCCACTTCCTTTGCTTCGTGGCAGGTTCATGAATGTGAAATTTTTTCACAGAGCGTCCTCTCCTTGGCTTCACGGCAGGTTCGCGAACGTCAAATTCATTCGCAGAGCGTCCCACCTCCTTTTCTTTGCGGTGCCCATGGTGCTGGTGGGACTCCGCGAAGTGTCTTTGTGAGGCAGTCTATGGGGCCCTCTTTGGGCCTCTAATTTGTTCCGAATTTGGGTGCCAACAAATGCACCCACCCCCCCCCCCCCCCACTCAGACTTAGATCCGCAGAGAGATCAAGGGTCGAAGTCTGAGGGTAATCGCCAAAATCCTCGGTCATTCGGGTTGCGTCCAGCGATCATTACTTAAGCTCACTTGGGTCGGGATTGATGTGAGAAACAAGGGGTGACCACTTTATCACCTTATCCAAATGTAAGAGCATAAACCAAGCATCGAGAATCTGGGGTATGAACAAGCAGTCCAGATTTCCATGAGGAAATAGGAGAGACCTGGCCGGAGAATGAAGCTCTCAGATCAGCTAAATTACCGTTTTCCTAGCATTCTCTAGTGCACGAATAGGTTAACGTCAGGGGCGCTAAATCGATCCGAACATATGGGAATGGGAGGTGTGAATCACGATACCCAGGATTTGAAACAATTGTGGGGGTGGTGTGACAATAAAGAATGGATGTTGACAGCTTTCAAAACACAACATTCGTATTGAATTATCCTGGAGTGGGGATAGCAAATGAGGGTCGACTATTGACCATGTTCGAAACACAGGATCAAACTCAAAAAGTCATCTGTTAGTCTTCCAAAACATTGGCCCAGGAAAATATGCAGGCCATTTTCCAAGCATCCATACTGATAGGGGGTTCCTCTAGACATGGAAGTGGGTGAGGGTCTAAATAAGGGGCACACAAAGCGTGGAATGTGGAGCGAGGGTTTGTTCGAACAGAATCCAACACTCTTGAAATTTCACCACCGTGGTCGAAGCACACTGGATGGACACATTGGTTTGATCATGGATCATTCCTTCTTTTAGATAGTACCTCTTTGGTGAGGGAGCTGTCACTTCCCAATGTCATCTTGGGGCATCCCAAACTTGTTCAGGGTAGAGTTATAGTGGCACGGTTCCTCACAAGGGGTCAGTCCAGGGGCCGTAAATGGGGAGGAACAAGACTTATGATTCATAGGGCTGGACCCTGGGTGAAATACCGGGGTGTCTCTACATATCCCATAGGGATGGTAATCAATCCATACATAGTTCTAGAAGCACATTTTAATGTCATCCGAGATGATGAGAAGCCTAGCAGCGCCAGTGTACATCCTCGCAAAACTACTAAGCCCACGTGAGTCGTGCTCAATGTGGGAAACAAGAAGTAGTGGTGGGACATTCCCGACATAGGAAGGGACATGCTAGGGCTAAGGGACACTCGGTGAATACTATCCAAATGATGTTAAACCATCCATGTAGCGCACCTAGACGCACGAAGATATAAAGTCAAGTATGTCAGAATTCCACTTGAACATGAAGAAATGGAAATGTGTGAATCATGACACTTGAAATATGGACCACAGTGATAGTGTCATGACGATGGAGTATAACTGTTGACTATGGTGGAAACGCAGCATCCACATCTCATTAGCTTGGAATGGAGACAAACAAATGTGGTTCGACCATTGACCATGTTCGAAATGCGGGACCTGTCGCAAATGTCATCAAAGATCCTTAGGGGAGTTGGACCAGGATGGTAGGTGAGCCGATGTGGCATGGGACCAGGCCATTAGGGGGTCCCTTCGGATATGGAAGAGGACAAGGATCCAAATAGCGAGCTCACGAAGCTTGGACATGGAACGAGGGGAATGTCCCCATGAAAATTCCACACTTTGGGCTCTTTGTCAAACACATCTCAATATGGCAACGAGACGTATTAGATAGAGGGAGTCTAGTCCCTTCCCATAGGGTCGTATAACTCGAACCATGTATGGAAGGAATCATGGGAGACATGTGGTGGGGTACCTACAAAAACCCGAGGTGAATGGGAACAGGGGGTTCCAACCACCATGTGTTCCTTGGAGAGGTTTTTGGTTGAGGGACCAAAAGAGAGAGTTGAGCTGGGCCTGAGACAAAGTTCATAAGCATTCCAATGTACCCCATGAGAATAGGGATCTTGCTACATGTAGTTCTTGAGGTGGAAAGGTAAGGTACCAGTGCCAGGGTAAAAAGGGGCGCGCGGGCGTGGCCCTCCCGCCAAAATAAGTGGTATTTGATAAATCTTGTTTATCCTTTAAGGTGCCTTATTTTTTTTGTTAGGCGATAGGCCTAGGGTAGTAGGCCCTTGCCTCACCACAAGAATCAGGCCATAACAGGCATTGACAAATGGTATGGCATGTGCCCAATACCAAACATGGTGTCCCCTTGAGTGAGAACATCACGATGAAGTGTCGTTTTGTTGTTGTGTGGCTAGGATGATAATTTCACAATTTAGGGTCATGTAATAGGACCGGGAATGAATTTTAATGTCATGAAGTTCAGACATAGTAGAGATGATGCTAGGTGGGGAATGTGTATGGTGCAATAAAACATACCTAATGTGAATGGGGAAATGATCCCATATCACACCGTACGCAATTACGAGAGGGGAACCTTAGGATAAGGGGCCCAAATAGTGGTAAGAGGTAAAAGGGGAAGGAGAAACTAGCTCCCAACCGAGATGGACACGAAAACGAGGCGTCTGGGTGGTCCTACGTTTCCCATAAGGATGGAAATCATGCCACACACAGTTCTGCAAAAGGGGCCATACGAAAGGATCTTAGTTTAAGGTCTTAGAACTCAGACCATTATAATGAATGACTATCCCAAGTAAAGGCTGACCCTAACCCAATTTCTATGCCTACATTAGTTAAACTCAGTTTAGGAATCAAGGGTAGATACAGTATTTGTGATACATGAGATGCATGCAAGGGGGAAAATCGGTGAAGCCCCGAACGATCATCCTGTCGCATTTTTTCCTCCTAAAGTGCGGATGCACAATGAGGAACAATACCTAGAGTTTCAAATTTCTACTTGGACATGGTGAGGTGGAGGAGGATGTGATTCATGTAACCGACATATTGGGCTTAATGGGGTTGGCATGGCGATGGAGGATAACTATTGTCCATGTTCAAAAAACAGTCTCCATATCGTGTTAGCCTGAAGTGGGACAAAAAATGAGCATCTACCGCTAAACTTATTTGCAACGTAGGATTTGTATCTACTTTTTGTCCACGACCCTTGGGGGCTTTGGAAAGTAATGGTGGAATAGCCCTTAGGCCTAGCATCCATGCCACTCGGGTGTCCCTTCAGGTGTGAAAGGTGATGAAAGCCTTAATGAAGGGAAACAAAAAGCCTAAAAAGCGGGTGGAAGCATGTCCGAGAAGAGCCCGACATTCCAGGTACTAAACCAAAGTACCCTTAGGCACGTTGAAGAACCACTAAAGAGGGTCGATGAGGGTGTTCAGTAGGGAGAGGCACATGGTGTGGTCGTTACAAGCTCGACATGAACGAGGATATGATCCCATGCCCAGCCATATACTCCCCTCCTCGGGGAAGGGTAGGCCATGGGGCCAAGGTGAGATGGAGATATTCAGAAGATGGGGCTGGCATCAAAGTCTAGGTATTCAGGTGGTCCTATGTATCCCATAAGGATGGGAATCAAGCCACACATAGTTCTTGAAACTGCCCGGGGGTAAGGCACCCCAATGAGGAGGGTGTACGACATGGCGAATAACCCGAAGTGAATGAGTACATAACCCCACACCACACAGTACACTGTGGGTAAGAACATGGACTGGGGCCCAAGAAGGCCAAGGTACCGGAGGCTGGGCCTCGACCATGAAGGCCTGACCAGTTTGCAGTTTAACATCTTGTAGTGAGGACGAGGGTCGGGGGCTCGAGAAGGCCAAGGGGCCTGAGGCTGGGCCTTAGTCAGGGAGGCCTGACCATATTGCAGTTTAACGCCTTATAGTGAGGATGAGGGTTGGGGGCCCGAGTAGGACAAGGGGCCTGAGGCTGGGCCTCGGTCAAGGAGGCCTGACCAGCTTACAGTTTAACATCTTGCTGTGAGGATGAGGGCCAGGGGGCCAAGAATTCTAAGGGGCATGAGGTGGGGCCTCCTTTAGGGAGGCCTGACCAGCTTGTAGTTTAACATCTGGAAGTGAGGACGAGGTTCGGGGGCCAGAGAAGGCCAAGGGGCCTGAGGCTAGGCCTCGATCAGGGAGGTCTAACCAGCTTGCAGTTTAACTTCTTGCAGTGAGGATGAGGGTTGGGGGCCCGAAAAGGACAAGGGGCCTAAGGATGGGCCTTATTCAAGAAGGCACCACTAGTTTGTAGTTTAACGTCTTACAGTGAGGTCGAGGGCTGGGGGCCTGAGAAGGCCAAGGGGCCTGAGGCTAGGCCTCAGTCAGGAAGGCCTGACCAGTTTGTAGTTTAACGTCTTGAAGTGAGGATGAGGGTTGGGGTCCCGAGAAGTCCAAGGGGCCTGAGGCTGCGCCTTGGTCAGGAAGGCCTGACCAGTTTGATGTTTAACGTCTTGTATTGAGGATGAGGTCTGGTGGCCTGAGAAGGCCAAGGGGCATGAGGCAGGGCCTCTGTCAAGAAGGTCCGACCAGTTTGTAGTTTAACATCTTGTAGTGAGAAAAAGGGCATGGGGCCCGAGTAGGCCAAGGTTCCAGAGGCTAGGCCTTAGTTAGTTTGCAGTTTAATGTCTTGTAGTGAGGATGAGGGCTGGGGACCCGAGTAGGTCAAGGGGCAAGAGGATGGGCCTCGGTCAGGATGGACCAACCAGTTTGTAGTTTAACGTCTGGCAGTGAGGATGACGCGGAGGATAAGGGTTTTCATCTGGGGACGTGTACTGCGCGGTGAGCAACTCGACGTGAATGAGGACATAATCTCATACCACACTACATAATCCCATAAGAGAGAACCTAGCCCGGGGCCTAAAAAGGCTAAGGGGCCGAATGGTTGGCATCACCCGAATGGAGTTCATCTCTTGGATATACAAAAGGGAAGAACAAACCACTACACTCGATGTTTGGGAAATCTTGGGGTGGCCCTAATAATCCAGGATAGCTTTTGACCATGTTCGAAACACAACGTCCCTATAGTGACCTGAAATCGGAGCAATAAATTACCATCGACTGCTGACCATATTCTAAACCCGGGACTTGTATCAGCTTGTTCCTCGACATCCTCGAGGGCATTGGACTAAATTTGTAAGAGGGCCCTTAGTCCAGGAATCCATACTATTCAGGGGCCCTTATGGATGGGGAAGGTGATGGAGTCCCAGTCAATGAGTGGGTGAATCATGGATGTACCCATCTTATGAAAGAGGCGAACATCTCCAGAGAGCGGGATGTATGATCGGATTGAGGTTAGCTCAACGTGAATTGGGGAAAGAGTCAACACCCCACCATATGTCTTGAACCGAGGGGAAGATTCTGGCGTTCGGGCTAGGCCAATAGACGAAATGTCCGGGTGTTTTTATATATCCCAAGAGGATGGGAATTGAGCCATACATAGTTCTTGAAGTCCATGCAGTTTAATGTCGTGTGGTGAAGACGTGGGAGGGTAGAAGAATGGGAGTGGGAACATTATGCAACCATTATAATCCTAGTATGAGTGGGGCTGAGGAAGCCTACATCATATCATGTGAGGATACTCTGAGAGAAATATTCCCAGGGGGATAGTCGAGAAGGAGAGTTTGGGGATTGGCTCAAGTATAGGCATCTGATCATTCATACGTATCCCATTTGGATTATAATCAAGATATATGTTGTTCTCGAAATGTAGTTTAATGTCATGTTGGATGATGAAGAGTTTAAAGTCATGCAGGACCATCCAGTTTAAGGTTGTGCAAGACCATCCAGTTTAAGGACGTGCAGGACCATCCAGTTTAAGGTCTTGCAGGACCATCCTGTTTAAGGTCATGCATGACCATCTAGTTTAAGGTCATGGAGGACCATCCTGTTTAGGGTCGTGCAGGAATATCCAGTTTAAGGATGTGCAGGACCATCCAGTTTACGGTCATGCAGGACCATCCAGTTTAAGGTCCTCCAGGGCCATCCAGTTTAAGGTCGTGTAGGACCATCCAGTTTAGGGTCATGTAGGACCATCCAGTTTAAGGTCGTAGACGACCATTCAGTTTAAGGTGGTGCAGTACCATTTAGTTTAAGGTTGTGTCAGACCATCCAGTTTGATGTCGTGCAAGACCATTCAGTTTATGTTCGTGCAGGAAAATCCAGTTTTAGGTCGTACATGACCATTCAGTTTATGGTCATAAAGGACCATCCAGTTTAAGGTCATGCAGGACCATTAGGTTTAGGAAAAGTATTTCTTGAGGAACTTGGAATTGGTGGGAGGAGTTATGCACTCACAATCCGTGGTCACCAAGGAGTATGCTTCATTGGGGTAAACCGTGTAGACTATAAGGTCTTTCCCATTTGGGCTCCAACTTTGGTGGTTTCCTACCAGGGATCATTGGTGCTCGGAGGGCCAATACCAGATCACCTTGCAGAAAATAGCGGAGGTGAACCTTCTTATTGAAGGCTCTAGCCATCTTATTCTGAGGCCTTTCTAGATTGTGCAAGGCATAAAGCCTATTCTAAACAAGTGCATCTAATTCATCTATAAAGATTTTGACCACCTTATCTGGCGCCAGATGGTCATATACCATAGTGTGTAATGAAGGTAGAAGGATTGTGATGGGTAGGATGGCCTCAGCCCCGTACACTAGGGAATATGGAGTCACCAATGTGGAATTGCGAGTCGTCGTCGGATAAGCCCAGAGGGCGTTGGGGAGCTTGTCCGGCCAACTCTTCTTGTTCTGGACAACCATTTTTTGCAAAATGTTAGAGAGGGTATTGTTGAACACCTTGATATATCCATTTTCCTGTGCGTAACAGTGGGAGGTATGGAATGAAGGGATATTGTACTTGGCGTGCAATTTCTTCGTCTTGGCTGCTTGGAAGTTGGTGTCGTTATCGGTGAGGACAGTGTGAGGGTCCCCAAACCGGTGAATGATATTGGAACTCACGAAGTAAATGATGGAATGGGCCATGACTTCCTTAAGCAGAATTGCCTCTGCCCACTTGGAAAAGAAATCCATGGCGGTCAGGATGAACTTGCATTGGTGAGCTGTTGCCGGTGGATATGGTCCCACGACATCGAGTCCCCAAACCGTGAATGGCCAATAGTACTTGGTGGAGTGGAGAGGCTCTAGCAGCCGATGTAGGAAGTTAGCATGAACTTGGCACACGTGACATCTCTTGGAAAACTCAATAAAATAATGGATCATAGACGGCCAAAAGTACCCCAGTCTCCGGAATTGATGGGAAAGATTTTGCCCAGCCTAATGGGCACTATAGGAATGGACATGAACCTCTTTCATAACCTGTGGAATCTTGACTCCTTGGATGCAACGGAGGATAACACCATCAAACCCGAGCTTATAGAGGATTGGCTCTAGATTGGGATCACTCTAGAGGGTAAACTGTAGTGCGCGGCGTCGGATTCGCTCATGCTCAACCCAATCTGCCGGTAGGTAACCATTTTGAAGATACTCGACAAAAGGGGATCTCCAGTTGGGAGACTCTTCAAGCACTGCATCAAAAGAGCCTAGTGGTACGGACGTGGAGGATCTGGCGGTAATATGTCTTACTCGTAGGCCGTCTTCATCCTCTGGGTGACGGGGGAAATGAATCTCTGGTGTGCCACATGTATAATCAGATCATCCAGCTCCGGCTCTGCAAGTGATGAAGCTAAGCTTTCCAAAGCATATGCTCAACCATTCTATGACCGAGGGACATGGGAAACCTCTTGTCGAGAAGGGAACATGGACATTCGATGGAGGGTGTCCTCCAACAATGGTATGAGCTCTAGATTTCTGACAACATAGCCACCGTTGACATTCTTGATGACTAGCTCAGAATCCCATTTCACATGAAAATGGGGCACATCGCTCTCGAGGGCCTGCTCAAGGCCAGTGATAAGAGCCTGATACTATGCCTCATTGTTGGTGCATCCTTTTCACAACAGGAATGAGTACGACAAAATAAATTTCAACAGGGTAATAAAGAAGCTCCCCAAGCCCACTCTATTGAGCCTAAGATCATTGAGCCTCCTAATAGTGGGGCTCTGGGAGGCACCATAAAAGTGCATTTTCCAACATGGGATGGCTTGATTGACTGAAGTGATTTACTCATGATGAAAATACAAGTCCAGGGACTGATATGCGAAGGCTGGATGGGAGGCTAGAAAGTATGCCAATGCCTGCCCCTTGATAGCCTTTTGAGGAATGAACCTAATGTCGAACTGCTAGAGGATTACCGCTCACCATGCTAGACGGACGGTCAACATGGGGCGATTAAGAATGTACTTCAGTGAGTCTACCCGAGAGACCAGCTGTACCTCATAGTGCATCCGGTAATGTCTCAACTTATACACAACAAATACGAGCACAAGGTAGCTCTTCTCGATGGGGGAGTATCTGGTCTCTGTATCGAGAAGCATGCAGTTGTGGTAGTAGATACTTTTTTCTGTCCCCTCATTGTTCTTATGGGCGAGAAGGGTGCCGAGAGATAGGTCCAGCGAAGTCATGTATAAGATTAGAGGCATACCTGAGATGGGTGGCATCAAGACTGGAGGGTGGAGCAAGTACTGCTTAATTTCCTCGAATGCGGTCTGGCACTCTTCATCCCATTTGTAGTCAATGCCTTTCTTCATTAGCCGAGAAAAGGGCTGACACTTTACAGCCATATTCAGAATGAATCGGAGTATGTAGGCTAATTGGCCTAGAAAAACCTCGTATCTCTCAGATATTACTCGGAAGAGGCATCTGGATGATTTCCTTGATCTTCTATGGGTCGATCTCATTGACTCGGTACCTGACAAAAAATCCAGGAAACTTCCCAGAAGTGACCCCGAAGGCACACTTCAACGGGTTCATCATTATGTGGCGGGAGCGGAGGAAGCCGAACACTTTCTCAAGGTCCTTGAGATGGTCTTGGCACTGACAATATTTGATCACTAGATTGTCCACATAGCATTCTACCAATGTCCCAAGGATTGGCTTGAATATGCGATGCATGGCCCGCTAATAGGTGGAACCTACATTCTTCAGTCCGAAGGGCATAACCTGGTAACAGAAAGTACCTTTGGGTGCCCTGAAATCTGTGGACTCTTCTTCCTCGAGGGCCATCCAGATCTTATTATATCTAGAGTAACCATCCATGAAGGAGAGGGCTTGGAACCCGGCCACAGCGTCGATCAACAATTTTGTCACCAGAATGGGAAAATCATCCTTCGGGCAGTGACAGTTGAGATCTCGGAAGTCGATACTGACTCTGATCTATCCATTCTTCTTTATGAATGTCATAATGATATCTAGCCACTTGGGGTACTAGAACTCCTTGATGATTTTTGATTTGATGAGCTTGTAAACTTCGGCCTCGACCATGGCACCGTGAGAAGAGTGCATCTTTCTAGGAGGCTGCTTGAACCCCTGATGGTTTGTCGGGAGACCGAGGCGGTGGACGGATACTTGAGGATCTATTCCGGGAATCTTGTCATAACTCCAAGAAAACATGTCATGGTGCTGCTTAAGGAAGTCCATATACCCCTACTGCTCCTCGAGCGACATGGCAGCACTGATCAACGTGGGTCTCGGATCTGCCTCGCTACCAAGGTTCACCTATACTAGTTCATCGACCGTGCCAGATACCCCTTCTTCAAAGGCGGGGGGAGTGTCCTCAAAATTCTCTTCTTCGCTTGCAGAGGAGGGATTCCTAGAAGATGAGGCATCCCCTTGGTCGGAGGAACCTGACAGGAGGCTGCTACCTGCCTGGAAAGTAGTGGACAACACATCAGGAGATTCATGCGCCGCTGAGACTATGGAAATGAAGGCAATCAATCCAATCCCATCTAGCCTTCGGCCCAAGGGGCCATGATTGATGATATCAAAGAAATAGTGGTGAGTCGTCTTGAGCCGGTAAATTCTATCCCTATATAATAGACACGTATGACATACTGTCATTTCCATGGGGTGGACATCCCGATACCATACGGGGGTAGGGGGTTTTGGGATCACCTGAGCCTGGTTTGTGTTGAAGTACGAGGTGATTTTCCGCCGTCGCTTGGACTTAGGAATATTCATTCCTCTTGTACCAGAGACAACAAATAATTGCCCCTTGTCAGGGGTTATGGTCTCCAATCAATGGATCGGGAAAACATAGGCGTCATCAAGACTTTCCCAGGGGTCACTGGTGACCGTGGCGGGCTCAACCTCACTTACGATAATTTTCTTATCCTTTATCTTGTAATAGTCAATGTCCAGATAACAGGCTTCACAAGAGGAAAAAAGAGATGCATCACCTTAGAGTATGCCTAATCGACCATTAAGAGTGTACTTAAGGCACAGGTGATATGACGAGGGGACTGTCGCATGCAGGTGGAGCCATGGTCTACCCATTAATTCATTGTACGCGGTGTCTTGGGAGACATCCATAAATTTAGTACTAGAAACCAGGCCACTGAACTGGGTCTTCAGATGCATCTTGCCAACCGGGGTCTGCTTTATCTTGTCATAACCCAGGATCCTTAAATCAGAGGGAGTCAGTTCATCCTCAGATAACCCCAGTTTCCGCAGCATCCGTGTCGGGATAAGGTTGATCCTGGAGCCGATGTCAAAGAGATAGTGGTGAACCTCTACACTGTTAAATTGGCCGGTGATGTACAGCGGGCAGATGTGCCCCTGTATGGGATAGCCTTCATCCTCTCTGGAGAAAGAAATGATGGCCTGTAATTTAGTAGTCTCAACTTCTTCAGCCTGAAAGGCTTTTGTATCTACAACCTCCATCTCAAAATGGAGGGGGCTCCTTAAAGCGTCAGTGAGGGCCTCACGCATATCTGAAGACAAGCCGAGGGCTTAGAGGATGGAAAGCCTTACTGGGATTCCGGAAAAGTGCTTGAGAATATCATACATTTGTTCCTAGCGCGAACTTCTGCTTACAGGAGACCGCTTTGCGATTGGAGGCATGGCGGGCCCTGTTGGCTGGACCGGAGACTAGCTGGTGCTGGCCACGTTCTGCTGTCCACTAGTCGAAGCTTGAAGAGTAGCTAGAGAATGAGGTCCGGATGACTGAGGTTATCCTGTAATGGGGTGAAGCTGGTTTTGGTACGGCCAAAGTGGTTCTCCTTGATCCATTAGGATAAACGGTGGTGGTGGAGATCCTAAAAACACCAGATGAAAAGGCTGTGCGTGCTGAGCTCTGCGTTGGGCCTACTGTCTGGTCTTAGTGGCATGCACAGCTTGGCTGGAGGTTCCGAATCGCATGCCTCGATGGTGGTTATAGTCATGGCTTCACCGACATTGGCATCAGCTGGGGACATTTGGGAGGTTCTCCTAGCTCTCCCCCTCATCGGGAGTCATATAAGGGTTTACTAACTCAATAGTGTTAACCGAAGCATACCCTTGACTATCACTCGAAGAATCATCCACCACTGGGCGGATTTTGGGAGGGATCCCCATCTCAGGGGGCAGGAAGTTGCTGAGAGTGTGGAACGATGACGACATTAGTGAGGCGTGTTTCTTCTTCTTGCGCCTCTGATGCTTTCTCTTATGGGAAGAGGCAGAGTGTGATGATGATGAAGAAGTGGAGGCCACAACATCTGAAGGCTCCGGTTTATTCAGGACTGCATAGATAATTCCATGGGCGTAGGCGACGATCCTGTGATCCATCCAGTCATTATACTTCTTGGACCTGCAGTCAAAAACATTCTTCCACCCACCCTCTCCATCACTACTACTATCAGAACTCACAAAGACACCTGTCACGTGTGTCGGGGCTGGGCTCAGCCTGACTATGTTGTTATCGACCTGGTCTTGGAGCCTGTCCTTAAACACATATCACTAATTGAGGGTGTGCCCCAGAATTCGATGATAGGAGCAATAGTTATGGAGATCGATGAGATTTGCCTCTGCCGGCCTTCTGCACTCAGGCAAGCGTACAATCCTCTGCTCTAGGGTGCTATAGAAGCAACTGGGGACCAGATTCTCCATGAAAGAGTAAGCCTACTATCTTCATTCTGGATGGGGATCTCCTGGATCCTTGCCCTATTTAGGAGTCGGTGTAACACCCCAAGCTTCTATGATATGATTCTCTTTGAATAATACAATAGCATGTGTTGTGCGCAACTTCGAGTTCTAACACACACCACAACAAATCAAAATAAACATTATGAATAGTAGTACCCACTTGTTGAAATTTAATAAATTTTATCTTTCAAAATGGACTTCATATTTGGATTCAGAATATCGAAATTAGCCTAGGGTGAATTTTTGGTATTTTTCTGAAAACTTTCAAATTTTTGATGAATAGTGAAAAAACACTGAGTTATAGTTTAAAAATGAATTTTTATTTAAATAGTTATTTATTTTATTTCAATTTAATTAAGGTCAAAATAGATAAATAATACCTATATAAGTTCAATTTAATTCATTGACGTTAGTTTAGAATAATTTTAGTTCTATAAATTTTTTATTGAACTTTTCACCGTCTTTTACCCACCTCCTAGGAGAATTTGGAAATTCATGTAAAACTTAATTTTACCACTTCTATGAGTGGAATTTCAAAGATCCGAGAGACATGGTTAATATAAAGGAGTAAAATTTTGTTCAATAAGATAAAAATAATTTTTGGTGAATAATAACTTTTTACTTTTAATTACCACGATTAAAAGAAAATAGGGTAATTAAAGGAAAAAATGTTTTTAGTATTACCTTAAAACATGTCCCAATTATATTGGAAAAGTTTATCTCAACCAAAAACAACCTTATGAATATAAAATTTTTATTTAGGTCCACTTGGATTAGATTAGGACATTTATTATTATTTAATTCAAAGAAGAGTTAAAAGAGTTAAAATCAATGTTTAATTACTAAAACATTTTTAATATAGGGTTATCAATAATATAAATTCAATTGTAAATATAAATTATAAATATAAAAATATTTCTTACATAATTCTATTTTATTTATAATTTTTAGACATTAAATAATTTAATTTATTTATGACACAATGGTGATGCAGTAATTACCTAATTAATGAAATATTAAAATAATTGATATTATAAATATCCAAATAAATGTAATTTGAGACTTTTTATGAATTAAATTAATTTTATAAGTTAATATGACATGTTGTTATTTATTTAATTTTGTTTTTTTTGAAATAATCACGCTGTTATGATTTACACAAAAATCAAATACCAAATAGTGTCATTATTGACATAAAAGAGTTTTTAAAACAAATATTATATTATTAATTGATATTCAATTTCTAAAAATATAAGGTTCAGCCAAGCGACTTATATATTGATATTTTTATCATTAATGTACCACTTGGGGTTCTCTTGGATGCATATAGTATGTTTATTAAGCATATAATATAAAAATACAATGAAACATGGTAAATGTCAAACTATTTAACTAAGAGTTAAATATAAATGATAAGGTTAATTTAGTGACCCCAAGCAGTCCAAAATATATTGGTTGAAAGGATTTAGACTCATCAACACATTTTACTTTGAATAATACACTTTGTAGCCATTATAAACCGAATATGAATTTATTATAAATTAATACTTTAAGTTTTTCCTAAAGAGCCCCTCCTCCCCCTTATAAAAAGACTCAACTTCTAACCAATTCTTCACACCTTCAAAGCCTTTTTGTTTAGACAAAACCTACCCAAATACTCTCTCAACTTCTCTCACTTCAACCTAGATTCCTTAGTTTGATCATAAAGCCAACCTAAGAATCCCTTTTGATCAAATCATAAGGAAGAACCCGAAGAAGATGTTATGTTTTCACCACCATTTTTCACGTTCCTTTCTTCTTCAACTTCTTCTTTCTTTGTTATTTACTTTATAAAATAATAAATACAGTTTACTATAAATACTGTGATGTTATTATAAATATGGTACAACCATATTCAGTATTCTATCCATCCTTTGAATGACATGTCGCCATACGTGCGTACGTACGACTTACTGTCTCCACGCCGTGGTGTAATTGTTATTCAAAAACATTATTATTTGGATGGGTATGATAATGATATGTAATTGATGTAAATAATAAATATAACATTATAATTATTCTTTATATATGATATACCTTCCAATTAAATATTATTTTAATATCAAAAGAATGATATTGTCGCTCCTGCGCACATACGGACTACCGTCTCCACGAACGCGATGAGATTCATTCCCCATCGTATCCATGCAATTAAAATTATCATTTAATGATTAAAAATAATGTTTAAGGACTTGATATCATTCTTTATATGAATAATATACAACTAATCCATAACAAACCTGGCTTATGTAACAAAATATATTAAAGAAAACGAGTAAGTTAACACCCAAAACGATGATAATACTAAGATAGTATTATCAAATAAATGTTAAAAGATCATATATGATATCATATTAATGTATATGATTCATTTATAATTTAATAATAATTATCTCACCATTATAATGGAGGTTAACCTACCATCAACCAAGGAAAAGTACAAAGTAAGGGTTTATTTCACAATCTCTTCATTATCCAAGGTTACTTATACATAATTATCGGATGTGACCTCTTTATCATCCACATCCATGTTTCTTAAAAAAATTAATTCAAATCATTCTTACTATTTTATAGACTATGAGTAAAAGTCATTTTTACCCTTGTTGAGTTTTTATAATAAGTTTATAAAGTAATCTTTCCATCATTTTCCAAACAAGGTCCTTCTCAACCTTTTCGAAAGAATTAAGGTAAGAATGTCTTTTTTTAACATATACGGTGGGTGCAGCTATTTTCCCCTATTATAAAATTGTCGAATCTTCCCTTAAAAGCTTATAAGAATATTTTAAAATTTAATTTTTTCTTTTATTGTTATGTGACTTTTAAATGATTTTTAAAAAGAGAGAGATATTTCTCTCAAATAGTTTTGATTTCATCTATGTCAACATCCTTTCCTGGATTTTAAGTTTATTTGATGTTGATTTATTATGATACAAAACATCCATATTGTATTGAAGGTTTTGTGATATTTTTGACTGTGGATGTGCTATTTTTATACCATTCATGGTTTAATTAGAAATTATTGACATTCCTTATGCTAGTTTTAATAGGAATGTTTATTTTGTGTTTAAACCTGTTCATATAAGAAATTCATTTGACTTAATAAGTGACAGGTGGAGCCCGCTATAGATCCTCAATGCATTGGTAGGTCTCATGAGACAAACTAGTGTCTTGGCACAAGGCTTTGACAAAATCTTATTTTTAGTCTTGGCACAAGGCCTTGGCTACGTGGTTATGATAGTCTGGCATTATGCATTCCATCATTATGAAAGTAGTCATTGATATTGCATGTGATTATTCAACTAGTAGAATATCTATGTGAATAAGTAAATGGCATTATTTAAATTTATTTTTTCCATATTATGCAGAAGTTCAAGTTTAAAAGGATTTTGTTTTGGTTATGCATTTCCATAAATGTTTATGTTTATTTATAATAGTTTCCACTATATTGGTATCCTTACTGAGCATCTGATCTCACCCCTTTCTATGTTTTATTTTTCCCAGGATGTGAAGAAATATTTTATGACTAACCTGCAGGGATAGTCTAAAGGGGATACGAGTGTGTACTATGGATACTATGTTATTGTAGTTTTCACTTTATGATGCAATGTAACATTTATGAATGTATCTAATGTTTCCAAGGCTATTGAACTAATCGGTCATTCAATACTTGATCTTTTTTTATCATGCCAATGATACGTAATAATGCACCGACTCTAGGTAACTGGGTTCGGGGCGTTACGGTTGGTATAATAGGAAGTTTAGTACAAACCTTGGAAGCTAGATTTAGATAAACTCTGATTAGAGCACATATACCTAAGATGGACTTTGAGGATTATTATAGAATAACTTCCTAGAATTTTGGTATTGTAGGGATTTGGTGAGTTTTACAAGGAATACATCCCTGTCTGGATACGAACAAGTAGAGGTGGCTCTGGCACAGATGTACCTAGGGGTAAAACCCGAAAACACTGCTTTGAGCTAGACTCGAACGGGAACCGGTGCACGACAACGGGCCATGCTGCACTCTTGGTTACGACACTCCAGGGGGATATGGTTAGGATAATTCTCATTTCCTTTACAATCCATTATGAAGGGATTATGAGTATATACTTCCTCAAATAAAACATTTTTTATGATTATGGATTATATCTATAAATAGTTCAATATATGTTAAGTGTTTTACAAGTATGTAATTATATATTTTGATTCATAAACTGATTTAGTTTATGCCATTGTTTAGAAATGGTGCCTAGTGGAAGGAATGGAAACCGTTCCAATTCACGAACTCCATGTAAGGATTTCCCTCCTGCTCAAGATAATTATAGTGGAGCTAGTGATACAACTAGTTCTGATCAGCTAATCACCATACTGGGACAACTCACTCAGGTTATGAATAATAACCTTACCCGTATGGAGCACCCTGATCTGAAGCATGGAGGATCATTGTTAGATTGCTTCATGAGGAAGAAGCCCCCAACATTCAATGGGAGTTCAAATCCATTAGTATCTAAGAAATGAATAAGGTCCCTAGAGAAAATATTTCAGGCTTTGGAAATCAGTGAAAGGGAAAAGGTTGTCATGACAGTTTATCACCTCACTGAGGATGCTGATCAATGGTGGTCATTGATACAAAAAATGAAGGAAGATGATGAAGTGTCAAATATGGAATGGGGGGAGTTAAAAGAGCTTTTCTTAGAAAAATACTTTCCTTCTGACCATCGATCAGATATGGAAAGATAATTTCTGAGTCTGAGGAAAAATATGGATGAGAATGTCGCAAAGTATGAGGCTGACATTACAAGGTTATCCAGGCATGAAACATATTATATACGTAACCCAAGAAGTAAGATTGATCGTTTCTATGATGGGTTAAAACCATTTCTCCATCGAGTATTAGTCTCATAATCTCTCTCATCTTACGAAGATATTGTCTCATGTGTTATCAAGGCAGAAAAGGAATTCGCTAAGTCTTAAGACCTTAAGGAAAAGCAAGAGAAGAAGAGATATACTGACCACTTTGGAAAGGAAAATAAAGGGAAGAAGGGAAAAGTTGATTATCCATCCTATAGTAAATGTGGGAAGAAACACCCTTGTACTTTCTTAAAGGAAATGGGAGTCTATTACAAGTGTGGTGAAAAAGCCCACCAAGATCATGATTCCAAGGGAAAGAGAGTTGCTTTCAATGTGGAATGATATAATTGTATAGAGATGGGACATTATGCAAATGAATGTCCTAAGTGTTAGGGTAACTTACCTCAGAAAAGTCCAAGGGATCAAGGCCAAGCTTATGCTATCACAACTGCTGAGGTAGAAGCTCTGAAAGACGTGGTGGCAGGTAATTTGATGGTTTCCTCAAGTTTAGAAAATGCTTTATTTGATTCTGGATCATCGCATTGTTTCATATCTTCCTAGTTTTCTAAGAAAATTAGATATTTTCAATTTGATTTAACAAGGTTACTTTCAGTTAAAACTCCTAATAAAAGTACCATTGTAACAAAGTTTTGTGAATCGGTCCCCATTAGAGTACATAAATGTTCTTTATCCGCTGATCTCATCGTCATACCTATGATTGAGTTTGATATAATCCTTGGTATGGATCGGATTTCAGACCATGATGTGAAGATTTATTGTAATAAGAAGGAGGTTACGATTTTTGATGATGATGATAAGGAATGCCTTATCTTTAGAGAAGAATTGTCACCACCTAATTCTTATCTAGATCCACCCCAAGTAGCTCAACTAAATTCAACTATTGGGGAGGAAGAGAATGAAATGATTATGGGTGAGGAAAGGAATGTTCAAATAGAGGATGTACCTATTGTGAAATAATATATAGATGTGTTTTTGGATGATTTACATGGACATCCTCCAGAACAAGAAGTTGAGTTTTCTATTGATTTAGTTCCTGGATCAAGGCCTATATCGAAGACCCCTTATAGAATGGCCACTATAGAATTAGTGGAACTAAAGAAACAACTAGGGAAATTGAGTAATAAGGGATTTATTCACCCTATTGTTTCTCCATGAGGAGTCCATGTTCGTTTTGTTAAGAAAAATGATGGATCTATGATGTTATGTATCGACTATAGGGAAATAAATGCTATAACAATAATGAACAAGTATCCCCTACCTCACATTGATGATTTATTTGACCATCTACAAGGAACTCAAAACTTTTCAAAGATTGAACTTAGATCTGGATATCATCAGTTGTGTGTGAAGAAGGAAGACATTCCGAATACAACATTTCAAACCACGTACGGGCATTATGAGTTTACAATAATGCCTTTTGGGCTGACTAATGCACCCTCTATTTTCATGGATCTAATGAACAGAGTTTACAAGGAATATCTCGATGATTTTGTAGTGGTATTTATTAATTATATATGGGTATACTCCAAAATCTATGAAGACCATTAAAATCACTTGTGCATTATCCTGAAGACTCTTAAAAGACATGAATTATATGAGAAGTTTAGCAAGTGTGAATTCTGGCTTCATGAGATTTCTTTTCTTGGCCATATTGTCTCCATATATGGAAGCTCTATTGATACTTCTAAGACCAAGGTAATCCAAGAATGGCCAGCACCGACGAGTATAGCTGAGGTACGTAGTTTTATTTGTTTAGCAGGTTATTATTGACATTTCATCCAGAATTTTTCCTGATTGGCTAACCCATTAACGAAGCTCACACGTAAAGGTGTTAAATATGTTTGGACAAAAGAGTGTGAAGAATGTTTCGAATAACTGAAGAGAAGATTATTCAATGATCCTATATTGAATCTACCATCGGGGAATGATGGGTTCATTATTTATAGTGATGCATCGAAGAAAGGACTTGGTTGTGTCCTTATGCAGAATGATAGGGTTGTTGCCTATGCATCATGATAGTTAAAAATTAATGAGAAAAACTATCCTACTCATGATCTTGAGTTAGCAGAAGTGATCTTTGATTTGAAGATATGGAAACACTACCTCTATGGTAAAAATGTGAGATTTATACTGATCACAAGAATTTGAAGTATATTTTCTTACAAAAGGAACTCAACATGAGGCAAAGGAGATGACTTGAATTACTCATGGATTATGATTTCACGATACACTACCACCCGAGTAAGGCAAATAAGGTGGAAGATGATTTGACGAGAAAAGATCAGGTCGTTTTGAACAATATGATAATTGAAAGGGATCCTATTTTCATGGATCTAGTAAATATTGACATGGGAATAACCATGGAAGGTGAAACATCAATGCTTTTTCAAATGGTTGCCAAACCATCTTTACTAGAAAGGATTAAGAGTTCTCAGATAGATGATGAAGAGTTTCAAAAAAAGATTAAAGCTGTGAAAGATGGGAGATTGAGTGACTTTGTGTATGAATATGGAATTTTGAAATTTGGGAAGAGACTTTGTGTTCCCAATATACCTGATCTAAAAAGGGAATTGTTGGACGATTCTCATAGTTCCAATTTCTCTATACACCCTTGGAGCACCAAAATGTATAGGGATTTGAAGGAACATTTTTTGTGGGACAACATGAAGAGGGAGATTGCTAATTTTGTGTCAAGATGTATGGTTTTTCAACAAGTGAAAGCTGGAAGGCAACAGCCTGGAGGAGTCATGCAACCTCTTTCCATACCTGAGTGGAAATGGGATAATATCATGATGGACTTTGTCACGGGACTACCAAGGACTCTTAGAAAGAACGATGCAATATGGGTCATTATTGATCGCCTTACCAAGTAAACACATGTTCTTGCTATAATGGAAGATCTACCACATGAATGTCTAGAAATACTATATATTAATGAAGTTTTAAGACTTCATGGAGTACCCCTATTGATTGTTTCTAATCATAATCAACGTTTTACATCAAGATTCTGGAAGAGTCTTCAAAAAGCTTTTGATACAGAACTTCATTTGAACATTGCCTGCCACACTCAAACAGATGGACAATCAGAACGAACTATTCAAACCTTAGAAGACATGTTGAGATCATGCTCACTTGACTTTCAGGTTATGTGGGATCAATATTTACCTCTGGATGAATTTTCCAATAACAATAGCTTCCATTCAAGTATTCGGATGGCACCATATTTAGCATTATACTGAAATAGATGTCGCACACCAACCTGTTGGGATGACGTTGGTGAAAGAAAACTCATAGGCCCAGAATTAGTAGACGAAATGATGGAAAAGGTACAGGTAATCCAAAACCACATCAAAGCAGCTCAATGTAGGCAGAAGATCTATGCCGATAACTGAAGGATGGATTTGGAATTTCAGGTATGAGATCATGTTTTCTTGAAGGTATCTCCATGGAAGGGAATTATATGTTTCGGCAAGAAAGGTAAATTGAGTCCCATGTATATAGGACCTTTCTAAATTCTATAACTAATTGGGGCTGTAGCTTATCATTTGGGAATGCCGCCAAATCTCTTCAAAGTTCACGATGTGTTCCACGTATCACTGTTGAGAAAATACATGCCTGAAACAGCGCATGTAATCACCTATGAGGAATTAGAACTAGAACCAGATATGTCTTATTGCGAAGATCCCATCAGGATTCTTGATACGAGAAAACAAGTGCTGAGAAACCGGACGACTCATCTGGTAATAGTTTTATGGAGGAACCATAAGATGGAAGACGCAACGTGGGAACCCAAGGAACTTATGATGAAGAACCACCCATGTCTTTTTATACAGTAATTTTCTATAAATTTTGAGGAAAAAAATATTTGAAGGAGTGGAGAATGTAACACCCCAAGCTTCTACGGTATTCTTCTCTTTGAATAACACAATAGCGTGTGTTGTACGCAACTTCGAGTTCTAATACAAACCACAACCAATCAAACAAGCCATTATGAATAATACTACCAAATTTTTGAAATTTTATAAATTTTATCTTTCAAAATGGACTTCATATTTGGATTTATAATATCGAAATTAGCCTCGGGTGAATTTTTGGTATTTTTATGAAAACTTTCAATTTTTGATGAATAGTGAAAAAACAATGAGTTATAGTTTAAAAACCAATTTTTTTTAAATATTTATTTATTTTATTTAAATTTAATTATGGTCAAAATAGATACAGAATACCTATATAAGTTCAATGTAATTCATTGGAGTTAGTTTAGAATAATTTTAGATATAAAAATTTTTTATTGAACTTTTCACCGTCTTTTACCCACCTCCTAGGAGAATTTCGAAATTCACGTAAAACTTAATATTACCGCTTCTATGAGTGGAATTTCAAAAATCTGAGAGAAACAGTTAATATCAAGGAGTAAAATGTGATTCAATAAGATAAAAATAATTTTTGGTGAATAGTAACCTTTTACATTTATTTACCACGGTTAAAAGTAAATAGGGTAATTAAGGGTAAAAATGATATTAATATTACCCTAACACTTGTCCTAATTGTATTGGACAAGTGTATCTCGACCCAAAACAACCTTAGTAATAAAATATTATTATTTAGGTGCACTTTAATTTGATTAGGACATTTATTATAATTTAATTCAAAGAAGAGTTAAAAGATTTAAAATCAATGTTTAATTACTAAAACATTTATAATATAGGGTTATACATAAAATAAATTAGACTGTAAATATTCATTAGAAAGATAAAAATATATCCTACATAATTGTATTTTATTTATAATTTTTAGACATTAAATAATTTAATTTATCTATGACATAATGATGATGCAGTAATTACCTAATTAATGAAATATTAAAATAATTGATATTATAAATATCCAAATAAATGTAATTTGAGAGTTTTCATGAATTAAACTAATTTTATCGGTTAATATGACATGTTATTATTTATTTAATTATTTTTCTTCGAAGTCATAATGCTGTTATGATTTTCACAAAAATCAAATTCCAAATAGTGTCAAAATTGACATAAAGGAGTTTTTAAAACAAATATTATATTATTAATTGATATTCAATTCTTAAAAATCTGAGGCTCGACCAATATACTTATATAATGATAGGTGTATCATTAATGAACCAATTGGGGTTCTTTTGGATGTAGATGGTATGTTTATTAACCATATAATATAAAAATACAAAGAAACATCGTAAATGTCAAACTATTTAACTAAGAGTTAAATATAAATGATAAGGTTAATTTACTGACCCAAACATGTCTAATATAAATTGGTTGAAAGGATTTTGACCAATCCCCACCTTATAATTTGAATAATCCACTTTGGAGCCATTATAAATCGAATATGAATTTATTATAAATTAATACTTTATGTGTTTCCTAAAGAGCCCCTCCTCCCCCTTATTAAAGGACTCAAATTCTAACCAATTTTTCACACCCTCAAAGCCTTTTGGTTCACCCAAAACCTGCCCAAATACTCTCTAAACATCCCTAAATTCAACCTAGAGGCCTTAGTTTGACCATAAATCCAACCTATGGAGCCCTTTTGATCAAATAAAAAAGAAGAACCCGAAGAAGAGGTAATGTTTTCTCCACCCTTCTTCAAGTTCCTTTCTTCTTCAACTTCTTCTTTCTTTTTTATTTACTTTCTAAAATTATAACTATAGTATAATATATATACTGTGATGTTATTATAAATATGGTACAACCATATTCATTATTCTATTCATCCTTTGAAAGAAATGTCACCATACGTGCGTACGTACGACTTACCGTCTCCACGTCGTGGTGTAATTGTTATTCAAAAACATTTTTATTTGGATCGGTATGATAATGATATATAATTGATGTAAATAATACATATAACATGATAATTATTCTTTATATATGATATACCATCTAATTATATATTATTTTAATATCAAAAGAATGATATTGTCGCTCGTGCGTACGTACGGACTACCGTCTCCACGAACGCGATGAGATTCATTCCCCATCGTATCCATGCAATTATAATTATAATTTAATGATTAAAAATAATTTTTAAAGACTTGATATCATTCTTTATATGAATAAGAAACAAACTATCCATAACAAACACGACTTATGTAACAAAATATATAAAACAAAATGAGTAAGTTAACACCCGAAACGATGATAATACTAAGATATTATTAACAAATCAATGTTAAAAGATCATATATGATATCATATTAATTTATATGATTCTTGTATAATTTAATAGAAATTATTTCACCATTATATAGGAGGTTAACCTACCCTCACCCAAGGAAAACTACAAGGTAAGGGTTTATTTCACAATCTTTTCATTATCTGAGGTTGTTTATACGTAATTATCTACTGAGACCTCTTTATCATCCACATCCATGTTTCTTAAAAAAAGTATTTCAAATAATTTTTACTATTTTATAGAATATGGGTTAAAGTCATTTTTACCCTTGTTGACTTTTTATAATATTTTTATAGAGGAATCTTTCTGTCGTTTTCCAATCAATGTCCTTTTTAACCTTTTCGACAGAATTAAGGTAAGAATGTATTTTTTTAACTTATACGGAGGTTGCGGATATTTTCCGCCGTTATAAAATCATCCAAGCTTCCCTTACAATCTTATAAGAATATTTTAAAGTAAATTTTTTCTTTTATAATTATGTGACTTTTAAATTATTTAAAAAAAGATATATTTCTCTAAAAAAGTTTTGATTTCATCTATGTCAACATCCTTTGATGGATTTTAGGTTTATTTGAAGTTGATTTGTTATGATACAAAACTTACATATTGTATTGAAGTTTTTGTGATATGTTTGACTGTGGATGTGTTATTTTTATACCATTCATGATTTATGGAGAACGTATTGACATTTCATATGTAAGTTTTAATACGAATGTTTATGTTATGTTTAAACATGTTCATATAAGGAATGCATTAGACTTAATAAGCGACGGGTGGAGCCTGCTATAGCTCCTTGATGTATCAGTAGGTCTCATGAGACAAACTAGTGTCTTAGAACGAGGCCTTGACAAAATCTTATTTTTAGTCTTAGCACGAGGCTTTGGCTACGTGGTTATGATAGTTTGGCATTATACATTCCATCATTATAAAAGTGGTTATTGATATTCCATGTGATTATTCGACTAGTAGAATATCCATGTGAATAAGTAAATGGCATTATTTCATTTTAGGTTTTTCATATTATGCTGAAGTTCAAGTTTAAAAGGCTTTTGATTTAGTTATACATTGCCTTAAATGTGTATGTTTATTTATGAAAGTTTTCACTATATTGTTTCCCTTACTGAGCATTTGAGCTCACCCCTTTATATGTTTTATTTTTCCCAGTATGTGAAGAAATATTTTATGACTGACCTGCAGGGATAGTCTGAAGGGGATATGAGGGTGGACTATGGAGACTATGTTATTGTAGTTTCTCACTTTATGATGTAATGTAACATTTATGAATGTATCTAGTGTTTCCAAGGCTACAAAACTAATTGATCTTTCGAGACTTGATATTTTGTGATCGTGACAATGATAGGTAATAATGCACTAACTCTGGGAAACTGGGGTCAGGGCATTATAGCCGGAGGGGCCTGTCAAGGAGGTGGACCCTGATTGTCCCGCCCGGGCGGTGGTGGTGCATTACGCGGGAGGGCCTTCCGATTCTGAGGATGCTGTGGAGCCAGAGGTTATGCCTGAGGTGGAGGGCCTCTGCAAGGCTGCAGGGCCAGTGCTACTGGTAGTAATTCTAGCTGCCTAGGGGATTCTATTTGGGCCACCATGGCGGGCTCGGCTCTAGAATCTCTCCTTGTTGAGATTACAGGGGCAACAGATGTGCCTGTCGGGCCTGTTTCAGGGCTTCCTCGAGGCGGTGTGCCTTATCTAAGAAGTCTCAGAACCCTTCGGGATAGTTCTCAGTGATCAAGGAGGGAACCAGTTCTGTCTTGACATTCCCTATGCACATCGTCAGTAATTTCTCCTGAGTCAATTGCATATCAAGGGAGTATGTGATCCCCTTCCATCGAGAGATAAAGTTTGCGACTCACTCATCAGGCATTTCTTTGCACTTAAAGCGGTATCTAATGCTGGTATTCTAGGTGGTAGAGCTGAACTTGTAGAGGAACTCCCTGCGAAGGTCCTCCCAGCTGGTCACAGATCCGATAGGGGGCTGGCTATACCAGATGAATGCCAGCGCCTCTAGTGTTTGAACGAAATAGCGGAGCTTGGCAGCCACCTGCTATGATGGAGTCCCCAACATGGGCCCACACCTAGAGTTGAAGTGGGTCAGATGTTGTTGTCGGTCCTGTAACACCCGAGATTTTTATGAGTAATATTTTGTTTTTATGTTATATATATATATCATCAAAGGAATCTTTCACTAGACACTAGCTTGGCTTACTTTACACGCAATCGCGACCTTCCTCGATAGCTTGCGTTGTACGCAATAGCGAGTTTCACTAAATGACGATATGCTATTAAAATATTATTTAAAATAGCCGTTATAAATAGTAATAACCACTTTTTGAAATTTTATCTTTCAAAATGGACCTCATTTTTGGATTCGGAATACCGAAATTAGCCTAGGGTGAAATTTTGGTATTTTTCTGAAAACTTTCAATTTTTTATGAATAGTGAAACCACTAAGTGGTAGGTTAAAAAACTGAATTTTTCATAAAACTTAATTTTACCGCTTCTATGAATGGAATTTCAAAAATCAGATAGACACACTTGATATCAGTAAGTAAAATGTGGTTCAATGAGATAAAAATAATTTTTTGGTGAATAGTAACTTTTTACTTTTTTTACCGCGGTTAAAAGTAAATAGGGTAACTAAGGATAAATATGATATTACTATTACCCTAACACATGTCCTAATTCTATTGGATAAGTGTAATTCAATCAAAAAAACCTTATTAATATAATATGACCATTTAGGTCCACTTGGATTAGATTATGACATTTAATATTATTTTATTTAATTAATAGTTAAAATAGTTAAAATCAAAGCTTAATAACTAAAACATTTTTAATATGAGGTTTTACATAAGATAAATTCGACTATAAATATTAATTAGAAATCTAAAACGATTTCCTACATAATGATATTTTATTTATAATTTTTAGACTTTAAATAAATTAATTTATTTATGACACAACGATGATGCAGTAATTACCCTTTTAAGGAAATGTTAACATAATTGATGTTATAAATGCTCAAATAAATGTAATTTGAGACTTTTTATGAATTCCACTAATTTTCTAGGTTACTATGATATATTAGTGTTGATTTAATAAACTTGGTTCCAACATATAATTATGTTATGACTTACAAAAAAATCATATATCAAATAGTGTCAAAATTGACAAAAAATAGTTTTTAAATCAAATATTATATTATTAATTGTTATTTTATTCCAAAAAATCTAAGGTTCGGCCAAATGACTTATATGAGGATATATATATATTAATAATAATAAACTTGGGGTTCGTTTGGCATGTTATAGTAAGTGTATTAACCATATAGTGTAAGAAAACAAAAAGTCACGGTAAAAGTTAAATTATTTAACTTAGAGTTAAATCTAATTGATAAGGTTAAAATAATAACCTAAACATGTCTAAATCCTATTGGATGATAGGATTTCTACCCATACCCACTTTACCTTTAATATAAGACCCTTTGGAACCATTATAAACCGATTTTGACTTTAATATAAAATAATATTTTGAGATATTCCTAAGGTGCCCCTCTCCTCCCTTATAAAAGGGCACCTCCTCCCCCTCCTCCTCACACCAATTTGAGCACTCAATCTCGGCCAACCCCTGAAATAATCCCTTCTCCACTTCCCTAGAATAATCCTAGAGGTCCTGGTCTTCTTCAAAGACCAATATTAGTTCCCTAAGTGGAGGATTCAAAGAGACGTTTCAAAGAAGAGGTAATATCCATTACCGATGTTTTCAATTTCATTCTTCTTCAACTTCTTCTTATTTATTTGTTTCATGATAAAGTAATAAAATCAGTATTACTTACATACTGATATGTTATTATAAATATGAAACAACCCAAATTCACCTTCTATCCATCCTACGGAAAAATGAAATCACCGCGCGTGCGTACGTATGGAATACCGTCTCCACGCCGTGGTGTAATCTATTTTCCACCATCACCTTACAAGTATGGGTATAATGGTGTAATTAGTAACTATATATGATTATTATAAAGTGATATTGATACTGAAATAGTATAAATACACTTAAATACAATTCCACGATCATGGGAACAATATCATCACTCGTGCGTACGTACGGAATACTATCTCCACGATGTGATGCGACTCGTTCTACATGATCATCATTACATAGTAATTATATAAATGAATTGAATGAATAAATATGATATATGTTACACTAATACCATTCTGGATATAAGGTATCAATAACCATAAAATAAGAATAATAATTTATTCAGAAAAACACGCATAAGAACAAAAGGCAATAAAGACCCGAGTAACAAGTAACAATGAAATATTACTAATAAGAAGCTAAGAATATGACCATATATGATATCATATCAATATTTATGATTCTGTAATAAGTCAATAACATTATTTAGACCATTATACAGGAGCTTCGGACACGTACAAAGCAAATCGGACCTAAGGTAAGGGAAATGTCACAATCTCATTTTATCCGAGATTGTTTATACTTTGGTATTTACTGGGGTGTATTTTATCATCCACATCCATGTTTCCAAAATATGTAATATTTATATACTTATACAATAGTTTATATCAAATTTTACCCTTCGGTGAGATTTTAGTAAAAGATATGAAAGGAATCTTTTGGCGTTCTTCGTACGAGGTACTTTTTGACTTTTCCGACAAAAGTACGAGAAGAATGTTTTTTTTAACATATACGGAATGAATGGATTTTTAAAACATTATTTCCAAGAAGCTTCCTTTAAAAGTTTTCAAACTTATTTTTAATCAACTTCTTTTAGATTAAAATTGTATGACATGTTAATAGAGGAAAAATGTATTTGAAGTAGAAAGGATATTTTCCTCAAGAATGGAGTTCAAATGTTTTATCAAAATTATTTTCCATCTAAGATAATATAGGGTTCTGTTTTTATCCCTATTTTTACATTGATTTGATTATGTTTTGAGGGAATTACTTTTATGAAGTCATTTACCTTATATGATTTGTTTTATGATGTCATGATGTTTCAAGAATCCCATTTTTGTTACATGTGTTATGCGATGATGTATGATTTATGATTATGTGGCACACATAAGAAAGGATTCATTATAAGATGGGTGGGACCTATATCTCCCTCCAATTCATTGGGTAAAGATTTATATCTCATGAGATAGACATGGCTGGAACGGAAGGTTATTTCGGTTCAGTGATACAGGACTGAAACGAGGAGTGAACTCGATTCAGAAATGGACTTTGTTCGCTAAGATAGTCTTGGAAATGAGTCATGACTAACAAGAAATGATTTTATATGATTATGTGTGCATGCCACAAAGTTTCAAGTTTTATGTTATGATTATGGGGATCTCATTTTCACTTCTATGATTTATTCCATGTTAAGATATTATGATCTCTTTTGCAGGTTATGATTTTCAAAAAGATATGATATGATTTTTATTTCCATTATTTGCCCTTGGTGAGCATTTGAGCTCACCCTTTTTGTATGTTTTCTTTTCCCCAGGTTAGGAATATGGATATTAAGTAGAATATGCTAAAAGGGACCCTAGGTATGATGAAATAAATGGGAGACACTATAGAAGATTTATGAACCAGTTGTTTATGTTTCCCAATTTCTAAAGACACCATACCTATACGGTCCTTTGTGGTTTTGTCATATGTTGTAATAAGTGTGCTTCAATTTTGAAGTATTAACAATGTATGTAAAGTATGGGTCGTTATAGTTGGTATCAGAGGAAAGGTATAGTCAACCTTTGGAAACTAGGATGTGAAAGCCTTAGTAAGAACCCTAAGGATAAGTCTAAGCATAGAACAAAATCTTAGTGTTTTAGAAATGGCAATGAATAACCTAGGATAAGACCTTAAGCGTGAAAATTTTATTCTTGAATTATGTGGTTTTCCTATTATAATTAGTGTTGCTCACACTATTCTTCTTGGTTTTAGTCAATGGCTGGAACCCGAAGGAACCGTGTTAATGAGTAATGTGATGGGAAATGCAATGATTGTCCCCCTGAGCAACCAAATGATATGGGAGCTGGAATGAAAAATCTTGTAGCCATGCCCACACAACTTTCTCAAGCTATGAATCATGCAGGACTTCCAAACAAGAAAAGGAAGGAGCAACATTCTGTTGAATCCTTCATGAGGCAGCGTCCACCTTCTTTCAACAGGTCTACTGATCCATTAGTTGTTGAACAATGGATTAGTACTACTGAAAAGATATTTTTAGTTCTTCAATGTTCTGAACATGATAAAGTCATCCTAGCAGTGTATCGTTTGGAAGGAGATGCTGATCAATGGTGGAATCTTATTAAGAATACGAGGCAAAGGGATGAAATTGAGTCCATGAAATGGGACGAGTTCAAGAACTTATTTTTCAATAAGTACTTCCCTTGTATTCTCCGAACAAAGATGGAGAAAGAGTTTCTTGAACTGAAGCAAAGGGATGATGAATCTGTTGGTACCTATGAAGCAAATTTTACAAGACTTGCAAGGTACGCTTCTGGTATTATTTTCCAACCTGAGAGTAAGATCGATCGATTCTTTAGTGGCTTAAAACCAAGTCTTCGAAGGGCGTTAGCCATAAGGGACTTCAATAGCTACGAGGAAATCGTTCGATGTGATCTCAAAGTCGAGATGGAGATTGGAGTAACCCATCAGTCATATGGGTTTGATAAGAAGAGGAAAATGGAATTCAAAGGAAAATCTAAAGAGCACACTGAAAAGAAGATGAGCTTTCCCTTATGCTCAAAGTGTGGAAAGAAACATGGAGGGATTTGTCTTAAAGGGACAAGTAAATATTTCAAATGTGGAAAGGAAGCTCATCGTGCATTTGAATGCCGCGATAATGGGAAGAATATGTCTAATGATGAAAACAAAGGAAGGGATACACAGAATGAACCTACTACACTTCAATGTTTCAAGTGCAAGGAGATGGGGCATTATGCCAATCAATGCCCAAATCCAAGGGTTGATGATGATGGTCGACGTCAACCAACTCTTAAGGCTAAAGACAAAGGAACGTCACATGCAATTTCTATCAGCGATGTGGAGTATGATAACGAAGTGGTGAAAGGTACACTTACCATCCACTCTAAAGTAGAAAATGTTTTATTTGATTTTGGATCCACCCACTCTTTTATTTCTGAAGAATTTTCTAAGGGTATCACCATATTACCTCAACAATTAGATGTTGAGTTAGCTGTGACAACACCTAATAGCACATCAATCGCATCAAAAGTTTATAATTCTTCTCCAATTGACGTTTGTGGGAAAGTGATTCCTGCAAATCCTGTGATCCTTCCTTTAGTGTAATTCGATGTGATTATTGGCATGGATTGGCTTTCTTTATATGGAGCTCATATCAATTGCCAAAGAAGGGAAGTCACATTTCATATTCCAGATCAATCTATGATCGTCTATCAATGCAAGGATGAACATAACCTTCCAGTGGAAATTTCTTCCATTTTATGGGTATTGATTCCACTAAATGAAGGTTATTTATCTGAAATGGTTGGTGAGAAACCTGCGATTAAGAATATGCCCATCGTACGGGAGTTTGATGATGTCTTTCCAGAGGAATTATCGGGTCTTCCACCAAATCGTGAAGTTGAGTTTTCAATAGAACTCGTACCGGGTGCTTTCCCTATTTCAAAGACACCTTATAGAATGGCCCCAATTGAGTTGCAGTAATTGAAGAAGCAACTCCAAGAGAATCTTGATAAGGGATTCATACGCCCTAGTGCGTCACCTTGGGGAGTACCTGTTCTATTTGTTAAGAAGAAAGATGGATCAATGAGACTCTGCATTGATTATCGATAACTTAACAAGATCACTATCAAGAACAAATATCCTCTCCCACGCATTGATGACTTATTTGACCAACTACGCAGGGCTCAATACTTTTCCAAGATTGATCTTCGTTCAGGGTATCATCAATTAAGGGTCAAAAGGAAGGATATACCAAAGATGACTTTCCGTACAAGGTATGGACACTATGAATTTATAGTGATGCCATTTGGTCTTACTAATGCCCCCGATATCTTCATGGATCTAATGAATAGAGTCTTTAGAGACTATCTTGATCAATTTGTGGTAGTCTTTATAGACGATATTCTTGTCTATTCAAAGAGAAAGGAAGATCATGTAGATCATTTGAGAATTATATTGAAGACCCTGAGAAAGGAGAAGCTTTATGCCAAATTTACCAAGTGTGAATTTTGGCTTCAAAAAGTTTCATTTTTGGGTCACATAATCTCAAAAGAGGGGATATCTGTGGATCCAGAAAAAACAGAGGTTATCGAAAGATGGTCGAGACCAACAACTGTAACTGAGATCCGAAGTTTTCTTGGTTTGGCTGGATATTATCGACGTTTAGTAAAATATTTTTCACGATTATCTAATCCACTCACCAAGTTGACTCGGAAAGGAGTTACGTGTGTTTGGACAGAGGAATGTGAAGAGAATTTCAAGGAGTTGAAAAGAAGGTTATCCAGTGCACCTGTGCTCACACTGTCTTGTAGTGGAGAAAGGTTTGTGATCTACAGTGATGCATCCAAGAAGGGATTGGGGTGTGTTCTTATGAAAAATGATATGGTGATAGCTTATGCCTCACAACAGTTGAAAATCCATGAGCAATATTACCCAACACATGATTTGGAGTTAGCTGCGGTAATATTTGCATTAAAGATTTGGAGGCATTACCTTTATGGTGAAAGGTGTGATATTTATACTGATCATAAAAGTTTAAAGTATATTTTCACAAAAAAGGAGCTGAATATGCATCAAAGAAGATGGTTGGAGCTGATTAAGGATTATGACTGCTCAATCCATTACCACCCTGGGTAAGCAAACAAGGTGGCAAATGCATTAAGTCGACAACACCATGCTAGTTTATCCATGATGAGGATCACAAAAGATCCAATATTTATGGATTTACAAAGGATGGATCTTGGAATTATAATGGAAGGGGAAAAATCTTATCTTTCTCAAATGAATGTTCAACCATCTATTCATGTGAAGATTAAAGAGGCACAGAAAGAAGATGTCGAGTTACAAAAGAAGGTGAGAAATGTTCCTGAATTCAACCTTGATTGTGATGGGATAATAAAGTTCAGGAATCGGGTTTCTGTTCCTCCCATCCTCGAATTAAAGAAGGATCTGCTGGATGAGGCTCATAGTTCTTCATTCTCTATTCATCCTGGAAGCACGAAGATGTATAGGGACCTGAAAGAGTACTTCTGGTGGGATGGCATGAAAAGAGATGTTTCTAAATATGTCTCTCGATGCTTGGTTTGTCAACAAGTTAAAGCTGAGAGATAGAAGTCTAAGGGGATGTTACAACCATTACCCATACCCGAATGGAAATGGGAAAACATCACTATGGACTTTGTCACAGGACTTCCTAAAACATCCAAAGGCAATAATGCTATCTGGGTCATAGTTGATCGTCTTACAAAGTCTGCACACTACATTTCTATTAGAGAGGATTTCTCTCTAGATCAGCTTGCCAGGATATATGTAAAGGAAGTGGTATGATTGCATGGAGTACCACTTTCTATTATATCTGATCGGGATCCGAGATTTACCTCGATGTTCTGGCGAAGTCTTCAGCATACTCTGGATACAGAGTTGAGTTTCTGCACTGCTTATCATCCTCAGACAGACGGTCAGTCTGAGAGAACAATTCAAACCCTAGAAGATATGTTGAGAGCTTGCTCTATGGATTTCAAAGGAGGTTGGGATCAACACCTACCTTTGGTGGAATTTTCTTATAATAATAGCTTTCACTCCATTATTCATATGGATCCTTATGAAGCTCTCTATGGAATGAAATGCAGGACTCCAACTTTCTGGGATGAAGTTGGGGAAAGAAAGCTATTAGGACCTGATCTCGTTGATGTAATGGCAGAAAAGGTCAGATCTATTCAACAACACATAAGAGCAACTCAGAGTCGACAGAAAAGTTATGCCGACAACCGAAGAAAAGACCTAGAGTTTGAAGTGGGTGATAAAGTGTTCTTACAAATATCTCCCTGGAAGAGGGTTATGAGATTTGGAAAGAAGGGGAAGTTGATCCCTAGATATATCGGTCCTTTCGAAATACTGGATCGTGTTGGAAAAGTAGCTTACCTATTGGCGCTTCCACCGAATCTCTCTCAAGTTCACGATGTGTTCCATGTATCTCTCCTAAGAAAGTACATACCGGATCCTTCACATGTACTCAAGTCAGAAGTTGTACCGATGGAGCAAGATCTTTCTTATGAAGAACAACCGATAGAGATTCTGGATCGTAGTGAAAAATTCCTACGAAACAAGACCACTTGATTGGTGAAAGTTTTATGGAGGAACCAACAACTTGAAGAAGCTACATGGGAGCTTGAGGATATGATGAGGGAGAAGTATCCTCATCTGTTTGTTACAAAGTGACGAATTTCGAGGGCGAAATTCTTTTTAAGGGGGGTAGAATGTAACACCCGAGATTTTTATGAGTATTATTTTGTTTTTATGTTATATATATATATATCATCAAATGAATCTTTCACTACACACTAGCTTGGCTTACTTTACACGCAATCACGACCTTCCTCGATAGTTTGCGTTGTATGCAATCCCGAGTTTCACTAAACGACGATATGCTATTAAAATATTATTTAAACTAGCTGTTATGAATAGTAATAACCACTTTTTGAAATTTTATCTTTCAAAATGGACCTCATTTTTGGATTCGAAATACCGAAATTATCCTAGGGTGAAATTTTGGTATTTTTCTGAAAACTTTCAATTTTTGATGAATAGTGAAACCACTAAGTGGTAGGTTAAAAAACTGAATTTTGCATAAAACTTAATTTTACCGCTTCTGGGAATGGAATTTCAAAAATCCGACAGACACGGTTGATATCAGTAAGTAAAATGTGGTTCAATGAGATAAAAATAATTTTTTGGTGAATAGTAACTTTTTACTTTTTTTACCGCGGTTAATAGTAAATAGGGTAACTAAGGGTAAATATGATAATACTATTACCCTAACACATGTCCTAATTATATTGGATAAGTGTAATTCGACCAAAAACAACCTTATGAATATAATATGACCATTTAGGTTCACTTGGATTAGATTATGACATTTAATATTATTTTATTTAATGAATAGTTAAAATAGTTAAAATCAAAGTTTAATAACTAAAACATTTTTAATATGGGGTTATACATAAGATAAATTCGACTATAAATATTCATTAGAAACCTAAAAAGATTTCTTACATAATGATATTTTATTTATAAATTTTAGACATTAAATAAATTAATTAATTTATGACACAACAATGATGCAGTAATTACCCTTTTAAGGAAATGTTAACATAATTGATGTTATAAATGCTCAAATAAATGAAATTTGAGACTTTTTATGAATTACACTAATTTTCTAGGTTACTATGATATATTAGTGTTGATTTAATCAACTTGTTTCGAACATATAATTCTGTTATGACTTTCAAAAAAATCATATATCAAATAGTGTCAAAATTGACACAAAATAGTTTTTAAATCAAATATTGTATTATTAATTGTTATTTTATTCTTAAAAATTTAAGGTTCGGCCAAATGACTTAGATAAGGATATATATATTAATAATAATAAACTTGGGGTTCGTTTGGCATGTTATAGTAAGTGTATTAACCATATGTGTAGGAAAACAAAAAGTCACGGTAAAAGTTAAATTATTTAACTTAGAGTTAAATCTAATTGATAAGGTTAAAATAATAACCTAAACTTGTCTAAATCCTATTGGTTGATATGATTGCGACCCATCCCCACTTTACCTTCTAAATAAGACCCTTTGGAACCATTATATACCGATTTTGACTTTAATGTAAAATAATATTTTGAGATATCCCTAAGGTGCCCCTCTCCTCCCTTATAAAAGGGCACCTCCTCCCCATCCTCCTCACACCAATTTGAGCACTCAAGCTCGGACAACCCCTGAAAAAATCCCTTCTCCACTTCCCTAGAATAATCCTAGAGGTCCTGGTCTTCTTCAAAGACCAATCTTAGTTCCCTATGTGGAGGATTCAAAGAGGCGTTTTAAAGAAGAGATAATATCCATTACCGATCTTTTCAATTTCTTTCTTTTTCAACTTCTTCTTCTTTAGTTGTTTCATGATAAAGTAATAACATCAGTATTACTTACATACTGATATGTTATTATAAATATAAAACAACCCTAATTCACCTTCTATCCATCCTACGGAAAAATGAAATCACCGCGCGTGCGTACGTACGAAATACCGTCTCCACGCCGTGGTGTAATCTATTCTCCACCATCACCTTACAAGGATGGGTATAATGGTGTAATGAGTAACTATATATGATTATTATAAAGTGATATTGATACTGAAATAGTATAAAAATACTTAAATACAATTCCACGATCATGGGAACAATATCATCGCTTGTGCGTAAGTACGGAATACCATCTCCACGATGTGATGCGACTCGTTCTACATGATCATCATTAAATAGTAATTATATAAATGAATTGAATGAATAAATATGATATATGTTACACTAATACCATTCTGGATATAAGGTATCTATAACCTTAAAATAAGAATAAGAATTTATTCGGCAAAACACGCATAAGAACAAAAGGCAATAAAGACCCGAGTAACAAGTAACAATGAAATATTACTAATAAGAAGCTAGGAATATGACCATATATGATATCATATCAATATGTATGATTCTGGAATAAGTCAATAATATTATTTAAACCATTATACAGGAGCTTCGGACACATACAAAGCAAATCGGACCTAAGGTAAGGTAAATGTCACAATCTCATTTTATCCGAGATTGTTTATACTTTAGTATTTACTGGGGTGTATTTTATCATCCACATCCATGTTTCCCCAATATGTAATATTTATATCCTTATACAATAGTTTATATCAAATTTTACCCTTTGGTGAGATTTTAGTAAAAGATATGAAAGGAATATTTTGGTGTTTTTCGTACGAGGTACTTTTTGACTTTTCCGACAAAAGTACGAGAAGAATGTTTTTTTTACTTATACGACATGAATGGATTTTTAAAACATTATTTCCAAGAAGCTTCCTTTAAAAGTTTTCAAGATTATTTTTAATCAACTTCTTTTAGATTAAAATTGTATGACATGTTAAGAAAGGAAAAATGTATTTGAAGTAGAATGGATATTTTCCTCAAGAATGGAGTTCAAATGTTTTATCAAAATTATTTTCCATCTAAGATAATATAGGGTTCTGTTTTTATCCATATTATTACATTTATTTGATTATGTTTTGAGGGAATTATTTTTATGAATTCATTTACCTTATATGATTTGTTTTATGATGTCATGAGGTTTCAAGAATCCCATTTTTGTTACATGTGTTATGCGATGATGTATGATTTATGATTATGTGGCACACATAAGAAAGTATTCATTATAAGATGGGTGGGACCTATATCTCCCTCCAATTAATTGGGTGAAGATTTATATATCATGAGATAGACATGGCTGGAACGGAAGGTTATTTCGGTTCAGTGATACAGGACTGAAATGAGGAGTGAACTCGGTTCAGAAATGGACTTTGTCCGCTAAGATAGTCTTTGCAATGAGTCATGACTAACAAGAAATGATTTTCCATTATTATGTGTGCATGCCACAAAGTTTCAAGTTTTATGTTATGATTATGGGGATCTCATTTTCACTTCTATGATTTATTCCATGTTAAGATATTATGATCTCTTTTGCAGGTTATGATTTTCAAAAAGATATGATATGATTTTTATTTCCTTTATTTGCCCTTGCTGAGCATTTGAGCTCACCCTTTTTGTATGTTTTCTTTTCCCCAGGTCAGGAAGATGGATATTAAGTAGAATTTTCTAAAAGGGACCCTAGATATGATGAAATAAATGGGAGACACTATAGAAGATTTATGAACCAGTTGTATATGTTTCCCAGTTTCCAAAGACACTATACCTATACGGTCCTTTGTGGTTTTTTCATATGTTGTAATAAGTGTGCTTCAATTTTGAAGTATTAAAAATGTATGTAAAGTATGGGTTGTTATAGGTCCCCTATCCCGTTAAAGGGCGAGAAGGTGGGATTCCTGAAACCCATAGGCGCCATCATATCATCCACCCAAGATGGGTATGGCTTTCCATCTGGTGGGATTGCAACCTACCGCATTTCCATTTCCTCAAGGCGGGCTATGAGTGCCACCATAGAATCATCTTGGAAGGGGTCCCAATCTTGATAGGGATCCCTAACCACGAGTGCATTATCAGGCTCTTCAACACGGTAGACGGGTACAGCGGCTCATGGAGCGACTGGTGGAACGGCCTGCGGGCCAGCTGTGGGAACCTGGGCCGGATTCCTTGGATTGCTGCACCGTTCGGGAGGGTTTGGTGAGACATATTGTGCCCTCTTTCCGTGAGCTCCGACTTCAACCCTATCAGTGGGAGACGCATGATTCGAGTTTCCCAGAGGAATCTCGCTGAGGTGTAGTTTCTCCTGCACCTGCTTCCCCGACCTAGGATCACCATAGTTGGGTTGTCCCTCTACAATTCATTCATCCAGGCGTTCGTCGACAAACCTCTTCTGCTCAGAAATTTGCTGGTGTAACTAGATATTCTTGGGGTCCTCCTCCATCTTCTGCAATGAGATGGATGGGTCAGAGTGCTTGATTGCTCCGACATGCTCTTTTCCCTTACCAGCATTCCGGATGAGTATCAATGCCTTGGTGGGAATAGGGAGACCCATGAGGTTCCTCTGCTGAGGAGCAATCCTCCCTAATGCATCCAACAATGGTGGCACACCCTTTGGGGGTTAGTCTTCATCAACAAAATCTCTCTCTTCCTCCTTGTCCATGACGTCGACCATTTGGGCCGTGACCCTTCCTGGGGGCATGTCCTCAATATCACATAGTGAGTCAGGCTGCCATCAGATAGGGCTGAGGAGGAGGGAATCATACTTCCACCATCCACAGACTTCCACGTGGGGGGTAGCCTCCCAGGTAATTTTGCCGAGTACCTTGATACTCTGAATAGATTTCTGCTGGAGGGCCTCACGGTGGCCTGGCGACTTAGGGCCTCACTAGATGGCACTGCTCGCTGATGTCTTCTAACTGCGTTTGGCATATTGGATAAACTACGCACTGATTAAGGAGACTAAAATACATTGCCCAGAGGGTGTATCAGAAACACTCAACTTACTCTGGGGTGAGGGACTCAGGTATGCAGAAATCCCATGCTGCTGCGGGCCAGAAATTCTCGGGGAAGTGGTCCACCGCAAGGATTCTCCAGAAGCTCCTCAGCTAAAATTTAGGGTCTATCCCTTGATTACCGCACTAGCTAATTGGGAGTGGATGAGGAACTGGAAGTGGTAATGAGGTAGGCTGCTGGGATTGCAGGTTGGCCGGCGGAGAATAAGGCGAATGGGCTGACTGGCTGCCGATTCTCGGGTTGTACTCCGAAGAGTGTAGTGACATGGCCGCTATGTCACGATAGGACGAGCTAATGACTTCTGTTCCTGGCTCAGGGTCCAGGACTTTTGGTGGTGGGTCACACTGCTGATCGCCTGCCATAGATCCCCAGAATAGCTCTATGTGATCTCTTGTGGAGGTAGAAATCCCTTCTAGCGATGATGGTGGTGACTGCACGACTGTAACCTGCGGGGTCTCCAGATTTTCATCCTGCTAGATAAAACTACGACGGGAGCAGGGAATCCAGTATACCTCACATTCAGGGACCACCAGGCTAATGCACCTTGTCCCTGCCCCATCCCTGGACTCGGACGAGCGAGGGGAGGGTTCCTGAGCTGAATCACACTCTGCTTCAGATTCTGATAAGTGGACCGGTTTGAACTCCGTACGGGCATTCTTAGGATTCTTCTTTTGGCGGCGAGGACCTACCTTCCTACCCTTGGGTGGCTCCTCGGGATAGGGCAGATTTCTAAAAAGGGGTCCTTTGGCCGCACTAGTGCTAGGGAAGAGAGGACTTCTACCTGAGTAGGCCGAGGTGCGAGGAGAACTGAGACAAATGTCGAAGGGGACATGGGGAGGACCTCCATGATTAGCACTGGAGTGGGAAAAACCTCCACCGAAACCGGAAGGATCATTTGGAGGACCTCCATGCTTGGTGCAGGTGGAGCGTGGCTGGCCTTCACCTCTCTGGTTGCCGGGGCGAGAAGTACCTTCACTAGTTGTGAAGAAGATGTAGGGAGGATCCCCCACTGGAGAGACACTGGATGGGTAATGTATCCTTTTCGACAGTTGGGGGCTGGAGGAAGGGCTCCATACTCAGTGTGATGGGCATGGGAGAGGCTTCTGTACCGAACATCACCGCCACGGGGAAGACCTTCATTCAGATTGGGGGTAGCACGGGGCACATCTCCTTACTGATCCTCAATGCGGGGAAGACCCATGATCTATATGGTAGTGGTACGGGGAGGACCTCCATACAGGTTGGCATCGTTGTGGGTTGATTCACGATGACCCCTGCTTGTGCCTGTGACCAGGAGAGTCGACCCAGCCTACTCGTGGGGCGGTTGGGGCCATGATCCTGATTGGGCGTATGAGCGCCCCTACTCAGTGTGTGTAGGGACTTGATGATATGCGTCAGTGGTGGCTCGGGCCATAGTATCTGTCGACGTTGATGCCCCTTGGTGGGAATCCTCCTCATCCCGTGCATGACTCTAGTGTCGGGTCGGATGAGCCGGGGCTGGTGGTGCAGGTGCATAGCCTAACTGCTCCTCCAGCAAGGCCGGGTGGCAGCGCTGATGCGGATGAGTGGGGGACCTTACTGGGAGCCCCTGGATTGAGACTCTGATTGGGCTAGGCCGGACGTCGCCCACCTCATCAGCGTAGGGTAGGGATTCGTCAAAGCGCTCCAGGGACAGGCTCCTGAAATGATTGAATGTTGGGGTGGGGAGCAGAGGCTTCTTGCACTGTCCTCGGGGGCAGTGTTGACGGTGGGTTTTGGAGGCCTCCAAGATCAGTCGGGCCTTATCCCGGGTTGGGATTATGCCCTCCTCCTCGTAATGACGTACGAGGTCATTAATTACCCTCTGTTGGATAACTTCCAATGGGCAGACGGGGCGTGGGCACCCCACGGTCATAGACACAGAAGCCATTGCGGAAGTGGTGAAGCCACGCGGAGGGGCGGTGCTGGCGTTTTCCCTGCCCCTACGTAGGCGGGCGGGTAGGGATCGTGTTCTTGTGGCAGTAACCTGATTCTTGAGAAGTATAGATATGAAATCGTCAGTTCTGAAAGAAAAAAGGAATCGACGACCAATGCCCCTGCGCCATCCCGTCTTCTGTGACTGGTAAGAGGGATCCACGCTGACAATGTCGTAGAACAGGATGACCAACATTCTACTACCCCAACTTCTGGTGAGTTTCCCGCTAGGCCCACTATTTTCTTGGTGGGACCCGGTGCCAGATAGCAGGACCCGGTGACACGTCAATCCATGCATTCCCTGAGCGCTACTAATCTCCATTTTTAGGAGAATCCATTCATGTCGGGTTCACCATTTCTATTTCTAACTCTTTCGCTGGGGCTCGCACGTCCGTCTTCTTGAGTACGACAGGCACGGCTTTGTTACCCCGTATTCCCACTTTCCAAAGGTGAGTGGCATCCATTCCTTATTTAGGGAAATTTTCTTATTGATTGAAATAGGATGATGGGATGTTGGTTCTTCCTTCCGTGGATTCCTCCTTGGAACTCGTCACCTAGTCCGGGTCTCCCTCATAAATTTGAACGTTGTTCGTGAAACTCTTCCCAGCACTATATCTTCATGGAAACTAGTTAATTACGATGCTTCTGTCAGGACATTACAAGGCGTCCTGTCAGGGCAGAAAACTTCGGTTAGGGGAGTAGTCACGCTGGGCATCACTGGAATGTCTAGACATTGGGGATTGGTGTGTCCCTCTTCTGTCCTTTATTATAAGGCTTCTCGAGGGCGCGGAAGCCCATGGAATCCCACATCAAACACAGGTAATCATATGCCATGGGCATGTATCATAGGATTTCCTCTGATTCCCATGTTTAACATAGGGTATGCCACATGTTTAATGTCCAGTGGAGACGGATCGGGTTGATCAGAACACAGATTAAAGTGGATCAGATGGAGGAACTCACCTGGAGGGAACACCGATATTGGGTCCAACACGTGGGTGACTTCTCAAATTCTATGGGAGGGAATGCGGTGGAATGATCTCTGCGTGATGTGGTATCCCATGTAAGAATCAGGATGGAAGATAGTTTTGGGCTTGAGCCTTGAAGAGACCTCCTACGTATCCTCATGGCAGGGAATCAAAGTCCGCGTAGTTCATCTGGCACTGGCGTACCATCGAATGAGGTTGACAAAGACTTACCACTGAAGGAGGTTTCATAGACTTACTTCTGGATGAGGTCGAACCGAAGTGAAGTAGGTCGGAATGACCGGGTGGTGGGCTTGAACCTCAAAGAGGCTTCCTATGTACCACACCTTGACATGGATCAAAGACCACGTAGTTCAGATGGAAAATACAGTTTAACGCCATGCGGGTTAGGGGTGAACTGACATGAAGAAGGACCCGGGGTCCAATGGGTGGTGGTATTGATCCTCAATAAGGATTTCTACATTCCTTGCCTTGGAATGGATCAAAGACCACATAATTCAGGATGGGGTGTGTCGGTGAACCGATGTGAGGATAAACCTGGGGCTTGATGGGTGTTGGGCTTGAACCTCGTGGAGGATTCCTATGCACCACGCCATGACATGGATCAATGTCCCTGTAGTTCAGGGGGAAAGGGGCTTGGCACACCGACACAAAGATGGTCGAGGACAATTATTGTTGGTATTACACCTCATGGAGGCTTCCTACGTACCATGACTTGATATGGATCAATGTCCCCATAGTTCGGGTGGTTGTCGGTGAACCGAAGTTATGGTTGACCGGGGGTCCAGGTGGGCTTTAACCTTGTGGAGGATTCCTACGTACCATGCCTTGACATGGATCAACGTCCCCATAGTTCAGGTGGAATGGGTCTTGGCACACCGACACTGAGACTGTAGGGGCCAATGGTTGTTGGGCTTGAACCTTGTGGAGGCTTCTTATATACCATGTCTTGACTTGGATCAATGTCCCCATAGTTTGGGTGGGTTTCGGTGAACCGACGTGAAGGTGGACTAGGGGTCTAGGTGGGCGTTGGGCTTGAACCTCGTGGAGGATTCCTACGTACCATGCCTTGATAGGGATCAAAGTCCCCATAGTTCGGGTGGGTGTCGGTGAAACGACGTGAATGGGGGTTGGGGGTCTAGGTGGGTGTTGGGTTTGAACCTCGTGGAGGCATCCTACATAACTTTTCATGACATGGATCAAAGTCCCCATTGTTCGGGTGCATGTCGGTGAACTGACGTGAAGGCGGACCGGGGGTCCAGGTGGGCTTGAACCTCGTGGAGGATTCCTACGTACCATGAATTGACATGGATCAAAGTCCCCATAGTTCAGGTTGGTGTCAAAGAATATAGTTTAATGTCATACAGGATGGGGCGATGTCATGTTCTATGCTTACTCTAAGCCCACGTGAGTCATGCTCGCTGTGAGAAACAAGAGGCAGAAAAGACCTGACAACCACTTCACGAAAGGTGCGTCCGTGGGAAGTGAATAGGGGATTATGTGTTGAGCGGCCCAAGAAGTGTCAGGGCTTACTCCATGATGGAGGCCCAAGGGAAACAAAGTGCAGAAGGTGAGGGATTTGGGACCGAAGAAAGGAGTAGCCTCGTTCCCTATCACGCCCTACGCTGGCCTTGGGACTGAAGAAGTGAGGGGGAGCATGGGTGCTGTCTCTTGCAAGAATGGTTAGGGGATTACACCAAGGTGGCTGCCCTTCGCCCATGGACAAACTCCACTCCCAGAAAGAGGATATCATCCCATGTGGAAACTAGAGGGCTTGGAGAATGTCCAAGGTTGGGGCAGCCTGAGTGCGAGGCATGGAGAGAGGTCACAATTTAACGTCGTGTGTTGAGGACAATGGTGCTTGGATGTTTAACGTCCTACAGCTCAGACAAGGAGGGTTTTCTCCACACCCCTAGGACTTACATAACTGGTACTCTATGCACCTTGTGGGTGGGAAGGCATCGACAAGGCCGTACTGAGGGGGTGTCGCTGAGCGAACCATCGAGGGGTACACACTAGCGTGGCTATGCGAAGAAGCAATAGCCATTAGTGTGCCCATATGAAGAAGCATTAGGCGAAGCAACCCAACAAGAGGAATCATCCAGGGGACTTTGAATTCGCATCGTGAAAACCTAGAGGGTCACACAGGAAAAAGATTTTCCAAGAATAGGGGTCCATAGGCAGGGGCCTTGTGGATCTCTATTCATCCGCGTGGTGTAGGGCACTTGTGAAGGGGTGTGCTTCACGAAGTGTGGTGCCTTAGCCTTAGCATGGGGTGGAGGTGAAAATGGGAGGTTCTTCACGAAGTGGAAGTGTAACACCCGAGACTTTTATGTTATATAAATCATCAAAGGAATCTTTTTCTATACAACACTTGCTTGGCTTGCTTTACACGCAATCGCGACCTTCCTCGATAGCTTGCGTCGTACGCAATACTGAGTTTCACTAAACAACATTATGCTATTAAAACTAGCCGTTATGAATAGTAATAACCACTTTTTGGAATTTTATAAATTTTATTTTTTCAAAATGGACTTCATTTTTGGACTCAGAATATCGAAATTAGCCTAGGGTGAAATTTTGGTATTTTTCTGAAAACTTTCAATTTTTGATGAATAGTGAAACCACTAAGTGGTAGGTTAAAAACTGAATTTTGCATAAAACTTAATTTTACCGCTTCTGTGATTGGAATTTCGAAAATCCGAGAAACACGGTTAATATCAAGGACTAAAATGTGGTTCAATGAGATGAAAATATTTTTTTGGTGAATAGTAACTTTTTACTTTTTTTACCGCGGTTAATAGTAAATAGGGTAACTAAGGGTAAATATGATATTAATATTACCCTAACACATGTCCTAATTCTATTGGACAAGTTTAATTCGACCAAAAACAAACTTAGGAATAAAATATGACCATTTAGGCCCACTTGGATTAGATTAAGACATTTATTATTAATTTATTTAAAGAAGGGTTAAAATAGTTAAAATCAAAGTTTAATAAGTAAATCATTTTTAATATGGGGTTATACATAAGATAAATTAAATTGTAAATATTCATTAGAAAGCTAAAAAGATTTCCTACATGATGATATTTTATTTGTAATTTTTAGACATCAAATAATGTAATTTATTTATGACACAAAGATGATGCAGTAATTATCTTATTAATGAAATATTGACATAATTGATGTTATAAACACCAAAATAAATGTAATTTGAGACTTTTTATGAATTCAACTAATTTTATAGGTTACTATGATATATTAATGTTGATTTAATCAACTTGGTTCGAACATATAATTCTTTTATGACTTTCACAAAAATCATATATCAAATAGTGTCAAAATTGACACAAAATAGTTTTTAAATCAAATATTATATTATTAATTGTTATTTTATTCCTAAAAATCTAAGGTTCAGCCAAATGACTTAGATAAGGATATATATTTTAATAATAAAAAATTTGGGGTTCTTTTGGCATGTTATAGTAAGTGTATTAACCATATAGTGAAAGAAAACAAAAAGACATGGTAAAAGTTAAATTATTTAATTTAGAGTTAAATCTAATTGATAAGGTTAAAATAATACCCTAAACTTGTCTAAATCCTATTGGTTGATAGGATTTCGACCCTTCCCCACTTTATCTTCGAAATAAGACCCTTTGGAACCATTATAAACCGATTTTGACTTTAATATAAAATAATATTTTGAGATATTCCTAAGGTGCCCCTCTCCTCCCTTATAAAAGGGCACCTCCTCCCCCTCCTCCTCACACCAAATTGAGCACTCAAGCTCGGCCAACCCCTGACATTTTCTCCTCTCCACTTCCCTAGAATAATCCTAGAGGTCCTGGTCTTCTCCAAAGACCAATCTTAGTTCCTTAAGTGGAGGATTCAAAGAGGCGTTCCAAAGAAGAGGTAATATCCATTACCGATCTTTTCAATTTCTTTCTTCTTCAAATTATTCTTCTTTAGTTGTTTCATGATAAAGTAATAACATCAGTATTACTTACATACTGATATGTTATTATAAATATGAAACAACCCTATTTCACCTTCTATCCATCCTACGGAAAAATGAAATCACCACGCGTGCGTACGTACGGAATACCGTCTCCACGTCGTGGTGTAATCTATTTTCCACCATCACCTTACAAGGATGGTTATAATGGTGTAATGAGTAACTAAATATGATTATTATGAAGTAATATTGATACTGAAATAATATATATATACTCCAATACAATTCCACGATCATAGGAATGATATCATCACTCGTGCGTACGTACGGAATACCGTCTCCACGATGTGATGCGACTCGTTCTACATGATCTTCATTTCATAATGATTATATAAATGAATTGAATGAATGAATATGGTATATAATACACTAATACCATTCTGGAAATGAATTATCTATAACCTAAAGATAAGAATAAGAATTTATTCGACAAAACACGCATAAGAACAAAAAGTTATAAAGACCCGAGTAACAAGTAACAATGAAATATTACTAACAAGAAGCTAATAATATGACCATATATGATATCATATAAATATGTATGATTCTGGAATAAGTCAATAACATTATTTAAACCATTATACAGGAGCTTCGGACACGTACAAAGCTAATCGGACCTAAGGTAAGGGAAATTTCACAATCTCATTTTTTATCCGAGATTGTTTATTCGTAAGTATTTACTGGGGTGTATTTTATCATCCACATCCATGTTCCCCCAATATGAAATATTGTTTCCATCCACTTGCAATAGTTTAAATCCAATTTTACCCTTAGGTGAGTTTTTAGTAAAGAATATGAAAGGAATCTTTTGTCGTTTTTCCGTATGAGGTACTTTTTGACTTTTCCGACAAAAGTACGAAGAATGTTTTTTTAACTTATACGGCATGAATGGATTTTTAAAACATTATTTCCAAGAAGCTTCCTTTATAAGTTTTCAAGTTTATTTTTAATCAACTTCTTTTATTTTAAAGTTGTATGACATGTTATGAAAGGAAAAATGTTTTTGAAGAAGAAAGGATATTTTCCTCAAGAATGGAGTTCAAGTGTTTTATCAAAATTATTTTCCATCTAAGATAATAAAGGGTTCTGTTTTTATCCCTATTATTAAATTGATTTGATCATGTTGTGATGGAATTATTTTTATGAATTCATTTATCTTATATGAATTGTTTTATGATGTCATGTTGTTTAAGAATCCCATTTTTATTACATGGGTTATGTGATGATGTAAGATTTATGATTATGTGGCACACATAAGAAAGGATTCATTATAAGATGGGTGGGACCTATATCTCCCTCCAATGCATTGGGTAAAGATTTTATATCTCATGAGATAGACATGGCTGGAACTGAAGGTTATTTCGGTTCAGTGATACAGGACTGAAACGAGGAGTGAACTCGGTTCAGAAAGGGACTTTGTCCACTAAGATAGTCTTGGCGATGAGTCATGACTAACAAGAAATGATTTTCCATGATTATGTGTGCATGCCACAAAGTTTCAAGTTTTATGTTATGATTATGGGGATCTCATTTTCACTCCTATGATTTGTTCCATGTTAAGATATTATGATCTCTTTTGCAGGTTATGATTTTCAAAAAGATATGATATGATTTTTATTTCCTTTATTTGCCTTGCTGAGCATTTGAGCTCACCCTTTTATGTTTTCTTTTCCCCAGGTCAGGAAGATGGATATTAAGTAGAATATGCTAAAAGGGACCCTAGATATGATGAAATAAATGGGAGACACTGTAGAAGATTTATGAACCAGTTGTTTATGTTTCCCAGTTTCTAAAGACACTATACCTATACGGTCCTTTGTAGTTTTATCATATGTTGTAATAAGTGTGCTTCAATTTTTGAAGTATTAAAAATGTATGTAAAGTATGGGTCGTTATAGTTGGTATCAGAGGAAAGGTATAGTCAACCTTTGGAAACTAGGATGTGAAAGCCTTAGTAAGAACCCTAAGGATAAGTCTAAGCATAGTACACAATCTTAGTGTTTTAGAAATGGCCTTGAATAACCTAGGATAAGACCATAAGCATGAAAATTTTATTCTTGAATTATGTGGTTTCCTATTATAATTAGTGTTGCTCACACTATTCTTCTTGGTTTTAGTCAATGGCTGGAACCCGAAGGAACCGTGTTAATGCGGAATGCGATGGGCAATGCAATGATTGTCCCCCTGAGCAACCAAACGATATGGGAGCTGGAATGCAAAATCTTGTAGCCATGCTCACACAACTTTCTCAAGCTATGAATCATGCAGGATTTCCAAACGAGCAAAGGAGGGAGCAACATTCTGTTGAATCCTTCATGAGGCAGCGTCCACCTTCTTTCAGCGGGTCTACTGATCCATTAGTTGCTGAACAATGGATTAGTACTACTGAAAAGATATTTTCAGTTCTTCAATGTTCTGAACATGATAAAGTCATCCTAGCAGTGTATCGTTTGGAAGGAGATGCTGATCAATGGTGGAATCTTGTTAAGAATACGAGGCAAAGGGATGAAATTGAGTCTATGGAATGGGACGAGTTCAAGAACTTATTTTTCAATAAGTACTTCCCTCGTATTCTCCGAACAAAGATGGAGAAAGAGTTTCTTGAACTGAAGCAAAGGGATGATGAATCTGTTGGTACCTATGAAGCAAATTTTACAAGACTGGCAAGGTACGCTTCTGGTATTATTATCCAACCTGAGAGTAAGATCGATCGATTCTTTAGTGGCTTAAAACCAAGTCTTCGAAGGGCGTTAGCCATAAGAGACTTCAATAGCTACGAGGAAATCGTTCGATGTGCTCTCAAAGTCGAGATGGATATTGGAGTAACCCATCAGTCACATGGGTTTGATAAGAAGAGGAAGATGGAATTCAAAGAAAAATCTAAAGAGCACACAGAAAAGAAGATGAGATTTTCCTTATGCTCAAATTGTGGAAAGAAACATGGAGGGAGTTGTCTTAAAGGGACAAGTAAATGTTTTAAATGTGGAAAGGAAGGTCATCGGGCATTTGAATGCCGTGATAATGGGAAGAAGATGTCTAATGACGCAAACAAAGGAAGGGATACACAGAATGAACCTACAACACTTCAATGTTTCAAGTGCAAGGAGATGGGGCATTATGCCAATCAATGCCCAAATCCAAGGGTTGATGATGATGGTCGACGTCAACAAACTCTTAAAGCTAAAGACAAAGGAAAGTCACATGCAATTTCTATCAGCGATGTGGAGTACGATAAGGATGTGGTGAAAGGTACACTTACCATCCACTCTAAAGTAGCAAATGTTTTATTTGATTCTGGATCCACCCACTCTTTTATTTCTGAAGACTTTTCTAAGGGTATCACCGTACTACCTCAACAATTAGATGTTGAGTTAGCTGTGACAACACCTAATGTCACATCAATCACATCAAAAGTTTATAATTCTTCTCCGATCGAAGTTTGTGGGAAAGTGCTTCCTGCAAATCTTGTGATCCTTCCTTTAGTGGAATTTGATGTGATTCTTGGCATGGATTGGCTTTCTCTACATGGAGCTCATATCAATTGCCAAAGAAGGGAAGTCACATTTCATACTCCAGATCAATCTACGATCGTATACCAATGCAAGGATGAACATAACCTTCCAGTGGAAATTTCTTCAATCTTATGGGTATTGATCCCACTAAATGAAGGTTATTTATCTCAAATGGTTGGTGAGAAACTCACGATTAAGAATATGCCCATTGTAAGGGAGTTTGATGATGTTTTTCCGGAGGAATTACCGGGTCTTCCACCAAATCGTGAAGTTGAGTTTTCAATAGAAATCGTACCGGGTGCTTTGCCTATTTCAAAGACACCTTATAGAATGGCCCCAATTGAGTTGCAGGAATTGAAGAAGCAACTCCAAGAGAATCTTGATAAGGGATTCATACGCCCTAGTGCGTCACCTTGGGGAGCACCTATTCTATTTGTTAAGAAGAAAGATGGATCAATGAGACTCTGCATTGATTATCGAGAACTTAACAAGATCACTATCAAGAACAAATATCCTCTCCCACTCATTGATGACTTATTTGACCAACTACGCGGAGCTCAATACTTTTCCAAGATTGATCTTCGTTCAGGGTATCATCAATTAAGGGTCAAAAGGGAGGATATACCAAAGACGGCTTTCCGTACAAGGTATGAACACTATGAATTTATAGTGATGCCATTTGGTCTTACTAATGCCCCTGCTATCTTCATGGATCTAATGAATAGAGTCTTTAGAGACTATCTTGATCAATTTGTGGTAGTCTTTATAGACGATATTCTTGTCTATTCAAAGAGCAAGGAAGAACATGAAGATCACTTGAGAATTATATTGAAGACCCTGAGAAAGGAGAAGCTTTATGCCAAATTTACCAAGTGTGAATTTTGGCTTCAAAAAGTTGCATTTTTGGGTCACATAATCTCAAAAGAGGGGACATCTGTGGATCCAGCAAAAACAGAGGTTATCGAAAGATGGTCGAGACCAACAAAAGTAACTGAGATCCGAAGTTTTCTTGGTTTGGCTGGATATTATCGACGTTTTGTAAAAGATTTTTCACGATTATCTAATCCACTCACCAAGTTGACTCGGAAAGGAGTTAAGTTTGTCTGGACAGAGGAATGTGAAGAGAATTTCAAGGAGTTGAAAAGAAGGTTATCCAGTGCACCTGTGCTCACACTGCCTTGTAGTGGAGAAAGGTTTGTGATCTACAGTGATGCATCCAAGAAGGGATTGGGGTGTGTTCTTATGAAAAATGATATGGTGATAGCTTATGCCTCACGACAGTTGAAAATCCATGAACAAAATTACCCAACACATGATTTGGAGTTGGCTGCGGTAATCTTTGCATTAAAGATTTGGAGGCATTACCTTTATGGTGAAAGGTGTGATATTTATACTGATCATAAAAGTTTAAAGTATATTTTCACACAAAAGGAGTTGAATATGCGTCAAAGAAGATGGTTGGAGCTGATTAAGGATTATGACTGCTCAATCCATTACCACCCTGGGAAAGCAAACAAGGTGGCAGATGCATTAAGTCGACAAGACCATGCTAGTTTATCCATGATGAGGATCATAAAAGATCCAATATTTATGGATTTACAAAGGATGGATCTTGGAATTATAATGGAAGGGGAAAAATCTTATCTTTCTCAAATGAATGTTCAACCATCTATACATGTGAAGATTAAAGAGGCACAGAAAGAAGATGTCGAGTTACAAAAGAAGGTGAGAAATGTTCTTGAATTCAACCTTGATTGTGATGGGATAATAAAGTTCAGGAATCGGGTTTGTGTTCCTCCCATCCCCGAATTAAAGAAAGAGCTGCTGGATGAGGCTCATAGTTCTTCATTCTCTATTCATCCTAGAAGCACGAAGATGTATAGGGATCTGAAAGAGTACTTCTGGTGGGATGGCATGAAAAGAGATGTTGCTGAATATGTCTCTCGATGCTTGGTTTGTCAACAAGTTAAAGCTGAGAGACAGAAGTCTAAGGGGATGTTACAACCATTACCCATACCCGAATGGAAATCGGAAAACATCACTATGGACTTTGTCACTGGACTTCCTAAAACATCCAAAGGCAATAATGCTATCTGGGTCATAGTTGATCGTCTCACAAAGTCTGCACACTTCATTCCTATTAGAGAGGATTTCTCTCTAGATCAGCTTGCCAGGATATATGTAAAGGAAGTGGTAAGATTGCATGGAGTACCACATTCTATTATATCTGATCGAGATCCGAGATTTACCTCGATGTTCTGGCGAAGTCTTCAGCATACTCTGGATACAGAGTTGAGTTTCAGCACTGCTTATCATCCCCAGACAGACGGTCAGTCTGAGAGAACAATTCAAACCCTAGAAGATATGTTGAGAGCTTGCTCTATGGATTTCAAAGGAGGTTGGGATCAACACCTACCTTTGGTGGAATTTTCTTATAATAATAGCTTTCACTCCAGTATTCAAATGGCTCCTTATGAAGCTCTCTATGGAAAGAAATGCAGGACTCCAACTTGCTGGGATGAAGTTGGGGAAAGAAAGCTATTAGGACCTGATCTCGTTGATGAAATGGCAGAAAAGGTCAGATCTATTCAACAACACATAAGAGAAGCTCAGAGTCGACAGAAAAGCTATGCCGACAACCGAAGAAAAGACCTAGAGTTTGAAGTGGGTGATAAAGTGTTCTTACGAATATCTCCCTGGAAGAGGGTTATGAGATTTGGAAAGAAGGGGAAGTTGAGCCCTAGATATATCGGTCCTTTCGAAATATTGGATCGTGTTGGGAAGGTAGCTTACCGATTGGCGCTTCCACCGAATCTCTCTCAAGTTCACGATGTGTTCCATGTATCTCTCCTGAGAAAGTACATACCAGATCCTTCACATGTACTCAGCTCAGAAGTTGTACCGCTGGAGCAAGATCTTTCTTATGAAGAACAGCCGATAGAGATTCTGGATCGTAGCGAAAAAGTCCTACGAAACAAGACCACTCGCTTGGTGAAAGTTTTATGGTGAAACCACCAACTTGAAGAAGCTACATGGGAGCTTGAGGATATGATGAGGGAGAAGTATCCTCATCTGTTTGTTGCAAAGTGACGAATTTCGAGGGCGAAATTCTTTTTAAGGGGGGTAGAATGTAACACCCGAGACTTTTATGTTATATAAATCATCAAAGGAATCTTTTTCTATACAACACTTGCTTGGCTTGCTTTACACGCAATCGCGACCTTCCTCGATAGCTTGCGTCGTACGCAATACCGAGTTTCACTAAACAACATTATGCTATTAAAACTAGCCGTTATGAATAGTAATAACCACTTTTTGGAATTTTATAAATTTTATTTTTCAAAATGGACTTCATTTTTGGACTCAGAATATCGAAATTAGCCTAGGGTGAAATTTTGGTATTTTTCTGAAAACTTTCAATTTTTGATGAATAGTGAAACCACTAAGTGGTAGGTTAAAAATTGAATTTTGCATAAAACTTAATTTTACCGCTTCTGTGATTGGAATTTCGAAAATCCGAGAGACATGGTTAATATCAAGGACTAAAATGTGGTTCAATGAGATGAAAATAATTTTTTGGTGAATAGTAACTTTTTACTTTTTTTACCGCGGTTAATAGTAAATAGGGTAACTAAGGGTAAATATGATATTAATATTACCCTAACACATGTCCTAATTCTATTGGAAAAGTGTAATTCGACCAAAAACAAACTTAGGAATAAAATATGACCATTTAGGCCCACTTGGATTAGATTAAGACATTTATTATTAATTTATTTAAAGAAGGGTTAAAATAGTTAAAATCAAAGTTTAATAAGTAACTCATTTTTAATATGGGGTTATACATAAGATAAATTCAATTGTAAATATTCATTAGAAATCTAAAAAGATTTCCTACATGTTGATATTTTATTTGTAATTTTTAGACATCAAATAATGTAATTTATTTATGACACAAAGATGATGCAGTAATTATCTTATTAATGAAATATTGACATAATTGATGTTATAAACACCAAAATAAATGTAATTTGAGACTTTTTATGAATTTAACTAATTTTATAGGTTACTATGATATATTAATGTTGATTTAATCAACTTGTTTTGAACATATAATTCTTTTATGACTTTCACAAAAATCATATATCAAATAGTGTCAAAATTGACACAAAATAGTTTTTAAATCAAATATTATATTATTAATTGTTATTTTATTCCTAAAAATCTAAGGTTCAGCCAAATGACTTAGATAAGGATATATATTTTAATAATAAAAAATTTGGGGTTCTTTTGGCATGTTATAGTAAGTGTATTAACCATATAGTGAAAGAAAACAAAAAGACATGGTAAAAGTTAAATTATTTAACTTAGAGTTAAATCTAATTGATAAGGTTAAAATAATACCCTAAACTTGTCTAAATCCTATTGGTTGATAGGATTTCGACCCTTCCCCACTTTATCTTCGAAATAAGACCCTTTGGAACCATTATAATCCGATTTTGACTTTAATATAAAATAATATTTTGAGATATTCCTAAGGTGCCCCTCTCCTCCCTTATAAAAGGGCACCTCCTCCCCCTCCTCCTCACACCAAATTGAGCACTCAAGCTCGGCCAACCCCTGCCATTTTCTCCTCTCCACTTCCCTAGAATAATCCTAGAGGTCCTGGTCTTCTCCAAAGACCAATCTTAGTTCCTTAAGTGGAGGATTCAAAGAGGCGTTCCAAAGAAGAGGTAATATCCATTACCGATCTTTTCAATTTCTTTCTTCTTCAACTTCTTCTTCTTTAGTTGTTTCAGGATAAAGTAATAACATCAGTATTACTTACATACTGATATGTTATTATAAATATGAAACAACCCTATTTCACCTTCTATCCATCCTACGGAAAAATGAAATCACCACGCGTGCGTACGTACGGAATACCGTCTCCACGCCGTGGTGTAATCTATTTTCCACCATCACCTTACAAGGATGGTTATAATGGTGTAATGAGTAACTAAATATGATTATTATGAAGTAATATTGATACTGAAATAATATATATATACTCCAATACAATTCCACGATCATAGGAATGATATCATCACTCGTGCGTACGTACGGAATACCGTCTCCACGATGTGATGCGACTCGTTCTACATGATCTTCATTTCATAATGATTATATAAATGAATTGAATGAATGAATATGGTATATAATACACTAATACCATTCTGGAAATGAATTATCTATAACCTAAAGATAAGAATAAGAATTTATTCGACAAAACACGCATAAGAACAAAAAGTTATAAAGACCCGAGTAACAAGTAACAATGAAATATTACTAACAAGAAGCTAATAATATGACCATATATGATATCATATAAATATGTATGATTCTGGAATAAGTCAATAACATTATTTAAACCATAATACAGGAGCTTCGGACACGTACAAAGCTAATCGGACCTAAGGTAAGGGAAATTTCACAATCTCATTTTTTATCCGAGATTGTTTATTCGTAAGTATTTACTGGGGTGTATTTTATCATCCACATCCATGTTCCCCCAATATGAAATATTGTTTCCATCCACTTGCAATAGTTTAAATCCAATTTTACCCTTAGGTGAGTTTTTAGTAAAGAATATGAAAGGAATCTTTTGTCGTTTTTCCGTACGAGGTACTTTTTGACTTTTCCGACAAAAGTACGAAGAATGTTTTTTTAACTTATACGGCATGAATGGATTTTTAAAACATTATTTCCAAGAAGCTTCCTTTACAAGTTTTCAAGTTTATTTTTAATCAACTTATTTTATTTTAAAGTTGTATGACATGTTATGAAAGGAAAAATGTTTTTGAAGAAGAAAGGATATTTTCCTCAAGAATGGAGTTCAAGTGTTTTATCAAAATTATTTTCCATCTAAGATAATAAAGGGTTCTGTTTTTATCCCTATTATTAAATTGATTTGATCATGTTGTGATGGAATTATTTTTATGAATTCATTTATCTTATATGAATTGTTTTATGATGTCATGTTGTTTAAGAATCCCATTTTTATTACATGGGTTATGTGATGATGTAAGATTTATGATTATGTGGCACACATAAGAAAGGATTCATTATAAGATGGGTGGGACCTATATCTCCCTCCAATGCATTGGGTAAAGATTTTATATCTCATGAGATAGACATGGCTGGAACGGAAGGTTATTTCGGTTCAGTGATACAGGACTGAAACGAGGAGTGAACTCGGTTCAGAAAGGGACTTTGTCCACTAAGATAGTCTTGGAGATGAGTCATGACTAACAAGAAATGATTTTCCATGATTATTTGTGCATGCCACAAAGTTTCAAGTTTTATGTTATGATTATGGGGAACTCATTTTCACTCCTATGATTTGTTCCATGTTAAGATATTATGATCTCTTTTGCAGGTTATGATTTTCAAAAAGATATGATATGATTTTTATTTCCTTTATTTTCCTTGCTGAGCATTTGAGCTCACCCTTTTATGTTTTCTTTTCCCTAGGTCAGGAAGATGGATATTAAGTAGAATATTCTAAAAGGGACCCTAGATATGATGAAATAAATGGGAGACACTGTAGAAGATTTATGAACCAGTTGTTTATGTTTCCGAGTTTCTAAAGACACTATACCTATAGGGTCCTTTGTAGTTTTATCATATGTTGTAATAAGTGTGCTTCAATTTTTGAAGTATTAAAAATGTATGTAAAGTATGGGTCGTTATAGGAAGGGAATTCGTGGGGCACAGCCTTGTGGAGCAAAGGTGCCTCATGAAGCAAGGTGTCGGGAAGCAATGTGCTTCGTGAAGTACAGTGACCCTGCTTTAGCATGTAAATCATGGGTTCATGAAGGGTGTTTCGCAAAACATAAACACTCCACGATAACCCGTGTCCCCATGGGGATCCCCTTCCTTCACACATAACCATAGGCCTAGTGAAGGGCATCCCTCTCAGAAGAGGGGATCAAAATGGGACGAAGAGGAGGCACTTCGCGGAGCAGAAGTACCTCGCACAACTCATGGTTTGCAGAGAGGAAGGATGCTTCGAGATTCAGGAGCTGGGAAGCCAAAAGGTAGGATTGTCCATCTGTTGGGCTCAGGGGATCCCGGTATTTATAGGCAAGAGGCACCACAGATCGGAGCTGACGCAACACTAAGAGGAACATGGTATCTTTGCAGCTGGCTCCCGAACGTCAAATGGGTTCGTGGAGTGTCTCGCCTCCTTTGCTTCGTGGTGGCCATGGTGATGGTGGGACTCCACAAAGGGGCTTCATGAGGAAATCTGTGGGGCTGTTATGGGGCCTCTTATTTGTTCCGAATTATGGCACCAACAATCTTCAATTTCACTTATTCAAGGCAGATCTTGACTTCTTAAGTCTTCTAAGTTCAAAGTGTAGACATTCTCATGCCTATGGGTAGTAAGAATATATTTATCCGTGGAATTGTGAACTAAACACTTATCATTCCTAAAATTCATAAGGTAACCTTCATCACATAATTGAACTATAATTATAAGGTTGTTCTTTATTCCATTAACAAATAAAACATTTGAAATTAAAACTTTTCGAAAAACAATGATATTACCTATACTGACAGTCTCTCCTTGAGAATTATCCCCAAAGGTTACATTTCCACCTTTCGTTTTGACAATTTTTTGGAAATAACATTTTTTACCAGTCATGTGATTGGAACATCTGCTATACATATACTAGATATTTTTGATAAATTCTTCACTTTCCTACAAAAACAAAAAGTAAGATTTTCAGAATCCGAACTTGTATGGATCCAGGGTTAGATAATAAAATTTTAGGAACCCACATTTTTTTTGAGTGATAGGATTTATGAAACCAAAGAGATTGGACATTATTTAAAGAAATTTTTTTCTTCCAATGCCCACCACTTTGAAATTTAGTACAAAAAGGGGTTCTGGATGGAATAAAATAGTTTTTTTTTAAATAGGTTTTCTCTGCGTATAACCTACTCCAGTAGTATTTTCTTGAGGTCTGATTTGAGAATACATATTGTCAAAATTTTCTTTACCAAAATTAAACATTTCAAGAAGTTTCTTTATAGAAAATATTTTGGATTTTACTCTTAAAACTAAATTCCTATCCTCAGGTACTATTTCCATAGAGTTTGATTTTTACTCAAAAACATTTATTTTTGAAATAACATTCTTAAGATCATTAGAAAGTTTTTCATTTTCCAAATTTACTTCCTTAAGGTCTTTAGAAAGTTTTTATAGGAGCTCATCCTTATCTTCATGATCTCTCGTGAGGTCATAAATTTCTTTTGTAAGAACTTCTTCTCTAGTATTTTCCATGTCTAGTTTTTTAGAAATTTTATATTTTTTTGCTTCTAACAACTTGGAAAATCTTGATACTTCTACATAAGAAGGTATTTCTTCATTATCTGAAGATGAAGTATCTTCATCAAAAGTAATATATTCTAGATAATAATCCTTATCAAGAGATAAATTTGTTAAATCCTCGGTAGAGCATACCTTGGCCATAAGACATGTGTTTGGTAAAGTAGTAGCAATGAATCCGATATTTTTCTGTGGTGATGATTCATAATTAGAAGATTCACTTTCAGAAGAGTCTTCACAACTAGCACTCCATGTTTTATTTTCTTTAAGACTTTTCTTGTGCTTAGAATGGTAGAACTTCTTCTTATTACACTCTGAATTCCATTCCTTCTTATCCTTCTTTTTCAAAAGATACATTCAGGTCTGATATGACATGTTCTTCAATATTCATAGAAATTAACTTCCCCATATATCTTTTCACTATAGTCTCTCTACTTTAATTTATTTTGATCATTATTTTGAGCTACTATCTTGTTCATTCTCTAAGAAATATTAGAAAACTCATTCTCAGATTTTTCTATATCCCTAGATTCTGACTGAATATAAACTTTCTTTGGCATTGATATAGTAACTCTTTCTGGATTATTGGATTTCATATGTTTAGAAGTGGTTGTAAAATAAAATCCTCCATTCCCATTCTTCTTCTTAACATTATCATCATCTCTCTTAATTCTGGCCTCGTGCTGAAGAAGAGTTCCAAAAAGATTATCTAAGGAAATCTGGGTGACTATCATGTTCTCACCAATTGTTGTCCTCTTGGACTCCCATTCATTGGGCATGATGTCTATGTTCTTGTTAGCAATTATTTCATCATCAAGACCTTTTTCTATCATAGAATGTAAGCTCTTCCTAATGGTCCTGAACCTCTTCTGAACTTTTCTTATGGTTTCTGCATAAGGAAAGTTAAATCCATGGTATTCATCTCTCAACATAGCTCTTCTAGTCTCTATAACATTAGAAGTTCCAAAATATGTAACTTTAAGTTTCTTCTAGATATTGTTTGCAGCTTCAAACAAAGATATTTGACTATAGATGTTCCCATTCATGGAACAAAAAAATGAATTTATAACTTTGAATTTAGTTTGATATTATACTTTCTTCATATTTATAAAAGTTCTCAATTCCTTATCAAGAATCTTATAGTCTCCTGTCAGCATCAAGTAGTTATCAATTCCAGTGTTAATAACTAAAGTCTTTATCCTATCTCTCCAGTACTCATAATCATTTCCATCATAAATAGGAGGTCTGGTAGGATTTAGATTATCGATGGAACCAACATTTAAACCTGCTATCATAAGAAAAATCTTTCCACACAAACATGTTAGTAATAAAAGTATAAGAAAAAATCCTAAGAAAAAAATATCTCTAAGAAAAATATGAGTCTGACCTTTTTGTGTCCGAAATTCTAATTCTGAAAAAGTGAAGAAGAATATTTCTCTTCTGAATCTAATCATGAGATTAATCTAGATTGAACCAGCCCTTTGATACCAATTTTTATGAGGATATGGAGTATGATATTATACTCTATACCAATATTAGGATCGCAAGAGTGCTAGAAATCATAATATACAAGAAGGGGTAAATTGTAACTTTAAAAAAATTACTTAAGTAAATTTTGTATAAAAAAAGTAACAACACCTCTAATAATAAATCACCTTCTTAGAGAAATATAATGTTTATAAGTCTAAATCTTAAGAAACATTTCTTACAATGAAATTCTACCACAAGGCATATTGAATTTTCTACAACCAGAGATACTTATTAGAAATTTTATACAAGAAGAAAACATCCTAACTCTTACAAAGCTGTGGTAATTTAAAATATTCCTTTAACCCAAAGAAGAGGGTATCCAACAACCTTGGATAAATTTCCCTTGTTTTATACTTACAAGAAATTCGGTCTTACCCAAACCCAGGGTAAGCCCTCATTCTAAGATCGGTATCTGTCTTGCTATCCCCACAAGCCCTCGATTTGTAAGGAAATCAAACCTCTTACTTCACAACCTGAAGTCTCTGATTTTAAGGAAACCGTACCTCTGCACAAAGAGATTCTGCACGAAGAAAAGTTTAAACAAGCAGTTCAAACTTCCTGCATGAAGCTTGAGACTTTATAAGAGCCTCTCACTCTCGAGAAATTCACTTTTTGAGAGATGAACTCCAAAATGTGAACATGTGAGCTTTTGAACTAGTTAACTGGTGAACATCTTTGGATCTCCTCATCTGAGGTCCTATTTATATCTTTCAAAGATATATTGTTCGGTTCCACTCCAACGGTCATATTTCCTTAAATCTCGGAGGGACCAAGACACGTGAAAAACATACAATGGTTAGTTTATAACAGAAACAATGACATTGTTTTATATATCTAACCATGTATATAAAGATATTACACCTTGAGTTTAAGGAATTTGGAATCTGATAAAATTGTAAGGATATGAAAAATATATATAAGATTCAGAATTATAAGGAATTAATGCTTTGAATAATGAATTTCAGAATTTTAAATTTTAAAATGGATTTTCATAAAATCGGTATGAGTAAAGTTTAAGAAAATATTTTATGAAAGGTTGGTTCTTTTCAAATTCTGGTACCAGTATCATGATTTACGATGTGATACAAAAAATAATAGGTATTAGATTATAGAAGACAACACTTAAGTAAATTCTCGGTATTGGTTTCTTATTCTCAAGTATTGGTATCATAAGAAACAATATCACTATCTCTAAAATAAACGGTGTTAAGAAAATATATTTTTGTAATGTGTAATGGAAAATTTTTGGTATATAAATCTCGGTATAAGAAATTAGGTATATAAATTTTCGGTATGGCATAAAACCTATATGACATATTTTCCTTCAAACCAAAATACTGGAATTATATGTATAAGGAAAATGTGATACTGGATTTCATTTAAGAATGGAAATCGGTATCTTAGTGAAAACAAAGAATGAGAAACAGTTTATTAATGCATTTCAGTAGGGTATATCCTTGAAACAAATTTAGGAACCTTTATAAATTTTTCGGTATGGTAAAACTGATTTCTAAAAACCTTAATAATAAAAAAATGTACACAACAAAAGTCTAAGGAAATTTTTTTTATAAGGTAATTTATGTATGTATAAGGAAATATATGAAAGTGTAAGGAAATATATGAAAGTTTAAGGAAAATATATTTAAGAAGAAGGAGTTTTTGATTTTTAAAACAAAATCATAATGGATGAAGAGGTCTTATAGACCTAACAAATTTTGGTGTATGGATGATTAAAAGTCAGTAAATATCCAACATGATATGAAAAAAGTATATTTTCAAAGGAATAAATAATTAAAAGTAAGGTTTCATCATATTCATCAATGATGAGGCCTAAATGTTATTAGCTCTGGAAAATACTAATTTTTGAGAAAATATGTGAGACTTGAAGATGTTGTCGTCAATGAATGCCTTAGTCACAACATACATAATTTATATCAAATATGTTTCTTAATGAATGATATAGTCATTACCTATAAATAAACCGATGTAATTATATAGTAAATATTTTTCATATTTACTAATATGGATTATATAGTGATAATAGTTATAAAATATTATTAAGTAATATTTTCAATAAATAGATATAGTTTTACAAAAACAATTTTCATATAAGGTTTTACATAAAAGTTAAACTTCCAAATATTATAATTTTCAATTGAAAATATGAAAATAATTTTTTCAATAATAATATCAAAAATTACCTATGGTGATATTTTGTGACTTTTTAGAAAATATTGATTTTTCAGTGAATAGTAAAAAATATTAATTTTTTGTAAAAAAAGTATTCTCTTTACAATAAATTAATTGAATTAAAAGTAAAAAATATGTTTAAAAAATGTTTTAATGTAATATATGTATTATTTATTTATATTTAATCTAGTTAATTACATTCTAATCAACTTTAAATTGGTATTTTAGTATAATTTTTTTGTGTTTAAAAAATGCTTTCACAAAATATTATTTTAAAATGAATAATTTTATCCATTTTAATTAATTAAAATAACACATAATGGGTAATTTTTGTAATAAAATATATAGATTATATTTCATTAAATATTAATTTATTTTCATTAAATGATTATTATTAATCTTAGAGTTAATATAACATCAGCTCTTGATAAAAAAAATACTATTCTTAAAAACCTTCTTTCTTGTCGTTTTTAAGGTTAATATTAAATTAAGATTTTACACCTCTATTATATGAATCTCAAAAAAAATTAAATATTTAGAATAATAATAATTTATAATATATAAAAATTTGAACTTAATTTTTTAACGAAATTTATAATGAAAATAACAAGAATTTAATTACTACAGTTAAGGTAAAAATTATTTTACAGGGGGTAAATCTAAAAATATGACGATTAATATGACCTAAAATATTGTAAAAACCCCATTTTATTTCCATATATCAATATTACCATTTTCGTGTTATATAATTCCCCAATATGGAATCTTATTCACGATAAAATCATATGTATGATTGAACTGTTTCAAAAATGTACAAGTTTGCAACTAGACTCACTTATAAAAGGCATTCCCCTCTCCTACCTTATTAACATATTAAAACCACATTGGTTCTACCATAAACTAACAAAAAAATTCCCAAATTCCCTACCGTAATCTACTATTCCATAATTTGTCCATAAAATCATCTTATAAATTCTTCTGGTGCAAACCTAAGCAGGATACCCAAAGAATATGTAACATTCTTAAAAAATGTTTTTTATTTTATTTCATTATTTATATCCTTAAATTATTATTTAACCATGATCATATAATAACCTTATAAATTTCCATTTACTATGATGAATTTATAATAATTTAATTACCTAAAAACATCTACACTTTTATCAAATGGTTTACAAAATCATTATTCGTGTGTACAATGGATTACCGCCTCATGAACCGATGTCATTATTTTTTCTATTACCACCTCTCAAGGTTGGTAATGGTAATGGAAAATTTCCCTAAACAATTATGTGTTTTTGTAAAAATCTCTTTTATTCCCCACATCAAATGTTTCCATGCATTTCCTCTAATTTTTTTTCCTTTTAAAAAATTTTCCACCATTATAAAATAATCCCCTAGACCAATGTTATAATGTTATAGGATTATTACCTCATCGATCACCACCCCTTTAGGTGTGTTCACTTAATTTACCTTGATAATATAGATTTAAAAATGACCAACCATCTCCTATGTGGGTTTTAATAACCTTAAAATGGGTTTTCCTTACATTATAAATTAAATGGTTTAATTAAATTAAATTAACATGGGTGGAATTGCAATGTCATAGGTTCTATAATTATATACATGATTTAAATAAACTAGGATATCAAGGGTAAAATTTGGTTAGATGATTAGAAATTATTATAGGGTAATGCATCAGTATTATTAATATTAGACCATGGATATTGGTCATTCAACAACGATTAATATATTTTTTGAGATTGGAGTTCCATGCTCCCTTAAATTTGGTGATGTTAATGGAATCTCACACTATTTAATTTTAATTAGATGATGGGTATGATATTCCACAATCCCTTGTGTCGGGTTTTGGGCATGATGACTCACCCCATGATCTCGAGTGACGGGCATGACATCTCTCATTCATATAGAATTTAGGGCTTCTACACTTTAGTAGAGATTATAATTCATTAGACTATGCATGGATTCTAGAGTTAAACCCTAGGTCCAACAAGCACCATGTATCCATGTGTATGCATATATATATCCTAAAAAATTTAATTTATATACATTTATACATTTTATATATGATTACATTGTAGGGATGTACATGGTAACTATGATTAGACTTATCATGGAATATGCTGAAGTATATAGAGTCTTCTAGGTGTCATATTAAAACCTGAGCTGATAGGTAGTTATTATCAGCATTACAATTTTCTCTTATTCCTTCATACTGCTATTCTATATACACTGAATGAATTATTCTAGAAACTAGTTGTCCTAGCCTAATAAGTCTATATCCCAACCTACATAGGACACCCATGGTTCTAGAGTAGTCTTCATGATTGTATGTGTGGATAATGGAAAGAACCATTTCATGGATGCTTGATCTGTTTTTTATAGTACGAAGCATGGGAGAAGAGGACTGAGTGAATGACTGTGTTACTAGTGGATATTTATTTTTGTCATCTTCCCTTTTGAAAATAATTTTGTATACACCTATACTATATATACCATTTATCCTTATTTTTTACATCAACATTTCATTACATCATTTTTTTATATAACATAGCCAATGTCTTTTTAATATTACTATTTCTTGAATGTTTACACTTCCACTATTGATTTTTGATTCCTTTGTTTATGTTGTTTTGTTAGTTATCATATACTCTTGTCTTATTTATTATCTATATATATATATCCACTCTAATATAATGGTATAGCCTTCCCAACATTCCACCATAGACCCTCACTACTTTTGGATAGCCTCTTACATACATAGTGGAATGCTTAAGGCCATGTAAACATCGTGTAGGGGAACCATTTAGTGGATTTGCTGTCGGAACATTACAAAGTGGTATAAAATAAATTTCATTTCTATAATATTTTTTGCATATTATATTGGAGACTAGGAATGTGTCATAATATTATAATGTACCTATCCTTGGCAGTACTTTACCCACATATAGGGGACACCCAAATTCAATGGGATGGGTTTCTGTTGTTCTATTATTTTCCAATTATTGTAATTCATATTTCACCATTGGGTGATGCACATGTTTTTTGACATTAATATTGTTTATGTTATTATTGTGGTATTATTATTCATTTTCCTAGTACAGGAAGAAGGTATAAAATCATTTATCATTATAGGTTCGTTAGTACATATATGCAATGTATTTTTCTTTTCAATATTTACAAACTGTATACATTTCCTCTATTTCCTCTAATTATTGAATGTTCCATGAGTATTATGAAATATAGTTTTTCTAATGTTTCTTGTAATAATAGGATAATTTGAATAATTAATGTGTAGAAATCAATCTAAATGATTTTTCCCTCATATATTGATGATAGAACCTTAATTTTCTAATTATAACAAGCTTTGGGTTTTGGACCTGCTGGTTCCATGATATGAAACAACACTAGATGATTTGACTACATAAATTCAAACTGTAATTTATAAGGAAATTATTTATATAAATTTATAATGGTAGTTCATTTAATCAAATCATTTTATATAACCTGTTACATTTTGATAAAAATGTAAAATCTAGGTTTCTATTACATGATTTCTAATTGTAATTTATAAGGTGGGTGACTTTGATAAATTTGTAATGGTGAACCATTTAACTTTGGATGATGTATATATATATGTATATAACATCATGAACTCAAAAAATTGTAAATTTTTTATATAAAAAAGATTACTGTTATATGGGGATTCCAATTGCAAATTAATGGGTGTATTCCTCTATAAAATGTAACTGACACTCTATATACCCAAACATCATTGAGTTAAAATTAGATCTAGAACCAAACTTGAAATTAGTAGTGGGTAGTTTTTGGAGTATCTTATGATTCTTATGGCCTTTTATGGTCTTCCTTTATCATAAAGACCCTGATTTTAGAGTAGGAAGAGAGGTGTGACCTTTAACATTGGAAGGATATGTACCAATATTATTATGTAGCTATGATAATTTTTCTTTTAAATTGTTTTCTGAGGAAATAATTTTTTATTATAAAATAACTCATTCACAATAGCCTCAGGACATACGTCCGAAGAGTGGTGATGACCTTACTCTTTATGTGGTGGGGCCTAATCCCCCTTAACTATATCCAATAGTTCCACCTATTGAACCAGTTTATATTGCATAATTGGTAACTGATTCTATGTTTATATAGGTTTTCCTTCACATGATGTACACTATGCAAGGATTTTCTCGACTATCCCCAACTATGTTAATGTTTATGAAATAGTTCCAATAGGAGAAACCACCTATGTTTTTAGGTAATGGTGGCCCATAGGCTGTTGGGTCACGGATGGAGGCCATTTTTATGATCTTCAAGATTTTGGAGATTGCTTCGGATAGTATGGTCAAGCTCGCATATTATATGGTACATGTTTCTACAAAGTGATGGTGGCATATGATTACCCAATCAGATATTATTAAGATATTTTCTGTAGGGACTTATAGATGGTCTTCTATGATAAATTATATCCAAGAACATTAAGAGCTAACTGATCTAGAGATTTCATGTACTTATAACATGGATTTATATCTGTGATGGAGTATTCTACCCATTTTACTAAGCTTCAGCGATTTGAATTGACTCTAGTGGGCGATAATCTTATGATTGTGATGTAATTTGAGGATGGGAATGTATACACCATCTGATCATATGATAATGTCATTTAGTTGATAAATATTTATATGATAGTCAAAAAATACCTCATTAATGTGCCAAATTTTAAGGTAGTCATTGATGTGATCTGGGGTGGTTCTGCACCAATAACAGACAATAGTTCTTCTCGAAGAAGGAAGTATCTCATTGAGGATTCTCATGGAGTTTGTTCTAGTCAAGTAGCTCATTATGATAGTTTTGTTATATGGCATCAGTGCAGGAAAACATGACACATCAAACCCTAGTGAACGAAAGACCCAATTGAGTGTAGAGGATGTGGTGGTATGGGCCATATTCATCACTTCTAAAGAAACATCCCACAAGTTCCAAGAATGCGGGGGTCAAAATTGACTCCACATTTCGGAGTGGGGCCAATTGTATCTCTCTAGGAAGGTAGCTAAAACACCACTAGCCTCTAAAGATGAGATGGTTGTTGAGGTAAGGAAAATTAGTCTCAGGATTCATAGCGCCAATAAAGTGGGAATACAAACGAATTTTAGGTTATAACTAAGGTTTTATATATATTCTATATACATGTTGTCAAACTTGTGTCAGAGGATCATTGGATGAGGTGTTACACTCTTTTAGGTACTATTTTTGTATCCTCTAATTTAGTGTCATCTCTAATTTACATAGGGGAATCTCACTCTTTTATATCTATGGAAATTATAGATAATATGGTCCATTATATGGAATAATTTTGTGTCGTGATGATCTATGATAGATTATTGGGTGTTCAAATAGATAGTGTTCACCAATGTAAGTAATGTCCCCTTCTTATAGGTCATTATGTTCATGATTACTCTTGTTATCCAGAACCAAGTAGGGTTTTATGTACTTCAAGCGATTGACAAGTTGGTCCCCAATTGATCAAATATTGATTATTATAACATGAGGGTGATGTTTATATCACCATAGGGTGGTAGACATATTCACAGGGGAGAATGGGATGTCCATTTGTCTTGAGTTGGAACTAAGGATCATGAACTGGGTAGAGTGATAGCCAAGATCACTAGTTTCTTCTTGGATGTTCATGGGATATGAACTACTATTTTCCCCCTTATAGTATATTGTTTTAGGGACATCTTCCCCAAATACTTTTCTAGGTAACCTCTAGTGAGAGAGGTATAATTTATAATTTAGATAGATCTTTTGGTGGAACTATTGTCCATTCCTCTATATTATATGGAAATTAATGATCTTCTAGAGAACATGATGTAGTTGGATGACCTATAATCTAAATATTTTATCTTCCCTAGTACCTCTCCATTGGTTTCACCCTTCCTTTTTGACATGAAAGAAAATGGAATCCTCTATAATTTCATGGATTTATGATGGTTGAACCAACTTACAATTAAGAATCAGTATCCACTACATTGAATAGATGAAAAATTTCATCACCTATGAGGAGGTAGGGTGTTTCAAATGATTGATTTGATCCCAGTATATCACCAGGTTCATGCCAAGACTTCATACATAACTAGTTTAGGTTTCCAGATAATTTTTGGTCTTTATGATTACCTGGTAATGTCATTCAATATCATGAATTTTCCTTCTATTTTTATGGATCTAATGAATCTGGATTTCTACTTATAACAGGATAAATTGTTGGTATCCTTTAAGGAAAACATTATAGTGTATTCACACACTCCACACGACCATGAAAAACATCAGGATATCATGCTGAGTAAACTGAGAGAGCACCATTCTTACCTAAATCTCACAAAATTCATCTTTTGGATTGATAAGGTTAACTTTCTGGGTCATATTATCTTAGAGATCTAAGTATATGATGACCCAACAAAGATGAAAACTATAATTGCATAAAAGAAACCCAAATTATTTTATATAAGAAGTTTCTTTAATCTAGATAGGTATTATATCCAATTCAACCAAGATTTATCATGCTTAATAGTGCCTCTTATGGTCTTGACTAAGAGTGGTTTGAAATTCATATGGTCAAAATCCTATGAAAATTTCTTTTATGGATTGAAGGATATGTTGACCTTATCATTGATACCGATTCTTCAAGATCTAGGTAAGATCTATATAGTTAATATTGAGGAATCATCCATCATGATGGGAGTAGTTCTAATGCAGGAAGAGCAACTCATTGTGTATGGGTATCAACATTTGAGGACTAATGTGTGGTATTACTCGACACAAAATATTAGGAAAGTTATTATTTTACATTATTTAGACTCATGGAGAGACTACTTTATAAGAGAGTACTTTGTAGTGTTAATAGACCAAAAAATTCTCAAATGCATCATTACCCAGTGTGATATGAATCTCAATAATCATGGATGGGTTAAATACGTATAGAATTTTGATTTAGAAATTTCAAATATTCCTTGAAAAGGAAATTTAGTAACTAATTCTCTAATCAATAAGGCTAAGACATAGTAGGTTCAGGATGCCAATAGTTAGTGGATTCTTAAGGACTTGTCTTCATATATGAATGTTGAGGTTCAAGAAGATCCCATGTGGACATTCTACTCCTCTTTAATAGTGTCAGGTATCCTTATGGAATAGCTAAAGATTAGAAATCCTTCAAAAATCAATGGATTAGTCCTGAGGGAAAGTATTTCATATGAAGATTCATCATCTGGTTGGAAATTCGATGAGGATGAGACCTACACGTACATGGGAAAGTTTGGGTACCAGTAGATATATGAGAAGAAATGATGTAAAAATTACATACCGCATCCTAGGTAGTATATCCCTATACCAACAATATGTACCAATAATTACATCTATAGTATTATTGGTCAGGTATGAAATGGGAGATAGTCATTTTTATTAGTCAGTGTTCACTTATCGGTAGGGGAAGGATAAAAATCAATGAATAGAAGGACATTAACATACACTATCAATTCCTTAGTGATAATGGAATGATTTCACAATGGATTTTGTGGTAGGATTCCCAATATCACCTTGATTCAACGATAAAATTTGGGTATTTATTGAAATTTAGACAAAGTATTCTCATTTCATACTAGTTCAGGACACATTCTTAGTGGACAAGCTAGGGAGGCTATTCATCAGGGATATCATAAGCCTTAAGGAGATCTATATTATATCTTATCTGATAGGAATTCCCATTTCACATCTTGTTTATGTAAGGTGTTGAAGAATTTACTGATACACAAGTGATTATAATTATTTCTTATCACCTTGAAACCAAAGGAAAGACAGGGTGCATGATTCAGGTGGTTAAGGTCATTCTCTATGCATGTTTACTTGAATTTGGGGTTCTTTGGGAGAAACACATAAACCTAGTAGAGTTATCTTACAATAAAAGTTTTTAGGAAACCATCCTTATGTCTCCATACAAGGCCATATATAGTAGTCCATGCCAATCACCTCTATTTTAGTTTGAGGTCAGGGAGACATCACTCCATGGACCATGTCTTGTTCAGTATACATCAGATAATGTTCAATTGATTAGGAATTTAATGTTGATAGCTCAGTCAAGGAAGTATTATTATGCCAACCAAATTCAATATCCACTAGAGTTTGAGGTTAGAAATCAGGTTTTCTTACATGTTTTTTCATAGGCTGGTCTAACGATGGATCATAAGGCAGGGTAAACTAGCTCCTAGATTCATTAGAACTTTTGAAATCCTAGAGAATATTAGGATAGTGGGTTATAGTATAACACTTCCTTAAAGATACCAGTATATATATGATGTCTTTCACTTGAGTCAAATTTTCCAGAATTATCTAGACCAATCACATGTTTTACATCATGATGATATTAAGTTAGATGTGGATGCTTCTTTTGAGGAGTACCCAATGTGTATTTTTGATCGGAGCATTCAGGAACTCTAAGGTTGGTTAGTATCTTTGGTAAGAGTATTATGGTATCCTGACTAAGAACATGATAGGAATTTGGAGTGAGAAGATGAAATTAGTTCCTAGTGCTAAGAGGTGTTATAAAATGATAATTTACAACCCTTATAGGTCCAACTCAGGGATGAGTTTCTTTATTGAGGGGAGGTTATAATGACATAACTTTTTATGAATGTATGAATCATTGTTTGTTGTTTAATTTTGTTGTTTTATCATAGATTGTTTTCACTATAGCCTAAAGAAGTTTGAAAGAGCATCCCAGGCTTGTTCGTATCCTAGAGTTATGAGTTTTGGGGGAAATATGCTAGGTGCACATTTTTTCAAAATTGCTCCTCTGATCCCACACTATTTAGAAAAACTATGGTAGGTGTTTTATAGGGCTAAAGTGAGGTGCACAGTTATACATAACTATGTGACCCATGATTCATTCCTATTTGGGTTCCATAGACCTATTAAAAAGGGGGTTTTCATAGGATTTGGATGCTTCGTCAAACTATATTCCTAGCTTGTGCATGGGGGTTCGTTTCGTGGAATCTTCCACAGAGTTGTCCACAATTTGGAAAACTATAAATCCAAATCATGACACCATTTAATGAAGGGATATTCACCATTTTTCTTTTAAAATATAATATGCACTATAATCAATTTTTCTTTTTCTCCAGTGGATAGAACCTACCTCTCCCTCTCTCACGTTATAAGCTGCCTTCTATTCAAAGGTTAGGCATTGAATCCATATCCTCATCCAAACATTTTTTCCTTTACTACCAGAAGTGTTGGATAGATAATGGTAAGAGATTTAATCCACCTCCTTCATTTCTTATTTTCTCTCACCATATACTACGTGGTTTTGGTGTGAGATCATATTCCCTGTTCTTTGTTCATTTTTCTTTTTTATTAATTTCTTCCATTCAACTTCAAAACTAGAGAAAGTATTTAACAATGATTCATCCATTGGACTTAGGTAGGTGGTATGATAACATTCACTAAAAGTTTATGTGTTTTTATTGAATTATTCATTATTCCACATGCCATAAATTTCCACGCATTTTTTTTAATTTTTAATTTTTTAATTAATAGAACCGTGATACAATTCTTCCATAGACATGGGTTAGATTGTTAGAGGATATTTACTTCATTGGTCTCCAACCATTTTGTGTGTGTTAAATTAATTTCCCTATTTATTAAAGAGGTTCCATCTACCAACCACCTCCTAAGTGGGTTTTCATGGACATAAATTTGATTTACCATTTATTCTAAATTATATTTTTTAAATTAATTAAATATATGCTTTTTGTTAGGCCACGCCATGTGTTTATATTTTTATACATGAAATTTTTTAAATATTGACACCCATGGTAAAACTATGTTAAAATAATTGAAATTATTAAGAGATATTATTTATCATTATTATGATTAGACCATGGATATTGGTTGTTATACAACTATTAATAGATATATTGATAATGGTATATCTTTATCCCTTATGGTGTGTGAGGGGTTTGGAATCCCACACAATTTAATTTTACTTGGATGATGGAAATGACATTACACATTCCATTTCAACAGGTTTTGTTTATGATGACTCACCCGACTATCTCAAGCGATAGGTATGACTTCTAGAATTTATAAGAGATTCATGTCTTGTACCCTTTTATGGAGCTTATAGATCATTTAAAGTTTCATGGATGCCTGAGTTACTCCCAAGGTCCATCAAGTACTTGGTATCCAAGTTTATGCCTATATATTTTCATACGTATATAATTTATATACATTTATTCATATTATATATGATTACTTGTATATTGATATAGATGGTAACTGAGATTATACTTATCTTAGCATATGTGAATGTAGGTAGAGTCTCCCATATGTTTTAAGGAACCTAATATTACTGGTATTTATTTTTTGGATTATTATTTTCCACTATTCTTGCAGACTATTATACTATATACACGTACTTAATTATTGTAAACATTGTTGGAGATGGCCCATTAAGTTTATATGACACCCCACTCAGGTTACCCCTAGTACCCAAGTAGATATCATGATTGTGTGTCTGGATAATGGGAATTTCTTTATCAAGGATGCCTGGTCTATTTTTCTTATAGCAAGGATAATGGGAGAAGATGATAGATTGTATTCTCTCAATACTATTAGAGATGTATTTTTGTTTTTCCCATTTTTTATTGGATTTTGTATATTCCTTGATTATTTAGACCACATATTCCCATTTTTTACATCATCATGCCATGAAATCAATATATATAAGACTCAACCTATAGATTTTGATTATTACTATTTATTGGATGTTTATACTTCCATTGTTGATTATTGTTTTCTATGCATCCACTATGTTGTTTGTTATCCTATAAGAATCCATTATTTTCTACCTCTATATATATGTGTTGTGATACTATAATATGAGGGTATAGTCTCCCCGTTGTTCCTCCATAAACCCTATCTACTGGTCAGTAGTGTCTAACATATAGGGAGACACGATTGAGGTTATGTGACCACCATCACGGGGCATCATTTAGGGGATTGTGGGTCGAAACCTTAAAAATGGGTTCTCCCAAATCTAGGGAATCATATTTAATTAGAGATTTTAACCCATGTAAAGGATAGAGAGAGCTTATATATTATTATCCACATCATTGAAAAGATAATTCAATTCTTTCCAAATGGTTTTAAATCCATTACATCTAAATGATGTTCTAATGGAATAATATTACTTCAAACATCCTATTAGATGACTTGTTCATGATGATTAGATCAATTTTTTCAGTTAAAGAATGATTTATATGGATTAAGTTGAGAGAAAAGAGCATGGTATTCTTGATATTACAAGTACAAGAAGAAGTTTAGTTTTTATCCATGTAGAGTGGATTATAATCACTGTGTTGACAATGATTGTAGTTATATAATGATAATAAAAGTTTCAATGGATGAAATATTATTTTTTGGAGTAGATGGATCCAAATTTAAATAATTTATAGATTTAATAAAATGTGAATTCACGATGTCAATGATTGTTGAGATGAAATTTTTCCATATATATCATGTTATAAAAAGAGGTAATGGGATATTTCTTTATCAATATAAATATTTCAATATGGTTCTAAGAAGATTTCTGAATGGGGGATTCAAAGGTGATGAAGTATCTAGTTTCTACCTAGATGAAGTTTTTAGGGGATCAAAATGGAAAATAACTTAATGTCATAGAATAAGAGTACATAATTGGATGTATATTTTACTTAATAAAGAATTTATATGATATTGTTTTTTCCACATGCTATGTGGAACAATATCAATGTAATCCCTAGAAAAGGAATATACATATGCAATAAAGAATACATCAATACATCAAAGTAATGATGGATTTTGGTTTCCTGTATAATTAAAAATATTATTATGATTTATTATGTTATATAAATCATTAGTAGGATGGTTGAGTAGGTGATAAAAATTCAAAATCAGGTAGTGAATTCTATTATGGAAAAATGTGTATTTCTTTCTTACTCAATAAATAGCTTTTATTTCTTTGAGAATGGAAAATAATAATATATTTTGGTCATTCTGTCTTTTATGTAGTAATTGTGGATGAAGCATCATCTTAATGATACAAGAATTGAATTGGAGTCTCCAATCAAAATCCGGTGTGATAATTCATGTACTATAAATCATAGTAATAATCTATCATATCACTCATGTAGGAATCACTTCAAAATGGAATTCAAATCTATCAAGTATAATGTTTTATATTGGATAATTAAGTTAGTTTATGTTCCTATTGATACACATATTGGAGACATACTAAAAATTAATTTACTCTATGAATCATTTGAATAATATTGACTTACTCTCTAAGTCCATTTGACTCCCTTTTCTAGAACACTGTTGATATGAGACCACCACTTCTCAAAGTATTTTTTTATTATATATATGTGATTATTTAGGTTTTATACCTATTGAAAACAATAATGGAGTGACCTCTAGGTTTATTTTAAAGGGGGGGGGATCATGTTGATGAAAGGGTAAAATTTACTATTTGGGGTAAAGTTATTCCATAATAACTCCTGGTGAGAAAATAAACTTCAGGAGTTTTAAATCTAATACTGATGAAGTAGTTTATTTAATTTAAAAAAAACATAAAATTAATTCATTATGAAATAAGTTTAGGATGTGTGGTTGACGATAGTGTCCTTATTCTTCACCACATGTCGTGCAATAGTTAGTAACAATCATTAATTAAAATAAAAAATTGGAACAAATTTTAAAAAATGGTTTTTATTGAAAAAGGTTAAAAATGTTGTATTTTTTATGAAAATTGTAATTTATATACTTTTAATGATACTCTTGTCTCCAACACATATATTGGAACATTTCATGTTGTGAAAGTATTTGATCACTTTCTACTATCTGAAAGTGTGAGTGGTGGTGGAAGCTAACAATATATGAGTTTTTTAAATTACATTTTCAAAGTGTTTCTAATGTTTTTTTCGAAAACCCAAAGGGATATATTTTTTGGAAAAAAACATAATAGATGGTGTTTTAGGGATTTTGGGTTAATTGTGTATGTTCGGAATGTTGGTCACAAAATACAAAACAGGGTTTATCAAAAACTATTTTCTATATGGTGGTGATGATCCACAATGTTTTTCATGTATTCAAGAATGATGTTTAAGAGTTGTCTTTTAATGGTAGATTTTTTATATCATGTAATATAGTATGAAAATAAAGTGTAGTTTTTATTTCAGTTTGTGCAGTGAATTTTGAAAATGTAAGGATTTTTCATAAGATCTGTTCTATGAGAACCATATATCTCAACTATAAAACCATGAAGAAAAATAGAAAAATGCATTCTGATGACATTGAAACTAAACTATTCAAACCAAAAATAGATATAATACCTTATTTTGGATGATGGAATATTTAGGTGATAGGAAAGAAATGTATTTTTATTTATGAACCTGACTCTAGTAACCTAGTGCAACTGTCTACATTATTACATTGGCATAAGTTACAAGGAATCACTTCCTGAAGGACTGAGTAGTTTATTTTTCTTGGTGAACAACAAACATTAATTATTATCATTTTATATTTATAAACATATTTTATGACATAAATTTTTCCTCGATAATAAAATTTCCCTCTCTATCATATCCATGTACATCAATAATAGTACACTTCATGGAATCGTGTGTAAAGGAAACAAAACAATGATGGACACAAATTCATATTAACTGTAATGTACAGAAGAATATATAATGATTCAATAAATATTCATCAATATGGAAAAGTAAATAACATAACATAGATTCCATTTATACAACATGAATTTCATAATAAGATAAGACACAAACTATATGTCAAGGTAAATGATTGAACCCTAATTCAATTTCATCAATAACTTAACTATCATAACTGGATAAGGCATAATAAATACGGTAAGTTAAATAGATGAAAACACAATCTTTTAAATCAATAATTTGAGAATGAAAAGAATATAGGGATATTATTATTATTAAAAAATCATGGATAATAATAAATAAATTCTGAATGATGGAAGTTCTTAATTATTGAACATCATGATCTCAAGAATCATGATACATATATTGTCAATAACTTTCAAAAGATGGATTAAAACTACATGTAGAAACCCATTTAATGTTATATTACTGAATCACCTTATGAAACTACATATTCATCATCCAGATCTATAATTGGGACCCACCTATATCTGCTTGTCCAAATCATTCCTCAAATATCAAATAATTAATTTAATTCATGAACAATGTGTCCTATCATTAAATATAAAAATTAGGTAAAGAATATAGATTCATCAATAGTTTCCTACATAATAATACAAGGTTAAGGAAATTATCATATCCATTATAAAAATTATATGGGTATTTAGGATGAATATAATGTACTAGGATAAATTATCACAAGAAAATGATTATTATAAGAGAAAGTTAAGAGTCACAAAGGAATGTGAGATTGTATAATAAATTATACCACTTAGTAACTGTTAAGTAAAATAAGATTTGATGAAATAATTAAAATTGAAATATAAAATCATTTGAATTATTAATGAAAAATTATATTAAATTTGAATGGGTAGTACATACACCATATATAAAAAACTAGGTGCATAACATTACAATATGTATCAATGATGGGAAATTCATATGATGTTCCTCATTATGATCATAATGTTGAAGGGAAAAATAATAAATTAATAGGTTTTGTGTAAAAATGTAAATTAAAATTGAAAAAGTATAATTAAAACATAATATGATAAAAAATTATTATAAAAATATTCAAAAAAATCAGAGCAAAATGAAGAATTGATATAATATAAAGAAATTAAATTGAGTTATGACAATTTTACCACTTGGTAGCCTTAATTTCAAATCATCGTGGATGAAATAATTCAAATTTAAAATTAAAATTCCATGATTTATTAATTAATCATTATATCACATGTCATAGGATTGGTGTATACACCATATAAAATAAATTAGATTCATAACAATACAACATGCCTCTGTGAATGGAAATTGAGACGAAGTCCCTTATAATGATCATAACATTGAAGTTAGAATTCATACATGAAAAGATTATGTATATCAAATATTAATCAATACATTATATTTTTAAATACATAATAATATTATAAAAATAAATTATATAAATAATCTTAGAATATTAAATGAAAAAATTAAATAATATAACCCAATGAAAAGAAATATACTTATGAAGATCTTTACTACCTGGAAACATTCATGTCATATCCCTTTGGATGAAATAATTCAAATTGAAACATAAAATTCCATTAATTATTAATTAATAATGTTATTACAAGTAAAATGGGAAATATATACACTAGGTAAAAAAATTATGTGCATAACATTACAATATGACTACAAGAAGGGAAATTGGGATGAAGTCCCTTACACCACACTTCATTTTGGTTGAACATGTTTCAAACTAATGTATTATTGTTTTATACATTTTATTAAATTTTAAAACCATATTAATATATGAAATATTTTATATTATCCTTTTATAATATATTTTGACTTATTTGTTATTAATATTTCATTAATTTCATTGTTTAAGGAGTTAATTGCCTTGTTTTCTCATGTGTGTTTTTTCATGGAAGATTCATTTCTTGATCATATTAAATAGTTTAATCATATAAAGAATAATAATAATGAAGTAATTATAATATTTATACCCCAATTGAACTTTTATTAATAAGCATGATTTTTTTTTGAGAAATGAAGTTTCTTACGATTTGGGAGATGGTTGGTTGTACATACAGATAAGTAGTGTTTCAATTTTTAAACAATCATTATCGAATAAGTTATGTAAAATTAATATTTACAGAATTATAATAATATAATATTATTTACATAAATACACTTATGAATATAATCCATGTGGTTTGGTGATGAAAATTGAGATTGAAATCACTTCCTGAAGGAGATAGTCCACACATACATAAACAATGTTATCTTCTATCCATTTCTGAAATGGAAAGAATGAAAAATATATATTATATTTTTATAATGATAAATATGAAATTATATCATAATTATTTCATTTATTTCACATAAATTCATTTAATATTTCATTATTATCATCCATGTAAATTTTTAGGGAAAAATGAATCACACGACATTGTGAGGCGGTAGTCCGTTGTATATATGAGTGATGTTATTGTATCATCATTTAAATGTAAATAAAAATGTATATACTATATTATGGATAAATACGTATAATTATGTTATAGAAATATTTTATATAATTTATATCAATAATCATGCCCAACCATGAGAGGTGTTGATGTAAAATGTTTCACATCGGTTCATGAGGTCGTAGTTCACCATACACACGAGCGACGTTATCATTTGTCATTTTACAGGAATAAGGTATCCATATTGGAAATTCCATTAAAAATAAAATATATGTATATTAAGGATAATTTATTTACTATATAACCATAAACGAATAATATTTTATTGTGTTGTGATAAGAAATGGAAGAAAAACACATAGTTAAGAATTTTATCTCTTCTCAGACCTTCTCATAAGGATTATACCTAAATTATTCATAAAATGAATATATAACAAAAAAATATAGAAGGATGTGGATATAAAAATTTAAGTGATTTTTAGGGTTTTTATTAACAAAAATGGTATTACAGTGTTAATAATATAGGACTCGGGTGGCCATATATAAGTGAGGTGAGTGGAAAATGTGTATTTGTTTTAAAAAAATGGCGTAGACATGTATTTCTCATGAAAATATGTTCCAAGATGGAATTAATCACAATAATTAGACATGATAATGTTTATATAATTCAATAATATATATTCCAATAAAATTTTGAGGTCATTTTCCCTTTATCATCAAATTTTAATGCCCTGGTAAATCAGTTTTTACCTCAACAATGGTAAATGATTATTGCTATTTTTACAATTCATCATAGTAAAAAATATGAACATATTGAATAAAATAAAATATTATTATTAAAAAAAAGGAATTAGTTGTTTAATTTCCATCCACATAAGTGGAAATATATAATTTAAAATTAATCCCGTAACATGATGAGAAGGCAGGTTTTTAAAGAGAACAAGTTCCGAAGATTATAATGTTTTTATATAAAAAATAAAAAATCAAATTTTTAAAAAGAAAAAAATAAGATTAATAGATACATAATATAACTAATTTTAATTTTTTTGAAATTAAAAATATAATATAACTTTGTAATATTATTTAAATTAAAATGTTTTTTTTCAATTAAAATTCAACATTTTCACTCCTTTTAAAACATTGAATCATTTCTGAAAAATGGAATAAATTCACCCTAATAAAATTATGAATTTACTATATAAAAAATTGAGTTCATTTTATAAAATTTATTTTATAAAAGTGGTATAAATGTATTTTAAAATATGTGTGAAACTGCCTTTTAAAAAAATTCATTTTTTCATAAGACATTTATTTTTATATTAAATAGTTATTATATTATTTAAAATCAATAGATAATCAGGATTTTCATAATTAATTAGTATTATTAATACCTTCTAATTGGAAATATTTTACGTAACTGTATATGATATTACGGTTCATTTAGACTCTTAGTTTTGTGTTTGAAAAGTTATCAAAAATTTGTTTTTTATTTAAATTTCAAAAAGTTTCATTATCCCCACATTAAATAAATTATATTATAACAATTTCATATTTATTTTTATTATAAATTATTTAGAATTTAGAAATACCATCGTTGAAAACCCCACATCATCATGGGGTTAATAAAACAACCTCTTAATATGAGCGAAAAGGTTGTACGAAGAAATCTAGAATAATACATAAATAGGTTTCCAAATATAAGAACATAGGTGTTAAATGACATCATAGAAATGTAAGAGAATATTAATTCCAAATGATTAATAGAGAGTGGTAGATATCATTGATCATGAGAAACTTGGTGATCCATAAAAAGTTAGTGACAAAAAAAGCATAAATTCGTGCTGAGTCCAGGGACCATTAGATTAATTGAAAATAAAGGATAAATTTTTCTATTTCAAGATCCTTTTTCAAAAAATTATAAAATATTTTAATATCTAGGAATGTATGTAAATATACTTACTTGATATGATTTTATTTCATAAGCACAATTATTCTTTGATTAATTTTCAATTCATTACTTACTCTACAAAATGAATATCTAAAAATGGATTTGTTTATCCCTAAAGCGCTAAAATTTAATTTTAATGGATTGTAAGGTCTATAAAATAGTGATATGTCTTTATATATTTCTCAAACTATTTTCCAAAACTTATACTGTTAGAATATGCTTCCAATATAATAAATTAATCATTAATCCTTAATAGTAACTCCATTGGTTCTTCCTTAATATTTTTTCCTCAAATAGTTTAACATAAAATAATGTTATATTAACTAGGCCATCACATGGGATTGTGGTAGGTTTTATTCCATTATATTCATTATGTTGTTGGTTGAAGTCATGAAATATTTCTAGATGTGACGTGTTTTCACCCACCTTTTGGGTTATTCTTTTTCTAAAACTATATTTATATAATTTCTGTAACACATCAAAATTGTGATTATAGAGAACCATTCTTAGAATACATGGATATTACATCATTTTAAAAGAATATTTAGTAAAATATAAAAATAAATGCCCGAGGAAAATAATAGTTTAGTGTATTTGGAAACATGGAAACAAATTCTCTTATCCCAGTGAATTATCTTCAACAACTCCCATAAATATCTCCTCCTTTAATGCTTCTAAATAAAACCTTTTTTCATAACCTCGGGAAAGAAAACATAATAAAGTGGTGATATTAGATTCTCAATAAGAGTAAATAAATAAAATGTGTTATCATAACATGAAAAAGGGTATAGAACTTGGTCAAACATTTTAATATTATTCCCTTTGTATTATATATCATAATAATGATTATTAGTTCATAACACATGGATAATAGAAGAATTAAGATCATAAATCATGAAATCAAAACATAAGAATAAGACATGGAATTTGTGGCATTAACATGTATTTATAACATTGTAAACATGCACAAGTAGAAATAAGTTCACTCATTAAGTTATATAAATGAAATTAGAACACTATATCAGCTTATTGACATGAAACCAGGTCCATTCATTACATTTTGAACATGTAAAAATTTTCAATAATAACATTGTGAACATGTAATCATGCTCAACCATAAACTTATGGTCATTCAACTAGTTCCATACATATCATCGTGAACATGTAATAAGGTTCACTCATAACATTTTGAACATGTAATCAGGTTCACACATAAACTTATGGACATACAACTTGGTCCATACATAACATAGGGAACATGTAAAAAGGTTAACTCATACCATTCTAAACATGTAATCAGGTTCCTGAATAAACTTATGAACATGAAACTAGGTCCATTAATAACATTATTAACATGTAATCAGGTTTACACATAACATATATACTCATGAGTATGTTATCATTATCCAATGCATCTGAGGTAGATATAGGTCCCACCCATCTTATAGTAATATGAATCATACATGTAATAAAAAATAAAACATTTATCATATCATTACCCATAAAAATAAGTTTTTTATAAACATAAAATCATAACCAATGAAATGAAATGGGTATCATTAACATTTCATAAAATCATGATTTATAAAAAGATTTAGGTTTCATAATCACTTCAAGAAAGCATAACCGGTGGAAATAAGCGGGTTTCAAATATATATAACTCATGTAAGATAAAAGGGTTTCATAAACATAAGGAAATCAAAGAATAAACCATTAATATACAAAATATGAACGTAACCTTTAGATTATTTCCTATAAAGTCATGAGTAACATCAATATATATCATCTTAGATGGAAAATAATTTTGAAAAAAATTGTGAAAAATATTTCTTGTGAAAAATATCTTTTATTCATTGAAAATTATATCCTCTTAAAACATAAATCTTTTGGAAAACCATTTACTCAAAAATAAACTTTAAAACATATTAATAAATATTTTAAATCACTTTGGAAACCTTTTTTTGAATCTTATAAATAATTCTTGAAATGTTAAAAACATTTCTTAATCATATTACATTATTGAATACATTTTTATGTGAAAATAGAATTCAAAATAATTTAAAATATGATTTGAAAAAAATAAAATATTTTTAAAATATTTTTTCCCAAAATGTTTTCATCAAGTATCATTTCAAAAAAATTAATTCTTTTTTTAAAAAATGTTTTTTAAATTAATATAGATTTCAACCCAAATATGGAAATACAATAAAATTTTATTAAAAACATTTTCTTACTAATATTTTGTACGAAAGAGTGGGAAAATGGTTTTAACACATGGATATATCTTTAATAAAGATATGAGAATGAAAGACATGATTTTCCTTGATAGTTTTATCAAAAAAATTCATTACACAAACATAATAATTAACGATCTCAAAATTTGATTAGATTTTTTCAATAAAATCTTATCTCATGGTAACTTAGGATCATAATATACATGTAATAAAATAAAATTAAATGAATCTTAAAATATCATGAAAATATTAGATGTATTATGTAACACATTTAATGTAATTATAAAACCTTGAAACCGAAATTACATGAATAACCAAACATGAGTCTCAATTAAGGCAAATTGAGAGAAAACTATTTTACTGATTTGGTAACATTTAAAAAACATACCCAATTAAATAAAGGGCTTGCAATGGATTTTTAAATAACAATAAATTTAATTATAACAACAATAGAGTACGTACATGGTATGTATACAGACTGCTCAAAAGGAATGGGTGGCGAATAAATCTTTTATCTCATACAAATAAAAAAGTGAGATGAAATCCCCTTACCTTGTGTATTGAATCTCATCGTACTAATTAAAAACATTTGTATAATAAATATAAATATATAAAAAAATCTATTAAATAACCATATTCTTATGTCTAATACCATATATAGTTTTATTATGACCTTATATTACCAACTTGTTAATATTTATATGTTAGGGTTTCACTTCAAGTAATATTCGCTTTATTTTTCACATGTGTCTTAATTTGTTATATCATCGGTGATTATACTTATATGATGATTATAGAAAGTAAAACATGATATAAAAATAACTCATATTAATTATATTTTTATTAAAATAATCTATATAATATATAATTACAAAAATGGAATACATTGTTCATAGAGACGGTAGGTCTTACGTATGCATGAATGCTATTTCTATTTAATTATCATGTTGAAAGAAATAAATTAAAAGACATATATTTATATATATTTATTTACATATATAAATCATTATTAAATTAACATTATGATATAATATATTTCATATATATATATATATATGTAAACCACACTTAATACTACCCATGTTGTGTATGAATGAATCATATCGCTTTGAGGTGGTGGTAGTACACGCTTTCCCAAACGAAATTATTGTATTAACACCAAATAGAAGCTAAAATGATATGTTTTGTAAAAAAATGATATTAAATACATAATAAATATAATATATGACATATATAAACATATTTTCCATCATAATTCCTACCATGAGAGGTAGTAGGGAAAAATTGAACAATCATTGTTTTGTAAGGCGGTAGTTCTCTGAACACTTAAACACTATGTTAGTTTTCCATTAGATGGAGGTCTTTGTAAGTGTTTGTTGAAACAATAGTGTAAATAAATCCTAGTAAATTTAGTATATATATTTTTTTTATGAAAATCATTTTAAAAAAATAATTTGGAGTGGATGGTGATAAAAAATAAAAGATAGGACTTCAGAGTAGACGTTACCTCTAAATCAGGTATCTCCTTTTGGTTTGTTCAAAAAGGCTTCCATGGATTTCCATCAGCCCAAGGGAAGGATTCTAGTAGAAAGTGATTATATATGAGATGTTTAATTGGTAGATATTTGATGAATCTAATAGGTTTTATAGGTGTTAGTATGTGGGATAGTTGGTGACCTTGTTTAGGCAAGGTAAAGGACTCCCGATGAATATTTGAAAACAAGTTAGGTGTACACATGTTATTACCTAAAAAATCATAGAAAAAAACATAAATCAATAATAATAGGTTTATTGGATACATAGTTCTATAAAATTAGTTTCGGACAATTTAATAGGTCATTTGGGCTGCTAAGATTATGGTTTAGTTGCTAATTAAGTTTAATTTAACCTTAATCGCTGTGATTAATTTGAATCACTTTTACAAATATTTTTTGGTAAAATATTATGTTTATATTTTTATAATATAAATATTATGCCTATTAAAATTATTTTTTCCTGGTTTTTTAAATTAAACTAACATTGGTCAAAAAAAATAAATTAACGTTAATCCTGTAGATATTACTAAATTACATGTTTTTAAAGTAGAAATAATTTGAAAAGGTTATTATGTTTTTATATTCAATTTCAAAGTAAATTTATTATAAGGACTTTAATTTTATTAAAATATGTATAATTGATATATTTTTACCTTAAAAAATTCTATAATATAATTTATCATTAGTAATTATTTAAAAGAAAAGACATTTATTAACAAAAGGCAATTTTTTTACAATTTATAAAAAATGAGGTTTATTAGAAAATCCCAAAAATTAATCCTAAGATAATATATGTTTTCTAAATTCTAAAATGATGTTTATTTTATAAAATTAAATTTATAAATTGGTCTGAAATTAATTCTATTATTAAAAATAGTTTCATTCGAGAAAATGATGTTTTATGCATAAAATGGACTTTACCAAAGATTACATATTTCATTTTCAATGTGTTGTATTTCTATAAAACCATTATAAAATATATCTGAAAATTAGTTATTAATATTCATATCACAAAGTTTAGTGGCTAGTTTATATTTATATTATTTAAAAAAATATAATAAAATGATGCTTTGCAGAAAATTATTGTTGTGTGTAACTTACACTATGTCAGCGTTTCAAGTAGCACAAGACAAGTAAATATTTTGTATTAAACAATAAAATCCATTACAGTATGTAAAACATGCCAAATTATTATTTCGTGTAATAAATTTTTTTAAAAAGATTAAATTAAATTAAAAATAATAATTCAAAAAATATATGGGTGTTACATTTTACCCCCTTAAAATGAATTTCTCACTCAAACTTTTCTTGGGTTATCATAGGATTAATACTTGAAAGGTAATTTCATAGATACCCACATCCTAAAAATGAGTTCTAAAATATCCTTTGAAATGGAAATTTAGAAACATAATTGTTACCCATAGTAACATATAACCAATTTTCTACAGAGGAGAACATATGTGGGAAGTTAAAAAATGGACATGGAAGAGAAATATAGACATCATGTTCTAATAGAGAGTGATAGAGAACATCGTAAATATATAGTTAAATTCAAGAATATATAAATCTTTGATTATCTAAGTGACCATTTGATTCATCAAAAATAGAGACACTAGGAATACATTTTGGATTTCATAATCTATTTTTGAAATGTTAAGGAATTATAATGAAAACATATTATTTCATGATTTCAGGACAACTTCACCCCTTATTCTTCATTAATCCACTTAACATATTTCTCCAAAAAATAAGGTGAATTTTTTATTACCGAATCACTAACAGATCATGAGAAATATGATATGTCATCCCATCTATCAGTACTCACCGTCAATAGAAAAATATTATCAAATATGAATATGTCCTCATGTGGTGAGATAATACATTAATTTAAAAAAAATATTATTTCAATATTGAATTAAACATTCCATAACTGGATAACCTTATAACCCTTCCAAAATATAAATCATCCTTACTTCCTTAAGTATTCTCTTATCTTATAACAAAAATATTATTATTTAATACTTGGGTTCATCCATGCACTGATACAATATTAAATACGGTTTTATTATTCCAAAATCAATCTAGAGGTATATAATAACATTAAAAATCAATAAAGGATGAATAAAAATATTATCATAGGGCTTATTAATACAAAATCAAACATGAATTTCCCAAAGAAGGGGAAAAGTACATTTATTCCTCTTATTTTAATTATTCTCTTAAACCATTTTGATTTCATAAGATTTCTCTTTTTCATATTTCCTCAAATGTTATTGTGTCTTATCTTAAATATTAGCCCTTGGATTAGGGAATTGATTCACATAATTCCCAAACACCATTGACTCATTGAAGTGTGGGTGGTTCATTCTTTTGAGATTTATCTCCACTCATTTTATTGAGGTTCCTCTTGTTATCAATTATACATCATTTTAATCAGTAGATAGGTTTACCACACATTAAAAACATTCATGTTTCTTCCAAAAACTCTACTATGTTCTCTTTCCCACAGTTTTAGTGAGTATAAAATTGAAATTTTTCTTCTCTCCAGTGTTTTTAGATTCCCCTTTAAACTCTATCTTCCTCTTCTTGTTGAAATCATGAGATTTATATATAACTACAACCTCCATTACAACATTAATTTTACAACATTAAATCTCCTCATAGATACTAAGGTATCTTATGGCTAATTCCCTTTTAATACTTGGTTTTAAGCCATTGAATAACCTCTCCACTTTACTTTTGGGTTGGATGATAATATCAGAAGTGTACCTCACTAGTCCTATGAAATTATCATAATTGGTACCAAAAGATTGATAATCCTCTTTCATCAAATCATGGAACTTTTTTTCCATATTTTTATGAAGAAAAAAGTAATATATTTATTGGAGAACAATTTCTTGAACTCACCCCAATCCATGGATAAAATTTTATCTTGCTTATTTTTATTTTTTATTAAACTCCACTACCATTATGCTTCACCTTCTAATCGATAAACAACCATAATTAACTTCTCATGATATGAACACTTGAGAATGAATAATATCATTCAATTGTACTAATATAGTGTTAAAAAACAAGTGGATTGGAGGAAATATTGAATAAAGGTTGATGATACCTCAGGAAGGACTCAACAGAATATTGTTCCCTCTTATGATCATTTGGAAGCTCAGTATTATTCGTAGCTTGAGAATGTTGTGAGAGTATATAAAATCAGTTTTGTATTCTATCCCCCATAGCATTCAAATATTCAAGAGGTTATTCATTCAATTGTCTATTTCAATCACCATTAATGTGGTTCATTTGGGTTCCATCCTTTTTCTAAAACCAAATGCATAGAGTAAGAAATAGTTATCATAATGGGGAACCATGTAATCATTAAAAGTTACTTATGTGATGTATAAATTTGGAAAAAATCCTTAATATATGACACTAAAGGATTATACAATGTTATTTATTTACAAAAACTATTTCAATCCTTCATGATGGTTCGTGAAGTGTTTGTGAATTCCCAAAGAAAATCCCCCATGAGTGTCAAACAAGGTGTGCAATAAGGACCATTATCATGTACCATATTACCCCAAGTTGGGACTAGAAGATCTTGTTAGAGTTGCTACATATACGTACATTTATTCTAGATCCACATCTTCTTGTAGTATCCAAACATGGATGTGTTTCTAGAAAACCACTCACTATATCATTTACCAAAATACCATGACATATTCCTATACATTAACTCATCAATATACTTATCCTTAGAGACATCACTAGACATATGCATAGAAATATACCTAGGGACACCACTATAGTATTCTTATCCTATATTCCAAAGGTCTACTAAACCATTATTTTGGTACTAACTATAGCAACCCATTATTACCATACATGAATATCACACCATTTTAGATGAATATTTAGTACATTACAAAAACACATGCCTGAGGAATGTAATAATTTAATGGCTTTGAAAACATAGAAACTATGGCTTCTTTCCTAGTTAAAAATCTTCCAAAAAACCCATAAATATCTCCACATTTATTAATTCTACTTAAAAGATTTCATCATAACCTGTGGAAATGAAACATAAAAAATGGGTGAGCTTAATTCTCGGTAAGGGTAAATAAAGAAAACTTTTATGCATAAAATAAAGAAAAGTGTATGCAACATGATCCTTCATTTTAATATCATTACCTACATATTAGAGATCATAATAATGATTGGTAGTTTGTAAAATATGGATCAAAAGATGTGATGACCCATCCCCCATGTCTTGTTCCATGACTACTCCAAGACCACCTCCTGAAAGGCCAAGGGCTACTGAGTAGCGCTGGAGCCGTCAACCTGCAATGGGAGGTATTTTCCAAATTACCATTACACACACACATTCCCAACCACATCCCACAAACTGAAAGGAGAAAATAAGTATACTGAAACAAGTACTGAGTATAAGTACAATTGAAAAGAAGTGGTCCATAATAAAAACCCAACAAAACAACTGAAAACAGCAAAGTAAAAAAAGGGAATCGGGTATCCATAAACTAAAAACCCCACCTAATTGTAAGTGTAGTGTATCTATTAGAGCCAGAAGTAGTACGTCATGTACTTCTGATGCTACTGGGCCCCACCTTTCCCTAGGACACCATGTCCTCCATCGAAGCGTCGATCATCTGCAACACACAAAACACATGTAGGCAAATACTGTGCAGGAATGGCTAACAAAATACTTAGTAGGGGACCTCGAAACACAAAAGAAAAAAAATAAATCCTTAAAGAAAATCGTGAAGAAGATCCATGGAGAAATATCACTAATCACAATCACAAATCACAAGCACTAAGCACAAGACAACTCACACTAGGTATACATCTATGGTAGAGATAGAAGAACCATCAGCCACATCATCGAACACCTCGACTTCTGGATAAATCCTCCACTCTAAGTACAATGGGCCTGGTAGGTCACACAGAAGCTGCTTCCCACTAACCGTGGACTATTATGGTACTCATCCCTGATAGGTACTATGGGTATTCAAAGTCACATAGTCTCTCTCCCACCATGGGCCTGTAGAGTCACAGAGTGGTGTTTCCCACCTTGGCCAACTGAGGTAAACCTCTCCCTCTCGGACCATGGTTCTACCGAGTCACACAGTCTCACTCCATCATAGATAGGTTCTTCCCACTATGACATAGTCGAGTCACACATAGTTGTTTTTCAGTAGTCTTCAGGTCTCATCCAGCAATAGGGTTCCGTAAGTAGCGTGCTTTGGAGAACTTATCCTCAAGCCATTTATCGCATATCAAATTACATGGAATTCTACATCATGCATACAAAAATATCTACCTTGTTGTAGGGCCTCAATGTGGTCAATAACTTGTTAATCAGATGCCCATTTTGCATGTTATTCGTGTTTTACTAACCAGGTGTTGGATGCATCTAGGCCGGTTTCGACCAAGTTAGACCTTCCAAACAAAACTAGCCCGGTGTCCCACATACCCTGGTTTAACTCGACTGACCCAACCTGACCATGTTTGGGTTAGGGTAGGACTAGTTAGACCTAGCTAGTGGGTTAGGCCTAATTGGCCTCGCTGGACCTGACCCAGTTTGGATGAGGGTCCAGCCCTTTGGGTTTCTTGGGGACCTGGTCTTATCCATCCCAACTCGAAGGTTGTGGGTCCTACCTTTTTGTGTGGGTCTGTCACACTAGTTATGGGTCTAGCCCACCAGCACAGGTCTGGCTCGCAATTGTAGTTCCATCCCGGCATGCTTGATGGGGGCGCGGCCCGCCGTCAGGAGCCTGATCCTCTAGGGATGGACCTGTGGTGTGCCGCATGGATAGGACACAACTGATTTCCATGTCTATCCCCCATAAAATCACCATGGATGCTCAGCCTCCCTCATTCCATGGTCGAGGGACTGTGGCTCACCAGCTTGCCCAGGTGTCCCAAACACAGTCCGCCTCCACCATGTAGTTTCGGTCGGCGCCACACCTCTATGCCGACACATCCGGTTGAACCCTACTCTCTGTTTCCGTGGAGCGCCAATGGGAACCCCACCTCCATCCAGCCATAGACACCATCGCATTCCACCATTGACTACTATCGGGGGCCACCTCTAGCTGTTGTAGCGGTCCACCGATGGCCGCCAACAGTTCCTTCTAAAGGCCACCTGAGTTGCTCCGGTGGTCCATTTCTCGATCCTCCTGCTCTTTTGGGCCTCTCAGGTTGTTTCCGTCCCGGTCTTGGACACAGATTCATCTTGCCACCAATTTGAGGATGTTTCCACAAGAAACCCACAAAGAGTATGTGATTGGGCCTCATTTTTGTTGGCTCGTACCCTCCGCGTTAGAGTTTTAAAGTAGGGGAAGGTCCGGGGATTTCAGTTCAATCACACAAGTGATCGTTTAAACCTAGATAAAGATATACCAAAAAATTCACCCTCCCACAAGAATGCACGATCCATTGATCAAACTTTTCATAGGTTGATCTGTGTTTGTAATTGAATTTAATAATTGAAAAAAAAACTTAAACACAACCCCAACATAGATTAAGGATATGTCACTAACATGGGGAAAAACATTGAGCTGTCGTCGATACTTGATCTGTTAGCGTTCATCACCGATCGTCATTGGTGTTCATAACTTTATATCGATGTAGTTCTTCATTCGATTTTGGGGAGGAAATACACTGGTGGTTCATCAGATAATTGTCCGTCGATTAATTTTTGTTTCTCTAACACGTCAAACAAATAAAAAGAAAACATGTCACAACGTTTTAGTTACACTATGACACGGTGTCCTTACACTGTTTCATTTAAAAAATAGCATAGCTATTACTCGCCATATAATGTGTCATTACGCTATGGGTTTTCGATCCATTAATGAGTTCCATTAATTCACCTCGTCATTTCATTATAGTGTCATCGTGTCACTGCTTATCGTTTAAGGAAAATGAATTAAAGTTATTTTTAAAGTTATTTTTTTTAGTGGTTCGAAAATTACATTTTAGTTCGGCCCTTACCAGCCAAAGTTAAGTCCTTTCAAGGCGAACAATGACCTTATTAGTTAAACGATTCCCTCATATTTTTGATACGAGTACCGGTTCAAAAGTAAGAAAAACACGCTCACACGTTTATTGAATTTACCTTAAAAAAGATAATAAATATGTTCTGGGCTCACTGTGCCTTAGAATCATGTGTTTTCAGAGCGTGTAGTCTTGAAATAATTCCATATAAATTAAAAACATTACACTAAAACTAAAAGACATTAAATTCTCCCCACCATAGGGATTTACATCCTCAAAAACCAAAACAAGGGTTAATTAAACAAATGGTGTTATTGAGCATGAATCTGAGATTCCCTCTCCTATGTGCTCTCTTGGATATTCTCATGATTCCTCCAAACACACACCAATGGAATAAACCACCCATACAGTACCCCAAACCTATCAATCCTCTATCTCCATCAAGAACAACACAAATGTCACCCCATCGTCAATGTCCAGCTCACCCCAATCGATGGCGTGCGATAGATCAAGCACGTATCTCCTTAGCTGCAACATGTGGAAACAATTGTGAACTTGGAGCATATTTGGGGGAAGATCTAGGAGGTACACACCACCTCCCAAACTCTAGTCATGTGCTATGTTTCCCTACCCACCACATGTGACAAAAATCCTAGCTCCTAAATGACTCCCTCTGGTCTAGGATCCCCAAACATCTGACCATGAGTCCTAGGGTCGGCCCTAGAAAGACCTGGCCCCATTGGCGCATCATTTCAATTGTCTTATTCCTACTGAAGACTTCGCTGCCCTGGGTCTACTGGTAGCTTCGGATGTCGGTTCCTGCTACTCCTAGAATCTCTTCACAATAAAGGCTCACTCTAGCACCCCAGCCTGGGAAGGGATGCTAAGAGACACCATCGATTCCCTGATCTCCCACTTGAGTCACTACTCGAAGGCGTGATCCCTGAATAAAGGGTATCAAACCATATCTGTGGAGTAGAGTGAAAGCTCTGAGAACCTTAGTGAGTACACTTCCACAATAATGTTGCCCTGTTGAAGGTGAAGAAGCTCCAGAATGTGTATATTGTGAAAGGTCGTGGGGGGAAAACTCTACCTAGAAAAGTCACTCGAAGTTTGACCAGGTGAGGGTCGCCTCATTATGCGTCTGGATGGTCAAACTCCACCATCTCTCTACCGAGACCTACAGAAGGCTCTCTTCCAATATCACAATCTTGTCAAGCAGTGTCCTCAATAAGTAGAAATCTCATGTCACTACCTCCAACCAGTCCTCAATGGTGTAAGGATCTATCTCTCTCTTGAACCTGGGAGGTCTCTTTCTCTCGAACGCATGCAAGGCACTGAGACTGCATGTGTCCTCTACCGGTAACGCTGGTAGTAACTACTGATCAACATGTGGTGGAAACACTAGTTCACCACCCAGAAGGGCCATCTCTAGCACTATTCCTTGAATTGGCATCTCATTTCTAGGCTAGTTGTCCACATGATCACGTATCGGGATCCGGGTTGGCCATCTACGTGGGGGTATCTTGATATAGATCATGTTGTCCCACGGTTAGATGATTATACCTAGTGAGCTGACTCTTATTCAAAAAAATCATAGGTTGACACTTATGCAAATATTTTTTCCATGTATAGAGATGAAAAGAAGAATTCATGATCCCAGTTTATGGATAGGTCGGCCACAACACCAACACTATACACCCTAAATCTAAAATTCAGAGTCAAAACACTTAACACTATTTCCCCATAAAATAAACAACAAAATCATGGTATTAGAGGTATAACCAACCACCCTCGGATAAAATATTTTCATGAACTGTCCCCTGGGGCTTGTGTCGTGCCTACCCCAAGCCCGCCTCTTGAAGGACAGGGGTTTTCACCTAGTGGTGAAGGCATGAAACTGCTAGTGGGAGGCATTTTACTGAGTACTAGTATGCACACACACACACCCATCCATGTCCGACAAACTAGAAGGAAAAAACAAGTATATTGAAAAAAGTGTTGTGTACATGTGCAACTAAAAACAAGTGGGCTAGAATACAAACCCAAAAAAAAGAACAGAAAACCGCAAAGTTCAAAAGGGACTCGGGTAGCCATCTGCTGAAAACCCCACATGGTGGTAAGGGTAGTGTAACTACTAAAAAACAATGTAGTATGTCCCATATGCCTAATCCTACTGGGCCTCACCTAATATTAGGCCACCAAATCCAATGTCGAAGCTTTGATCATTGGCACCAGACATCACATGTTCAGGCGAAGCCCGTGCTGGTGTGAGTAACAAAATACTCAGTACGGGGCCCCAAAACAGAAAGTAAATACCACAAAGAAATCCTCAATGAAAATCACGTAGAATAAGAACAATGAAATAGAATGAATCACAAGCACTATGAACATTCATGAAGCACAACACAACTCATAATAGGTATACATCTAGGATAGAGATAGAAGAACCATCAGTCACATCACCGAACACATCAGTTGCTGGAAAACAGTTCCACTATGAGAACAGTGGGTCTATCAGGTCAAACAAAAGTCGCTTCCCACTATCCATGGAATTTTTTGGTATTCATCCTTGATGAGTAATGTGGGTATGTCGAGTGACATAGTCTCACTCCCACCATGGGCCTACAAAATCACACAGAGGTGCTTCCCACCTTGGCCAACTAAGATACTCCTCCACATCTTGTCATGTGGGTCTGAAGAGTCAAACAATATTTCTCCCACCATGGGCTTGCAACTTTATAGAGACATGCTTCCCATTGGTCCATATTCAAGTCCCATAGAGTCACTTGTCATCAGTCTTTGGGTCTCAACCAACCGTAGGGTTCCGTACATAGCGCACTGAGGAGAACCACTCCTCAAGACATTCATCGCATCTCTACATCATTGAAAGTATCTTTATTTCATACCAAAATATCTTCCTCATCGAGAGGGTCCCTACGCCACAAATGACTCATCAATCGTATTCCTGGTTTGAATGTTATTCACATTTTAGTAACAAGGGGCCTGTTACATTTGGGCCCGGTCTGACCCGACTTGGGGTCCCACATACCCTGATTTAACTCAACTGACCCGCTTTGACCTGGATAGGGTTTGGGTAGGACCGATCTAGCCTAGTGAGTGGTCCTGGCCCAACGTTCCTTGCCAGACTCGGCCCAGTTTGGCCGAGGGTCGAGCCTACTAGGTCGCCTGGAGACTCGATCTAGTCTAGCACTACTCAAAGGGCATGGGTATGGCCTACCTGCTGTGGTCCACCTAGCCTGCATGGGTCCAGCCTACTGGGTGCGGGTCTAGATCATCCCGATAGGTGCGGGTCCAGCCTGGCCCGCCAATGGGATCCCGATCTGCCAGGGGGTTGACCAGTGGTGTGCCACGTTCAGCCCTCTTCACTGCCACACAGACGCAGGGCCTCCCTCTTACCAAATTTGAGAGATAACGACTCACAAGATCTCTAGGACAGACCAGATGTGGGCCACCTCCACCACCAAACATCAGTCGATGCCTCACCTTTACGCCATCACCACCGGCTGGTCATGCCTCTCTTCCAACACGGTCGTCCGGTCACACCTCTATGACTCCAGGACCGGTCATGAATGTCGATAGGGGTTTGGCCTCTCTCCACCCACGACCACCTCTGCGGGCCACCTTTGTTGCTCCGGTGGTCTGTTTCTCGATCTTCATGCACCTAGGGGCCTCTCGGGTTTCCACCATCTATACCATTTCCCCAGATTCATCTTTACAATGATTTGAGGATGCAGTAACAAGGAATGCATACGGAGGAGTTGCTCGAGCCTAGTTTGAATTGTCCCATGGCCTTTGAGTTAGAGTCTCAATGAAGGGAAAGGTCTGGGGATTAAGTGTAATCAAACAAGTAATCATTCAAACCCAGATAAATAAATCCAAAAAAAATTCACCCTCCCATGAGAATGCATGATCTGCAGAACAAATTGTTCATGGGTTGTTCTACATTGGTGGTTGAATTTAATAACCGGGAAAAACAACTTAAACACAACCCCTAAATTAATTGAGGATATGTTTCTAATGAGGGGATAAATGACAAGCCATCATCGATCCTCGATCTGTTTTCATTCATCGTCGTTCGTTGATAGAATTTATTAGCATTCATAATTCTTCATTAGAGAGGAAATCCACTGGTGTTTCATAAAAAAATCATCTATTGATTAATTCTTGACTATCCAACGCGTCAAATAAAGTAAAAGAAAACATGTCGTAGAGGTTTAGTTATGATGTTTTATTTATTAAACAGCGTAGCTGTTATGCAACGCTACACTGTGAGTTTTTGAGCTATTAATGAGTTCCATTAATATGCCTCATCATTGCATTGTAGGATCGTCATGTCACTACTTGTCGGTTGAGGAAAAGAAATAAAATAGCTTGCTAAAGTTATATAATTTTTTTTCCAACTGGTCTGAAAATTATCTTTTCTGTTTGGCCCTTACCAGCCAAAGTTAAGTCCTTTCTGGGAAAATCTCGGAGTTCTAAGTTCAACTGTGCCATCTAATTTTCTATCCGAGCACCAGTTCAAAAGTTAGAAAACCCCAATCAAATGTTTATTAAACGTACATTAATAAAATTTCAGAATTCCATTTCGGGCTCACCAGACCTCATAATTACGTGTCTTCAGAGCGTTTAGTCTCAAAATAATTCCATATAATTTAAAAGAAAATTAAATGGTAGTTATGAGACATAAAAAAAATGTGATTTAAGATCATATTTCATGAAATCCTAACATAGGAATAAGACATGAAATTTGTGGCATATATGTTTTTTTTATAATTTGAGAACATTAATAAGTAGAAACAAGCTCACTCATTAAGTTAAGGAAACAAAATCAGGCCCTCTCATCAACTTATGGACATTCAAACAAGTCCATGCATAACATTGTGAACATGTAATATGGTTTACTCATAACATTATTAACATCTAATCATGTTCACTGATAAACTTATGGACATGAGACCAAGTCCATGCATACCATTTTGAACACGTAATAAGGTTAACTCATAACATTGTGAATATGTAATCAGGTTCACACATAAACTTATAGACATGCAGCTAGGTCCATTCATAACATTGTGAACCTGTAATAAGGTTAACTCATTACATTTTGAACATGTAATCAGGTTCACAACTAAACTTATGGACATGAAATCGGGTCTATGCATAACATTATGAATATGTAATTAGCTTCATGCCAAAAACAAATCATGATTCCTGCATCGTTACCCAATGCATTGGTGGGAGATATAGTTCCCACCCATATCATAATAACAATCATACATACATGTTCCAAAAAATAAAACATTCATAATATCATTACCTATAAAAATACAAATGTTTTATTAACATTAAATCATAACCCATTAAATAAATTGTGTATCATTAACATTTCATCAAATCAGAAATTATGAAAATGGATAGGTTTGGTAATCACTTAATGAAAGAAAAACCTGTGAAAAGAAGATATTTTCAAAAGTATATAACTCATGGAAGAGAAGCGAGTTTCATAAATATCATGACATCAAATAATAAACCATTCCTAGAAAGAAAATAAATTGAACATTCCGATCAATTTCTAGAAAGGAATGAGTAACATCAATTAATTTTATCTTATATAGAAAATAAATTTTAAATATATTTTGAAAAAAAAATCTACAAGAAAATGTCTGTTATTTTTTTTCAAATGTATTCCTTTTTAAAAAATATAACCTTTTCAAAACAATTTCCTTGAAAATAAACTTTAAAACTTCTAAATAAATCATTGAAATAATTTTTAAACCCTTTTTCTTTTAAAACATACAAATAATTTTTGGACACATTTAAAACATTTCATAGACATAAAATACTCTTGAAAATATTTTTCGTTGAAAATAACTTTGAAATATTTTAAAGGAAAATTTGAATAAAAAAATTAAAAACCATTTTCCTTGAAAATTTTATTAATGGATCATTTGGAATAAAAATTGATTTTTTTTTGAAAATGTGGTTTTGAAAAAAAAAATTATTTCAAACCGAAGAGACAAATACTATCAAAATTTCTTAAAAATCATTTTATTAATTATCATATGTACCCAAGAGTGGAAAATGGTACAAATACTTGGATATATATTTAATACACATTGAATAATGAAATTAACGTGTTTTCTTGAGAGATTTTTCTTAATATTTCATCAAAGAATCATAATCATTAACAATCATGAAAAGTAATGAGATTTTTTCAATAAAATATTATCACATGTTAACATGGGATCATACTCTCCATGTACAAAATGAAATTAAATGAAGCTTAAAATATCCTGAAAACAATTAGATTCATGGTATATCATGTAAAATTATTTTATAAAAACCATAAAAAAGAATTTAGGGGCATAACTAAACATGATTCTTAATAAAGGAAAATTAAGACAAAACTATTTTACCAATTTTGTACCATTTGAAACATAAAGCCCATGAAATAAGTAAAATATAATGGATATTTAAATAACCATAAATTTAATTACAATAATCATAGAATAAATATTTGGGAATTTTGCACATAACAGATAAGGAATTAGTGGTGAAAAAATAATGTATCTCACGAAAATAAAAAGTGAGACGAAATCCCCTTTCCATGGGTCATGACTCTCATCGTACTCTTTAAAAATAGTTATTTAATAAATATAAATTTATTATTAATCGTTTATAGAACCATGTAATTATATATATTACCATATATGGCTTGATTACAACCTTATATTACCCTCCTGATAAAAATCCTATATTAAGGTTTCACTCTGAGTACTATTCGCTTTATTTTGCGCATATGTATTAATTTCTTATATCATAGGTCCTTATGCTTATATAATGATTACAGAATGTAAAAAATGATATAAATATAATTTATATTCATTATATGGGTTTTATTTTAATCTATATAATATATAATTACAAAATGTAATACATCCTTAATGGAGACAGTAGGTCATACGTACGCATGGAAACTATTTCAATTTAATTATCATGTTGAAAGAGAGAAAGTTAGAAAAATTTATGTTTATATATGTGTATATATATATATATAATTATTATATTATATTTTTGATATCATATATTTCATATATTATCACTAAATCCATCCTTAAAATAATCCATGTTGTGTATGAGTGAACCATATCACTTTAAGGGGGTGGAAGTCCATAATTCCTCCAACGAAATTTTCAAATTAACACCAAATGGGAAGTAAAACGATATGTGTTGTAAGAAGGAATAAATAATATTAATGAAATAATAAATATATTATATTATATTTTTAATCTGTGTATCCATCATCATGTCCACCATGATTGGTGGTATGGAAAAAATGAACAATCATCATTTTATGAGGCGGTAGTTAATCGCACACATAAACAATTTGTTAATTATCAATTAGATGGAGGTGATTGTAAGTGTAGGTTTAAATTTTAGATTAAAAAATCATATTATATTAAGAATAATTTTTTTTTATAAAATTAGGGAAAAAATAAAGTTTATGGGTGGTGAAAGAAAATAAAAATAATGGACTTGAGAGAAGACATTACCTCTAAATTGGGTAACTAATTTTGGTTTGTGCTAAAAGGATTTATTGGATGGAATTCTACTCAAGGTAAGGCTTCTAGGAGAAAGGTATTATTTTTGGTAAGTGGATTGGGCAGATCTTGGCTGATTATAAGAGGTTTTAGAGGTGTGAGGAAGTGGGAGAGGTGGTGGTTTATTATAGGTAAGGTAAATTAATCACATGGAATTTTTGAAAACAAGTTTGTTATACAAAAGTTATTACCTAAAAAAAGTCATACCAAACCCAAATAAAGAAATAATGGATGATTTACGGACAAAATATATCCATCAAATGGGTTTTCTACATGTGGATAGATAATTTTGACACATAATATTAATGTTTAGTCCTTGATTAAGATTAATTTGACATTAATGGTTGTGATCAATTTTAATCACTTATACTAATCTTTTTCACAAAAATTATGTTGAAAATATTAGGCTATAAATATTATTCTTATTGAAATGGTGTATTTTTTTAAATTCAATTCATAGAAGTTGAAAAACTAATATTAATGATAATCTTGTAGACGAGACGAAATTACGTGTGTTTAAGGTAGAAGGATGTGAAAAAGTAAATTTAGTTATTATAGTAAATTTAAAATTAAAATTGATTATAACGACCAAAATTATATTAAAAGATTTATAATTTATCTAATGTGATGTTAAAACTAATTTAGTATTAACAATTATTTAAACAAAATGGTTTTTAACTAAAAACATTATTTCTCATTATTCATCAAAAAATGAATCTTATAAGAAAAATCCCCAAAAAATATTACTAAGATAATTTTGAAATTATAAATTTAAAAATGAACTCTATTTAATGAAATTAAATTTATTAATGTGTCTAAAATTAATTTTATTTTTAAAAGCATATCATTTTGGAAAATGGTATATTAAATTTTAAAAGGACTTTACCAAAAATTTTATCTTTCATTATCAATATGTTTTATTTCTATAAAAAATATAAAGAGTATTTGAAAATTAATTATTATTATTAATATAACTATGTTTAATGTATTTGTTATCCTTATATTATTTAAAAAAAATTATAATGAAATGATTCTTTGAAGAAACTCGTTGTTGCATATAACATACGCCAGGTCGGTGTTCTGTGTATCACAACCTATGTAGGTATTTCATATAGCACAAGCCAATTAATTATTGCATGTAATTAAATAAAAGTAAGTATTTCATGTAATGAAAAATATAAAAAATATTAAATTAAATTGAAAAGAATAATTCACAATATCTTGGGGTGTTACAGTGATGACCAACAGTTACTGCAACATCAAAGATAAGATAAACCTTAAAGGTTACTAATAACATTAGACTTAAGTACAAAAAAATGTAAATGATTTGTTCCATAGAAAAATTTTTCTTATATTAAAATAATGGGTTGTATTCATATAAATGTTTTCCAAAAAATATCATTAATCTTGTTACATTCCTACTAAATATATTTTCAAAAGGGGTTTCTCGGATTTTTTAATTTATGATCTATCAAAACTCATAAAAATGAAAATATCCATCACTCTTAAGTTTATTAATACATATATTCATCTAATATTTTTCATAATAATTATATTTTTCATGATGGTTATAGAAAATATCATTTGTAAAAATAATCCTATAATTTAATTCATGAATCCCAATAAATAAATACTTCAACCATTGTATATCAACATGGATTTATCCTTGTTCTGAGGTATAAAAATTATTGGGGGAATTTAATTAGATAATTCATATAGTCCCCAATTTTATGGTAACAAAATATAAATGTATTTCTAGGTTAATAGTTATTTCCATCCATCATACTCTTCATTTTTTCATTGAAATCCATTACTTTATTCCATTATTTTTTATCCATAAAATGTTGAACCATTCAATTTAGATAAATTATTTTCAATATAATAAATCATAGGTTTATCCAAGTTCATTCATTGTAATCATCTATTAAAATACTTTATAATTATTTGTAATAAAAATATAAATTATCCAATTTATATACCTCTTTAGTGTCAAACTAGACTTGCAGTAAGGCATGTTGTCATAAGCTAAGTGGCAATTGGGTAATTACCAACACACACTTTTTGAATTTATTACCCCTTGTTACATATGATCTAGAACAATGTGCACTTATAGTATCCATATAAGGATTAATATCTGGGTAAAATTACAAATTCCCTTCTTTATAAAAACATTTGTATGTTTATCACTGTATATCCTAAATGTATATCACATGGTTATTCTACATAATCTATGTTTCCATAAATTTAGTTCCCAAATATTCTAATCAACATCCTATTATTAAAACTCTAACAAACCCCAATCTAGTAACCTAGTTTCATGGCCTATTTTATTACATTGTCATGAGATTCAAGGAATCACATCCAATAGGAACAATTCATTTAGCCAGATTCATAAACTAGATGTATACATGATTCTTTTATTACATTTGAAACAAAATTACAAAAAAAAAATACGAGAATAAAATTTTCCCCATAGTATATCCTTTCATATAAATCATATTACACTTCATGGAATACTAAGGAAATGAAAAAATAATAATGGTGAACACAAATTCTATTTAATCAACTTGATTATCCTGATAAGATAAGATATAAAAATTTAGAAAGTTAAATAACTAAACACACATTCCATGTAATTAGTAACTTTACTATCATTACATGATAATGAATAATAATTATTGAAAGGTAAATACCTGAAAAATTACATTAAATAAAAAATCTAGGAATAAAACACATCTAGAGATAATATCATTATGAAAATATCATGAATAATAATAAATTAATTTTTAATAATGGAAATGTTTTATTATTGTACATGATGATATCATGAATAATGATAAATCTACATCAATAAATTTTAAAATATGATTTAAAACAATTGGTATGAACCTATTTGATACTAGCTTACTAAATAACCGCATGTGACTACTGATGCATCAAGGGGAAGTATAATATTGGGACCCACAATGATTTACATTACCAAACCATTTTTCAAATATAAATAAAATTTTTATTTAATAAAAATTGTTCCGTATCAACAAATACTTTATTTGAGTGAACAATATGGATTTATAAATATTTCTCCATATAAATAAATAACATTTAATGTCAAACATTTATGCATAAGATGGTATATGGTTTATGTAATAATCATATCTATTATAAAAGAATGTGTGTATTTAATATAAATTCAAGATATAATGAAAAATAATCACAATAATGTGATTGTTTCTAGATAATGTTAATAATCACAAATAAAGTTATATTGAACAACAACTTTTACCACCTTCTAATTGTGTAGTAAAATCCCCTTAGATGAAATAATTCGAAATAAAAAAAATACCCTGAATTATTAAGGAATTTGGATACTTTATGATAATGGATAGTCTATAAAACATATAAAATACATTATGTGAATAACATTATAATATTCCTCAATGAAGATAAATTGAGATGAAGTCCCTTACAATGATCATAACATTGAAGTGAGAATTAATCAATGAATATATTATATTCATCAAATTAAATACCACATAGAACATTTGTAAATAATACATAATATAATAAATTTCATTATAGACATAATCTTTTAATATAAATGGTATGAAATGATGTAATATATCCCAATGAAAAGAAACTGAGTTATGAAAATCTTTACAACTGGTTGAATTTCATGTCAAATCGCCTTGAATGAAATTATTAATATTGAAAAATAATGTACCCTAAATATTAAAGGGATCATGATATTACAATTCGATGGAGCATTATATACACCATTTAAAATAAATTAATTTCATAACATTACAATATGTCTCAACGAATGGAAATTTAGATGAACTCCCTTATATTCATCATAACATTTTAGTGATAATTAATAAATGAATAGATTATGTGTATCAAATTTAAATAAATATTTAAAATTTTTAAATACAAAATAATTAAATAAAAGTTTATTATAGATATAATCTTATAAAATTTCCAACAAATGATGATTTAGCATAACAAAATGTAATGAAATTGAGATATGAAATTATTTATCACTTTGTAACATTCATTTCAAATCACCTTGGATGAATTAATTGAAATATAAACTAAAAATACCATTAATTTTTATATAATATTTATATTACATTTCAAATGGGATATATATACACCGTATTCAATAAATTTGGTGCATAATTTTAAAATATACCTCATTGAGGGGAAATTGAGGTGAAGCCCCTTACCACATACTTCCTTTTGGGTGAACGTTATTTCACCCCCTATATAGTGGTTTCAAAAATATTGATAACTTATAAAAGAACCATATTAATATTTAAAATATCCTATATGATCCATTTATAAAATATTATAAGGAGTTCGTTTACAATCTTCTACAATTTTCATTATTTCATATGTTAAATGACATGTTTTCCAATGCATGTTTTTTATGAATGTTCTAGTTCTTGTGAATATTTTATTGTTTAAATATATAAAAAATAAAAAAATTAAATAATGATCATATTTATACCTCAAATGTACTTTTAGTACCAATAATGGAAAATGGTTTTGAGAAATAAAAAATATTACGATCAGAAAGATAGTAGGTTATATGCACAGATGAGCAATGTTTCCATTCATCAATGATCATTATGAAAAAGAGGTAAGTAATATTTTATCTTTACATACTGATCATAATATAATATTATTTCTTTAAAAATACTTATACGTATTAATCATGTTGTTTGGTTATGAAAAGGGTGAGTCACATCTCTTCATGAGTGTGGTAGTCCGCATATAAATGAATGACATTATCATCATTCAATGAGTGAAAAGGTAAGAAATAAAATTATATATTATCCTTTGGGAATGATAAATTGGTAATTAATATCATAATTATTTAATTTATATCACATATGTTCATTAATTTTATTCTTATTCTCTTCTATATAATTTTTTTGATAAACAAATCACATTGCTTCATGAGGCGGTAGTCCAACCGACGTTATTGTTTCTCATATGAAATGGATATTAAAAAATTATATATGATATAATTAATGTATCAGAATATTTTTGTTATAAATATAATAAATACACTTTATATCCATTTCCATACAAAATCGTGTGAGGTTTTTATGTAAACAGTGCAACATCGGTCTGTGAGGTGGTAGTTTGCCGTACACACGAGTGACATTATTGTTTCCAATTTGAGGGAAGTGGATATGGATATAAATCATGCACTAAGAATATTAATATTTAATTATAAGGATGATACATATGTTAATATATATACATTAATGGATTAATTTTTGTTTAGGTGGAAAAAAATAAAAGAAAAATTCATAGTTAGGAATTTTAAATCCTCTCATACCACCTATATAGCGTTATACCTAATGTCCTCCTAAAATTTATTTTTGACCAAAAATATCATTCTAGGATGAGGGAATTGAATTTAGGAATTAATTTTGGTAGGTATTTTCAGAACCAAAAGGTTTTGAAATTGTGAAGAGGGGAGGGTATGGGGAGGCCTTTTATAAGTGAGTTTAGTGGCACACATGTAATTTTTAAACAGAATATGTATACCCTTGTTTATCACATGTCACTGGGATCCAAAATAGTCTATTATAAATAAATATAAATTTTATGTTCAATATATGAACATATAATATATTTTTGACACATTTTGAGGTTATTATACCCTTATCTTCTTTATTTAACCCATTGTAATCGGTTATTACATTAACCACGATAACTAATTTTTACTATTTTTACAATTAATTATTGAAAAAAAAATTCTAACATATTAGATAATATAAATAATTCAAATTAATAATATTTTATCCATTTATTCATATTATATGCACATAAATTGAAAATTCTAATTGAAAATTAATCCCACAGACATAACGAGAATGCAGGATTTCAATGAGAAAAAATGTTCAAACGTTTAAATGTTCTAATATGAAAATTTACAAGAAAATGATTAAAATGAAATAAATTAGATTAATATATATATATATATATATATTAACTAATTTAAAATATAATTTATCTTTATAAATAATTGAAAAACAGATCTCACTTAAAATTCATTATTTTTCATTACTCATCAAAAAATGAAAAATTTCAAGAAAATTCAAATAATAAACAATAATATAATTTTGAAATTATGATTTCAAAAATGAATTTCATTTTATCAAATAATTTTTATTAAATTAGAAAAAATTAATTTTAAATGATGTCTATAAAATGTGTTTACCTCATCATTTAGAAAAAAATATAGTTTTTTGGAAAAAATATTCTTTTTATTTTAAATGATTATTATTGTAGTTGTAATAAAAGAATTAACATAATTTCAATAATTTATTTTTTAATATTCTTAACTCCTCCAATTTAATGGAAAATTCATCAAAGAATACAATATTATGGTTTATTTTTTACTTGGGTTCCTTTATTTCACAAGCTATTGAAGAAATGTACTTTTCAAATATCAAGGTGTTACATTTTTTGTTAGAAGGGGGTGATATTTTTATCATATAAAGAAGGGATTTTACACTATCAGATCCACCTGGAAAGAGTTATATATAGAATAATCTATTCAAAATAGTCTGAAATACAATTCATCATTGGTGAGAATTTCAAATTTTCATGAATTTACAAATTTTGCTAAACAATTAATGAATAAGAGTAAAAAATATGAAGAGTATAATATATTTAGGGATAATTTAGATAAATTGGAAATGATATTATGAATCACCAACAATGAAAGAAGATTTCAACTATAATTTCGGGTATTTCATGAAGAAAAAATAATAAATTAATGGAGTTTGAAAAGGAGGTTATTTTGTGAAATAAAAACGACAAATGAGTTATGTACTAAAGAAAATGTAGTTCAGAAAAAACTCAAGAAATATAGTTCTTAAAATGTTTTTGAAGGAACAATGGATGGTTTCAAAGGAAAATAAATAATTCTTTTATGTTTCTGTAAGATATAATATTTTATATGGTGTGATTTAATTATCTGTTTGATTAAAAATGATCTATATGGAACACTCACATGTATAATTGTGAAAACAATTTGAACTGCTTTAGAATAGTTGAAGAATCTTCATGAGGTTTAGTAAATTAACTTTCTATAAGATGTAAATTATTTCTAAAGTATCAGTGGTTATACTCCAAGGGGATAGTGAGTCCACTATGGACCATATAATAGTATTTCACACTAATGGATTTATGCACATTCTAAAATTTCCATTGTATTGTACATGAATATACATAATAGGGTTATCCAAGAAAAAATTATTACATACCTAATATTCTAATATTTTTCTGTGTGTATATATCTATGGGAAGAATATATAAGAGGGTATTATTTAATTACAATAAATATGAAATGAGTGGTTTTTTATTTATAATATATTGATTCACCCCTTATGTATTTAGTTTAGTGGATCCCATATAATAAAATCATATAATGTTATAAACTATTGACCTGATAGTGTGCAACCCAAAAAATCATAGAACCTCAAAATATTATCTTTAGAAGATGTATTTTTTTATGAATGTGTTGGGACTAGAATAAGTGTTTCAAATATAGATTAGTTTTTTTTGTTCTTATCACACTGATTGAACCTATAACCTTAAAGGTATCCATTAGTGATGAAAATCGAGTTTCATCTATATTAAATGATCCATAATAATTTTGAAGGAAATGAGATTAAAATTTTGTGGAGATACTGTTATATTACCATATTATATGGACTCAGTTATTTTCCAGGAAAAATAATGATGATCTAGTTTTTATCAATAGTAATAATCATAGGATAATAGATAAATATTATAATAATGAATAATTGATAGTTTGCGAAGAACAATTTCAAATAACTTTTATGTTATTATACATTAGAATCCACCTTGACTAATAGTATCATAAGAACATTAAACATTTTTATTTGTATTTTAAATCAAAATTTTAATTAGATTTATTATATAGTAACTTTATATTGAATCGACTTTTAATTTTTTTTTAAACCATTTTATTAGTTTATATTTGAAAACATAATTATGAATTATATAGTATTAAAAACAAAACAAAATATTGGTATGAGAGGCTTAGTTGTTTTTTTTTCTTATAGATTTTCAATATTCTGGGAACATCATAAATTATATTTGAAAACATCATCTTCAAATATTTTATAATTTAAAATACATGTTTATGGAATCAGTTTTTTTATAAAAAACTCGATATTGTGTGATTAATTTTTAAAACTCATGCATCAAGTGATTTAAAAGTATATGATATGATAGTTAGATTTTTTTCTTTTAAAATCTATTAGAAATGTAGAGACCCAAATCTTGATGTACATGGACATTACATTACTTTTGCGGAATACTTAGTACATAACAAAAATAGATACACAGGGACCATAATAGTTTAGTATCTTTGGAAACTCAGAATATAATCTTCAAATCGTGGTGAAAGATCTTCAACATCTCCCATAAATATCTTCCCCCCTTTTTTCTTACCTAAAACCTTTCTTTATATCCCGGGGAAAAGAAAACATAAAAGGGGTGATCTCAAATGCCCAGTAAAGGTAAACATAGAGAACAAAAAACAATCCATAAATATTTGAATGCAAAAACTTGTACATATAATCTAAACATCAAAATCATGAGCAAAGACATGAATCTTGGAAGTACGTAAGGCATATATCATAATGGAACATCAATAATGATAAAATAGAATGGGAATAAAACATGTAATTGTGGAAACCATTAAGCACATGTTATGATTTCCATAGTAGCCATGGCATTGCTTCCAAGATCATCTTAGTGGACAAAGTCCCTTTCTGAATCGAGTTCACTCCTCGTTTCAGTCCTGTAACACTAAACCAGATAAACTTACCATTCCAGACATGTCTATATTATGAGATATAAATATTTACCCAATGAATTGGAGGGAGATATAGGTCCCACCCATCTCATAATGAAATCATTCTTACTTGTTCCACAACATAAACATAAACCATTCATCATAACCCAAAGAATAAAATGGGTTTCATAAACATCATACCATCATCACATAATCCATATAAAGGAAATTGATATCATTTCATAATAAGAAAAGTGAAACCATGTAAATCATAGAGACATTATACTTCAAACATACACATATGAAATAATGTCATCTTAGATGGAAAAATGGTTTTGATAAAACACTTGAAATGAATTCTTGAGGAAAATATCCTTTCTTCTTCAAAATCAATTTCTTTTCACAAAAATTCATGAAATTGTAAATTAAAAAGATTTTTTTTTAAATATTCAGGAAATATTTTTGAGGAAGATTCATGAAAATAAGGCTTTATAAAACCGTAAAATCCTTTCATTCTGTATAAGTTAAAAAAACATTGTCATTGTACTTTTGTCAGAAAAGTCAAGAAGTGCCTCATAACGTAAACAAAAGAAGGATTCCTTACATACCATGTAGTAAAAGCCCAAATGGGTAAAAATGAAATTAAACATTCATAAAACCACTTTTATAAAACATGGACATGGATGATAACAATAACCCCAGTAAATACTTACGTATATGCAATCTCGGATAAAAAAATGAGATTTGAAAAATTATCCCTTACCATAGGTCTGATTTGCTTCGTACATTTCCGAACCTCTGGTATAATGATTTATATAATGTCATTGACTTATTACAAAATAATATTTATTTTTATGATATCATATATGGTTCACTTATGACTTTATATTACCCGTTCTTTTGTAAGTTCCATGTTAAAGCAACGTTTTGGGTTAAATCGTTTTATTTATCGTACATGTTTGGACTTTTTGTTCTTGATATTATTACATATATCCTGATTTACTTTATTCCAGAATTTAAAACATGATTTATATATAATATATATTCAGTATATAAATATATATATGATATATCAATTAAATGGAATGAAATACACCGTTCATGGAGACGGTAGGTCGTACCTACGCATGAACATTGTTTTCGTTTCCTTATCAAATTGAATGAAATTAAGTAGATGTCATAAATATATATAAAAATAAATCCAGTAACATTATTATGTCATATATTTCATGATTAATTATTATATATACTTTATAATCATTCATGAATGGTTAACATGGAGAATAAATCTAATTGCGTCGTGGAGATGGTAGTCCATACATACGCACGAGCGATGATATCATTCCTTTGATTGTGGAATTGCATTGATGTGTATGTTTAATATTTCAGAATCAATATCACTTTTCAATAATCATATATAGTTATTTATTTACACCATTATACCCATCCAAGTAAGGTGGTGGCCGAAAACAGATTACACCACGGCGTGGAGACGGTATTCCGTATGTATGCACGCGCGGTGATTTTGTTTTCCGTAGGCTAGATAGATGGTGAAATAGGGTTGTTTAATACTTATAATAATGTATCATTATATTAGTGGTACTAATGTTATTACTTCATAATGAAACAACTAAATAAGAATAAGTAGAAGAAGAAATAAAGTTGAAAGAATCGGTAACGGATATTACCTCTTCTTTCAACATGCCTTTTTGAAACCTCCTCTTAGGGCACTAAGATTGGTCTTTGAAGAATAACAGAACCTCTAGGATGTTTCTAGGGAAGTGGAGAAGAGAAATGGGAAGGGTTTGGCCGAGCTTTAAGGCTCAAAGTGGTGTGAGGAAGAGATGGAGGAGGTGCCCTTTTATAAGGGAGGAGAGGGGAACCTTTTGAATAACTAAAAATATTATTTTATAATAAATTCATATTAGGTTTTTAATAGCTCCAAATTAAGTTATTTAGAAAATAAGGTGGGGTTGGGTCGAAATAATCTCATCCAACAGAATTTAGACAAGTTTAGGTTTCTATTTTAACCTTATCATTTAGATTTAAGTTTAAGTTAAATAATTTTTCTTTTACAGTGTCTTCTTGTTTCTTACACTATAAGGTTAATAAACATACTATAACAACCCAAAAGAACCCCAAGATGTTTATTATTAATATATATAACCATATCTAAGCCATTTTCCAAACCTTATATTTTTAGGAATAAAATAACAATTAATAATATAATATTTGTTTTAAAAACTATTTTATGTCAATTTTGACACTATTTGGTAATTTATTTTTGTGAAAATCATAACAGAATTATTAGTTAGAATAAAGTTAACTAAATAAATACTAACATGTCATATTAAACTAGAAAATTAATGTAATTCATAAAAAGTCTCAAATTACATTTAGTTGGGTATTTATCACATCAATTATGTCAATATTTCATTAATAAGATAATTATTGCATCATCATTGTGTCATAAATAAATTAAATTATTTAATGCCTAAAAATTATACATAAAACACCTTTTGGTAAGAAATACTTTTATCTTTCTAATTAATATTTTTAGTCTAATTTATCTTATTTATAACCCTATATTAAAAATGATTTAGTTATTAAATTTTGATTTTAACTATTTTAACCCTTCTTTAAATAAATTAATAATAAATGTCCTAATCTAATACCAGTGGGCCTAAATGGTCATATTTTATTCTTAAGGTTGTTTTTGGTCGAATTAAACTTATACAATAGAATTATGATATGTGTTAGGGTAATAATAATATCATTTCTACCCTTAATTACCCTATTTACTTTTAACCGTGGTAAAAAAAGTAAAAAGTTACTATTCACCAAAAATTATTTTCATATCATTGAACCACATTTTAGTCCTTGATATTAACCATGTCTCTCGGATTTTCAAAATTCCACTCACAGAAGCGGTAAAATTAAGTTTTATGTGAATTTGCAAATTCACTCCTAGGAGGTGGGTAAAAGACGGTGAAAAGTTCAATAAAATTTTTATATATCTAAAATTATTATAAAATTACTTTAATGACATAAATTGAACTTATAGAGGTATTATGTATCAATTTTGACCTAAAATAAATTTAAATAAAATAAATAATTTTTTAAATAAAAAGTCGGTTTTTGAATAGTAACCCAGTGTTTTCACTATTCATCAAAAATTGAATGTTTTCAGAAAAATACCAAATATTCACCCTAGGATAATTTTGATATTCTGAATCCAAAAATGAAGTCCATTTTGAAAGATAAAATTTATAAAATTTCAAAAAGTGGGTATTACTATTCATAAGGGCTAGTTAATATAACATATCGTTGTTTAGCAAAACTCGGTATTGCGTACAACACACGCTATCGTGGAAGGTCGTGATTACGTGTAATGCAAGCCAAGTCAGGGATGCGTGTTGTGCAGGATCCATTTGGTGTAGCGTACAACACAAGACATTAATGAAATTAAAAATAATATTTTTCATAAAATCTCGGGGTGTTACATTCTACCCCCCTTAAAATGAATTTCGCCCTCGAAATTCATTGAGGTTATAAATGGGTTACTACTCAAAAGCTTCTTTAATAGAAACCCACATTGTAAAAAGGAATACCAAAACTTGGATTTAAAAACTAAAGTATGAAACGTAACGGTTACCCAAATTAACTAATCATTGGGTTTCCACATAGGAGAACATAGGTGAAAATATGGATATGGAAGAGAAATCTAACCATCATGTTCTGATGGAGAGTGGTAGAGAACATGGCTATGAAAAAGACAAAAATCACAAAGCCATATATTTATGATGATCTAGGGTACCATCTGATTCATTGGATATAAGGGTGCTAGGAGAACATTTTTGGTTTTCAAGATCATTTCCCTAAAGTTGAAGAATTTGAATTAGAATAAACACTTACTTTATTTTGGTATAATCTCACCGTTGTTCGTGCCTTGAACAATTTCCACTTCATCTCATTAATAAATGAAGTTGAATTTTTCATTCGCGAAGTTTTAGTAGATCATGTGATAGAATGATAGGTCATTCCATCTATCTCAAACATAAGTTAGCAGAAGTTAAATACATAATTCCATCTATGGTGAGATTAATCATATATGGTTCCAAAATGGACTTATACTTCATCTATCATCCTGTATAATAAAATAAAACTAGTTTCTACTAACCAGGGACTTCTTATAGGCCAGTGGAAGAAAATAAAGGCCTTTCCCACTACGTTTGTGGGTTCGATTCCCACAACCTTTTCCGACGTGACGGGTTGTCACTCGTTCTGCAGGTTGTCCTTTTTTTCTAAAAAATACAAAACTAACTTATGTCCAACATAATCTATTCCAATATTTAGGCTTATCCATAATATTGCAGTCCATTCTCATATTATAGTGAAAATGATTACCAGAGATTTCATATAACAAGGATATTAATACCATCATTGATCCACATAAATCATAAGATATGTCTTATTGGTCACATTCCAAATATTCGAAGGCCTTAATCATGTATTCTCTTGAAAAACGAATACCCATTGAATCTTAGTGAAAACATGAGTGATGTCAAAAGTTAACTCTTTCCACATAAAAAAAACCCCAAAATTATATATACTCAAACCATGATATAACTATTTCCTTATATCAGTCATGAGATCATTAATACTGTCAAACATTTCATTTTCTCCTTATCCCTTCATTATGTGCATATCATCTTCCTTCCAAAAATACCTCAATCACTTTCCATGGTTACCGGTACCATAAAATTATTGAAAACCACAATAGACCAATAAATAAATAGTCTGATATTCCACGATACTATATACAACATTATTTTTGAATCCTATTACATAAACACGTAATCATTCCACCACATCGTTGTCATATTCAACATCTCCAATAGTGATCGCATTTGACTTCTCATTGTCCTTTTCCTTAAGTGGTTGCTCATGTCGATCATCATTAACCCTTGGATTAGGGCATTGATTAGCATAATGCCCCATTTCATTGCACTTGAATCATTGAAGTGTTGGTGGTGCATTCTCTTCAATATTTTCTTTATTCGCATCATTAGAAACCCTTTTTCCATTACTTCAACACTCATCTTCTCGATGACCTTATTTTATACACTTAAAACATTTTCTAGTCCCTTTAAGACAATCTCCACCATGCTTCTTTCCACACTTTGAGCATAAGGAAACATTCATCTTCTTTTCACCATTATTCTGAAATTTCTCCTTGAACTCCATCTTTTGTTTCTTTCCAAAACCATGAGATGGATATGTAAAACCAACTTCCATTTCTACCTTGATAGCACAATGCACAATTTCTTCATAGCTACTGAAGTCTCTTATAGCTAATGCCCTTCGAAAATTTTGGTTTTAAGACACTGAAGAATCGATCAACTTTACTTTCAGTTTGGATGATAAAGCCAGATGCATACTTTGCAAGCCTTGTAAAATTCGCTTCGTATATACCAACAGATTAATCATCTTTTTGCTTTAGTTCAAGAAATTCCTTCTCCATCTTTGTTTGAAGAATACGAGGGAATTACTTATTGAAAAATAATTTCTTGAACTCATCCCATTCCATGGACTCAATTTCATCTCTTGGACCCATATTCTTGATAAGATTCCACCATTGATCAACTTCAAATTCCAAACGATATAATACTAAGATGACTTTATCATGTCTAGAACATTGATGAACTGAAAATATCTTTTCAGTGGTACTGATCCATTGTTCAGCAACAAGTGGATCAGAAGACCCATTGAAAGAAGGTGGATATTTCCTCATGAAGGACTCAATATAATATTGTTCCCTTCTCTGCTCATTTGGAAGTCCAGAATGATTCATAGCTTGTGTAACTATAGAAATAAGATTTTTTTACTCTATATCCCATAACATTTGTTTGTTCTGGAGGAAAATCATTGCATTGACCATTACATTGATCAACACGGTTCCTTCAGGTTCCAGCCATCGTCTAAAACCCAAAAAGAATAGTGTGAGGGGAAAAAATCGTGCTTGGGAAAACAACATAATAAAGGGGGAGTACCTTCAATATCTAACATATTAGGTTTAATTATAAGATTGTTACCGTAATTCTAGGACTATAACCTATACTTATACTTAACCTTAGGGACATCCCTAGACATACCTTAGAAATATCTCTAGGGATCTCACTAAAGTTCTCATATCCTAGTTTCCAAAGGTTGACTAAACCTTTCCTCTAATACCAACTGTAGAGACCCAAAGCTTTATGTACATGGACATTACATTACATTTGCGAAATACGTAGTACATAACAAAAATAGACACACAAGGACTGTAATATTTTAGTGTCTTTGGAAACTCAGAATATAATATTCTAATCATGGTGAACGATCTTCAACATCTCCCATAAAGATCTTCCCCCCTTTTTTTCTTACCTAAAACCTTTCTTTATATCCCGAGGAAAAGAAAACATAAAAGGGGTGAGCTCAAATGCCCAGTAAGGGTAAACATAGATAAAAAAACAATCCATAAATATTTGAATGCAAAAACTTGAACATAAAATCTAAACATCAAAATCTTGAGCAAAGACAAGAATCTTGGATGTACGTAAGGCATATATCATAAGGGAACATCAATCACGATAAAATAGCATGGGAATAAATCATGAAATTGTGGAAACCATTAAGCACATGTTATTATTTCCATAGTAGCCAAGACATTGCTGCCAAGACCATCTTAGTGGACAAAGTCCCTTTCTGAATCGAGTTCACTCCTCGTTTCAGTCCTGTAACACTAAACCAGATTAACTTACCATTCTAGACATGTCTATATTATGAGATATAAATCTTTACCCAATGCATTGGAGGTAGATATAGGTCCCACCCATCTTATAATGAAATCATTTTTACTTGTGCCACAACATAAACATAAACCATTCATCATAACCCAAAGAATAAAATGGGTTTCATAAACATCATTACATCATCACATAATCCATATAAAAGAAATGGATATCATTTCATAATAAAAAAAGTGAAACCATGTAAATCATATATACATTATACTTCAAACATACACATATGAAATAATGTCATCTTAGATGGAAAAATGGTTTTGATAAAACACTTGAAATGAATTCTTGACGAAAATATCCTTTCTTCTTCAAAATCAATTTATTTTCACAAAAATTCATGAAATTGTAAATGAAATATATTTTGTTCAAAATATTCAGGAAATCTTTTGGAGGAATATTCATGAAAATAAGGCTTTATAAAACCGTAAAATCCTTTCATTCCATATAAGTTAAAAAAAACATTGTCATTGTACTTTTGTCGGAAAAGTCAAAAAGTACCTCATAACGTAAACAAAAGAAAGATTCCTTATATACCATGTAGTAAAAGTCCAAATGGGTAAAAAGGAAATTAAACATACATAAAAATACTTTTATAACACATGGACATGGATGATAACAATAACCCCAGTATATACTTACATATATGATATCTCAGAAAAAAAATGAGATTTGCAAAATTATCCCTTACCTTAGGTCTGATTTGCTTCGTACGTTTTCGAACCTCCTGTATAATGATTTAAATAATGTCCTTGACTTATTACAGAATAATATTTATTGTTATGATATCATATATGGTTCACTTATGACTTTATATTACCCATTCTTTTGTAAGTTCCATGTTAAAGCAACGTTTTGGGTTAAATCGTTTTATTTATCGTACGTGTTTGGACTTGTTGTTCTTAATATTATTACATATATACTGATTTAATTTATTCCATAATGTAAAACATGATTTATATATAATATATATTCAATATATACATATATATATTATAGATCTATTAAATGGAATGAAATACTCCGTTCATGGAGACTGTAGGTCGTACGTACGCATGAACGCTATTTTCCTTTCCTTATTGAATTGAATGAAATTAAGTAGATGACATACATATATATACACATAAATCCAGTATCATTATTATGTCATATATTTCATGATTACTTATTATATATACTTTATAATCATTCATGAATGGTTAACATGGAGAATGAATCACATCGCGTTATGGAGACGGTAGTCCGTACGTATGCACGAGCGATGATATCATTCCCATGATCGTGTAATTACATTGAAGTGTATGTATAATATTTCAGAATCAATATAACTTTTCAATAATCATATATATTTAATTATTTACACCATTATACCCATCCAAGTAAGGTGGTGGTTGAAAACAGATTACACCACAGCGTGGAGACGGTATTCCGTACGTACGCATGCATGGTGATTTCGTTTTCCGTAGGATGGATAGATGGTGAAATATGGTTTTTTCATACTTATATTAACATATAAGTATATTATTGATACTTATGTTATTACTTCATAATTAAACAACTAAAGAAGAAGAAGAAGAAGAATAAATAATGTTGAAAGAATCAATAACGGATATTTTCTCTTCTTTCGACACGCCTTTTTGAAACCTCCTCTTAGGGAAATAAGATTGGTCTTTGAAGAATACCAGAACCTCTAGGATGTTTCTAGGGAAGTGTAGAAGATAACTTTTCAGAGGTTGGACGAGCTTTAAAGCTCAAAGTGGTGTGAGGAAGAGAGGGAGGAGGTGTCCTTTTATAAGGGAGGAGAGGGGCACCTTTGGAATAACAAAAAATATTATTTTATTATAAAGTCATATTCGGTTTTTAATAGCTCCAAATTGAGTTATTTCGAAGTTAAGGTGGGTATGGGTCGGAATAATCTCATAAAATTGAATTTAGAAAAGTTTAGGTTTCTATTTTAACCTTATCATTTAGATTTAACTTTAAGTTAAATAATTTTTCTTTTGTCATGTCTTTTTGTTTTCTTACACTATAAGGTTAATAAACTTACTATAACAAGCCAAACGAACCCCAATATGTTTATTATTAATATATATAACCTTATATATGTCATTTTTCCAAACCTTATATTTTTAGGAATAAAATAACAATTAATAATATAATATGTTTTTAAAAAACTATTTTATGTAAATTTTGACACTATTTGGTAATTTATTTTTTTGAAAATCATAAAAGAATTATTAGTTCTCAAAAAGTTAACTAAATAAATAATAACATGTAATATTAACCTATAAAATTAATTTAATTCATAAAAAGTCTCAAATTAAATTTATTTTGGTTTTTATAACATCAATTATGTCAATATTTCATTAATAAAATAATTACTGCATCATTATTGTGTCATAAATAAATTAAATTATTTAATGTCTAAAAATTATAAATAAAACCCAATTATTTAGGAAATATTTTTATCTTTCTAATGAATATTTATAGTCTAATTTATCTTATGTATAACCCTATATTAAAAATTATTTAGTTATTAAACTTTGATTTTAACTATTTTAACCCTTCTTTAAATAAATTAATAATAAATGTCCTAATATAATCCAAGTGGTCCTAAATGGTCATATTGTATTCCTAAAGTTGTTTTTGGTCGAATTACACTTATCCAATAGCATTAGGAAATGTGTTAGGGTAATAATAATATCAGTTTTACCCTTAATTACCCTATTTACTTTTAACTGTGGTAAAAAAAGCAAAAAGTTATTATTCACCAAAAATTATTTTCGTCTCATTAAACCACATCATAGTCCTTGATATTAACTGTGTCTCTCGGATTTTCAAAATTCCACTCACAGAAGCGGTAAAATTAAGTTTTATGTGAATTTGTAAATTCTCCTAGAAGGTGGGTAAAAGACAGTGAAAATTTCAATAAAATTTTTATATATCTAAAATTATTATAAAATGAATCAAATGACTTAAATTTAACTTATATAGGTCTTATGTATCAATTTTGACGTCAAATAAATTTAAATAAAATAAATAATTATTTAAATAAAAAGTCGTTTTTTGAATAGTAACCCAGTGTTTTCACTATTCATCAAAAATTGAAAGTTTTCAGAAAAATACCAAAAAATCACCCTAGTATAATTTCGGAATTCTGAATCCAAAAAATGAAGTCCATTTTGAAAGATAAAATTTATATAATTTCAAAAAATAGGTATTACTATTCATAATGGCTAATTTATATAACATATCGTTGTTTAGCCAAACTTGGTATTGCGTACAACACACGTTATCGTAGAAGGTCGCGATTCCGGGTAAGGGAATCCAAGTCAAGGATGTGTGTTATGAAATATCCTTTTGGTGTAGTGTAAAACAAAAGACATTAATGAAATTAAAAAGAATCTTTTTTATAAAATCTCGTGGTGTTACAAGAAAGAATTAAAAAATGTATTAAAATAATATGAATACGTCATTTAATAAGAATTTTTGGACTTGAAAAAAATTAATGAATATAAAACTATTTTCAGTTATAATATTAATCATGATTTGAATGATGCAGGGAAGCTAGAAAATAGAAATATTTCTAGAAGAATAATTGGGACTTTAATATATTTTTCTTATAATAGAACTATTATAATTTTGCTTTTTCTTAGGTTAATATTTCTTATTAATACTAAGGAATCACATCCAAAGGATACCAAGGGAAATTTAATGTTACTTAAATGTTCTTTTTTACTTTATTTATTTCTTTATAAAACTTTTGTATATGATCTTATTTCATATATTATTATTTTATTTTTTTATTTAGATAAGATAGGATGAGAATCTTACGAAAATTATTTCTCATGGGAAAATATTTTGATTCTTAGTCTAGTATTAATAAAAATATATGTTGTATTATTCACTATTTATATTGATTATTTCCTAACTAGTTGTCATTATAATATATTGTTTTTATTAAACATAATATATTGGTTTTTAGATTTCTCTTTGGACATGTGACTATCAGTTAAGGAAACAGAATTACAATAAAAACATCAAGAGATAATAAAAACCATTATAAAACCAATAACATTTACATTAGGAATAATTTCATAATAAAACTTACATAAAATAATAAATTTCTCTTCAGTTTATTGATGTTCATCTTTAGTTGGTAGAAATATTTAGTAATCCAAATTATGTTGGTCATTTTTATTTAATTAAGAGTGATTTGGGTTCATTTGAATTTATTTTATCTTTGTTTTTTATCTCTAATTCTATGTTATCCATTTTACAATATACATATTATTCAATATTTATTGTTTATTATTTACATTAATTATTTTCAGTATAACATAACATCATAATTATTACAAAATTGCAGAGGTGTTTTATTTCTAAAAAATGTCTCGAGAGAAGATATCAATCAGTGATATGTACTCTTATATTTTTGGTGTAAAATATTGCATTTATGTTGTAGTGTTTTTTATTAAATTGTATATTTTTAATGATTTTCTTGTAGTGTTTCAATGCCTTGTCATGTAATGTTTTCTATTCTTTGTTTTTTAATTTATGATTTACACATTTTTTCATTTGAGTTGAAATTACCATTCAACTGAAACCACTAAATTATTCTTTAGATTCAAAACCCCAATAGTTAAACCATATAATCACCATAATTTTGGAGAATATGAAGTGGTATGATGGTTTTTATTTATTAGTAAGTGTTATGATAGAAAAGACCGTTTAATATAAAATAATATTTTTTTATGGTGATGGTATTGATTCCCCTTTACTTTTTAAAATGAATATGCTTCTAAATAATATTTTATGTTTTCAATAATGAGTGTTTGTTTGGGATATTTAGAATATATAATATGTATTTAATATAGAGTTTAGATAATTATATTAAAATTATCAATTCAATATTGAGAGTACTAAATACTAGATATTGATAAATTTAAATGTAAAGTAATATTGTTTTACTAGTTACTCTATTGATAGTGATGATGGTGTTAACCTAGTGGAAACCATGGTATATTTATATTAAAAAATAATGTTTTAGAAAATTTTAATGAAGTACTTAGAAATTCAGGTGAAGATTCTTAAAAAAATCATTCAAACTGGGTCATCCCAAAGATATGGAGAATTTAAGAAGGTTATAATTTTGGATATTTATTTATTATTGTCGTTGTTGAATCGTAATAAATTAGGTTTTCTATATTATATACTAATGTATATTAATCATCACATATGTGGAAGAAATATTTATAAAACTTATTCTTATAATATTTTTCTCACCTTTTTGTTTGAGTTAAAAGTAAAAAATTTGAGATGATTTTTGGCTATGAAATTTCTTCATAAAAAATACTACAGTATATTAATTTATTAAGATAATTATAAATACATTTAATTTCTTCTTTTGAAAATAAAATTCTTTTTAAAGAAGGTTCATAACAAGTGTATAGATATTATGAAGATGAGAAAACTAAATATGAAATACATATGAAAACTAAGTCTAAGAATCATATTGAAATATAGGTTATTGAATATGAATTTGTAGAGAAAAAATTCCATACATTGATTAATGATCATTTATTGGAGGATGAAAATGGTAATTCTTAGATATTTTATGATCAAAATAAAAGGTAAACTTTTAATATTGAAATTATAAATCATGAAACAATATTCCTTATGAAAATAAAAAGGATTAATATACTTATATTAATATTTTTCTTGAAGAGATAACTATTACTGGACTAGATGCGGAGAAATATACCGATGAAAATAAGAATATTCTAGAGGAAACTCTTGTGAAACCTGACTATTTTCTTTAAAAAATTGAATAATGTGAACAAGATTTAGTTAATGTTACATTAGACATTAGATTAGTTTAAAATTCTCTAGAAGTGAATGAAAAATAATTTAAAAGTGAAAATTAAATATATTATAAATAAAATCAATAGGATAAAGTGGGTAAAGGGGATGTAAGTACTAAATGTTAGAAAGAGATAACATTTTCCAAAATAGAAAAGGTTGTAGTGGATTAGTATATCCCATCACCAAATAAAAACAAGAAAACCCTGAATTATTATGAAAATCAAAACTACTTCACCATTGATATATATTTTTAATTTAATTAGTTGAAATAAGAAAAAAGAAATATGAAAACTCGTCAAAATGATTCTAAAGATGATTTAAAATAATTCATCAAAAATAAATTTTAAAAAATATATTATAAGAATTGAAATAGAAAATTTACTTGAATATATAAACTGATAAAAAGTAATTTCTATTTAGAGATTAAACTAAAATTTGGAAACATTTGAAACCTATTGTGATTGGTTTCAATGAGAATTCTAAAAAATATCTAAGGGAAATGATTTAATCTTGACATGTAGTTTTGATAACCACTCTACCAAAAGAGATAACTTTAATTGATACTATTAAATATGAATTGGTTGAAATTAAATACAAGACAATTTTTCTAAATAATGTATCCAATGTAACCATATTTCCGTCAAAAATTACTGAATACAATACTATGATTTATCTTTATTAAAGTTTTAAAATGTTATAAAATAGGAACTTGTTGAAACAAAAATCATAAAAACATTAAAATGGAAAAGGGATATTCTATTACAATACTAGAGTCCAACTAAAATTTTTAAAATTAAAATAATATATTAGAATAAATTGATAATATTTGAATGATGATAAAAAAATAAATATGGAAGATATCCATAATATTAGGGTTGTTTTCAATTTTTATTTTGGGATGATAGATGATGATAAAGGATAAGGGAATATTATAAATTTCATATAATAAGAAATAAATAAATAGTTATATGAAATTTAGGATATGATGCTCAATCATCTTGATGTTCTAGTTATTAAAAATAAGAACCTTTACCAAATTTTCAATCACATAAAACCTACATATGAAACTAACTTAGATAAAAAATACATTCAGAGGGAATATGTGAGACATAAGAAAACTATATCATATAATGATCTGATAGTTGAGACTATTCATTTTAAAACTCATGCTTCGAATGGCACATTAAAAATACCCAAAGTGATACTGATTTGTTTTGAAAAATATTATATGTAGATGAAAAATTTTGATAGATTATATAAAAAAATAAAATATCATTGATTATAATTAAAATTATGATGACTCAACATTTTATGAAGAATTTGTAAGATATAATGGAAAAGAAATAAAAAAATTTGAGAATAACAGATCAATCACATTAATGCTTACAGAGTGAATAGAGAATATATATTGGAAATGAAAAACGTTTATAGATATTTCCTAAACAAAATTTATGAAGTTCTAAACGAATTTATTAAAGTTGAAGACATATAATGTATAGAAATTTTTTACGTGACTTCAATGGATATAAAATCATATAAAAAGTACCACTTGAAAAGTTTTCAACATCAAGACATCAATTAGATATTATTTTTCCCTTATTATTTATTACATTAAATATTCATTGATGAACATTATTTTTATTGGAGAATATATTCCTCTATAGATAATAAACCTCTAAAAAAATATTGGATTCTTTCTCATGATAACAGGTTCAACTAATCATACTTCAATTTGTACTCCTACCTCACCCAAAAGTTTTAAAATATATAGTGAAGTAGTTAATTATACTTCCTATATAAAGTAATAATTTTCTAAGATTAATAAATATCAATTAAAAATACTGACAATTTATAAAAATAAAACATAAGGTGTTAGAGTTTTAAAATATATTTACGGTTTTTGTTAACACTTACAACCTTTCCACAAAAATTAATAACATTTTCTGAAAATATAAATCGAAAAAATATACATGAAAAATAATATAAATAAAAAAACAAGATCCAAAAGGAAAACTAATTCATTATAGTTTCTTTCTCAGTGATTTATTTATCAATGTAATTTATTTAAATTTTTTATTGATAGTGTTCAATATAATAAAATGATATCTTATATTTCATTTTAGTGTGGATTTCTCTCAATTATAGTTCTGATTTTTTAAAAAATATAATGTGTTGCCTATTTGAACTGACTTTCAACATAATATAAAAAGGGGGAAATGATTTGATTACATTATGTACTATTTACTCGATTAGTTTTAGCTAATATATTATCTATAAAATTTACTAGCTTATTTTTTTTGGTTTTGTGACCATTATGGGGATATAATTAGACAATTTTTAGGTTTAAATGTATCCCAAGCATATAATATGTATTTATTCTAAAAAAATAAATTATTTTTTTGTTAATAAAATCACTTTGTGGGAATTCTAGGGTATATATATTCTATCAAATATATTTTTGTAGGGTGAAATTTATTCTATGTTAATTTTTATATTGAATAGAATTTTATAATTATATAATATTATATATAAAAATTCTATTATATCAAATTTTATAAGAATTATAAATTATTCTTCCATAATAAAGCTAAATAAAGTGATCAATATAATATAAGTAAAATTTATTTATGTGTTTGGGAAAGTTACTCCTATGTATTTAGTTGAAGTCATAAAGTAATCACATGTTTCAATATCCTTATAATGTATGTGTTCATATGTTATAGAATAAGATGTTATTTGTTGAAAATTTAATCCTACTTATTGAATTATATTAAGAGTTACTATTACATTTTAGAGTGTAAGATCTTACATATTTTGTTGTAGTCAAGAATTATTTTTATGTATCATTGGAAATTATTCTTATATATATATATAGTCATATTATTTATTGTGTTATTTTAGGATTATATTATTATTTATAAGGATAATATTAAATCATTCTTACACATTATTATTTTGTGTATTAACAAGAAAATATTTGGTAACTATTTTTTTGGAGGAGATTATTCAACATTGAAATGGTTAATTAATAATAGAATTACTTTAGGATAAATTTTTTACCAAGTTAAATTAAAAATATTATTAATAATACTAAAGAAATATGATAGTAATAAGTTCATATATATAGTGAAAAATATAAAAAATTACTAAGATTAATTTGGTTTATTATTTAAAAACTATTAAAAAACTAAATAGATATGATATTCATTTTAGGTTAAGAAGAATATATGAGATTTATGATATTATTTTTGGATTCTATTATTTTATGAATATTCAATTTATAAACGTTTGGAATGTAATATTCAACTAAACATTCAAAGGATTATTTGAAAAAAATGAGAATATAGGAAATTTATATTTTGTTGTAAGTTATTTTAAATATTATGATACCACTATGTATCATTCAAATATACAGTTTAAATACATAAATTCATATCTAAAGAAGTTTCATTTTTTATCAAATTCAATTCTTTATAACTATATTCTACAACTGTAATCATACTACACACCTTCTATATTATATATAAATTTTAATAATCATGTTTTAAGTATAAGAAATAGATCGTGGATAAATATTGTAGTAAATTATGGGGTAAGTTTATTTTAATGATCTTGTAACCTATAACCATATAGTGTAAACTACATACACACAATTTTGAGATACCTAGTAAAAGGATTTGAATAAAATTAGTATACAAACATTCAGTGTTGGTGTTATATATAAGGTGATGTTTCTTGAAAACCCTAATTCACTATAAAAAACTTTTTTGTCTTACCTTTAGTTTTCCTTTATTTTTTTCTTAATAATTTATTCTATAAATTCTTAAATATTAAAAAAATTAATTAAAAAGTGAAGTCACATTTTTATAAGTAGAATTCAAGAAGGTTAGTCACGACCCCCCTGAGTCATTAAAATATACACCTAGTAAAATTAGATAAAATTTTCACTACACAAAATTATTTGTAGTAAATCAACAACATTAATATCCATAAATATCCTTCCTATCAATTAGGATGGAATATCCTTATGAAATATACAATTAACATCAACCAAAATCCTCATCTATCCATATATCGATATATAAAAATACAAACGAAACCCTATTTTATCCTGTCTCACACGCATATTAATATATATCTTTTAACATAATAAATAACAACAAAACCCAGAAATAGAGTGGCCTAATATAATTAGGAAATTATATACATTTTATCTTTTATTATTTTAGACGATTCCCTTGGAAAATACATAAAAAAGTGTGAGTTGTAAAGCCTAATAAGGTAAAAACATGATCATGAATTAATACATATGAGTCAGTATACCAAATATGATAACATCAAATATGAGGATTAAATACAATCACATGGAAATATGGAAGAAATAATATGTCCTCAAAATATTATGTAATAATAATAATGTTTCAACACAATAAAATTTAAAATCATAAGAATAAGTTAAGTCTTACCAACATAAAAACATAATATAGCGTGCTTAGTTGACTCCTCATGCACTGTACATGGTATCTCATGAGATGGAAACATTACTCAATGCATTGTGAGGGGATTGTATAATTCAAGTTCCACCCATAACATAGTAATATGAACATGAATAAGTGTTCCATGTAATAAAATCATATATAGTCAATAATCATTGGAAACACCCAATATATGGATTTGAAAACTAAATAATGATATATAATAATGATTCCAATAAAAGGAAGGGGTTAAATATTTTTTTATGTTCATAATTTAATGAAGGATCACAATTTATGAATATGGAGTTCAACTAAAATTATATTAAAAAAAATATGTGGATGAGAGGTAGGAATAAAAATTAACCACCATGATAATGATTGAAGAAATTAGTAAACAACATATAATGTATGTAAAATTATATTATTTTATATAAAATTGAAATGAAAAAGAGTAGTTCTCCATAGAAAAGTTATTAATTTTTTAAAAACTGGAAAATATATTAAAATATTAATTCATTAAGAGGGATAAGTAATAGAAAATTTCATTTTAAGTAGGGTTAAATTAAAAATAAATTGAGAAATCAACATAAAAAACTTATATATACCTAAAAATAATGGGAAACCATTCTATGTTCATATGTAATGAACAAATATATATAATATATAATAATTAAATGTGGGTAAAATATAAGTAAATATAGATAAATTGTAACCCAAAAGTAATGTGGACAGTTTGAGAATTCACTTAACAAAGGTCAATATTTTCGTAGTACATGAATATAACCTCATGAATAACTAATTTAAATTTATTAAATAATTTTTTCTATTTTTTTAAAATATATCTACATTTTAATTTCTATGAGATAACATATTTTATTGATTTTTTTATGTTTTTTGTCTCACATTTACCGCTTCAGGTTATTCGGTCAATTTCTAAATAACTACCCTAGTATGTTGGTCATTTTTAAAAGTGTTTTAAACTAGAATAATTATATAAATAATATTAATAATTTCATAAATACTATATTTAATCATTACTTATAATTTTAAAATCCTCCATATAATAATGTAATACATGTTTAATAGCACCATCAATATATGTGGTTAAAACTGTTCATGAAGGGATATGAGTTATAAAAAACTATATAAACTAATTTTATGAATTATACGATGATGTAATTCATATGAAGGTATTATATATTATAAATTATAATATTTTATTTTTTCATGATAATTGGAAAGAGGGTGTAAGATGAAATAGGAACAAAAATGTAAAGGTATATAAAATGAAAAACACACTTTATCACTTTTATGTGGCTCCCTCAGACTGAACCTTGAGCCTTATTCGATTATTTTTTTCTCAGACCAGAAATTATTGGATGCAGATAAGATATTTGAAGTGAAATAATGGAAAATTCTGGGAAGTAAAAAAAATTATGTCATGATAAAGGTGAAGAGGAGGGTGGTGTTTATTGTAACAGCCCGAGATTTTATGAAAAATATTCTTTTTTATTTCACTAATGTCTTTTGTTTTACGCTACACCAAAAGGAGCTTGCACAGCACGCATCCTTGACTTGCCTTGCATACACGCAATCGCGACCTTCCTCGATAGCGTGTGTAGTACGCAATAACGAGTTTCACTAAACAACGATATGCTATTAAAATATTATTAAAACTAGCCGTTATGAATAGTAATAACCACTTTTTAAAATTCTGTAAATCTTATATTTCAAAATGAACTTCATTTTTGGATTCGGAGTATCGAATTTAGCCTAAGGTGAAATTTTGGTACTTTTCGGATAACTTTCATATTCTGATGAATAGTGAAAATTATTAATTATAATTAAAAAACAACTTTTTTAATTGAAATAATTAATAGTGATAAATTATTAATTTGAGTGGTTTTAAAGTATATTTAGAATATATTTTTACAATTTAATTCAATGTTGGTCATTGGTTGTAATTTCACATTTAAACCAGACATAATCAAGTGTCAATCTTTTGATAGAAATTGTTTCTTAAAAACACGCTATTTGTCTTAACAGCGGGATTTAATTATAAAATTAATTAATTCAACTTCTATGTTATGAATTTGGTAAAATAGACTTCATTTTTGAATTCGGAATATGAAATATAGCTTAGGATGAAATTTTGGCATTTTTCTGAAAACCTTCATTTTTTTTATGAATAGTGAAACTACTAAGTGGTAGTTAAAAAACTGAATTTTTCATAAAACTTAATTTTACCGCTTCTGTGAATGGAATTTCAAAAATCCGACAAACACGGTTGATATCAGGAAGTAAAATGTGGTTCAATGAGATAAAAATAATTTTTTGGTGAATAGTAACTTTTTACTATTTTTACCGCGGTTAATAGTAAATAGGGTAACTAAGGGTAAATATGATATCAATATTACCCTAACACATGTCCTAATTCTATTGGACAAGTGTAATTCGACCAAAAACAAACTTAGGAATAAAATATGACCATTTAGGCCCACTTGGATTAGATTTGGACATTTATTATTAATTTATTTAAAGAAGGGTTAAAATAGTTAAAATCAAAGTTTAATAAGTAAATAATTTTTAATATGGGGTTATACATAAGATAAATTCGACTATGAATATTCATTAGAAAGCTAAAAAGATTTCCTACATAATGGTATTTTATTTGTAAATTTTAGACATCAAATAATTTAATTAATTTATGACACAAAGATGATGCAGTAATTATCTTATTTATGAAATATTGACATAATTGGTGTTATAAACACCAAAATAAATGTAATTTGAGAATTTTTATGAATTACACTAATTTTATAGGTTACTATGATATATTAATGTTGATTTAATAAACTTGGTTCGAACATTTAATTCCGTTATGACTTTCACAAAAATCATATATCAAATAGTGTCAAAATTGACACAAAATAGTTTTTAAATCAAATATTATATTATTAATTGTTATTTTATTCCTAAAAATCTAAGGTTCGGCCAAATGACTTAGATAAGGATATATATATTAATAATAAACAATTTGGGGTTCGTTTGGCATGTTATAGTAAGTGTATTAACCATATAGTGAAAGAAAACAAAAAGACACGGTAAAAGTCAAATTATTTAACTTAGAGTTAAATCTAATTGATAAGGTTTAAAATAAGATCCAAACATGTCTAAATTTGATTGGTTGATGAGATTACAACCCTATCTCATCTAATCTTCTAATATGAGTCATTTTTGGAGGTTTTTAAGTGGGGTTAGATTTATTATAAATTAATAGTTTTAAGAATTCCTAAGGTGCCCCTCTCCTCCCCTATAAAAGGACACCTCCTCCCCCTCCTCCTCACACCAATTTGAGCTCTCAAGCTCGGCCACACCCTGCCAAAATCTCTTCTCCACTTCCCTAGAAACATCCTAGAGGTTCTGGTCTTCCTCAAAGACCAATTTTAGTGCCCTAAGAGGAGGTCTCAAAGAGGCGCTTCAAAGAAGAGGTAATTACCGTTACCAATTCTTTCATCTTTATTTCTTCTTCCACTTCTTCTTATTAGGTTGTTTCATTATGAAGTAATAACATCAGTATCACTCATATACTGATATGTTATTATAAGTATGAAACATCCTTATTTCACCATCTATCCATCCTACAGAAAAAGAAATCACCGCGCGTGCGTACGTACAGAATACCGTCTCCACGTCGTGGTGTAATCTATTTTCCACCACCACCTTACATGGATGGGTATAATGGTGTAAAGAATAACTATACATAGTTATTACAACATCATATTGATTCTTATATATTGTATACTCCACTCCAATTCAATTCAATATTTATAGAAATGATATCATCGCTCGTGCGTACGTACGGACTACCGTCTCCACGACGCGATGAGATTCATTCTCCATGTTAACCATTTAAGAATGATTATAAAGTATATATAAGAAATAATAATGAAATATATGACATTATAAAGATACTGTATTTATGTATATATATATATATATGTATGTCATCTACTTACTTCCATTCAAGACAATAAGGAAAGGAAAATAGCGTTCATGCGTACGTACGGACTACCGTCTCCATGAACGGTGTTTTTCATTTCATTTATCTATCTATTATATATATATATACTGAATATATATGATATATAAATCATATTTTATATTCTGGAAGTAAGTAAATCATGATATAAGTAATAATAATGTCAAGAACAACAAATCAAAACACCTACGATAAATGAAACGATTTTACCCAAAACGCTTCTTTAACATGGAATTTACAAAAGAACGGGTAATATAATGTCATAAGTGAACCATATATGATATCATAACAATGAATATGATTCTGTAATAAGTCAATAACATGATTTAAATCATTATACAGGAGGTTCAGACACTTACAAAGCAAGTCGGACCTAAGGTAAGGGAAATATCACAATCTCATTTTTATCCGAGATTGTTTATTCGTAAGTATTTACTGGGGTGTATTTTATCATCCACATCCATGTTTCATCAAAATGTAATATTATTTCCATCCACCTACAATTGTTTAAAACCATTTTTACCCTTCGGTGAGTTTAGTAATATGTATGAAAGGAATCTTTTGTCGTACGAGGTACTTTTTGACTTTTCCGACAAAAGTACGAAGAATGTTTTTTTTAACTTATACGGCATGAATGGATTTTTAAAACATTATTTCCAAGAAACTTCCTTTACAAGTTTTCAAGTTTATTTTTAATCAACTTATTTTATTTTAAAGTTGTATGACATGTTATGAAAGAAAAAAATGTTTTTGAAGAAGAAAGGATATTTTCCTCAAGAATGAAGTTCAAGTATTTTATCAAAATTATTTTCCATCTAAGATAATAAAAGGGTTCTGTTTTTATTTCTATTATTACATTGAGTTGATCATGTTGTGATGGAATTATTTTTATGAATTCCTTTATCTTATATGAATTGATTTATGATGTCATGATGTTTCAAGAATCCCATTTCTGTTACATGTGTTATGCGATGATGTATGATTTATGATTATGTGGAACACATAAGAAAGGATTCATTATAAGATGGGTGGGACCTATATCTCCCTCCAATGCATTGGGTAAAGACTTTATATCTCATGAGATAGACATGGCTGGAACGGAAGGTTATTTCGGTTCAGTGATACAGGACTGAAATGAGGAGTGAACTCGGTTCAGAAAGGGACTTTGTCCACTAAGATAGTCTTGGAAATGAGTCATGACTAACAAGAAATGATTTTCCATGATTATGTGTGCATGCCACAAAGTTTCAAGTTTCATGTTATGATTATGGTGATCTCATTTTCACTTCTATGATTTGTTCCATGTTAAGATACTATGATCTCTTTTGCAGGTTATGATTTTCAAAAAGATATGATATGATTTTTATTTCTTTTGTATACCCTTACTGAGCATTTGAGCTCACCCTTTTATGTTTTCTTTTCCCCAGGATATAAAGAAAGGTTTTAGGTAAAAAAAAGGGGAAGATCTTTATGGGAGATATTGAAGATCTTTCACCACGATTAGAAGATTACGTTCCGAGTTTCCAAAGACACTAAACTATTACGATCCTTGTGTGTGTGTGTTTTTGTTATGTACTAAGTATTCCGCAAAAGTAATGTAAAGTCTATGTACGTCAGGCTTCGGGTCTCTACAGTTGGTATCAGAGGAAAGGTTTAGTCAACCTTTGGAAACTAGGATGCGAAAACATTAGTGAGATCCCTAGAGATATTTCTAAGGTATGTCTAGGGATGTCCCTAAGGTTAAGTATACGTATAGGTTATAGTACTAGAACTACGCTAATGATCATAGAATTAAACCTAAGATGTTAGATGTTCAAGGTACTCCCCCTTTATTATGTTGTTTTCCCTAGCATGATTTTTGCCTCTCACGCTATTCTTTTTGGGTTTTAGAAAATGGCTGGAAACAAGGTGATTCACGATAATGGAGGAAATGATGGACAATGGAATGATATTCTTTATGAGCAACCAAATGAAATGGGATTTGGAAGTCCAAACATCATTATTATGCCGAATCAGCAATCTCATAATATGATCAATAAAGTAAAATTTGGTAAGTTTCCTGACTCGGCTAATAAGAGAAAGATGGAGTTTCATGATGATCATAGAGGAAAGAAAGTTCAATTTCCCCTATGTAAATCATGTGGGAAGAGGCATCAAGGAGAATGTTTCAAAGGAACTGGAAGATGCTTTGGGTGTGGAAAAGAAGGACACAAAGCCAGTAAGTGCAAAGGAAAAGGTTCAGTTAATACCAGGGATGAGGATAATGGTATTGCTACGACATCAAAAATGGTTAAGTGTTTTAAATGTGGAATGTATGGGCATTATGCAAACAAATGCCCTAAGGGAAAGACTCATGAATAGAATCAGTATGGTCATATGGGAAGTATTTATGTGGATGATGATGAAGAGACTACCAATGATATGTGAAATGAAAGAATTGTTGAAGCTCTGTCAATGGTTTAAGAATGTAGTGGAATGATTACATGTTTATCATGTGTAATGTTGTATAAGTAATCTCATGGTACTATGGAATAAAGAGACATGTAAGGATTGTAACATTGTTGTCTGATTAATGTTACCAGTATCCATGAAAGGTTATTCAGATATTTTTGGAATGAAGATGATATGCGCATAATGAAGGGATAAGGAGAAAATGAAATGTTTGACAGTATTCATGAGCTCATGATTGATATAAGGACTAAGTGATATCATGGTTTGAGTATATAGAATTTTGTGGATTTCGGTATGTGAAAAGTATTAACTTTTAACTGCATTCAAGTTTTCACTAAGGTTCAATGGGTATTCAAGAGAGTACAAGATTAAGGCCTTTGAATGTTTGGAATGTGACCAACAAGATATATCTTATGATATATGGGGATCAACGATGGTGTTAAATCTCTGGTAATCGTTTTCACTATGTTATGAGAATGGACTGCAGTATTATGAGCCTAATGATTGGAATGAATTATGTTGGACATAAGTTAGTATTGTTTAAGGATAGAAGGTTTTTTTTGATATTATTGATGGGATGTTATAGTAATATAGTTTTATAAAAAGGACAACCTGCAGGACGGGCGACAACCCATCGCTTCGGACAAGGCTGTGGGAATCGAACCCACAACCGAAGTGCGACTGGCCTTTATCGCCTACCACTGACCTACAGGAAGTCCCTGTTTAGTAGAAACTAGTTTTATTATATTAAGCAGTATGATATGTGATGTATAAGTTCATTTTAGGAACCATATATGATTAATCTCACTATAGATGGATTTATGTATTTTTTGATAACTTTTCTAACCTTTTGTTTGAGACAGATGGAATGACCCATCATTCTATCACATGATCTGCTAACACATCGCGAATGACAAATTCAACTTCATTTCTTTAAGAGATGATGTGGAAATTGTTAAAGGCACGGACAATAGTGAGATTGTACCAAAATAAAGTAAGTATTTATTCTAATTCAAATTTTCAACTTTAGGGAAATGATCTTGAAAACCAAAAATGTTGTCCTAGTGATCTTATACCTGATGAATCAGATGGTACCTTATATCATCACAAATCTATGGATTTGTGATTACTGGCTTTTCCATAGCCATGTTCTCTACCCCTCTCCATCAGAACAAGATGGTAAGATTTCTCTTCCATATCCATATTTTTACCCAGCGATTAGTTTATTTGGGTAATCGTTACATTTCATACTTTAGTTTTTAAAGCCAAGTTTTTGTATTCCTTTTTACGATGTGGGATTCTATTAAAGAATCTTTCGAATAGTAAACCATTTATAACCCCGATGAATTTCGAGGGCGAAATTCATTTTAAGGGGGGTAGAATGTAACAGCCCGAGATTTTATGAAAAATATTCTTTTTTATTTCACTAATGTCTTGTGTTTTACGCTACACCAAAAGGAGCTTGCATAACACGCATCCTTGACTTGCCTTGCATACACGCAATCGCGACCTTCCTCGATAGCGTGTGTAGTACGCAATAACGAGTTTCACTAAACAACGATATGCTATTAAAATATTATTAAAACTAGCCGTTATGAATAGTAATAACCACTTTTTAAAATTCTGTAAATCTTATATTTCAAAATGAACTTCATTTTTGGATTCGGAGTATCGAATTTAGCCTAAGGTGAAATTTTGGTACTTTTCGGATAACTTTCATATTCTGATGAATAGTGAAAATTATTAATTATAATTAAAAAACAACTTTTTTAATTGAAATAATTAATAGTGATAAATTATTAATTTGAGTGGTTTTAAAGTATATTTAGAATATATTTTTACAATTTAATTCAATGTTGGTCATTGGTTGTAATTTCACATTTAAACCAGACATAATCAAGTGTCAATCTTTTGATAGAAATTGTTTCTTAAAAACACGCTATTTGTCTTAACAGCGGGATTTAATTATAAAATTAATTAATTCAACTTCTATGTTATGAATTTGGTAAAATAGACTTCATTTTTGAATTCGGAATATGAAATATAGCTTAGGATGAAATTTTGGCATTTTTCTGAAAACCTTCATTTTTTGATGAATAGTGAAACTACTAAGTGGTAGTTAAAAAACTGAATTTTTCATAAAACTTAATTTTACCGATTCTGTGAATGGAATTTCAAAAATCTGACAGACACGGTTGATATCAGGAAGTAAAATGTGGTTCAATGAGATAAAAATAATTTTTTGGTGAATAGTAACTTTTTACTATTTTTACCGCGGTTAAGAGTAAATAGGGTAACTAAGGGTAAATATGATATCAATATTACCCTAACACATGTCCTAATTCTATTGGACAAGTGTAATTCGACCAAAAACAAACTTAGGAATAAAATATGACCATTTAGGCCCACTTGGATTAGATTTGGACATTTATTATTAATTTATTTAAAGAAGGGTTAAAATAGTTAAAATCAAAGTTTAATAAGTAAATCATTTTTAATATGGGGTTATACATAAGATAAATTAGACTATGAATATTCATTATAAAGCTAAAAATATTTCCTACATAATGGTATTTTATTTGTAAATTTTAGACATCAAATAATTTAATTAATTTATGACAAAAAGATGATGCAGTAATTATCTTATTTATGAAATATTGACATAATTGATGTTATAAACACCAAAATAAATGTAATTTGAGAATTTTTATGAATTCCACTAATTTTATAGGTTACTATGATATATTAATGTTGATTTAATAAACTTGGTTCGAACATTTAATTCTGTTATGACTTTCACAAAAATCATATATCAAATAGTGTCAAAATTGACACAAAATAGTTTTTAAATCAAATATTATATTATTAATTGTTATTTTATTCCTAAAAATCTAAGGATCGGCCAAATGACTTAGATAAGGATATATATATTAATAATAAACAATTTGGGGTTCGTTTGGCATGTTATAGTAAGTGTATTAACCATATAGTGAAAGAAAACAAAAAGACACGGTAAAAGTCAAATTATTTAACTTAGAGTTAAATCTAATTGATAAGGTTTAAAATAAGATCCAAACATGTCTAAATTTGATTGGTTGATGAGATTACAACCCTATCTCATCTAAGCTTCGAATATGAGTCATTTTTGGAGGTTTTTAAGTGGGGTTAGATTTATTATAAATTAATATTTTTAAGAATTCCTAAGGTGCCCCTCTCCTCCCCTATAAAAGGACACCTTCTCCCCCTCCTCCTCACACCAATTTGAGCTCTCAAGCTCGGCCAACCCCTGCCAAAATCTCTTCTCCACTTCCCTAGCAACATCCTAGAGGTTCTGGTCTTCCTCAAAGACCAATTTTAGTGCCCTAAGAGGAGGTCTCAAAGAGGCGCTTCAAAGAAGAGGTAATTACCGTTACCAATTCTTTCATCTTTATTTCTTCTTCCACTTCTTCTTATTAGGTTGTTTCATTATGAAGTAATAACATCAGTATCACTCATATACTGATATGTTATTATAAGTATGAAACATCCTTATTTCACCATCTATCCATCCTACGGAAAAAGAAATCACCGCGCGTGCGTACGTACGGAATACCGTCTCCACGCCGTGGTGTAATCTATTTTCCACCACCACCTTACATGGATGGGTATAATGGTGTAAAGAATAACTATACATAGTTATTACAACATCATATTGATTCTTATATATTGTATAATCCACTCCAATTCAATTCAATATTTATAGAAATGATATCATCGCTCGTGCGTACGTACGGACTACCGTCTCCACGACGCGATGAGATTCATTCTCCATGTTAACCATTTAAGAATGATTATAAAGTATATATAAGAAATAATAATGAAATATATGACATTATAAAGCTACTGGATTTATGTATATATATATATATGTATGTCATCTACTTACTTCCATTCAAGACAATAAGGAAAGGAAAATAGCGTTCATGCGTACGTACGGACTACCGTCTCCATGAACGGTGTTTTTCATTTCATTTATCTATCTATTATATATATATATACTGAATATATATGATATATAAATCATATTTTATATTCTGGAAGTAAGTAAATCATGATATAAGTAATAATAATGTCAAGAACAACAAATCAAAACACCTACGATAAATGAAACGATTTTACCCAAAACGCTTCTTTAACATGGAATTTACAAAAGAACGGGTAATATAATGTCATAAGTGAACCATATATGATATCATAACAATGAATATGATTCTGTAATAAGTCAATAACATGATTTAAATCATTATACAGGAGGTTCAGACACTTACAAAGCAAGTCGGACCTAAGGTAAGGGAAATATCACAATCTCATTTTTATCCGAGATTGTTTATTCGTAAGTATTTACTGGGGTGTATTTTATCATCCACATCCATGTTTCATCAAAATGTAATATTATTTCCATCCACCTACAATTGTTTAAAACCATTTTTACCCTTCGCTGAGTTTAGTAATATGTATGAAAGGAATCTTTTGTCGTACGAGGTACTTTTTGACTTTTCCGACAAAAGTACGAAGAATGTTTTTTTAACTTATACGGCATGAATGGATTTTTAAAACATTATTTCCAAGAAACTTCCTTTACAAGTTTTCAAGTTTATTTTTAATCAAATTCTTTTATTTTAAAGTTGTATGACATGTTATGAAAGAAAATAATTTTTTTGAAGAAGAAAGGATATTTTCCTCAAGAATGAAGTTCAAGTATGTTATCAAAATTATTTTCCATCTAAGATAATAAAAGGGTTCTGTTTTTATTTCTATTATTACATTGAGTTGATCATGTTGTGATGGAATTATTTTTATGAATTCCTTTATCTTATATGAATTGATTTATGATGTCATGATGTTTCAAGAATCCCATTTCTGTTACATGTGTTATGCGATGATGTATGATTTATGATTATGTGGCACACATAAGAAAGGATTCATTATAAGATGGGTGGGACCTATATCTCCCTCCAATGCATTGGGTAAAGACTTTATATCTCATGAGATAGACATGGCTGGAACGGAAGGTTATTTCGGTTCAGTGATACAGGACTGAAACGAGGAGTGAACTCGGTTCAGAAAGGGACTTTGTCCACTAAGATAGTCTTGCCAATGAGTCATGACTAACAAGAAATGATTTTCCATGATTATGTGTGCATGACACAAAGTTTCAAGTTTCATGTTATGATTATGGTGATCTCATTTTCACTTCTATGATTTGTTCCATGTTAAGATACTATGATCTCTTTTGCAGGTTATGATTTTTAAAAAGATATGATATTATTTTTATTTCTTTTGTATACCCTTACTGAGCATTTGAGCTCACCCTTTTATGTTTTCTTTTCCCCGGGATATAAAGAAAGGTTTTAGGTAAAAAAAGGGGAAGATCTTTATGGGAGATATTGAAGATCTTTCACCACGATTAGAAGATTACGTTCCGAGTTTCCAAAGACACTAAACTATTACGATCCTTGTGTGTGTGTGTTTTTGTTATGTACTAAGTATTCCGCAAGAGTAATGTAAAGTCTATGTACGTCAGGCTTTGGGTCTCTACATTTATAAGTGTTTTTAGTGCAATTTCATGGAGTAAATTATTGAATATATAATTTTTTTCATTATCTTAACTACCCCACTAATATAGTAAAATAATTCCAATGATCACATTATAATGGTTATATTTCAAAATATTATAATTCTAAAAGTTTATAATTCCTAAATTTCATCTCCGTATTTGACCTCCAACAAAAATATCATAGTTTCTTTATTCTTCATTCACTTCAATTACTCTGATGTTTTTATTAATCCATTTAAAAATTTAGATTAATATTCTAATTTATTTTTTACAGTGTTGTTGGAATTTGTAATTTATTTAGGATACAATATTCATCTATGTATTCCGATTATAGTAAAAATAATAATTTCCCATTTAATTATTTTTAATTTTATTTGTAAATTTTTTCCACTAAATGTAATGTTCTAAATTAATACAATAAATTATGATTATTTTATTACATTATGTACATATGTTATATTTGTTAAATATATCACTAATATTTATTTATAAGTAAAATTCTTGATAATATGGTTTTTATATTTTTCACCATTTATAAATTTAGACCTCACCATTTCATTTCACATAATATGATTTAAACAAGATTGTGTACTTCTATTTCATTTCCCCCTCATGCTTTCAATTTATCTCCTCATACTTATGATTTATAAAAATTAATTTTTCATGTTGAGTTGTATTGTTGTGTTTAACTATGTAACTATTGTCTAATATCTTAACCTTATACTTCTTTAAAAGACAGGTCATAATCTATCAACACCTCCTGTAGATTTTTTACATGTAATTGATCTAGTATATACTTTCCTAAGAGGTAAGTAAAGAATACATCATAAATTTGAGATAGGTTTAGTGATAGTGATAATATATATTTAAAAAAATTAGATGTCACAAAGAATATAAATGGGGATGCTATATCTGGGATATAGATTTTCCATTTCCCCAAAAAAAATTACTCAATTCTCTATTGATATGAAAATAAAAAATTTATATTCTCAAAAGTGGTTTTTAATTTATCTTTTCTATAATCAATGCAATTTTTTAATGTTTTTTTGAATATACTTCATTGTAGATTATATTTACATGGCCAATTTTCATCCCGATAATTTATTCTCTCCTGTTTTATCCAAATATATTTGATACCTATATTTCTTCACATTAACAGATTCTAAATGACCAATTTGAAATCTTGATTGGAATCTGTTATTTTTTTCATAATTTAACCAATGTAAGATGTCATCCTATCCTTTTTTAAAGTCTATATATCTTTCACTAAGCATGTATTCTAGCCTCTTAATGGTATTTTCATATTTAACCTGTATTTGAGGACGATATGACAAAATATGTTTTAGATCCATTTTCTATAAATGTTGAAGGATTTTTTATAACATTAAGGAAACCATTGAATATCAATTAGATATAATTGATATTTGTGTTCCATATAACCTCACCATTATCTAATATATATAAATGTAATTTTGTGACATGATAATTCTTCTTGAATGGTGATAAAGTGATCATTATTTCTAATATGATCTACTAAGACACATATATCAATATTTCATTTGAATTTATTCATAATAATCATGACTAAATATATGGTTACTTTATCTAACTTCTATGTAGGTATAGGTAATGTTTGAAATATCCCTTATAAATATTCCTACCTTATTTCACTTATTGAATTACTAAATATTTATATGTAGATTTACCAGTCTCCTACTCTATATCATCCCACTAATAGTTCTCCCCGATATCTCTATACATTTTTTCTCCCTATCTGGAAAGATAATATTGAGTTTTGATAATCATCATTGAAATATTTATTTATCCAATTCTGTAATTATATAGCATATCAATTCCCAAATTTCCCAACTTAATCTTTATAAATATTGAACTTTGAGGATTTCACATTCTTTATTACATCCACCATGATTAGTATCTATATATTGACCATTAAATATTTAATGATATTCTTTAGAACTGAGGGTTGAGTACACATTTTAGAAAGGTTGGATATTGTTCATTCCTATTTAATTACAATATATATCCTTTTTATATCTATTAATTTGGGATCCTTTTAAATAATCATGACAGAAATGGTTTTATGATATTTTATTCTTAGGGAATAATCCACTTTATTAACCTTACTAGGATGGTAATAGATTGACCAATCATAGTCCTTATTTATCAGTAACTATATTTATTAGTCTGTGTTGAGGTCCATCATTTTAAATATATTATTATTGCTATCAAGATATATATATTTTTACACATCACTCTATAGTTATAATGCCTCCAAATTTCCTATGTTAGGATTATTACATTCATCCAAAGATCATGCATCGGGTAATTTTGTTCAACCATATTCAACTATTTTATATTATATTCTATTTTATTAAAATTTTCAAGAGAGTAAAACCCAATAAATTCATTGATTTAGAAATATATATAAAAAATAATTTATTAATTTGGTGTAGTGTGAGTAAAATTGCAGAGATTATCATCTCCTAAAGTTTTTTAATGATTTATTTATATGAATATGTCCATAGAATCTTCACCCCCTTATGAGTTAATTTAGTTAGTGGTTTTGAAAATCAAGAGAATCTTCTCATAAAAAATCAATAGTACCCATATAATCTGATGAAACATAATATCTCTATTATTAATTTTGGTTAGAGAAATTATTTAATGATTGTTTCATAAATAGTTTCATAAATATCATCTTTCTTATGATGACATGTCCCCTGAATGTTACTTTATATAACTAAAATCCATATTTACTATAATTTTCATATAATATTTCCCTTCCCAAATTATTTAGCATAGTATAAAAACACTCCTCCTATTCCACATTGGTTTTGGAGTATATGAAAATTTAATATATAAATTCCCCCATTAATTTATCAAGGAAATATCTAACATATATATTCATAAAGTCAATTAAAATTGATGTATAATTATTTTATTAGAATTCATTAACAATGAAATAATAGTTTCCATACCTTGTACAAAGTAAATTCATGAGAATATCATCATAATTCTCATACAAATGAAGATATCTTAACCAAATATCCACTATAGATGAGTACTAATTCCCACATAGTTAATCAAACAAGTTATCAAACTATGAGAGAGGAAATTTTCATTATCTTGATCTTGATGAGATCACGATGATAAATGAAGTGGAGCATTAATCCATACTTATTTTTGAATAAGAGTATTGGAACACCTCATAGTTATGCACATGCATATATTAAACCCTTCCCTATGTTCTCATGTAGTTTCATCTTTATTTATTATATTTTAATGGGAGTCATTCTATGGGACTATATTATATTGTTGGAGTTATATGTATAATTGTAATTCATAACACAAAACATCTGTCAACTGGGAGACAATGAAACAATTTGTGGAACACATTGACATGTTATCTTATAATGGTTATGTATTCATGTATGATTGTCTCCATTATATCAATCATTTAACCCTAATATTATTCCCTATAAGGAAAAGATATACATTCATGATAATAATTTTCCAAGGGATAGTAATAATTTTAAATTACATTGTATAGAATTGGAGGATAATTTTGGATATAGAATTTGATTTACCTCTCAGGAATATCAATGTAGTCTTTATATAATGACATCTAATCCATTCATGGTATAACCTGAAATTATACCAAACATAGTATAACAAGGTTTTATTAGATATAATAATCCCCCAAATGTTAATTGGTGAAGAGATATATGCCTGAGATATTTTAATTGAACTATATAGTGTTTTCACTAATAATTCAGCTTTCATGTCTTGAGGTGGGGTTCAAATATTTATATTAAACATCATTGATATAAAGGAAAGAATGAGGCTATAATATAATAGTACATTTAAAATTATTGAATAAAAAAATATATACCTTCTACTACGTCATTTTCAAGATCCCCATCATCAATAGTGATGAAATATGCTTTCCCTTTATCTCTATACAATGGATGCCATTTTCATTAGTTATATTTTAAAACCCTTGGATTAGTGAACTAAAATCTATAGTGTCCATATTCCATATTATAATATAACTATACAATATATAGTGGATTTATTTGATAATTCTATTATTCTATTATTTTCTCCCTTTATAATCTCTCCTTCATACTCACTGTCTTTATGTCCCTATTTTTTTACACATTAAAAATAACATTATCCCCTTTAGACAGGTTCCTATATTTTTCTTTCCACTCATATGACATGTGAGTAGTTCTATTTTATTCATTTCATGAGATTTATCCATATTTCCTCTTGAATTAAACCCCATTATACTCTTTTTATATCAATCCTCATAAGATTAAGAATCACTACACCCCATCATAACTTTAAGGAACCTCCAACTATTTCATTTTATTTTTCTAAGTCTCAATCTATTAATGCTTTATGAGGACTCATTGGTATTCCAATACTTTAATCACTCATCATTACATATCTGTTCAATTACGGCTCTAGATTCATACCTTTCAAAACATGTTAATTATTATTCATATGGATCTATGGATTTATCCTACCTGTGTAAGTGTCTAATGAAGTCCCTCATTATTTTAAGATAGATAATGCATGAAATGTATTTATTGAAAATTATTTTCATGAATTCACACAATAACATTAATTGAAATTCTTCTATGAATTTGTATTCAGGATTTGTGTCCACTTCTGATTGAATTATACCTCTATGTGATAGATGAACAATATAGATTTATGTTTCATATAGAATGAGAGGATAGTTAATATCTTATATATGTAATTAATATATTGATGCACAGTAAGGGGATAAAAAGGTACACTAGTAGTGGGATCCATTTGTCATATAAAAGTATCTATAACAACTTGTTCTTTATTAGGAGAAGAAGGTAATTATATATTATTCATGTTATTATTCATAACATGATTTAGTTAAGCAAGTTACATTAAGAGGTTATCAACTCATACTCACATTCGACTAGCCATTTCATTTGGGAAACCATTTCATTAACTATCACATTAGTAATTGAGATCGTTTCTTTTATTTATATCCAGTAAAATAAATTAAAGGAATAATATAAGAGAAATTACACATTATAATAATCATATAAAAGGAAAAACTATGAAACTAGAAAGAATAACTCATAAATTACACAGATATATATATATATATATATGAAAATTTATAAATTTCAAGGTTTCAATATAGAATATTCAGAGTCTGTTTCTTATTAATTTCTCTAACAAATACTATATAATATCTAAAACTTTCTCAAAACCCAAATATTACAGCCCAAGTCATATATACATATTATTACATTATTTTTAATTTAATTATCCAGAAAACACAACTAAGAAGTTTGGATTCATAGTTTCATTGAAATATTAGATATGTAAAACAAAAAAAATAAAAAAAATATAATAAATATTTATTTCAATATCAGTAATGTTTAGGTAAATCCCTTTGAACATTTATTAATTAACAGGATACTCAAGATAGATAAAAATTAAATGGGTTACCTATAAACGTAAAAAAATGACCTTAAACAATACATATTCTACTAATTTTAAACTAGAAATCACATTATTACAATCCTATAATTTTTTTAGGTTTAGAATTTTAGATAATTAGTTATATCCAATACATGGTAAGCCCATGCATTACTAGTGGACACATATACACAGTATCTATTTTTTTCCTTAAATAATCATTAAAATTAAACTTGTATTCTCTTTATGAAAAATATTCACAATTTTCCAGTTTTATCATCTATGCCTCCATTCCCCCTTAAATACTGTGAAAAAACATTATAAAACATTGTGTGAGAAAAAAAATATCACTAAAAGAAATAAAAAAATGAAATCGTTAGTCAATTGAAAACCCATTAAAATATTTTAAGGGAAATATACCTTTTTCACATGAAAAAAAATTATCATATTTTATCAAATATCATTATCTTACCTTTTGAAAATTAATAAATTTTCATGAAAGCTCATTAGTAATAAATAAAAATATAAGTCTATAATTTGGGACATAATTTTTTATATCACTCATATAAAAGGAGTTTCCAATATATCCAAACTAAAAATCTATATTACCCAATGCATTGGGGGTTATAATGTAACCTCGTGTCCTTGGTTTATAATGGCAACACCCATCATTAGTTAATAATGTAACCTATCATATTTCTTTTATCACATAACAAACCATAATTGGTTGCTAATGTAACCACCCATCATCATAAAAATTTTCCAAAACCAATATCATAAACATAAATCATGAAAGCATTCATAATAAAACACTCTTTGAAGAATATAAACCTTCCATTTTGAAATCACTCATTTTTCAAAAAATGCACATGTATAATGGAAAACCTTTTCATTGAAACAAACAATATAAAATTTTAAATTATGACTCATGATATTATGGAGAAATAAAACTGTTAAATTCCATTTACGATATATATATATAATCCATTTTTTCTGTTGTAAAAAAGATGAAAAGGAACTTTAAATGAGTATTTAAAATAAATACCCTAATATATAACATTAAAAAGATTAGTTTTTAAATACATTTTATTGAAATTTAAATATTAAATAATTATAAAATTATTTTCCAAATCAGAAATTAATTAATAACATTCTAAAAACAAGGACATGATAGGCACATATTTAGAATATAAATCTTTAAAACATTTAAAATTTGGTTTTTTAGTTAATTATTCTCTTACCTTGTGTTTAAAAGATCATCACTTTCTCTTCATATCCTGGATAATAAATTAGATTCATTAATTACTTAATTAATGAACTTTTACATCTATAATTTAATTATTAGAATTTTATTAATTTAATTTTGGACATTTTGAGGAGTTATAGAAATCAATTATTTTATTCTGGTATCATTCAATTCAATGTACCATGGTCAAATCACTTGAGTATAATTTTTGATGTTCTTGTAAAATGGGAATAAAACTACTAAAGTTGAATAATTTTTACTAATTTAATTACATATGTATTAAATTTTCCCTATATAATATTTTGTTCTTGTATAAGGATGAATCACTTGATAAAAATGATAATAGAAAATGGTTAATTTATTTTTCGGTTTTCCTGACCATCACAAAAAAGTTTCATTTTATTTTGTAATATGTATGCATATTGGTTTGAATTTTTTTGATAATTTATAATATACATATTAAAATATTATTAAATGATTGTAAAAGTTTGATTACTATATTTTATGTAATTAATGCGTAATAAAATATCATTATCCATGGAGACAATTAACCTCTATAATTTGGACACTGATTTTATTTTTTTAATATGTGGAGATAATAAAAGGGATACATATAGGATATTCTGATAAAATTTTAAAATTCCAATATATAAATGATACTTTTATTATTATTAATTTATGGATTAATGAGGTGTGTATAAATTATAGAAATAAAATATATTAAGAGATATTCTTTTAGAAACCTTCTTCTTGAATATCACCTCTTTGAAGGAGCCCTTAAGAAGATTGGAATTGGTCTTTGGGTGAGACCAGTAGCACATAGACATGGGGAGATTTGGGTGGATATGGTTTTTAAAATATTTGGATATCATACAGGCTTTTGAGGATTATGGGGGTGGTGAGGAGTTGTGTTTATACTTGTGGAGGAGTGGTTTTAAGTGATTAAATAATAATTATTTCATATTTAAAGCCAAAAACATTCAAATGGTTCTAATTACTAAAACTTTGATTGATAATTAATATATTAATTGATTTTTTTCTTATATAAACACATAATCCTCTCATTTATTCTTTTATATTTTAGTTATTTTATACTTTTATTTTTTAACTTTAACTCGTTTAATTACTTTACTTATACGCTAGAAAATATTTTTTTACCTTGGTAAAATTTAAATTCATAAAAATAAAAATGACCGCACTACCTATTATGGACCCTATGATTCCAAATATTGAATTATTTTTAACATATTCCGTTTATAATATTTTAAATATGATTTTAATACAAAAACTACAGATGCGATGAAAAAACGTGTTTTCCATAATTGTACTTTTTAAGAAAAACATGATTTTATATTAACTCTATGACTAATAAAAATAATTTTGTGAAAATAAATTAATATATATTGAAATATAATCTATCAATTTAATTTAAAACATTTCCCACTATGGGTTATATTAATTAATTAAAAAGAATAAGCATTGCGTACTTTAATACAATTTTCAGAAAAATCATCTTCTTAAACCCAAAAATAAACGTATTCTAAAATAAAATATAAAGATGATTAAAATAAATTTAAGTAGATTTAAATATAAAATAATAATAATTATGTTACTTTTTATTGAATTCAAAACATAATTGGAATTTTAAATTTTTTATTTTTGTTGAAAAGAAATGATTTTTTACACAAATCGGTATTTTCACTATTCATCTAAAAACCAAGTATTTTCAGAATAATCCCAAAATTTGACACAAAGTAAAGAATGATATTTTTATTTTAAAAATAAATTTTATTCTATGAAATAAATTACTTATATGTCCCAAATAAATAATTATAATATTCACTCTTAAAATTCAATAAAAACAATTTTTTTATGAAAATTTATTTTTTTGAAAAATAATTTTACATTACTAAAAATTAGAGTGAAATTTGAAAAATAATTCATTAATAAATTGGAAATAATTGTGTCCATTATATGTTAAATAATTACATATATACTAAACATTCTCTCTAATTTAATGGTGATATTAATATAGTCACATATAGATAATGAGATTCCTTTGTTTCATTAAACATGGAGGTATGTATCTTGTATGCTATTGAACATAGTCTATTCATTTAAAAATAATGGTATGTAACATTATCCACCATTTAATAAATTTCATCCTCACCATTTTAATTTAGGATAAAAAACTAAGGGTTTTACTTTTACAATTATTTTTTTGATAACCCACATTATAAAAGGGATCGATAAAACTTCCTTTTGAAAAGAGAAAAAAGAATGTGAATGTTTATATAAGATAACACATAATAGGTTTAAATGTACAAAAAACATGGAAATGGAAGATAAAATATAATACTCAATATTTTATAGAGTGATTGGGAATATGTTTATGAGAAAGTTAACCACTAAAAATTCATAAGCATGTTATGGGTAAAATGGCCATTGATTTATTGATATGAAAAGTAAACGGACAATGTTATTGGTTCAAAATACTTTTACTAAAATTTATGAATTATTTTACTGTTTAGAGTGAGTGCATAAGTAAAAAATTCTACTTGAAAACTATAATTTCATCCTTTAATTAATTTCCACCACAATCTCGTATTTTCTCCAAATAATGAGTATTCAAGATGAATTTTCAAACGTTGTGTACCAAAATCAACTTTTATAAGTAAAAAAAATTCAAAATACTATCTATTAACAATGAATTTAGGCATTAACCTAATACATAAATGTTTAGGATATGAAATTATATTTCTCCAAGGTGATTAAACCTTCAATATACGAAAAACTAATTTAATATCTAAAATTAAATATTAATATGAAAATATAAACTTAGATCATTCAACAAATAATTATCTTTAAAATTCTCCAATAATATTGTACTCTAATATTGAAAATCAAAAATCATAATTATTTGAATACATAGTCATCCAAAATAAATTTAATATTTATCATAAAATAAAATCCATCCCTCTTAAAGTCTCTTAGAAAAAAGTTAGTTCCCTGATCACATAATCTTCTAGATAAAATAATAAAATCCATAAACAAATCAAATAATTTTTAATCATATATGATTCCAAAAGGTAATTCAACCTTCAAATCATGAATAAAATCCCATAGTATTTTTTTACCTAAATCATATAAGGTTCTCAAAATGGTGAACATAATTAAAAATAACATTAATCACTAAATCACCAAACCATTTTCCAAAAAACATGGTTTTCAATTTTATAAAAATATGTTCCCAAAATTAACTTAATATTTATCCATTAGATATTTTAAATGAATAAAACAAATTCATACTAATCATGTCATTATTTTGGAAAATGGTAGGTGATACAAATTTTTAGCCATTAGTTTGTTGTTTAATCAATACGGCCTCACCGAACATGATAGGTTTTAACTCTTTTTAATGTTTGTAATTTTTATAAAAATATATAATATATTCCATAAAAAAGTATAGAAATGTGAAAATAATCCTAATAATTACCTTAATTTTTTCATCATTAAGGAAAAATTTTAGCCTCAAAGGTTATCTCATACCATTAATTTTTTATCTTAAATAAGAAAGAACTCATAATTTCTTCAAAATCACAGATCATATAAACCAAAAATACTTCCAATAAATATAATATTAATATCATCAAATGTAATTTAATTATTCCTTAAATAACCACTTTTATATCATAAAATTAATGTTTACATGTACCAAAATATAAATATCTGCCAAAATTATCACATTTTCAGCAATTATAAAAGGTATATATTAAATGAATCATATGTTTCGCAATTTATTAAAAAACCCTATTATTAAAAATTCCTTACATATTCCTTGATTCCTGTAATATTTTTAAAATACCACTAGATCATAAACTTGAAAACTCAATACATAAAAACATCCTTAAATAAACTATTTTCTTAAACCATTGACCAATATTCATTGTATTATTATTTAATAATTGTTTCCTCCAAATAAAATTATGAATACATTCATAATATTCGAAAAATTCATAACATGAACCATCAAATAATTCATACCTTTCATATGACATTTTCAGTTTCCTCGTCTTCAATAGTAATGCAATTATTTATTACTTAAATATATATATGTGGTCATGTTGATCCCTGTCACGACCCGTCCTCGGGGCCCGTGCCGTGACTACCCCAAGCCCGCCTTCCATAGGCCAGGGGCTGGTGACTTGCACCAAAGGTGTAAATCCCGATAAAAAGGGAAGACATTGACTTTATGAAACGTAAACACACACAACAATAGTACAATAGGAAGCAAACACTAAGTAAGCAGTATAACAAGTGTGCTGAAGGTACAGAGGGGCTGGAATACAAGCCCAACGGTAAAGTACAAGGAAAAGACAAAACAATAGGAAGGTGTCGAGCTGCTCCTGGATCGTCCTCTGGAGTTCCTACCTGAAGGGTTGGTACAGATGGCTACCTCAGCTCTCCATGTCTGTCTGTCACCTCCGGGTACCATCTAGTCGTTAAGTCCACCTCTAGGTACCATCTCGTCATGAAGTCCACCTCCGGGTACTGTCCAGCTCTACAAGCCTCAACCACAATCAGTGCGGTCCGTTGTCTGCATCCAACACAATGATGTGTGGGCATAGCCCTTGCAGGGGTGAGTATAATGATACTCAGTAGGGTCCCCAAGACCCTCAAGGTCTCACTAAACCAGCAAGGATAAACTGCAAAGAAATATCTCAACAGATAACCTTTACTTAGTTATATTCCCTTATATATACCTAAGTTATCAAGTTACCCATCTCAATCATGAGTTAAACACAATGGCAATTGACTCAGCTCAAACCAAGATTTTCCTTATCGAAACCACAACTGTTGGAGAACTCATCCTCTGTCGACTACAATGGCCCTCTCACGACTCTGAGGCGCTACTCACTAACCTTAGACTACTGAGGTACTCCTCCTATCGAGTACCGCGGGTCTGCTGCCAAATACCGGGCGCTTCATCCGCTGAGAGTCGGCCGCCAAATATCGGGTGCTCTCCCTAATAGCCTACAGTGGTACTCCTCCTGTCGAGTACCATGGGTCTGCTGCCAACTACCAGGTGCTCCATCCGCCATGGGTATGCTTCCAAATACCAGGCGCTCCATCCACTGGGCTAACCGAATCATTATGAGTCGAATCGGTCAAGTAGTTGTCCGGTCTACAGCTACTCGGTCTCCGCACTCTGTACGCTCATCTCCGGGAGGGTCTGCTCCATGAGCTACTGGTCATTACTTCCAAGTGTCATGAAGTCTCACGTAGAAATATCACAAAGGACCGCCTCATCATAGGGGTCTCAACTCAGCAGATGGTGTGTCAATCGAACGTCCGGTCCGTGAGTTATTAGCTTTTCCGTTCTAGGGGCCCAGTTGGTTTTTAAGCTAAAACCAACCCTATCATAATCCAACTGTGTCCAAACCTTAGGTGAATTATTACAAAAGAACCGTCTCATCAAGAGGAAAACAATAAAGTCAATGGCATGTCAATCAGACATTCGGAGCTCAAGTTATACGTGTTTCTGCTCCGAGGGCCCGATTGGTTTCGAGTTCGAACCAACCCGACCATACCTAAATTTCACCTAAACCATGGGTGTAATATAATTAAATGACCGCCTCGATCCAAGTAATCCTATTCAACTGACGGTGCGTTGATCGGAGATCCTTAGCTCAAAATATGTCTGTTTAACCGAAAACGGTTCGATAATAGGGGGTCTGGGCCCGGTCTGACCCGACCGAACACCCCTGGGGTTGGCCCGAACCGGTCTGACCCGACCCGGATCCGGGTCCGGCCCTATAGGGCGCGGCCCGACATGGCTGGCGCGGCCTGACCCGGCGCTGGTGGCCCGGCACGGCGCTGGCGGCCCGGCCCGGCCGGCGCGACCCGGCCAGCGGGGCCTACGCGGTTGGCCATGCGGCTGGCCGACCAGGAGGGGTGGCGGCGCCCGCCCTAGCCATTGATTGGGGGGTTACACCCCCCCCCCCCCCCCCGGTTCTTCGAAACAGACAGCCGTGTTTGCCGGACCTTGGTTAACTGTGGGACCCCCTCGGGTCCCGCCTCTTGGTGGCACCAGCAGCCGGCCACCCTTCCTGATCTGCGGCGACCTTAGGACGCGGCGCGATAGCGTCGCGCCCCGCCACAGTGGCCCACCCCGGACGCAGCTGGTGAAGCTCCGGCATGGCTCGACGGCACTGCGCCCCTCCACCGTGGCCCGTCCCGGCTGCGGTCCTGCTCTACTCCGTGCGGCATGATGGTGTCGCACCTTTGCGGCAACCTGGAAATCATGATCTGACGATCCGATCATGGTCGGCCCGTCGACGGCTATTTTTTCACAGTCCGACTCCATCGTCCACAAACAAAAAACGTGAGGGGAAGGGTCAGACCGTATTCGTGTGGTCCGAGCCCTTCATCATCATGATGGTATCATGCAGCCAAATGGAACTCAATAATTGATGAACGATGAAGAACAATATTAAAAGTTGAACATAGCAACCCCTACCTCGAATAAATAACGTCGCACGTCGGGCATTGCAGAAGACGATGTCGTGGGGAAAAGATTTGTTGGCAACATTGAATTGTATCTGAAGATGTGGTGTTTTCCCTCTTGTCGCGGAGAAAAGAAAAGAAAGCACGTTGATCATTTTTTGTGGAACCGGTGTTCTTCGTCAAGGTAGGAATTCGTCCTTCGTGGATGAAGAAAGCTCTCCTCTAATTCTCCCAAAATATTTGCCAAGCAAATATTTCATTAAGTCTCCTTCTTTTAAAAGATCTCCATGCCATTTCAAGTATGTCAAAGAGGTGTGATGAAATAATTATTAAGGTTATTAATTACCTTAGTAGGCTTCATTAAGCTTGGGAGGTGGAGAGGCTCCCCTTTAAGAAGGGAAGTTGTCAACATTAAGCAAGGGAATTTATTGGGCGTTTAAGGAGGTTTGGGGAAAATGAAAGGTTGGGGCTCATGTAGGCCCCACCTCACAAATATCCTCACATGGGTAGTTAGGTTCTTATGGGTCCCACCATAACTCCCCCATGTAGGATATAACCACATTAGATATAAAAAAAATTGTTCCACAATTTTATTCACTTCTTATTTAATCCACAAATTTTAACTTCTCTTCTCATGCAAACGCATCTGCGGTAAAGGTCCCCTTAAGAAATTATCAGCACTATGATTTCATCAGTGCCATCAGATTTAAATTCTAAGCACTGGTTTAAAAGATAAAAAACCCACTCGTTCGTTCACTGAACGTACCCGAGCTTAACTTCGGAAAATGATTCCAGGCACACCGGGGCTCAAAATCATGTTTCGTCAGATGCTACAGACTCATAAAATTCCAATGAAATTAAGAAAAAAAAATTCTTTCATATTTCTGGGTCTTTAAATTACTCCCACCTCAGGGATTTACGTCCCCGTAAAGCAATAACACAAACTAGGGAAACTAATGGAGGTACCGAGCACGCATCTGAGCTCCCTACTCCCATGTGCTCTCCTGGAGGTTCTTGTGCTGCCAGCGAAAGTGCACAAGAGGAATAGACCGTCCTCGTAGGACCCAGCCCTGTTGATCTTTAACCTCTATTGGAACCCCATGAATGTTTCCATGTCATCTATGTCCTGCTCTCCGGGGTCGATGATGACGGATAGTTCACGCACACATCTCCTCAGATGAGATATGTGGATGATGTCGTGCACCTGGTGCATCTGAGGTGGAAAGGCAAGATGAAACGCTGAGATAACTTGCCGCCCAGCCGAAACTCAGTAGACCTCATCAAGGTGAGACCCATAAGGAGACGTGGTCACCACCCTAAAACTCCAGTAGTACTATCTCTTATCATCATAGGACTTCTGTCTGCTCTATGCAGTCTTCATCCGCTCCTGGATAATCCGCACCTTCTCCTTCGTAGGCTGAACCATCTCTGGTTCTACACATGCTGACTCCATCACTATCCACAAAGGATATCTAAAACATACCCAGCTGCTGTCTTGCCACTCCTAACAGCTGAATGCCCGATCTCCTACTAAGAGCATCTACTACAACGTTCCCCTCCCCAGGAGTATAAGCTATCTCGAGGTCATAGTCCCGGAGGAATTCAAGCCATCACCATTATCTCAGGTTCATGTCTTTCTGAGAGAAGGTACACCTGAGAATATTGAGTTAGAGAGATCCTTAAACCGTTCACTCAACGAACAATGGGTGATACAAGCCAATTGTAAGAACTCATGTCTGCCCTTCTTTGTCTACGTTCTTCAAGATCTGCTGAGATTTCTCCTCTGCCAAAAGGAGAAATCTTGTCTCATCCCCTGGATAAACCATGTTATTTTCCAAATACAGTCAATCTTTACAAGAATGGTAAAATTCACGTCATGGATGACGTCTTAAGGCCTCGACACTACTACCAAGATATCCAACCGTTAATCTTGCCTCCAGGGGTTGAGTCACACCGTCGGCATCAGTGTCTGGTTACTGGGTCTCCACCAGTAGAAATCTCACAAGTGAGGGTCAAGTCAACAGTTTTAACCGGAACATCTTAGTATCAACCATACAAAAAGGACATGAAAGTAAACGTCACAATGATAAGTGTCTTTTATTACAGCATCTCAAGTACAAGACACAAAGAAAACACAACAACAACAACACGAAAACTAGAAGCACCAATAACAAAGGCCTCCATTCCTGGAACTTGTCCCGCTCCTTTCCACCTTCTTCCGAAGCTCCATAGTCGTATGCTTCAGCTGCCTGAAGCCATGTTCTCCCTTTTCCACCTGCTCTTTGCGGTCGGGTGGACCTTTGGGTGGTGGTGGTGGCAACACCTCGAAGTGTTGTCCACCTCCATATGCATGGCCAACTCCTTTGCCTCTGGCTCCTGCTCCTTGTCGTTCGCCTCAATTAAACCTCGGACTCTACCTTGTAGGTTCTTCATCTATCTTCTGGTCATCTGTACGGCTGGTCGGATAGTCACGTGCCTTGTGACCAAGACCGCCGCAGGAGTAACACTGCCTGCTCTTGGAACGAATGGATCTGACTCCACTCTGGTTTCCCTGCACAACTTAACCCGAGTCATGCAGTTGGACACCGGTGGGTATGGTCCTCTTGGACCCTTGTGTCATCTGTCTACTTCCAGCAGCAGAAGACTCTACTGCAAGACGACTAGTGGTGAGTCCCGCTACTTGAGACTTCTCAGTTAGGAAACTCTCCACTAGAAGGGCATGCTTCAACACTCCCATCTGCGTTGGAAAGTTGTGAGAAACAATTGAAGCTCTAATCTCCCACCTGAGCCCTTGCTCAAAGGTCCGGGCCCTGAAGAACGGGTCTCGTACCATATATATAGAGTAGCGCGAGTGGTCTGTGAACCTCGCTGAGTACTATGCTACACTCATGCTTCCCTACTGCAGATGAAGTAGCTCCTCTATCCGTGCCGCTCGAAGGGTGGCTGGTACAAACTCCGCCCAGAACATGCTCTCGAAGTCTTCCCATAGGAGTGATGCCTCGTCATGCGTCTGGAGAATCAGGCTCTACCATCTGTATGCTTTTTCCTGAAGGAGGCTGGCATTAAGGATCACTATGAAGTCTTCTGGTGTACCTACTAGCCTGAACACTCGCACCACAGCCTCCGGCTAATCCTTAGCCACCTGTGGGTCCGTCTCTCCCCAGAACCTGGGTGAGATTTGATGCTGGAACTTGTGAATCGCACTCAAGTGGCGTGCATCACCTGCTGTTGGGACTAGTATCATAGGTGTCCCAGCGGGTGGTAGTACCGATGGTGCCTCTGTTGGTGCCTCAACTGAAAGAGGGCCCCGTAATAAGGCCTCGTCGCTCGGCGAGCTGTCAGTACGTACAACTCTCAGGGCTCTAGCTAGTCATCTGCGGGGAGGCATCCGGAATGAAACAGATGTGACATGGTCAAAAGACTAAACCTACTGAGCTGACCTGGTTTGAGATTACTTAAAAGAAACTTTTGAAAACACAAACACAAAAAGTTTTTTAGTGCACTGAGTCGTAAATCAAAAGTCAGGGTCCTGGTGTATGCATATGTCATCCGCCCGCACCAACACTGGACTCCCTGAACTGAAAACCATACTTAGTACCCTTAACACTATTGCTTCACAGAAAGAATATATCAGAGTTCTATGTTCTGTGGAAGAATAGTCTCCTTTGATACCAATCTTTCACAAACCGTCCTCGGGGCCCATTTCGTGACTACCCCAAGCCCGCCATCCATAGGCCAGGGGCTGGCGACTAGCACCAAAGGCGTAAATCCCGATAAAAAGGGAAGGCATTGCCTTTATGAAACGTAAACATGCACAACCAGAGTACAAGAAGATGCAAACACTAAGTATGTAGTATAACAAGTGTGCTGAAAGTACAAAGGGGATGGAATACAAGACCAATGGTAAAGTACAAGGAAAAGACAAAATAGCTGGAAGGTGTCGAGCTGCTCTTGGATCATCCTCCGGTGTTCCTACCTGAAGGGTAGGTACAGATGGCCATCGCAGCTCTCCACGTCCATCTGTCACCTCCAGTTTCCATCTCGTCGTGAAGTCCACCTCCAGGTACCATCTCGTCATGAAGTCAACCTCCGGGTACCATCCAGCTCTACAAGCGTCAACCAAAATATGTGATATCTGTCATCTGCATCCAACACAACAAGGTGTGGGCATAGCCCGTGCGAGGGTGAGTATAACGATACTCAGTATGGACCTCGAGACCCTCAAGGTCTCACTAATCCAACAAGGATAAACCAAAAAGAATGATCTCAATAGATAACCTTTACTTAAGTATATTCCCAGACATATACCTAAGTTATCAAGTAACCCATCTCAATCCTATGGTAAACACAATGGTCATTGACTCAGATCAAACCTGGATTTTCATTATCAAAACCATAACTGCTGGAGAACTCCTCCTCTATCGAGTACTGTGGCCCTGTCACGACTCCGAGGCACTAATCACTAACCTTAGACTGCTGAGGTACTCATCCTGTCGATTACAGCAGGTCTACTGGAAAATACCGGGTGCTCCGTCCGCTGAGGGTCTGCATCCAAATACCAAGTGCTCTCCCTAATAGCATACAGAGGTACTCCTCTTATCTAGTAATGTGGGTCTACTGCCAACTACCAGGCACTCCATCTGCCATGGGTCTTCCACCAAACACCGGGTGCTCCGTCCATTGGGCTAACTGAATCCCTACGAGTCGAATCAGTCAAGCAGTCGTCAGGTCTACAACTACTTAGTCTCTGCACTCCGTACGCTCGTCTCTGGGAGGGTGCGCTCCACTAACTACTGGTAGTTACTGCCAAGTTTCATGAATTCTAATGTAGAAATATCTCAAAGGACCTCCTCGTCATAAGGGTCTCAACACAACCGACAACATGTCAATCGGACACCCGGTCTGTGAGTTATCAGCTTTTCTGTTCCAGGGGACTGGTTGATTTTTAAGATAAAACCAAGCCGAACATACTCCAGATACATCCCAACCTCAATTTATGTATTCAAAAATAAACATCTCATCAAGAGGAATCCAACAAAGTCGACGTCACATCAATCGGACGTCCGAAGCTCAAGTTATAAGTGTTTTTGCTCCGGGGGCCCGGTTGGTTTCGAGTTAGAACCAACCTAGCCTTACCCAAACTTCACCTAAACCTTGGGTGTAATATTGAAAAATTATCGTCTCGATCCGAGGAATCCTACGCAACTGACGGTGCATCGATCGGAGGTCTGTAACTCAAGATATGTCCGTATAACCAAAAATAGTCCAAAAATAGGGGGTCTGGGCCCGATCCGACCCAGCCCAACACCCCCTGGGTCTGCCCGAACCGGGTCAACCCGACTCGGGTCAGGGTCCGGCCCAGCCCGACTGGCATGACCCATCCCGACGCAGGCAGCCCCGCCCGGCGCTCGCGGCCCCGCCCGGCCGGCGCTGTCTGGGCCTGCCGGCACAGCCCGACCCACATGGCATACGCGGTTGGCCACGTGGCTGGCCGACAAGGCGGGGTGGTGGCACCCCGGGGGGCCCACCCTAGCTGCTGATTGGGGGGGGGTGGTTACACCCCCCTGGTTCTTCGAAACGGCTGACCACGTTGGTCGGCCCTTCAGTAACCGCAGCACCCCCTCAGGTCCTGCCTCTTGGTGGCACTGGCGGCCGGCACAGGCGGCTGCCCTTCATAATTCTCCGCGGCCTTAGGCCGTGACTTTTTTCAACTGGCATGATGCGACGGTACCGCGCCCCTCCACCATAACATGCCACGGCCGCAGATCTTGAAGCTCTGGCACGGCGCGATGGCGCGACACCCCTCCGCCACGGCCCATCCCGGTCGCGGTCTGCCGGTACTCCGCGCGGCATGACGGTGTTGCGCCTTTGCAGCTACCCGAAAATCATGCGCTAACGATCCACTCATGGTCGGACGATCACCGGCTAGTTCTTCATAGTCCGACTCCATCGTCCACAAACAAAAAACAATAGGGGAAGGGTCGGACCATGTTCGTGCGGTCTGAGCCCTTCCTCGTCATGATGGTATCATGCAGCCAAACGGAACACAGGAATTGATGAACAATGAAGAATGATATTAAAACTTGAACGTAGAAACCCCTACCTCGAGTAGTTAACATCGCACGCCGGGCGTCACGTGGAAAAGATTCGTTGGAGAAGTTGGAGTGTATCTGAAGATGTGGTGTCTTCCCTTCTGTTGCGGAGAAAAGCAAAGAATTCACGTTGATCGTTCTTCATGGAACTGGCATTCTTCGTCGAGGGAGGAAGTCATCCTTCATGGATAAAGAAATCTCTCCTCTAATTCTCCCAAAATATTTTCCAGGAAAATATTTCATTAAGTATCATTCTTTTAAAAGATCTCCATGCAATTTCAAATAAGTCAAAGAGATGTGACAGAAAAATTAATAAGGTTATTAATTACCTTACTTGGCTTCATTATTCTTCGGAGGTAGAGAGGCTCCCCTTTAAGAAGGTAAGTTGTCAACATTAATCAAGGGAATTTATTGGGGGTTTAATGAGGTTTTGGGATAATGAAAGGTTGGGGTTCGTCGGGGCCCCAGCTCACAAATATCATCACATGGGTAGTTAGGTGCTTATGGGTCCCACCCCAACTCCCCCATGTAGGATATAACCACATTAGATATAAAATAAAATTTTTCCACAATTTTATTCACTTCTTATTTAATCCAAAAATTTTAACTTCTCCTCTTGTGCAAACGCATCTGCGATAAAGGTCCCCTTAAGCAATTATCGGTGCTGCGAGTTCATCGGTGCCCTCATATTTCAATTCAGAGCACTGGTTCAAAATATAGAAAAACCCACTCGTTCGTTCAATGAACGTACCCGAGCTAAACTTCGGAAATTGATTTCGGGCACACAGGGTCTCGGAATCAAGTGCCGTCAGAAGCTACAGACTTGTAAAATTCTATGGAAATTACGAAAAAAAATTCTTTTATATTTCATGGTTTTTACCATCCCTTTCATGATCCTTATTCCTAGTACATTGACATTCTTAATGTCCATAATTCCCACAATTAAAACATTAATTTTATTATTGGGGGGATAATTTCATTCCCCTTCATGGGGTTACCTTAATGTTTATTTTTTTCGTGGAATAATATTCGTTTATAACTACTATTACCACATATAAAATAGCTTCCCATCTTTATAAGGAATTTTCTAAGGTGATTCTTTCCACATTCACGACACATAGTTCATTTATTATATTTATCTCTAGGATCATTGTCACTTGATCTTTTGTAGGGAAGCATTTCTCTTGTATTTGAATTACACTAGAAACTCACCAAGGTTCAAGTGGTTAATTGTTACTTCGGATAGCTGGGTATAATAACAACAACAATTCTCATTATAGATCCCATTTCATTCGATTTCTCATTTAGACAAACACAATATTTTCCTTCCCATCCACTGTTACTTTTTTATCTTTATGCATCCATCCATTTAATAAAACAAAAAAATTTAGTGTGAGTATATCCATAAAATCAGGATATACAATCTTATGAGGTGGATAAACACTAATATATTCTTATTCATGTTATCTAAACTCAATTAATTTTTCGACCACAACTATGAATCTCCCAACCATGAAAACTATTGTGGTTGTTAATTATGATAAAATAATATCTCAACCTCAACAGTTGTTTAAACAGACCTCTGAAATCAACTGTATGGATCCAAACTTATTCATTATATATTATAGAGATTCTAAAAAACAATTCACATTATTACAATCCTTTGGATCTATTTGTTTTTGAGTTTTAGGTATTCAGTACTATCACATACATGGTAAACCCGTACTTTGCATGTTGAAACATATACATAGTATAGATTTGTTTTTATAAAACAATAGTCCTTAAGATAGAACAAGTGTTCTATTCTTGAAAAATCTTCAAAATTTCCCCTTGATCTCACATTTGTCTCTATTCAACCTTAAATCCTATCACAAAAAAAAATTAAAACATGGGATGACTATAAAATATCCACAAGGGTCATAAATAAATAAATCCATTAGTCCAATGAAAAACCATAATTTGTTTAGGAAAACATACATTTCCACCCCAAAAATGGAATTATATATTCAAAAATATCATTATATTAACTTGTTAAAATCATTAAATTTTTATGAAAAATCATTAGAAAGAAATATGAATATATGTAAGTAACTTGGTAAATAATTTTACATATAACTATTACAAATGTAGTAACCTATATTTCAAACCTCCAAATCTAGAGTACCCAATGCATTGGTGGTTATAAAAAAACAACTCCTCCATAGTTTATCATAGAATAATCCATCATTTGTTAATAATGTAACCACTCATCCGTGGTTTATCAAAGAACCACCCATCATTGATTAATAACATAACCACCCTTCATTATAATCAAAGACCAAAAACTGATAACATAAACTTAAATCATGAATGCTTTCATCATAAAACACTCTTTGATGAAAATAAACTTTTTCAATTTTTAAATGACTCAATTTGAATAATGGCACACATACAATAGAAAAAAATTTAATTGAAGGTAACCATATAAATTTAAAAGGTAAGACTGAAAATATTAAGTTGTTATTATGGTATAAAACTCCATTAATTTCATATATGTAAAAACATTCTTTTTGAAATTTGAAAAAAGACATGAAATTTAATCTTTATAAGAGGATTAAGATAAAAGTCCCTAATATAAAATAATAAAATGATTCCTTTTCGAAGTTGTTTGAAAGATATTTTAAATTGAAATTTTAAAAAAATTATTTTCCATATAAATACATTCATAAAAATAATTTTAAAAATATATGGGAAGGTTTCGGAAATTAATCATTAAAACTTTTAAAATGTGGTTTTTTAGTTAAATAGTCCCTTACTTTAGGTATGAAAGTTATAAAATGGATCTTAATGTCTTCTATAATAAAATTATATTCATTAATTAATTCAAAACATTTTTTATATATTTTTTTAGAATTTTATTAAATTCATTTAAGACCATTTTAATGAGTTATAAATATCAATTAAATCGTTGAGGGAGCCTTCATTTCAAGGTTTCATGGTTGGTTCACTTGATTATAATTACAGGTGATCTTGTAAAATTGAAATACAACTACATAAGTGGAATTTAATTATATTAATGTAATTATAAAAGTATAGCAAATTTAATATGTAATTTTCCTTCTTGTGTGTTTATTATTCATTTGATAAAAAGATTATTGAAAAATGGTTAATTTATTTCAGTGATTTTTCCTAAAATCATGAAGCAGTTTGGTTTTATTTAGTATTTTGTCCATATATTTGTTACAAATCATTAATTAAGTTATAAGATAAATATTAAAATTTAATTTGACCAATGTAATTGTTTTATAACCATATTTTATGGTAGTAATGGAGAACAAAAACGCATTATCCATGGACATTGTTAACACACATAATCTATAAAATGATTTCATTTCATTGAATAAGAGGATATAATAGAATAGATGGATATAATAAATTTTACTAGAAAAATAATATTATAGAATATAAATGATACTATAGATATTATGGTTTTATAGATGAATTGGATGGGTAGAAAGTAGAATTAGAAAATAATATAAGAGAGGTTCATTAATAAAGTTACCTCTTGAATATCACCTCCTTGAAGGACCCCTTAAGGAGCTTGGACTTGGTCTATTTGTGAGACCCGAAGAACATGTACCTAGGGATATAGGGCCGCAGAGGGGTTTTCAAGTATTTTTAGACCATCATGTCTTATAATGATAATGGTTATGGAAAGGGGTGGTATTTGTTATTTAGGAGGGTTGGTTTTAAGTGATTAAATAATAATTATTTAATATTTAGGGCCAACAACATTTTGGTGGAATTAATTACACTGAATTATATAGATAATTAATGTTGTAAAGAATGATTATGTTTGATAAATATATCAACCATGCATTTAAATTTTATTTGTAGGTATTTTATGATTTTAACATTTATCTTTATACAATTTAATTATGTTTCTTATACTACAGTAAATATTTTTTTTTACTGCATTAAATTTTTAATGCCTATAAAAAAATTAATTTAATAAAAAAATTGGACTTTATGATTCAAATATGGAATTCATGTTACCATATTATATTTTTAATGTTTGTATTACCATGTATGTGAACAATGGTACCCTAATTTAATCATTATCATCAAGGAGAGATATACAAAATTAATTTATGGTAATAAAAGAAATTTGTTATTTATTTAACTTATTTTTATGGTTCAATAATGGTCATATAAAAATGAAAATATTATTATTAGAATAACTCTTTATAATCGATGAAATTACCTCGATTAAACTAATCATTAAACATTATTTATGAACTATACTCATAAATATCATGAAATGAAAGTATAAATTATAAAATATTTATGAAATTATCATTCCATTACTTTTACTGTTCTAATGTTTATGAACTCATATCTATGGAATGATAACTACGACCACCATACCAAATTGAACTGATAATGACTGGAAATACCAAAAAAATATAACTAATACAGACTATTAGTAACTAAAAAATATTTAATAAATTAATAAGTGGTTATTGTTAATTTAAATAAATATAAAAAATTATTCAATACATAATTTATAAATTTTTATATATTATACAACGATCAAGAGTGAGTTGAAGTTCATTAAGAATTAATGTAAGGTTTCCTCTCTGGATCTCTCTTCTTTTTTGGAGATTTTCTATATACAATATAGCATTCGGTAATTTTGGATATAATTTAAATATAAATACCTACATTCCATAACATCTATTTATTTCAGTTATTTTAAATTCTTTTAATTATTATCTATTTGTTGATTCAAAATTCACCATTATTAAATGTTTTTGGAGATTCATGTCACAATCTTACCTTATTGGGTTATATTCCCCCTTAATGATATATTTTATAATCTATTATGTATATATTATCCTTTTAGTGTATTATATTTTTTTAGTTAATTTTTAGTGATTTAACTATCCTTGTAATATTTTTCTATTAATTAATATTTAATTCATGACATAAAAATTACATTTTCTATGAGAGGTTTTCTCTTAATCATTCTTCTAATATGATGTTATATATACATATATTATCTCCTTGATAAATTTTTATGTGATTTATAATTTTAATATATTTTTCCATCTATTTTGAGCAATATTATAGAATGATAAATAGTTGTATTGTTTTGTAATCTATGCACTCATTTTGATTCTAAAAAGAGAAACCTTACATGGAATCACTCTTTGTATTAGATTTTTTTCTTATATATCTATGCCTTTTATCTTCTATTTATATAAATTTATTTTAAGAAAATCTATTCCCATTTCTCTAGTATTATTATATTTCCATTTCTCTTTTATTTTTAGTCCTATAATTTTAGTTTTTAAATAATTCATATATTATGAAAAATCTATGAGATTTATTCTATATTTATTTATAATTTACCAATATTTCTTATCAAGATTAATATTCCGTGATTTTTTTTTCAATTTTATGTTATAATTATTAGTCATCTATGAAAAAAATTTCATATGTAAATATTTTTATATTTAATTCAACTTTTGAAAATAATGATTGAAAGACTTTTTTCATTTGGGTGAAAATTTATAAAAAGTTTACAAACTAAGGAATCTTATTCTTTAAATTTATAATGTTTTGTCTCTTCCATAGAAATATTTTTTATCTATATCAAAAAAAATTAATATTACGCCCTTTGAATATTCATTCTATTATGATTACTTGAATTATTTGGTGGTTTATATTCATGGTTTCATCCATTTTCTGTTTTGGAATCATTCATTAATATACCAATATAAAAAAATTCTAACTCTTTCTGTTTGCAAAGTGTAATCATACTATGATATTTTCATGATATATGATCTTTTTTAATTTCATATAATACACATATGTTATGATATTTTCTATATTAAGAGAAGGATTAAAATCATATATCACTATAATGCATTGGAAAATGAATTAAATCATATAATATTACCAGGTTGTAGGGAATGTGTAGTTATCTCATTCCAAAATGTTATAAGTCATGGGTGGTTATCCCATTCCACTGTTATTTTATTTTCCTAGCGATTAATCATTACATATACTTACAATATCCACTGATCATGTTTTTTATATTCCTTTATTGTACCCAAAATATATGATTTCATTCACATTTTTATTCCATTATTTAAAAAAAACTCTATATGATTACCTCACAATTATGTCATAGAAATTTAATATGTTTTCATACTGACATGTTCAGTTTATAAAAATTGTGTTATGGTAATCTTCATTATCATTATTATTTATTTTACTGGCATCATATATCTATATTATTCAATAATATGCTTTTTATCTCACCCTTTTCCTTATTTATACACCTCTTCAAGATTTCCAATACACCGATATGCCTATAAATGAAGACTATTTAAAGAATATTATTGATAAATCATTTATTATGTTTTGAAACAAGGTGTATATGTTCTTAATCTCTAAAAATACAATATATTTGGGTTCTAAGAGTGTCTTTTATCATGATTTTTGGTGTATAATCATGTATAATTAAATAAAATCCATTTATGTTTATTTTGGTTCATATCATGAAATAAATTTAAAAGTATACTTAATCATTCTTCAATATTCTAACCATTTTCATCCCAAAAAACATGATTTTCTAAATTTAGGTATGTTTTATGTATATATTTCATAAAAACATTATACATTAAATATTATATATAATCTCATAGATGATATGTTTTTTTATATTTTATCCCCTTACTTAATTCCAATTAAATTCATTAAAAATAATTATTTTAAAAATAAACATATTACTTATATCCTTTAAATCAGAAACACATGTAATTTCTAAAAAACCATGTTTTCCATTCTTGGAGTATTTTTTTCTAGATATTCTTTACAATTAATTTCATTCCAAATTGTTCACTTATTTTATTCCTTTATAGATATAGTTGTTTTATGATTTTTAAATCTATTTTTATTGGAATTATTTTCCCTTTATTCTTATAATCTTTTATTTTACATTAATTATGATTGAAACCAACTCTATTAGAATGAACAATTTTTAATATTTATATGTTTTCAAGAATAAATTTTTTATTTTTTATTATACTATAAATTATAAATATCTCTAGAAAATATTAAATTCAACATTATCATAAATTGATAAAAAAAGGTCTAAAATAACAATATATATTAATGGTTCAATGTTCTTAGTTATCTATAATCAATTAACATTTATCATTTGAATTTAGAGATTTTTTAAAATCATCATCCATTTTTCAGGGTATTTTCATTATTAATTTGTTTTCAGTATACATCATGCGAATATTTATCTATGGATGATGGTAACATTCAAGTTGATCCTTGAATTTTCTAATCTCACTAACATGGATATTTTGAATTTTATATCTTCAACGGTTTCAAATTATTTCTCTTAAATTTTACATTTACCTCCTTCTGTGTTCTAATAATAATTATCAAGAATTTTTATTTCTCTTTAATACTATGTTTTTTATCTATAATTTATTATAACTCAACCATGGACTTGTTCTATAAATGAAACCATTCAACTTCTCTTAGACTAATTAAGTATTTTATATCTTTATCCATTGTGTTAATGAATGTTCTTTTTTCAGTTATTTCGTTATCATGGAATTAAATGTAATCAATAGATCTTTAATCTCGTACAACATCGTGAATGAACAAGGTGAAAGGTACTCAACCAATGAGATGGGATGAATTAATTGTCATAAAAAATGCACTTTCAAAAAAATGGAATCTCAGTTAAAGCATATTATTTAAAAATGAAACCAAGATAACATATTAATAAGAAAAATAAGGTGTAGAGAGGGAAATAACACCTGATATAACATTTTTTCAATGCATTACTATCCCTTTTTACCGAGTGGATATGTCCTTAGTACACAATGGTTGTGATCAAGAAAAATATTTCGTTATCCTGTTATCAAAAAGGAAAAATGGAATTGGGATAGAATATGATCTATACATTATAAAAATAAGATAAAAAATATTAATAAGAATGATCAATATTTTTTAACCATATTAAAATGAATTCAATGATTTATAAAGTGTCGACTCTCATAATTCTACACAAATATGGATAACATCACTCAAGAATTATCCTTATATTTTCTTTGGAAATTATCTCTAAATTTCATCACAATTTACTAAGAAAAAAAGTACTATTTTATAGATCTTACAAAACCAATCAATTACTCTCCATATAATATTTTAATTTATATTCAAACACATATTAAAAAATAAAAACATAAAATCCATTAATTTAATATTTATGATGATTAAATAAATCCATAATATAATCATATATCATGAATATTGTGTGGATTGGTCAATGCATTCATGAAAGTTCTATTTAAGTCATCCAAATTACATTAAACATCCATGAAATCAGTAAGGTGTGTCAAATAAAACTACATCATGAATCATTTGTAATAATAATTTAATGTAGATATCAAAATGAAATTATTTTCATATTTGTGGGGGTATATACTATTATATCTTATCCCACAAAATAGTAGTGTCACCTTCATCCCATACGAAACAATCATGCATCTATCAATAGTTCCTTCATCCTGAAAAAAGTAAAACACAATATTATAGGAAGACACTAGAATAAGAATTTATTTTTAAAACTTTAAGAAGTAGTCATGGAACAACCACATTGACATGAATCTTGATTTTCAAAAATTTATAAAAACACAATTTTTTTGACAACATCATAGATTTAATCAATATTTGAATCATCCATACACATATTAAAGTTAAGTATCATATAAAAACTAGGTCAAATATCATGAATGAATCCAATTAAATAACTATTTATAAAATTCTCTAGAAATTAAGAGTTATAGAAATACCACAATAATGGATAAAATATTTTTCATGAGCGATATCCATCTCTCTGTTAATTGAAAAATAATATACTTTACACGTATCAATTGTTTTCTTAAAAACTAACACATTATATCATTAATTGATCAGAGAAAATAAATTTTCCTTATCTCTATGGAATATTCAATTTCATCCTTTTTATTTTTCTTATTTCTTGAATTAAATTAGTTTTAAAAAAAGGCTGATAAAATGCTCACTAACGTACTCAAGTATTCACTGTAAAGAAAAATTATCCTTATCTTCTCCTACTTCATAAACTCCCAATGTGAAAATAATATTTTTATCCTTTATAAGGATCACACATAAACTATTCACCACTTTTCAATATATAAAAAAAATTGAAGAGGTAAAATAAATCATCACACTCAATGTAATATTATGATAGATTCCCTCTAAAAAATAATGTTCACGTTTAGGAATGAATCCTTCATTTTGATATTTTTTAAGATATCATCCACTTACTCTTTCCTGGAAACATAATTCATGTTCCACCTTTACTTTGATAAAGTGGATTAATTATCTTAAAATTGTTACCAAACAAGTAATATCAAGATTGAAGAAGTTGGTTAATCACATAAATTGAATTATTCAGCTGTCATGCTTTAATATGATCACAATAAAGGAAATCCCCTTCTATTTGTTCTCTATAAATCTCTTCCTTGTGTTTTACATTCATAAACACCCACATAACATACATTTTAATGAAATGATAATTTATTTTAGTATATATCTCAAAAAATTTATAAAATTTCAATTCTTGTGATATAGGAATATTAAAAATTAATTTTTATACCCATAACATGATAATATACATTGTAAAAAATTGATATTTTTTCTATAATACTTTTTTTATATCAATATATTTATATTGGAAAACCCCTTTAACCTTAACCACATAATTTTATTAGATATTTTAGCCTAACTTAGACAATATATTCTTATCAGTATATTTAATATCTCATTGTATTTCTAAAATCAAATCCTTATTTCTAAGTATTCATCAATATCCCTTGTTAAAAACTTTAAAATAAAGTATGTATGATTATAATTTTTCAAATTAATCTGTAATATAACTAATCTACAACCATCTCTTAAAATACTTTCATGTTACTTGTTTTTTATAAGAGTTGATAAGGTAGATTCTCTACTCTATGGGTATATTTTTTAATTATAAATATCTAAAATTTCATTGGAATTTTGTAAAATTGTTCTATAAAATGATTTTTTCCCACAATGAGCATCATTAACTCCAAAATATTATTCGATAACATCAATAATATGAAATTTTATTTATAATATACCATGATACACTAGGATAATCACATCATAGTATGAAATGGACTTATTAAAATTATTTTTTTAGTATGGGGAACTCCTTTTTCCATGTATATATAGAATAAATATCCACTCATCGGGTCACTCATTATGTTTTCTCAAATTATTTGATTTAATTTTCATGTTACATGGGAATTATAAATTTTTTATTATCTTAAAATATTGATTCAGTGAAAACTATATCTTCTAAGAAATTCCAATATATTTAAGTGAATGTATGATCCTATTAAAATATAGAATGTCTTTGGTGTGTATTTTCTCTAAAATAGTTTTTATGTGTTGTGTTCCTAAACATGGTTCTATCTAAATTCAAGTTTTTTACATTGTTACCCTATTTTTATTGTGTTTTTGGAGCCATGTATCCATGCCTTATTATTGGATTCCAAACATATCTCTTAATGTAATATAAAAACCACATTCCTAGAAAAAAACATAATATGGTATTCTTACATAATATTTATGGTATTAATGGATTATTTCATAGGATCATTATCCTTTCTTAGGGATATATTTTCCCTTTTTAAATTTAACTTTTTATTCAGAAGAACTATAGCTCTATCCTTAATTAGAATGCATTTTCTTTCTCATCACCTTCTCTATACCATTTTATACTTCCTTTTTATTCACTAGAAATTTAGTTGGTGTTATTTGATATTTTTATCAATACATGACCAACTTCATCCTATGAGTCTTCATCTTCACTTTTACTATCATCCTTAAAAATTAATATATCATTTATTATAGAAAATTAATTTTATTTATCAAATTGGTATTTACCTTTTCATTATATAATTTTATTCCATTATTAATAATTTCATCATTATTATTATTTAATGATAATTTTTCTTGATAATAATCTTCTTATACCCTAGTATTTAAAAAGAAAATAACTACTATGTTTCTAATTTCACTATAGTTGAAACACTTTAAAAGAAACATTTAATTTTTACATACCTCTAAATATATGAATGCCTCTTATGAAAAATGATATAAACATATTGATGTTTATGAGATCACATTCTTATTTTGACACCTTTTCTTGAGACCTATTTTATTAAATTATTCCCAATCCCTTATGGATTTATGTATTACCTCATTTTATATTTATTTGTCTTTAAAAATATCTAAATCATTATCTCAAAAACTACCAACATATTATTGATCTTATCAATAATAAACTTATCTCTGTCAAAATTCACTAATGTATATATTTTCTACTAAATATATATAATAAAATTGTAATCAATTACATCACTATGGTATAATCTTCAACAACATCTTTATATCTCTATATTAGAATAGAAAAAAATCACACAAATGAAAAAATCATCCATAGGTTCATTGGAATTCATCTCAATTCCTTAATATAGACATGATTAGGATTCCATTATGACTTCATTATATTCATGTCACTAACATGAATATCCTGAATTTTTAATGATATGTATTCTTCTATTTTGGATGCAATAATGCATGTAAAATATTTCATATAAATGGATAAGATTTACAAGTTGTGTTATAATTCATCAAAAAATTACATTTTTTTCCTATAACATGATACTTGATCTAATTTCAAGAATATTCACACAATTACAGATGATGTTATTAATTTTCCAAAAAATATAGATGATATAAAATCATCCATTCTTTCTAAATATAAAAATATATCACATGATTCATGGAAACAACCTTATTGTTGAATAAATCCAACCAATCAATAGAAATCCTAAAACTAGTAAGTATATTTTTAATAAATAAACATAAGAAATTTGGGAATACCTAGAACATTTGATAAAGAATCAAAATGAATAAATAAATTCAATGGAATCATATTCCTTAAAATCAATTAAAAATACCAAATGAATGATGCATATACAGAGATAGTTTTTGAATAAATAATATCATCATGATTTTCTAGACCACTTATTAGTATTAGAATCAATGGTCTCCATTTTCATCAAGTGTTTCTCCCTAAATTATAGAGGCTTCCAACCTATGTTGGGGGTCTATGAAAACAGAATTAGGAGACTATATCTATATATAAGATTAGTAAATAATAGGAAAATAAACTAAAAACGATAACCAAATTAAGGAATCATATTATATAGGAATGAATAAACAACCCATTCAAAAAAGATAATTATGTAGGGTATACAGTCATATGTTAACTAATATTCCAATGGGTTTACAACATATAATTAATAATAAAGAATTAAATAATAATAAAAACTAGTCTCTACAACATCTATGAGCCATACCACATCCTAATCTCCCACCCCATCTGATCTTCTCTCGCTTAATTATGAGATGCTATTCCTCCACCCAACCGGTTCCTATAAAAATTTCTAACTTCTCCAGTACATAGGAACAGTATTTTTTAGAGTATTTTGTGAGTACATAACTTAGTGTGGAACCACTAATGTGGTCATGTTGTCTATTAGAAATGTGGTTATATTTATAGATAAAATTACCTGCTAATGTAAATGACAAATATAAATAAATAAATAAAACCACCAACAATACTTATTCAGTCATGATGCTAAAATTTATATGATATCATCATAATGATTTTTCCAATAAGTGTCTTCCTAGCTTACTCAAGGGCTTATAAATATATCCCAGGTTATTCCCACAAACTATTTTCAAACAAGAAGTCTGTGAACCAAATTGATCGTAACTAGTTTAGCTAATTCCCTAGTGTCTCTAAGAATGAGCATCGCCTTAGGGGAAACACCGGACACACCTTGGGGATACAACATTCACATATTTATCATGATAAGTAGAAGACAATGTGGCATCTCTATGCATCCCACATCCTAAATCCCTTGGTCATAATTTCATGGGAATACCTAGTAATTCATTGCTATTCAGTTGATGTATAATTCCTTTGAGGTGTAAGGCCCTAGAAATATTTTATATCTCAGAATGAATAATTAATGGGAGATCCATGAAATTGAATTGAATAACTGACATAATCCTATATCCAATCACAAGGGAAGCCAAATCTAACAATTCTTCATTCAAACTATCAATGTTTCATCCACTTAATCCTAGGGGGTATCATAAGAATTGATCGAGGGGATCCAATAGTCTACATAATTATGTAAAACATTTGTTATCATGGATATATTCCCACCCAAAACCTTAAAAATCATTCAATTAATGCATTTTGTCAGCATTTCCAACAGTCTAATGGAATCACCATTTAAATCATAGGATCCCTGAGTATTCAAAAATGTCTCACATTAAAAAAAATAAATCACACACATCTCAAATATCATGTTTTTCATGCCCTATCATAATTCTGATATTGGATAATAGGAACCAACTCAAGTAATGGACTACTTTATCATCTATACCCACACTAGATGTTAGTTGGACTAATAATCCTCCCCATGTAAATGATGGGACCAAATCCCAAACAAACCAATCAGCCTTGGGTATTATCCCTCTAAACCAATGATTCCCTGACATCCTAGGAAATAATAATTTTTTGAGGACTAATAGATGATTTCTAAGTATCTGAAGTACTTTCACATCATATATATATATATAATATAATATAAATCATAAAAATGGTTGTCTGAACACCCATTCCAAAAAATGTAATCAGAGTCTTAAAAGATATAAACATCAATTTTGTGTCTATGGTGACACCCATAACCACCTACAATCATATCTATATGAAACATGTAATGGTTCCAAAGGTCATCACTAGAGTGTGGACATCCCCCATTAGATCCTCAGAATCCTTTTATGTTTTGGGTCAATATCCAATTCTCAAAGGATTTAATATCTCTTGATAACCTAATAAATATAACATAACCTCCTATGCCTCATAGTGTAAGGCTCGTAGTCAATACAATTGAGTGATGGATCATCCCCATGTTGAATTATAGGGCCATCCTAGGTTTTTATACTTACCCAAACAAACTAAATGAGAAGAAAATATCTAATTTATCTCAGGAGATTTTTATAAACCATCCCCAAATTTCAATGATTGGGGTATAATGTTAGAGCCTGTGGTCCTAAATGGACTTGAAAACATATTCCACCCAAAATATATAATTCTACATTTAATAAAAATTAATTAATAAAACCATAAATAATTTTTATCAACCCCATGTGTAGCATGATCGCACATCCGAAAAATAAAAAAAAATCATAAATGAAATAAAAAAATTATTCGCACCACCTACCTCATTAAATGTTTCCCCAATTTTTAATTATTTATCCTGATATCTCCCAAAATAACTTTTTCAGAAAATCCTTATCTCAATTAACCACTACCAAACAATGTGAGATTATAAATCATGTTAAAATACTCATTGTAATTAATTATTTAATTTTTGATTGTTTATCCAATTTAATTAATTTATTAGTACTCTATTAAAATCAAAGGGTTGTCCTGTCTTACAACAACCAAGCTCAAACAAACTATGATAGGACTATAGTGTACCCCTTGTACTAATCTGAACCTAATACGTAAGTTTTAGAAATATTTCTATTATTAATTTAATTTAATTTATATGTAAAACATAAAATAAATGAATGTCATGATGTACCTTTGAAAAAACAATAAATAGTGGTATGCAGTTATAATCATTGTATATTCTCTATCTAGGATGAACTAAATAACCCCCATATAATGATGATTCTAATATATTATAGTGGAATCATCCACAAACCCTTTCCTAAGATAAATAAAAAAATTGGAGGAGTGGAGGAGGTGAAAGAATGAGACCACCATAGAGAACAACATAGGCTAAATTGCCACAAAAGTTTCGTAACAGCCCACCTACATCAAGGGTGACTATAGGAGGAATAAGAATATACCTCTTGGCCATTGCATTAACACAAAGAAAAGAGGAGTGGGTTCCCCTATAAAACCTTTAGAGGAAGTAAATTTAAATTTTCACCCATTAATGTCCATGAGAAATCTTGTTTCTACCTTTAAAATGTAGTAGGCTCTGGGGAACCCAAAAGATAGTTCGAATATGGCCACTAGTGAGCTAGTGGTGATAGAATCCAATAATGAATAAATCTACTACAATGACCAATTCTCTAACTAGGGTCCTTTTCACCCCTTGAGAAAACTCTCTAGACCTTTTCCTCAACCAAAAATCTATCTTGATGTTCCTAATGGCCAAGAACTAAATTTGAAATATTTGTTATCAAAATTAATCATCCACCAAACATAAAAAAAATTTCATTCCTGTGATAGTTTTCACACCCATAAAAACACTTGATATTACAAAAATGGTTGTAGAAAGATAAAATTTTGAAACACATTTCTCCTACATTATTTAATGTATATGATCTATAAGAATCCTTAGTTACATGGAATGTAAGGATTCTATACTTTTTTAATAATTCTCACTATGTTCATATATAATTCCTAAGGATTATGATCCTTATAGAAGTGAGAATTCATCTTATAAAACATATAACACTATAATAATCCCCTAAAAGATATTATAGAACTAAATCACATTGATAATTCCATTCTATATTTTTCTTCGATAATCTATAACAAAGATTATATGCATAATATTTTTACCAATTTATAGATTTTGATCTTTTTTGGGGAAAACCTGATGGTGGAACATGTCAAATATTTACCTCAGTCTCTTTCTATTAATGTTCTCATCTATAAAAAAACCCTGTATATATTCATTATTTTTTAAAAATGTGATGTAAGGGAAATAAAATATCTCTAGAAAACACATAATTATATTAACAAGGTACCACATTCTTGGTTAATGATGGGATAATTTAACATTATTATTTATCAATCTAAGAAGAATGATGGATTCAACTTGTCTAGGAAATCCATATCACATTTTTCCTTTTTTAAGGTTACTAAAAACCACCCAGATCTGGGATACCAAAGTGACTCGATCAATTTGTGTAAAAAAATCATGGTAATTGAAGGATTTGGATCCCAATCTATAGATTTCGTAATAATATCACATGGATTTATTGTTTCTTAAACTCATTTATAACACATATTTCTTGGTCCTCATTAGAAAACTCTTCTCTCTTATATAACCTTATAGATTCTACTCGAATCTCCCAATGTTTTCCTTTTTATAATATGTGAATACCATATAAAAACTTTATGAATTTGGTTAAAATATCATAGGTTACTCCCATTAAATACTGATTAATGGATATTATCTAAAGTTAACTCAAATAGTTAAGAGCTATAATTAAAAAATTGGTGAGTATTAAAATCAACACCTAGTCCAACATTGATGATTTGGAAATAAAAATATCTTATCCTAGAATGAATCTCCAGGTAGCATTGGAAGAAGATATCTTTATTCATTTCATGGATAAATATAAAGAATTATTAGATAAACTACTAAAATAGGAATGGATATCCTGATAAATATCTAGGAATCATTGGTCCAAATAGGGAGATAAAGACATGATATATTTACCTGATTCTTTTAAGCAATTAATGTTTATTGGAAACATAAGCCTCTTAATAGAACATGGTTTATTATATAGTAAAATTAAAATTATTTATCAAGAAACAACTAGAAACTTCTATAAATTTCATCTTGATCCTTATCTTGATACATGTAGAGGGGGGTTACCCGACTATAGAAAATGATTTAATATTTTTTTAATATGATTTGGTGCTCTACTAATAATAATATCAATTACAATATTGAATCCATACCAAGTGATGGCATGATATTGAAATAGGATATATACATACAAACCAGGATGGTTTCCTAGACTTGAATGGGTTTACACTTTAATTATTCATAGCTTCTTGGAATACCATAAGTTTGATCTCTTCAAGGACATCCTAGATTATTTTAAATGTGTTACTCTTCCCATACCCACACATGTGGCCAACCATATACTCATTCTAAAAGTCAATCATATAGATTCAATAAATAAATATAAACATATTAACATATAAAACTTATAATATATAATTATTACAAAAAATTATTAATCAATAACTCTTTCCCATATTTCCATAGTCCTTTTTGGAAGAATAGCATCCATTTATTAAAAATAGAATAATATAACGTGTTTTCAGTATTAATGAGTAGATGATCCATTATATTAAATTTATGTTTTCAGAATTTAATATTATCATGTATTTTGAAATTATTATTATTATAATGGGATATAATTAATATTTATTATCAATACCATGAATAATTATAGTTTCACTCCGTGGTTTTGTGACATATATTTTCATTACTACTCCCCTCAATGGTTTTTCTCCATCCTAAGGGGAATTTTGTTTAGATTAGTAATTCCATCCTGAGGTGTCCATCATGTTCATATAGTCATTATAAATCTACTTTTCATCTCTCATTAAATTATTAGTTTGATAATCCAAAAATTAATTTATTCTATTTTAGTTATTCTATTTAATAGTCGGTATAATTCTCTTGTTTTCTCACATATATTCATTGAAAATAACTTTATTTATATTATGAATGAAAAAAATAGATATGGGGGTCCAATTATGTTTTTCAAAAAAAGCTTGGAGTAGAAAAAATATTTTCCTAAAAAATATTTTTATTTATCGTAGCTATTTAGATGGGAGATTTATTCAAATTGAGAGGTGTATTTTCATTTTAAGAGGATAATTCCCTCAAAAATACAACCAAGATCCATTTTCAATGGGTAATATTCAGATTAATTGTTTTGATACAATGGTTAATAGACTACATGGGAGTATCACCATTTATAAAATTCACCACATCTCTGTTAGAGGTAAGATAATTTCCTTTAATATTGTTTCTTCTTTTATCATTGGGAAAAGTATTTTAGTAATAAAATTTCGCAATGATATCATCTTAAGAATCAACCAAACTCTTAACAACATTCTTTGGGACTCCCAATATGATATAAAGTATTTTTTAGATAGAAATGTTTTCTATGGGATTCTATTTAAATAAGGATGGTATGTCTGGGGGAATTTCAAATTTGAAATGCATTCTGTGAAAGAAAATATTGCATGGGACTCTGTAAAAGTTAATTAAATATGGGTAAATTTTCTAGAAAATAGTTATTTAAAAGCTTCTGAAGTAATTTGTTTCATTATTTTTTTAGCTTCATGACTTTTGTGAAGCCTCTAAAATTACATGAACTATCAACATGATAACTTACAATGGATCCTTTTTAGAGGTGGAAGATTATTTTGGATGGATAATAAGATAAGGACACCTCTATTATATCTTTTATACTATATCATAGCCATTAATTTCAAGGACATCAATGGGAATATCATATTCTTTCATACCAAAACAATGAAGAGAAGAATATATTTTTCTACAACATCTGGATGGTTGTGGAAAAAATCACTATTATTTTGCTTGGCCTATCACTTGACTATTTAGAGAAAATGAGTAGCATAATTTAAAATACACCTGACCCATGTATGACTTCTAGTGATAGTCTTGTTTTGATTCTTCCATTATCATATAATTCAAATTTTCTATGTTTAATATATTACCCTCTCCATGAATAATTAAATGGGGATTATGGGTATTCAACATGAATTTAAATGCATTTTTTTATTCCAAACTCAAACAATAATGGTGACACACCTCTTTTTACGAGGTGACTAGTCTATTTTTATCTGCAAGATACTTATATAACACTTGGGAATCAACTTATTTATGTGATCATATAAAAATTTCTTAGTTACATTGTTTGATAGTATGAATGTATCCTTATACAAAGCTATTTTAAAAACAGTATCACATATATCAGGGTGTTAATACATCTGGAAAAGATATAACCAATTGAGACACCATTTAGTTTATATAATTTTAAATTCCATAAAGATAATTATTGTTACCATAATTCATGAGAGGGAATACAAAATGGGTTATTCCTCAATTTGAGATATGAATCTTTGTATATAGAGTTCTCAAAATAAAAAATGTGATAGTGGTAATGGAAGATGGGTGAAATGGAACCCCCTCATTATATTTTGAATCTCAATTCAAATGGTTCTTATTCAAATAGTATCATGAGTGGTGGGGATGTCATTATTAATGGTTATGGATCATTTATTTTAGCCTTTTGTGCATACTATAGTAAAGGAAATATATTAAAAGCAATGCAATGGGACCTTCTCAGGGGACTCCTCATTTTCAATAATATACATTGATAACCAATTTCACGAGATTTCTTTATCCTTCACACTACTCTATAATTTAATGTATATGTGAATAAAATAGAATGATCAATTATGAAACTATGATTTTATAAATTTTATAATAGGGAAACAAGGAAGTATGAATCTTGGTATTCAAAGGATTTGATATATCTCCATTTCCCATTTATTCTTCTTTAGGCTCCCTACCTTAGGACTATAATTATATAGAAATTGGTAATTCCCTTATTCTACACTATTTTGAACACATATAACTCTTTTTCTTTTATATTTAATTAAAAAAAACTAACTTTTAATTGAAAAAAATATTAGTAAAAATTAGTTATATTCACAGGGTTCCTAATATTGTTTTATTGAGTGTCAATATCATTTTCACATAGTGGATATATCTAAAATACCCACATGAATATATTATTAAAATTAAATATTACGATAACGTATCTATAATATAGTACTAAATTCAAAATAAATAAATATAAAAAATTAGTATAAATAAGAATAATCAATCATATAAAATCCTCCCCAATTTCTTCCAGCACTGTCTGGAAGATTCACTATCATTCCTCTCCTAAAACTTGAACAATTTCTATATGTAATTATCTTTGAGTTTTTAGGTTAATATCTCAATATTTAATCCCAATTTTTTATGAAAAAAAACCATTTTCATAAACATTCAGAAAAAATAAGAAATAATTCTCCGTATTACAATTTACTTCATTATAAAACTCAAATCTCAATATCAAGGGATTAAATCCCCTAATTTAATCATTAAGATAATTAATCAGTTTCATAAAATATAAATATATCTTTAACACATTATGATATAGGAAATTTGTTCCTAAAAATTTTCTTTAAATCATCCAATTCTCTTAAAAATCCATGAAATAATTCTATAGTGGCTAATAAACCACAACATGAAACATAAAATATATTATTTCTATATGAATATAAAATTTTTACTGTTTATAGATCTTGTAATGAAATACTGTTCTATGATGTAATCATTTAAATTTTGTCATGAAATTTATGCCATAAAAACCATGAAACTTTACATAGTTCCATCCATAAATAAAATGCATAGACCTATATTGGGACATGCCATTTATGTATGATTGAGACTTAAATACCTAAATAATTAATCACTCCTAAACAACTATTCATTATAATATAATTTGCCAAAAAATTAAGAAGTATTCATTAATTTTTTATTTTCGTAACACAATTAAATCTTTTAATTTTTCATAATAATGTTATTCTTATTGAAAAAATGAAAAAAAAACTTCAATTATAAGGAATGAATCTACTCAATAAACATGGAATAACACATAAAAAATACAAGATTCATCTAAGCACTAATTTAATATAGGGAATAGTGTTCTTGATATTTCTACCAACACTGGAATAATGAGCGATAAAATATTGTCCATGCCTTGCTTGAGGCCGTGATAACTCCCTGTTTCACTCTAAACTTCATTAAGGGTCACTCAATTTTTCCCATCATGAAGGTAACATTACATCCATACTCACAAAACATCATTTTTAATATTTAAGCAATATCTTATTTTCATAAAATGATTTATTTACCTTTTACAAATAATAAATCTTATTATATTTCCCTTCAGATGTTTTATATTATTGATTATACTCATTATTTCATTTATTCAATTTTCATAGGTACTCAATTTTATAATGAATAATGTCACAAAAATTAATGAAAAAAATGTTAAATTAGTAATTGTATATTCTTATTCAACATTTTCATCATTTTAAAATTGAATATGTTATATTTTTAGGTTATTTACTATTAATTTCATATATAAACTTATTAAAGGATCAATAATATTATTTTTCTACAATGATGATAAAATTTATTATTTTAAAGGATATCTAATAATACAATTTCATTTTATTTTTTATCATAAGATCTTTTTTTATCTTATGTGCAATGAGTATGGTGTAAACCTATTAACTAATCTCTTTTGATTGTATATCATCTTCCACAATATCCAAACCTATTTTATCAATAATAAAACGATCAATAAAATATCATAAATTTATTTATATGTCATTATGATTTTTTAAAAACCTTTTCCACTTATTTTAAATCAAATGAGAAATAAAAGTTTCACTAATGCGTATGTGTGGACTACTGCATCAACATAGTGATATGATTCATTTTTCATCACTACCACACACTGTTCAACCGAATTATGTATTTGATTAATATATATGATATATATGATAAATTTTTTATTCTATAAGGACATAATATTTTTTATCATTTTTATTTATTTTCTTTCAAAAATGAAAACATCATTCATACCTATATACAGAATATCATCTCCATAAATGGTGTAATTAAAATTTATATATATCTTTTATTTTAGGTTTTAAATATATATATAATAAATATAAAATAAATTTATTTCATTGATAAAATTTTTGATATGACGGAACCATTTCCATTGTACAAATAGTATAACAAGTCAATTGAAACATTCATGAAAAATGAAATATTTTTCACTAGGAAAAGTAAATTAAAAAAATAATTATTAATAAATGGGTAATAATATGTCATAAGTAAAAAATATTGGTAATATAAGTATTAATATGGTTTTGGTGTAGATTTATGATAAATTTAAAATTATTATACAATAGGATATATCACTTATGAATCTTGTCAAACTGGAGGTGAGGGTTTCATGTTACAATCTCACTTTTTACCAAGAATATTTATTGTTCAATTTATGATGATGGAATTATATTATATATCTCTAAAAAATATTATTTATTTTATTCTCAACTTTTATTATGTTTAAATTTCCATTTTTCAATTCAATTTCATCTCTATGTTCTCAAAATTCTAAATTTTCATTTTATGGAATACCGACATTGTTTTTATATTCATTTGAGAATATTTTATTCCATTTCAATATTTTATTTATAATGATTTCATGAATGTTGTCAATATTATCCAGGGATTGATTAAATTCATTCTATTATACATTCCTTATTCTTTCTCCAAATTTTTATTGATTATGATGTTGAAATTTTTCTAGAAGTCTTTTTATTTTTCACAGGTTCAGCTATAATGAAATGATAAATTCATTCTTGACATTTCGGAATACATGTGAATGTATAATGATAATTTAATAGGAGGGTTGATTATATACCCATAATTAATTAGGTAATTATTGATGATTTATAACCAAAATGGTATATATGATGTTATCTCATTCCCAAGAGTTGGTAAACGATAGGTTATCCCAATCCCAAAGAAAGTACACAGGTGTTTATCCCAATACTAACATGTGAGGAATTAATTAAGGGTAATATTGACATAATATTTCAATGACTTTGATTATAGAACACATTATTCAATGTTTTTTTGACATGATAATATGCTAATTTTATTCTCTCATGTATAATTTTCTTTTATTCTTTTATAATTCATGTTTTATGAATGGAAAAGATTTATTCCATGACTCATAATATTATTCTATGAATTTTTGGGTTTTTAATTAAAATATTATGCTCTTTATTTCATTCCCTTATTCTTAGGTTTTGCTTAAAAATTATTATTTATTAATATCTCAATTTCCCACCCTTATTTATAATCTGATCCAACCCATTATTAATTTTGTTTCCCTATAATATATGATCAATTATTTTATGTAATATATGTCTATGAAGGTCGATAGTTTTAATGAACATAGTGAGACATAGAATAAATCTATTATATTATAGTTGTTTATATCTCCCAGATTCTAAATAAAACTAACATTATAGTTCAAGATTGAACTATAATGATTTGTAATTAATATTCATCTTATAAAAGTTAATATTTATGTATATAATGATTGGGTATATTAGGTTGGTATCAATGAAAGGTTTAGTTATTTTTAGAAACTTGGATGACAAAAATTTATTAAGAACCCTTGGGTTAAGACTATTTATAGAAGAACATCATATTTTATAATGAAGAATGAATTGTGGTTTTTATAGAAAATGAATTCCTATATGAATATTGGAAAGTGGACATATCTATACAACCGAATCACCTATGGGTAAAAACACTCAAAGGGGTATATTGGATATTAACTCGAACAAACCTAGTGCACAATGAGTGGAAATAAAACTACACGCATAGATAGACACTCATTAGGGATATTTTTAGGTTACTTTATATTTTATTTAAAAAACATTCTCATTTATTTTTATATTTTATAACCATTGATGACATACGTTAAAACTACAGTGTCATAGAATCAAATGAATTTTTCATGATTTAGCCACCCTATAAATGATTTTTAGAATTAATTTTTTTTCACTGTGATTATAGTCAATAAAAATATGATATTTGTTTTTTTATCAAGTTATAGAACAAAAGGAATCACATTAATTATGAATTTTATGGAAAATGTAATGAATATCCTTCTAAAAACATAATGTTATGTGATCTAAAATAAAAAATCACATAGCTATATTTAATTAATTTTCTCTATCCCTGAATCATTATGAGATTTCGAAATAGAAAACCAGGGGGAGTCATTAAATTGAGTCCTTCATAATAAAATATCAAAATTAGTATATTAGGTTCACTAATCCACTAATATCTGATTATAAGATTAATATTATTGAAAAATTAGTTTCCCATATCCAACGTTTGAAGCATGAAAAAGATATTTTAGATTTTTACCATTTGGAAGGAAAAACATAAAATAGTAGACTATTATTAAGAACCTAATGTACCATGAATAAATTGACTCCATGATGTGTAATGATTTTAGAATGTTATTTTTCAACAATTAAATTCCTTCTATTCTTCAAAGAAAAATATATAAGTAATTTATTATGATAATGTATAGGGATGACATAACCATTATTATAAGTGAGAAACAATTACAAGACTTATAAGTTAATATTTTGGTATTATTATCTAACCTAAAAAACATTAATCTATTATTTATTGGAATGAAACCAAGTTTCTAAAGGTTGTAATATATTGGAGACTATAGTTTCTATAAATAAATAATTTGGTGTGCTCTCAAGGTATAAGTGGAAATCAGAATCGCCCATCAACCTGCTGTTTTTTAAAAGAAAATAATGATTTAATTTAAAGTATATTATAATAAAAATCCAGAGAAGGAATGAGATGAGTCTTCCTTTGTCCCAGAATTGTGGAATTAAAAGTGGAGGAAATTTCTTTAAGGGGACTAGTAAATGAATTAGGTGTGGAATGAATTATTAGTGATAAATCAAATACTGATTTAAAGTGAATAATATATATAATGAATTTAAAGGAGATAAATCTCTAAAAAATTAACCTCACACACTCCAAAAATTAAAATTCAAGGATTAAAAACATTATTATAACTAGTACATGAATATGACAGTCCACAATAATGATCAAAATTAGAAAGAAATTAAGAATAAATACAAAGGGAAATATCATGTCATCAATATTTTTGATTTAAGTATGATAACTAAGTGGTTAAAGTTATGCCTATCATCCACTCTATAACTGAGAATATCTTATTTGATTCTAGATCTACCTACACATTTATATCCAAATCATTTTCTATGAGTGTTTTATAACAACATAAATGATTAGATGTTGAATTATCTATCAAAACATCTAATGGTATAATCATTTCATCTCATGTCATTGAATCTTCTTCAATTGAGGTTTATAGAAAAGTGATTCTTTTAAATCGTTGAATTCTTCATTTAGTTGAAGTTGATTTTATTTTTTCAGTGGATTTGTTTTATTTAAAAAATACCATATCGATTACTAGTGAAGGGAAGTCACATTTGATATTTCAAACCAAACTATGATAATTTTTGGCATGATGATAAATATGAACTTCTAAAATTAACTAAATTCATTGTATGGGTCTTGATTCATATTCAAATATGGTATTTATCTCAAATGAGTGAGAAGAGAATCAACATAGAAGATATGAATATTGTATAATAGTTTATTGATTTATTTCAATATGAGCTCTAAACTCTTCCTCCAAATCCTGAAATTTGTTTTTCAATAGAATAAATACATCATTGTGCACTTATTTCGAACACTCTATATTGAATAGCACTAATTAACTTGGGTGAATTGAAGAATATACTCTTTGAGAATCATGATAAGGGATTCATTCATCCGTGTATATCACCCTAGGGTGCAACTATTATTTTTGTTCAGAAAAATGGTGTATCAATTTGACTCTACATTGATAATCATGGACATAAAAAAGATCACGATCAATAATAAGTATCCTATATAGTGTATTGATGTTTTTTTCCATCAATTATGAGAAGATCAATATTTTTAATGATTTATCTTCAATATAGATACTATCAACTTAGGGTAAAATGTTATGATATACTCAATACATCTTTCCATTTCATGTATGGACACCATGAATTTATAGGGATTCCATTTATTCTTATTAATGTACACATTATCATCCTAGATTTATGAATAGTGTCTTATAGATTACCTTGATTAGTTTGTTTTAGTATTAATAGGTTATATTATTATATATTCATTTATCATGAAATACATTCAAGATCCTGTGGGGATTGTACTGAAGGCCCTAGTAAAAGAGAAGTTATATGAAACATTTACCGGATATGATTTTTGTATACAGAGATTTTCAATTTCAAGTCATATAACCTCATGTGAGGGTAATTAGAAGATTATTCATAGGAATAATGTATTGAAAATTACCCTATACCAACCATATTAACTGAGATTCGTAGTTTTCATAGATTGGAAAGATATTATCAATTCCTTTTGATGAAACTATTATAGATGTCTAATCAACTCACTATGTTAACACAAAATGAAGTCATGTTCCTTTGGATTGATGAATGTGAAAAGAATCAGGGAACAAAAGAAAAGGTTTTTCTATTCACCTATTCTGACAATACACTATAGTGGAAAATCATTATTGATATATATTAATTCATCGCTAAAGGGGTTGGGTTATGTTCTTATGAAAAATGATATGGTGATATCTTATGCCTCGTACCCACTGATGGTTCTTGTGAAAAATTATGCAACTCATGTATAATAGTTAGACATGGAAATATCTACAATAAATATTTGGATTAATTATCTATATTGATAATGTTGTTCCTTATATATTGATCATATAACTTTAATTAATATATTCTCCCATAAAGATTTTAATTTCTTCCTGAGACAGTTATTGGATTAGATTAATGATTATGAATTCTCAATACATTACTAACATGGGAAAGTAAAGAAGGTGGATGATTATTTAAGACAAAAATATTATTTTGTGTCATCTACGATGATAATAATATATGATCAGATATTTGGGGGTTTGAAAAGTATGAACCTTGAAATCATAATGTATGTGGGTAAATATTATCTTACTCAAATAACTGTTCAATAATATATACATGTGGAGACTAAATAGGAATAACAGGAAGATGTAGAGCTGTAAAAATGGTGAGAAATGTTCCCAAGTTCAACATTGAATATGATGGAATGATATGCTTCACAAACTAAGTGTTTCTCCATTCTTACCTGACTTTAATAATGAGCTATTATAACAAGGGCATTATTCACCATTCTCTATTCATCCAAAAAGTAATATGATTTATATAGATCCACCAGAATATTTATCATGGTACAACATAAAGACATGTATTGAAAAAAATGAATCACAGTTCCTAGTATGTTAGAAAGTTAAGGATAAGATATAGAAGCTTATGGGGATGTTACAAAAATTACCAATACCTGACTAGAAATGGGAATATATCACCATGTATTTCTTCATCAGACACCACATAACATCTAAACGAAATAGTGTAGTTTGGGCTATAGTTGATCACCTTAAGAAGTCAACATATTTAATTATTATCTTATATTATTTCACTATTGATAATCTTTCTAGGATATATATTATGGATGTTAAAAAATTTCATAGAGTACCACATTCTATTGTATCTGATAGAGATCTTAAATTTACCTCAATGTTCTTGATAAGCATTTAGAAATCCTTAAAGACAAATTTATTTTTCATTATTACATTTTATCCTTATACAAAAGGCCATTCCAAGTGAACTATTAAAATGTTGTAGGATAATATATGATCTTGTTCTCTATATTTCAAAGGTGGTTGGGATCAACACCTTCCTTTGGTAAAATTCTCATATAAAAATGTATTTCAGTCATTAATTAATATGGATCCCCGAGAATCCCTTTATAGAAGAAATTGTGGAAATAAAATGTTATTAGATTAATCTTGATAACTAAATAAACTAAGACCTAATAAAGCTCAAAAAATAGTAGAGTAGGTTAGAGCTATTAGTTATAACATCAAGGTACTTCACAATAGATAGAAGTTATTTTCCCAAAATATCTTGTGGGATATAAAATTCAGAGATAATGAGATGTTTTTTCTATGAATTTTCCCATAGTATATGGTTATGATATTTTTAATTAAAGGAAATACAATCCATGGGTATATTAGTCCCTTAGATATTTTATACTTAGTTAAAACTGTAACATATCACTTGACACTTTAACTAAACCTCTCTTAAGTTTACAATATATTCCATGTATCTCCCTTTGAGGTTGTAACATTTCATAATGGTATCACTTATTTATAATAAATAGTATAAGTCTTTGATTATATAGATTAACTACTATGAATTAATTCTAATCACTTGGTTAATTTTATTTGGAAGAATCAGAAATTCCAGAAAGCTATAAGGGAACAAGAGTATGTGATAAAATAAAAATACCATAATTTGTTTTTATCAGGTTTGTAGAATATCAAGGGTGAAATTAATTTTAATCTTGGTAGAATGTAACACCCTAGTATTCCATTTGTATTTCCCTTCAAAAACAGTATGTATTTGATATATTTCATTACCGAGAACCCCAAGTATAAATGAAATTATGAAATGTTATAACTTTATGTAATAACCATTAGATTGGTATGTATGAATTATATTAAGAAAATTATGAAATATATACATAATGTGTTTTCTAAATTCAATTTTTTTATTAATACCAATCAAATTATCATCAAATTATTAATAAAATTATTTATTTATTAAGATACCTAAATTTTGAAGAAATGTATTTTTATAAATTTTATGTATTAAAATATAAAATATATGATGACCACTATAAAAATGATATATTAATAAATTATTTTGTAAATTTAAGACTAAAAATAATTAATTTTTTTCAAAAGGTTCATAGTGAAGTTATAATCAATTAAATGTAAAAAAGAGTTAGTTTTTATAAAATTGATTATATGTGATCAAATTGTTTATCATACCAAATTAAACTAGTTTTTTTATTAATGATTTAATGAAATTTATTTATTATATGTTAAATGAAATATTTTAACATTCATTTTTCTATTTTTTACTTTGATATGAATTAAGGTAAATTGTGTTTTTTTCTTAAAAATGCATTTTTCTAAAAACTTGTTTCGGTTGAATTTTACGCATTTATTTTATAAATAAAATTTTCCACTTTTATAAATATAAATTTGAGAAATGGATTAAATATTCATAATCATAATTAAAAATAATTTAATGAGGTAATATTCATTTTTTTCATAAGGAATTTCAAAAATAGTAAACATTTGTCATAATGATAAAGGTCTTAACGAGTTTGTTAGGGTGGGGGTTAAACTATGAGATATGGGTAATAGTATCATATAAACATTCCTAGTTATTTTTTAATGGTATTTAGAACCTATATTGTATTTAATTCTAATTTATTCAATTTTGAAGCATTATACTTGAGAAATTCTTTGATTATACTTTAATATTTTAATAAATTTCATGATTATCCCTTATCTAACTTATAAAAGGGAGCCTCCTCACATCCCTTATTCAAGAATTTTGAGGCTCATATATCATCTGATACCTACCCAATAACCATTTTAAATTAATTACTTTCATCAAATATTCCATATTATTCTACAAAGACCAATATTTCATTCCATAACATGTAAGACAAAGGTGGTCTCTCAAAGAAGAGGTATAAATATGAACAGAGCTCATCGAATTTTATTTATTCATACACTATCTCTAAACCTATTTTAGACATAATATAATTTTTAATATAGTATCTTAAAAATAATAATATGTTATAATAATATTTACAAAAACTCTTTTCTCTTATTTTACATCAAATGGTAAATGAGAATATTGCACATGCTTATGTGTGGATTACCGCATCCATGTACTAAAATGATTCATTTTTATCACTACCTCACATTGATGGATATAATTATAGATTTAACAAATAGAAATTATATTTATGATATAATTATAATTCTATAATGATTTAATATTATATATCTTTCATTCTTTCTTTTTATAGGAAAATGAAAACAGTGTTTATGCTTATAGACAGACTACCATCTCCTTGAACGGCGTAACTCCTTTTTTTCCACTTCCTATTATGAAGGGATCAAAATATGTATATAATGAATATATTTTATATTTATTCCATTATAAAAATTATCAATATTTTGTAACCATGATCATGGTATAAATACCATAACATATGAATCAAATTATTCCCGGAAAACGAAACAATTGTCACAAAAAATAATGATTTTAATAAAACAGTTTATAAGATATTACAAGAAAAATATTTTTGGTATTATAAGTAATAATATGAATATTTTATTTAATTATTATAAATTTAACTTTACTTTAATGGTGTTTAGATCACTTTTGGATAAATTTGAACATGCGGTAAGGATTTAATTGTACAATATCAGTTTTTTCTGGGACCATTTATGCTTAAATTTTAAATAATGAAATTATATCATATATCTATTAAAAAAATATTTTTTTTATTTTATTATCATATATTTATTTTTATAAATTAAAATTTCCCCTTTCATTTTATTCTCTATAATAAATTAAATGTTTGAATGGGTGTTTTTATGAAAAATTGACATTAATTTTTCTATTCAGTATAGAATCATTTCTTCCATGTCAATATTTTATTAAAAAAATTAAATAATGTTTTTAATATTATCCAATGATCTATTATTATAAATTTGAAACAACTTTTATTTTCAATAATTTTTTTGAAGTAAACTTCTTACCATTTTCTGAATAAGGTACTTGTTAATAAAGTTGTGAAAGGAATTTATGTTTTAACATACACTACAAGAATTTATTTTCCCACCATTATGACTACTCTTTTCATTGATAGTTACATAATAATTTTCTTGGTTTATTTTCAAATAATATGTTGTTCTTAATATTTTTATATTACATATATTTTAAATAAGTGATTTCAAAATGAAAATTTCATTTTCCTCAAGAAAAATTCCATTGATAGTTTATAAGTATTGTTATCTATGATAACATCCTTTGATGTTACAAATTATTCACTTGAGATATGATTCTATGATACTTTTATTATTCTTTATCTAGTTGGTTGTTGGTTATGATGATATAATCTTGATGAAACCCATTTTCTTTTCCCTGGGTCAAGCTATGAAGAAAAAAGATAAATTTTTTCATGATCTTATTGAATATATATTAATGTATTATGATTATGTGATGAGTGCGTATTTATATCCCAATAATTAATTAATTAATGATTAATGTTTTATATTTTTATATGGTACATGGGAGGTTATCTCAATCCCAAAATAGTGTATACAGGAGGTTTTCCCAAGCCCATCACAGGTACACATGTGGTTATCCCAAGCGAAAAATGTGATAAATTTGTTGGTTGACAGCCTAGAAAAAATATTTTTATCATTATGATTATACAACACATAATGCAACCTGTTTGTGATATAATATTATTCCAATGTTATTCTATCATAGATAATATTATTTGATTACATTATTATTCATTTCTTATTAAATTCTATGATTTATTCCTTGAATCATGATTTTGATATAGGAATTATTGGGTATGATTTTTAAATGGTAAGATCATGTTATCATACCCTTTTTCTCATGTTATTATTAAATATGGTTATTGATTGACACATCCCTATATTATACTTACTTTGAATCATATCTCACCATTTATTATGTTTCTTTTTCATAAGGCTATAATGAAATATTTTACGTAAGATTTATCTAGAAACTGTTATATATAGTGACCCAAGCTAAAAATTTCATAAAAAATAAAATAATATTAGGTTTGAAAAATTAAATCTCACGACTATCTCACAAACCATGGAATTAATGGTTTTGAGTCTTTGAAATTAGCAACATAAAAATATAATTTTAATACACTTCCAATCATTTATCAAAAAACATGCTCTGATATAACCTTTTCTAGATATCTCACATGATATAATCATCTTCATAACTTTGGTATTGAAAACATAAGAATAGGGTGAGCTCAGATTCCCAATAAGGAGAAAGTATTGCATAACATGAAGGAAAATATTTTCATACATAAATATCAAAATAAAAGAACAATGACCATATATGATATTCATAATGAAAATATTTTAGTAAATTAAGATCCTTAAGATATATTTAAGTATGAATAAAGGATATGAAATATCTAAAAACACATCTCAGTAGAATTTTAAAATGTTATCATGACATAAAAGTTCATATGACTTTTTAAAAGAACGCACTAATGAAAACATTACTTTTTATAGAGATGAGATTCATCTTAAAATATTGGCATAAAATGATGAAGAATAAGGTGGTATGGAATATCTTGATAAATAGACTAAAAAAATTATACAACTATAAGTAAAAGTAAAATATTATTGAGAAAATCCATTATTCCCACGTTTTTATGAATAAATCATTTTTTCATGCTTGAAAATGTGATCAAATCCACAATTCCCCTAGCCATGTGAACAGACTCATTATGTTTATGCCTAAGTATCTCGTTAGTTATAATCTTAATCAAATTAATTTGAGTGACACATAATACCCCAAACCATAATCATCCACACATATGTGTACCACTTAAAATTAATCATATCATAAATTACCCCTGGGAAAAAATGGGATTCGTAAACCTTCTAAAGATAACAAAAACAAACGAGCTTAAAAATTATAGAAAATAAAAAAATTATTTTAAAAAATATCCAAATCATTAATATATATTTATATGATTATTAAAACACCACTTCATGAAAGATAATCCATATAGGGTTAATAGATGTGAAAATACAAAAGTTTTTAAAAAAAACCTCTTAAAACATTGAAGTAAAAAAATTAATTTCAGACACATCTTTATTCATGGAAATATAATAATTTTGAAGGAATAATTACAAGTAGTCCAAAATTTAATTTACATGAAGGATATAATTTTGTATAAAAAATATAATTTATAATAATTTTGAAACTCTTACTTTAAAAAAATTTCATGATGGGAACTTGGTGAAGAGATAATGTTTTCAATAAAATAAGTGGAAATTCATGTAGACTTTTTATATTGAAGGGATAGAAAAAACATTTTATCATTTTGAAAAAATAATTTTGAAACCCCAAATTATTAGAAAACTAAAAACCAATTTCATTAAAAACAATTAATGGTAATAAAATGATAAATTAATATAAAAAAATGAGTTTGTAAATGGATAATATTGGTTGGATGTAAAAATATAGACATGGATGAAAAACCCATTAACAAAATGGTAATTATTTTTAACAAAAACTCAATAAGTTTACACATAAATTATATTAAATTCAAATAGAGTGGCATTTTGTAATTATCTTCAATTTAATTAATATATAAGTTATTTTCATGGAAAAGTGTCCATTAAAAACTCCAACTATATTATAAGGTTATAAGGGTCTAATCCCCTTAATAAAATAATTTTTATACAATCTTAAGTCAAAATATTTCTCCTATCTTTTGGTTTTACCCATTATTTAAACCCTTTTACAATTACCATGACAACATTTGTTTTTTACTTCTTGAAGGTCAATATAGTTAATATAATATTCTAAACGATCCATAAATGATTCATAGTTGAAATTATAAACATTATCCCATTCATATGGAAAAAATTTACATTTTTGTTAATTTTATATCATTTATTAGAATATTGTTTGTTTTAAAATTTCATCATTATCAATTTTGACACTATGTTTTACATGACTTTTTAAAAATATCATAACTACAATATATCTTCTAAAAAACTATTAATATAATCCTAATATGTCTATATAATCTATATATTTCTTGTATAACATAAATTATGTCAAATTATATTTAATATAATACTTTTAATAACATTTATTCGATATGTTCTTTAATTAAACAATTATTACATCATCATTGTGAAAGATTTTAGTTTTATTATTTCTTCCCTAAAAAGTAAAAATAAATTCTCATGATGATGATAATAATTTTACATTAAAATTTTCAATTTATAGTTTAGTATAATTGTGTAATATCCATTTATTAAAAATGTAACACTTTGTTAAAAACATGAGTATTATAAATTAGACTTTCCTTAGAGTAAAGTACTATAAAATAATTAAAGTCATCTAAGTGGCTCAATGATGCCATAAAATTATCCCAATGATTATTATGGTATAAATGAATTCATAAAAAATTTGTACAAGTGTTAGCGTGTCACAACCCACCCTAGAGGGGCTCGTCCCATGACTACCCAAATCCCACCTGTAATAGGCTAGGGGCTGGTGACTGGAACTAAGTATGCATATCCCACAAATGGAAGGCACTTGCCTATGTACTTGTATACATACACACGTCACCAATACACAAATTCTAAAATGTAAACACACTAAGTAAATAAAGCATTCCAACCATCATAACCAAACCAGAGTGCAATAGTGATAAAACAAGAAAGTAAATTGGGCTGCAATACAATCCCACAAAATGGAAAAAATGATACATAAGAAAACCACACACGACACCCCCATCTAGGAAAGTGAAAGAAAAATTTTGGAAAACTCATCCATAGAAAATATTAGATGATCCAACCCAAAGGAGAAGTTATTAAGACTGATTTATGAAGCTATATGAGCACCCGTCTAGCTAGCCTCGCTAAGCAGCGCCTGATCCTAGTCTACCTAAGACTCTATCAAAGGTTCGATCGTCTGTAGAAGACATGACATGTGTGGGAAAATCCCATATAGGGGTGAGGAAAAAAAATTGGTAGGACACCCTAAAACCACAAAATAATACCCAAAGAAGATACCACACATAATACCCCAGAGGAAAAATTCCATGAATGAGTTACCACATAGAATACCACAAAAGAAAAACACCACGAAGGAGATACTGCACAGACTTCCACAAAGGAATTTATAATAATTTCACATAGGTATAATTTTTTAATACACATAGTAGGATTATAAAAAAAATCATAGGGAATATAGTATTTATAAGAAATAATGTCTCTATAAGATACACAACCTCTATAAGTCATCTAGTCTCAAGGTCACAGTCATCCACAAAATTCTATTCGTAGAGCTATCCTTCTGGGTGAACCTAAACCTTAAGCCGTTAAGTCATATGCCTAATTCTAAAAAACCCAATAATGATATTTTAAAAGTATTGTCTCATCAAAAGGGTACCAGTGCCGCAGACTACTCATCAAATAGATGCATTGTTTGAATGTTTTGATCTTTTTAGTAAAAATATTCGACCCAAGGCTGGTATAGGTCCAAATCCAACCCACCCGACTCGACCTGACCCACCATATAACCTGAACCAACCCATTCTAGCCTACTAGTCTTAGTTCATCCCATCCTGTTGGTTCTCCTGGCCCAACCCTCCAGGTCCACTTAGTGTGGTCCGACTACCCTGTTCTGGCCCGTACTCACATTGGTCGGCTCGTCTGCCGCACAAGATCCACCCCGGCTGTATGCCCACCTGGTCTACACCATTCTTCACCAAATCCCACATGGTTACCTCTCTATGCCCACATGGACTATTATTGATCTGTGTGCCAATGGACTTTCCGCTGTAGAGATCTCCCTCCCATGGTCGAGCCTTGTTCCACATAGTGCAGGCGCACCACGTGGCTGACCACCACCGCTGGTGCCACCACTTCTACAAGTTGTTGATCATCCACTAGTGCTCATTTATTTAGGTAATGATTCAAAAGTGATAGTTGGGTCATAATATATTGTGCCTTGGGATCTCATTTACCTTTCCATATCTCTGGGGATCTGAACGCATTTAGAGCCTTTTAACTTGTCGAATAGTGACCACGAGGGTCTAATGGTGAAGAACGCCATGGAAAGGGGTAATAACAACACAAAGAATCCCAAAATAATAAACCTCATCCTTTTTTCATAATGTCCTCAAGTCATTCTCATTATAATGAATAAATAAGAAACAAGAATAGATAATAATAAACTCCAACGATTTCTTATAATTAAACTCATCCCGCATGAATGATCAAACTGCTTGTCAAATTATTTATGTTTTATCAATTTCCTTCATTGATTTTAGAAATGTGGAAACAAAATCAAATAATAACACCTAATATCGATTTGGATTAGTCCTAGATGAAGGATTTTTGTTGTCATCATCAGTGTCAAAGTTCCTTCGAATCTGAGTGTGTTACTGATCGTCAATCGATAATCCCCCAGTGTTCATCGGAGAGATCTCTCTCTCCTTTACATAGAGTAATTATAGGGTTATTTCATAACCCTTACTTCCGAAAAAAATAATATTAATATAAAACCAACATCGTGTCAAAAATAACTTTTTTAATTAAATTATTAATGAAATTTATGTCCTTTTATGGTTTTTCACCTAAGGACCTGTATTGACTGATTTTAAGTTTCACCAAGAGTAAACCCACCATTAACAACTCAATGGTACATAGGATTTATGATCTGGGCACTTGATTTAGAGTTATTCCACTTTTTCAAGAAAACTTCTCACACGCTATATTAAAAACATAACATTTTAAATGAATTGATCCAGGAATATTGGGCCTTCGAATCCCATTTCATCTTAGCACATGGTCTAATAATTTTCCAAGTTAATTTATAATAATAAAACTCAAAACAGATGATTCATTAAATTATCCCCACATTAGGGATTTATGTCCTCGAAATCCAAAACAAGGGCATCTCAAACAAAATAATGAGGGTATAGAGAAAAAATATGAGACTTCTATACCAAAGATCTCTTTAGGATATTCTTCTACTACTAATGAATTTACACTAGAGTTATCGATCTCCCATTAATGATTTTGTCTCATCGACCCTTGATCTCCATCGATTACTCAGAAAAAGTCATCCCATCATCGATATCCCTCTTTCCCTAGTCGATGACGTGCGAGGGGTCATGCACATACCTCCTCAGCTATGACCAAAGGAATATGTTGTGCACCTGATCTAACTATATGGGTAGAGAAAAGTGGTATGAAACTTTACCAACTCAATGTAGAATCCAGAAAGGGGTAATGAGATAGCCTTCCACCCCAGCCAAATCTCTATAGTCTGCATCGAGGTGAGACCTGAAAGAAAACATGGCGTCCTTCCTTGAACTCCAAAGGCCTCTTCCAATTATTCCTACAAGACTTCAATCAGATTTTTGTATTCTTTATCTACTACTAGATGATATGTACCTTTATTATGGTCTCTTTCACCAACTCTGGACCCATGATTATTGACCCTCCTAGGTCAGTCCTGCAAAGTTATAACCTACAATGTCACCCGTACAAGGCCTACAATGGTTCCATATCGATGGTGAAATGGTAGATGTTGTTGTACGTGACCTCTAATAGAAGTAGGTGATCCTACCGACAACTTACAAAATAAAAGATACAAACCTGCAACATATACTCTAGAACCTAGATGATTCTCTCCATTTGGACATCCATCCAGGGAAGAAAATTTATACTCAAGTGTAACTGAGTCGCAAACTCCTCCTGTAATCCCTTACACAATCTGGATGATAATATAGTACAATGATCTGAGACTATCATAGATGTAACTCCATGATTCCACACTATCACCTACATGTACAGGTGCCCCAATCTCTCCACTAAAAGTTTCTCCTAGATAGCTAGAAATTGTTTTGACTTGGTGAGTCAGTCAATGATGACCCAGATGATACTGTGACCCCAGGACGTACATGGAAAAATTTTCATAAAGTCCCTCAATATCCCATACCACATCTATTCCAGCACCTCAAGGGGTTGAGTCAATCCTGTTGGAACATGGTTCTCGACCTTCACCAGTGGATAGGTGAGGGAAGAAGAGACAAACTATGTAACTCATGTCTTCATCCCAGGCCAAAAAAACTGAATTTGGATTTGCTAGTTCATCTTATCTGCACATGGATGTAATGAAAAATTGGGTGTGTGGATCTCCATCAATACCACCTCACGCATCACAACTAGTACTATTGTGTGCCCTTTTAAAATGATGACATGCTCTCCACCTTTCGAATATCCATCATTGGCAGTCCATATGGTAATCTGATAATATAAAATCTCATAGTCAATATCTACAAAGATATTCTTCCCAGACTCGATGTAAGAGTTTTTGGGTGAAAAACATATAATAGAGGTAATATGCTACATCTCCATCAAAAAAAGATATCTATAATGAGGAAAACTACTCTGATGGCTCGCTCAACAGCTACAAACTGGATCTCAAGCTGAGAGAATCTGTCACCACATTCCCCTTCCCATAAGTATAATAAATATCAAAGTCATGGTCCTAGAGGATCTCTATGAATCACCTCTATATCATGTTCATATCCTTATATTAGAAGATATAATTGAGACTCTTGTTATTAGAGTACATGATAAACTGATCTCCCGTCAGGTAGTTTTTACAAATCTTCAAAGTGAAGACTACCCCTATTAGCTCAAGATTATGCATCATGTAATACTTATCATTTTGTATCAATTAGCTTCAACCATAGGAAATAACTTTTTCCACTCTATCAGGACACAACCAAGACTTGTTGTGGATGCATTGTATATCATCACATACTTCATACCCTATTTTGGAAATCTCAAGATTGGAGTGCTTTCCACCTCTACATGAGCTCTTACAAGCACTGTTGGCACCTCTTTGTCCACAGAATGGGCTTCCCATTTCACGTAGAAGATTTCAAGGGTGATGCTACTATATAAAATTCAATTATAAACCTCCAATTGTACCAATAGAAACCAAGGAAACTTCACACCTTAGTAACACTCTTGGGTGGCTCCCAAGAAATCATAGACTCAATCTTCACTAGATCCACTACAACTCCAGCCTCTAAAATGATGTGTCCAAGAAAATGAACCTCTCGAATCCATAACTAAAACTTCGAGATATTACCATAATGTTTGTTTTCTCAGAGTGCGCCCAAGACCATCCTCATTTTTATTGTGTGCTCCTCCTCAGACATCTAGTGCACTAGGATGCCATCAATGAAGAGCACCATGAACAGGTCTATGTAAGAAAGAAAATATACTATTCATGAGTACCATGAACAATATAGGGGCCTTTTTCATGCCAAAAACCATCACCAAGTAATCATAGTAGTCATATTGTATCTAAATTCTATCTTCGGTACATCCTCATCTCGTAACCGTAGGTAGTGATTTACTGATCTGTGGTTAATCTTCGAGAACCATCGTTCCCCATTAAACTGGTCGAAGAGGTAGTCAATCCTTGGTAGTGGATACTTATTCTTCATTTTCACCGGTTTTAGGAACAAGATGTCTATTCATAACCTCATGCTTCTATGTGACTTCTTGGAAAACAAACTGGGGTTGTCAAGGGTAAAACACCGGACCCCATGAAGTCATACCTTTACAAGTCTTCCAATTGCACCCTCATGTCATGAAGCTCTATGAGAGCCATCCTCTTTGTTGTTGTATATGTATATTACATCTCGAGGGTATAAATTAATACATAATTATTCCTACTTATGGGGAGGTAGTCCTGTAACATCCTCAAGAAATATTTCTTCATACTATGACACCACTGTAGAAAACCAAGGTCTCATATCATCCAATGCACCAAGGGTTAGGTTATCCAACTGATGATTAATCGGTTTCACCCTCCCATGATTGAGAACATCTTGCACTTCATGTGTTTATTTTTCACCACAAAAGTAAAACATGGTGCTATCACTATGGACACACCGCACTCTTTTCCTAAAATAGTCAATATGAGAAGGAATTGTGGATAAATTGTCCATACCAAAAATGACGTTGTACAGTCTCAGTGCCACTTCCAAGAGATCCCAATCGAAACACTGGCCTCCAAGAGTATGGTCACCATATCATCAGCAGCATTTGATAATTGAATCATGTCCAATTTTAGTATCTAAGAATAAGGGTTGAGTCAACGGTTCAACAAAAATATCTAAGACCAGAAAAAGGTATATAGAAAGAAAGGAATGACTGGCACCTGTTTCTATCAAAACTGAATCTAGGGTGTAAAAGACACATTTCTTAACTCTAATAATCACAGGAGTGATGGTTCATAAGTCTCCATTTTCTTTTTCTAACCTATTCTATTTATACTATCTCCATAATCCAGACATGGACCACCTAGGGGTGGTGGTGGGGTGGTAATACATCAAAAATCAACCCACCTCCTAGTGCTTTTCCTTCTCCACTTCCATGTCTATATCCCTACGGACCACCCTACTCCTAGATCCACCTCTGCCTAGGTTTTCCCTCGATCATACCCTGATTAGTCATATGACGGATCAAGAAATAAAATGCCAGATGTCCCTGACCTTATTACAAATAGTACAACATGTCCCTCAGCAGACTCGACCATTCCTGGGAGCCCTGCACTACTGATCCTGTGTCTTGGGGTTTCCCCTAGAGTTTTTGATCTACTTGGTTCACTATGAATTTCATCAGTTACTTGTTTCCATGGTCTCAGCTACCTCATTCCCACTGGTAACTTCCATTACTGGTGTATGCTCTTTTTGAAAAAAATCCACTAGTTGACCTCAGTCAAGTACCCCAGCATGTGTAGGGATGCTAAGGGATATCATGGATGAATTGACATCCTAGTGTAATCCCTAATTGAAGGTTTGATCCCTAAAAATGGGTCTCATACCATATCCATGGAGTTGTATAAAATATCAGTAAATCTCATCGAGTACTCTACCACAGTCATAATTCCCTTATATTGATACAAAATTTGATGTAAATGTACTAATCGTAATGTAGTCAGAAAGAACTCCTCTCTAAATAGATGCTCAAATTCTTCCCAAGAGAGAGTCACCTAATCATGTTTCTAGGTCACTATGGTCCACCATCACCCTTCATATCCCTGAAAAAAGACTCGTAGTAAGGACTACCATCAGGTCAGGAGGTGACCTCACAAGGTTGAAGACATAGGTAATTGCCCCTTCCAGTCCTCAACTTCCCGGGGGTTTGGCTCACCCTGAAACTTGGTAGGTTGCTACCTCAAAAACTCATGAAACATGCTCAGTTTTGGTGCATCCTCATCTGGTAGCGTTGGTATTAGTTGTTACTCGACATATGGTACTACAATAGGAAAGTAGCGTACATGTTCTATCTCTGGTATGGGACCCTATAATGACGCCTCTCCAATAGGAGGATCATCCTCATGATCATGAAATGGAATCATATCTAGCTGGCTGTAAAGAGGCATCCCAAAATATAAACTATGTACCATGAAAATAGAGTATACCTGGTGAGATGACTCAGGAAGGAAATTAGAACACACCCAAATTTTATATGATGCACGTACCATTATTTTCCCTAAAACTAGTGTTTTCATGTAACGAGTCAAAAAGAAAGTTTCTAGAGTCCTAGAGTATGGTTATGTCAGCCACCGCACCAACACTGGATTCCCTGGCCTGAAAACTGAACCTAAAACACTTAACATTCTTTCCACAAACCAACCTCATAAACTCTTGATCCTAAAGATTAACCAAAAATCTCTTACACAACTCTATCATGAACCGTCCTAGCATGGACCATGTCGTGAGTACTCTAATCCTTCCTCGAATAGGCCAGGGGATAGAGACTATCATCTAATAAAAATATCCCACAAATGAGAGGCATTAGCCTAAGTGAATGTATGCATGAACACATCTCCAAGTCACAAATGCTGAAATGTAAACACACTATGTAAAAAATGCATGCAAACCACTATAACCCAACCAGAGTATAATATTGACAGAACATGAATGTAAACAGGTTCAGAATATAAGCACCTCAAAAAATAAAAAGGTGTCTTCATAAAAAAAAACCCACAAACGGTTCCCCCATCTAAGAAAGTGGAACCACAAGTTCCAGAAACTCATCCAAAAACCCTATTTGATCCAACCTGATGGAGAAAGTACTGAGACTACTGTCTTATATCATAGTCGCACCTGTTTGTTTGGACTCAATAAGAACCTCGTAGTCCTAGTCCACCTAGGACTCCATTAAAATTTTGATCATATGAAAAGGTCATGAAACATGCGGGAAAATCCCACATAGGGGTGAGTAAAAAATACTAATTAGGACACACCAAAACTACAAATTAATACCCCAAAGAAGATACCATAGAGAATACCCCAAAAGAAAAATACCATGATGGAGTTACCATACATAACACCAGAAATAAAAAATACCACAAATGAGATACTACAAAGAATTCAATAGAGGAATCTATAGTAATCTTACACAAGTTATAAGTAGTTAATACCCATATAATGATTATAAAAAATATTTTATAAGGCATAAAATATATATAAAACACACAGTCTTGATTAGACACACATTCTCTATAAGAAACACAGTTCGGATAAGAGACACAGTCTCTATAAGACACACAAAATATATAAGTCACATAGTCTCAAGGTCACAGCTAACCACAAAATTCCATTCCTAGCATGATTTTTCCAAGGGAACCTACTCCTAAATCCATTATTTCATATGCACACATCAATAAAAACACACTATGGATATCTAAAAATTACTTTCCAATCGCAAGGGTCCCAGTAATATAGAAAGATTGTCAAACGAACATACCATTTGAATGTTATAATTGTATTCGTAAAATGAACTAACTTGGGTCTGGTTTGGGTCTGATCCGACCTGCCAGACTCAGCTCGACCCACTGACTAACCTAACCTAACATGTTATACCCAGCTTTTCCCAGTCTAACCCATCATGTTGGGTCTGCATGGTGCGTCTAAGCTCCCCTATTCAGTCCCGCACCCACACGGTTTGACTTTCCAAATCCCATGACCCACCCCAACCGTGTACCCCCCAGTATCGCGGTGCTGCATCTTGTCCCACGTGATTGGAATTTCCCTTCAGTATTCACCCTACACACTATTCCTTCCTACAACCTAACCATCGGCACAAACTCCCTTCCGTAGCCAAACTGTGTTCCACATGGAGTTGGTGTGTCGTGTCACCCATGTCTCCACTTTCACGGGCCACCGATCATTATCTGGTGCTACATTTTTCAAGAAGAAGATACATCTTCAATCCTTGGGTCATGATCTACACAACCATTGTCTTTAATTAATCTTAACATAATTCTGGGAGTCTGATCACATTCAGAGCCTCCAGGCAAGTCGAGTCATGACCATGAGCGTCCAACAACGAAGAATGATAAGAACATGGGTGAGAAAAGAAGAAATAACTCTCTAAGGAAAAAACCTTAGCCTTAGTTCACATTGACCTCAATTTGTTAACATTAGAATAAAGAATGAAGAAACAACAATAGATAAAAATAGAGCCCACTGATTTCCAGCAATTAATCCCATCATGTAACACCCATATGTTTTTATGAAATATTTTCTTTAAATAATTTTTATTCTTAAATAGCTTCCTATGAAATCAATCATGTGTTTAAACAAACATTTAGATTCCATTATTAAAAAAATACCTTTAAATCCTAGTAGTTAGGTCTGTGGGAACAATCATAACTAACTTATGAAAATGCATTGTCAATTCATTGCCTATCAATTATTTATGAAAAAATATAGATAGATTTTTATATTTTTTATTATGAATTACTTTTTATAATGAAATTAATGATATATATATGTGTTATATACTTAATAAAATATTTTTATACTCATCCAATGGATATTTTTGTCATAGGGTATGAATAAAACCCTCTTTGATGTATAAATACTTATTTTTATGGATAATTTTACACCTTTGAATGGATAACACCATTTAAATTAATTTTTTGACACATTAGTAATTTTTATCTAAAAAAAATTATTTTTTTGATGCAGGATATAAAAATTTTCATTGGATGAATTTTTGATATTTTTCTGATAATATTCTCATTTTGATAAATAGTGAAAAAGAGTTAAATTTAAATTGGAAATATATTTTTTTCATTGAAACAACTTATATAGTAAAATTATATTATATAATGGTTTAAAAGTATAAATATAATTCACTTTTTCCATTTATTATAATTTAGGTCATTGGAATTAATTTTACATTAAATTCAGATGTAAAAACATTTTAATCTTTTGCAATATTTTAACATTTAGAACATGTTTTCTCATTTCAACAAAGAGATTAATTTTAATTAGGTACTGTAACTTAGGGGTTTTAAATTTTGAAGAAATTATTCCATATTTGGATTCATTAGGTCCATGTTATGTAAATAACATCATTTTATTTTTTGGCAATATGAATAGTAACTTTGGTAAATTTTATTAACATGTTAAAAGGGTAATTCAGGTTATGAAGGGTAAAAAATATTATATAATGAACCAACACTTGTATTAATATAATTGGATGGTTATAATTTACCATAAAACATAATTGGTTCAAAATGGTATCCATTGGAACCCAATTAAATGTGATTAGTATGTATAATTTAATTTATTTAAAAAAAGTGAAATATGTCTCACACAATATTAATTAATTAAATTATTTTTAATACAAGTATATATAGAAGATAAATTTGATTATAGAAAATAATTTAAAATATAATTTTTTTTCTTTATCATGACATTTTTTTGTTATTTTTAGGTAATAAATAGTTACCTTAATGGCTTATACATCGACGATGAAAAAGATAATCAATAGATGAGAAATAAAAAAAATTATTAAAATATTTATAATATTAAAAGGCCCAAAAAATTAACCAATTCTTATTGGTAGATTATACCACACCCAAAATCATCCAAGGGATGACTTATTGGCCATTTGGAGGCTTATAAAAGTGATTATGACACTTATATTATTATTTTTAAGTGAAGATAAATTTGACACATTCATGTTTCAGAAGTGTATAACATTTCTAATGTTGTTCTTTTCAGAGGATAAATTTGACTACAAGTATTATTATAGAATATATTGGATTTATCTTAATCATATTATTTTATTTGAAATTTTTATTCAACAAATAAGTCTATTAAATAATTATACAAAATTGAGGTAGTAATTATTTTATTAATGAAGAGATCAAATAAATGTTTTTAAAAATATTTAAATAAATATAATTTGTGATAGTTGTTATGTAAAATGAATTTTTAGATTACCATGACACTATAAGAATATAATAAAATATTTGGATCGAGGTTCAATTCCTATTTTTATATTTTTAAAATTCCATGAAATAAATAGTGTCAAAACTGACTCTATTGATATTTTTTCAAAATAAGGACTTATTAAATTATTTAAATATCATCAAACATTTTTAAAAATGTAAAATAATTATTCAACAGTCTAAAATGTTCAAAAGTATTCATTAGTTGTCAATTTTACTTCAAATAAGTAAATATTTCTCCCTTTTAATATTGAAATAGTTGTTACACTAGGTAAAAATTAAATAGAATAACTAAGTTTTTATTAAAATGATAATGCTTAAATTGACATGAACACTTGTCTGAAGTTTATTGGTTAATGATATTACAACCCTATATCATCTTATATTATAAATTGTTACATTTTGGTGGTTTTATGGGGGATTTTATTTTATTATAAATAAATATTTTTAGGCTTCCAAAAGTGCCCTTCACCTCAATTATAAAGGGGCACTTCCAATTTCAACTCTTCACATCATTTTTGAGCCCTCAAGATTGACCATAAAATTCGAATTTCTGTTATAAACATACCTGGAAATATTTTAGAGTTCTTAGTATTCTTTAAATACCAACTCTACTACTCTAAGAGGAGATTTAGAGGAGGCATGTCGAAGAAGAGGTAATATCATTTATCGATTCATTCAAACTTCTTTATTCTATTACTTAAAACTCATTAGTTTTTTTGTTTTAATGTAATAAATACAGTATTACTTATATACAGAGAGTTTATTGTGATTATTCCCATCCTATAAAAAATGAAATCGCTACGCGTACTAATGTATGGATTACCATCTTCATGCTATGGTGTAATCCATTTTTCACCATCACCATACATGAATGGGTATAAAGATGGAATTAATAAATATATACTGTTAATATAAAATGATACTAATTCTGAGAAACTATTCACTATCCAATTAAATACCATTCAATAATTATCAGAAGGATATCATCGCATGTGTGTATGTAAGGATTACTATATCCATGAGGCGATATGATTCGTTTTACATAATATTCATTAAACCATGATTCAATAAATGAATTGAATGAAAAAATATGGTATATATTATACTAATAACATGCTTTAAATGATATAACTATAATATAAAAATATGAATAAGGACTTATCTAAAAAACATGAATAAAAACATGAAGCATTTAATACCTGAATAAGGAGTAACAATAAAATGTTACTAACAAACTGATGAAAATATGATCATAAATTTTATCAAAACAATGATTGTGATTTTATAATAAAATTGTAAACTTATTTAAATCATTATACAGTAGTTTTGGATACATACGAATAATATCATACCTAAGGTAAGGGATAACTTTTCAAAACTTGTTTTTATCTGAGATTGTTTATTCATAAGTTTTTAATGGCGTATATTTATCATCCAAATACTTATTTCCTAAATATGTATTTCAAAATATTAATTATAACCCTCTATAATTTTTTTATTCCAATTTTATCGATTGGTGAATTTTTACTTAATTGTATTAATTTAATCTTTTGTTGTTTTCGGTACGAGGTGCTTTTTGACTTTTCATGAAAAAGTACCAGAATAATTTTTTTAACTTCTACGACATGAATATATTTTTAGTCTTTCATATTAACTTATTTCTTTTATTATTCCCCTAAAATCTTACAGGGTTATTTATACATAAAATTATTTCTTCTAAAATCGTGTGACATTTTGAGGAAGGAAAACATTTTGGAAGAATAAAACATATTTTTCTCAGGAATTAAGCTCAAGTGTTTTGTCAAAATTATTTTCGAACTAAGATGAAATATGTTAAGGTTTCTATACATATTATTACTTTGATTTTATTGTTTTTATGATGGAATTATTTTTATGAAGTCCATTTATCATATATGGATTATGTTATGATGGAATGATGTTTATGAAACCTTTTTTTTGTTCCTTGGTTTATGCTCTGGTGAACGGTTTATATTTTATAGAACAAGTAAGAATGATTTAATTATGAGATGGGTGGGACCTATATCTCCCTCCAATTAATTGGGTAAATATTTATATCTCATGAGATAGACATGACTGTAACAGCGAGTAAATATGATTCAATTAAACAGGGCTAGAATGAGGAGTGAACTCGGTTCAATAATGGAATTTGTGCACTATAGTGGTCTTGGAGATGAGACATGACTAATATGAAATGATTTTATATGATTATGTGTGTATTCCATGAAATTTCATGTATTGTTTTATGAATATTGGGATTACATTTCACTTTTATGATTTATATCATGACATTATATTTAGAACTTTTATATAGAGGATAAGATTTTCAAATGTTATCCTCTTATGATTATGATATGATTGATATTTCCCTTGTTTACCCTTACTAAGAATTTGAGATTACACTTTCATCTTTTTCTTTTCCCCAGGTCATGAAGAAGGGTATTAAGTAAGATATTTCAAAATAGAGTATAGTTATGAAGAAATAAGCAAGAGACAATGTAGATGATTAATGAAAAAGTTGTTTATGTTCATTAGTTTTTAAAGATAATAAACCTATATGGTCGTGGAATGGTTTTGTTATGTTAGGTAATAAATATTATTAAATGTTGAAGTAAAATCCATATGTAAATTATGGGATGTTACAGTTGGTATCAGAGCAAAGGTATAGTTATCCTTTGGAAATTAGGATGAGAGAACCTTAGTAAAAACCCAACGAATATGTCTATATATAGGTTACAATCAGATCCTAGTTTTTAAGATATATTCATGAATATCCTAGTATGAATCCTAAAGTGTCCTAAATTGAAAATTTATTCTTGAATTACGTGGTTTTCTATTTATGATTAGTGTTTTTCAAACTACGCTTCTTGTTTTTAGTCAATTGTTGGAACCCAAAGGATTGGCGTTAATGCTAAATGTTATGGGAAATACAATGATTTCCCCCTAAGAAACCAAATGTTATGGGAGATAGAATGAAAAATATTGTATCCATTCTCACACAAAATTCTCAGGCTATGAATCATTCCAGACATCCAAACGAACAAAATAGGGAGCAACATTCTATTGAATCCTTTATGAGGTAGAATCCACCTTCATTCAAGGGGTCTTCTGATCCATTAGTGGTGGAACAATGGATCAGTACCACTGAAAAGATATTTTCAGTTCAAAAATGTTCTGAACATGATAATGTCATATTAGCATTATATCATTTGGAAGGTTAATCTTATCAATGGTGGAATCTTATCCAGAATACTTGGAAAAGAGTTGAAATTGAGTCTATGGAATGGAACGAGTTCAAGAAATTGTTTTTCAATAAGTAATTTCCATGTGTTCTTCAAAAAAAGATTGAGATGGATTTCCTTGAACTTAAGAAAATGGATGATGTATCTGTTGGTACCTATGATGAAAATTTTAAAAGACATGCATGGTATGCTTCTAGAATTATTACCCAAAATGAGAGTAAAATTGATCAAATATTTAGTGGCATAAAACCATGTCTCCAAGGTGAATTATCCATAAGGGACTTCAGTAGCTACAAGAAAATTTCTTGATATTCTCTCAAGGTTGATATGGAGAATGCAGTAACGCATCAGTCATAAGGGTTTGATAATAAGAAAAAAAATAGAATTCAAAGTAAAATATAAATATCACACGGAAAAAAAAGATGAGTTTTCCCCTTATTCTTATTGTTTGTAAAGAAACATGGAGTTAATTTTCTTAAATGAACTAGTAAATGTTTTAAGTGTGAAAAAAAGGCCATCGGGTAGTTTAATTCCAAAGTGAAGGGAAAAATATGTCTTGTGATGTGAACAAACAAACGGTTACATAGTATACACCTCCTACACTTTAATGCTACAGATGCATAAAAATGATGCATTATTCCAATCAATGCCCTCATCCAAGTTTTATTGATTATGATCGATGTCAATTTACTCTTAATTCCAAATTCAGTGGAATGTCACATTTCATATTCTATATCAATCATTGATTATATAAAGATGAAAGGATGAATATAAACTTCCAATAGAAATTTATTCTATCTTATGTGTCTTTATTCATATGAATGAAGGTTATTTATCTCCAATGGTTGGGGAGAAACTCATGATTAAGAATAGACCCATTATACAAGAGTTTGATGATGCCTTTATGGAGTAATTTCTAGGTCTTCCACAAATCGTGAAGTTTAGTTTTTAATATAACTCATACCGGGTTCTATGACTATTTCAAGTACACCTTAGACAATTTCCTCATTTGCGTTGTAAGAATTGAAGAAGAAACTCCCATATAATCTTCATAAGGGATTCATACTCCATAGTGAGTCACCTTGGGGAGAACCTCTTCTGTTTGTTAAGATGAAAGATGGATCAATGCGACTCTGCATTGATTATTGAGAACATAACAAGATCACTATCAAAAAACATTATCCTCTTCCCCACATTAATGACTGATATTACCGACTATGTGTAGCTCAATAAATTTCCAAGATTTATCTTCATTCAGGATATCATCAATTAAGGGTCAAAAAGAAGGATATACAAAATATGGCATTCTGTACAATGTGCAGACACTATGAATTTATAGTGATGTATTTTGGTCTTATTAATTCCCCCACTATCTTCATGGATCTAATGAATAGAGTCTTTAGAGAATAACTTGATCAATTTGTGGTAGTCTTTATAGTTGATATTCGTTTCTATTTTAAGAGAAAGGATGGACATGAATTCCACAAGATAATTGTACTACATACCTTGATAAATAAGATGATTTATGAGAAATTTACCATGTGTGAATTTTGGCTTCAGAATGTTTCAATTTGGGGTCACATAATCTCAAGATAAGGGGTATCTATAGATCCATCAAAAATAGAAGTTGTTGAAAGTTGGTCAAGATATAAAACAGTAACTAAGATCGCAATTTTTCTTATTTTGGATAGATATTATTGAGTTTTTGTTAATGATTATTCATAATTTTCTAATACACTCACCATGTTGACTCAAAAAGGAGTTAAGTTCATTTAGAAGGTGGAATGTGAAGAGAATTTCCAATATCTAAAATGAAGGTTAAACAGTGCACTTGTCCTCACACTACCTTGAAGTGGAGAAAGGTTTCGGATCAATATTGATGCATTCAAGAAGGGGATGGTATGTGTTCTCATGAGAAATGATATGGTGATAGATTATGCATTAGAGTAGTTAAAAATCCATGATCAAAAGAACCCAACTCATGATTTAGATTTAGCTGTAGTAATCTTTTCATTAAAGACATAGATGAATTATCTTTATGGTGAAAGGTTTGATATTTATACTGATCATAAAATTTTAAAGTATATGTTTCACAAAAAATGAGCATAATATGCACCAAATACAATGGTTGGAGTTGATTATAGATTATGATGACTCAACACATAACCACCTTGGGGAAGAGAATAAGGTGGAAGATGCTTTGAGTTGAAAAGACTATGATATCCTATCCATAATGAGGAAAAAAATATCCAATATTTATGGACTTTCAAAGGATGAATCTTGAAATATTAATGGAAGGGGGGATATAATCTTTATCAAATAAAATTTTGACCATATATACAAGTGATATTTAAGGAGGCGTAGAAGAATGATGAAGAGCTAAAAAAGAAGGTGAAAAACATTCCTGAATTCAACCTTAATTGTGATAAAATAATAAAGATTAGGAATATGGTTCGCATTCCTCCCATACCATAATTAAAAATGGATCTATTGAATGAGGATCATAGTTTTTCAATATATATTCACCCTAGAAGCACAAAGATGTAAAAGGACCTAAAAAGTATTTCAGATGGTATGGAATGAAAAGAGATGTAACCAAATATGGCTCTCGATGATTGGTGTTTTAGCACGTTAGCTCTAAGAGATAGAAGTCTTAGGGGATGTTACAACCACTACCCATATGAGAATGGAAATGGGAAAACATCACAATAGACTTTATTGTCAGACATCCAAAAACATATAATGTTCATAATGCTATAAGGGTTATAGTTGATCGCCTTACAAAGTCGGAACACTTGATTTCTATTTGAGAGGATTTCTATCTTGATCAGATTTCTAGGATATATGTAACGTAAGTGGAAATATTTCATGGAATACCACATTCCATTATATCTGATCGAGATCTGAGGTTTACCTAGAAGATCTGGATAAGTCTTCAGCAAGATATGGATATAGAGTTACATTTTATCACTTCTAACCATCCACATATATATGGTCTGTCAGAGAGGATAATTCAAACTCTATAAGACATGTTGAGTTCTTGCTCTTTGGATTCCATTGATGGTTGGGATCATCACCTACCTTTGGTGAAATTTTATTACAATAATAACTTTCACTCCAATATTCAGATGGCTCCTTATGAAGCCCTCTTTGGTATGTAGTACAGAACTCCAACATACTGAGATGAAGTCTGGGAATGAAAGTAGTTAGGACCTAATCTTCTTGAACGAATTGGATGAAAATTTCAGATATATTCAACAACACATAAGAGAATCTCAGAGTATAAAAAAATTATGCTAAGAACCAAAGAAAGGATCTAGAGTTTGAAGTGTGTGATAAGTTGTTACTACGAATATCTCCCTAGAAGTGATCAATGAGATTTAGAAAGAAGGGAATGATTATTCCTAGGTATATCGGTCTTTTTGAAATTTTGGATTGTGTTGGGAAGGTAGCTTACCGATTGGAACTTCCACCAAATCTATTTCCCGTTCATGATGCATTCCATGTATCTCTCTTAATAAACTACATACATGATCCTTCATATGTACTATGCTCAGAAGTCGAACCGTTGGAGCAAGATTTTTCTAATAAATAACAAACAATAGAGATTCTGGATCGCAGTGAAAAATTTCATCAAAACAAGACAACTCACTTGGTTAATGTTTTATAGAGGAACCACAAATTTGAAAAATCTAAATGGGAACTTTAGTATATGATTAGGGAGAGTTATCTTCCTCTTTTTGTTTCCAAGTGATGAATTTTGTGAGAGAAATTTAGTTTAAGGGGGTGTAAAATGTCACACATGGATGTTTTTATGAAATATTGTGTTCAAATAATTTTTTCTTAAATTTCTTTATTTATAAGAAATCAAGAGTTTAGAAGAACTACGAGACACCATTAATATAAAATTTTCATTATAGCCTATACTTTAGGTTAGAGAGAATATATAAAACTAAAATATGAAAATACACTGTGAATTCATTGGCTATCAATTATTTATGAAAAATATAACTAGATATTTTTATTATTGAGTGAATTAATTGTTTGTAATTAAATTAAAGATATCTATATGTGTTATATAATTAAAAAAATATTTATATATTCATTTAATGGTTATTTTTTCATAGGGTATGAATAAAACCCTATTTGATGTATAAAAACCAATTTTTTAAAGGTAAATTTTACACCATTGAATGGAGAACCCCTATTAAATTATGATTTTGACACATTAATGTTATTTATATTAAAAAATAGGAATTTAATTTTGAATTGGTATATAAAAATTTACTTTTTATGAATTTCTAATATTTTTTTATAACATTCATGTTTTAATGAATAGTAAAAACTTGCTAAATATTAATTGAAAATAAATTTTAACAATGAAATACTTTTTATGGTTGAATTATATTATTGAATGGTTTAAAAGTATAAATAGAAGAAAATACAATTTAATATAATTTAGGTCATTGGAATTAATTTTACATTAAATTCAGATTTAAAAATATATCAATATTTTGCAATATTTTAACTTTTAAAACCCATTTTCTCATTTCAACAACAGGATTAATTTTAATTAATTAAAGATACTTATTTGTTTTGAATTTTGAAAAATGGATTCAATATTTGGAATCAGTGGGTCCAAATTATGTAAATAAAATTATTTTATTTTTTGGCAATATGAAAATTATCTTTGGTAAATTTTATTAACACGGTAAAAGGGTAAATCTGGTAACTAAGGGTAAAAATAATATTATAAAATAACCATAAAACTTGTCTTAATATAATTAGATTGTTATTATTTTTTCTAAAACAATATTGGGTTGAAATGGTTTCCATTGAAACCCACTTGGATGAGAATAGTACATTTAATTTATTTTATTTAATGAAAAGTGAAATATGTCTCACTCGAACTTTTATAATTAAACTATTTTTAATATAAGGTTACATAAAAGATAAATTCAAATATAAATACTCATTTGAAATATAAAATCTTTTTATTTACCCTAGAAATTTATTTTTAATTTTTAGAAAATAAATAATTACCTTAACTATTTATACTTGGATGATTAAAAAATTAATCAACTTATGATAAATCAATAAAACAATTTTTATTAAATTATTAATAACAATTAAAAGTCCCAAAAATAACACCCAACATTATTTTTAGAGTATATATCAACCAAAACCATCCAAGGTTCAACTTATTGACCATTTTTAGGCTTATTGAAGAGATTATGACAGATATATTATTTTATTCCATGTGAATATAGATTTGTCACATTCCTCTTTTAAAAGAGTATAACATTTTTAATATTGGGGTTTTCAGAATAAAAAACAACTAAAATTATTCATCTGAAATATAATGTATTTATATTAAACATATTATTATTTTTTACTTATTATTCCTCAAATATGTATATTAAATAATTACACAATACTGATGTAGTTATTATTTTATTAATAAAGTTATCAAATAAATGTTATTAAAAATATTTTAAGAAATATAAATTGGGATAATTATTATGTAGAATGAATTTTCTAGATTACCTTGTCCCCATATGAATATAATAAAATATTTTTATCTAGTTTAACTTCTTATTTTAATATGTTTAGAAATCCATGAAACAAATTTTGTCAAAATTGGCACAATTGATATTTTGTAAAAATAAAGTATTCTTAATTATATGTAAATCATAAAATATTTTTAAAAATATATAATAATTAATATATGGTATAAAATGTTATAAATTTTTAATTTATAGTCTAATTTAATTCATATAATTAAATATTTCACCCTTTTAATATTAGAATATTTGTTACCCTAGTTAAAATTTAAATACAATAACTAAGTGTTAATTAAAATTATATTGCTTAAATTTAAATAAAAACATATAGAAAATTTATTGGATGATGATATTACAAACCTATCTCATCTAATATTCAAAATTAATACATTATTTAAGTTTTTATGTGGGTTTTTATTTTATTATAAATTAATATTATTGATATTTTCCAAAGTGCCCCTCACCTCAATTATAAAAGGTCACTTCAACCTTTAATTATTCACTTCATTTTGAGCCCCCAAGCTCAACCATCAACTAAATATTTCATTTATCAACTTCCCTAGAAACATTATAGAGGTTTTGGTATTATTAAAATACCAACTATAGTGCTTTAAGAGGAGATTTATATGAGGAAAATCGAAGAAGAGGTAATATCATTTACTGATTCTTTCCAACATCATTCTTCTTTTACTTCAACCTCGTGAGTTGTTTCATTATAATTTAATATATCCAATATTACTTGTATAATGAGATGTATTTATGATTATAAAATAGACATATTTCACCTTCTATCCATCTTAAAAAAATGAAATCACTCTGTGTACGTACATACAACTTACCGTCTCCACACCGTGGTGTAATCTGATTTTTACCACCACCATACAGGGATTGGTATAATGATTGAATTAATAAATATATATTATTAATATAAAATGATATTTTTTTATATATTATACACTATACACTTCAATACCTTTCTAAAATTATGGGAATGATATCCTGACTCGTGCGTATGTACGGCTTACCGTCTCCACAATGCGATGTGATTCATTTTACATAATCTTCATTAAAGCATGATTATATAAATGCATTTAATGAATATATATGATATATATTATAATAATAGCATTATTTAAAATATATAACAATAACCTAAAAAAGAGTAATAAAAACCTATCCGACAAAACATGAATAAGATCATAAAGCAGTTAATACCCGAATAATGAGTAACAATGATATGTTACTAAAAACAGATGAAAATACGCTCATAAATATTATCATAAAAATGATTATTATTAAGGAATAAATTATCAATATTATTTGTATCATTATATAGGAGGTTCAGATACATACAAATCATATTGTACCTAACGTAAGGGAAAACTTTGTAAATATCATTTTTATCCGAGATTTTTTATTCCTATGTATTTACTGGGGAATAATTATAATCCACATCCATGTCTCCATAATATGATTTTTAAAATATTCTTTATATCCTTCTATAATTTTTTTAATCCAATTTTACCCATTGGTGAGTTTTTAGTAAATCATATGAAGGGAATCATTTTCCTTTTTCTGTATGACATACTTTTTGACGTTTCTGGAAAAAGTATGAGAAGAATGATTTTTCAACTTTTACGACATGAACTGATTTTTACGTATTCATAATTCCTTATTTATATAATGATTACCTTAAAATATAACATGGTTACTTTCACAAAAAAAATTTATAATATAAAAAAAATCAAAATTATATTATCAAAATAATCTAAAGTGTTTAAGAAATGTTCAAAGGATATTTTCCTCATGAATTAAGCTTAAGTGTTTTATAAAAATTAATTTTCATCTAATATTACATTGGTTTATTTTTCTATACCTATTATTACTTTTATTTTATTGTGTTTATGGTGGAATTATTTTTATGAATTCCATTTATCTTATAAGAATTATGTTATGATGGAATGGATTTTAAGAAACCCTTTTTTGTTCCTTGGGTCATGTTATGGTAAATGGTTTCTATTTTGTGGAACAAGTAATAATGATTTCATTATGAAATGGGTGGGATTTATATCTTCTTATAATTAATTGGGTAAATATTTATATCTAATGAGATGTAAATTACTATAACGATAAGTAAATATGGTTCAGTAATACAGGGATGGAATGAGGAATGAACTTGGCTGAGTAATGGACTTTGTCCACTATGATGGTCTCGGAAATGAGCCTTGACTAATATGAAATGATTTTATATGATTATGTGTGTTGCACCTAAAATTACATGTCTTATGTTTTGACTATTAGGATTACATTTCACTTTTATGGTTTATCCCATGGAATGATATTATGATTTTTTATATGCAGGATAAGATTTTAAAATGTTATACTCTTAGGATTATGATGTGATTGATATTTCCCTTATTTACCATTACTATGCATTTGAGTTCACCCTTTCATATGTCTCTTTTCCCCAGGTCATGAAGAATGGTATTAGGTAGGATATGTAAACAAGGATCCGAGTTATACAGAAATAAGTTGGAGACAATGTAAATGATTTATTAACCAGTTTTTTATGGTTCCCAATTTATAAAGATACTAAACCTATACAGTCCTAAAATGGTTTTTGTTATGTTATGTAATAAATATTCTTCAATAATGATGTAAATATATATGTAAAGTATGGGTCATTATACATCCTATAATAATGATCAAACCATGTGTCAACATGTTCATTGGTTGATCCATGTTAATCATTGATTCTTGATATAGGGAAATAAAATCAAAAAAATGTTCTATACCTCGATTCAGATTAGTCATAGATGAAGGATTGTTGTCGGAAATGGCAGTGGTAAAGTTCCTTCGAATCTAGGTGTACTACTGATCATTGATCCATTATCTGTCGGTGTTCATTGCAAGGCATCTATCTCATTTCCTCAGAATAATTATGGGGTTATATCATAATTCTGAATTCCTGATAGAGTAATATTAAATGAAAAACAAAAACTGCATAAAAATAACTTTTTTAGTTAAATTATTAATGAAATTTACGTCCTTCTGATAACCTTCCACTAAATACCCACACTGACTAATTTTATTTTGCACCTAGTGTAAAACCACCATTCCAAACACAACAATGCATTCAGATATCTGATCTAGGCATCCATTTAAGAATTATTCCACAATTTCAAGAAAATCACTTGTGTACATTTTAAAAACTAAAAAAATCAACTAATTGTGATGGGTACACTAGGCCTCAAAATCACACTTTGTCTCGGCGCCTGGTCTCAGAATTTTCCCATATTAATTTATAAAAATAAAACCAAAAAATATGATTCATTACATATGGTAATTTAAAAAAACATCTTACAATATTTTTACCATAAATTTCTTGATTTTACCTCAAATGTGGAAATTAAAAATATAAAAAAAATTACTATTAATGCTGTCAAAAAATAAAAGAAAAATATTTAAAAAAAATATTGAACTAATGATTCCAAATTTCGAATCCATTTATAAAAACCAAAAAAATTATAAAATTAATTTAAAATTTATCACCTTTACGGAATGAGAAAAGATCAAAAAATTGAAATCTGTTTATATCCAAATCCAAGGTGAAATTTATTAAAATGAACTTAATTCTATTAAATTATATAAAATTGACCTATTTGTAGTTTTAAACCAATCAAAAATATAATTTATCACTGTAACTTCTCTAGAGGAAAAATATTCTTTTAATTAAAATCCATTATCTTTTACTATTTATCAACACATTAAACTTATTAGAAAAATATCATAATTTCAATAAAAGTTAATTCTGTATTTCCTATTTAAAAAAAATTTCATTTTTTAAAATATAATTCAAAAAAGTTCCAATAACTATATTTAAAATAAGTTCTTCGTTAAAAGGTAGTAAAATTGCATTTTATTAAAATATTTATTTTTGTATAAAATTGGATTTATTTTCATATCATGTGTATAAAACAAATAATATTTATATTAACAATAATATTGATCATATAATATATAAATTTCCTAATGTTTTTAATACTATTCATTCTCTCTGTTTTAATGGAGAGGTTATAAGAATATTTCATTATATGGTTAATCTAGGTGTTGGAGCATCATATTCTTTCTAAAAGATTAACATTAAAGAGTGGAAGAACATAAAATGTTGGGTTGTTATAGAAATAAACATCTGAATTATCTCACACTAGCCATTCCATACCATGAATGACATCGAATCCAGTAACCTCATGGCTAAAGAAATTCCATAAAAATAGTACCCACTTATGTTATTGGAACACTCCTAGAAATAGAATATACTTTTTGATAAAACCCCTAGTTGTTTTTTGATAGTCATAAAACCCCAAAACTACTCTATATTAAGGCCCATGTATTCTATAACTGTATTATATGTGATGTATTTTGATGAACCTATGTCAAACATGGAAGAAACTAAACTATAGGCTACCAAAATAGGACCTATAATTGTAGAAGGCCATGGAATCTTCTCCTCAGTTATATGATACAATGTATTGATATGGAATAAATTAGTGCCCTGATATACAACCTGAAGAACGTGGGAAGGTCTTCTCTACTATCATTGAACCTCGGATGTCTTACTACCTTAGCCACGACCACATTCTTGGCATAATCAACCAGTAGTAGAATTACTCTCATCCAAACATTAAGATACTTATCCAATTACAAAAAGTGGGCTTTGGAATATATCCCTTGTCCCAGGATATAGGACAGAATGTTCAAAAAAAAACATTTTGGGTGACCCATCCTACTACAAGCTTGGCACTCGATTGGGTTTCTCGTACACCTAGGATTTTTATGCCTTACCATGCCACACTGGCAACACAATGGAGAGATTTTGGTTTGTTTCAATGGGATGGAACTACCGCCATGTAAACCTTCAAAACAATTCTTCTTATCTCTAGATAAACTATCTCCCTTCCTGGTAGCTGAACCTCTCATGCTCACATTACAACCTTCCCCCATCTTTCGGTCTCTGATGAGGGCATGGTTCAATATCTCAAAAACTATATTCATCTGGAAAAAAATCCCCTACGATCATATGTCTTAGATAATCCCATCTTCAAAGCATTTGGAAATTGTAGAATCATCACTAATAAGGTTCAGTGAAAAAATTTAAAGCTCATTTAAACATGTTGAGTACTCCTTCACTAATATGGAAACCTTTTGTAAGTGCACAAACTCCATTCCATGGTCTGATCACAACATATAGTAGAAGAATTAATTGTAAAAGACTATTTAAAATATCACCTAGCCTATAATCTGATGACACCCAACCTAGGCAATGAAATAGAACTAGTGTTTATTATAATTGTGAAGCATGTTTGTAGTGATCTTTACCCTCATCTATAGAGGAATCCTCAAATTATCACATATCAATATCATGGACTCTAGCCAATATTCTACATCCTAAGGACCTCCATCCCTTGAAATTATGGGAGGACTATACTGCTTCAATTCTTGAGTTAGTTCTTCCATTATTTTTATAGGCCACATAGTACCCTGTACAGATTGTGTGAAGTGGAACAAACTATCATGAAACTGAGGATCGATACCCAGTGGAATATCTAGTGTAGGTTCCTTAGGTATCACTATAGAAGGTAATATTGGTGTCTTAGGACCCACCACCTCAAGATCACGGTATTTTCCACCCTCCTAGTATATAACATGTGTAATTGAAGGTATCATTGGTTGAAAATTATCCAAGTGCTTTCCAGAAAATAATTATTCGTAGATAGAGAATAGGGAATGCAGTAACAAATAGACACAAGCCTTCCTATAATGATTCACACCTATCAACCTACTGCTAAATCCTGGTCATGGTGATATGAAAGATCATGAAAAACCATAATAGAAAAATCCCACTACATGATACTAAGGATGGGTCTAGATTAAGGTCTCACCCAACACAACAGTGGTTTTCATATATGGAGTGTCAATCACATGGTATAGTGGAAAACGCCCTTTATATTGTAATTGTAATCCCCATTTATTGGTAACCATATCATTCTAATGATTTAATTTATTTATGTTAATTATTTTTTATGGATATAATTATCTCAATCCAGTTAAATCCACCACCATTATCAATTTATTGAGGACTATACTCTTTAAAATTGGGATGGTACGCCAATTAACTATGACTTGATATTTATTTCTAATATAAAGATGTAACGGGTCATGTATAATGGTTTTATTGAATGAACTACCATTCATGATTTATGGAAGTAATAACATTATAAATTATAATTGGAATTCCTCAACCAATTAAACTAATATGTTATCCTATATAACTAGTTGTTCATGGATCAAATGTGGCATAATTTTTTAATTAAAGTGTTATCATCAACATATATTGGAAAAAACAATTTAGATTGACATAGAAGCACTAATTATTCCAGTTATGTTTTCCATAAATGTAATGTTAGTACATTGTAATATATAATAATAAAGGAACTGACTAAAAGAACATGAAATACAAGAAATGAATTCAGATATATAAATATGTCCTGACATAATGCATTACATGTGTTTCCTCAATTACCTTGTTATATGCATGAGACAGTACCTCATTTATGTACTAGCACAAGGAATAGAAAAGACGTAATAATAACATATTAATAATAACAATATCATAAAACATGTTTGTCACCAAATTGTGAAATCATAACTATTATTACAATCAAACGGTACAAAATAAATAACCTACCCTTGCTATTTTGGGTTTCCCCAATACAGGTCTTAGCTACTCACAGACACATGATCATTAAAAACATTAAATAAATCCATGTATCATACAAAATACACAACTAGTAAGAAAAATGAAAATAAAAGTCTTATGATGCCACATTATAGTGTCCCTCCCTAGATTCCACTAAGAGGTACCCTGATACGGTTGGTCACAAAACCTCAATCATTCCTCCCCATATGGAAGAGGCTATAAAATAGTGGTGAGGCCCTATGGTTTGAATATGGGGACATTATACTCTCATGATTCAGAGTGTAACACATTAGTTATATGTAAACATAAGTAGTATAAATAGAATTATATTATAAGAAGAATAAATAATCATCCAAGAATAATAAATAAGTGGAAGCGTAATAATAAATCCTTAAAAAAATTAGGATGATGATCATGTCATGTAATTATAAAAAAAATATGATACTCGTGATACAAAGGAGCATCCATATAACACATGACATAATGAAATAAAAAACAAGTCAAAAGTGTAACCTACTACCATAAGAAACATAGGCTCCATCCTCTTCTCCCATACTCAATCCTGGTACTCAGAACCAAACATTATAAATTGAACACTTCCCTTAATCTACACATGAACCCATTAAGTCTTCTTGGGTTCCAAGGGTGAAAAAATTTTGTTGTGTGATATACATATTAATCCACGCCCAATGGTGTCTATATAAATCAAATCAGTGCCCATAAAATGAGTTGTGTTCCAATAATAATGAATGAATGTCATTAAATATATATATATATATATATATATATATATTAGAGTGGATTCCTCATATAATACCCGACCAATTCCACCTGAATAGTTCAAATATGGATGTATTTTAACCAAGGTGACCTATACAAGTATAGTATAAAATATAATGGGACATTATAAGTAATGTATCAAGATATGGCCCACGAACAAGAATGTGATTTTTCATGGCAGATGTGACATCTAATTGAATTAATTAAAATTCATTAATTTATATAAAAAGTCATATCTTGAATTTATATAAGTGGAATCTTGGGACCGTCTATGGAAAACCAAACCAAGGAACCCAATTATCGCACTATATGTGTATTAAATCTTCAATGTTTAGGGATTCCATCCAAGGAGATCCATAAAAGAAATCCCATGTATCACTCCCTACATAGAAAAGAGGTACTACCATGCCTCTAAGTCTGTCCCTAGTATCTCCCACAGGGGATTGAGTATCACATGGGGTCTGGTGTAAACATTTAGATAACAAGCCCATCTATGGTGTCTCCCATCGGGAACTAGTATGACTCACATAGAGGAATATAAAATGAAAGGGGAGCCCATTCAATGCAGACCTAGTATCTCTCCCAGTGTATAACCTGTCTTCAACACATAATATTTTCAAATAAAAATGAGATCTTTTATGGAAATCCCAAAATGGAAACATAGGTATCTTTCTCGGTATGACAAAAGTGTATCTCGTAATCATCATGATCTTAAATGATTTTTATGGTGTTTCATTTATAATACATTAATAACATAGGAAAAATTAATTAATTGAAGTAATGAAATTATGGAATGAAGTGTACAGAGACTATATCATTCCCTACCATTTCCCTTAATTAATTTCACATTTTCATGGTATCATTTATCACAAGGAATCACACACCTCAAAGGGGATTAAAAAAGTTAATGAAGAATGAATTTAGGCCTTTAATGGAAGGCTTGCCCATTAGGGTCTCTCAAGTCTAGTAAATACACCAAGGAGTTAATTATCCAATATATATGTAACGAACCGACCCCAAAATCCCAGAGTCGGTGCATTATTACGTAACATGGGCATGATCACAAAAGATAAATTATCAAAAGACTGATCAGTTTAGTAGCCTTGGAAGTAATAGATATATTCATAAGTTTTACATTACATTATAAAATGAAAAGCTACAACAACATTGTTTTCATACACAACACTCATATCCCCTCAAACTATCTCTACAGGTCAGTCATAAAATACTTCTTTATATCCTGGGAAAAATAAAACATAGAAAGGGGTGAGCTCAAATGCTTAGAAAGGATAAAAATATAGCATAAACTTTCATAAATAATCATAAAAATATAAGGCAATGTATAAGACTAAAAAAATAATTTAATCTTGAACTTCATCATAATATGGAAAAGATAAAATCAAATAATTCCATTCACTTATTCACATTGATATTCTACTAGTCAAATAGTCACATGAAATATCAATAGCCACTTTTATAATGATGGAATGCATAATTCCAGACTTCATAAACACATAGTCAAGGCCTTGTGCCAAGACTAAAAATAAGATTCTGTCAAATCCTCGTGCAAAGACACTAGTTTGTCTCGTGAGACTGACCAATGAATCTAGGAGCTATAGCAAGATCCACCTGTCACTTACTAAGTCCAATGAATTCCTTGTATTAAAAGGTTTAAACAAAAAAAAACATTCGTATTAAAACTAGCATACAAAATTTCAATACTTTATCCATAAACCATGAATGGTATAAAAATAGCACATCCACATTAAAACATAACTCATTCAATACAATATGGAAGATTTTATTATAATAATACAACCTCAATCGAGAATAATGAAGGATATTTACATAGATGAAGTTAATCATCAAAACTATTTAAGAGAAATATCCCCTTTTTCTTTAAAACATTTAAATGTCTCACAATTTATCAAGAATATGTTTAAAATATATTTTTGAATAATAGTGTTCCATATCACATTGAAATTTTAAAACTTCATTTAATTTTAATACATTAAGGTCCATATAAATAAAACCGTAAAACCATTTTTAAAACATGGACATTAATGAGAATGATCTAGAAGGATAAATTTTTAAAACATTTAAAATGATTTTTTAGTTAGAGTTCTTAACCAAATGAGAGACGCTTGAATAAAAATAATTAGGGTAATAACAAAATTATAATTTCATGAGAATAAAAGGATTCATGATATACTATGTCAAAGTATATTATATACACCAAATAAAAGTGGATTGGCACATAACAATAAAGAAGTCTCAATGGAATGTAAGATGTGATGAATTCTTTTATACAGACCATATCCTCAGGTTAAGGATAAATTAATGAAATAATTATGTGTGAAAAATATAAATACACTCAATATGATTGGATATTCAATGTAAATAAGTCATAGTACATTCACACATATTCTTGTAAAAACAACACCAATGACTTGGATGTTTAACTCAATGAATAGAGATTGAGATAAAATTACTCTTATCAAGTTTATATCGATGACTTGAGAATTTATCAATGGAGTTATTATGTGTATCAAATGTATATTGATTCAAAGGGGAGTAGAAATTACTACATAAGTAAATAAATAGTGATTTCACACATAATCTTGGGGTAATGTAATCAATGAAGTTTGCATAAAATCGAATGAGTGGAAATTAAAATTTGAAATTCCCTTATCGATTTGGTAAATTATGAAACATACACCCCATTATAGAAGGATCATCCAATTATTATGTAAATAAAAATAAATTAAAGTATATTACACAAAAAATACAACAATGGGTAGTACATACACCACCCAAAAGTTAGAAGTGGAAAATATAGCATGAATCTCACGAGAATAAAAGTGAGATGAACACCCCTTACATTTTACTTTTCCTTGGTCGAGGGTATGTTAACCTCTTCTATAATAGTTAAATCGTTGTTTTTAAGTTATAAAATAACTATATACATAAATATGATATCATATATGATCCTCTAATATTGCTTTGTTAATAATATTTTAGTAGTATCATCATTTCAGGTGTTTACAGATTCATTTTCCTTTGTATTCTTTGTTATGTGAGTAATATTTTATATGAATGATATGTATATTATAAATATCCAGATTTATATCAGGTATTGAAATATTATTTTTAATCATCAAATGAAATTTAGTCTTGAATGGATATGATGGGGGATGAATCTCATCGCGTTCGTGGAGACGTTAATCCGTACGTACGCACGCGAGACAATATCATTATTTTGATATTAAATTCGTATATAATTGGATGGGATATCATACATAAAGAATCATTATCATGTTATATTTCTTTTTGGCATCATTTATACTCATTATTATACTCATCCAAATGATGAAGTGTTTCAATAACAAACTACACCAGGATGTGAAGATGGTAAGCTGTACGTATGCATGTATGGTGACATGTCATTCATAAGATGGATAAAATAATGAATATTGTTGTACAATATTTATAATAAAATCATAGTATATATAATATACTGGATTTATTATTTTATAATATAAACAACAAATAAATAGGAAGTGTAAGAAGAAAAGAACATGAAAGAGGTGATGAAATATTTACCTCTTCTTCAGGTTCTTCCTTTCGATTTGATCAAAAGGGATCCTTAGGATGGATTTGTGACTAAATTAAATCCTATAAGATTAATGGAGGAGAGTTTGGAGGATATTTGGGAAGGTTTTGGCCGATACTAATGGCTTTTAAGGTGGGAATTTGAGAGAAGGGGAAGTTGCCTTTTATAAGAGGAGTGATGGGAACCTTTGGAAAAGATTGAACTATTATTTTATAATAAAATCATTTTCGGATTCTAATGGCCCCAAAATAAATTATTTAAAGTATATGTTAGGTATGGGTCTAAAAACACTTCAACCAAAAGGTTTTTGATAGGTTTGGGTCACTATATTAACTTTATATTTTAGATTTAACTCTTAGTTAAATAGTTTGAAATTTACCATATATCTTTGTATTTTTATATTATATGATTAATAATATTACTATAAACTTTCAAGAGAACCCCAAGTGGTTCATTTATGATATACATATAATTATATAAGTCTTTTTTCCAACCCTTAGATTTTGAGGATTATTATACAAACCCATAATATTGTATTTGTTTTAAAAACTCATTTATGAAAATTTAGACATTATATAACAATTGATTTTTTTTAAAGTCCTAAAAACATTTTTACTTAGAAATAAATAAATTTAATCAACCCTAACATGTCATATTAAACTATAAAATTAGTGGAATTTATTAAAACTGTCTAATTACATTTATTAGTATATTTATAATATGAATTATATTAATGTTTCATTATTAAGGTAATTAATGTGTCATCATTGTGTCATAAATAAATTAAAGTATTAAATGTCTAAAAATTATAAATAAAATATTATTATGTAGGAAATCTCTTTATATTTCTAATTAATATTTATAGTCGAATTTATCTTATGTATAACCCTATATTAAAAATGTTTTAGTTATTAAACTATGATTTTAACTCTTTTAACTCTTCTTTAAATAAAATAATAATAAATATCCTAATCTAATCCAAGTAGACCAAAGAGGATTATATTTTATTCCAAAGGTTTTTTTGGTTGAATTAAACTTATCAAATAGAACTAGGATATGTGTTATTTTAATAATAATATCATTTTTACCTTTAATTACCCTATTTACTTTTAACCGTGGTAAATAAATGTAAAAAGATACGATTCACCAAAAATTATTTTCATCTTATTGAACCACATTTTTCTTACGGATATCAACTGTGTCTCTTGGGTTTTTTAAATTATACTCCTAGAAGCGGTAAAATTATGTTTTATGCGAATTTGCTAATGCTCTTAAGAGGTGAGTAAAAGGCGGTAAAAAGTTCAATAAAACTTTATACATCTAATTTTATTATAAAATGAATCTAATGAATTATATAGAACTTAGATCGGTTTTATATATCTATTTTGAATTAAAATAATTTTAAATAAAATAAATATTTATTTAAATAAAAAATCAATTTTAAACTATAACGTAGTGTTTTTCACTATTCATCAAAAATTGAATGTTTTCAGAAAAATACCAAAAAATTACCCTAAGCTAATTTTAAAATTCCAAATTCAAAAAGGAATTCTATTTTACCAAATTAAAAACATATAAGTTGAATTAATTAATTTAAAATTAATTCTTGTTTTCAAAACCGAAAAGCGGGTTTTTAATAAGTAAAAACTATTAAAAGATTAACATGTGTTTATGTCAAATTTAAATGTGACATTTCTTATAATCTCCTAAATTATATTAAATAATAAAAAATATAATCTAATTATACTTCCAAAACATTAAAATAAAAAATTTAACACTATAAATTATTTTGATTAAAAATGTTTTTTTCAATTAAAATTTAGTATTTTTCAGTATTCCTCAATATATAAAAGTTATTATAAAAGTACAAAAAATTTATCCAAAATAAACTTTTTATGTCCCTATTATAAAAAATAATTTAATTTCATTAAATTGAATATATTAAAGTGTCAAATATTGGTTTTGAAAATTGTTTTCCATTAAAAGGTGGTAAAATTGCATTTTTTTGAAACATAATTCTTTTATCTGAAAAAATGAATTTGTTCCTATATTATGTTTAAGAAACAAATAATATGGATTCTAAAATTATATGGAGTATATAAAATTCAAAATTCAGTTAATATTATTCATAACTACATTTGAACGGCTAGTTTGGTAAGTCGTGGTGCACTCGAACATGATGTTGCATGTAGCGCAAGCTATTTAATTAAAGAAAACAACTTACTATGAAATCATGGGGTGTTACATTCTTCCTTTTGGAAATTACGTCCTCGAAATTTTAAAATTTGTGTTTTTAACTTCATTGAAAGTCCCACATCGGAAAAAATATTCAATAAAATTGCCTCTTTAAAAGAAAGAAAGAGAAGTACAAAGGTTACCCGAGATAACCCACACTAGGATTCTATATAGGAAAACATGGATATGGAAGATAAAATAAGTTTCATGTTCTGGTGGTGAGTGATAGAAAATATGATTAGGATAAAGTTAAGAACAATTAAATGACAAAATTCTGATGAGATAAATTTTCATTAGTTTCCTAGTAGAAAAAGTAAATGGATAAAGTTTTTTATTTTAAGTTCCATTTTGAAAATTTGAGGAATTTATTTATGATATTGACTAAGTACATAAAGAGATATACATACTTTTTAAGTAGAGTTTCATCCTTTAATAAATTTATACCACTAACTCATCTTTTTTTTCAAATGATGAGTATTCAAGATGACTTGGTAACACTTGAAGCACTAGAATGAACTTCTAGAGAATCACAAAATCCACAAAGGATAAACTATATATATTTACCTAGTCTTTAGAGATTAACCAAAACCAAAATGGTTAGTACAAGATCAGATGATCCCCAAAAGGATAATCCTTTAGTGAAAGAAATACTTATCTCAATTTCTAAAATTAAACCAAAAATACCCAAAGTTCAATAAATACCATTGAATAAACAATTGTCCTTAAAATCAATCAATATAATCCAAACTAATATTGAAACCCAAAACATAGAAGAATTTTATTACGCAGTCTTCCACGTTAAATTGTATTTACAAATGACATCGACTACTCTTAAAGTCACATACTTAAAAGTCATTAACCTAATCACATATTCTGTATGATAGGTTAATAATTTCCTTAAATGACCCAAATCTCTATAAATCTACAATAAAAAATAGATACAAATCCATTGTTACTCCTCCAATGAAATCCCATAGTATTTTATTTTCCTTAGGCATATAGTATTCCCAGCAGAGCGAACGTCTTCCAAAATAACATTTATCACTTAATCCTAAAATAATTTTCCTATACTAATGATATCTATTTTATAAGACATAAGATCCCAAATCAAATTATTATTGATCAATAAAATAATTTAACAAAAAATAGTTAGTCACACTAACCAGGGACTTCACGTAGTCCAGTGCTAGGCGATAAATCTCAATCACACTATGGTTGTGGGTTCGATTCCTACAGCTTTGTATGATGTGACAGGTTGTCACATGGTTTGTGTGTTGTCCTTTTTCAAAAACTATATTTTATAATGTTCCAAAAATGAGATAAATTCCTAAAAATAACTATAACATAATTTCACCACAAATGTTATCTCATACAACACATTTTCATCCCAAAATTTAATAACATGTAATTGCCTCAAATTAATGGATCATACAAACCCAAATGGTTATTTATAACTATATCAACAATAGAAAACACAATTCTCCATAAAATATAATTTTCACATAATAAACTGCAGGGTTACACATAAGAGAAAAGTCCTCCAAAGTAATCCCATCAACAAAGAGCACTAATAATTTTAAACATTTGACCATCCATTTATTTCCACATAAGTTCTTCCTTGACCAAGGGGCTATCCTATAGAATAGGGAATTCACTCAGGTAATTCCCAGGTCCCCTACATTTACCACTAATGACTGTAAATGGATTCTTGGGATCATTTTTATTTTCTTCTATAGTACACTTCATTTTTCCTCATCAATTCTTTATTTTATGTGCTTCTTTCCCACACATAAAGCATTTATTTCTTCCATTAAGACACTTCCCTAGGTGTCTCCTCCCATATTTCTTGCATAACAGAAATTGAGTTTCTTTTCTCCATGCTCTCCAATGTAGGAGTTCTTATCATTCACCGCCTTTCTCATCTTTGTTTAGTTTGGGAGTTTGTTAATATATACATTGTTGATCATATTTTTGGAAAACTGATTCGGCATGAACAAGATATCTCTTAAACCTATCAACATTCCATTCTGTTTCTAATTTCTTCAATTGTGCCCACCTTGTACACCATGATCAATGTTACTATGAATTCCTTAGAATCCAGCCATTGACTAACTCAAGAAAGCAGAGTGTGAGTCATAAAATTATTTATAGAATATCTTAACATCTTATTTTAAATCTAAAACACCTTAGTATTAACAATGGTTATTTATTATCATCTTATATTAAAATCCTTCAAATTGGTTTGTAAAGAAAATTTGAATTATCCGAAGCATATCCCTCGGGAGTGTTGTAACCAAGAGTGAAGCAAGGCCCGTTGTCGTGCACCAGTTCCCGTTCGAGTCTAGCTCAAAGCGGTGTTTTCGAGTTCTACCCCTAGGTACATCTGTGCCAGATCTGCCTCTACCTGCTTGTATCCAGACATGGATCTATTTCTTGGAAAACTCAAAAAATCTCTACAATACCAAAATTATAGGATGTTCTTTTATACTAATCCTCAAAGTCTGTCTTAGGGCTATGTGCTATAATCAGAGTTTATTTAAATCTAGTTTCCTAGGTCTGTAATAATCTTCTATGATACCAACTGTAACGCCCCGACCACAGAAGCCCAGAGTCGGTGCATTATTAAATATCATTAGCATGATCACAAAAGATCAAGTCTCAAAAGACCGATCAGTTTAGTAGCCTTGGAAGTACTATATACATTCATACGTTTTCCATTACATTATAAAATGAAAAGCTACAACAACATTGTTTCCATAGAACACACTCATATCCCCTCATAATATCCCTGAAGGTCAGTCATAAAATAAATCTTCACATTCTGGAAAAAATAAAACCTACAAAGGGGTGAACTCAAATTTTCAAAAAGGATAATAATATAGCGGAACATTCATAAATATGTATAAACATTTGATACAATCTATAAGACTAAAAAAATCCTTTTAAACTTGAACTTCATCATAATAAGGAAAAGATAAAATCAAATAATTTAATTTACTTATTCACATGGATATTCAACTAGTCAAATAATCACATGCAATATCAATAGCCACTTTTATAATGATGGAATGCATAATGCCAGACTTCATAACCACATAGTCAAGGCCTTGTACCAAGACTAAAAAAAATATTTTGTCAAGGCCTTGTTCCAAGACACTAGTTTGTCTCATGAGACCTATGGATGCATCGAGAAGTTATATCTGGCTCTACCCGTCACTTACTAAGTCCAATTTATTCCTCAAATGAAAAGGTTTAAACATAACATAAACATTCGTATTAAAACTAGTATACAAAATGTCAATAATTTATCCATAAACTATGAATGGTATAAAAATGACACATCCATAGTCAAACATAACTCATTCAATAGAATATAAAATATTTTATTATAATAAATCTACCCCAATCAAGAATAATTAAGGATATTGATATAGATTATGTTAATCATCAAAAACTATTTGAGTGAAATATCCCCTTTTTAATTAAAACTTTTAAAAGTATCAAAATTTATCAAGAAGCTGTTTAAAATAGATTATTGAATCATAATGTCCCATACCACTTTAAAACATTTAAATTTAGTTTTAATTTTAAAACATTAATGTCCAAATATATAAAAACTTAAAACCATTTCTAAAATATGGACATTAATGAGAATGATTTAGAAGAATTAATTTTCAAAACATTTAAAATGATATTTTAGTTAGAGTTCCTAACCAAATGAGAGACGCTTGAATAAAAATAATTGGGGTAATAAAAACATTATAATTTCATGAGAATAAAGGGATTAAATATATACTATTTCAAAGTATATTATATACACCAAATAAAAGTGGATTGGCGCATCACAACAAAGAAGTCTCAATGGAATGTAAGATGGGATGAATTCCTTTATAAAAACTATATCCTTAGGTTAAGGAAAAATCAATGAAATAATTATGTATGAAAAATATAAATACACTCAATATGATTGGATATTCAGTGTAAATCAATCATAGGACATTCACACATATTCTCGTAAAAACGACACCACTGACTTGGATGTTTAACTCAATGAATAGAGATTGAGACAAAATTACTCTTATAAAGTTTATATTGATGACTTGAGAATTTATCAATGGAGTGATTATGTGTATCAAATGTATATCGACGCAAAGGGGAGTAGAAATTACTACATAAGTAAATAAATAGTAATTTCACACGTAATATTGGTGTAAAGTAATCAATGAAGTTTGCGTGAAACCGAATGAGGGAAATTGAAATTTGAAATTTCCTTATCAATTTGTTAACTTACGAAACATACACCCCATGAAAGAAGTATTATCCAATTATTATGTAAATACCCATAAATTAAAGTATATGACAAAAACAGTACAATCATGGGTAGTACATACACCACACAAAAGGTAGCATTGGAAAATATAGCATGAATGTCACGGGAATAAAAGTGAGATGAAAACCCACTACCTTGATCTTTTCCTTGGTCAAGGGTACGTTAACCTCCTGTATAATAGTTAAATAATTTTTATTAAATTATAAAATAACTATATACAAAAAAATGATATCATATATGATCCTCTAATATTGATTTGTTAAAAATATTTTAGTAGTGTCATCGTTTCGTGTGTTAACTGATTAGTTTTCCTTTATATTCTTTGTTATGTGAGTCATATTTTTTATGGATGGGATGCATATTATTCATATCCAAAATTCTATAAAGTCTTTAAACATTATTTTTAATCATAAAATGAAAAATATTCTTTAATGGATACGATGGGGAATGAATCTCATCGCGTTCATGAAGAAAGTAATCTGTATGTACGAACGAGCGACAATATCATTCTTTTGATATTAAACTCTTATATAATTTGATGTAATATCAAATATAAAGAATAATTATCATGTTATATTTATTATTGGCATTATTTGTACTCATTATTATATCCATCCAAGTGATTAAGTGTTTAAATAACAAACTACACCACGACGTGAAGATGGTAAGCCGTACGTACACACGTATGATGACATGTCATTCATAGGTTGGATAAAATAATGAATATTTTTGTACCATATTTATAATAACATTAAAATATAAAGAATATTCTGGATTTTCTTATTTTATAATATAAACAAAAAATAAAGAGGAAGTGGAAGAAGAAAATAACTTGAAAGAGGTGATGAAATATTTACCTCTTCTTCTAGTTCTTTTTTTTTATTCGATAAAAAGGGATCCATATGTTGTCTTTGTGACTAAATTAGGGCCTCTAAGATGAAGTTAGGAGAGTTGGGAGGATATTGGGGAAGGTATTGTCTTAGAATAATGGCATTTAAGGTGTGAATTTGAGAGAAGGGTAAGTGTCCTTTTATAAGAGGAGTGAGGGGCGCCTTAGGAAAAGATTGAACTATTATTTTATAATAAAATAATTTTCGGTTTCTAATGGCTCTAAAATATATTATTTAAAGTCTAAGGTGGGTATCCGTTGATAAAAACTTCAACCAATAGGTTTTAGATAGTTTTGGGTCACTATATTAACATTATCTTTTAGATTTATCTCATAGTTAAATAGTTTTACCATTACCGTGTCTCTTTGTATTTTTATATTATATGGTTAATAAACATACTATAAACTTCCAATAGAACCAAAAGTGGTTCATTAATGATACACCTATAATTATTTAAGTCTTTTGGCCAAACCATATATTTCTATGATTATTACATCAATCAATAAATTTTTATTTTTTTAATAAACTCATTTATGTCAATTTTGACATTATTTTATAATTTATTTTTCTTAAAGTCCTAACAACTTTTTTACTTCTAAATAAATACATTTAATAAACCATAACATGTCCTATTAACCTAGAAAATTAGTATAATTTATAAAAAGTCTCAATTTATATTTATTTGGATATTTATAATATCAATTATTTCAATATTTCATTATTAAGGTAATTACTATGTCATCATTGTGTCATAAATAAATTAAATTATTTAATGTCTAAAAATTTTAAATAAAATATAATTATGTCAGAAATATTTTTAGATTTCTAATTAATATTTATATTTGAATTTATCTAAATTATAACCCTATATTAAAAATGTTTTAGTTATTGAACATTGATTTTAACTCTTTTAACTCTTCTTTAAATAAAATAATAATAAATATCCTAATCTAATCCGAGTGGACCAAAGTGGTTCATATATTATTTATAAGGTTGTTTTTTGTTTAATTACACTTATAAAATAGTATTATAACATGTGTTAGGGTAATAATAATATCATTTTACCTTTAATTACACTATTTACTTTTAATAGTGGTAAATAAAATTAAAAGGATAATATTCACCAAAAATTATTTTCATCTTATTGAACCACATTTTTCTTACTTATATCAATCGTGTCTCTCAGATTTTTGAAATTCCTCTCATAGAAGCAGTAAAATTATGTTTTATGCGAATTTGCAAATGCTCCTAGGGGGTGGGTAAAAGACAGTAAAAAGTTCAATAAATTTTTATACATCTAATTTTATTATAAAATGACTCCAATGAATTATATTGAACTTATATAGGTTTTAAATATTTATTTTAAATTAAAATAAATTAAAATAAAATAAATAATTATTTAAATAAAAAGTCGGTTTTAAACTATAATGCAGTGTTTTTCACTATTTATCAAAAATTGAATGTTTTTAGAAAAATACCAAAAATTTACCAAAATATAATTTTGATATTTAAAATTCAAAAATGAATTCTATTTTACCAAATTAAAAACATATAAGTTGCACTAATTAATTTAAAATTAATTCGTGTTGTCAAAACAGAAATGCGAGTTTTTAAAAAGTTAAAACTATCAAAAGATTGATATGTGTTTATGTCAAATTTAAATGTGAAATTACTTATAATCACCTATATTATATTAAATGAAAAAATAATCTAATTATACTTCCAAACCATTAAAATACATAATTTAACACTATAAAATATTTCGATTAAAAAAGTTGTTTTTAGTTAAAATTTAGTATTTTTCAGTATTCATTAAAATATTAAAGTTATTAGAAAAGTACCAAAAATTTATCCAAAATAAATTTTTATGTCCTGATTCTAAATAGGAATTTCATTTCATTAAATTGAATATATTAATGTGTCAATAATGGGTTTTAAAATGGTTTTCCACTAAAATGTGGTAAAATTGCATTTTTTGAAAAATACACCTTTTATCTGAAAAAAATGAATTTGTTCTTATATTATATCTATGAAACAAACAATAAAGATTATAAAATTATATGGAGTATATAAAACTCAATATTAAGTTAATGCTATTCATAACTGCTTTGGAACAGCTAGTTTGGTATGTCATGGTGCGCTCGAACACGATATTGACTGTAACACAAGCTATTGAATAAAATAAAATATATTACTATGAAATCTTGGGGTGTTACATTATTCCCCCCATTTTTAAATTGAGTCCTCATAATTTTAAAATTGGACTTGGGAACTTCATTTAAAGTCCCACATCGGAAAAAGATTCAATAAAACTATCTCTTTAAAAGAAAGAAAGAGAAGTACAAAGGTCACCCGAGATAACCCACACTAAGATTACATGTAGGAAAACATGGATATGGAAGATAAAATAAGTTTCAAGTTCTGGTGGAGAGTGATAGAAAACATTATTAAGAGAAAGTTAACAATAAGTAAACCCCAAACCTGTGATGATATAAATGTTCATTAGTTTCCTAGTAACAAAAGTAAACAGATAATGTTTTTTATTTTAAGTTTCATTTCTTAGAGTTGAGGAATTTATTTATGAGATTGACTAATTACATAAAGAGATATACTTACTTTTTAAGTAGAGTTTCATCCGTTAATAAATTTCTACCACTAACACATCTTTTTTTTCAAACGATGAGTATTCAAGACGACTTTGTCACACCTGAAGTGCTAGAATCAACTTCTAGAGAATCACATAATCCAAAAAGGATAAACTATATATATTTACTGTGTATATAGAGATTAAACAAAACCAAAATGGTTAGTACAAGATCAGATTATCCCCAAAAAGTATAATCCTTTAGAGAAAGATATACTTATATTAATTTCTAAAATTAAACCAACAATACCCAAAGTTCAATAAATACCATTAAATAAGCAATTATCCTTAAAATCCATCAATATAATAAAAACTAATATTGGAACCCAAAACATAAAATAAATTGATCACGCAGTCTTCCACATTAAATTTTATTTACAAATAACATTGACTTCTCTTAAAGTCACATACTTAAAATTAATTAACCTAATCACATATTCTCTATGATAGGCTAATCATTTAAATAAATAACCCAAATTTCTATAATCCACAATAAAAACATAGATAAAAAAATACCATTACTTCTCAAATGAAATCCCATAGTATTCTATTTTCCTTAGGCATACAGTATTCCCAACAGAGTGAACGTCTTCCAAAATAACATTTATCTCTTAATCCTCAAATCAGTTTCCTATACGAAGGATATCCATTTCATAAGACATAAGATCCCAAATAAACTTATTATTGATCAATAAAATCATTTAACTAAAAATAATTAGTCACACTAATCGGGGACTTCACATAGTCCAGTGGTAAGAGATAAATCCAAATCGCACTATGGTTGTGGGTTGGATTCTTGCAGCTTTTTCCGATGCGACGGGTTGTCACACGGTCTGTGTGTTGTCCTTTTTAAAAAAATATTTTATAACATTCCCAAAATGAGATATATTCCTCAAAATAACTATAACATAATTTCACCACAAATGTTATCGTATACGTCACATTTTCATCCCAAAATTTAATAACATGTAATTACCTCAAATTCATGGATAATATAAACCCAAATGGTTATTTATAACTATATCAACAATAAGAAACACAATTATTCCTAAAATATCATTTTCCCATAATAAACTTCAGGGTTACACATAAGAGAAAAGTCTTCCAAAGTAATCACATAAACAAAGAGCACTAATACTTTTAAACATTTGACCATCCATTTATTTCTGCATAAGTTCTTCCTTGACCAAGGGGTTATCCTATAGAATAGGTCATTTACTCGGGTAATTCCTAGGTCCCCTACATTTACGAAAAATGTCTATAAATGGAATCTTGGGATCATTTTTATTTTCTTCCATAGTAATCTTCATTTTTCCTTGGCAATTCTTTACTTTATGTCCTTTCCCACACATAAAGCATTTATTTCTTCCATTAAGACACTTCCCTAGGTGTCTCCTTCCACATTTCCTGCATGATGGAAATTGAGCTTTCTTTTCTCCATGGACTCCAATGCTGGAGCTCTTATCATTCACCAACTTTTGAGTCTGAGAGTTTGTTAATATATATGGTGTTGAACATATTTTTGAAAAACTGATTTGGCGTGAACACTATATCTCTTACACCTATCAACATTACATTCTGTTGCTCAATTCCTCCGTCGTTCCCACCTGGTACACCATGTTCAATGTTACTATGACTTCCTTGGAATCCAGCCATTGACTAACACAAGAAAGCATAGTGCGAGTCATAAAATCATTTAGATTATATCATAACATCTTATTTTCAATCTAAAACACCTTAGGATTAACTATGTTTATTTATTCTCATCTTATATTAAAATCCTTCAAATCGGTTTGCTAAGAAAATCTGAATTATCCTAAGCATTTCCCCCAGGAGTGTCATAACTAAGAGTGAAGCAAGGCCCATTGTCATGCACCAGTTCCCGTTTGAGTCTAGCTCAAAGCGTTGTTTTCGGGTTCTACCCCTAGGTACATCTTTTCCAGAACTACCTCTAACACCTCATATCCAGATAGGGATGTATGGCTTGGAAAAATCACAAAATCTCTACAATACCAAAATTTTGGAATTTCTTCTATAATAATACTAAAATTCTATCTTAGGGCAATGTGCTCTAATAAGATTTTATCAAAATCTAGATTCCACGTTCTGTACTAAACTTCCTCTAATACCAACTGTAACGCCCTGACCCCAGAAGCCCAGAGTCGGTGCATTTTTATGTATCATTGGCATGATCTATAAAGATAAAGTCTCAAAATACCGATCAGTTTAGTAGCCTTGGAAGTACTATATACATTCATAAGTTTTACATTGCATTATAAAATGAAAATATACAACATAATTGTTTCCATAGACCACACTCATTTCCCCTCAGACTATCCCTACAGGTCAGTCATAAAATACTTCTTTACATCCTGTGAAAAATAAAACATAGAAAGTGGTGAGATCAAGTGCTCAGTAAGGATAACAATATAGAGGAAACATTCATAAATAATCATAAACATTTAAGACAATGTATAAGACTAAAACAAAATACTTTTAAACTTGAACTTCAGCATAATATAGAAAAATAAAATCAAATAATTCCATTTCATAATTGACATGGATATTCAACGAGTCGAATAATCACATGAAATATCATAGCCACATTCATAATGATGGAATTCATAATGCCAGACTTCATAACCACATAGTCAAGGCCTTGTGCCAATATTACAAATAAGATTTTGTCAAGGCCTTGTGCCAAGACACTAGTTTGTCTCATGAGACTTTCCATTTAATTGAGGCATTGTTGCATGCTCCACCCATCACTTAATAAGTCCAATTCATTCCTCATATGAAAAGGTTTAAACATAACATAATCATTCGTATTAAAACTAGCATATGAAATGTCAATACTTTATCCATAAACCCTGAATGGTATAAAAATAACACTTCAACAGTCAAACATAACTCATTCAATACAATATGAAATATTTTATTATAATAAATCAACCTCAATTGAGTATAATGAAGGATATCGACATAGATGAAGTTAATCATCAAAACAATTTGAGAGGAATATCCTTTTTTTCATTAAAACATTTAAAAGTCTAATAATTTATCAACAATATGTTTAAAATAGTCTTTTGAATCATAATGTCTCATAACACATTGAAACATTTAAAAGGAATTTTAATTTTAAAACATTAATGTCCATATAAATAAAAACATAACACCATTTTTAAAACATGGAAATTAATGATAATGATTTAGAAGAATAAATTTTTAAAATATTTAAAATGATATTTTAGTTAGATTTCCTAACCAAATGAGAGTTGCATGAATACATATAATTGTGGTAATAAAATAATAATAATTACATGAGAATAAAGGGATTCATGATATACTATGTCAAAGTATATTATATACACCAAATAAAAGTGGATTGGATTATAACAACAAAGAAGTCTCAATGGATCATAAGATGGGATGAATTCCTTTATAAAGACCATATCCTTAGATTAAGGATAAATCAATGAAATAATTATGTGTGAAAAATATTAATACACTCAATATGATTGGATATTCAGTGTAATTAAATCAGAGTACCTTCACACATATTCTTGTAAAAACAACACCAATGACTTGGATGTTTAACTCAATGAATAGAAATTGTGTTAAAATTACTCTTATCAATTTTATATCGATTACTTCAGAATTTAACAATAGATTGATTATATGTATCAAAATATATATCCATGAAAAGGGGAGTGTAAATTACTACATAAGTAAATAAATAGTGATTTCACTCATAATCTTGGGGTAAAGTAATCAATGAAGTCTGCATAAAACTGAATGAGTGGAAATTGAAATTTGAAATCCCCTTATTGATTTGGTACTTTATGAATCATACACCCCATGAAAGAAGGATCATACAATGATTATTTAAATACCCATTAATTAAATTATATTAGACTGAAAATACTATCATTGGTAGTACATACACCACACCATAGGTAGCGGTGGAAAATATAGCATGAATCTCATGGGAATAAAAGTGAGATGAAAACCACTTACCTTATACATTTCCTTGGTCTAGGGTAAGTTAACCTCCTATATAATAGTTAAATAATTGTTACTAAATTATACAGGAACTATATACATAAATAATATATCATATATTATCCTCTAATATTACTTTGTTAATAATATTTTAGTACTATCATCGTTTTTGGTGTTAACTGATTCGATTTCCATTATATTATTTGTTATGTGAGACATATTTGTTATGGATGGGATATATCTTATTCATATCCAGAATTATATCAAGTCTATAAACATTATTTTTTATCATCAAATTAAAATTATTCTTGAATAGATACGATGGGGAATTAATCTCATCGCATTCGTGGAGACGGTAATCTGCACGTACGCACGAGCAACAATATCATTCATTTGATATTAAAATCGTATATAACTAGATCTAATATCATATATAAATAATCGTTATCATGTTATATTTATTATTTTCATCATTTATACTCATTATTATACCCATCCAAATGATGAAGTGTTTGAATAACAAACTACGCCACGGCGTGGAGATGGTAAGCCGTACGTACGCAAGTATGGTGACATTTCATTTATAGGGTGGATAAAATAATGAATATGGTTGTACCATATTAATAATAACATCACAGTATATATAATATATTGGATTTATTATTTTATAATAGAAACAACCAAGAAAGAGGAATTTGAAGAAGAAAAGAAATTGAAAGAGTTGATGAAATATTTACCTCTTCTTCGGGTTCTTCCTTTTAATTTGTTCAATAGGGGTCCTTAGGTTTGATTTATGACTAAAGTAAGGCCTCTGGGATAAAGGGAGGAGAGTTGGGAGGATATTTAGGGTGGGGTTGTCTGAGCCTAATGGCTTTGAAGGTGTGAATTTGAGGGAAGGTGAAGTGCCCTTTTATAAGAGTAGTGAGGGGCACCTTAAGAAAAGGTTGAAATATTATTTTATAATAAAATCATTTTCGTTTTATAATGGCTCCAAAATAAATTATATAAATGATAATGTGGGGATGGGTTGAAAACCACTCAAACAGTAGGTTTTAGACAGGTTTTGGCCACTATATTAACTTTATCTTTTAGATATAACTCTTAGTTAAATAGTTTGACATTTACCATGTCTCTTTATATTTTTATATTATATGGTTAATAAACTCACTATAAACTTCTAAAAGAACCCCAAGTGGTTCATTAATGATGCACCTATCATTATATAAGTCTTTTGGCCGAAAATTAGATTTTTAGGATTATTATATCAACCAATAATATTTTATTGTTTTTAAAAAACCCATTTATGTCAATTTTGACATTATTTAATAATTTATTTTTGATAAAGTCCTTAAAACTTAATTACTTAAAAATAAATACATTTAATAAACCCTAAAATTTCATATTAAACTATAAAATTAGTAGAATTTATTAAAATTCTCAAATTACATTTATTTGGATATTTATAATATTAATTATTTTAATATTTCATTATTAATGTAATTACATTGTCATCATTGCGTCATTAATAAATTAAATTATTTAATGTCTAAAAATTATAAATAAAATATACTTATGTATGAAATATTTTTATATTTATAATTAATATTTATAGTCTAATTTATCTTAAGTATAAGCTTATATTAAAAATGTTTTAGTTATTAAACATTGATTTTAACTCTTTTAACTCTTCTTTAAATAAAATAAAAATAAATGTCATAATCGAATCCAAGTAGACCAAATAGGTTCATATTTTATTCCGAACTTTGACTTTGGTTGAATTATACTTATCCAATTGAATTAGGACATGAGTTAGGGTAACAAAAATATCATTTTTACCCTTAATTACCCTATTTACTTTTAACCATGGTAAATAAAAGTAAAAAGATATTATTCACCAAAAATGATTTTCATCATATTGAACCATGTTTTTCTTACTAATATCAACAGTGTCTCTTGTATTTTTGAAATTTAACTCACAGAAGCGGTAAAATTACGTTTTATGAGAATTTGCAAATACTCCTAGAAGGTGTGTAAAAGACGGTAAAAAGTTCAAAAAAAATTTATACATCTAATTTTATTATAAAATGAATCCAATTAATTATATTTAAATTATATAGGTATTATATATCTATTTTGACTTAAAAAAATATAAATAAAATAAATAATTATTTTAATGAAAAGTCAGTTTTAAACTATAACGTAGTGTTTTTCACTATTCATCAATAATTGAATGTTTTCAGAAAAAAAAACCAAAAAATTATCGTAAGCTAATTTTGATATTCTGAATTCAAAAATGAATTCTATTTTTCCAAATTAAAAATATATAAGTTTCATTAATGAATTTAAAATTAATTCCTGTTGTCAAAACTGAAAAGCAGTTTTCGAAAAACGTAAAAACTATCAAAAGATTGACATGTGTTTATATCAAATATAAATGTGAAATTACTTATAATAACCTAAATTGTATTAAATGATAAATATATAATCTGATTATACTCCCAAACCATTCAAATACATAATTTAACACTATAAATTATTTTGATTAAAAAAGTTGTTTTCAATTAAAATTTAGTATCTTTCAGTATTTATCAAAATATAAATGTTATTAGAAAAGTACCAGAATTTTATCCAAAATAAATTTTAATGTCCCTATTCTAAAGATTTATTTAATTTTATTAAATTGAATATTTTAAAGCCTCAAATATTATTTTTAAAAAGGTTTTTACATTAAAAGTTGGTAAAATTGAATTTTTTGAAAAATACTTCTTTAATCTGAAAAAATGAATTTGTTCTTATATTATGTCTAATAAATACATAATATGGATTCTAAAACTATGTGGCGTATATAAAATTTAAAATCCAGTTAAAAATATTCATAAATACTTTTTAACGGCTATTTTGGTAAGTCATGGTACGCTTGAACTCGTTGTTGCCTGTAGGGAAAGCTATTGAATTAAAGAAAATAGCATACTATGAAATCTTGGGGTGTTACAATATAGGTAAATAAATGGTGTAGAAAACCATTTAATTTAATTTATTACACATTCTAGAGACATCTCTAGAAATTTCTGGCACGTGATACAATGGTGTAAGATATAAATGAAACTAAACATGAGGGAAAACTAATAGGGTAACTACCTTAGGAACGTAGAAATATCCTCATACAGTGTAGACCATTAACGAAATATTGAATGGTATAAATTTGATGAATAAAGAAATGACAAGAAAATTTTTCATATTAGCTTGTATAAAAAATAACATAGAATATATGGAGGTGAACTAATAATATAAGGTGGTGGAGTGTAGACCATACCTAGAGGAATCTAACGCACCTAACAGTGATGAAAATGGAGTTTGGATGGAAGAGGAATATGGATTCCTATCTTAGTCATGGAGGATGTCTCTCACATGACTCCCCTTATACATGGGAGAAAACAGAGGAATATTTAAAATCATCCCTTTCTTATTTTAAATAAAACATTCCTAGGAATTTACATGGTTTGTAAGTGCATTAAACATCATGTATTTCTTGAGCTATCCCTACTAGGGAAAATTCTCCACACATCATGAAAGGTGGTCTGGTAGCCAAATACAGATCTACTATTTAATACACATGAAATAATTAAATTAACATCATTTATTTGGTCTACATCCATGTTCCATCCCACCCACTACCTTCTTTCCATAAATGAACCAATCATCCCTTAGGTGCAGTTTCTAGGTTTAACCAAAACTAAAAATAAAATGCACCTCATTGAAAATAGGAGAAATTACAATAATAACTATTTATAGTATAAAAAATAATGATAAGGTCACATCAAAAATAATCCCTTAAACCAGTTAGTACCCTTTTCCTATAATACTTTCCATGTTTATTAAAACCCCCTCTATTTCATTAAACGTGTTTGTAAACATCCACCTTTTCTGATAATTTTTTAGGTTTTTGTATCAATTACCCAGATTTATTATTATAGATATAATATAATTATTCACTCATAATTTAAATATTTTATTGATTTTATAGAGGCCTTATCACATCTCTATGTTTAACTTCATATATCAATGAGTTATGTGTTATTATTCTCAAAGCTCATTTAGTGTGGATGTGTTTTCCTTATTCTCTAAAAATGATTTACACTAAAAAAAACCATTCCCAAACAGGAATGAATCAAATATGGTTTTTATTAAATACATTAAATTTTTGAATCACTATGTTTAATGTACACTTCTTATTAATGGTCATCCATTTAGAAACTTCACCGTACTTCTAAAAAACTAGTACATCATAATAAATTATGGAACATGATTCTTGGTATGTGTTTCCATTCATAGTGTGTTCCAACTAATTAAAATAAATTGTATCAAAAATAGTACATGTATTTAGATTATAATAGTTGTATCCTCATACAATTTTAGAAAATCCTAGGAAGATGCAATCATCTCCACACTATTGAAATTTCCTATTTATTACCTTGTGCATTGATAATACATGGTTTTTCAAAAATAAATAAATTTACCAAACATAGGGGCATTATATAATTTAGTTCATAAAATATAATATTTTAATTTTATTGATTAAATTAATGATTTTTAATGTAAACCATGGAAAAAAATTATTTTCCCTTAAAATATTGAGAATTATTAGGCTTGATTGACATTTTATTATCCCCTTCAATGATAATTTGATTCCACCTTTCAAAAGCAACATTTTTTTTGGGTTGCATGGTTTTTTGAGTTCATAATGAATATTGATATTTCTATTACATGCTTCATATATTCTAAAAGTATATTTTTACCACTTTTTATCTGAATATTCCTCAAGAGGAAATAACACTATTTTTCAACACTCCTTTTGAAACTATTAAACATTTTTTGATACTCGTACTTAATTTTTTTAAAAATAAAATCTGTGATATGAGTAAATTTAATAATTAAATAAATAAAATAATTATCTCCACTTATTTATTTCTTCTTTATAGACCCGAAAATGTCTTAATAAATAAAAATTTATGGATAATATTCTTCAATATCAACTTTTCTATATATATATATATATATCTAAATTTCATTCCTATTTAACATGAACAAAACATATAGTTTCTCTCTATCTCTCTCTATTTATTATAGGAACCACAAAAAAATTCTCTCATTGGGAAATATTTATCATGTTCTTATGATTAATATGAAAATTACTTTGATCTAAAATAGATTTTCCTTCTTTAAAATTAAGTTGTATTAATATTTTTTCATCACCAACAAGAAACATGATTCCCCATAGTCATTTTCCTCTTTCCCATAAACAACCATCTATTATCCTATTTAACTAGAAACATTAATTTTTTAAAATCAATTCCTTACCATTATCACATTGCTAATATATACATAACAAATTTTGTTTCATTCCATTAATATATAAATTTTACTTAGACTTCAGTATATCCATTCTAATAACTTCTGATCTAAACACCATTGATTTTAAGTGACCCATAATTTCTAAAGGTCTCTAATCATTCTATACACTTTAAAACATCCTTTGAAATATTTAAATATATTTTTATTTGTGAATAAATTATCCTATCTTAAATCCATTAATATTCCATTTTATATTATTCAATTCCAACTTCAATAAGAGATTCCTTCTCCTATAAATTTTCCTTCTTCTTATAAGATATTTGATAGTTGAAATTCCTTCCAAATTAGTATAGTATTTTTTTGAGTCTCTAATTAGAAATATGTTGTGTTTTTTTCAAATATTCCAAAAACCATGTCTATTTATTGAATTTTTTTTAACCTTCAATATCTAATTTATATTTTTTCGATGACATTTCTCATTTGACTGGGTTGACTCACCCTCAATCATTTGCACCCATATTTTATAGGATTATTAAAATATCAGTAACTAAAAAAATAATTCTTCAATTTTTTCCAAACCCTATTTAGTTCAAAATTTTGCTATATAATACATATTTACATTTGAAATTTATTATTTCCAGAATTTGACAACTAATTTTATTTCATTTTTTTGTCATAAATTTTTTATCCTCTGTGAACCAAAATTTTAATAAAATATTGATAATTTACATTTGGATCAAGGTATCCTTCCACACTTTGTAAAATCACAGTTTTAGTTTATTTTACTACAAATTCAGTTTTACCAAAACTTATATATTTCTAAGAGTTGTCTTTTTCTTCCATAAAGATGATTTTATTAAACTTTAAATTCATCTTAGGATTTTTTGTCCCAAACTTTTAATATCATTTTCACCTTTTTACAAAGATAGTTTCCTATCAAATTGGTCCTTATCATTTTGTGATTCTTTTTTTATTTCAAAACCAAATTCTTTTTGGTTTCACCAACTTATTTTATATAATTCTACGAGATCGATTTATACTTTTAAAATTCCTTTTCATTATTAATATAAACCAATTGGATAGTCTCAAGATCCTTTTACCTATTTATTTTATTTAAATTATCAATTTCCTTTTTAAATTATAATTAATAAAATTATTGCAATTTTTTTCCCTCTCTACAATCAATATCTACAATCTTGGATAATAAAATCTAATTTTTTTATTTATAGAAATTCCTACCATTCCATTTTGAAGAAAAATTTGACTTATAATATTTCATTAATTTCTTTGTAGAGGTTCCATTTGAAATTTCATCCGTGTATTTGCTAACATATTATTTTTTAAAAATTCAATAAATTTCTTTTAAAAATTTAACTCACCACACTTGAAAGGAATTATTGAATGTTACCTCATAAATATTCCCTTTAAAATTCTTACACTTCTAGAAATAAGGGATTAAATATTATTAAATTTTAATTAAAAACCTTCTCTTATTTAATAATCAAATCCATAAATAACTACTTACTTCGAGAAATCTTCTTGTTTTGAGTTTTTAAAATATATTTCCATTTTATTCAAACCATTATTTGTTAATACACATTCCTTGTGAATCTTATATGTAATAATAATGTTGTGTAAATCAAATAAAAAACTGAACCTAGATCATGATGATAATTTTTAGAGACATTCACATCATGAATGTTTGGAATAATGTGTAGTATCTTCTTGAATACCATTGAATCCTCTATATTTTCACCAAATCCTCTAATGGGGATCATAATTTAGTTTACATCATGGAATATGTCATCTATAATTTCATCATAATGTATTTTAATATCTTAATAACTAAATCGAAATACTCTTTGATTTAATTGTTTCAAATTTTCATCCCCTTCATATATATTATCTATCTAATCCAATATACACTTTTCTATATTAATTCCTATTACATCGACAAATGCATTCTCCAAAATAGATTATATAACAACATTTCTTTCACAACTATCATTATAAAACTTATTTCTATATTCTATTATAATAGAAGAACCATCATTATGAATTATTAAACTATAATTTTAATTCTCAAATACATATAAAATAATAGAAAACAAATATGGAAGCCTAAAATCCTTTTATATATAATAACTTTTCCCCACAAAATGTGGGAGTCACTTTTTCCACTAAATTAATATTTTCCATCTTCACAAATAAATTTCAAGGGAAAGATATCCAATTACACAAGAATGCATTCTATCTATACTCCAAATAGTAGATCATCAATAATGGGAACCTTGGTTTGATACCACATGAAAATGACCCTCAAAGTCAATGAAAATTCAATAAGAGGGGAATGAATTATTGAGTTAAATTTATTTTATATTTATTTTTAAAAGAACATTTTCTAAATATTAAATTTAATATAAGATAATGTTTACACACTATAAAAAACACACATTAAATGCATAATATATTTTCAAGGTTACTGGTCCAAATGATTTTCTAATCCTTGGAATTTTTTTGATTAACCCGATATCATCTAGTCCAAAAAATTTATAATGTTCATTATAGATGAGTATGGTTTATTCATGAACTAGATAAAAAAATAGTCTCTACACTATGTAAAGGTATATGGCATTGATATATAGATATATAAATTTATTTCAATATTAATAGAGTCTTCAGCCAAACAAGAAATCCATCTAGTTTTTTTTACTCGAATTTCTTATTTTTCATTTTATAATTTCACAACAACATGTCTTTAATTCATATTTATTTATCTCTTATAAATTTTCCTTTAATTATTATTTCATGTTCCTTTTAATATATCCACATAGTAGTAAAATATATATTTACATCGAACAACATCATTTATCTTCAAATTAAAATCTTAATTTAAAATTAAAATACATAGAAAAATAACTTCCTTCTACCCTAATTAACTTATTCTTAATATTTTACCTCTTATTCATGATTCAATAAACATGTTATGGTCATCAATATACTACAACATGAATATAAACATGGAAAATAAGTTTTATCATTTTGTATCACCCTTTGAGAAATGGAAACCTACTTCATAGGAAAAACCTTCATCTATTCATAAAATAACCCAATCCTTAAATCTCATGCCTAATAATCATAGTAAAATTATCTTACTTATTTTTTTAATAATACCTGATTGTATCACAAAACGATCTATATGGTGTAAACCATATTCCACTACATATTGCATCATGAATCCACTTTAGGTTATTTTATCCCTAAAATTTCATATTTTTGTCATAGAATTTATAACCTTAAAAAATATCATTTAATTGTTTAAAAAATAATACTTCTAAGAAACCCTAAAAATTACAGGATTCAATATGTATATTTAGAAGTCTCAATATATCATATTTTTCATAAACTATAAATCCTTTCTTATGAAATATAAATTCCTATATACTCCCTTTGTTTAGGAGCATCACATTTGATATTTGAAAAAGTAATACATATTATGAATACTCAAGAAAAACATGCACATTCAAAATAATATAGTATTCATAACATTGTATTTAAAAAATATTACATATTATTCAATGTAAAAATAACTTTGCAAATTCTACGTTCATATAAAAAACAGCAAAAAACAACAAAAAACATATTCTTATCAAGAAGTACTTCCTTTACAACATTTCTAATCAAAACAAATATATTGTGTGTTGAACAAGAAAACGTATAAAATCAAGAAATTTATTATTTATAGACTATATTATCTATATAAAAATACTATATATTATCTAGTTTCATAGGATACTATACTGGTTCCCTAGCCTAGTTGATCACATAACCTCAAGAATGTCCCTCCATATGTCAGATGATACAAACTTGTAGCATTGGTCTAGGGTGGTACTGATTGGTTATTATACCCCCCACCCCCCACATATGAGTGTATGGTAATAATGGAGTAACCAAGAATAATCTATAAAATAATAAATATAGTACAAATCAATAAATTAAATAGAAACATGTTATAACCAATGATAAAAAAACCAGAAAACATACACACTAGTCATCTACTAGGACGATCACATATACATTAAATAAATTAATGTAACAGAATGAAAAAATCTAAATTTCATACCTTAGCCTCACCTATTCTAACCCTCTTGATCTGTCTGATCTATCCTACTCAATATGAAACTATAGGATTCTACCCAACATAAACATATAAACAATGAAGTCTGATCTGGTAACTAAGTTCCATGGATGCCCAATAAGTGTGTGATTATATAACCCAATTGGACAACACCAACATAGTCAGTTACATAACCGATAAATTAAATTAACATATATATTTTATATTCTTATTTTAATAGTAAAAAAATTGTGTAAGTATAGATATGTTAATGAAAACTTATCATTTATCCTTGGGTTCTAAAATGATGCTAGGATCAACAATACCAGATTCATTCAGTGTCAGAATGTCTCCAAGAAAAATATGTCACCTCATGGGATATATTTTGTACCCTAGAATCCCAAGTACATTCTTCTACAAATGTGTTAACACAATTTCTAAGTAAGTACTCAAGCAATCCATAGTATATTAGTCTTAATCAAGATCATAGGGATGTACTAGACATATCACATATTAAGGATGAAAACCCATATCTTATGTGTTTCCTCGGAATCACTCCATAACACCAAATCATTTTGATGACAAATGATTGTCAGGAATCCTAAGAAATATCATTTTGAAGTCATCATGTTTGACTGGATGGACCCTAAGGGTGTCCCAGATTTCACATAATAATAAGCATTCATCCAGATGAATTAATTAATTCCTAGGTATCCTAAGAAACCTAGTTACCCATAGTTTCTAATGAATTTTATTATACCTAATTGATTAATCCTAGAATCAAATTAATTCTTTGTCAATATATAATACAATTAAATCCATGGAGAAATCACCCCCAATTCATCCTCAAGATCAAACGACAATATCTGGTTCAAAAGTAGAGTCCTTAGAATATCTTTGTAAGAACTTTTACACTTAGTCCCATGACCATTTCCCGAATAATGACCTTGGAATTCCATTTTAAAGTCTCATGGAAGGTACGTCCCACCGTTCATATCACACATCATATAAAATAATAATAATAGGGGTTGGTGGAATTTAAAAACATGATGTACATGAACTTGGGATGCCTATAAAATACATGACCTAACGTCATAATTATATTTATATATAATCATTCGAGTCATTAATATTTTATTTGGGTTCTAACTTGACACCCACAATCATCACAAATTATCCAAATATGCACATTGTAATGACCCAAAATTTTGAATAATATTTTTTTCCTGAATTTTTGTGTTATTTTATACTCCCCAAAACTATATCCTTTAATTAATGAAGTTATTATAATTAAAACAAGACCGTTGGGTTTTGAATGTTATATGACCATTGGTCAATATGAACGTCGAAAACTATACTCTTAACGTTATGATTATTGTTTATAAATATATGTGATCTTGGTTAATTAATATAGAAAGAATATTTGATGGCCTCATCTAGTAGACTCAAACAATATGAAGCTGATCTCTCAGAGCTTCGGAATGAGGTAGAATCACTAGTATTTTCTCTAGACTAATCCCATGCCGAACTCCAACATGTTAAGCATGAACGGAATCGTTTATGTGAGATGTTCAAACTTATATAAATCAACACTTAGGGAATGTTGTCTGATCTGCCCCAAGATTCTATCACAATATAACACCATACACTTATGTCCAAAGTAGGTGTTATAATGGGCTATGTAACAAGGCCTTATATACATTGTGTAAATCCTTTAAGATAAATAAATTTTTTGTTTCTTATTATGGTAAATTTTTTGAAATTTAAAATTCCAAGATACATATAGGATGAATTTATAGAAGTTATGTTTTATTGGTAAATATTGGAATAATGGGTATATTAAATATTTTGGTATACATTAACTAAATAATAATGTGAAATTATTTTCAAAAAATGGTCTTTTACAACTGTGATCAGAAATAAATTTACAGTCAAATAAGACCAACATAATTTTTAGTGAATAGTAAAGTATGAATAGTAATATTACCCTTATGAATAGTAATGGGACCAATAGAATAGTAACCTCAATTAAGAACGTATAAATATAATTTAGGAATCTTGAATGGTAATGTGATATAATAGCATAAGTAAATGATTTTTTCAGAAATTATTAGTTATTTATTAGTATTTTTTTATGTAAAAAGTGTTTTACATAAAAATTAAATATATCATATTTACAATTTTTTGCATAAAATGGAGTTCATTTTTAAATATTGAGCATCGATATTAGGTTTGAGTGAATTTATGATATTTTTATAATATGTTTTGTTTTTCAGTGAATAGTGAAAATACAGTTTTGGGTATGAATGTGTTTAATGACATCATTAATGACGTAATCATGATATAACAATTCTGTTCGAATTTTAAATAGTAATATATGTTATGTGGTTTAACAAGTGGCCAATACCATGGGAAAATATCATGGACTATCCTATCATTTTGTAAATACCACAAATGAGGTGTCCCTTCAAAATTTTTAAAATATTCCCTCACATTTGCTATAAATACCAACCCATTACTTCATTCCTTTCATTAAAAATTCCTCCTCAATGAAGGTTTTGTCTTTTCACTTCCCAAATAGTCATCCCATGGGGCCCTCCACCTCCCCAAGGTCCCAACCTTTGAGTTTTTTAATTAAATATTCAATGTAAGGGAACCTTTCACCATCCCCTTTTAAGTCATGGCTTCATTTATGTCATGTCTTCTAGTTTTCATCTTATTATGTTAGGGTATGTTCTTATATGTCCTTATTTAAATCAATTTTATGTTAAAATGATGATATAACCTTTCCACTCTCTTCATGTAACACCCCAAACATCCATGGTACGTTTCTCTTTGAATAATATGATAGTGTGCAAAGTACGCAACACCAAGTTCAAGCGCACCAAGACCTATCTAACTAGCCATTTAAAACATGTTTATGAAGAGTAATAACGAAATTTATAATTTTAAATATGATTTTAACATCCATATTATGTGTTTATTAGACTTAATATAAGAACAAATTCAATTTTTTAGATAAAAGAAGTTTTTTCCAAAAAAATCAATTTTACTGCCTTTTAACGGAGAACCCTTTTTAAATACAATATTTTAAACTTTTATATATATTGGAAAAAATAACTTATTATTTAGATGTGGGATATAAAAATTTAGTTTGGATAAATTTTTAGTGTTTTTCAGATAGCTTTCATATTTTGATGAATAGTAAAAAATACTAAATTTTAATAGAAAACAACTTTTTTAATCAAAATACTTTATAGTGTTAAATAATACATATGAATGGTTTTAAAGTATAATTATATTATATTTTTATCATTTAATCTAGTTTTGGTCATTATAAGTAATTTTACATTTAAATTTGACATAAACACATATCAATCTTTTGATTGTTTTACTTCTCGAAAACTCAGTTTCTGGTTTTGACAACGGTGATATTTTTTAAATTAATTAATACAAATTATATGTTTTGAATTTTTTAAAATAAATATCATTTTTGAATATGGAATATTAAAATTATCATTTGGTGAAATTTTGGTATTTTTCTAAAAACTTTCAATTTTTGATGAATAGTGAAAAAACACTACGTTATTATTTAAAGCTGAAATTTTATTTAAATAATTATTTTTAGTTTAAATATATTTTAAAGTAAAAATAGATATATAATTCCTATATTATTCCAATTTAATTCACTTAATCCATTATATAAAAATATTAGATATATAAAATTTTATTGAACTTTTTACCGTCTTTTACTCACCTTCTAGGCACATTTTCCAATTTGAATAAAACATAATTTTACTGCTTCTGCAAATTGAATTTAAAAAATCCAAAATACATTGTTGAAATTAGTAAGTAAAATGTTATTCAATCAGAAGAAAATAATTTTTGGTGAATGGTATCTTTTGAAATTTATTTACCACGGTTAAAAGAAAATAGGATAATTAAAGGTAAAAATGATATTTTAATTACCATAACACATGTCCTTATTCTATTGGATAACATTATTTTGACCAAAATCCACCATTGGAATAAAATATGATCCTTTTGGTCCACTTGGATTAAATTAAGACATTTATTATTATTTTATTTAAAGAAGAGTTAAAAGTGTTAAATTCAAATTGTAATAACTAAACCATTTTTAATATATGGTTATACATAAGATAAATTCAACTATAATTATTAATTAGAAAGATAAAAATATTTGCTACATAAGTTTGTTTTATTTAAAATTTTTAGAAATTAAATAATTATATTTATTTATGACATAATGATGATGCAATAATTACCTTATTATTGAAAAATTAAAATAAATGATATTTTAAATTTTAATATAATTATAAATTGAGAATTTTGATGTATTCCATGAATTTTATAGATTAATATGAAATGTTAGGGTTTGTTAAATAAAAAAATTTCAAACTGACAATGTCTTTATGACTTTCAGAAAAGCCAAATACTAAATATTGTCAAAATTGACATAAATGAGTTTTTAAAACAAATACTATATTATTAATTGATATAATATTCATAAAAATATAAGTTTTGGATAACGCACATAGATAAGGTTATATATATAAATAATGAACCACTTTTTGTTCTCTTGTCTTTTTACAGTATGTTTATTAACCATATATGTTAATAATACAAGAATACATGGCAAAAGTTTAACTATTAACTAAGAGTTAAATCTAAAATATTAGGATAATATAGTGACCTAAACCTATCTAAAACCTATTGGTTGAGAGGTTTTAGACACATACCCACCTTAGCTGGGAAATAAATCCTTTTGGTGCCATTATAACATGAATATTATTTTATAATAAAATAATAATTTAAGCTTTTCCTAAAGTAACACTCACCTCTCTTATAAAAGGCCACTTCCCCTTATCTCAAAATCACATCTCCAAATCCATTGGGCTCTGCCAACCCATGCCCAAATATCCTAAAAAATATCTTCACTTCAACTTATAGGCCTTAATTTGATTATAATCCAACCTAAGGATCCTGTTTGATCAAATAAAATGGAAACGCCCGAAAAAGAGTTAATAATTTCATCACCGCTTTCAAAGTTATTTTCTTCTTCCACTTCCTATTTCATTGTTGTTTCCATACCAAAATAATAACTCTATTATATTCAACTAACTATGATGTTATTACAATTATTTCACAACCATATTAATTATTCTATCCATCCTTTGAATGACAAAGTCACCATACGTGCGTACATATGACTTACCATCTCCACGTTGTGGGGTAGTTTTTCATTCATCACTTTGTCATTTGGATTGGTATAATAATGAGTATAATTGATGTAAATAATAAATATAACATGTTAATGATTCTTTTTATATGATATGCTATAAAATTACATTCTATTTCACCATCAATAGAATTTTATTTTCATTTGTGCGTACATACAGATTACCGTTTTCACGAACGAGATGAAATTCATTCCCCATCATAACCATTCAAGAATAATTTTCATTTTATGATTAAAAATAATTTTTAATAAATTAATATCATTCAGGATTTAAATCAAATACATTATATCCATATCGAACATGACTTAATTAAAAAATCATATAAAGGAAAATGAATCAGTTAACACCTAAAACAATGGAACTACTGAAATATTATTAACAAAGCAATATAAGAAGATCATATATGATATCATATTTATGTATGTGGTTCATTTATAATTTATTAAAAATTATTTCTACATTATATATGAGATTATCCTACACTATACTAAGCATAGGTAAAAGGTAATGGTTTTTCATCTCACTTTTTATTCCCGTGAGATTCATGCTATATTTTCCACTATTTCCTTTTGTGTTGTGTATGTACTGCCCATGATTGTATAATTTGTGTAATATAATTTAGTTTATGGGTATTTTAAACTTAATTTTATGATCCTTCATTCATGTGGTGTATGATTCGTAGGTTACCAAATCGGTAATGGAATTTATAATTTCATTTTCCATTCAATGAGTTTTACGCAAACTTCATCGATTATTTTACTCTAAGATTATGTGTGAAATCACTATTTGTTTTAATATATAGTAATTTACACTACCATTTGTGTGGATATAATTTTGATACACATAATCACTCCATTGATAAATTCTTAATTAATCGATATGAACATGATAAGTGTAATCTTAAATCAATTTCTATTCATTGGGTTAAACATCCAAGTCAGTGGTATTGTTTTTACAAGAATATCTGTGAATGTACTCTGATTGGATTACACTGAATATCCAATCATATTGAGTGTATTTATATTTTTCACACATAATTATTTCACTAATTTATCCTTAACCTAATGATATGGTCTTTATAAGGTATTTCATCTCAATTTACATTCCATTGAGACTTCTTTGTTGATAGGTTCCAATTAACTTATATATGGTGTATATACTGTACTTTGACAAATAATATCATGAATCCATTTATTCTCATGATATTATAAGGTTTTTATTACCTCATGTTTTTGTATTCAATCATCTATCATTTGTTTAGGAACTCTAACTAAAATATCATTTAAATGTTTTACTGATTTTTTATCTAACTCTTTCTCATTAATGTCTATGTTTTAAAAATGGTGTTAAGGATTTATTTATATGGAAATGAATGTTTAAAAATTAAAATTACATTGAAAAGTTTCAAAGTGTTATGGGACACTCTGATTCAAAAATCTATTTTTAATTGCTTCTTGATATATAGCGGGACTTTAAAATTATTTCAAGAAAAAGGGATATTTCTCTCAAATAGTTTTTTTGGTCATTTTCATCTATGTCAATATTATTAATCATTCTTTATTGAGGTTGATTTATTATAATAAAATATTTAATATTGTATTGAATGAGTTATGTTTTATTGTGGATGTACAATATGTATAATATTCATGGTTTTTGGTTAAAATATTGACATTTTGTATGCTAGTTTTAATATGAATGTTTATATTATTTTCTAACCTTTTCTATTGAGAGATGCATTGGACTTAGTAACTGACGAGTGGAGCCTACTCTAGATCCTCGGTGCATCGGTAGGTTTCTTGAGACAAACTAGTGTCTTGGCACATGGCCTTGACAAAATTTTATTTGTAGTCTTGGCATGAGGCCTTGACTACGTGGTTATGATGTCTAGCATTATGCATTACATCCTTATGAAATTAGATATTGATATTACACGTGATTATTAGACTAGTATAATTTCCATGAGAATAAGTAAACAGAACTATTTGATTTATCTTTTACATATTATTATTAAGTTAAAGTTTAAAAGGATTGTGTTTTAGTCTTATAAATTGCCTTAAATGTTGATACTTATTAATGATATTTTCCACAATATTGTTATCATTACTGAGCATCATAGCTCACTCATTTACTATGTTTTCATTTTCCCTGAATATGAAGAAGTATATTATGCTTGACTTGCACGGATATGTTAAGGGATATGAGGGTGTTCAAATGGGACACATTATTGTTGATTTTTATGATGTAATGTAAAACTTATGTTTGTATCTAGTACTTACATGGATACAAAACTAATCTTTCTTTCGAGATGTGATCTCTTGTGATCATGCCAATGTTATGTAATAATTCATTGACTCTGGGTAACTGGGGTCGGGGCATTACCATTTGTATCAGAGGAAGTTTAGTAGAAACCCTGGAATCTATATTTAGAAAAGATCTTATTAGAGAACATTTCCCAAAGATTGAATTTCAGGATTAGTATAGAATAACTTCTTAGAATTTTTATAATTTAGATATTTTGTGTATTTCCATGAAATACATCCCTGTCTGGATACGAGCAGGTAGAGACGTCTCTGGCACAGTTGTACCTAAGAGTGAAAACTCTAAAAATGAGTTTTAGGCTTGACTCGGGGTATCCTAGTACACAACAATGGGCCTTTATTTACTCTTGGTTACGTTAATCTTGAGGGATATAGTTAGGATAATTCACATTTTGTTTATAAATAGATTTGAAGGATTTTAATATAAGATCAAAATAAATAACCTTGATTAATACTATAGTATTTTAGATTGAAAATTATGTGTCATGATATTCTCTAAATGATTTTATGACTATTGTTACTCGCACTTTGCTTTCTAGTTTTAGTCATTGGATGGATCCCAAGGAAGTCATAGTAACATTGAACATGATGTACATGGTGGTAATGGTGGTGGAAATGAGCAATGTAGTGGAAGGCTGATAGGTGAAAAAGATATCATGGTAATGTTGAATCAATTTTTCAAAAATATGATCAATAATGTATACATTAACCAATTCCCAAACTCAACAAAGAAAAGAATGGTAGAGAATGATACGAGCTCCAGTAGTGGATACCATAGAGAAAAGAAAGGTCATTTTCCATCATGCAGGAAATGCGTAAGGAGACACCCAGGAAAGTGTCTCAGTGGAACAGAAAATGCTTTATGTGTGGGAAAGAAGGACATAAAGTAAATAATTGCATAGGAAAAATGGAGAGTACTATATAAGAAAATAAAAATGATCCTAAGAATCCATTTTTAGTCATTTTCCGTAAATGTAGGAGACCTGTGCATTACCCGAGTCAATATCCTTTTTATAGGATAACCTCTAAGTCAAGGAAGAACCTATGTGAAAATAAATGGACGGTGAAATTTTTAAAAGTATTAATGCTCTTTGTTGATGGGATTACTTTGTAAGAATTTTCTCTTGTATGTGTAACCCTATAGTTCATTATGTGAAAATGTTGTTTGATGAAGAATTGTATTTTCTTTTTTGGATATAGTAATAAAAAACCATTTGGGTTTATATGATCCTTGATTTTGAGTCAATTACAAGTTATTAATTTTTGGGAAGAAAATGCAATGTATGAGATAAAATTTCTAGTTAAAATATGTTATGGTTATTTTTGAGGAAGTTATCTCATTTTAAAAAATGTTATGAAATTATATAGTTCATGAAAAAAGGCAACACACTGACCGTGTGATAACCCATTACATCAGACAAAGCTATGGGAATCAAGCCCACAACCAAAGTGCTACTAGGATTTATCGCCTACCACTGGACTACGTGAAGTACCTAGTTAGTATAACTAATTCTTTTTTGTTAAATGATTTTATGGATAAAGAATATTATGATTTTGGGAACTAATTATTTATAATTATTATAGGAAAATGATTTGGTGATTAAGTGATAAATGTTTTTTTGGAAGACATTATATCTTTTGGGAACACTATATGCCTAAGTAAAATAGAATACGATGAGATTTCATTTGAGGAGTACTGGTTTATTTTTATTTTAGAAGAATTTATGCTTTTTTGTGGACTTATAAAGATTTGGGTTATTTATGAAAAATGATAAACTTATCATAGAGAATTTATGATTAGGTTAATTTCTTTTAAGAATTTGACTTTAAGAGTAGTTGATGTTATTTGGAGATAAATTTTAAGATTTATCATGAAAAAATATGTGATCAAATCCTTCTGAATTTTGGGATTGAAACTTTGTTTGGATTATTTTGAAGAATTTTATGGACAATTTTTTTAATGGTCTTTATTGAACATTGGGTATTGTTTGTTTAATTTTTGAGATTAAGAGTAGTATTTATTTCTATAAAGGATTATCCTTTTTAGGGATCATTCGATATTGTAATAACCATTTTGGTTTTGGTTAGTGTCTAAAGACACGAAAAATATATAGTTCATATTTTTTGGATTATGTGATTCTCTAGAAGCTGATTCTTGTGCTTCTGATGTGACCAAGTCAACTTGAATACTTATCTTTTTGAGTGAAAGATGAGTTTTTGGTAGATATTAGTTAAAGGATGTAACTATACTTTTCAAGTATTCTTTTTCTTATTATATGAATAAAATAATTCTTAAAAATTATGGAAAGTATTTTAAAACCAAAAAAGTGTTATCCTAATTCATTATGTTTTATTGAACTGGAAATATTTTGAATCATAATAGATTTATGTCTTTGAGACCCTCAATTATCCATCCACTTGTTTGTGATTGATGACCTCAATCACTCCCTATGAATAATTACATTTTTCCTCCAATTATATATGCAACCAATTTTCCCTTATTCAAAATCATAATTTCGTGGTGACTTTTTCATTTCCCCTTTCATCTTATTAAGAATAATTTTTATTAACCCTATTTTTGATGTGGGATTTCCACAATGGTATCTTCTGTTTTTTAACCTTTTATTTCCAAAGAAAAAATTCAAATTTAGAGGATGAAATTTATTGAAGGAGGAATAAATGTAACACCCCAAACATCCATGATACATTTCACTTTGAATAATATGATAGCGTGTGAAGTACACAACACCAAGTTCAAGCTCACCACAACCAATAAAACTAGCAGTTTAAAAAGAGGTTATGAATAGTAATAACCAAATTCTGAATTTTCCATTTAGTTTTAACATACATATTATGTAATGACCCTCTAACTATCATTGGCTTGATAGTACACCGAATCATTACTAGGCCTTAAGAGACATTCCCAAGGCGCCAAAGGCTGACAATAAATGTTGAGGGCTTCGAGAAACGATTGGGGAACGATTTTTCCTTGAGACAAAACCAACCAACCAGATGATATACTACCAAAAATTTACATGGTGCATGTCAAAAAAACAAAAAACCCATACATTACCAAAAGGGGACTACACTATTCCACAATACATCCCACAAACCAATACAACCAACACAATATCATAATACTATGAGGAAGACTAAACAGAAGACCCAAAATAATCCAAGGCACACTCCACTCCTCCACACAAAGCTCCATGCTCCAAGAACCACCAAATATCCCAAGAATCACCACAAACCACTAGAAATGAGATGTTTTACCTTTACCTATATCTCAGAATATGACATCTGCAAATGCACCAATGTTCCAAAGCAGGGGAGAGTATAAAACTCAGTAGGTTTTCCCCAATGACTTCCCTACTCATTCCACTTAGATAAAAAAGTTAGCCACATTTACATAAAAAATTTTATATAAAAAATTTACCAAAATAGTTTATAACCTAATATAAACAAGTTTCCAAAACCATTTATAACCAAAAGCATACAAGTGCAACTGAAACCAATTTTTTCAACAAGTTATTTTTTCATAAAAATAAGAAAACAAGCTTTAAAACCATTTCTCAGTATTCCTTTGACATATGAAAATCATTCCATACATCCACAAAACCAACCCTACATGTAACCTGGATCTCCCTATACTCGTGATTGGTGAGTCATCCTTTCACTAAGTCGTCCCTAGTGAACGAATTGATGAGTGAGATCCCTTACCCTTATCCATCCCATTAATGATGGAGGAGATCCCTAACCTCTATCCTTCCCGCATGCACCCTTTAACGGGGGAGAGACTTAACCCTTATCCATCCCATTAAGGATGGGAGAGACCCCTAACCCTTATCCACCCCACATGCTCATGAACACACACAACCATCATGTCAAAAACCAAGTGTGTTCAACTAATTCAAACCATTTCAATAAAACTGTACTTTTATTGAAAACCAAAGAATAAAAAAATTTCAAAAAAGTAATTTCAATTCAATAAAACATTCCATTTTATGGAAACCATCTAATATAAACCATGTGTCACAATTCCAGAAAACCCCTATTTTAAAATCTCTATTTTTAAATTAAGAACCAAAGCACTCATTCAAAATCCTCAATTTTTAAGATTTCACAACCATCACTCAAGAAGGTTTCCAACAAGTGTTCAAAAACCAAATAACAATCAATTCAATAACACACATTCAATTTTAATGAATTCCATTCAGTTATACAAATTGGATTCAAGAAAGAAGCCTCATACCTCGAAGGTTTTGATGAAAACCACAACGAATGAAGAACGCAAAAGAAAACTGGTTGGATTCTTCAAGAAACCACCTTAGATCTCTTGTACTAGCATGAACAAGACCAAATCTCATCATATTTGGAATACAAACACTTCCATATACCCATAATGGGAATAGATATATGAATACAAGAGAAAAGTAGAGGTAGATCTAAGAAACCGATCAAGAATGATGATGTACGATCACATACCTCAAGAATCTGACATTGATTCGCCAAGGAAAGCCTTTGGATTGCCTCCAAAATGCTTGGGAGAGGTTTTCCTACCTTCAAGGGAGAGTGATCCCAAGTTATGGCTTCTTAAAAGAAAAAACGAGCCATTTGGAGGAGAAAACGTATGAGATTAACCTTTTAGGATCTCATTTAAGTGCCCGCACGGTTTGTTCGCACGGTTTGACAAACCGTGCACAAACTGTGTGTTAGCCACTACCTCGGCCGACCCTCATACGACCTCCTCGCATGGTCTCCCGAACTATGCTACAACCATGTGGGAGAAACTACCTCAAAAAGTGTCACTACGCATGGTTTGGATGCATGCTTAGACAAACCGTGCATCGCCCATGCGACTTCCCCTTTGCCTCAAAACATCAATCCATGTTCTCCCGACTATCACATTCATCACACTTAAATTTATAACCATTAAAAGAATTATGTAATGGTTATATACCAAAAACCGGGGGTACTACATTCTCCCCACCATTGATCTTTCCGTCCTCAGAAAGTAGATAACCCTTGCTGGCCAAAAGTAATCCCAGCCACTGCTCTTTCATTTCCTTCTCACGTTCCCAAGTATCTTCTTAAATCTGAGCATGTTTCCCTAAAACGCTCACTAGGCCGATGCTTTTCCAACACATGACTTTCTCTTGACTATCTATGATCCACACTGGAATATGTGCCAGTGATACATCTGGTTCTAACTCAACAAGATCCCATCTGATCACATGGTCAGATCAGGGTGATACTTTCTCAACTAGGATACATGGATCATATTATGCACCAAACTAAACCATGGTGGTAATGCCAACTGATATGAAACCACTTAAACTTGTTCTAGTATCTCAAAAGTGCTAATGTATCTAGGAGATAACTTTCCCTACTTCTTGAAACGATGGTGTCCAAGCCTTGGAGAGATCCTCAAGAAGACATGATCACCCAAAATGAACGACAACGGTCTTTGACGGTGATCTTCATAAGCTTTCTGGCATCTCAGAGCTATCTCCCTCCTCTTTCTAATCAACTAGATTGTCTCTATTATTTCTTGCACAAGGATTGGCCAACTTGTGAAGTTTGACGCATTTCCACCAAGCATAGTGGCGAACGACAAGGATGCTCATACAATGCTTCAAATAAATCCATGCGTATTGAGGCTTGATAGCTATTATTGTATGAGAACTCCACTAAGGGTATATGATCCTCCCATGAGCCACCAAAACCCATTACACAAGCTTGCAACATGTCTTCCAATGTTTGTATCGTCCGCTCGGATTGCCCATCCGTTTGAGGATGATACGCGGTGCTCATAGTCAACTGAGTTCCAAGGGATTGCTGTAATGATTTATAGAAATGAGATGTGAACCTCAGATCTCTATCTGAGACTATAGACACTATTACACTAAGACTCTTTACCACTTCTCGAATATTTATTTTTGAAAGATCCTCCACCGTATGAGTTTCACGAATAGAGTTGAAATGGGCCAACTTGGTTAGACGATCCACTCTCACCCAAATGGCATCGTGTTTTTGAACTATTCTTGGAAGACCTGTAACAAAATACATTGTATTTGATACCATTTCCACACTAGGATGGGGAAAGATTATAACATACCAGCTGGTCTCTGATGCTCTGCTTTAACCTGCTAAAACGTTAAGCACTGCAAGACAAACTCGGCCACCTTCCTTTTCATGCCGCTCCACCAAAACTATGCCTTCAACACCTTATACATCTTCAATATACTAGGATGTACAACCCATATTTAATGGTGGTAAGAATGAAGGAGTTGTTCCTAACAAACAATTGGTACAACCATCCGATCTATGAAACACAAAACTAAACCCCCATCATGTTACCATCCATCAATGGTCTCCCCACCATTGTGTTTTGAACTTACAACTAGACATTCTGCATTAGATTTTTGTGCTTCATTGATCATTTTTACTAAATCAAGAACAAGTGTCGCTGAAAGGAAAATGGAAACATCACTTCAATCATCACATTCCACATGCATGTCGGTTAAGAATGACATCAACTGCCATTCATTCGAAGCTTCCTTCACCAACTGATCATATGACTTTCTACCCAATGCATCTGCCACCAAATTTCCTTTCCCCAGTGTGTACATCTAGTCAGAGTAAAACATTTGGAGATTCTCCATGCACCTCCTTTGCCTTAGATTCAAATCTCACTATGATAAAATGTGTTTAAAGCTTTTGTGATCCTTAAACATAGTAAATTTCTCACCAAAGAGATAATGTCTCCATGTTTACAAAGCATGGATGACTGCAACTCACTCAAAAACATGTGTTGGGTAATTCTTCTCATTCACCCTCAAATAACTTGAACCATAAGAAACCACGTGTTCTTTTTACATGAGAAAACAACCCAACCCTGATCCTGAAGCATCACAATACACCACATACCCTTTTCCAGATTCTGGAAAGGTCAAGATAGGTGCCAATGTAAGCTGAACTTTCAATTCATGGAATGATTTATGACATTATTATGTCCATTGGAATGGATAATTATTCTTTGTTAGAGCTGTCATTGGTGAAGCTAGTCATGATAAATCATGCTCAAAGCGTTATAAGTGACCATCTAGACCAAGAAAACTTCGTATCTCGAACACTTTATTTGGTGGTTTCTAAGAGATAACAACTTCTATCTTCTAAGGATCAACAGCCTTTCTACAAAACGACATGTCCAAGGAAAAATAATTTCGGTATCCAAAAATCACACTTTAATAATTTGGCATACAAACGATGATCTCTAAAGATTTTTAGCACTGTATCCAGGTGAACCTCGTGATCATCCCTTATCTTTGAATAGAACAAAATGAAATCCACCAACACCCCAACAAAAGAATCCAGATATTGTTGAAATATCTAATTCATCAATTCCATGAAGACTACTAGTGCATTGGTTAGACTGAAAGGCATGACTACCTAATCATAGTGGCCATATCTACTTCTGAAAGCTGTATTTGGAATATCTTCTTTCTGAACTCTCAATTGGTGATATCCAGAACGCAAGTCAATCTTGGGAACCACTGATCTCCCCTTAATTGATCAAATAGATCATCAATGCGTGTAAGTGGATATCTATTATTTATTGTAACTTGGTTAAACTTACTATAATCAACACATATCTGAAGACTTCCATCTTCCTTCTTCATGATCAAAACTGGTGTTTCCCATGGAGACATACATGGTGGAATGAAACCCTTGCTTTCCATCTCCTCTAACTACACTTTCAATTCTCGTAACTCTATTGGTTCCATCCTATATTATGGAAGGGAAATAGGATTGGTCCTTGTAATTATATCAACTTTAAACTCCACTTCCCATAGAGGTGGTAACCCAGAGAAGTTCTTGGGAAAAAAATCTGAAAATTGATCCAAAATAGCTGGAAAACTATTTTCCTCGATCTCTTCCATTTATGCCAATGTTGATGCTGCCAATTGGTATGATATTGTTCCCACCATTGGTGCCAACAAGCTCTTTGCACCTTTCTTTATAATTCTCTCTCCTCTAAAGAGATTCCTGATACCGTCCTCATTCATGAAACTAACTATTCTCCTATAATATTCGATTTGAGTCTTGAACGTTTTCAGCCAATCCAAACCCATGATTACATCATAGATATACATATCCAACATTGAGAAGTCCCATTTTAACTCAGCTCCATCAATAGTTATATCACAAGCTCTACACAAAAAGGATTGACATTCACTTTCACCAAGAGGAGTTTGTAGTTTCCAAATAGAAGGCATCATTTTAAGTTTTAAACATAACAAGTCAACAGCAGGAGAAGAGTCATGGTATTTCTAGATTCACCATGGCTAGCTCTGCTCTGCTGACAAGTCTGATTCTTCTATCCTCGTCCAGTCAAAGAATATGATGCTTGTGATAGCTGAGAAGTGTCTCGAGTACCTGACCTTGGGGCACAACAACAAAAGTGTTGAAGATGTACCATCTTGTTACAATTATGACATGCTCTGGGTTGTGCCGTACAATCTCACTTTATGTAGTCAAGTGAACCACATTGAAAACAACCTACTTTGCTCTGGGTTCATGGAGGAAGGTTTACTGATCCAGCCGTCTTGTTATGATTTCTACTTGCATCGTGGAAATAGGTTTCCCTTTTCCTCTTGTTCCAACGGTTGAGTTCCCACCATTTCTTGTAGGTATCATCATTACTCCTCTTATCAATCCCAAGATATAACATTTAGCAAAAGTCTCTCTATTCACCATCTCTATTTAATACGTAATACAAAGCACCACAATCTTCAATTGAATCTCTTGCCTTAGCTCTGATTCAAAGATGTGTTCCTTCAAACACTCACTTGCTGCAACCTCTGGTGAAAAATGGACTAAATTCATGAACTTCTCCGCATACTATGAGAGAGAGAGGATCTCATGTTTCAGGCTGATGAAGTCTGTCTTTTTCTGGATTTTGAATGTGTGAGTATAGAATTGTTTGTTGAACAATTATTCAAAATATTTCCATGTAAGGCCTTCATCCAATTTAGCCTGCACCGCTAAATCCCACCACTGACTTGAAATATCCTTGAGCATACACATTTCCAACTTGACCTTCAGCTTTGATGGCGTGCCGATGAAATCGATGATATTATTCTTCCTACTTAGCCACACCACCGCCTTCTCGGGTTCAGCTTCACCCTGAATGTCCAGTGGATTCTGCTTCATGAACTCGATGGTATGATCCACATGCCTTGGATTATTCCTCTATTTCCCCATATCCACAACATGAAAAGCCTATAAAATACTCTAAACCAGCTCTAGGTTCACCTATGGTTCAGGTTCAACCACATTCTATATAGCTTCTTCGGTTTGGTTTGAATGACACCTACCAGGTTCCATTTTCTAAACCAACAACAAAATCATTCAATCTCACTCTCTAGCAACTAATGGCTTAGAATTTTAAATTAAATCACATCAACTATCACAAAATTATTTTCCAAAACATCCTTTTCCCCATGCTTAACTATTTTTTAAACCACTTCACATGCTTTTAAAAATTAAACCATTTTCAAAATACGATAATCATTTGCATTTTCAAAATAATTCATTTGAAAACCAATTCCATACTTAAAAAATGATCAGTTTTCAAAATGATATATGATCTCCTAGTGGGAATGCATTTCTCTATAATGCATGTCATGCTCATATCATTGGCTAAACCCATGACAATGAGATTTCAATATACTGGAAATGGCTCCAAACACTTATTTACCCAAATCCATGGTACCTTGAAGTTCTTCATAAAAGGCTTAGCTACGTCCTTTAATGCTATATATTTCAATTTCCAACAATCCTACTTCATTCTAAGATTCCCACCCAAGTAATATACAAAAGGGGATTTCATCTCCAAAACTAGGAATATCGATGACAACTTGTGAGGAAATGACCGAACAAGATGATACCATTTGTAATGACCCACCAATTCTCATTGGCTTGAGAGTACAACGAGTCATTACTAGGCCTTAAGAGACGTTCCCAAGGTGCTAAAGGCTGACAATAAATGCCGAGGGCTTTGAGAAACGATTAGGGAATGATTTTCCCTTGAGACAAAACCAACCAACCAAACAATCCACTATGAACAAACAACATGATGCATGTAAAAAAACAACCAACTCATACATGACCAAAAGGGAACTACAGTATTCCACAATATAACCCACAAACCAATACAACCAACACAATATCAGAGTACTATGTGGAAGACTAAATAAAATACCCAAAATAAGCCAAGAAACACTCCATGGCTCCACACCAAGATTCATGCTCTAAACACCACCACATATCCCAAGCATCACCATGAACCACAAGAAATGAGATGTTTTACCTTTACCTGTATCCTGGAAGCACCAAAGTGCCAAATCAGGGGGTGAGTTTAATACTCAGAAGTTTTTCCCCAATGACTTCCTTACTCATGCCACTACAATAAAAAAGTTAGTAACATTTACATAAAATAGTTTATAAAAAACAATTTACCAAAATAGTTTATAACCAAATATAAACAAGTTTCCAAAACCATTTATAACCAAAAGCATACAAGTGAAATTCAAACCAATTTTCCCAACAAGTTATTTTTTCTGAAAGTAACTAAACCTTCTTTAAAACCATTTCTCAATATTGTTTTGACACACTCAAATCATTCCACACATCCAACCCTACATGTAAACTAGATATCCATATACTCGCAAGTGGGGTGTCTTACTTTCACTAAGTCATCCCTAGTGAACCAATTGAAGGGGGAGATCCCTAACCCTTATCCATCATGTTAATGAGGGGGGAGACCCTTATCCCTTATCTGTCCCACATTCACCCTTTGATAGGGGAGATCCCTAACCCTTATCCATCATGTTAATGATGGGGGGTGTTGAGTCAATAAGGTTTTCCTTATGACTTTTCCATTCCTTCTTGTTTTGAAAATCACAAACACCTTATCTTTAAGAAAATTGCTTTTATAAGAAAAGTTTCTTTTATAAGTAAAATCGCTTTTATAAGAAAAATTATCCTTATCATATTTTCATCCATATTTTTCTTAAGTATAAGATTCAGATTCATTTCTATTTTCTCGGAATTTCTTGAAACTTTGATATGAAGTATTCTATTTTAGGATCCGAATTCTGGATAAGAACTGTGATAAAGTTTCACTCTGAAATCCAGAATGAGAACTGTGATAAAGTTTCATTCCGAATTCCGGATACAGTTTTACTCCAGATTCAGGATACGAATCCTTATGAATGTTTGACAACGAATTCTCTTTTATAATTCTGATGAGGAATTCTCATTACGAATCCTGATGAGGAATTTTCTTTATGAATTCTGATGATGAATTCTCATAACGAATACTGATGAGGAATTCTCATTACGAATCCTGATGAGGAATTTTCATTACGAATTCTCATTACGAATTCTGATGAGGAATACTCATTACGAATTCTGATGAGGAATACTCATTACGAATTCTGATGAGGAATTCTCATTACGAATTCTGAATTCTTATGATGAATTCTCATAACGAATCCTGATGAGGAATTCTCATTACGAATCCTGATGAGGAATTCTCATTACGAATTCTGATGAGGAATTCTCATTACGAATTCTGATGAGGAATTCTCATTACGAATTCTGATGACGAATTCTCATTATGAATTATGATGAAGAATTCACATTACGAATTCTGATGAAGAATTCTCATAATGAATTCTGATGAAAAATTCTCATTCCAAATTCTCATTCTGAATTCTCATTCCGAATTCATTTATTAAACAGGATCTGGTCATCTTTGTTTTATACACTCCGTATTTATTTAGAATCCAAAAATTATCTTTGGTTAGACTTCGAACTTTCATCTTGCTTACATTGTTATAATCTGTCTACTCTTTATTATTTTCCATACACTCCGAACCTTCACTCCGAATTTTTCACTCCATAATTTTGAGTTAGATTTTAAACGGTGTAGTACATTCTGTTACACTTGTTTTTTTATAAAACGATGTCGTCTATTTTGTTATAAACTAACCATTGTCTAAGTGACACGTGTACAGGTCCCTCTGATCTTTAAGGAAAATATGACCGTTGGAGAAGGAGCCGACCTTACCTATAAATAGGAGCTCATTTGAAAGAGCTCGAAACAGATGAACAACTTGGTTTTTGTGCATACATGCTGTTGAAGTGATTTCTAGAGAGAGAGGCTCTTATTAACTCTCATATCTTTGTGCGACTCCGAATGTTGGTGATTACATTCGAGGACTTCCAGGGATAGGAAGACAGAGGATGTCGACTACCTTGAAGTTCGAGGGCTTCCTTGCTGAGGAAGACAGAGGTTGCCAACTACCTTGAAGTTGAGGGCTTGTGGGGATAGCAAGACAGAGACTCCGATCTTCATATCAAGGGGTTACCCTAGTGTGGGTAAGACAGACTTGCTTGAAAGTATAAATCAAGGGACCTTTATCCAAGGTTGTTGGATACCCTTCTCTTTGGGTTAAAAGACTTATATCTTGTTACTTGTAGTTCTACTATGTGTTTATATTCCGCTTCATATTGCATTATAAGGAAAGTATAACTTTCTTATACTTCCTTATTTGTACTCTACTTCATTTAGATTCTATACGCTTTAAGGTAGAATCTCATATTGAAATCTTTTATTAAGTTTCAATTTCCGGAACCATATTTCTGAAACCTACATTCGGAATCTCATTCCAAGTTTACATTCAGTGTTAGAGGTGTTGTGAATTTTCTTAGTTTAACTTTGTTAAACTTAGCCCTTTCCTTTGCTTAAGGAAAACACAGTTATTCATAACTAACTTTAAAGGTTCCAAAATAATTTTTAAAGTATACAATTCACCCCCTCTTGTATATTGAGCATCTACATCACTATTTCGATCCTACAATTGGTATCAGAGGAGGTCTCTGAAATACTTATACTCACGAATAAGTTTTTCATGCTAATTTTCCCATTCCGAATTTTCCCATTCCAAACTTTCTCATTCCGAACTTTGTTATTACAAACTTTTTATACTAACAAATTTGTGTGCCAAAGGTTGTTCTAGTATGGAAAGAATTAATGTTGGTTCAATTGATAATCTAAATCCTACAAGACCACCAATATTTTATGGTAATGATTATGAGTATTAGAGAGATTGAATGAAGACTTTCGTTATCAATACTGGAGTGGACAACTTTGTTATGCTTACCGGTGATTATAAAATTCCCAACAAGGAAGTTAGAACTTTCATTAACCAAGAAAAGCAAGAATATCAACTCAATTATAAGGTACGCAATACTTTACTGTGTTCAATGACTAGAAATATATATAGCCAAATTTCTTCATGTGAAGCAGCTAATTGTATCTGGAAGAAGTTAGAGGTTACACACTTTGGGACTTCTAAAGTGATTGAGACTAGGAGAGCTATGCTTAGAGCTGAATATCATGGATTCAACTTTCCTTATGGTGAATCAATCTGTAAAGTTCAACTGAGATTTATGACAATTGTTAACAGCTTACAATCTATGGGAGAGAAAGGTTTAGATGATGAAGCTCTTGTGGATAAAATAATTGATATTATGCCTAATGAGTGGGAATCCAAAAGAACTGCTATAGATGAAAACAGGAAGGTCACTCAAATTACTCTTGATGAATTATTTGGAACTCTTCTACATCATGAAACCAGAATGAAGAGAGATGCTGACAACATCAAGAAGAAGAATGGAAATGGTACTGTTGCTTTTACAACAACTTCAAATCAGATGAAAGCTAAGACTCCTGAGAGAATAACCAGATCCAAGTCTAAGAAAGTTATTTTCCAATCCAAATCTAGTTAGAGTGAAGTCTCTGAAAATGAATTAGAAAATCTTGCTCAAAGGATGAACAAGATAGCTGGACAGAGAAATTTCCAATCCAAGTATAAGAAAAAGGACAGGAAAGATAAGAAAGATGGAGAAGTTACTTGTTATAAATGCAAGAGAGCTGGACATATTAGACCAGATTTCCCTTTGCTCAAAAAGAAAGAAAGAAAATAAAGGCATTCAGACAGGAACAGAAAGAAATATTATAAAGCCAAAGCTAAGAAAGTTCTGAAAGCTAATGACACCTGGAGTGCCAGTGGTGGTGACTCTTCAGATGAATCTTCTGATTATGAATCTTCAGGACAGAAGAATCTTGGTCTTATAGCCAGATTACCTATTGATAATCATTGTCTTATGGCTAAGGTATGAAATTCTGAATCTTTGACCAATGTTTCTTTATATTCCAATGATAGTAAGTATTATAACTCTTTTGATGAAGAATCCTCTTCTGATGAAGAAAATACTTTACCTACTTATGAAGAAGTCTCTAGCTTTGCTGAACTTCTTGAAATTTAGAATTCCAAACTCAATAAAAAACATGATAAGGAAAAATATAGGAATTATATTCTTACAAAAGAGATATCAAATCTTTCTAAAGATCTTGATAAGAAAAATTATGATTTTGAAAGTATTTCAAAAAATCATAAGGAAGTAATTTCTGAGAAGAACAGACTTTCTAAAGAGTTAGAAAAAGTAGTTTCTAAGAAAAATGTTTTCGAGCCTAGCTCTAGTTCTAAAACTAATGATTTTGAGGATAAAAACTAGGTTGTAAAACTCAAGTCCGAAATTTTTTCCTTAAAGAAGTGTTTATCAAACTTTACCCATGGTAAGGAAAATTTTGATAAAATGTATTCCCAAATACGACCTTTAAGAAATAAATCCGGATTTGGTTATACCCATGAAAAACCAATTTTTAGTAACAATTATTTTGTTTCTCAAAGTGCCCCCTTTTGTACCAAGTGTCAATGTGGTGATCACTGGGCAAAGAATTGTTCCTTAAACAAAACCCAATCCTTAGGTTTTCATAAATCTTACTTTTCTAAGAAGATGTGGGTTCCTAAAATTTTATTATCAGGAAATCACGAATCCAAGCAAGTTTGGATTCCGAAAGTCTAATTCTCTTCATGATTTCAGGAAAATAAAGAGAGTACCAGAAACAATACATGGTACATGGATAGTGGATGTTCCCGGCACATGACTGGTAACAAAAGATTTTTCGAAAAGATTTTCAAAACGAAAGGAGGAAAGGTAACTTTCGGAGATAATGCTAAGGGAGAGATTGTTGGTATTGGTAATATTGTTCTTCTTGGTAAAACTTTGATTTCAAATGTTCTTTTTGTTAAGGGTCTTAAGAACAACCTCATTGGCATAATTCAGTAATGTGATGAAGGTTACCTTGTGAATTTTAGGAATGATAAGTTCTTAGTTCACAATTCCAAGGAAGAATTTATTCTCTCAGCTAATAGGCATGAGAATGATTATACGTTAAACCTAGAATACCTCAAGAGTCAAGATTCACCTTTCCTAAGTGCAATAGAAGATCATTCCTGGTTATGGCATAGAATACTAGGTCACTGTAACCTTATAAACTTATGTAAACTATCTAAGAAGAAACTAGTTAAGGATCTACCGGAGCTTAGATTTGATTTTTCTAAAGTTTGTGATCCTTGTCAATATGGAAAGCAACATAAATCTAGTTTTAAATCAATCGGTGAAGTCTCAACAACTAATGCATTACAGTTAGTGCACATGGATCTTTTTGGTCCATCACAAAATGGAAGTACTGGAGGCAAGTACTATGTGTTTGTTCTAATTGATGATTACACTAGATTTACTTGGGTCTATTTTCTAACAAAGAAGTCTGAAGCTTTTTCGTATTTCATAAGTTTTAGAGCTCAAGTTAAAAATGAGAAAAACCTTCCATTGAAAACTATTGATAGTGATCATGGAGGAGAATTTCAAAATTCTGATTTTGAAACTTTTTGTAGTAGAAACGGTATTACTCACAATTTTTCAGCACCTAGAACTCCTCAATAGAATGGTGTAGTTGAAAGAAGAAATAGAATTCTTCAAGAAATAACTAGAACCATGTTGAGTGAATATTATATTGTTAGATATTTCTGGGCTGAAGCTGTAAGAACTACTTGTTATACTATAAATCGAGTTTTGAATAGACCTTTTCTTAATAAAACTCCTTATGAGTTATGGAATGGTAGAAAACCAAGACTATCCTACTTCAAGGTTTTTGGTTGCAAAGTATTCATTTTGAATACTAAAGATAACTTACATAAATTGGCACCAAAATCTGATGAAAGAATTTTCTTAGGCTATTCCACAAATTCTAAGGCTTACAGAGTTTTTAATAAAAATACTTGTACTGTTGAAGAAACGGTACATGTAAAATTTGATGAGTTAGATCCTTTTGTTTTTAAACCACCTCAACCTACATCCTCGGATGTGTTTTCAAAAACTGATTGTCAACCTTTTATAGAAGAACCTTCTGATAAGGAAATTGTTCAAGAAGATACTTCTGAAAACATTTACCCCAGAAGATTTTCTACCCTATGTTGATGAACAGGTTTTACAAAATCCAAATCAGGTGTTTCTTAAGAATCATCCCAGTGATAGTATCATTGGTGTTGTAAACCAACCTGTAAGGACTAGAAGTTCCTTAATAAATGAAGTAGAACATCTAGCATTTCTTTCCCAATTAGAACCTAAAAGCACTGATGAAGCTTTAGGTGATGACGATTGGATCAAAGCCATGCAAGATGAACTAAATGAATTCGAAAGGAATAAAGTCTGGACCTTGGTTGAAAGACCTAAGGAAACTTCTGTTATTGGAGTAAAATGGGTTTTCAGAAATAAATGTGATGAAAATGGAGTCATAGTAAGAAATAAAGCAAGACTTGTTGCTAAAGGCTATAATCAACAAGAGGGAATAGACTATGAAGAAACCTATGCTCCAGTAGCTAGACTTGAATCTATCCGTATTCTACTTGATTTTGCAGAATTCTTTAATTTTAAACTTTTTCAAATGCATGTGAAATGTGCTTTTCTTAACGGTTTTGTTCAAGAGGAAGTTTTTGTTGAACAACCTCTTGGATTTGAAGATACAAAACATCCTGATCATGTTTTTAGACTTACCAAAGCTTTGTATGGTCTTAAACAAGCCCCACGAGCATGGTATGATAGACTCACTGGATTTTTGATTCAAAATAACTATGTTAAGTTAAATGCAGATCCAACTCCTTTTATAAAGAAAAATAAGAAAAAAAATTTGATTGTTCAAATTTATGATGATGACATCATATTTGGATCAACTCAGCAATCTTTGACCGACTCTTTTTCAAGTCTAATGAAATCTGAGTTTGAAATGAGTATGATGGGTGATTTAACATTTTTCCTTGGTTTTCAAATTTCTCAAAAACCATAAGGAACCTACATATCTCAACATAAGTATATTAAATATCTTATTAAAAAGTATGGTTATGACCACACTAAGAGTATAAGTACTCCCATTAGTACCTCAAACTCTTTAGATCTTGATGAAGCTGGGAAACCAGTAGATCAAACATATTTTAGAGGTATGGTAGGAAGTTTACTTTACTTAACAGCTAGTCGACCAGACTTAATGTTCTCGGTATGCTTATGTGCAAGATATCAATCAAATCCTAAGGAATCTCACTTAAAGGCGGTAAAAAGAATTTTTCGCTACCTTAAGGGAACCATGGATCTAGGATTATTTTATACTTCTGGAAATGATTTTGTTCTAAAAAGCTTTTCTAATGCTGACTTTGGTTTATGTAGAATGGATAGAAAGAGTACATCCGGAACTTGTCATTTCTTAGGAGATTCATTAGTTTCTTGGTCCTGCAAGAAGAAACATTCTGTAGCACTCTACACTACTAAAGATGAATATGTAGCAGCTAGAAATTGTTGTGCTCAAGTATTGTGGATGCAACACACACTCACAGACTATGTCTTGAGTTTTACTAAAACTCAAATTTCGTGTGATAACACAAGTGCCATTGCCCTTAGTAAGAATCCTGCACATCACTCCCATGCAAAACACATAGATATTAGGCATCACTTTCTTAGGGATCACACACTTAAAGGAGATATTATTCTTCAGTTTATCAGAACACAAGATCAACTTGCTGACATTTTCAAAAAATCTTTGCCTTCTGATAGATTTTAATACATTAAACAGAAGTTAGGGATGATAACCATAAGGTAATCCTCCTTAATTAACTTTCTATTGAAAAAATCTCCGTACAGCAATAAACTCCTTTTCATAGGGGGAGTAAATCTGATTGTTAGAATAAAAAAAAATTTCAAAATTTGTTTTCAAACATTTCGGAACTAAAATTCCGGAATGAAATTTCTGGAACTAAAATTCTCCAGAATGGATATTTTCATATAGAAAACTTCTGGAATAGAAATGTTCGCATTGAAAACATCCAGAATGAAAAATTTCATACTGGTATTTTCATAACGGGATTTTCGTACCGAATCTTTCCTAATAAGTCTTTCGTTTTCAAATTTTGTAATGAAATTTTGTACTGAGTTTTTCTTACTGAGTTTGTTTTTCGTAGTGAGTTTTCCGAATTTTGTATTTTTGTAATAAATATTTTTTCGTAGTTTTTGAAATAAAGTTACCAATTACAAATAATCTTCTTAAGCCAATCCGAAAGGTATGATTCCCTTACTCAGGTTTTCGTAGTCAAACTTTACTTGCTGGAATTTTCTTACATTTTGTTTTCGGATTAGACTTTTCTTAATTCTTTATTTTAATAAAAAACTCAAAAGATCGGATTCAAGTTTTCTTGAGAATTAGTTTTCGACCGTCAGATCAGATCTCAGCTTATCACAACCGTTCGATCAACCATGGAAGCTAAACCGTTTTTTTCGTTGCCTATATAAAGGGGACCCCAAATGATTGTCCCACCTCAGTTTTCAAAGCTACAGCATCTCGAAGCTCTGCCTCTCTGTTTTAAGGCCGTTCCGAACTTCAGCTTTCTCCGTTCCGAACATCTCAGAGGTCTTCAGATCCGAATGTCTGTGGAAGTAGCTTCGCAAGACATGTCTTCCTCCAAGCCGATCTCAAAGTGGTTAATATATAGAGAGAGGCTGGTTCATTTGGATTTCTTCAACAAGTATGACTCTCTTATTTCCAAGAATATCAAGCTTAATGGTTGGGAAGATGTTGCAGTGTCAAAACCTGGGAACCAAGATAAAGTGTATTCAGATTTTCTTATAGAGTTCTATGAGACAGTCTCATTTCTTAAGGAATATGGAAGGGAGAAGTTGTCTTTTAAGTCTTATGGCAAGACTTATAAGCTTTCATACGCCAAGCCAGCCAGCTTGGTAGGGCTGAATAATGAAGGTGAATCTGAGTTTATTTCTCATGTGTTATTGAATTCTAAGGGTAGCTTCGTCAAGGAAAAAGCTTTAGAAGATCTCGAACTGGCTGATGACAAGGCTCCGAATATTTCTAGTTTATCTACAAATTTCCAGATTCTAGAGTTATGGGTACATGGTCTTATCGTACCGAGGAAAGGTGACAAAGATAGCTTTAAGAAGAGTGAGATCTACATCCTATATTTTCTGATAAATCTGAGGAAGTTTAACCTGATGAAGCACATTCTTATCACTCTTGACAATTTGAAGAAAGGGAATCTGAGAGCTCAGATTATAATGTATCCATCAATCCTCTCCAAGTTAATAGTTCGGTGCCTTGAGTCTTTCAATGAGTCTTGCAAATCTAAGCCAAGAGTTTTCAAGATTATGCTAGTGAGTGATGGTACACTCAAAAGAATGGATGTAGCCTTTGACAAGGAGTCTGGAAAGTTTATTGATTTACCTGCTCAAGAAGAAACAGTTCTAAAAGTTGCTGATCCAGAATCCTCTAAGCCAGTAAGGAAGAGAAAGTTTAAAGAAGTGGAAGTAGAATCAGAGAATCCCAAGTCTAAAGAAGTTCATTCCGCACCTCCAAAACCAAAGAAGAAGAAAGCTTACACAGATGAGGTAGTTTCTAAATGGAGGGAAATGAAAGAGAAGAGAGTGTAAGGGGAGCCTCAGTTTGGCTTGGACCCTGCAGAGGCTAAGGGCTTGAAGGAAAGAACTTCGGATGATCTAGAAAAACAAGCGAAAGAAAAGAATCTCAAGAAGAAGATGTCTGAGGATGAGGTAGCTCAGGATTTTTTGAAGTTCAATGAGATGGTCTCAGAAAATATCTGTGTTCCGAGATCTTTCTCTTTGGAATCTCTACCTGAGACTCCAGGAAGAGAGTTTGTTGCTCCAGAAGAGGCAGTAGCTAAGCCTGTTGAGCAAGGTGAGAAAGTTGAACAAGTGGAAGAAGAAGAAGATTTTGCTGAAGGATGTGGTGAAACCGGAGATGTGTTGAAACAAGTAGATGATTATAGGGGGACACCTTCGGAACACTTATCACTCCGAACTTCAGAAGCTGAATCTTCGAAGCTAGTCACTCCAGCAATGGAAGAAGAGAGATGATAAGAAGAAGTAGCTTATCATGCAGAGGAAGAAAAACTTCTACATGATATTTCTCAGATGGAAAACGTAGATGTTGGTGCTCAGGAAGTTGCTGATGAGGAAGACAATGTTGTCCAAATTTCTGATAGTGAGAGGAGAACTCCGGAACAGGACTCTATTTCGAAAAGAGACAAGGGAAAGAAAATTCTTGCTGATACTTCGAGCTCAGTAGTGGTGAAGAGAAAGGAAGTTTGTAGCTCTTCAAAGAGAAATCTTAACCAAGTTGAAGAAGAAAATTCTCTAAGAAGAGTCTCAGATTCGGAGTCATCTTCATTGGGGCATGATTTTGTTGTTCAATCTTTAAAGAAGCTGGTAGGTTCTATTCCGACCTTCTCAAGCATTGATTCAAGATGCCAGATGCTCCAACATGCTTTGAATCAGAAAACAGACTCTATATCTATGGTTATGGACAAGTGCGTTGAGATTGAGGCTCAGTTCAAAACTTTTTTTGTTGTCTACGAAGCCCATAGAAAATCTTGCAAGAGGATGAAAAACTGGTCGAGGAAGACTGTAGAAGATATGAGACTCTTTGATGAATTCTAAGACAATGTCAAGGATTCCTTTGAGACAGAGGACAGGAAGCTAAATGAGCTGACTTCTTCCTTTGAAGAGAAGCTGACAGATGAAAAGAACTTCCGGATTCAAGAAGTTAGAGATCTGAATGGGAAGCTGAATTCTGTTTCTCAAAACTGGAAGTTTGAAAGGGATCATTGGATTGAGTTTCAAGAGAAATTGAAGGATCAGGAAGAAAATATCAAAGCTCAGGAAGAAAATCTTCAATCCCATGAAGAAAAGATTGAAGCTCAAAGTGCAAGAATAGTGGTCTTAGAGAAGCAAGCCGAAGAAGACCATAAAGACTTAAAGAAAATAAAGACTATTCTTAAGAGTCTCATGGTGAAGGAAAAAGATCCAAAATAGACAGATCCGATCTTTTGTTGTATTTTTTTTTGTTGCCGAGATTTCAAACTTAATGAAATTTGTGCTTGTCGTTTCTTTTGTTGTTGTAACTAATGTTTCAGGTACTTTGTTATTTTTTCTATTCCCTCAAATTCTTTTTGAAAATCACAAAGGGGGAGAATGAAAAGATACTTAAGAAAAAGAACTCTAATAAGAGTTTATCTAAGGGGGAGTTTTTCATTAAAGAAGACTTTCTTTTTCATAATGAAATGTCACTCTGAAAATCTAGAATACGATCCTTAGAGTTTCAAAGCCTAAGGGGGAGTTAGTCGTATTCATCAATATTCGTAAAGTAAAGGGAGATAAGCCTTAATGTTTTTCTTTCTTCTTAGAATTTATTTTTCATAAGGATGTTTGTGCTTTCCAAAAAGGGGGAGATTGTTAAGTCAATAAGGTTTTCCTTTTGAATTTTCCATTCCTTCTTGTTTTGAAAATCACAAACACCTTATCTTTAAGAAAATTGCTTTTATAAGAAAATATGATTTTATAAGGAAAATAACTTTTATAAGAAAAATTATCCTTATCATATTTTCATCTATATTTTTCTTAAGTATAAGATTCGGATTCATTTCTATTTTCTCGGAATTTCTTGAATCTTTGATATAAAGTATTCTGTTTTAGGATCCGAATTCTGGATAAGAACTGTGATAAAGATTCACTCCGAAATCCAGAATGAGAACTGTGATAAAGTTTCTTTCCGAATTCTGGATAAAGTTTTACTCCAGATTCAGGATACGAATCCTTATGAAAGTTTGACAACGAATTCTCCTTAATAATTCTGATGAGAAATTCTCATTAAGAATCCTGATGAGGAATTCTCATTACGAATTCTGATGATAAATTCTCATAACGAATCCTGATGAGGATTTCTCATTACGAATCCTGATGAGGAATTCTCATTACGAATTCTGATGAGGAATTATCATTACGAATTATGATGAGGAATTCTCATTACGAATTCTGATGAGGAATTCTCATTACGAATTCTGATGAAGAATTCTCATTACGAATTCTGATGATGAATTCTCATAACGAATCCTGATGAGGAATTCTCATTAGGAATCCTGATGAGGAATTATCATTACGAATTCTAATGAGGAATTCTCATTACGAATTCTGATGAGGAATTCTCATTATGAATTCTGATGAGGAATTCTCATTACGAATTCTGATGACGAATTCATATTATGAATTCTGATGAATAATTCTCATAACGAATTCTGATGACGAATTCTCATTCCGAATTCTCATTTCGAATTCTCATTCCGAATTCATTTATTAAACAGAATATGATCATATTTGTTTTATACACTTCGTATTTATTTAGACTCCGAAAATTATCTTTGGTTAGACTCTGAACTTTGATCTTTCTTACGTTGTTATAATATGTCTACTCTTTATTATTTTCCTTACACTCCGAACCTTCACTCCGATTTTTTCACTCTGAACTTTTGAGTTAGATTTCAAACGGTTTCGTACATTCTGTTACACTTGTTTTATTATAAAACAATGTCGTCTATTTTGTTATAAACTAACCGTTGTCTAAGTGACACGTGTACAGGTCCCTCCGATCTTTAAGGATAATATGACCGTTGGAGAAGGAGCTGACCTTACCTATAAATAGGAGCTCATTTGAAAGAGCTCGAAATAGATGAACAACTTGGTTTTTGTGCATACATGTTGTTGAAGTGATTTCTAGAGAGAGAGGCTCTTATTAACTCTCATAGATTCGTGCGACACCGAATGTTGGTGATTACATTCAAGGACTTCCATGGATAGAAAGACAGAGGTTTCCGACTACCTTGATGTTCGAGGGCTTCCTTGCTGAGGAAGACAGAGGTTGCCAACTACCTTGAAGTTGAGGGCTTGCGGGGATAGCAAGACAGAGACTCTGATCTTCGTATCGAGGGCTTACCCTGGTGTGGGTAAGACAGACTTGCTTGAAAGTATAAATCAAGGGACCTTTATCCAAGGTTGTTGGATACCCTTCTCTTTGGGTTAAAAGACTTATATATTGTTACTTGTAGTTCTACTACGTGTTTATATTCCACTGCATATTGCATTGTAAGGAAAGTATAACTTTCTTATACATCCTTATTTCTACTCTGTTTCATTTAGATTCTATACACTTTAAGGTAGAATCTCATATTGTAATCTTTTATTAAGTTTCAATTTCTAGAACCATATTTCTGAAACCGACTTTCGGAATCTCTTTCCAAGTTTGCATTCAGTGTTAGAGGTGTTGTGAATTTACTTAGTTTAACTTTGTTAAACTTATCCCTTTCCTTTGCTTAAGGAAAACACAGTTATTCATAACTAACTTTAAAGGTTCCAAAGGAATTTTTAAAGTATACAATTCACCCCCCCCCCCCCCCCGCCCTCTTGTATATTGAGCATCTACATCACTATTTATATCCTACAGGGGAGACCCCTAACCCTTATCTATCCCACATTCCCATGAACACACACAACCATCATGTCAAAAACCAAGTGTGTTTAACCAATTCAAACCATTTCAATAAAATAGTACTTTTATTGAAAAACATATAATAAACCAATTTAAAGACAGTCATTTCACTTTAATAAAACATTCCCTTCTATTGGATACACCTAATCCAAACGATGTGTTTCAATTCCAGAAAACCCCATTTTGAAATCTGTATTTTAAAATTATGAAGCAAAGCACTCATTCAAAATCCCCAATTTTCTAGATTTCAAAACCATCACTCAAGAAGGTTTCCAACAAGTGTTCAAAAACCAAATCAAAATCAATTCAACACCACACATTTAATTTTAAATCATGCCAATAAGTTCTACTATGTGGAGTCTAGAAAGAAGCCTCATAACTCGAATGTTTTGACGAAAACCACAACGAACGAAAAAACACACATGAAAACCGGGTTGATTCTTCAAAAACACACCTTAGATCTCTTTTCCTAGAAAGACCAAGACCAAATCTCATCATTTTTGGAATCCACCCAAATATATATACCCATAACGAGCATAGATCTATGAAACCAAGAGAAAAGGATAAGTAGATCTAAGAAACCGATCAAGAATGATGAAGAACGATCACATACCTCAAGAATTCAGCTTTGATTCACCAAGGAAAGCCTTCAGATCACCTCAAAAATGCTTGGGAGAGGTTATCCTACCTTAAAAGGAGAGTGATACCGATTTATGGATGCTTAGGAGGAAAAATGATCCATTTAGCGGCAAAAACGTGTGAGATTCAGTTTTTTAGGATATCATTTAAATGCCTACATGGTTAGTTTGCACTGTTTGACAAATAGTGCGCTAACCGTGCGTTAGCCACTACCTGGGCAGACCCTCTCAGGGCCACCTCGCACGGTCTCCTAAACTGTGCTCCGACTATGTGGGAGCCACTGCATCAATAGGGTCACTACACACAGTTTGGCCACACGTTTAGACAAACCGTGTGCCGCCCGTGCGACTTCCCCTTCGCCTCAAAACTTCATTCCAAGTTCTCTCGACTCTCTCATTCATCACCCTTAACATTATAACCATTAAAATAATTAAGTAAGGGTTACATACTAGAAACTGAGGGTACTACATATTATGTGTTTCTTAGACATAATATATGAACAAATTCGATTTTTCAGATAAAAGATGTTTTTTTCAAAAAAAAATGCAATTTTACCGCATTTTTATAGAGATCACATATTAAATAAAATATTTGACACTCTTATATATTCAATTTGAGATATTAAACTTCTTCTTTAGAAACGTGACATAAAAATTTAGTTTGGATAGTTTTTCGGTGCTTTTCTGATAACTTTTATATTTTGATGAATAGTGAAAAATACTAAATGTTAATTGAAAACAACTTTTGTATCAAAATAATATATTGCATGGCATTATACATTTTAATGGTAATAAAGTATAATAATATTCTAATTTTATCATTTAATCCAATTTTTGTAATTGGAAGTAATTTTTCATTTAAATTGGACATAAACACATATCATTCTTTTGATAGCTTTTACTTCTCAAAAACCCTCTTTCTGGTTTTGAAAACGAGAATAGTTTTTTAAATTAATTAATACAACTTGTATGCTTTTAATTTGGTAAAATTGAAATCATTTTTGAATTTGGAATATCAAAATTGGCTTTGGGTAGTTTTTTTGGTATTTTTCTAAAAAAATTCAATTTTCAATGAATAGTGACAAACCATGTGTTATTACTTAAAGACGACTATTTATTTAAGTAATTATATTCAATTTAAATTTATTTTAAAGTCAAAATATATAAATAATACCTATATTGGTCCAATTTAATCAAATTTATTCATTTTATAATAAGATTAGATATATAAAATTCTATTGAACTTTTTACTGTCTTTTACTCACCTTCTAGGCACATTTGAAAATATGAATTAAACATAATTTTACATCTTCTGTGAATTAAATTTAAAAAATCCAAGATTCATGGTTGACAGAAGTATGTAATTTTTTTTCAATAGGATGGAAATAATTTTTTGGTGAATAGTAACTTTTGATGTTCTATTTACCGCGGTTAAAAATAAATAGGGTAATTAAAGGTAAAAAATGATATTATAATTACCCTAACACATATCCTAATTCTATTGGACAAATTTATTTTCACCAAAATCAACCATATAAATAAAATATTATCGTTTTGGCCCACATGGATTAGATTAGTTTATTTATTATTATTTTATTTAAAGAAGAGTAAAAAGTGTGAAATTCAAATATTAATAACTAAATCATTTTTGATATAAGGTTATACATAAGATAAATTCGCCTAAAAATATTAATTAGAAATATAGAATTATTTCCTACATAATTGTATTTTATTTATAATTTTTAGAAATTAAATAATTAAATTTATTTATGACGTAATGATTATGCAATAATTACCTTATTATTGAAAGCATAAAATAATTGATATTATAAATATTAATATAATTATAAATTGAAAAATTTGATGTATTATAAAAATTTTCTAGGTTAATATGAAATTTCACAGTTGATTAAATAAAATTTTTTCATAGTAATAAATTTTTTATGACTTTTCCAAAAACCAAATACTAAATAGTGTCAAAATTGACATAAATATGTTTTTAAAACAAATACAATATTATTAATTGATAAAATATTCTTAAAATTATAAGTTTCATCCAAAGGACATGGATAAGGTTAGATATATCAATAATTAACCACTTTAGTTTCTCATGGATTTTTATATTATGTTTATTAACCATTTATTATTATAATACAAGAATACATGGTAAATGTTAAACTATTTAACTAATAGTAAAATCTAAAAGATAAGGATAATATGGTGACTTCAACCTATCCAAAACCTATTAGTTGATAGTTTTTCGACCCATACCCACCTTATTCTGGATATTAATCCTTTTGGATCCATTATAAACTGAATATGATTGTATAATAAAATAATATTTCAAGCTTTTCCAAAAGTGACCCTCACCTCTCTTATTAAAGGGTACTTCCCCTTCTATCAAAATCAAACCTCCTAAGTCATTTGGATTGGCCATACCCTACTTAAATATCCTACAAACAACCCTCAATTCAACCTAGAGTCCATAATTTGATCATAATCCAACCTAAGGATCCCTTTTGATCAAATCAAAAGGAATCATCCGAAAAAGAGGTAATAATTTCGTCACCTCTTTCAAAGTTATTTTCTTCTTCCACAACATCTTTCATTGTTGATTCCATAAAAAAATAATAAATCCACTAAATTATACATACTGTGATGTTATTATAAATATGGTATAACCATATTCATTATTCTATCAATCCTATGAATGAAAACGTCACCAAACGTGCGTACGTGTGACTTTCCATCTCCACGTCGTGGTGTAGTTTGTTATTCCACACTTCATCATTTGGATTGGTATAATAATGAGTATAATTTATGTAAATAATAAATATAACATGTTAATTTTTTTTATATATGATATACCATCCAATTACCGATGATTTCACCATAAATAGAATGGTATTGTCGCTCGTGCATACGTATGGATTACCGTCTCCACAAACGAGATGAAATTCATTACAAATCATAACCACTCAAGAATAATTTTCATTTTATGATTATAAATAATGTTTAAGAACATAATATCATTATTTATAAGAATAAAATACATCCTACCCATATAAAACATGACTTATGTAACAAAACATTTAAAGGAAAACGAATCAGTTAACACCTGAAACAATAATACTACTAAAATATTATTAACAAAGAAATATTAGAAGATCATATATGATATCATATTTATGTATGTTGTTATTTTATAATTTAATAACAATTATTTAAAAATTATATAGGAGTTTAACCTACCCTCCAATAAGGAAAAGTACAGGGTAAGGGGTTTTCTCCTCACTTTTCATTCTAGTGAGATTTATGAAATATTTGCCATATTTTCTTTTGTGTGGTGTATGTATTTCCCATGATTGTATTAATTGTGTAATATAGATTAATTTATGGGTATTTAAAAACTCATTGTATAATCCTTATTTCATGGGGTGTATGTATCGTAAGTTACCAAATCGGTTAAGGGAATTTCTAATTTAAATTTACACTCATTAGGTTTTACGCAAACTTCATTGATAATTTTACTCCAAGATTATGTCTGAAATAAATATTTTTTTATTTAGGTAGTAATTTCCACTCCCCTTTTTGTGGAATTACTTTTTTCACACATAATCACACCATTTATAAATTCTCAAGTCATCGGTATGAAGTAAATAATAGTAATCTGAACTCAATTTCCATTCATTGAGTTAAACATCCAAGTCATTGGTGTTGTTTTTACAAGAATATGTGTGAATGAACTCTGATTTATTTACACTGAATATTCAATCATATTTACTGTATTTATACTTTTGACACATAATTATGTCATTTATTTATCCTTAACCTAAGGATACAGTCTTTATTTGGTATTTCATCTTAATTTATATTCCATTAAGACTTCTTTGTTTTTATTTACCAATTCACTTTTATATGGTTTATATACTGTACTTTGATATAGTATATCTTGAATACATCTATTCTCATGATATTATAAATTTTTTATTACCTCATATTTTGGTATTCAAGCATTTATCATTTGGTTTGGAACTCAAAATAAAATATCATTTTAAATTTTTTAAAGATTTATTCTTCTAAATATTTCTCATTAATGTCCATGTTTTTTAAATGGTGTTAAGGATTTATTTATATGGACATGAATGTTTTAAAATTAAAATTCCTTTTATAATTTTCAATGTGCTATGGGAAACTTTGATTCAAAAATCTATTTTCAACAGCTTATTGATAAATAGTGAGACTTTTAAATGATTTCATAAAAAATGGAAATTTCTCTCAAATAGTTTTACTGGTTATTTTAATCTATGTAAATATCCTTCATTATTCTTGATTGAGGATGATTTATTATAATATAATCATCCATATTGTATTGAATGAGTTATGTTTGACTGTGGATGTGTTATTTTTATACAATTCATGGTTTGTGGTTAAAATATTGACATTTCATCTGCTAGTTTTAATACAAATGTTTAGATTATGTTCCAACCTTTTCATATGATGAATGCATTGGACTTAGTTTGTTACAGGAAGAGACATATATATCTCCTTGATGAATCATTTTGTCTCATGAGAGAAAATAGTGTTTTGGCTCAAGGCCTTGACAAAATCTAATTTGTAGTCTTGGCACGAGGTCTTGACTATGTGGTTATGATGTTCGACATTATGCATTTCATGATTATGAGATTAGCTATTGATATTGAATGTGATTATTTGACTGGTATAATATCCATGTGAATAGGTAAATGGAACTATTTGATTAGTCTCTTCCATATTATGTTGATGTTTATGTTTAAAAAGCTTGTGTTTCAGTCTTATACATTGCCTTAAATGTTTGTTCTTATTTCTGATAGTTTTTTCTATATTGTTATCCTTAATGAGTATCTAAGCTCACCTATTTCTTATTTTTTCTTTTTTCTTAGGATTTTAATAATTATATTATCCTTTAACTGCAGGGATAGGTTAAGGGATGTGAGTATGTTCAAAGGGGTCACATTGTTGTTGTTTTTTTTATGATGTAATGTAAAACTTATGTATTTATCTAGTACTTCCAAGTCTACCAAACTAATCTGTCTTTTGAGACATGATATATTATTATAATTTCAATGTTATGTAATAATGTATCGACTCTGGTTACCAGGGTCCGGGAGTTACACATAAACATATTTTTCTAAATTTTATGAAATGTTGTTAGGCTACTGAATGTTTCGTAAAAGAAATCGCATATTATCTTTTCTTTTAAGTTTTATTTTTCAAGTGGTATTTCATTAAAATATCCATACCATGATATTATATCTTTTTATTCTATACATATACTGTATTATGAGATATTTATGAGTGGGTTACCCTTGTCCCCTCTCTTTTCAATGTTTTCTAAAACCATGTTGTATAGCCATTATGCTGCAAAATTTTGGTCTCAAAATCTCTCTCTTTTTCTAAAGAAATTTTATTATTTAATTAATTTGAATTCCCAAACCAATCTAGTTTCATTGGGTGTTCATAAATTCAAAAAAGTGATATACTTAATTTTGGAATTGAAATACATGAAACCCTCATTCCTTTTCCAAGGGTTATAAAATACATAACAATCATGTTTTTAAGCACTTTTAAAACATCATGTTTTTGAAGTGAAATCCATTTATTTTACTCTCTCTATATTTTTTATGAAATGTAAGATTATTATATTTGTGGATCGCATGAAAATAAATACATATTAACAGTGTCACCTGATATCACTTCAATTCATTTGGAAAAGAATTTAATCTCTAGAGATGACAAGTTTCACAATACCTTGGTGAATAACCCTGGTAATTTTTATGACACCTTGGGGATGAACCTTAGTGATATTTTCATGAATGTATAAATTAATTTTTGTATCCAAATGATCAAATTATGATTCATTTTATTTTTATTTTGATATGACTCTTATTCCATTTCTCATGTCTTTATGTTTTTTATCATGTTCTTACTGATATCACAAGTAAACATATTCCATTTGTTTCCTTATGTGTCCTTCTGCTCGCCCTTTACTTTGATATATGTCTCGAGGTTATGAGATAAAATAATTGTATTTAGGATAAACCTATGATGAATCCTTAAAATCTGAATATAATAATGTTTTATGTTTTCATTATATTGTTCCAAATTTCCAAGACACTTGACTTTAAAGATCAACTGTTTTTAAAATGTTGTGAAAAGTTTTGTAATAAAAGGGTGGATTCCATAGTTGTTATAAAAGGATATTTTAGTTATTTGTGGAAATTATGTTATGAAAACATAAGTAATAACCCTATATATAAGTTTAAATATAGGAAAAATCTTGGTATTTTGGTGAAATATTAAGTATGTGGTTTCCGAAAAATAAATCCTTGTCTAGATATGAAAAAGTAGATGTGGTTGTGGCACAGATGTACTTAGAAGTGAAAACTTTGACAAGGAGTTTTGAGCTTGACCTGGGGTATCCTGGTACATAACAATAGGCCTTGCTACACTCTTGGTTTGACACTCCCATGGAATATATTTGGTTAATCACATGATTTTTATGAATCATTATGAATGATTTATATAGAAATGTAATTGTTTAAGCATAAATTTTTAAGACATAAAATCCTTTATAGTTAAAATATTTCTAAATGAAATTATCTTCTAACAAAGGTTTTGTTATTTTAGAATATAGAGGGAAATAGGAGGAACCATGCATATGGTGACCACAATGGACCATGGGCTGATGACCCTCTGATGGAAGTTAGAATGGAAACATTCATGAGAATGATGAACCAACTAACCCAAGTTATGGGAAATAAATTTAATCAAGATAAGAGACCAATATCATTGTGAAGGGAACAACATTATGATGAGTATAGTAGCAGCAACAACCACCATCCTTTAGTGGATCTATCGAACAATTGACTGCTAAACAGTGGATCAACTCTATCGAGAATATCTTTTCTATGCTCTACTATTTGGAAAAAGAGAAGGTCACCATGGCTGTTTATCGCTTAGAGGGAGAAGTTTATCAGTGGTAGGAACTAACTAAAAAACGATTCCAATTGTGGAGGTTGAAGATATGAATTGGGAAGAGTTCAGAGGGATCTTCTTTAATAAGAATTTTCGTTGTTCTATGAGAACAAAAAATAAATAAGGAGTTTCTCAAGATAAAGTATAAGTGTAATGAATCTGTGGGAAGCTATGAGAAAAACTTCACAAGACTTTCCTATTACACCTCAAGATTTTTCATGAATCCTAATGGTATAGTTTATATATTTTTTGGTGGACTAAGACCTCATCTACAGAATAATATATCCAACCGAGACAATGATAGCTATGAGGAGATCATATAGAATGCAATGAAAGTTGAATTGGAGTTTAGAGAGACTTAGTGGGCTCATAAATCAAATGACAAGAAGAGATATAGGAATGATTAGGGAGGAGCTTCGATCAGGGAAGAGGAGGAAAGAATTTACAATATCACACGTATAATAAGTGTGGGAAGAAGTATTCATGTAACATCCTTCTCGGGAGTGGGAAGTGATATTAGAAGGGAAGATATTTCCATATTGCATGGAATTTTTGTAGTGAGGTGAAGCCTTAACTTCCCAACACTAACAACAAGTAGAATATGGTGGATGCCCTACCTGATATCCAATGCTATAAGTGTGAACAACATAGGCACTTTTCCAATCAATGTCCAAATCCGAGGGTAGTGGAGGGGAATCACCATCAACCTCCTCAAATGTAACAACCCATGAATTCATAGTATGTTATCTCTATAAAGTAATTCAACAGTTTACACTACACGCAACACCGAGTTCGAGCGCACCATGACATACCAAAATATCCATTCAAAAATAGGTTATGAATAGTATTAACCACATTTTGATTTTTATATATAAATCCTATATAATTTTATCATTCAACTTTTGTGTTTCTTATACATAATATAAGGACAAATTCAATTTTCAGATAAATGAAGTATTTTTCAAAGAATAATGTTTTTCACCCTTTAATGGAACACCCATTTTAAATCCAATATTTGACACTTTAATATGTTCAATTTAGTGAAATTAAATTCTTCTTTATAATAGGGTCATAAAAATTTAGTTTGGATAAATTTTTGGATCTTTTCTGATAACTTCCATATTTTGATAAATAGTGAAAAATAATAAATTCTAATTGAAAACAAATTTTTTAATCAAAATAATTAATAGTGTAAAATTATGGATTTTAGTGGATTTAAATTATAATTAAATTATATTTTAATCAATTAATATAATTTAGGTTATTATAAGTAATTTAATATTTAAATTAGACATAAACCCATGTCAATATTTTGATAGTTTTTACTTTTAAAAAACCAGCTTTTTGGTTTTTACAACAGAAATTAATTTTATATTTATAAATTCAAATTATATGTTAAGAATTTGGTAAAATAGACTTAATTTTTTAATTCATAATATCAAAATTATCTTAGGGTGAATTTTTTGTATTTTCTGTAAACTTTCTATTTTTGATGAATAATGAAAAACACTACGTTATTGTTTAAAACCTACTTTTTATTTAAATAATAATTTATTTTATATAAATATATTTTTCATGAGAATATATACATAATACCAATATAAGCCCAATTTAATTCATTGGATTAATTTTATAATAATATTATATATATATATAATTTTATTTAACTTTTTACCGTGTTTTACCGACCATCTCGGAACATTTTCAAATTTGCATAAAACATAATTTTACCACGTCTATGAATTGAATTTCAAAAATTTGAGAGACACGGTTGATATTAGTAAGTAAAATTTGGTTTAAAATGATTAAAATAATTTTTCACACAGTTAAAAGTTAATTAGTTAATTAAAGGTAAATATGATATTATAATCACCCAAACACCAGTCCAAATTCTATTTGATAAGATTTTTTTTGACCAAAATAAATCTTAAGAATAAAATATGAACCTATTTGATCCACTTGGATTAGAATAAGACATTTATTATTATTTTATTTAAAGAAGAGTTAAAAGTGTAAAATTCAAAGTTTAATAACAAAACCATTTTTTATATAGGGTTATACAGAATATAAGTTTGTCTATAAATATTAATTACAAAAATAAAAATATTTCCTACAACATGGTACTTTTTTTATATTTTTTATAAATTAAACAATTAAATTTATTTATGCCACAATGATGAAGCAATAATTAATTAATGAATGAATGATTTAAATAATTAATGTTATAAATATCAAAACAAAAGTAAATTGGGACTTTTGATGCATTAAACGAATTTTCTATGTTAATAAGACATGTTAGGGTTGATTCAATGAATTTTTTTCGAAGTAATAATGATTAAATTACTTGCATAGAAACTAAATAGTAAATAGTGTCAAAATTGACATAAATGAGTTTTTAAAACAAATACTATTTTATTAAATGATAAAATAATCCTAAAAATATAAGGTTTGGACAAATGACTTAAAAAAATTAGATATGTCAATAATGAACCACTTTGGGTTTACTTGTATTTTTATTGTAAGTTTATTAACCACTTTTTATAATAATACAAGAGGACATGTTAAAAGTTAAACTATTTTACTAAGAGTTAAATCTGAATGATAGGCTTAATATGGTTACCTAAACATGTCTTAAACCTATTGGTTGTGAGTATTTCGACCCATCCCCACCTTATCCTTGAAATAAATCAATTTGGAACCATTATAAACTGAAAAATATTTTATAATAAAATAATATTTCAAACTTTTCTTATAGTGACCCTCACCTCTCTTATAAAAGGGTACTACTTCTTCTCACATAATCACACCTCCAAAGCCATTTGGCTCAGCAGACCCCTACCCAAATCTCCTTTAAACTTCCCACAATTCAACTTATAGGCCTTCCCTTGAACATAAAGCCAACCTAAGGTTCCCTTTTGTTTCAATAAAAATAAAACATCCAAAGAAGAGGTAATTATTTTATCACCTCTTTCATAGTTATTTTCTTCTTCCACATTCTTTTTCTTTGTTATTTCCATACCCAAATAATAAATCCAGCATGTTCTATATAATGTGATCTTATTATAAATATGGTATAACCATATTCATTATGCTCTATATCTTATGAATTATAATATCACCATGTGTGCGTATGTACGGCTTACCGTATCCACGTCATGGTGTAATTTGTTATTCAATACTATGTTATTTGGATGGATATAATGATAAGTAATATGTATATAAATAATGAGAATAACAGGGTAATTTCTATTTAAAATTAAAATATCATCAAATTTCACACCTTTTAATCATTAAGGAAATGATATCATCGCTCTTGTGTACATACGGTCTACTGTCTCCACAACGCGATGAGATTCATTTACATGTTCACCATTCAACGATGATTACAAAAATATATATTATTAATAAGTTTGTAATATATGAAATAATAATGTTACCATATATATATGTATGTATTTATTTATTTATATATGTATTTATGTATGTATGTATGTATGTATGTATGTGTGTGTGTGTGTGTGTACTTATATATATCTTATTCACTTACTTCTGTTTAATATGATAGGAAAATGGAAACAGCGTTTATGCTTACATACGACCTACCGTCTCCATAAATGGTGTTTTTAATTTCACATATATATCTATTATACATATTTATATTCTAAATATATATGATATATAAATAATGTTTTATATTTTTGATGTATTTAAATAATGATTTGAATTATGTGAACAAGAATGACAAGTTAAATACATACGATAAAGAAAGCGATTATTACCTGAAATGTTAATTCAATATGCAAATCATTATCAAATGGGCAGTATAAAGTTATAATTGAATCACGTATGATGTAATAAATATGAATATGGTTCTAGTATAATTTAATAACATACTATGGTCATTATAGAGGAGGTTAAATGTACCCTAGACCAAATGAAAGTACAAGGTAAGGTTTAATTCCTCAATCTCATTATTATTTGAGATTGTTTATGTGTAAGTATTTTCTGGGAAAAATTTATTATCCATGTCCATGTTTCGTAAAATAAATTTGAAAATGATTCTTTTATGGTACTATTTAACTAAAACATCATTTTAGAAGTTTTAATTATTTATTCTTCTAACTCTTTCCCATTAATATACTTGTTTTTAAAATGGTTTAAGGATTTATTTATGTGGACATGATTGTTTTAAAATGTTAATTCCATTAAACATTTTCAAAATGGTATGGGACACTTTGATTCAAAAATCTATTTTAAATGATTTCCTTTATAAATTTGTGACTTTTAAATTATTTCACAAAAATGGATATTTCTCTCAGAAAGTTTTACTGATCACTTTCAACTATGTCAAAATTTATTACTGGATATTATTCTTGATTAAATTTTATTTATTTTAATAAAATATTCCATATTTTATTGAACAATTTATGATATATTTTACTGTTTATGTGATATTTTTATAACCATCATGGTTTGTGGTTGAAGTATTGACATTCCGTATGCTAGTTGTAATACAAATGTTTATGTTTTGTTTCAACATTTTCATATGAAGAATGCAACGGACATAGTATGGGACGGGTGTAGGCCGCTATAGCTCCTTGATGCATCAATATATCTCATGAGACAAATTAGTGTCTTGGCACAAGTCCTTGATAAAAATTTTATTTTTAGTCTTGGCACGAGTCCTTGACTATGTGGTAATGATGCCCGACATTAGGCATTCCCTCATTATGAAATTAATTATTAGATGTGATTATTAGACTAGTAGAATATCTATGTGCATGTTTATATGTTAATTTTTGATTTATTTTCTCCATGTTATGTTCATGTTTATGTTTAAAATGTTTTTGTTTTACTTACACAACTGGAATTAAATGTTTATAGCTTCCTCTAAATTATTTACCATTACATAGCATCTGAGCCCACCCCTTTCTTTTGTTTGGTTTTCCTAGGATTACAAGATGTGTATTATGTTTGATATGCAGGGTTAATCTAGGGGAATAATGGAATTATCAATGGATTATTTATGTTGTGTTTTATGTTTTAATGTGTAATGTAATGTTCATGTATGTAATCTGTTTTCCAAGACTGCTAAATTGATCGGTCATTTAGGACTTGATTCCTTGTAATCATTCAAATGTATTAAAATAATGCACTGACTCTAGGTAACTATAGTCAGGGTATTATAGTTGGTATCTGAGAAAGTTTAGTACAAACATTGGAAGCTATATTTAGATAAAATCTAATTTTTAAACAATACCCAAAGATAGACATTTAGGATTAATATAGAATAAATTCCTTGAATTTTTCTAATGTAGAGATTTTTTGAATTTTTCAAGCAATATATCTATGTCTGGATATGAGTAGGTAGAAGAAGATCTAGCACAAATGTACCTAGGAGTGAAATCACCAACAAGGAGTTTTGGTCTTGACCTGGGGTATCCTGGTACACAACAACGGGCCTTGCTTCACTCTTGGTTACGACACTCTCGGGGGATATGCTTAGGATAATTCACATTTTCTTTACAAACCATTATGAAGGATTTACGAGTAAATACTTCCTCAATGAATTTTTTTTATGATTATGGATTATATTTATAAATATTTCAATTTATTATTGGTATTTTATATGTTTGTAATTATGCATTGCGATTCAAAAACTAACCTAGTGTATGCCATTGTTTATAAATGGTTCCCAACAAAAGGAATGAGAACTCCAGCAATATGCATGATCCAAAGAGTAAGAAGGATCGTATATTTCATGGTCTTAAGACATCATTTAGAAGGGAAATATTCTCGCTTATATTCCCATAATTTGAGGAAATAATATCATGTGTTAATAAGATAAGTAAATAAGTTCCCTGAGTCATATGAATTTGAAGGATTTCCAAAGAAGAAAAGGATTGTAGAGAGAAAGATGGATAAAGGGAAGAAGGGAAAGAAGGATTTTCCCATATGTGATAATTATGGAAAGAATAAACTTGGTAAATGCTTGATGGGAATGGGATTTAATTATAAGTTTATAGAAAAAGGACACAACGTATGTTATTGAAAGGGTAAGAAAAATGTTTCAAATGTACAATGCTTTATCTGCAAAGAGTTGTGACACTACACAAATCAATATCCCAATCATCAGGGTATATCGCAAATGATTTTTTTGGATAATAATCAAGTTATGATACTGTTATATATGAAGAGTAATGACTAGTGTTCTTATGTTTTAATTAATGAATTTTTTCATTTGATTGTTGTATCAATAATGTACTAGTTATAATAATTATGTAGTATATAAGGATTTTACTGTAGTACTATTTCATTAAGGATTTGAGATTATGTGTTACCAAGAAAAGTGACTCAATATCAAGTTAAACTTTTTGTAAAATACATGGTTGAAGGAAAGATAAAATTTAAAATGGGCCTAATACTGAGGTATTGATTTTGGAATAAGAGATGATTGATTTGGATAAATTATTTTGGATATTATTGACATCCTTGGAACTTATTTATGGTATGTTTATTCCATCATTGTTGGATTATTCAATTTTTTTGGATTTAAGGAGTATATCATGTATTCTATAAGTAACAAGGGAGCATGAATGTATTCAATAAAGTTTTATGGTAATTTATAGTGTTACCATGTTTTAAAAGAATACATGATGAATGTATTCACATGTTAATATGTTGAAAAAATATATCTTCATTAAGTTTTCCTTCCTTGTAAGTTTTGGGCTATGAGTTTGGATAGAAGTATTTTGGACAATTCTAAATGTTGGAATGGATTAAGTTGGAAATTGGATACTATTGTTTAAGGTTTAAACATTTATTAATATTATTTTTGGATTTTTATAAAAAGTACATCCCAGAGGTCTGGTGAAAACCTGTTGCGTCAAACAAGGGCATGAAACTTAAACCCGCAACCGAAGGGAAATTAGGGTGCATCACCTACCACTGCCCTACGTGATGTCCTAGTTTGTATAATGTAGTTTTTTTAAATGGTCTAACAGATTATTTACAAATTCATTTTTTGAAAACCTATACGATTATGATAAATAGATTAATTTTGAGTTCTTTTTTCTTTTGGACATAATGATGAGTTAGTGGTAGAAATTAGTTGAAGGAAGTAACTCTACATGTTAATTTTTTTATCTTATTATATGAGGAAATTAATTCTTAAAATTGAGGTATGGGAACCTAAAACCAAAAATGTGTTATCCAAATACCTTATTTTTGGTTGAACCAATGATAATTTAAATCATCCTAGATTTATGTCTTTGAGGCCCTCAATATTCTATTTATTGTTCACTTGTTTGTGATTAATGACCTCAATTACTCCCTATAAATATTTATGTATTCCCTCTAATTATGTGTCTCTAATTTCCACCCATTATCTCTTATTCTAGATCATAATTTGGTGGTGAATTTTTTATTTCCCCTTCCCTCTAATTAAGACTAATTTTATTTAACCGTATTTTTGATGTGGGTTTCCCACAAAGGTATCATATATTTTCAACCTTTCATTTTCTAAGAACAATTTCAAATTGAGAGAACACAATTTATTGAATGAGGGGATAATTTAACACCCTTTGATTTCTTAGTATGTTATCTCTCTAATGTAATTTAATATGTTGTTCTACACACAACACCGAGTTCGAGCGCACCATGACATACCAAACTAGCTGTTAAAAAAGTAGTTATGAATATTATTAACCAAATTTTTAATTTTATATATATCCTATAAAATTTTAACATTCAAATTTTTTGTTTTTTAGACATAATATAAGGACAAATTCAATTTTCTGAGAAAGAAGTATATTTTGAATAACGATGTTTTTCAGCCTTTTAATGGAGAACCATTTTTAAATCCAATATTTGACACTTATATGTATTCAATTTAGTGAAATTAAATTGATATTTCTAATTGGGACATAAAAATTTAGTTTGGATACATTTTTGGTACTTTTCTGATATCTTCCATATTTTGATGAATAGTGAAAAATAATAATTTTTAATTGAAAATAACTTTTTAACTGAAATAATTTATAGTTTTAATTTATTAATATGAGTGGTTTTAAAGTATAATTAGATTATATTTTAATAATTTAAAATAATTTATGTCATTATATGTAATTTCACATTTAAATTGGACATAAACACATGTCAATCTTTTAATAGTTTTTACTTTTAAAAAATCCATTTTTGGTTTTGACAACGGGAATTAATTTTAAATTAATAAATAAAACTTCTATTTTTTTTAATTTGGTAAAATTAATTTTATTTTTGAATTTGTAATATCAAAATTATATTAGGGTGAATTTTTTGTATTTTCCTATAAACTTTCAATTTTTGATGAATAGTGAAAAACACTGCGTTATTGTTTTAAACCTAATTTATATTTAGATAATTATTTATTTTAAACCAAAATAGATACATAATTCCTATATAAGTCCAGTTTAATTCATTGGATTCATTTTATAATAAGATTATATATATATAATTGTATTGAACTTTTTTACTGTCTTTTTCCCACCTTTTAAGAACATTTGAAAATTTTCATAAAATGTAATTTTACCACTTCTGTGAATTGAATTTCAAAAATATGAGACACAATTGATATCAGTAATTATTATTTGGTTCAATAGAATGAAAATAATTTTTTTTTGAATAGTAATTTTTAAATTTTATTTACCATAGTAAAAAATAAATAGGGTAATTAAAGGTATAAATTATATTATAATTACCCTAACACATGTCATGATTCTAATGGATAAGTGTTTTTAGACCAAGATAAACCTTAGGAATAAAATATGAACCTCTTTTATCCACCTCTATTAGATTAGTACATTTATTATTATTTTATTCAAAGAAGAGTTAAAATTGTAAAATTCAAAGTTTAATAACTAAACCATTTTTATTAAAGGTTTATACATAATATAAATTTGACTATAAATATTAAATACAAAAATAAAAATATTTCCTACCACATGGTATTTTATTTACAATTTTTAGACATTAAATAATTAAATTTATTTATGATACAATGATGATATAGTGATTACTTTATTAATGAATGATTAAAATAATTGATGTTATAAATTTCAAAATAAATGTAAATTGAGACTTTTGATGCATTACACGAATTTAATAGGTTAATTATACATGTTATGGTTGATTCATTAAATTTTTTTCCAAGTAATAATTTTTTAATGACTTTCACAAAAACCAAATAATAAATATTGTCAAAATTGACATAAATGGGTTTTTAAAACAAATACTATTTTATTAAATGATAAAATACTCCTAAAAATCTACAGTTCGGCCAAAGGACTTGTATAAGATTAGATATGTCAATAATTAACCACTCGGGATTCTCTTGGATTTTTATAGTAAGTTTATTTACCATTTATTATAATAATACAAGAGGACATGGTATAAGTTAAATCTAAAAGGCAGGGTTAATATGGTGAACTAAACTTGTCTAAAACCTATTGGTTGAGAGGATTTCGACCCATCATCACCATATCTTTGAAATAAATCAATATTTATGCATTAGAAACAGGAAATTATTTTATAAGACTATAATATTTCAAAATTTTCCAAAAGTGACCCTCACCTCTCTTATAAAAGGGTAATTCCCCTTCTCTCAAAATCATACATCCAATGCCATTTGTCTCCACTAACCCCTACCCAAATCTCCTCCCAACTTCCTTCAATTAAACCTAGAGTCCTTACCTTCAGTATAAATCCATTTTAATGAGCCCCTTTGTTCAAATCTAAAGAAAACACCCAAAGAAGAGGTACTTATTTTATCAGGTCTTTTAATGTTCTTTTCTTCTTCCACTTTCTTTTTCTCTGTTATTTCCATACCAAAATAATAAATTTATAACCTTATACATACTGTGATGTTATTATAAATATGTAACAACCATATTCATCATTTTATACATCCTATGAATTATAATGTCACCGTGCATACGTACTACTTACCGTCTCCACGTTGTGGTGTAATTTGTTATTCAACACTATATTATTTTCATGGATATAATGACAAGTAATATGTATATAAATAGTTAAAATAACATTATAATTTCTCAGTAAAGTTAATATACCATCCAATTCCACACGTTTTAATCATTAGGGAAATGATATCATCGCTTGTGTGTACGTATGACTTACCATCTCCACGACGCAATGAGATTCATTTCCACGTTCACCAGTCAATGATGATTATAAAAATATATATTATTAATAAGTATGTAATATATGACATATAAATGCTACTGGAGATATATATATATATATATATATATATATATATATGTACGTATGTATTAACTTACATTTATCTTATTCACTTACTTCCATTCAACACAATATGAAAACAGAAACAGTGTTTATGTGTACGTACGGCCTACCATCTCCATAAATGATGTTTTTCATTTCATATATATATATTATAAAAATTTATATGCTAAATATATATTATATATAAATAATTTTTTATATTATAGAAGCATTTAAATCATGATCTGAATGATACGAGCAAGAATAACAAGTTAAACACGTACAATAAAGAAAGCGATTATTACCCGAAATGTTAATTTAACCTAGAAATCATTATTAAATGGGTATTATAGAGTCATTAATCAATCATATATGACATAATAAATATGAATATTGTTTTTTAATAAATTAATAACATACTATGGTCATTATACAAGAGGTTAAACATACCCTCGACCAAAGGAAAGTACAAGGTAAGGGTTGATTCATCAATCTCATTATTATCCGAGATTGTTTATGTGTAAGTATTTTCTAGTAAATATTTATTATCCATGTCCATGTTTCATTAAACAAATTTAAAAATTCTTATTTTATTGTACTCTTTAACTAAGACATCGTTTTAAATGTTTTAAATATTTATTCTTCTAAATCTTTCCCATTAATGTCCATGTTTTCAAAATGGTTTTAAGGATTTATTTATATGGACATGATTGTTTTAAAATTTTAATTCCATTAAAAAGATTCAAAGTGGTATTGGACACATTGATTCAAAAAAAAATTAATTCCTTTATAAATGTGTGACTTTTAAATGATTTCACAAAAAGGGATATTTCTCTAAAAAATGTACTGATCATTTTCACCTATGTCAGCAACCTTGACTGGATATTATTCTTGATTTAGGTTGATTTATTATAATAAAATATTCCATATTCTTTTGATTGTGTTATTATATGTTTTAATGTTGATGTTATATTTTTATACCCTTCATGGTTTATGGTTGATGTATTGACATTTCTTATATTAGTTCTAATATGAATTTTTATGTTATGTTTCAACATTTTCATATGAGGAATGTAGTGGACTTAGTAAGTGACAGGTGGAGCCCATTATAGCTCCTCGATGCATCGGTAGGTCTCATGAGACAAATTAGTGTCTTGGAACAAGGCCTTGACCAAAATTTTATTTGTAGTTTTGGCATTAGGCCTTGACTACAAAGGCCAAGGAACAAGGACTTTTTTTTCTATCCCGACTGTTGAAGTTGAAGCTCTAAATTATGTGGTCGAAGGCACTCATGTTGTTATCTCAAATCTAGAAAGTACTTTGTTTGATTTTATTTATAAGAATTCATTTATTTCCTTCAAGTTTCCAAATAATTTAGAATCATCCCCTGAAAATCTAAAAGTAGAGTTATTAGTCAAGAATCTTAGTGGGATTATCCAAGAATCATCGGTGTTTATAAACTCAAGTATTTACTTCAGTGAGCACAATATTATCAAAAATCTAGTAGTCATTCCTATGCTAGAATTAAACATTATACAATGGATGGACATGATCTCAAAGTATAATGATAAGATCAAATGTAGAAGCGAGGAAATATCAGTAGTCTTGAATAGAAAACATATGGTTATCTTCCATGAAGAGATATCTCATCCTGATCTATGTCTAGAAGAGCCTCATTTATCCTTTTTTATGGAGTTTATTAGTGAATAAGAAGAAGGAAATGAGAGTTTAAGGATAATAAATGTCCCCATTGTCTAGGAATACATTGAGGTCTTTCCAGAGGAGTTACCCAGACCTCCCATAGAAAGAGAGGTAGTGTTATCTATTGAACTCGTACATAGATGTCATCTGATTTCAAAGACCTTGTATAGGATGGAAAATTTGTTGTTGGAGTAATTAAAGAGACAACTCCAAGATATTTTTGAGAATGGTTTTCCCTGGCCGAGTGTGTCTCCTGGGGGATAACTTGTTCTCTTTTTGAATAATAAGTATAGATCAACGATGTAATGCATTGATTATAAGGAACTAAATGGAATCACAGTGAATAACAAATACCCTCTTCCAAGAATTGATGACTTATTTGACCAACATTGTGGGGCTCAATTATTCCCTGAGATTGATCTTTGATTTTATTATAATCAAATGAGGGTGAAGAATAAAGATATTTAAAAAACAACCTTCTGATCAGGATATGGTAATTATGATATTGTTGTTAAGACTTTCAGACTGACTAATGAACCTGCTATTTTTTATTTATTTGATGAATAGAATCTTTAATGAATAACTTGATAACTTTGTGGTAGTCTATATTGATGATATTTTGATATATTCTATACGATTTGGGGAGCACGAGGATCATATAAGGGTTATTTTGAAAACTCTATAAAAGGAGAGGCTTTTTAGAAAGTTGATAAAATTTGAATTTTGGTTATAACAAGTTGGTTTCTTAGGGAAAATTGTAACCAATGAAGGAATCACAGTTGATCCTGTAATGAAAAAGGTTGTAGAGGAGTGGCCTCACCCTACAATAATAATTGAGATTCATAGTTTCCTTTGATTAGCGGTATATTAGATGAGGTTTGAGAAAAAAAATTCATGACATTATAATATATTAACCAAGATAAATCAAAAATTGGTCAAGTTCATCTAAAAAAAGGAGTGTCAGGAATGTTTCCAAGAGCTGAAGGGGAGATTGGTTACTGCACCCGTGTTAACCCTTCCATCAAGTGGAGAATGATTCGTTATTTTTAGTGATGCATCTCTAAATGGTCTTGGGTTTGTCCTCATAAAAAATGAAAAAGTCATTCCTTATGCATCTCGACAATTGAAGACTCATGAGCATAACTATCCTAAGAATTATTTGTAGATAGTTGTGGTCATTTTTACTCTGAATATATGGAGGCACAATCTTTATGAAGAGAAATGGGATATATACATAGACCACCAATGTTTGAAGTATATTTTCACACAAATGGAATTGAACATGAGACAGAGGATATGGATGGAACTTCTTAAAGACTATTATTTTTCACTTCATTATCATCCCAGAAGAGAAAACAAAGTCGATGATGCATTATGTAGGAAAGACCCAGTTATTCTTTCCATGATTAGGATTCAAAGATATCCTTTGATCAATATCCTAGTAAATCTGGTCATGGGAATTATTAAGGAAGGGACATCATCAACCTTATCCCAAATTATTTATCAACCACCATTACTAGAGAATATCATGAATTATGAGAAAAAATATCCTCTGTTACAAAATAAGTTTGAGGCTGTAAAGGATGGGGTTTTTCTTGAGTTCAATATTGATCAAGAAGGTGTACTAAAATTTCATATAAGATGATTTGTTCCATATATTCCAGAAATAAAGAAGGAGTTAATGGATGAAGCTCATAGATCTACATTCTCTATACATCATGGAAGTACAAAAATGTATAGAGTTCTTTGTGATCATTATTGGCGGGAGAATATGAAAAGAAGGATTACTGACTACACTTCAAGATGTCTGGTATGTCATCAAGTGATGGCAGAGTGACAACTTCCTAAAGGGGTATTGAAACCACTACCCATACTAGCAGGGAAGTGGGACAATATCACAATGGACTTTGTCACTGGTCTCCTGAGAACTTCAAAATGAAACAATGTGATATGGGTTATTGTGGACTGTCTCAGAAAGACTACCCATTTTATCTCTATTTAGGAATATTTATCTCTTGATCAACATTCCAGGATTTATGTGAAGGAAGTTGTAAGGATACATGGAGTTCCACTTTCTATCATATATGATCATGATCCAAGGTTCACATCAAAATTCTGGAGAAGTATTCAACATGCTCTGAGCACCGAATTGAATTTCAGTATGGATTATCACCCCCAAACTAATGGCCATTCTGAAAGAACTATTAAAACACTAGAGTACATTCTTATAACGTGGTCAATGGAATTTAAAGGTGGATTGGATCAAAATCTCCCATTACTTGAGTTCTCTTACAAAAACATATTCCACTCGAGCATTAAAATGGCACACTATGAAGCTCTATATGGAAAGCAATGTAGAACTCGTACTTTTTGGGATGAATCATGTGAGAAAACGCTTCCTAGGGCTGATCTTGTGCAAGAGAAGACAGAAAGATTCCATGCCATCCAGAAACACATTAAGGCTACTCAGAGTCAGAAAAAGAGTAATGATAACAACTATCAAAGGGACTTGGAGATTGATTTTGGTGAAAAAGTATTTCTTCTAATCTCACCTTGGTAGATTCATGAGGTTTGGGAAAAGGGGAAGCTCAGTCCTAGGTACATAGGCCCCTATGAAATCCTTGATCGCATAGGAGTAGTGGCCTATCAGTATGCACTTATCCAAATATAGCACATGTTTAGGATATCTTTCATGTATCCATCTTGAGAAAGTACACACCTAACCCTTCACATTTACGAAATCTAGAGGTGGTACAACTGGAACATGCCCTCTCTTATGAGGAGTATAGAGTGGAGACCTTGGTTCATAGAGATAAGGTTTTATGAAACAGGACTTACCACCTTGTTAAGGTGTTGTTGAGGAACCACAAATGTGAAGAATCCACTTAGGAACTAGAGGAGTCTACGAGGCATAAGTACCCACAACCTTTTTTTCAGAGAGTACGAGTTGAAATTTTGGGGAAAAATTTATTATGGGGGGAAGAATGTAACGATTCAAACATTTGAATAATATTTTTTTCCTGAATTTCTGTGTTATTTTATAATTAACAAAACAGTATCCATTAATTAATGAAGTGATTATTATTTAAATGATACCGTTGGCTTTCGACTGTTATATGACCATTGGTCAATATGACTATTGAAAACTATAATCATAATGTTAGGATTATTATTTATAAATACAAGTGATCATGGTTAATTAATATTGAAAGAGGAGTTGATGGCCTCCTTTAGTAGACTCAGACTATATGAAGCCCATATGTCAGAGCTTGGGAAGGAGGTATCATCACTAGGTTTTTCTCTAGACTACGCCCAAGCTGAACTTCTACATGTTAAGCTTGAATGAAATCACTTACGAGAGAAGTTCAAGCTGATAGAAATCACCACTCAAGAAATTTTATCCATGTCGACCCAAGATTTTATCACCATAACACACCTTACACTGAGGTCATTTTTCGATGTTATAATGGGATATGTAACAAGGCCATAGTTACTTTTTGTAAATACATTGGTATAAATAAAATTTTTGTTTCTTTTTATGGTAATTTTTTTAAAATTTAAAATTTCATGATACCTATAAAATGAATTTATAGATGTTTGGTTTTATCGGTAAATTTTAGAAAGAAATGAATTTTAAAATATTTTTTGTATACATTAAAAAAATAATAATTTGAAATGATTTTCAAAAAAATGGTCTTCTACAGTTGTGATCAGAAAGAAATTTGAAGTCTAATAAGATCAAATTAATTTTTAGTGAATAGTAAGTATAAATAGTAATATTAACTATATGAATAGTAATGTTTCCAATGGAATAGTAACCTCACTTAAGAAAGTATAAATATAATTTAGGCATCTTGAATAGTAATGTGATATAATATCATAAGTAAATTACTATTTCAGAAATTTTTAGTTAAATATTAGTATTCATTTGGTAAATTTAGTTTTCACTTAAAAATTAAATATCTCATAATTAGAAAATTGTTTTCATATAATGGAGTTCATTTTTGAATTCAGAGAATCGATTTTAGTTTAGGGTTAATTTATGATATTTTTATAAAATGGTTTTTTCGTTGAATATTGAAAATACAGTTTTGAGATTCGTTGTGTTCAATGATATCATTAACAATGTAATAATGATTTAATAATTCTGATAGATTTTTTATAGTAATATATTATATTAGGTTTTCCATGTTGCTAGTACCATGGGAAAATACAATGGGCATGCCCATGGTTTAAAAATACCACTAATGAGGTGTCTCTTGAAAATTAATAAAATATTGCCTCACTTTCTCTATATATACCAACCCATTCCAAATTACAAATCCACAAATATATAGTCGTTTACCTCCCATGGATTCCTCCCAATGTTCCCTCAATCCCCCAAAGATTCCATCCTTTAATTTTTTTAAGTTACCCTTCATGGTAAGGGAACCTTTCACCCTCCTCTTTTAAGTCATGACATCCTTTATGTTATGTCTTCTCATTTCCATATTATATGATGGGGCATGTTCATATATATCCTTATTTTAGTACATTTTAAGTCCAAATGATGAGATACACTCTCCACCCTCATAAACTTATTTTTCTGAGTTTTATGTGGCGTAGTTAGGCTGGTGAATTTTTTGTAAAAGAAATCACATCTTCTATTTTCTTTCAAGTTTCATTTTCATGTGGTATGTCATTCAAATATCCATACCATGATCTTATTTCTTTTTATTATGTAAACATACTGTATTATTAGTAATTTAGGACCGGGTTACCCTTATCCCCTATATTTTCAATATTTTCAAAAATCATGTTGTATATCTGTTATGTTGTATAATTTTTGCCTCAAAATATCTCTCTCTTTTTCTCAAGAAATACACTAATTTTATGTTTGTGAATTCAAAAATAAATTAGTTTTTATGGGTATTAATAAATAAAAAAAGGATATATTTTGTTCAGGAATTTACATACATGAAACCCTCATTTCTTTTCCATGGGTTGTAAAATACATAACGACCATGTTTTTAAGCACTTTTCAAATGTCATGATTTTGAAGTGAAACCCATTTCTTTTACTCCCAATGGGTTATTTATGAAATGTATTATTATTATTATATGTAGATAACATGAAAATAAAAATATAATAAGGGTGTGCCTTGATATCACTTCAATGCATTGGGTAAATAATTTAATCTCTAGAGATGACAAGTTTCACGATACCTTGGTGAATAACCCTGGTAATTTTAATGACAACATGGGGATGAAACTTGGTGGAATTTTAATGAATGTATAAATTTAATGTTGTAGCCACATATTCAAGGTATGATTCGTGTTTTTTTATTATGATATTATTTTTCTTCCATTTCCTGTGTCTTTATGTTTTTCATCAAGTTCTTATTGATATCATAAGTAAATCGATTCCCTTGCTTTCTTTACTAGGCCTTCTGCTCACTCTTTCCTTTGATGTATGTATCCACATTATGAGATGTAGTAATTTTATTTAGGATGAGCCTATGATTAAGCTTTAAAAGTTTATTAGAATAAAGTTTTATGTTTTCATGTATTTTGTTCCTGATTTCCAAGACAGTAGACTTTAATAATCATCGATTTTAAAAATGTAATGAAAAGTTCTGTAATAAAAAGGTGGGATGACATACACACCCTCCTAGGGCTCAAGATATCATGGGTAACCCAATGGTTCCCCTAGTTAATATCATATGGGTTCACCCCATGTAAGTTTCATAATAACAAACCCCATGTAATTACAACTCTTTGGGGGAGGAATTCTCAACCCTTTCTCAAGAACACTAGCACAATGAATTTTAGACATTACATGGTCCACACATAGCTTAATTGTCTCAAACATCACAGTCATCAAACCATATAAAAAAATTAATCCGCAATACACATATAATATGTTCCACTACACTTAATTAATTAAATATCATTCAATTTAATTCACACTGATTGAATTTTATGGGTATAAATGAATAATAAATAAATAAAATCAGGGCCATGATCATCAATGGTCTAGGAAACATATCAAACATGTAAGGGTCACAATTGGTCCTTAACCATTTGTTTAATTTATCTATAGGATTTCATTTAAGTCATGTATTTCATTTAATAATTTAATAACAAAATTTACATAGCCAATATGGTCAATCACTATGATGGTGAGACCAAATATCACATGTAGTATAAAAAAAGAACAGATGTTGCGGGAAATTTATAGGTACCACATTCCCAATATGAAGTTGATTCGTTTTTTTTTTCTTAGCCCAAAAAAGAACTACTAATGCTATTCCAAGTCATTCCTAGCATAAAAATCCATCAATATTCATTTGATGGCATAGTCTCATTCTAATAACCCCCTAAAATATAAAATAAAATAATAATAAATCGTAAAATGTCATCCAGTGCTTCTGCTACACCAGAACCATGAATAACCACCTACTAGAAGTCCACAATAGACTCACAATAAAAACATATCCTCAATCCATAATTACTAGGGCCTAATTAATTAGTAATAAAATTTTATTCAACTAAAAATTATTAAAAAATCCACCCCATAGAAAAAACTCACCAAAACAAGATGTGAGGGCATAGAAAATTTATCTTAGAATATACTCTTTTAAGGCTTCACAATAGCACTATCATCATCATGAAATTTCACCCTGCTCCAATGAAATTTCTATTAAAACCATAAATATAAAAATGAAAATAATAAGAAACTAATATAAAAATAAAAGTGACTAATATACAATGATAATATCCTTGAATCATTGTAAAACACCTCAAGAACTCCCCAAATCGATGGGTAATTACAAGAGGAAGAGGGGGAAAGCCCCTTGGCCGTGTGTAATAGATGGAGGAGGTTTAGGGGGTTTCACTCTTTAAAAAAAAGTAAAATAGGTAATTTTGAACTTTTAATGATCCCCATGGTTTGGTAACTTGGTATTCTAAACAATGCACTAACCATGTAGCTTTTATTGTCCAAGGAAACACACTTCACATTATTGGTCAACTTGATTTTTTAAGTTTTACAACAACCATGAAACAAATATATGTATCATTATGCATGGTTTATCTACATACATGTAAAAAACACATTTAAATCCCCATGTTCAAGCCACCTCAAATAGTTTCCTTTTATATTTTCACAGTTTCATTGAAACCATACTTTAAACATTCCATAAAACCATGTTTTATACAAATTTAATTGAGAACCTCCTCATGCTAAAGGTACGACATTATTTCTCAAAAATCATTCACATAGAACTACTTTCTCTATGTATAATTCTCCCAAAACCTCCAAAATTAAACTTGAATCTCATAATAATCATTTGATAACCAAGGAACCTCTCGATCCAAAAACCATATCGAAAATAATGATCTAGAAAGACTCAAACTCAAAAATTCATTATTAGCATCCCAGTTCTCAAGAAAAACCATCCACTAATTCTAAAATTCAAATCCCCTTCAAATTTCTCGTCTCAAAAAATGATGGGGTTATAAAACCATCAAACCATAAAACATATCATCTCTAAGAAGAGTTGACATCCATTCAACTAACAATACCCACTTATGTCGGACATCAATTCACTATCAACTCATTATGTTCCAACAGTTAAAGTCAACATGCACCATGACATAACTTCAAGAATAAGTAAGAAAAATTATAAAAAATGAGCTACCTCCTATAGATAACCTATCCTTTTAGATATATTATTACATGTTTTTAACAATTATTAACCATAAAATACAACCAAGGACCATAAAGTCTAGTGTGTTTGGAAGATTAGGTACATAATTAAGCATCATGAAACAAAAATAAAAACAGATTATATTTAGTCTTAATAAAGATATCTTAACTCCATATGAGCCTTTATATCTGTATAGGATAACCTAGAGTATACATGGATAAAATGGATGGTTAAAAATCTGATTAAGGGAATATTCATATAAATAAACATATAAAATTGGTTAGTAGACATAACATTTTGACATAAAAGGCATAGAACATGAATAAACCTATGGAATAATAACATGTATAATATCTAAATATATAGTCATGGAATAATCGGAATGTGGAAACAATATATAACCTTACATAAACATGATTCAAGGATAACTGCTAAGACTATCACATGGCGGACAAAGTCCGATAAAGGAATCAGGTTCACTCTCTGTCCCAACATGACGTATCATGAGACTAAACATTACCCAATGAATTGGAGGTCCATTTGGGCACACCCAATTTAAAATTTTTATGCATATTTTTTACACATTTTGAATCAAACAAAAGTTATAAACATAAGGATTACCCAATGAAAGTGTTGGGTATCATAGACATGTACTATGGCATAACCAAAGGGCATATCATAAAACATTTTATAAAAGAATGGATTTTAATCATAAATGTACATTCATTAGAAAAAATAGTTATAGATAGTGATAAATAATGTTCAAATTATGTGATAACAATTAAAAATAGTGTTTAGGAAACTTTTTATGGGAACCACTATAGTGCAGTTTAAGGGAAAACATTAAAGAGTCCTTGAAAAAGAAATGTATTACTTGTCTGTATAAAACCAAAAATAAACCAAGATTTTATTTCCTGATAAAATGAGTGATTTTATAAAATTAATGGTTTATTAAAACATATTATGGAGTTCTATTGAAAATGGTTAATAAATTTGGAAGCTCCAATTAATTGGGATTTCTTATCGGGAAGAATTAAGAATGGAAATTTATAACAAATGCATTCCCCCATCAATGAAGAATGAACTAATCTAGATAAATGATTTTGGAACATATAAAAATAATTTAGAATAATTATATAAAAATTTAGAATTAAATTGGTGTAAATAAAGATAAAGCGTACCCTGAATGAAAAAATGAATGTTCAGAAAGAATCCCTTACCTTATGCCTAAAATAGATATGCACTGGTACTTAATATCCTGAATAATAAAATTAGACTCATTAATTAAAAACTACAGAACCTATTCTACATTTATTTTATTTATTATTGCTTATTAAGTTCATTTTTTGTTTTTTAAGGGATATAGTGTTCAATTTCACTGTTTGAGACTGTTCATTTTCCTAGTTTTCATGATCAGTTCTATTATATAAGAGTATTAAAGTTCAAGTTAAATGGGGATAGTTATATAAAATTGAAGTTATATGTTATTAAGGAAATTATATAAGATTAATTTGTCTTATATATCATTTTTTATATGGTATATGTAACTCCCCGACCCCAATTACCTAGAGTCGGTGCATTATTACATAACATTGGCATGATCACAAGAAAGATCAAATCTCGAAAGACCGATTGGTTTTGTAGCCTTGGAAACACTAGATGTATTCATAAAGTTTTACATTACATCAAAAAGTGAAAAAACTACTAAAACAACATAGTCTCCATATTCTACACTCATATCCCCACATACTATCCCTGCAGGTCATTCATAAATTACTTCATCACATCCTAGGAAAAAATAAAACATAGAAAAGGGGTGAGCTCAAATGCCCAGTAAGGATAACAATATAGCGGAAACTTTCAAAAATAAGCATAAACATTTAAGGCAATGTATAACTAAAACAAAATCCTTTTAAACTTGAACTTCAACATAGTATGGAAAAAGTAAAATGAAATAATGCCATTTACTTATTCACATGGATATTCTACTAATCGAATAATCACATGCAATATCAATAACCACTTTCATAACGATGGAATGCATAATGCCAAACTATCATAACCACATAGCCAAGGCCTCGTGCCAAGACTACAAATAAGATTTTTCCAAGGCCTTGTGCCAAGACACTATTTTGTCTCATGAGACCTACCAATGCATCGAGGAGCTATAGCGGGCTCCACCCGTCGCATATTAAGTCCAATGCATTCCCATATGAAAAGGTTTAAACATAACATAAACATTCGTATTAAAACTAGCATACGAAATGTCAATACTTTCACCATAAACTATGAATGGTATAAAAATAGCACATTCATAGTCAAACATATCACAAAACCTTCAATACAATATAGAAGTTTTGTATCATAATAAATTAACTTCAAATAAGCGTAAAATCCATCAAAGGATGTTGACATAGATGAAATCAAAACACTTTTTAGAGAAATATATATTTTATTTTGAAATCATTTAAGAGCCATATAAAATAAAACATTTTCTTTGAAAATATTATTATAATCTTGTAAGGGAAGCTTTTAAGATTTTATAACGACGTAAAATAGCCGCACCCGCCGTATAAGTTAAAAAAACATTCTTACCTTAATCCTGTCGAAAAGGTTAAAAAGCACCATGTTAGGAAAACGACAGAAAGATTCCTTTATAAACCTCTTATAAAAAGTCAAACATGGGTATAAATGACCTTAACCCATATTCTTTTAAATAGTAAAAATGTTTTGAAATACATATTTAGGAAACATGGATGTGCATGATAAAGAGATCCCAGTAGATTATTACATATAAAGAACCTCGGATAATGAAGAGATTGTGAAATAACCCTTACCTTATACTTTTCCTTGGTTGGGGTAGGTTAACCTCCTATATAATGGTGAAATAATTGTTATTAAATTCTACAAGAATCATATATATTAATATGATATCATATATGATCTTTTAACATTGCTTTGTTAATAATATCTTAGTATTATCGTCCTTTCGGGTGTTAACTTACTCGTTTTATTTTATATGTTTTGTTACGTAAGCCATGATTGTAATGGATAGGTTGTATATTATTCATATCTAGAATTATATCAAGTCCTTAAACATCATTTTTAAATCATCAAATGATAATTATACTTGAATGGATACGATGGAGAATGAATCTCATTCGTTCGTGGAGACGGTAGTCCGTACGTACGCACGAGCGATGATATCATTATTTTGATATTAAAATAATATATAATTTGATATTATATAATATATAAAGAATCATTATCATGTTATATTTATTATTTACATGAGTTACACATCATTATTATAACCATCCAAATAATAACATATTGAATAACAATTACACCACGACGTGGAGACGGTAAGCCGTACGTACGCACGTATGGTGACATGTTATTAAAAGGGTGGATAGAATAATGAATATGGTTGTACCATATTTATAATAACATCAAAGTATATATAAGATACTTTAGTTATTATTTTAGAATGGTAAAAACAAAGAAAGAATAAGTGGAAGAAGAAAGGAACTTGGAAAAGGGTGGTGAAATCATTACCTCTTCTTCGGGTTCTTCCTTTTGATTTGATCAACAGGGCTCCTTAGGTTGGCTTTATGAACAAACTAATACCTCTAGGTTGTATTGAGATAAGTTGGGAGAGTATTTGGGCAGATTTTGGCCAAACCAAAAGGCTTTGAAGGTATGAAAAAAATGAGAATGAAGAGTGCCCTTTTATAAGAGGGGTGAGGGGCACCTTTGGAAAAGCTAGAAATATTAATTTATAATAAATTCATATTCCGTTTCTAATGGATAAAAAGTTGATTATTAAAAGGTTAAGGTGGGGATGGGTCCAAAACCACACAACCAATAGAATTTAGACAGGTTTGTGTACTTATATTAACCTTATCTTTAGGTATTAACTCTAAGTTAATTAGTTTCACTTTTACACTGTCTCTTTGTATTTTTATATTATATGGTTAATAAACTTACCATATACATCCAAGAGACCCCCAAGTGGTCCCTTAATGATGAACCTATCATGATATATGTCTCTTGGCCGAACCTTAGATTTTTAGGAATTTAATATCAATTAATAATATAATATTTGTTTTAGAAACTCTTTTATGTCAATTTTGACACTATTCAATAATTGATTTTCGTAAAAATAATAACAGAATGATTACTTCGAAAACAGTTAATTGAATCAATCCTAACATGTCATATTAACCTATAAAATTAGTGTAATTCCTAAAAAGTCTCAAATTATATTTATTTCTGTATTTATAATATCAATTATTTTAATTTTTCACTATTATAGTAATTACTGCATCATCATTGTGTCATAAGTAAATTAAATTATTTAAAGTCTAAAAATTATAAATAAAATATCCTTATGTATTAAATCTTTTTATCTTTCTAAGTAATATTTACAATCGAATTTATCTTATGTATAACCCTATATTAAAAATGGTTTAGTAAATAAACTTTTATTTTAACTCTTTTAACTCTTCTTTGAATTAAATAATAATAAATGTCCTAATCTAATCCAAGTGGACCTAAATGATAATATTTTATTACTAAGGCTGTTTGGGTCGATATAAACTTGTCCAATAGAATTAGTACATGTGTTAGGGTAATATTAATATCATTTTTACCCTTAATTACCCTATTTACTTTTAACCGTGGTAAATAAAAGTAAAAAGTTACTATTCACCAAAAATTATTTTCATCTCATTGAACCCATTTTACTTCTTGATATTAACCATGTCTCTCAGATTTTTAAAGTTTCATTCACAGAAATGGTAAAATTAAGTTTTATGAAAAATTCAGTTTTTTAACTACCACTTAGTAGTTTCACTATTCATCAAAAATTGAAGTTTTTCAGAACGATGCCAAAATTTCACCCTAAGCTATAATTGATATTCCGAATTCAAAAATGATGTCTATTTTAAAAAATTCCAAACATATAAGTTGCATTAATTAATTTTATAATTAATTCCCGCTGTCACAACAAATAGCGTGTTTTTAAGAAACAATATATACCAAAAGATTGACAATTGTTTAGGTCTTATTTCAAAGTGAAATTAATTCTAATGGACACCATTGGATAAAATGGTGAAAATATTTTCTAATTATACTTTAAAACCACTCAATAATATAATTTATCACTATAAATTATTTTGATTAAAAAAGTTGTTTTTAAGTAAAATTTAGTAATTTTCACTATTCATCAAAATATAAGTGTTATCCAAAAAGTTCCAAAATTTCACCCTAGGATAATTTCAATATTCCGAATCCAAAAATGAAGTCCATTTTGAAATATAAAATATATATATAATTTCAAAAGGTAGGTATTACTATTCATAACGGCTAGTTTGATTGGTTGTGGTGTGTGTTAGAACTCAATGTTGCGTACAACACATTCTACTGTATTATTCAAAGGAAAGCGTACCGTGGAAGCTTAGGATGTTTCATTTTAAATTTTTGATGTCCCCATTTAGTCGAAAAGTTTAAAATATTGTATTTAAAAAGGGTTCACTATTAAAAGTGCAATACTGAAAATGAATTTGTTCTTACATTATGTCTAAAAAACTCATAATATGGATTCCAAAATTATAAGGATTATATAAAGTTTAAAATTTAGTTAATACAATTCATAACCTCTTTTGAACAGCTTGTTTGGTATGTCATGGTGCGATTGAACTCAGTGTTGCGTGTAGTGCAAGTTATTGAATTATTTTGAAAAAATAACACACTATGAAATCTTGGGGTGTTACATTCTCCCCTCCTTTAATAAATTGTGTCCTCGCAATTTGAAATTGTTCTTCGAAAATAAAAGGTTGAAAATAGAAAATATCTTTGTGGGAAAACCCGCATCGGAAATTAGGTTACTAAAATTTAGTCTTAATATGAGGAAAAGAGAAATGAAAGGTTCACCACCAAATTATGATCTCTATTAGGAGAACATTGGTGGAAATTAGAGACATATAATTGGAGGAAAAACATAAATATTTATAGGTAGTGATTGAGGTCATCAATCACAAACAAGTGTAAAATTGAGGTCCTTAAATTCATCAATCTATGATGATTTGAAATACCATCGGTTCAACAAAACATAGGGTATTAGGACAAAACATTTTTGATGTTTCAAAATATCTTAGTTGAAATCCCACATAGAAAAATGAATTAATGAGGCCTCTATTGAAAATAAAGAGTGGAAAGTATGAAGATTACCGAAAATAACACATACTAGGGTTCCATTTAGGAAAATATGGATATGGAAGAGAAATCTAACCATCAATTATCTGATGGAGAGTGGTAGAGAACATGGCTATGAAAAGGCCAACAATCCCAAAGCCATAAATTAGTGATGATTTAAGGTACCATCTAGGATAACATTTTTGTTCTAAGTTCCTTTTCTTAATGTTGAGGAATTGTTTTATGAGATTGGCTAAGATCATAAGGAGACATAATTACTTTATAATTAGTGTTTTATCCATTAATAAATTTCTACCACAAACACATCTTTCACTCTAAAAGATAACAGAACGTAAAAAAAATTATATTTATACTATTCGCACAGGGTTCCAAAATAAACGAATTTATAATTCATCTACCAGATCTTTTAAAAAAACTACATTATTTAATCCAGGACATCTCGTGGTCCAGTGGTAGGTGATACACCCTTGTATCCCTTCGGTTGCGGGTTCAAGTCTCGCGGCCTTGCAGGTCGCGACGGGTTGTCGCCCGACCTCCGGGTTGTCCTTTTATGGCAATCAAAATTTAATCTCAAACTAGAATTTATCAAAAATACTTCTTTCCAAACTCATAGTCCAACATTTATAAGGAAGGTAAACATAATGTAGATCCTTTTTACCCCGTAATAGCATATTAATACCTTCATCATGTATTCTTTTAAAACATTGAAACATCCTGAATTACCATAATCCTTATTGATTACATTCATGCTCCCTTATTTCATATAGAATGCTGTATATACTTCATCAATCCAAAAATGTTTTAAACCCCAACAATGATGGAATATACAAATCATTAATCATCTTCAAGGTAGTCAAGAGTATCCAATATAATTTATCCAAATCAATCATTTATTATTCTAAAATCACTACCTCGGAATCAGAACCATATTGTGGTTTATCTTTCTCTCAACCATATATTTTCCAAAATCTAACCTGCTATTGATTCACTTTTCTTTGTTCCACAGAATCTCAAGTCCTTAATGAAATAGTACTGCAGTACAATCCTTATATACTCCATAATAATTATAACAAGTACATTGTTGATACAACACTCAAATGACATAATCAACATAAGAACTCTAATCATTCCTCTTCATCTGTGGTAGTATCATAACTTGATTATTATCCAATAGCATCATTTTCGGCATATTCTGATGACTGGGACATAGGTTTGCGTAGTGTCCAAACTCTTTTCAAATGAAGCATTGTATATTTGAAACCATTTTCTTACCCTTGCAGTCACATAATTTGTGCCCTTTTCCTCCTCGCTTATAACAAACTCCCATTCCTTTCAGGAAAGTTCCAGGGTGTTTCTTCCCATAGTTATCACATATGGGAAAATTATTATTTTCCCTCTTCCCTTTATCTATCTTTCTCTCTTTCATCATTTTCTTCTCTTGCTTCCCTTCAAATCCATATGACTCAGTAAACTCGTTACTTATCTTATCAACACATGATATTATTTCTTCATATGATGATAATACATGTGAGACTATTTCTCTTATAAATTCTAGCTTAAGACCATGAAATATATGATCCTTCTTTCTCTTTGTATCATGTACATTGCTAGAGTTCTCATTCCTTCTACTGGGCGCAATTTCTAAACAATGGAATACATTAGATTAGTTTATGAATAACAATACCTAATCCCAAACTTGTAAAACACATAACATAAATTAAATAGTTTATGGTTATAATCCATTATCATAAAAATGTCTCCTTTGAGGAAATATATACTCATAAACCCTTCATAATGGTTTGTAAAGAAAATGAGAATTATCCTAAGAATATCCCCCGGGAGTGTCGTAACCAAGAGTGAAGTAAGGCCCGTTGTCGTGCGCCAGTTCCCGTTCGAGTCTAGCTCAAAGCAGTGTTTTCGGGTTTTACCCCTTGGTACATCTGTGCTAGAGCCGCCTCTACCTGCTCGTATCCAGACAGGGATGTATTGCTCGGAAAACTCAAAAAATCTCTACAATACCAAAATTCTAGGAAGTTCTTCTATACTAATCCTCAAAATCAATCTTAAATCTATGTGCTCTAATCAGAGTTTATCTAAATCTAGCTTCCAAGGTTTGTACTAAACTTCCTCTGATACCAACTGTAACGCCCCGACCCCAGTTACCTAGAGTCAGTGCATTATTACATAACATTGGCATGATCACAAGAAAGATCAAATCTCGAAAGACCAATTGGTTTAGTAGCCTTGGAAACACTAGATGTATTCATAAAGTTTTACATTACATAAAAAAGTGAAAAACTACTAAAACAACATAGTCTCCATATTCCACACTCATATCCCCACATACTATCCCTGCAGGTCATTCATAAATTACTTCTTCACATCCTGGGAAAAAAATAAAACATTGAAAAGGGGTGAGCTCAAATGCCCAGTAAGGATAACAATATAGCAGAAGCTTTGAAAAATAAGAATAAACATTTCAGGCAATGTATAACTAAAACAAAAGCCTTTTAAACTTGAACTTCAACATAGTATGGCAAAAGTAAAATGAAATAATTCCATTTACTTATTCACATGGATATTCTACTAATCGAGTAATCACATGCAATATCAATAACCATTTTCATAACGATGGAATGCATAATGCCAGACTATCATAAACACATAGCCAAGGCCTCGTGCCAAGACTACAAATACGATTTTGCCAAGGCCTGGTGCCAAGACACTAGTTTGTCTCATTAGACCTACTGATGCATCGAGGAGCTATAGCGGGCTCCACCTATCACATATTAAGTCCAATGCATTCCCATATGAAAAGGTTTAAACATAACATAAACATTCGTATTAAAACTAGCATACGAAATGTCAATACTTTCACCATAAACTATGAATGGTATAAAAATAGCACATCCACAGTCAAACATATCACAAAACCTTCAATACAATATAGAAGTTTTGTATCATAAAAAATCAACTTCAAATAAGCGTAAAATCCATCAAAGGATGTTGACATAGATGAAATCAAAACTCTTTTTAGAGAAATATCTCTTTTTATTTTGAAATCATTTAAGAGCCATATAAAATAAAACATTTTCTTTGAAAATATTCTTATAATCTTGTAAGGAAATCTTTTAAGATTTTATAATGGTGGAAAATAGCCGCACTCACCGTATAAGTTAAAAAAACATTCTTACCTTAATCCTGTCGAAAAGGTCAAAAAGCACCTTGTTTGGAAAACGATGGAAAGATTCCTTTATAAACCACTTATAAAAAGTCAAACAAGGGTATAAATGACCTTAACCAATATTCTTTTAAATAGTAAAAATGTTTTGAAATACATTTTTAGGAAACATGGATGTGGATGATAAAGAGATCCCAGTAGATTATTACGTATAAACAACCTCGGATAATGAAGAGATTGTGAAATAACCTTTACCTTGTACTTTTCCTTGGTTGGGGTAGGTTAACCTCCTGTATAATGGTGAAATAATTGTTATTAAATTATAAAAGAATCATATATATTAATATGATATCATATATGATCTTTTAACATTGCTTTGTTAAAAATATCTTAGTATTATCGTCGTTTCGGGTGTTAACTTACTCGTTTTCTTTTATATGTTTTGTTATGTAATCCATGTTTGTAATGGATAGTTTGTATATTATTCATATCCAGAATGATATCAAGTCCTTAAAAATTATTTTTAAATCAGCAAATGACAATTATACTTGAATGGATACGATGGAGAATGAATCTCATCGCGTTCGTGGAGACGGTAGTCCGTACGTACGCACGAGTGACAATATCATTATTTTCATATTAAAATAATATATAATTTGATATTATATCATATATACAGAATCATTATCAAGTTATATTTATTATTTACATGAGTTACATATCATTATTATACCCATCCAAATAATAACATATTGAATAACAATTACACCACGACGTGGAGACGGTAAGCCGTACGTACGCACGTATGGTGACATGTTATTAAAAGGGTGGATAGAATACTAAATATGGTTGTACCGTATTTATAATAAGATCACAGTATATATAAGATACTGGAGTTATTATTTTATAATGGTAAAAACAAAGAAAGAAGAAGTGGAAGAAGAAAGGAACTTGGAAAAGGGTGGTGAAATCATTACCTCTTCTTTGGGTTCTTCCTTTTGATTTGATCAAAAGGACTCCTTAGGTTGGCTTTATGATCAAACTAAGGCCTCTAGGTTGTAGTGAGGGAAGTTGGGAGAGTATTTGGGTAGAGTTTGGCTGAACCAAAAGGCTTTTAAGGTGTGAAGAAATGAGAATTAGGAGTGACCTTTTATAAGAGGGGTGAGGGGCACCTTTGGAAAAGCTAGAAATATTAAATTATAATAAATTCATATTCGGTTTATAATGGCTCCAAAGTTTATTATTCAAAGGTTAAGGTGGGTATGGGTCGAAAACCACTCAACCAATAGAATTTAGACAGGTTTGGGTACTTATATTAACCTTATCTTTAAGTATTAACTCTAAGTTAATTAGTTTCGCTTTTACAATGTCTCTTTGTATTTTTATATTATATGGTCAATAAACTTACCATATACATCCAAGCGACCCCCAAGTGGTCCATTAATGATGAAACTATTATGATATAAGTCTCTTAGCCGAACCGTAGATTTTTAGGAATTTAATATCAATTAATAATATAATATTTGTTTTAAAAACTCTTTTATGTCAATTTTGACACTATTCAATAATTGATTTTTGTAAAAATCATAACAGAATGATTACTTCGAACAGAGTTAATTGAATCAATACTAACATGTCATATTAACCTAGAAAATTAGTGTAATTCCTAAAAAGTCTCAAATTATATTTATTTGTGTATTTATAATATCAATTATTTTAATTTTTCACTATTATTGTAATTACTACATCATCATTGTGTCATAAGTAAATTAAATTATTTAAAGTCTAAAAATTATAAATAAAATATACTTATGTAGGAAATCTTTTTATATTTCTAATGAATATTTACAATCGAATATATCTTATGTATAACCCTATATTAAAAATGTTTTAGTAAATAAACATTGATTTTAACTCTTTTAACTCTTCTTTGAATTAAATAATAATAAATGTCCTAATCTAATCCAAGTGGACCCAAATGATAATATTTTATTCCTAAGGCTGTTTTGGTCGAGATACACTTGTCCAATAGAATTAGGACATGTGTTAGGGTAATATCAATATCATTTTTACCCTTAATTACCCTATTTACTTTTAATTGTGGTAAATAAAAGTAAAAAGTTACTATTCACCAAAAATTATTTTCATCTCATTGAACCACATTTTACTTCTTGATATTAACCGTGTCTCTCGGATTTTCGAAATTCCATTCACAGAAGCGGTGAAATTAAGTTTTATGAAAAATTCAGTTTTTTAACTACCACTTAGTAGTTTCACTATTCATCAAAAATTGATGTTTTTCAGAACAATGCCAAAATTTCACCCTAAGATATAATTGATATTCTGAATCCAAAAATGAAGTCCATTTTGAAATATAAAATATATATAATTTCAAAAAGTAGGTATTACTATTCATAACGGCTAGTTTGATTGGTTGTGGTGTGTGTTGGAACTCGAAGTTGCGTACAACACACACTACTGTATTATTCCAAGGAAATCCTACCGTGGAAGCTTATGATGTTTCATTTTAAATTTTTGATGTCCCCATTTAGTAAAAAAGTTTAAAATATTGTATTTAAAAAGGGTTCACTATTAAAAGTGCAATACTAAAAATGAATTTGTTCTTACATTATGTCTAAGAAACTCATAATATGGATTCCAAAATTATAAGGATTATATAAAGTTTAAAATTTAGTTAATACTATTCATAACCTCTTTTGAATGGCTTTTTGGTATGCCATGGTGCGATTGAACTCAGTGTTGCGTGTAGTGCATGTTATTGAATTATTTTGAAAAAATAACACACTATGAAATCTTGGGGTGTTACAGTATAATTATGATTCATTTGATAAAAAGTTAAGGATAATCGTTTAGAATATTTTGGTGGTTCTTTGACCCTCGCAAACTAGTTTCATTTTATTATTTAGAATTATATGCATATATTAGTTGCAGATCATAAAAAAGTTTATAATATAAATTTTAACGTCTGTTTCAACCATTAAAATTGTTTTATGAACATTCTTAAAGTTGGTAATTAAAAATGTAAACATGTATTCGATGAATGTGGTGAACCGACACTTTTCAGACGATGTTTTCATTTTTTAGAATAAATAAGAGGGGATAAGAGGTTTTATGATGATTTAGTCCCTCAAAAAGATTAAATTAAATTATATATATGATAATTTAGTTTTAATGACCCTTGGATAAGGATAGGTGAGGATATAAAATGAAAAGAAAATAAAATGAGAAGAAATTAAAAGAAAATGAAATAGGATTTTACATCTTTAATTTCTCCAACTTGAGAACCTCCTTTCAGAAAAGGGTTTAGTATTTTTTTGAGAGAAATGGATCATATATGTGGTGTATAATTATTAGAATAATTGGGAATAATTTTTAAAATTATAATATCATGAAAGGTGTGAGGAGAAGAGGTGGTGAGGGGTGGTATTTATATGAAAGGTGAGTGGTGTTTTTTCAATATTAAATACATTATTTTATTATTTTGGATCAAGGCTATAATAATTTTGAACCTTATCAAAAAATATATTAAATAAATGAAAGATTGTTTGATATTTTGGTATTACATCATTCATAAATCATCCATGACTCTATAATTAGTATATTTATATAATATCATAAATTATCATATTACACTATTCACAAAATAAATCTATTATTTTAGAAAAATCCCAGAAAATCACCCTAAAAACTTTTTGATGTGTACAATTAAATAATGAAATCCATTTTATGTATATAATTATTTAAATATGTGATATTAAATTTTTTATTTAATTAATTATTGATTATAAGACTCTGATTTTAGAATTATTATTGATTTTATGAAACTTTTAAAAATTAATTAAAGTATCCTAAAATTATCTTATAATCATAATACAGAAAAATCATAATTTATTAATATATTTTAGGAAAAAATATTTTCTTTTAAATCATTAAATTGTTTGTAAAATTCTATATGCACATTTATGTTATAGAAAAATACAATCATTAAATTTATTATTTTTAAAACATGTATTTAGTCAATCCAATATATAAATATATCATATTTTAATTTCTAATATACCCAAATTTTATTTATACTTTCATAGGTGGGGATACTATTCTATTGTTAGGAATATTATTCTGAATGGAAACATTACTATTCCAAAGGTCGAGTTACTATTCCATTAGTATAGGTTCTTTAATTCATTAAATATATCTTATTTCATTATTAATTTATAAGAATGATGTTTTTATTGGTATTTCAATGATATTTATGTGTTATATAACATAATTATAAGAAGGGAATTTTTTTATTGATAAGATTTTGGGTCGTCACAATCTTCCCCCTTTATGAAATTTCACCCTTAAAATTTCATTTTACAAGCTATGGTGAAAACAATTGAGGAGAATTTTACTCCATTGCTTCCTCTGGTTCCCATGTTTCCTCTTAATACTTAAGGTTCTTCCATTTTACATTAACCAAGTGATTTTTTTGTTGCATAGAATTTTATCAGTACAATCCATGATCTTGACTAGCCAATCCACATAAGAGAGATCATTTTCAAACTGAACCACCATTGGATTCAGTATGTGATCAGGGTATTGTATGTACTTACTCAATAGAGATACATAGAATACATTTTTGTACTTGAGGAAAGTTTGGTGGAAGTGAAAATCTATAGGTCAGAGCTCTGACTTGATCTAGAATCTTGAAGGGGCTGATGTACCTAGGACCCAACTTTCCTTTCATACCAAATCTCATCATCATCATCCATGGAGATATATATAGGAATACCATGTCCCTAACCTTAAAATAAAGTTCCCATTGGTGATTATCTTTATAGCTCTTATATCTACTTTGGGATACCTTGAAGTGATTATGAATGGTTTTCACCTTTTCCACTGTTTGTTGAACCATTTCAGGTTCTAGAAGCTTACATTCAGCAAATTCTTCCTAGAACTTTTTTTTATGCATCCTTTCCCATAAAGGTTATCATATGAATCCATTTGGATGCTTGAGTGGAAAATATTACTGTATGTGAACTCGACCAGAGGCATATTTTGGTCTAATCCTCCTTTGAAGTCCATTGAACATGCTATCAACATGTCTCACACTGGTTATTAAAGACATCATATGCATCGAACCAATCCCGCCATTCTCACCGCAGTCCCACTGGTACACCCCACCCGCACACACCTGGGCCATAACCGCATGTAGTCCCACTGCCGTAACCCCACCCGCAAACACCTGGGCCAAAACTATCACACATAACCACGCCTGCAAACACCTAGGCTAGAACAACCACCACCATGCCCGAAGACACCTGGGCTAGAAGATCCACTGCCACGCCCGAAGACACCTGGGCCTCATCCCGAAGATACTTGGGAAACTACCTGCCCACACACACCTGGTCCATAACCACCACACTAACCCGCCTGAAGGTTCTTGGGCTAATAATAGACCTCAGGCCACCACGTTCTGCCTGAAGATACTTGGGTTATCCGGGAAAGGGAGCAGAAAAGGATCTAATAACCAGCCACTAATAATAGTGTTGGGAAAAACACCCTCCTCCATGAAGTGGGGGTGTTCGGCACTAAGTGCTCAACATGGGTAGGGAGTGAATAAGAAACACAAAACTACAAGTATATATATAGGTAACAAGCACTCTCCCAAGTTTAGGTTTTTCATCCAGCCTAAGGAACACAAAAAACACTCTAATCCGAGTCACAACTCTCGCCAACAAAACCCATTTGTCCCATTCGTTTTCATATTCAGTAGTGATGTTTAATTAAGTTCTGCACCTACTTGGGAAACTAGTAAGCATAGGCACAAGTCCAGGAAAGAAAACAGTTAAGCATTAACTACAACATCCACACATGGTTCTCTCATAAATCCACAATAACCAAATAAAACCCCATGATATAGTCCCATGTCCAAAATCCAGGAGCCAAAAGGTTTCTCAACAACAACATAGGATTCCACCCCAATTCGTGATATAAATAAGGTAACCACCCAGTTTTAAAATTCACAACCACTGAATCCATAACAACAGGGGATCCCATCCCCACCCACATCACCCAACAAACGGTCCATGAAGGAAAAACAACCAAACCACCACCACTAAGTAGGCCCATACAGGTATTTTCCAATTTATAAGATTTAACGCACTCCATGATTTCAAATTCCGTGTGCTTTAACCAGGGTTATCATATAAGGATTGATCCTGGTGCCTCAATTTATTTAGCCAGATATACATGATTACCCAATTTCCTTTTCAAATAAAGAGTTCACAACTACAAAACAAGACATTTAAAGCATCACCAAGGGTTCATTAGTGTACAGAGAAGGACCACCAACGGGCATGATTTTTAATAGGCGTAAGCCCGCAAAATTCAGAAAAGAAGATCATAAAACAGAGAAGCGTCATCAATCACATCCCCCCTTCATTCTTTATAGAATCTGTTCATTATCTTTATTTAGGTTTTGTTCATCCAATTCTATGTAATCAAAATCATTCCCACCCCACATGATACACAAAAGATAGAAAATAAGGATAAATTCCCTACTTGTTGATCAACGATCGACGCTGAGCCTGGGCGTGGAACTCCACGGATAGCGATGCGGCTCTCCTGAACGAAAAGCAGTTCGTCTGAACGAAGGGTACTACTAGCATAAGGTGATCAAGAAAAGAAGAAACCCACGATGAACCCTTTATTTTATAAGGGTCGGGGGCGGTTGAGATAACAACGTGGAACCGCGTAAGGAGCGGGGGTCGTGGGTTGACCACGCGGCCCCACACATTACTAAAGGTTCGGGCTATTTAAACTGATGATCACACCCGGTTAATTCATTAAATATTTAATTAAAACATTAATGGGCGTTACCGGGCTTTAAAACACGCTTAAAGGGGTCAAAATAGGGTTTAAAACCCAATTTGCGCAAAAAGGAGCGCTACTGGAAAAAAACCCGTGCGGGTAAGCGAGAGCCACCTGTAGTTGAGAGCTACCTGTGCCTGATAGCTACTGGTAGGCTGCAGCTACCGGTAGATGGAGCTACCGGTAGGCTATAGCTATCGGTAGACCGAGCTACCGATAGGATGGAGCTACCGGTAGACCGAGCTACCGGTACACTGCAGCTACCGATAGACCGAGAAACAGGTAGACAGAGCTACCGGTAGCTGCAGCTACGGGTAGACCGAGCTACGAGTAGACAGAGCTTCGAGTAGGTTGTGGCTACCAGTAGACCGAGCTATGGGTAGGCCTGCTACCGGTAGGCTGAGGCTACCGGTAGGCCTACCATTAGGCCAAACTTCACCAAGATTCCCAGACCAGAAAACCCAACTTGAGATTTTAACAAAGTAATGGACCACAAAAACCCAGGCCATTACATCAGATACCTCTTAAATGATTCTCATCCTCGAGAATCAAAACAAACCAGAAATAAAGATAGAGTCCAAAAAACCACCGCAAAAGATACCTCTTAGGAGTGGACCCCATTGTTAACTAAGAATGCCTTTTTTTCAAGAACCAAGCAACATACCATGTCAAACTGCCCATCCATGTGGGTTGGGAAGTCTCCTTCCCCATGTCAAGATACTATTTGCTTTGGGCGGAACTGAATCACCCGCACGGTTTTAATCTCATCCACTTTAATGCATCTTAATTAGGGGTCGGGTCCTCCCCGCCCCATAGCCAGGACTTTTCACACACATTTAGAGAAAATAAAACCAGTATTTTAATAGCCAACAAGGTAAAACGTCCTACCACAAAATCTATAAACCGAATAGTACAAAACTCAAAACAACTCTGGGTATTGGGCACACATCTGTTCTTCCCTCTCCCACGTACTCTCTTCAAGCCCACCATGTCTCCATAACACACGAACCAAGGGGATGGTTCACCCACGGAGCACCTTCACCTCATGAGATCACTGGTCTTTCCATGAAAGTCACATCATCCTCGATTTCTAGCTCCCCCAATCAAGGTCCTATGAATCGTCGTGCAGGTAACGACGAAGCTGGGAAACATGGAATACATCATGTATCCTCAGTAGCGGTGGTGGTAGCGCTAGCTGATAAGCCACTTCACCGACCCGCCGCAACACTTCGAAGGGTCCGATGAAGCTCGGAGAAATCTTACTACCTTTTCCAAACCTCTGGTGTCCACGCTGAGGGGAAACCTTCAAGAATACATGGTATCCAACCTCAAACTCCAAGGTCCTCCTACTAGTATTAGCATACAACTTCTGTCGGTCCCGGGTTGCCTTCATCCTTTCCTGTATGAGCTAAACCTTCTCTGTCGTGCTCTGCACCACCTCCGGGCCAAGGATGCATGTCTCTCCTACTTCTGTCCAACACACAGGTGAAAGGAATTGGCCTCCCGTACAAGGCATCAAATGGGGTCATACCAATGGTAGAGTGATAGCAATTATTGTAGGAAAACTCTACCAGAGGAAAGTATCACACCCATGATCCTCCGGAGTCCAGAACACATTCCCGCAGCATATCCTCCGAGGTCTGGATGGTGCGCTCTGTCTGTCCGTCTGTCTGGGGATGGAAAGCAGTGCTTAGGTGCAGCTGGGTGCCAAAAGCATGCTGCAATCCTCTCCAGACTCGTGAGGTAAACCGTGCAACCCTATCCGAGACTATAGACATCGGAACTCCATGCAACTGCACCACCTCATCCACGTACTTTCGTTCCAAAGCATCCACTGCACTCGAATCCTTGATCGCCAGAAAGTGAGCCAATTTCTTCAATCGGTCCCCTACCACCCAGATAGCATCATATCCCCCTTGGATCTTGGGTAGTCCCATGAAGAAATCCATCGAGATGTCATCCCACTTCCATTCGAGGACATCTAGAGACTGCAGTAGGCTGCCTGGAACTCGGTGTTCAGCCTTCACTTGCTGACACATTAAGCAATTGGCCACAAACTCTACCACTGCTCGCTTCACTCCGGGCCACCAAAATTGTATCTTCAGTCCCTGGTACATCTTGGACACTCCAGGGTGTACTTCTAGTGGGGAGTTGTGGAACTCACTAAGAACCTTGTCATGCATAGCCTCTGAAACAAACAGCCTTCCCTAGAAAATCATCCAGTTTTGGTTGTCCTCCGTACATCCTTCCGGAGCATTGCCCTGGTCAACTCGGTCACGCATCACTTTGCACTCTGGGTCTCTCCACTGAGATTCCTCCACTTTCTGAAATAGAGACGATTGTACTGACATCTGATACAGGCAACCTCTACCGCTATCCATCCTCGCATCCAGGTGTAAGGCAGCCAACTCCTCCACTGCCTTCTAGGTGTCTGCCGACTCTCGGACCACATCCTTCCATGATCTCCTTCTCAAGGCATCAACGACTACATTCCCCTTCCCTGAAGTGTAGGAGATCTCGAGGTTGTAATCCTAGATGAACTTCATCCACCTCCATTGTCACAAGTTTAGGTCCTGCTGTGAGAAGATATACCTCAAGCTTTTGTGATCTGTGAAGACCACAATGCGTTCTCCGATGAGGTAGTGCTGCCATAACTTCAGTGCAAAAACGACCGCTGCAAGCACCAGGTTGTGGGTGGCATAATTACGCTCATGAGGGTGTAGCTTCCTAGACCCATAAGAGATCACCCCTTTTCGCTGCATCAACACAGATCCCAGGCCTTGTCCTGAAGCATCACAAAACACCTCATACGCCTCCCCTTCTTCTGGTAATCTCAGCACTAGGTCACTAACCAACTTCTCCTTCAGATAGCTGAAGGATGACTCGCACTTCTCACTCCACACGAAAACCTGGTCTTTCTTGGTTAGGGCTATCAAAGGGGCGGCAACTCGGGAGAAGTTGGGTATGAACCTCTGATAGTAACCTGCCAGTCCGAGGAAACTACGAACCTCTGCCACATTCTTGGGTGCTGCCCAAGAAACAACTGCCTCAACCTTTGATGGGTCCACCGCTACCCCGTACTCGGACACCACGTTCCCAAGGAAGTTCCCTTCTCGTGTATAGAATTTTTATTTTGAAAACTTCCCATAGAGCTGGTGATGTCGGAGGACCTCCAAAACCGTCCTCAGGTGCTCTACATGGTCCTCCTCTGATCTTGAATAGATTAGGATTTCATCGATGAACACAACCACGAACCAATCTAGGTACTTCCAGAAAATGGAGTTCATAAGACCCATGAACACAGTTGGGGCGTTCGTAACATGGAAAGGCATGACTACGAACTCGAAGTGTCTATATCTGCACCTGAACGTCATCTTCGGGATGTTTACCTCCTTCACTCTCAGCTGGTGGTACCCAGAACGTAGGTCGATCTTCGAGAACCGTCCTGCCCCTTTTAGCTGGTCGAAAAGACCGTCTATCCTCAGAAGAGGGTAGTGATTCTTGATCGTCACCTTATTCAGCCTCCTGTAGTCTATGCACAACCTGAGACCACCATCTGCCTTCTTTGTGAACATGACTGGAGCACCCCCACGGTGACGCTCTCGGTTGAACATAACCCATCTTCATCAAATCATCAATCTGAATCTGCAACTCCCGTAGCCCCGAATGTGCCATCCGGTAAGGATCCATCGAGATCAGACGAGCACTAGGCTACAATTCTATCCCAAACTCGATATCCCGTCGAGGGGTTAGAGTCGTCACCTCCTCAGGAAAGACGTCCATAAAATCACTGATGATATCTGGCACCACCACCACCTCCACATCTACTGATTCTACTGACAACTCAGCTAACAAGGAGAGGATGGGTTCCTCTCGCCTGCTGCCCTTATGATTGCTCCACTTTCCGGTGAAAGTAACACGTCAGCCGCCCAAGTCTGAGGACAAAACCCTTACTTAGAAGCAGTCGATGATGGCACACATAGAGAATAGACAGTCGATTCCTAGGATGACATCGTATGGCTGTATGTATGGCAGAAAAAGATCTCTAACTGACTGATGTGGCCCTATCATCAGTCTGCATCCTCAACAAACAAATAACAAGTCTGTCTGACCTCCGACTGGTGTGCTCAACTCCAGGGGAACTGGAAGTCTCTCGGCATCAAGACCCAAGGCACGGTCTAGACTAGGTGAAACTAAGGAGTTCGAAGCTCTAGTATCGAACAAGGAATAAGTAAGGGTACTGAACAAACTGATCGTACCTCGAACAAACTCCGACCCTGCTGGAACTGCTGCATCTGCGACGTGTAACTATCCATGCCCATCTCCTTTGTCCCTCGGCTATCGGTCACCTCCCCAACCACACCCCAGTTGAGGTCCCTGAGGAGCGCCCTGAGGTCGGCCTCCTCCTCCTACGTCTTCCCTCGAAGGAGTGGGAGCTCGCTGTCCCTGATGCTGCTGCTGGAAAGGCCTGGCTAAAAACTGCTGCTGGGGAGGGTGTTGGGGCTGTCTACCACCGTCATACTATACCCGGTCCGTGCATTGACTTCGGAGATTTCCATGGCTCCCAAAGACAAAGAACCATGGTCCCGGGCTCGAAGGAAAAGGGTGAGGACCATGGGATCAGAATTGGAACTGTTGCGGCCTGCTCCCTGCTGGTCGGAACCTAGAGGGTCCTGACGCTGGAGGCCTTGTGCTGATGGCTTTCCCCTTCGATGGTCCCAGCTGGATCCCCTCTTGTGACACATCTCCTAGAGTGTGCATCCCCTTCACCACTTCGGCCTTCTTCTGGAACTCCAAGTACGTCTGCAGGGTAAAGGGGGTAACAACATACTCAAAGGAGGGTCGGAGTGCTTCCTCTAAACGTCTTTCCCGAGACTCCTCATCGGGAAAGAGGTCCGTAGAAAAACATAGGAGGTCCTTGAACTTGATTCCTAGCTCCCTCACTGACATACTCCACTGATGGAGGGAGAGTAGATATTGTCTCTTTTCCACCTTCATCATTGAAGAGAGGAATTCCACCTGGAACTCCCTCTCAAAATCATCCCATTCCACCTCAGCCTCTCTCCTCTCCCCCGGGTAAAGCGTCCACAACTGACGTGCCACTCCCCGCATCTGGCTGACGGCCAGAAGATCCCAGTACTCGGTCAGAGCCTAGATCAAGCCAAAGGATACCACTAGCTCCTCTAGCCATCCCTCCATCTTCATATCAAAGGTGTTTCTCTCATACTTCTCCAGGGTCTGTCGCTGGAAGGCCCGAAGTGTCTTCTGCCACTAGTCGTCCTCCTCCTCTCGATCAGCTCTCTCCCGATCAGCCGAGGTAGTCTCTGGGTCCTCGATCGCCCGCACCAAACGTGGTCACCTTCTAGGTGCCATAGCTGCAAGGTAAACAAGGAATTCCTAAGCCTAAGTAGTGCGGAATATTGTTCTTAAAACTTCTTAAACATTTTATTTATTCTTAATTCCCAAGACACCCCATAAACAAGAGAACACAGGTCATTATGATGCATGTACCTTTCCTAGGGTCTCTACCCCGCAATCAGCATGGCCTCACTTGGTCGTTTGGTAGGTCCAGAGTCCTTGCATCGGATCACGGGGGGCCCTAAAATACTGTGTCCTAGCCAGTGTTCCCTGGCCTAATTCAAGCACCAAGATCACCCAACACTGTTTCCCTACTATCCCATGCCATCCTCACTGTGCCTAACTCCAGACTCCATCTTATCCCTCAATCATAACCTCACCTATGATACCATTCTGTCATGACCCGCCTTCACCAAAATGAGGTAAGGGTCAGCAGATTGTCAGTCCCTTCCTTCTTTAAGTAGAAGGAGAGATAATGACCACCAAAACCCACCCTCAATAGGTCCCGGAGTGGCAACTAGCACCAAGGGTATAGAATCACACACTAAATGGAAGGAATTACCCTCTTTCTTTTAATAGGATCGGGAGATAAGATGATAAATCCCAACAACACCAAAAGTGGAATGTAAAAGTAAAGCCAAGAACCATTCCTAATGCATGTTAAAAAAGTAAAAAAAACACAGAGTACAAAGTTACTACAAGGGTAAAGTACCAAAGAAATAAAAACAGCAACTGCAACTACCCCAAAGGTCCGAACTAGTATAGTCCTGCATGATCCCTGAAGTCCTCCTAGAAACCTAAAGGAAGTTTTATATACATAGGGTGAGCATACAAGTATACTCAGTAGGGAAAACCAAAGACTCTCATGCACAAGTGGGGGAACGTACTAAAGTCCCATGATAAAAAGAGTAAACCAAACACCCAACAAGGTAAACTATCCACCCAAGCCTCATCAAGGCACACTCTCCAAATAACGCAAGTCAATTAATATATATAATAATACATCGATGTTTTGGGTACCCCATGCCACATTCCCACTGGTTATTGAAAACATCCTACGCATCGAACCAATCCCGCTATTCTCACCGCAGTCCCACTGCCACACCCCACCCGCACACACCTGTGCCATAACCGCACGCAGTCCCACTGCCAAAACCCCGCCCGCAAACACTTGGGCCATAACTGTCACACGTAACCACGCCTGCAAACACCTAGGCCAGAACAACCACTGCCACACCCGAAGGCACCTGGGCTAGATGATACACTGCCACGCCCGAAGACACCTGGGCCTCATCTCGAAGATACTTGGTAAACTACCTGCCCGCACACACCTGGGCCATAACCACCATAGTACCCCGCCCGAAGGTTCTTGGGCTAATAATGGACCTCAGGCCATCATAGCCTACCCGAAGATACTTGGGCTATCTGGAAAAGGGAGCAGAAAAGGAGCTAATAACCAGCCACTAAACATAGTGTTGGGAAAAACACCCTCCCCCATGAAATAGGGGTGTTCGGAACTAAGTGCTCAACATGGGTGGGGTGAGAATAAGAAACACAAAAATACAGGTATATATATATGTAACAAGCACTCTCCCAAGTTTAGGTTTTTAATCCAGCCAAAGGAACACAAACAACACTCAAGTCCGAGTCACAACTCTCACCAACAAAACCCATTTGTCCAATTCGTTTTCATGTTCAGTAGTGATGTTTAATTAGGTTCTGCACCTACTTAGGCAACTAGTAAACATAGGCACAAGTCCAGGAAAGCAAACAATCAATCATTAAGTACAACATCCACACCCGGTTCTCTCATAAATCCACAATAACCAAAGAAACCCCCAAGATATAGCCCCATGTCCAATTTCCAGGAGCCAAAAGGTTTCTCAACAACAATAGAGGATTCCACCCCAATTCGTGATATAAACAAGGTAACCACCCGGTCTTAAAATTCACAACCACTGAATCAATAACAACAGGGGATCCCATACCCACCCACATCACCCAACAAACGGCCCATGAAGGAAAAACAACCAAACCACCACCCTTAAGCAGGCCCATACCGGTATTTTCAGATTTATAATATTTAACACACTCCATGATTTCAATTTCCCTGTGCTTTAACCGGGGTTATCATAGAAGGATTGATCCTCGTGCCTCAATTTATTTAGCCGCATATATGTGATTAACCAATTTCCCTTTCACAGCAGGAGTTCACAAATACAAAACAATCCATTTAAACCATCCCTAGTGATTCATTAGTGCATAGAGATGGACCACCAACGGCCATGATTTTCAGTAGGCGTAAGGATGAAAAATTCAGAAAAGAAGATCATAAAACAGAGCAGTGTCATCAATCATTACCCCCCTTCTTTATTTATAGACTCTATTCATTATCTTTGTTTAGGATTGGTTCATCCAATTCTACAGAATCAAAAGCATGCCCACCCCACATGATACACAAAAGGGAGAGACGAAGGAGAAATTCCCTACTTGTTGATCAACGATCGACGCTGAGCCTGGGCTCGGAACTCCACGGATAGCGATGCAGCTCGCCTGAACAAAAAGCGGTTCATCTGAACGAAGGGTTCTACTAGAAGAGGGTGATTGAGAAAAGAAGAAACCCACGGTGAACCCTTTAGTTCATAAGGGTCGGTGACGGTTGAGATAACAATGTGGAACCGCGTATGGAGCGGGGGTCGTGGGTTGACCATGCGGCCCTAAACGTTATTAAAGGGTCAGGCAGTTTAAACCGATGAACACACCAGGTTAATTCATTAAATATTTAATTAAAACGTTTATGGGCATTACCGGGCTTTAAAACACGCTTAATGGGGTCAAAATAGGGTTTAAACCCCAATTTGCACAAAAAAGAGCGCTACTGGAAAAAAACCTCGTGGGGGTTGGTGAGAGCCACCGGTAGCTGAGCTACCGGTAGGATGCAGTGAGCGATAGACCGAGATACCAGTACGCTGCAGCTACCGGTAGACCGAGCTACCGGTAGGCTTCACCTATCGATAGACCAAGCAACCAGTAGGCTGCAGCTATTGGTAGACTGAGCTACCGGTAGACCGAGCTACCGGTAGACAGAGCTACCGGTAGCAGCAGCTACCGGTTGACCAAGCTACCGGTAGATAGAGCTACCGGTAGGCTGCGGCTACCGGTAGACCGAGCTACCGGTAATCCTTCTACCGGTAGGCTAAGTCTACCGGTAGGCCTACCATTAGGCCAAACCTCACAGAGATTCCCAGACCAGAAAACCCCACTTGAGATTTTCACAAAGTAATGGACCACAAAAACCCGGGCCATTACAATTATTGAAAATATCAATATTTATAAAATATTAATGAAAAATATTTCTTTAGAATGAAACATGGATAACTTTATAATAATATTAAAATAATTTATTATTCTAGATGGTGGGGAAATTCATTCATTTCGTACACATTAAAACAAATATTCTATTCACACATTTGGTGAAAAGTAAATCATTTATAAAATGACATAAATAGTCCTTTTAAACAAGTATATATAAATTCAAAATGGGTAAAAATGATTTAATATATAATTAGATAATATTAAAAATATTCATGAAAAAATTTTAATGAATATTTTGATTTTGAATAAGTTCAAATAGAAATCCATGTTTGATTTCCTAAAAATCATTCTTTCTGATAAGTTAGTACTTAGAGAGAGGAAAATGGAAGGAAATTTTCAAATTTCCAAAAATAAATAGCCGATAATAAAATGAATATAATTTTTGAGAGATATATTATAATAGAGTAATATTTTATGAGATAGAATATTTTAATTTTGTTGATGTCTTATGTTGTACGCTACACCATGGTTAGCTTGTGCAATATGCAACACTGTATTAGATTTTTGTATATGAAACAGTATTCTTGGCTTGTGTTACACACAATTTCATGTTATTTTGATAGAATTCATTTCACGAAATACTGAGTATAGATTTTTTTCAATGAATAAAATAATTATGTTAGGATTAATTTATAAAAAAAACCCATTGGAAGCTTACAATAATGTTACACTGAATTTCCTTGCATTATAAGCAAGAGTGACCTTCCTCGATAGCTTGTGTTATACAAAATATCAAGTTTCACTAAACAACAATGCATTATTAAAATATTATTTAATGTGATATAAACTTGTTGTTATGAATATTATTAACCACATTTCAAATTTTATAACATTAAAATTCATCATATATTTTTTCTAGAACATGATACAAGAAAAAAATCAATTTTTCGGATAAATGAAGTTTTTTTTCAAAAAAAATGCAGTTTTACCACCTTTTGATGGTACACCCATTTTAAATATAGTTTTGATAATTATATAAGTTAAATTTGATAAAAATAAACTTTTTTTTGTATGTTGGACCAAAAAATTTACTTTTTTAGATTTTTTTCGTATTTTCCTCATAAAATTCCAATTTTTATGAATAGTGAAAATACTGCATTTTAATTCAAAATAGCATTTTCATATAATTTATTTATATAGTTAGATTATCTTTTTAATTGGTTTTAATGTGTAATTGGATTAATGTTCTGTCATTTAATCAAATTTTAGTCATTGTAAGTAATTTCTCATTGAAATTTCTCATAAACACATGTCAATATTTTGATGGTTATTGCTTCTTAAAAAACAATTTTTCATTTCGGAAACATGAATTAATTTTAAATTAATTACTGAAACTTGTATTTTTTTAAGTTGAAAAAATATATTACATATTTGGAATCATATGGTCCAAATTTTTAGAATAGGTACCTGTTATTTTTATACATTATTGATAGTAACTTCAGTAATTATTTTTATTTACCATTGTTAAAAGGTAAATCTCATAAATAAGGTTAAAATAATAATAATTTAATAGTATTAAACTACCATTAAATGTTTCCTATTCCAATTTGAAGTGATATTTTGGACCATAGCCATATGTGGGTCAATTTTGGGACCCCATAGATTCACATTGATATGAAAATGACATTTTATAAGAATTAATTTAATATAAAGATAATTATAATATAAAAAATATCTTTTAATAAATTGATTTTAATATGAAGTTATATAACTGATAACTATGTATATAAATAGTAATTTTAAAGATATAAATATTTCCTACATCAGGGTTTTTTATTTAGAATTTTTATACCTTAGATAAATATATTTGTTTATAACATAATTTTGATGTAGTGATTACCTCATTAATAAAAGATTAAAATAAATGAATTTATAAATTTAAAAATAAATAAAATTTAAAAAATTTTATTCCGTCCATGAATTTTATGGATTATATTGACAAATTAGGGATTATTTAATTCTTTTTTTTAAATAATCAAGTCTTTATGACTTTAACAACAATCAATTACTAAATAGTGTCAAATTTTACATAAATGAGTTTTAAATAAAATACTATTTTATCAAATGATAAAAAATCCTAAAACTCTAATTTTTGTAAAAATAAATTTTATTGTGATAAAAATTTCATAAACTATCCACTTAAAGTTCTATTGTCATTTTATTGTAAAGATATTAACCATATAGTGTAAAAATACAAGAGGACATGGTAGGAGTTAACTTATTTTACAAAGGGATAAATCTAAAAGATAAGGTTAATTTTAGGACCTAAACACTTATAAAACTAACTGTTTGAGATAATTTTGACCCATAATCAAATTATTTTCTAAATTAATGAATTTTGAGCTATTATAAACCGAAAATCATTTTATAATAAATTAATATTTAAAGCTTTTTCCTAACGTGCCCCTCACCTCTCTTATAATAGGGAACCTCCCATTATCTTTAAATCACACCTCTAAATCCATTTTGGTTCGTCCAGACTCTTCCTATTTCTTCTCCTAACATCCATAATATCATCCTAGTGTAATAATGTTTGTAATAGAGCCATCCTATTGAGGCCTTTTGTTAAAATAAAAAGGAAACACCAGAAGAAGTGGTAATCGTTTTATCCCTTCTTTAAAAGTTATCTTCTTCTTCTACTTATTTTTTTCTATATTGTTTCTAAACCAAAGTAATAAATCAAGTATCATCCACATACTGATATTTTTATATAATCATGCTAAAATTATATTCATTATTTTATCCATTCTACGAATAATAATATCGCCATTCGTGAGTACGTACGACTTTCCATCTCGACACTATGGTGTAATTTGTTATTCCAGATTACACTATTTGAATGAGTATAATGATGAGTATAATGATGAGTATAATATACATAAATAAATAATATGACATTATTATGGTTATTTATAATTCATATACCATCCAGTTCCATATCATTTAATCATTAATGTAGTGAAATTGTTGCTCATGTGTACGTAAAGCCTACCATCTCCATGACGTAATGAGATTCATTCTCCACTTTAACCATCCAAGAATGATTATCAATATATATATATATATATTATTAATATTTATAAAATATAAAAAATAATAATTCCACTAGAATGAAATATATATATATATATTTGTGTATGTATTTATATATATTTCATTCACTTACTTCCATTCAATACGATAAGAAAACAGAAACACCATTCATGTGTACGTACGGCCTACCGTCTCCATGAACCGTGTACTCCATTATATATATATATAAATGATATAAATTTACAATATTAATATATATGATATATAAATCATGTTATACATTCTTTAAGTAATTAAATCATTATCTAAGTAATATGATCAAGAATAACAAGTCAAAACAAGAACGATAAACAAAGAGATATTACCTGAAATGATGCATTAACATGGACTTCTTAATAGAAGGGTAATATAAAGTCATAAAAGAGTCATATATTATATCATAAATATTATTATGATTTTGATATTTGTTAATACTATGTTTAAAAAAAATTATACAGTAGTTTTGGACTCGTACGAAGCATATCAGACCTTAGGTAAGGGATAATTTTGCAATCTCATTTTTATCCGAGATTTTTTTCCACATAAGTATTTATTAGGGATATATTCATCATTCATGTCATTCTTTCCTAAAAAATGTTTTCATAAAATGTTTACTATTCTTCTATGTATGTTTAGATTCATTTTACCCATTTTTGAAGTTTACTACATGGTACAGAAGGAATCATTATTTTGTTTACCATACTCAGTACTTTTTGAATTTTCTGACAAAAGTATGAGGAGAATGTTTTTTAACTTATATGTCATGAACATATTGTTACAATTTCCAGACATCTTATTTCCATGAATCTTACTCTATATGAATTAAATTTTATTTTCAACAAAATTATTTTCTTTCAAAATTTTGTAGCATTTTGAGAAGAGAAAATGTTTTTGAAGAATAAAATATATTTTCCTTAGGAAATAAGTTCAATTGTTTTATCAAAATTATTTTCCATTTAAAATGACATAGTTTTATGTTTATATCCCTATTATTACTTGGATTTAATTTTTTTAAAATGGAATTATTTTTATGAAGGTCATTTATATTATATGTATTAAGCTATGATGAAATTAGGTTTGAGAATCCCATTTTATTTCATGGGTTATGCTATGATGAATTATTTAAGCCCTTGTGGAACATGTAATAATTATTTCATTATTATATGGGTGGTACCTATATCTCCCTCTACTGTATTGGGTAAAGATTTATATCCTATGAGATAGAAATTAATGGAATGAAAAGTAAATATGGTTCAGTAATACATGGTTGGAACGACAAGTAAACCCTGTTCAGTAATGGACTTTGTCCACTATGATTGTCTTGGAAGAAATGACTTAGAAACTATGGAAATAATATTATGTGCTTATCAGTTTTCTGCTATTAAATTTTTTATTCCAATTCTATTCTATCATGCTTAATTTTACTTTATGATATATGCTTAACGTACTGCCGTGATTTATTTCAAAACTTGTGATTTTGATGTTTAAACTTTATGTTCGTCTTTTTTATGTTCCAATGTTTATAGTTTGTTTTATGTTCTCCATGTTCACCCTTACTTAGAATTTGAGCTCACCCTTATTATGTTTTATCTTCCCTGGGATATAAATAAAGGTTTTAGGTAGTAAAACATAAAGGGGAAGATCTTTATGGGAGATGATGAAGATCATTTACCATGTTAGAAGATTATGTTATGAGTAACTAAAGACACTAAACAAATATGGTCTTTGGGAATCTATTTATTTAATGTATTAAGTATTCCACAAAAGAAATGTAATTTCCATGTATGTTAAGCTTGGATTAATAGAGTCATTATCAGATTGAAGGTTTAGTTAACCTTTGGGAACTAGGATACGAAAACTTTAGAGAGATCCCTAGAGATATTTCAATGTATACATATAGGTATGTCATAAGGATAAGTCATGTATAGGTTACAATCCTAGGGTATCCTAGGGTTAAATTGACAATATCATAGATTGAAATATTATAAGTAATTTTTCGTACTTATTTGTTTCTAATCTCTGATATGTATATCTCACACTTTTATTTCTGGTGTTAGTCAGTAACCAAAACTACATAAAACATGGTTAACCATTTAATTTTTCATATGTGAAAAGTATTTAAATTTTGAAGATCGATTTCTTATTTGGAAACATCATAAAGAGATTCATGACAATAGTATGAGTATTGGTCAGAATGCAGAGGATAAGGATATTTTAAATGACCTGTGAAAGGTATGTGATGTTCTCCCAGTATTGTTTACATTAATCCTAAGAATCTTGAGGTTGAGAAACCTTAAGACGGGATTCATATTTTATGAAACTCAAAGATGATGGATCCTGAGTAATGTTTTAAGAATAAAGTTGGAAGATTGAGGGGTATATGTTTCAAAATTCAAAGATTATGTTATATAAATGAAGAAATATATATTTTTTTCAATATAAGTTTTCATTAAGGATTGGAAAGGATATGTTGAATAATTATGAGGATAAAAAAATTTATTTATGGGTAAGGTGATATACATGGAGAACACATGATTAAGAGAAAGATAACCCTTAATATGTCATGTCTGTTAAGATAATGATGTTTGGATAAATATATGTTGGATTTGAATAAGTAAATTGGATTATGATGGTTTCTTGATAACTAATTATGGAGTTTTTTACAAGAAGGTTATGATATCATGGATAAGGTATATAACTATTTGGGACTTAAGGAATATATACAATATGATTTGGATTAAGGAAACATGCATGTTTTCAATAAGGATATATGGTAATTTAGGTTATTACCTCGAATCAAGAGAATTCATGATGAAGTCATTAAAATTTTTTTCATCTAACCAATAATATATAGCTTAGGATATATGGGGGATAACTGATTGTATTCGAATTCTTGTTTTACGACATCTATTGTAACATTTTTGGTAATTTGAGTTTGTATAGAAGTTTTTTGGATAAGCCTAATGGTTGGAATGGATTATGTATGACATAAGATTTTTTTTATGGACAAAATATTTTTTTTAAACAATTATTTATGGAATGTTATAATAGTATAGTTTAAGAAAAAGGAACTCACAGGACGGGTAACAACCCATCGCATCGGACAAGGATGTAAGAGTAGAACTCACAACTAAAGTGTGATAGGAATTTATCACCTACCACTAGCCTACTGGAAGTCACTGGTTTGTATAAATTAGTTTTATTTTATTTATGTGGTATGATAGATGAAGTATAAGTCCATTTTTGGAACCATATACGATTTATTTGACCATACATAGACTTATGAATATTTGATAACTTGTGCTAAATATTTTATGATAGAGTCAAATGGAATGAATTATCATTCTATCACATGATATGCGAACACTTCAAGAATGAAAAATTTTACTTCATTTCAGTAAATAATTTATGATGTGTAAATTTTTCAAGGAATAAAAAATGTTGATATTGTACCAAAATCAATTAAGAATTTATTATCTTGAAAAGCACTTCAACTTTAGGTGAAGGATGTTGAAATCCACAAATGTTATCTTAGATCCTTTTATCTAGTGAATCATATGGTCCCTTAAATCATCATAGATTTCTGGATTTCTGGATTATAACTTTCTCCAAACCTTGTTCTCTACCACTCTCTATCATAACTTGTTGGTTTTTTTTCTTTCATATCCTTGTTTTCACTTCCCACCTATGTTATCCAATGTGGAATTCTAGTGATGAGTTACTTTGAGTAATAGTTATGTTTCTAACATTACTTTTTGAAATGATGTTTTTGAATTCCTTTTTACGATGTGGGTTTCCCTAAAGGAAACTTTCAAGTAGTAAACCTTTTATAACCCCTACGAATTTAATGGATAAATTAATTTTTAGTGGGGAAGAATGTAATACCTCATGATTTTATAAGGTAGATTTTTTAATTTATTTGATATATTATGTCATATGTTACACCATGATTATCTTGTGATATACGCAACACCGTATTATATTGTAGTGTAGACAACACTATTCTTGGCTTGTGTTACACAAAATTTCAAGTTCTATTGATATAATTCATTTCATGAAACACTATGTATAGATTTTGTTCAATATATAAAATAAACATGTTTGGATTATATTATGAAAAACACCAATGGAATATTTTACTAAACATAACACTGACTTGGCTTGCATTACATGCAATAGTGACCTTCCTCGATAGATTTTGTTGTACATAATACCATGTTTCCCTAAATAATGATATATTATTAAAATATTATGTAATTTGATATAAACTAGCCATTATAAATAGTATTAACAGAAATTTTAGTTTTATAACATTAAAATCCATCTTATATATTTTCTATAACATGATATTAGAACAAAATCAATTTTTCAGATAAAATAAGTATTTTAAAAAATATAGTAATACCACTTTTTGATTGGGAAGAAATTTTAAATCTATTTTTGACACTTTTATAAGTTCAATTTTATAAAATAAACTATTTTGGGACATAAAAATTTACTTTTTTTAAATTATTTGTACTTTCTGATAAAATCCAAATTTTAATGAGTAATGAAAAATTCTGAATTTTAATTCAAAAATGCCTTTTCATATAATTTATTTATATAGTTATATAATTATTTTAATTGTTTTTAAAGTGTAATTGGATTATGGATTTTTAATATAATCAAATTTTGGTCATTGGAAGTAATTTCCCAATGAAAGTTTTCATAAACACATGTTACTCTTTTGATAGTTATTACTTCTTGAAAATCAGATTTTTGGTTTTGACAATGGAAATTTATTTTAAATTAATTACTAAAAATTCTTGGTTTTGAATTTGGAAAAAAGGATTTCATATTTGGAATCAGAAGGTCCAAATTTTAGGAATAAGTACCTTTTATTTTTTGGATATTATGAATAGTAACTTCAGAAATTATTTTTATTTACCCTGGTTAAAGTGTAAATCTTGTAAATAAAGGTATAAAATTAATATTATTAATAGTATAAAACTACCCTTAAATGTTTATTAATCCTATTTTATGAGATATTTCCGACCATAGGAAAACATGGGTCGATTTTGGGACCCCATGGATTAACATGGATGTGAAAATGACATTTTATAGGAATTAATTTTAAATAAAGATAATTATAACATAAACATATATATTTTACTAAATTAATTATAATATAGTTTTATATAAATAATAATTATAAAGCTAAATAAATAACCTACATCATGGTATTTTATTTATAATTTTGAGAAATTAGATAGATACCTTTATTTATGATGTAGTTATTACATCATTAATGAAAGATTCAAATAATTGAATTTATAAATATTAAAATTAATTTAATTTGAACATTTTGATGTAATAAAATAATTTTCAAGATGACCATGACATATTAGAGAATAGTTAATGCCTTTTTTTCAAAGGAATCATGTTTTTATTACATTAACAAAAATCAATTACTAAATACTTTCAAAAATGACATAAATGCGTTTTAATAAAATTACAATTTTATTAATTGATATAAAAATACTAAAAATAAAAATATCAGAAAAATAACATTCATAGTGATAAATTTTTTATAAATGATCCACTTTATGTTCTCTTGGAATTTTATAGTAATTATATTAACCATGTAGTTTAAAAATCCAAGGGGACGTGGTAAGAGTTAACTTATTTTACAAATGCTTAAATCTTAAGGATAAAGTTAATTTTGTAACCTAAACATGTCTAAAATCTAATTTTGATAGGATTTTTACCTATCATCATATTAGACTCGAAATAAATAAATTTTATATCTATTATAATAATAAATTAGTTTTATAATAAATTAATATTTCAAGCTTTTTCCAAAAGTGCCCCCACCTCTCTTATAAAAGAGAACCACCCTTTCTCCTTTACTCACACTTCTAAAGCCATTTTTTTTTGGAAAAACCCTTCCCATTTTATCTCCCAATAACCCTCATATCATCCTAGATGAATAAATTTAGTCATAGATCCATCCTAAGGAAACCATTTGTTCAAATCAAAGGAAACACTCAAAGAAGAGGTAATCATTTTGTCCCTTATTTCAAAGTTCTTTTCTTCTACTTCTTCTTTCTATATTGTTTCCATACCAAAGTAATTAATCCAGAATCATCCATATAATTATACTCAAGAGATCAGGAGTCAATAAAGCCTGCTCCCATTAAAATATAATAAAAAAGTTAAAGTACACAAAAGAAGATCATGAAGAATCTCTACAATGGTGTTTATAAATCTCTCCATCACGATTAGCTTGGGAAAGAAAATTTCAATACTCAGGAAAAAAAGTCCAACTAGAGCTGACCTCTAAAATTTATATCTTTAAGAGGACATCCAAAACTTGATTGGCCTCCTGATAGACATGTGTGACTTCCAGATATAGCAATTCCATAAGCCGAAGACAATCTCCTCAGGCTAGTAACGTCTTCCATGGAACATTCTGTGATCGATCTTTGAAAATATGGACTGCAACAGACGAGCCCGACTCAATCCCTAAATCATACCAATAATATTTCACGACATACCTGACTACTTTTATCACTTCCCATAGCTCCTCTTTAAGTTCATATCCATTGCGTATATAAAAAAACATCATTTCACAAATCCTTGATTATTATGAAACACACCACCACATCCAGAAGGACCTAGTGCTCCAAAAATCTACTCCATCAATGTTAACCTTCAGCCATCGAGAGATGGGTGGTATCCATCTGACATACTTCATCATCATTGGATTTTTCATCCTTCCATTGACACCTAGTGATCTTAGAAAAATAAATTCACAGATATCATTTTTCATGGACCGAGTCTACAATTTAAAAATCATTTAGAATTGCCCGATGCAAGAAAAAAACACCACCAATAAATTATATCTTGGAATTTATAAATAGTAGGTCATTTTTTCCAACCAAATGAATAAAATAACACTGTAAAAAGAAGAAAGTATAAGTGACCAGACCTGCGCAATGCATTCAGTCCCGCATATGGACTACAAAAGCCCATTAACAGATCAACTATTAAAAGAGAAGTAGAAAATATGTTGTACATATGTCCATAACCTGCATGAAAATTTACAATATTCAAATGCTTGCGAAATAGATTCATCCTCCTCTAAACATAATAGGTAGACCGAGGCCAGATGTATCCCAGTGTGCTTTAAGTGGACCTGTAGTGGTATCCTCTACTTCCAAATTTTCCAAATTAAAATTGAGTGAGAAGAAGGAATAAAACCCTTGTAGAAATCAATGACCCTGCAAGGATGGCTCAATGAGACACCAAAAAGAATGTTATATCACTCCCTTGTGATGAAACTTCCAAGCATGTTGGGAATCAAAAACAAAATGTCACATTCACTGAAGCAGTACCTTGACATTTCGTGTTGAAAACTACTGGGTAGCATCCCAAATAGATCTAGATTCTCATGAAAGGCAGAAATGGTAATGTTTTTCAATGAATATGGAATGATAGCATCATCACCAATGGTTTGAGAAAGCCAAGGTGTAGTCTAGCTGTTCATATGTGACTCTTTACACACCATCCATTTAGAACAGGCCATTAGGCCAGTATATTTCTTTTTTAGAGCAGGTCATACAGATGAATTGATATAATTGGGATACCCTGCATGAAGTTTCCCAAAAAAACTACTGATAAGAAAATCCAGAGAGTTATCCGGGATGGAAAGGAGCTTATATATGAATTTTTTAATCAGAGTATCACTGAAGATCCTGATATCATTGATTCCCAAACCACTCATATTGATAGTTTTGATCCAATCCTAGGATATAGTAACATGTTTCCATTCATGAATTGACCCAGTCCATATGATGTTTTTTATTTTACCATTTATGACCTTGATAAGAGCTCTAGGTCATTTATATAAAGGGAAATAATACACAAACATTGACGTTATCACTGAATTGACCAGACATATTCTCTATGCCTGGGACAAACTTCTCCACTTCCATCTTGAAAGATTATGTGTAATCCTTTTTGCAATACTATCCAGGTAACATCTCTTTACCCATCCCCATAAAAGTGGTACCCCAAGGTAATTAATAGAAAAATATCCTCTTTTAACCCTAATCTTACATGAAATTCTAACATGCCTTGATGTTGAAATTCTTCCACCAAAGATGAGAGATGATTTACCCCAATTAATAACCTGACCTGCAACCTCTTCATAGTGTGAGAATATTCCCTTAATACAATATATGGTACCTTTATCTACTCTCCCAAAGAGAAAGATGTCATCAACATAGAATAAGTGGGATGGGGCACATAACTCTCTCCCCACTCGCATCCTCTGATACCACCCGAAATTAGCTAGATTAGTGAGACACCAAATCAAATAATCTCAGTAAAGGAAAAGATCATACCAAAAAGAGGATAACCTTGTTTTACTCATTTGGAGAATTGGAAGAAACCCCTAGGAGACCCATTAACCATAATTTATAGCTTAACACTCCCTAAAATAGAACCAACCAGCCCAATGAATTTCTGGGAGAAACCATGAATTTTGATAATAATAAATAGAAAAATCCATCTAATGGCGTCAGAGGCCTTAGATATATCAATCTTCACTACCATACGTCCATCTTTTACCTTTCTCTTTATAGCAATAACATATTAAAAGGAATTGCGAAGATAGTTTTGTTTATTCTTCCCTAGAACAAACCCAAACTGATAACATGAGATGAGGTCCTTGGCAATCTCACCTAGCCTTTTAGCCATTCTCTTACTAATTAGTTTTGGCATGGTATTTCCAATAGAAATAGGTCTGAAATCCCTTATATCAAGATCATTCTCCTTAGGAATTAAAGCCAAAAAATTAGAATTCATTCCAAAGGGCATATAAGATGACCTAAAAATTCATTCATGACATTTATAACATCCATACAAATGATATCCCAATAAAACATGAATAACTTATTGGTATAGACATCAGGACCTACCACACTGTCAATGTTCAATGAAAATCAAGCATCATTTATTTCCTTTACACTATGGATATCAACAAGTCTCTTGTTTTCCTCCTCTCCAATAGAGGGATCAAAACACCTGATAACATTATCAGAGTTATCATTTACAATATCTGAATACAGCTTCTCAAAGTAATGTGTCACAACATTACTTATATCATTCTCATTGAAAAATAGTTTTCCATCAATGGTAATCGCATTCAGGCATCTCCTAGCTCGTTTTTTCCTATTCATGTAATGAAAAATCTTTGAATTCATGTCACATTCCTTCATACATTGAATATTAAATTGATTCTGAACCAGGTTTCCTTTGAGGATAAAAATCTTGTCCAGATTTGAAGCAGCCTGTATTAAATTCCCGAGAAGGTAGATCCTGATACAAATTCCCCTGTTGACAATGTAATAAATCATTTTCAGCCTCTCTAATTTCATTATCTAGCGAGTAAAATGACTCCTTACTCCACTACTTCAGCCTTTCCTTAACAACCTTTAGCTTACAGCATAAAACATGAGAGTGGCTACCTGATAAAAATGTATCCCATTCATTTAACACAATTTCTCTGTAGCCCGGTATCACAAGCCAGGAAATGTTAAACATAAAAGGGAGATGAACTGACATTGATCTGTTGAAACAAAACATCCATGAGTATGAGATTATGATCTGAGGTAAGCCTCGGTAGGGTTCTCCAAGACACATCAATAATCCTATTCCTCACATCCACTTGCATAAAACATATGTCCAATTTACTTGCCTGCTTCTCATGAATAGTGTGTCTGCTCTAGGTGAAATCAGCTCCATAAATAGATACCTCAGTGATTCTACACTAATCAATACAACATAAAAGGTCAGAGGCTGCAATACGATAGAAATTTTCACCTGTTTTCTCCTCAGGCCTCAGGACATTATAGAAGTCACCAAGGATAACCCGACTAGTGGCCCTATTTTCATAGATATTAAATAGATTCCTCCATAATTCTCTTCTTCTTATTTACAGGTTGGATGTTTAAACAAAATTCACAACAAGAGAATCATTACCAAGACTACAGGCAATAGTGACTGACTATAAATCAACCAAAACAAATCTAATTTTAGTACTTTCATGCTTTTAAACCCACAAATCTTCTGTGATCAACTCAAAATCATTGTTTGCAATGAAGAAATAACACATAGAATACCACTTAAAGGAGTTCCATTTTTCAAATTTCATTATTGGTTCAGAAATTCCAATTAAAATAGGTCTATTAGTCATAAAAACATTCCTAAGGGATATGACCATGGGAGTGTTACAAATCCCTTGATAATTCAAAAAGAGGGCCTTCATTTTTGTGATCAGAGCCTAGTGTTGGGCTTGTCATTCTTTTGAATCTAGTCTTTATCAGGGATAGCATTATAAGGATCAGTAGGATTACCTGCTTCCTTATCAACAGAATTAGGAGCATCGTCATCATAAAAACACTCCTCGGTGTCAATAAATGAGAATCTATTAACTGAATCAACATGAGTATAAAAGATACTAGCATGAAAAATCCTTATGGCCATCTTGGATGTTTGAACCTACAAGAAGTCCCCAGGGGGATAGAGGGTGATGCATCATATATTGCACCATAATTATCACAAATCACTGAATCATCCATATCACCAGCAATATTAGCAAGTTCTAGATGGGTGATGACTGAGGCAGAAGCATTCACAGGATCCTGAATAGGAGAATCAGAGATCAAAGTCTGCTCCAACAATGCAAAATCTGTCACAGTAGCATTCTCAGAAGGCAATGTGGTCATATGAATGTGATGTAATGATTTTCCCACAACATAAGAAGAGTAATTATCCATCAAAGTGTCATTCTGCACCATAATACCATCTAGAACAATAGGTCATGTATCAGCATCACCAGATTCTGTAACCAGATCAGGACCAGCAAGAGGATCCTCCCTAGATTCCTTCTTACTGATATGACTAGAATCAATGGTATCCTTGTCTTAACCCTCATTTTTACTACAACATTCTACATCATGTCCTCAAATGTTATAGAAATAACATATTTTATTCCTGTTACAGTCCGAAATCATATGCCCAAAAAGAGGAAGTTGAGGCAAAACTTGGGTTTCCTTCCATACATTATGCCTAAATTGATGGTATTATCCTGAGTAGTTAGCACTACCTCATCTACCAAGGTTGAAGCCATGTCTACTTTAACAAGAATTTGAGAATTATGACAAAAAATAGGTTTATTCTTCTGCATATCCAATCTGATAGGATTTCCAACAGATGAAGCGATGTCCCAAAGAATTTACCAATGCCAATACAACCAATTCAGATTACATACCTGAATCCAGATCTATGAAAAGGTATGTTTGACATCATTGGGATCAACTTTTAGATCCCATTCATGGATTCTAAGAAAGCCATTCCATAGAGGGACCGAACCAAGGCTCTATTCTCATCTCTTGATTTCATCTGATGGGAAGATGATGTGAAAAAATCCACGACCCATTGTAGTCATTTTCCAATCTGAAAATCCCCTAATTTATGCAATCCTTGTATTGAGATCACTAAACATCCATGGATTCACCCCCTTGGGAACCACCACCCATGTAATGATTGATAATTTTCATAGCTTAGTTCAATCCTCAACCGTATTTTTTTTGGTAGAGACATGCGCCATGCACCCCTTCCTTATGATCCTTCCTGAGGATGTAGATTCGCAATTGAGAAATGAGGAAGTTCCCATATTCTCAACTGCTTCCACAATGCTCTTCTTACATTCATCAATTTCATGAGTAGCACCCAAATTCTTCTTTGCACATAGACTAAACAGATCCTTGTGCCCTATTCCATCATCAACCGCTAAACCCCAATTAGGTTGCTTTAATGGATTATTCATCTTTCCTGCATTAGGGTTTTTGCTCGTCCCACCTCCGCACTCCTCCATCAATGTGGATCTAGGTAAATATAATAATGGTACAATTATATTCCTCATTTTATCTATCCTATTAATAATAATATCACTATGCGTGCGTACGTACAACTTACCGTCTCCACATTGTGGTGTAATTTGTTATTCCACATTACTTTATTTGGATGAGCATAATGATGAGTATAATATACATAAATAATTAATATGACATGATAATTATTATTTATAATTAATATACCATCTAATTCCATATCATTTAATCATTAATGTAATGATATCATATCTTGTGTGTATGTACGACCTACTATCTCCACGACGCGATAAGATTCTTTCTCCACTTTAACCATCCAGGAATGATTGTCAATATATATATATATATTATTCATAATGAAGAAATATATGGAATAATAAGTCCACTATAATTATATATATATTTATTTTTATATATATATTTATTTATTTATATATATATATTTATATATATATCATTCACTTACTTCAATTCAATATGATAAGAAAATGGAAACTGCATTCATGTGTACATACATCCTACTGCCTCCATGAATGGTGTATTCCATTTTATATATCTATCTTTTATATATATTTATATTGTGAATATATAATATATATAAATCATATTATACATTCTATAAGTAAGTAAATCATGATATATTTAATATGATCCAGAATAACAACTCAAAACATGTACAATAACCAAAGCGATATTACCTGAAATGTTGCACTAACTTGGAATTGTTAGTAAAAGGGTAATATATGTCATAAAATAATCATACAGAAGATCATTAATATTATTGTGATTATAATATAAGTTAATAATATATTTAAAAACATTATATAGATTTTTTTACTCATATGATGTATATCGGACCTAAGGTAAGGGATAATTTTTCAATCTCATGTTTATCTGAGATTTTTTTACATGTAAGTATTTACTGGGGATATATTCATCATCAATGTCCATGTTTCTGAAAATAACATTTTCATAAAATATTTAATATTCTTATATGTATTTTTAGAGTCCTTTTCACTGATTTTTGACTTTTACTACATGGTATAGAAGGAATCTTTCTTTTGTTTACCATATGAGGTACTTTTTGACATTTCCGAAAAACGTATGAGGAAAATATTTTTTTAACTTATATGGCATGAATGGATTTTTATGCATTCCTAAAGCCTTATTTACCAGAATATTACTCTACATGGTTTTATGTTTATTTTCAATAAAATTATTTTATTTTAAAATAGTGTGGTATTTTGAGAAGAGAAAACATTTTTGAAGAAGAAAATATATTTTCCTCAGTAATTATGTTCAATTTTTTATCAAAATTATTTTCCATATAAGATTACATAGGGTTATGTTTATATCCCTACTATTACATTGATTTGATTGTGTTTTTGATAGAATTATTTTCATGAAGTCAATTTATCATATATGTATTATATTATGATAAAATGATGTTTAAGAATCCCATTTTATTTCATGGGTTATGCTAGGATGAATGATTTATGTTTTTGGGGCACATGTAAGAATGATTTCATTATGAGATGGTTGGGACCTATATATCCTTCCAATGCATTAAGTAAACATTTATATCTCATGATATAGACATGACTAGAACAACAAGTAATTTTGGTTCAATAATACATGGATGGAATGACAAGTAAAGTCGGTTTAGTAATGGACTTTGTCCACTATGATGGTCTTGGAAGAAATTCCTTGGATACTATGGAAATAATATTAAGTACATATTAGTTTGACACAATTACATGTTTTAGGACAATGTTATTTTGTCATGGTTAATGTTCTTTTATGATCTATTCCTTACGTGCATCCATGATTTATTCCATGACTCAAGATTTTTATGTTTAAACATTATGTTAATGTATTTACATTCAAATGTTTATGGTTTGTTTTATGATATCCATGTTTACCATTACTAATCATTTTACCTCACCCTTTTCAGGTTTTCTTTTCCATAGGATATAAATAAAGGTTTTAGGTATGAAAAAAAGGGGAAGATCTTTATGGTAGATGTTTAGGATCTTTCACTATGTTAGAAGATTATGTTTAGAGATTCAAAAGAAACAAAACCAATTCGATATGTGGGCATCTGTTTGTGTCATGAATTTAGTGTTCCGAAAAAGAAATGTAATACCCATGTACATTTTTCTTGGTTCATTAGATATATCATATAGTTTTATCATCATTAAATTTAATCATAAACAATATTGATGATAAATGATATTTTAAAGTAAAACCCTTACCTCAAGTTCAACTATCTTCATATGAATTATAACTAATAATATAATAAATATAAATTTATTATAATTCTATAATTGAACCATATTCATACAAATAATACCATCCATATCTCACATAAAACATTTTAATACCCAGTCATTAATAATTTTTTATTATAATCAATGTTCCGAGTAATAATTGTTTCATGTTACAAGAATGTTCTGATTTAGTTAGCATGATCCTTACATATTAATCGTGGTTACGTAATCTTCATTATGTTAATAATTATATAAATTTCATATATATTGATTATATAAATATTTATATCTGACCATAAATGATAGAGACTGAAAAATGAATAACACTATTCCTGGAGACGATAGTTCATATGAATGCATGAATGTTTTTTAATTTCATAACGAAATAAATGAAAAAAATAAGTTAATTTATTTTTTATAATTTAATAATTATATTTATGTCATAAATATAATATATATATATATTCATTAATACATAATTATATCCATCAATTTATTATGATGATGGAAAATGAATCTAATCAATTTGTTGTGGTGGTGGTCCACACATACACACAAGTGATACAATGATTTCCTATTTGATATAAAAGTGGTAGAATATTATTTTGAAATCATCATAATAAAATGTTAGTATATAAATGATTCAAGATTCATCAGGTTATGATTGATAGAATTGTCTCATATAACTAAAAAATCTGAAATAAAATCGAAATGGTTAAATTAAGATTTATACCTCTTCTTTAAGAGACCCACTTCAGCTTACCCTGCAAGCCCAAACATATTGGTCTTAGGGGAATACCAAGGGATACAAGATGAATGACGGAATATAGTATGATTTTTTGGTATTTATTTTTGAATATTCAAGTAAAAAACATTGAATACGTGAGGATATGACATTCCCTTTTATAATTGAGTGAGAGAATCCATATTGAATATACATAAAATATTTAAATAATCTAAAGTCACATTCATGTTTTAGTTGAGAAAAATTGAAAAATATTATCATATAATATATTATAATTTTGAAATGTCTTCAAAAAATAATAATTATATAATCTTGTGTGGAAATATTACCATTATCTCTTAGATTAACTAGTGGTAAACTCATTTTAACCTTAATCGTTGTAATTTTTGTTACTGTTTTTCAAATTCATTTTGACCAAAAGTGAAATTGGAAACATTAAGAAATGTTTATATGATATTTACAAATATTTAATACATTTTATCAAATTATATTTTTATAATTGGACTAATTTAATTTAATATTAGATTTAAAAACACAATAAAAACCTATTTTTTGATAAATTCCTATGTAAACATAAAACTGAATTTACAATCATTTATTTCCTAGTAAAAAATATAAAATACATGTTAAAATATTTTTATTTATTTAATAGTATATAAATTTCATTAAATCTATTATTCAACAATGATTTATGTAATTAATTTTGTTAAAAACACATTGTGCATATAAAAATAGTTCTATGAAAAATAAATTGTTTAACCTTTAAATGATTTTATATTCATTCCTAACATTCAAATAACTAATGTAAGGATGTTTATTCATATTTTAAAAGCAAAATTAATTAAAATTAACTTTTTAATAGTGATCAATATTAAAATTTTAGATAATAATACCTAGAAATTAAAAAAAATACATTTATTTGAAAATAGTTCTTTTAATCATTAATTGATTTTATTAAAAAAATTAATGATTATTTCTTAGAAATTAAAAAATACATTTGAATTTTGGAATAAATTTAAATATTTATTTAATTATGTGGTTAATTCTATTCATAACCACCATTCTGATGGCTGGGTTATAAATATATAATATATCATGGGTTTATTTAGACTCAGGGTTTCATGTATAGAAATATATTGAATACTTCAAGTTTATTTCAAATAAAAATCATAAAAATATTTGGGTGTTAAAATCTCACCCATCCTAACCAAGGTGTCAAAATATCACCAATATTTTATCATCAGGTTCATAGTTATCCCCACCATAAAACCAAACTCACTATAACAGATTTTATCCCATAATTCTCCCTATCACAAGAATCACCTATCAAAACACATTCTCAGTCATCCACCATCCCAATAGATTTGGAATATGACTCACCACACATAAATATATGAAATAACACTTGTTAAAATATGAAATCCAACCTCATACCTAATTTCAAACCAGACCATATGAGTATCCACTACCTCCCTCTAGGGCCTGATCACACCATTCTTTCATAAAAAAAATTGGTTGATTCTGAAAAAACACCCTTCATGTGAAATAAGACATTATTGGTATGGTTTCCATCCCAAAATATCCAATTTTAAGAAGAAATAATATTCAAAACTTCTTTGGCCAACTTGTCTCAAAAACACTCTGCTTCATCCACTAATGTCACATCAAGAACCAGATCATAATGCGTTTAACCCAGAGGCATCTTGTGATCATCCAAATATGCACACCCAAGTATGAACCCAAATCCTAGTGACATTCTCTGGTTGCATCATCAACCTTCAAAATCTTCCATTTGGATATACCTTGACCACCAACACACTAATGATATGAATCTTGCTCGGTTCACCAGATTCTCATCATGAGACTAACTCTAACACCCAAAATTAAATTAATTCAACATATAAATTCAAATTTTGGTACTAAAAATAGAAATATAATGATTGAATTCATTAATACTTACAATATCAATTCCATATCGATTGTACACTGGCCAGTTTAACTCATCCACATCCAACCAAAAATAAGGGTTGTTCACCTGTATCTAATTAGGTTCTCCTCTCTATGGAATGATTTCTATTATCACTCTGATTAATCAAATTCTTGATCACCATAACCCACACATCTTCTGTAATAGAACACATGAATCAGACATAACTATTCCACTCTTACTAGAGTTCCATCACAAAATGCCAATTCATTACCCATTCAAGGATCATGGTGAATTCATCAAAAACATCTTCCTAAATTTCAAAAAAATTGAGGGTCACACCCACATACAACTATAGGTACACTCCCTATCATCTATATTTCCTTAAACTAATATTCTAGGGAAACATAATTTGGTTCCATCATCAAAAATGTGTTTCTCCTCCTGATCAACTTTCATATATTATAAACATCTGACATTGCACCTCCCTGGTGATACATGTTAAGTCTCATACTCTGGTAGACATTTCCATGACACCTAATTCATTTCATACATCTCCCCAAACATAAATGGAGATTTTACTTTTTATTCATTGCTTTGGGAAACTATTCCAACCTATACTCACTATTCCCATTGATCATTATCTCACACACCATTGCTTACTAATTTAAAACAAGATAAATCCACATGTATTCATATAGAACTACCCCAATATCATCCAAAAGTAATAGGTGTACAATCTCATATCACCCAGTCTCCCAACCCAACTCATGATTGTAACACCCGAAACTTTTATGAGAAATATTTTGTTTTTATGTTATATCTCTCACTACATGCAACACTATCTTGGCTTGCTTTACACACAATTGTGACCTTCCTCGATAGCTTGTGTCGTACGCAATACCAAGTTTCACTAAACAACGATATGCTATTAAAATATTATTAAAACTAGCCGTTATAAATAGTAATGCCCACTTTTTGGAATTTTTTAAATTTCATCTTTCAAAATTGACATCATTTTTGGATTCGGAATATCGAAATTAGCCTAGGGTGAAATTTTGGTATTTTTATGAAAACTTTCAATTTTTGATGAATAGTGAAAACACTGGGTTACTATTTAAAAACCGACTATTTATTTCAATAATTATTTATTTTATTTAAATTTATTTTAGGTCAAAATTTATACATAATACCTATATAAGTTCAATTCAATTCATTGGAGTCATTTTATAATAATTTCATATATATAAAAATTTTATTGAACTTTTCACCGTCTTTTACCCATCTCCTAGGAGAATTACCAAATTCACATAAAACCTAATTTTACCGCTTCTGTGAGTGGAATTTCAGAAATCAAATAGACACAGTTAATATCAAGGACTAAAATTTGGTTCAATGAGATGAAAATCATTTTTGGTGAATAGTAACTTTTTAACTTTTTTTACCACGGTAAAAAGTAAATAGGGTAATTAAGGGTAAAATGATATTATTATTACCCTAACACATGTCCTAATTCTATTGGATAAGTTTAATTAGACCATAAACAACCTTAGGAATAAAATATGACCATTTAGGCCCACTTGGATTAGATTAGGACATTTATTATTAATTTATTTAAAGAAAGGTTAAAATAGTTAAAATCAAAGTTTAATAACTAAATAATTTTTAATAAAGGGTTATACATAAGATAAATTCGACTATAAATATTCATTAGAAATATAAAAATATTTCCTACATAATGGTATTTTATTTTTAATTTTTAGACATTGAATAATTTAATTTATGTATGACACAACGATGATCCAGTAATTATCATATTAATGCAATATTGACATAATTGATGTTATAAATACCCAAATAAATGTAATTTGAGACTTTTTATGAATTACAATACTTTTATAAGTTACTATTACATATTATTACTGATTTAACTAACTTTTTTTAAACTAAGCTTTCTGTTATGATTTTCACAAAAATCAATTACCCAATAGTGTCAAAATTGACATAAAACAGTTTTTTAAAAAAATATTATATTATTAATTTTAATTTTATTCCTAAAAATATAAGGTTCGGCCAAATGACTTAGATGAGTTTATATATATTAATAATAAACAACTTGGCATTCTTTTGGCTTGTTATAGTAAGTTTATTAACCTTATAGTGTAAGAAAACAAGAAGACACAGTAAAAGTTAAATTATCTAACTTCAAGTTAAATCTAAAAGATAAGGATGAAATAGAATCCTAAAGTTTTATCAATTATGTTGGATGAGAGGATTTCGACCCATCCCCACCTTATCTTCTAAATAAATCAATTTGTATCTATTAAAAACCGAATATGACTTTATAATAAAATAATATTTTTAGTTTTTCCAAAGGTGCCCCTCTCCTCCCTTATAAAAGGGCACCTCCTCCCTCTCTTCCTCACACCACATTGAGCCTTCAAGCTCGGCCAAAACCTGCCAAATTATCTTCTACACTTACATAGAAACATCCTATAGGTTCTGGTCTTCTTCAAAGACCAATTGTAGTGCCCTAAGAGGAGGTCTCAAAGAGGCGCTTCAAAGAAGAGGTAATGTCCGTTACCGATTCTTTCAACTTTATTTCTTCTTCCACTTCTTCTTATTTAGTTATTTCATTATGAAGTAATAAAGTAAGTATCACTAATATAATTGTATGTCATTATAAGTATGAAACAACCCTATTTCACCATCGATCCATCCTACAGAAAATGAAATCACCGCGCGTGCGTACGTATGGAATACCGTCTCCACACTGTGGTGTAATCTATTTTCCACCACCACCTTACTTGTATGGGTATAATGGTGTAAATAATAACTATATATGATTATTGTAAAGTGATATTGATTCTGAAATAGTATACATACACTCCAATACAATTCCACGATCATGGGAATGATATCATCGCTCGTGCGTACGTACGGAATATCGTCTCCACGATGTGATGCAACTCGTTCTACATGATTTTCATTGCATAATGAATACATAAATGAATTTCGTGAATAAATATGCTATTTATTACACTAATACCATTCTTTAAATGAGGTATCTATAACCTAAAAAGAAGAATAATAATTTATTCGACAAAACACGCATAAGAACAAAAAGTAATAAACACCCGAATAACAAGTAGAAATGAAATATTACTAATAAGAAGCTAAGAATATTACCATATATGATATCATAAAAATAATTATGATTCTGTAATAAGTCATTAAAATTATTTAAATCATTATACAGGAGGTTCGGACACTTACGAAGAAAATCGGACCTAAGGTAAGGGGAAATCTCATAATCTCAGTTTTATCTGAGATTGTTTATACTTCAGAATTTACTAGGGAATATTTATCATCCACATCCATGTTTCCTCAATATGTAATATTATTTCCATCCACCTACAATTTTTTAAATCCAATTTTACACATCGGTGAGTTTTTAGTAAAAGATATGAAAGGAATCTTTTGTCGTTTTTTGTACGTGGTACTTTTTGACTTTTCCGGCCAAAGTACAAGAAGAATGTTTTTTAACTTATATGGCCTGAATGGAATTTTAGAACATTATTTCCATGAAGATTACTTTACAAGTTTTTAAGTTTATTTTTAATCAACTTCTTTTAGTTTAAAATTGTATGAAATTTTAATAAAGCAAAATGTTTTTGAAGTAGAAAGGATATTTTCCTCAAGAATGGAGTTCAAGTGTTTTATCAAAATCATTTTCTATCTAAGATGACATTATTTCATATGTGTATGGTTCAAGTAGAACGTCTCTTTGATTTACATGGTTTCACTTTTCTTATTATGAAATGATATCCATTTATTTTATATGGATTATGTGATGATGGGATGATGTTTATGAAACCCATTTTATTCATTGGGTTATTATGAATGATGTATGTTTATTTTGTGGCACAAGTAAGAATGATTTCATTATGAGATGGGTGGGACCTATACCTATCTCCAATTCATTGGGTAAAGAATTATATCTCATGAGATACACATGGCTGGAATGGTAAGTTAATTCAGTTCAGTGTTACAGGACTGAAACGAGGAGTGAACTCGATTTAGAAAGGTACTTTGTCCACTAAGATGGTCTTGGCCGCAATTCCTTGGATACTATGGAAATCATAATATGTGCTTAATGGTTTCCACAATTACATGTTTTATTCCCATGATATTTTATCATGATTGATGTTCCCTTATGATATATTCCTTACGTACTTACAAGATTCATGTCTTTGCTCAAGATTTTGATGTTTAGATTTTATGTTCAAGTTTTTGCATTCAAATATTTATGGATTGTTTTATGTTATCTATGTTTACCGTTAATGAGCATTTGAGCTCACCCCTTTTTTGTTTTGTTTTCCCCTGGATATAAAGAAAGGTTTTAGATAAGAACAAAAGGGGGAAATATCTTTATGGGAGATTTTGAAGATCATTCACCACGATTAGAAGATTATATTCTGAGTTTCCAAAGACACTAAACTATTATGGTCCTTGTGTTTCTGTTTTTGTTATGTACTAAGTATTCTGCAAAAGTAATGTAATGTCCATGTACATCAATATTTGGGTTTCTACAGTTGGTATCAGAGGAAAGATTTAGTTAACCTTTGGAAACTAGGATGCGAAAACATTAGTGAGATCCCTAGAGATATTTCTAAGGTATGTCTAGGGATGTCCCTAAGGTTAAGTATAAGTATAGCTTATAGTCCTATAATTATGGTAACGATCTTAGAATTAAACCTAAGATGTTATATATTGAAGGTACTCCCCCTTTATTATGTTGTTTTCCCTAGTATGATTTTTGCCTCTCACACTATTCTTTTTGGGTTTTAGACGATGGATGGAACCTGAAGGAACCGTGTTGATCAATGTAATGGAAAATGCAATGATTTTCATCTAAAACAAACAAATGTTATGGGATATAGAGTGCAACATCTTATTTCTATAAATACAGAAGCTATGAATCATTTTGGACTTCCAAATGAGCAGAGAAGGGAACAATATTCTATTGAATCATTCATGAGGCAGCGTCCACCTTCATTCAGCGGGTCTACTGATCCATTAGTTGTTGAACAATGGATTAGTACTACTGAAAAGATATTTTTAGTTCTTTAATGTTCTGAACATGATAAAGTCATCTTAGCAGTTTATCACTTGGAAGGTGAAGCTGATCAATAGTGGAATCTTATCAAAAATACGAGTCAAAGGGTTGAAATTAAATCCATGGAATGGGACGAGTTCAAGAACTTATTTTTCTATAATTACTTTCATCGTATTCTCCGAACAAAGATGGAGAAGGAGTTACTTTAACTAAAGAAAAAGGATGATGAATCTATTGGTACCTATGAAGAAAATTTTACAAGACTTGCAAGGTACGCTTCTGGTATTATTATCCAACCCGAGAGTAAGATCGATCGATTCTTTAGTGTCTTAAAACCAAGTCTTCGAAGGGCGTTATACATAAGGGACTTCAATAGCTACGAGGAAATTGTTCAATGTGCTATCAAGGTTGAGATGGAGATTAGAGTAACCCATCAGTCATATGGGTTTGATAAGAAGAGGAAAATGGAATTCAAAGGAAAACCTAAAGAGCACACTAAAAAGAAGATGAGTTTTCCCTTATGCTCAAAGTGTGGAAAGAAACATGTAGGGAAATGTCTTAAAGGGACAAGTAAATGTTTCAAATGTGGAAAGGAAGGTCATCGGGCATTTTAATACCGCAACAATTGGAAGAAGATGTCTAGTGATGCGAACACAGAAAAGGCTACACAAAGTGCACCTCCTACACTTAAATGTTACAAGTGCAAGGAAATGGGGAATTATGCCAATTAATTCCCTAATTCAAGGGTTGTTAATGATGATAGACGTCAACAAACTCTTAAGGCTAAAGACAAAGTAATGTCACATGTAATTTCTATCAGCGATGTGGAGTACGATAACGAAGTGGTGAAAGGTACACATACCATACACTCTAAAGTATCAAATGTTTTATTTGATACTGGATTCACCCACTCTTTTATTTCTGAAGAATTTTCTAAGGGTATCACCGTATTACCTCAACAATTAGATGTTGAGTTAGCTGTGACAACCCCTAATGGCACAACAGTCGCATCAAAAGTTTATAATTCTTCTCTGATTGAAGTTTTTCGAAAAGTGCTTCCTGTAAATCTTGTGATCCTTCCTATAGTGGAATTTTATGTGATTCTTGGCATGGATTGGCTTTCTTTATATGGATCCCATATCAATTTCCAAATAAGGGAAGTCACATTTCATATTCCAGATCAATCTATGATCGTCTATCGATGCAAGGATGAACATAACCTTCTTGTGGAAATTTCCTCCATCTTATGGGTCTTGATTCCACTAAATGAAGGTTATTTATCTCAAATGGTTGGTGAAAAACTCACAATTAATAATATACCCATTGTACGGGAGTTTGATGATGTCTTTCAGGAGGAATTGTCGGGTCTTCCACCCAATCGTGAAGTTGAGTTTTCAATAGAACTCGTACTGGGTGCTTTGCCTATTTCCAAGACACCTTATAGAATGGCCCCAATTAAGTTGTAGGAATTAAAGAAGCAACTCCAAGAGAATCTTGATAAAGGATTCATACGCCCTAGTGCGTCACCTTGGAGAGCACCTGTTCTATTTGTTAAGAAGTAATATGGATCAATGAGACTCTGCATTGATTATCAAGAACTTAACAGGATCAGTATCAAGAAAAAATATCCTCTCACATGCATTGATTACTTATTTGACCAACTACGCGGAGCTCAATAATTTTCCAAGATTGATCTTCGTTCAGGGTATCATCATTTAAGGGTAAAAAGGGAGGATATAACAAAGACGACTTTCCGTAAAAGGTATAGACACTATGAATTTATAGTGATGCCATTTGGTCTTACTAATTCCCCTGCTATCTTCAAGGATCTGATGAATAGAGTCTTTAGAGACTCTCTTGATCAGTTTGTGGTAGTCTTTATAGACGATATTCTTGTCTATTCAAAGATAAAGGAAGAAAATGAAGATCACTTGAGAATTATTTTGAAGACCTTGAGAAAGGAGAAGATTTATGACAAATTTACCAAGTGTGAATTTTGGCTTCAAAAAGTTGCATTTTTGGGTCACATAATCTCAAAAGAGGGGATATCTATGGATCCAGCAAAAACAGAGGTTATCGAAAGATGGTCGAGACAAACAACAGTAACTGAGATCTGATGTTTTCTTGGTTTGGCTGGATATTATCGAAATTTTGTGAAAGATTTTTCACAATTATCTAATCCACTCACCAGGTTGTCTCGAAAAGGAGTTAAGTTCGTGTGGACGGAGGAATGTGAAGAGAATTTCAAGGAGTTGAAAAGAAGGTTATCCAGTGAACATTACTCACACTTCCTTGTAGTGGAGAAAGGTTTGTGATCGACAGTGATGCATCCAAGAAGGGGCTGGGGTGTGTTCTTATTCAAAATTATATGGTGATAGCTTATGCCTCACGACAGTTGAAAATCCATGAGCAAAATTACCAAACTCATGATTTGGAGTTATATACGGTAATATCTGCATTAAAGATTTGGAGGAATTATCTTTATGGAGAAAGGTGTGATATTTATACTGATCATAAAAGTTTAAAGTATATTTTCACACAAAAGGAGCTGAATATGCACCAAAGAAGACGGTTGGAGATGATTATGGATTATGACTGTGCAATTCATTACCACCCTGGGAAAGAAAACAAGGTGGCAGACGCATTAAGTCGACAAGACCATGCCAGTTTATCCATGATGAGGATCACAAAAGATCCAATATTTATGGATTTACAAAGCATGGATCTTGGAATTATAATGGAAGGGGAAAATTGTATCTTTCTCAAATAAATGTTCAACCATCAATACATGTGAAGATTAAAGAGGCACATAAAGAAGATGTAGAGTTACAAAAGAAGGTGATAAATGTTCTTGAATTCAACCTTGATTGTGATGGGATAATAAAGTTCAGGAATTGGGTTTGTGTTCCTCCCATCCCAGAATTAAAGAAGGTGTTGCTGGATGAGGCTCATAGTTCTTCATTCTCTATTCATCTTGGAAGCATGAAGATGTATAGGGACCTGAAACAGTACTTCTGGTGGGATGGCATGAAAAGAGATGTTTCTGAATATGTCTCTTGATGCTTGGTTTGTCAGCAAGTTAAAGCTGAGAGACAGAAGTCTAAGGGGATGTTACAACCATTACCCATACCGGAGTGGAAATGGGAAAACATCACTATGGACTTTGTCAATGGACTTCCTAAAACATCCAAAGGCAATAATGCTATCTGGTTCATAGTTGATCATCTTACAAAGTCGGCACACTTCATCGATATTAGAGAGGATTTCTCTCTGGATCAGCTTGCCACGATATATGTAAAGGAAGTGGTAAGATTGCACAGAGTACCAATTTCTATAATATCTGATTGGGATCCAAGGTTTACCTCAAAGTTCTGGCGAAGTCTTCATCATACTCTAGATACAGAGTTGAGTTTCAGCACTGCTTATCAACCTCAAACAGACGGTCAGTATGAGAGCACAATTCAAACTCTAGAAGATATGTTGAGAGCTTGATCTATGGATTTAAAAGGTGGTTGGGATCAACAACTAACTTTGGTGGAATTTTCTTATAATAATATCTTTCACTCCATTATTCAGATGTCTCCTTTTGAATCTCTCTATAGAAAGAAATGCAGGACTCCAACTTGCTGGGATGAAGTTGGGGAAAGAAAGCTATTAGGACCTAATCTTGTTGATGAGATGGAAGAAAAGGTCAGATCTATTCAACAACACATTAGAGCAGCTCAGAGTCGACAAAAACGTTATGCCAACAACCGAAGAAAATACCTAGAGTTTGAAGTGGGTGATAAAGTGTTCTTATGAATATCTCCTTGGAAGAGAGTAATGAGATTTGGAATGAAGGAAAAGTTTAGCCCTAGATATATCGATCCTTTCGAAATACTAGATCGTGTTGGAAAGGTTTCTTACCGATTAGCGCTTCCACCGAATCTCTCTCAAGTTCACGATGTCTTCCATGTATCTCTCCTGAGAAACTACATACCTGATCCTTCACATGGAATCAGCTCAGAAGTTGTACCGCTGGAGCAAGATCTTTCTTATGAAGAACAGCCGATAGAGATTATGGATTGTAGGAAAAAAGTCCTACGGAACAAGATAACTCTCTTGGTGAAATTTTTATGGAGGAACCACCAATTAGAAGAAGCTACATGGGAGCTTGAGGATATGATGAGGGATAGGTATCCTCGTCTGTTTGTTACAAAGTGACGAATTTCGAGGGCGAAATTCATTTTAAGGGGGGTAGAATGTAACACCCGAGACTTTTATGAGAAATATTTTGTTTTTATGATATATCATTCACTACACACAACCCTAGATTGGCTTTCTTTACACTCAATCGCGACCTTCCTCGATAGCTTGCGTCGTACACAATACCAAGTTTCACTAAACAACGATATGCTATTAAAATATTATTAAAACTATCCGTTATGAATAGTAATACCCAATTTTTGGAATTTTTTAAATTTCATCTTTCAAAATGGACTTAATTTTTGGATTCGGAATATCGAAATTAGACTAGGGTTAAATTTTGGTATTTTTCTGAAAACTTTCAATTTTGATGAATAGTGAAAACACTAGGTTACTATTAAAAAACCGAATTTTTATTTAAATAATTATTTATTTTATTTAAATTTATTTTAGGTCAAAATTGATACATAATACCTATATAAGTTCAATGCAATTCATTGGATTCATTTTATAATAATTTTAGATATATAAAAATTTTATTGAACTTTTCATAGTCTTTTACCCATCTCCTAAGAGAATTTCCAAATTCACATAAAACTTAATTTTACCGCTTATGTGAGTGGAATTTCGAAACTCCAAGAGACACGGTTAATATCATGGACTAAAATGTGGTTCAATGAGATGAAAATAATTTTTGGTGAATAGTAACTTTTTAACTTTTTTTACCACGGTTAAAAGTAAATAGGGTAATTAAGGGTAAAATGATATTATTATTACCCTAACACATGTCCTAATTCTATTGGATAAATGTAATTCGACCAAAAACAACCTTAGGAATAAAATATGACCATTTAGGCCCACTTCGATTAGATTAGGGCATTTATTATTAATTAATTTAAAGAAGGGTTAAAATAGTTAAAATCAAAGTTTAATAACTAAATCATTTTTAATAAATGGTTATACATAAGCTAAATTTGACTATAAATATTCATTAGAAATATAAAAATATTTCCTACATAATGGTATTTTATTTTTAATTTTTAGACTTTAAATAATTTAATTAATTGATGACACAATGATGATGCAATAATTATCTTATTAATCAAATATTGACATAATTGATGTTATAAATACCCGAATAAATGTAATTTGAGACTTTTTATGTATTCAAATAATTTTCTAGGTTAATATTACATATTAGTACTGATTTTATTAACTTTTTTCGAACTAATATTTCTGTTATAATCTTCACAAAATTCAATTACCAAATAGTGTCAAAATTGACATAATTTAATTTTTAAAACAATTATTATATTATTAATTGTCATTTTATTCCTAAAAATCTAAGTTTCGGACAAATGAAATATATAAGGTTATATACATTAATAATAAACAACTTGGGGTTCATTTGGCTTGTTATAGTAAGTTTATTAACCTTATAGTGTAAGAAAACAAGAAGACACGGTAAAAGTAAAATTATCTAACTAAAAGTTAAATCTAAATGATAAGGATAAAATAGAAACCTAAACTTGTCCAAATTCTACTGTATGATAGTATTTAGACTCATACCCACCTTATCTTATAAATAAATCAATTTGTAGCTATTAAAAACCTAATATGACTTTATAATAAAATAATATTTTTAGTTTTTTCAAAGCTACCCCTCTCCTCCCTTATAAAAGGGCACCTCCTCCCTCTCTTCCTCACACCACTTTGAGTCTTCAAGCTCGGCCAAACCCTGCCAAATTATTTTTCTCCACTTCCCTTGAAACATCCTAGAGGTCCTGGTCTTTTTCAAAGACCAATTTTAGTGACCTAAGAAGAGGTCTCAAAGAGGCGCTTCAAAGAAGAGGTAATGTCAGTTACCGATTCTTTCAACTTTATTTCTTCATCCACTTATTCTTATTTAGTTTTTTCATTATGAAGTAACAACATCAGTATCACTAATATACTTATATGTTATTATAAGTATGAAACAACCCTATTTCACTATCTATCCATCCTACGGAAAATGAAATCACCGCACGTGCGTACGTACGAAATACCGTCTACATGCTGTGGTGTAATCTATTTTCCACCACCACCTTACTGGGATGGGTTTAATGGTGTAAATAATAACTATATATGATTATTGTAAAGTGATATTTATTCTGAAATAGTATACATACACTCCAATACAATTCCACGATTATGGGAACGGTATCATCGCTCGTGCGTACGTACGAAATACCGTCTCCACGATGTGATGCGACTCGTTCTACATGATTTTCATTTCATAATGATTACATAAATGAATTGAGTGAATAAATATGATATGTATTACACTAATACCATTCTGTAAATGAGTTATCTATAACCTAAAAATAAGAATAATAATTTATTCGACAAAACACGCATAAGAACAAAAAGTAATAAACACCCGAATAACAAGTAGCAATGAAATATTACTAATAAGAAGCTAAGAATATGACCATATATGATATCATAAAAATAATTATGATTCTGGAATAAGTCAATGACATTATTTAAATCATTATACAGGAGGTTCGGACACTTATGAAGCAAATCGGACCTAAGGTAAGGGAAAATCTCACAATCTCACTTTTATCCGAGATTGTTTATACTTTAGAATTTACTGGGGAATATTTATCATCCACATCCATTTTTTCTCAATATGTAATATTATTTCCATCCACCTACAATTTTTTAAATCCAATTTTACCCATTGGTGAGTTTTTAGTAAAAGATATGAAAGGAATCTTTCGTCGTTTTTCGTACGATGTACTTTTTGACTTTTCCGGCCAAAGTACGAGAAGAATGTTTTTTTAACTTATACGGCCTGAATGGAATTTTAGAAAATTATTTCCATGAAGCTTCCTTTACATGTTTTCAAGTTTATTTTTAATTAACTTATTTTAGTTTAAAATTGTATGACATTTTAATAAAGGAAAATGTTTTTTAAGTAGAAAGGATATTTTCCTCAAGAATGGTGTTCAAGTGTTTTATCAAAATCATTTTCTATCTAAGATGACATTATTTCATATGTGTATGGTTCAAGTATAAAGTCTCTATGATTTACATGGTTTCACTTTTCATATTATGAAATGATATCCATTTATTTTATATGGATTATGTGATGATGGGATGATGTTTATGAAACCCATTTTATTTGTTGGGTTATTATGAATGATGTATGTTTATTTTGTGGCACAAGTAAGAATGATTTCATTATGAGATGGGTGGGACCTATATCTCCCTCTAATGCGTTGGGTAATGATTTATATCTCATGAGATAGACATGTTTGGAATGGTAAGTTAATCCGGTTTAGTGTTACATGACCGAAATGAGAAGTGAACTCGATTCAGAAAGGGACTTTGTCCACTAAGATGGTCTTAGTAGTAATGCCTTGGATACTATGGAAATCATAACATGTGCTTAACGGTTTCCACAATTTCATGTTTTACTCCCATTCTATTTTATCATGATTTTTGTTCCCTTATGATAAATTCCTTACTTACTTCCAAGATTCATGTCTTTGCTCAAGATTTTGATTTTTAGATTTTATGTTCATGTTTTTGCATTCAAATATTTATGGAATGTTTTATGTTCTCTATGTTTACCCTTACTGGGAATTTGAGCTCACCCCTTTTATGTTTTCTTTTCCCCAGCATATAAAGAAAGGTTTTAGGTAAGAAAAAAAAGGGGGAAGATCTTTATGGGAGATGTTGAAGATCTTTCACCACGATTAGAAGATTATATTCCGAGTTTCCAAAGACACTAAACTCTTATGGTCCTTGTGTGTCTGTTTTTATTATGTACTAAGTATTCTGCAAAAGTAATTAAATGACCATGTACGTAAAGCTTTGGGTCTCTACAATGATCCTAGGAGATACATATCATCCCATCTGGCCTTATATTCCTAACCAACTAAACATACTTTATATAATGTAAAGCTCATTTATCTAGAGCACCCTCGAAACTCCGCTTAAAAAATATAGTATTTGCACCTATTCCCTATCCTTACACAGAATCTCCCCCCAACCAAACACCATCTCAAAACTAAAATAATCCACCCATGATCCGCCATTATGCCACACTAAAACATATCGATAACCCGTAGCTGAAATATTATACTGATCTTGACCTTGAATTATTACATTGATACCAAAATCGCCCATTTTTTCACACTCAAGATCATCCAAGGAATCACCATTATTGTATCTCATATCTGATATGACCTCACATATCTCGATGTTAGAAAAACAAATTCTACCAATTCTTCAATCCTCTATGGTGAGTCACAATTCTGGGATAACCCCTTACTTGGGATACCATCAGCAATCAAAAATCATTGAACTACCACTATCCTGAGCCACACATTATGTAATCTAGTTCATACCCCCTAGATAATATATCACATCTCACATAGGTTAAATCATATTTCACATTTTTCGTGTATCCTTATCAATAACCCAAAGAAACTAATTTGTCAAAAAACTCATCTGGGTCTTAAGATTACAAGATAAGATTCACAAGTGAAAATTATAGTTAATTCCTAAACAACCCACCCTCTTTGAGAATCTACACATTTTACTACTCTATATAAAATCAGGTCTTATCCACACATACATAGATGCATTAAAAATGATTAACATTGTCTAATAAATTGTATTCATATGGTTCTGTTAAGTATCATGTAATTCCATGCAATATGGAAAAACGACATATAATTTGTTATTATCACATTAAATTATTGAACTCATATGCTTAATTAGTCACATCTTTAGGGAACCAAGTGCCTATTACAACCTTATAAAGGTCAATACACCTCCCTTGTGTAAGGGGTTACATCATCATCATAAAGCATCACACCCTATATCTATAAGAACTATCGTTAGATAAAATAAAAATGGAGATCTAGATGACTATAATTTCACCATGAACACATATGGGAAAAAATATCAATATTTTTTTGTACAATAAGTAGTTAAAACCTCTATCATTAACATATCATACAAGAAGTATCATGTCATGCGAATCATATATGCCAAACATGATGCATGAGATGCCTTATTCTACAATAACACAATAGCCAAAAATGTAATAAAAGATAATTCATAATTTCAAAACCCATTTCTATCATGATCAATTCATATAATAAAAATATAATCTCAGAAAACGAAAATAAACATTAGATATCTCTGATTATATATCCTTCAATTTGGAATGGTTTTCATGACACGCTCGTCTAGGTTCCATCCCAATCTCTGAGGAATTCTTATATCTTCTAAATACTATATCCCTAAATTGTAATAAAATGGAAAATTAATTTACAACACTTTCTAATGCCAAAGGTAATAGGATACTCAATTAGTTCCCCAACCATGTTTATCACATGACCTTAGGCATTATTCCTCATATACAAGAGGTCGTCGAATAAAAATGGTAGTATTGATTGGTAATAGGAGTCGACTTCTCTCCCATATTATAGTATTCAAAAATAATGTTATAAAAAACATCATAAATAATAAAAAAAGAAGAGTATGAATCAATAAATAAAATATAAACATGAAATAATTAATAAAATGAAACATGAAAACATACATATTGGTATCCTATAAGGATGATCACATATAAAATAAATAAATGAAAGGAATATAATATAGAAGCCTCTCCAACTTCCCCAAGACTGCCTCTTCCTAGCCTCCTAGTCCATCCATGTTATTGCACTCAATATGAAAATATAGGCCTTTTTCCAACCTGAACCTTCAAGCAGTGATGTCTACTCAGGTATCAAACTTCCATGGGCACCTGATAAATGTATAGGTATATAACTCAGTAAGACACCCCCAATGTGGTCCCTTACATAACCAGTGAATGAAATGTATGCACATGTGATATTCTTTTCAGGATAATAAAATAATTTGATAAGTGTAAATAAATAAATATATAATCATTGTTGGTCCTTGGGATATAACGTGATTCCAAGATCAACCAATCCTACTTCATCCAATTTAAAGATGCATCATTACATAATAAATAACCATGGGGATAAATTTTCTATTCTAATATCCCATATACATGCAATCTCTGAGGTTTAAATGGAAAATTCAAGGAAGTAATTTTTCAATCCATAAAGTATCATGTTCAATCTGGATCCTAGGTATGTCCTATGAATCTCATAACATATGGATCTATGATGAAATCCAAGGGGTGACCTAGGTATCTATCTATAACACCATTTCATTGGGTTCACTATAGATTCCCAGTAATACTAGAAAATCTCTTCTCAATGTCATCTGGCTTAGCTGTCCAGGCCCTAGGGGTGACCCTAGATTCCTATATTTACAATATTTAATATGATTAAATGAACAATACATAGGAATCCTAAAGTGAACATTGAAATCTAAGGTGAACTATCATAAAAGAGGGTAAAATAATGACATCCTGGTCATTCCTCATAAATAGAGAACATAGTCAAATACCATGGGAAATACCCCAATGAATTATTAAGATCAAACATCAATATCATCCCTAAAAACTAACTCATGTCTATACCTGCCTTGGAACTCATACATAATGGTCTGTGAAAAAATCCCGTAGAATCATCTTGGCATTCAATTTTAATTTATATAGTGCATTAAATTCATCCTATCATATCACATGTCATTCTAAAATAATAATAATAATTATTATTTTTATAATAGAAGGGGTCAGCCAAATGCACAGACCTTTCATATACATTCGACTTACCAATGGAATAACCTAACCTCATTAATACATACATACATACATATATTCATTCTAGGATTTCATAGTCGTTATGGGTTCTAAGGTGACATGTGCAGTCATAAATACTCATTATTATATGCACACCCTATAAGGCCCCAACATTAAACATTTAATAATCACGAGTCATGTCATAAATTCACATTTTATATCTTTTTAAATTTAGATTTTTAGATATTTAGGACATAACAAATACATAATAACTCAAATTTTAAAAAATTGGATACCACTACAAAAATATTCTTTTATTCCTCAATATAAATCTTTTAAAAGAAAACATGATATATTTTTTATTGATAAAAATATTCTTGACTGATTTCTTTCTATTACCTATCGTAATACCCTATGAAAACATTTTAAAAACATGGTTTGAGCACAAATACCTCAATAAGGGATATAAAATAAAGAAAAAAATAGTATTCCATGAATATCTATAAGCCCATTAAATCATAAAAATCATGAAAAACATCATAGAATTCATAAATCATAACGGTAACCTATGGAATCCATATCATACTTACATTATAGCTATAACAGCTGCATAGGGAGTAAAATTCATGTTTACATTTGAAATACCCGTTAGAGTATATTCCCTAAATGTATTAAGAGAAACATTATTGTTTAAATAATTCTAATTTAATAATAAATGGGAATGATATCATGGGCTCACCCTCTATGGGTTTATTAATTAACTACCCATATATATAAGAAATTCCTAAAAACCCTAACATAACCCATAAAACAAGCTTAAAGGAAAATTAAAATTTCTCCATTGAAATAATAAGATATCATTTCAAGATATTGATATAATAAATCCATTCTCAAAACCATTTTAAATACCAAGATAACTAAAAAGGGAATGTGTTATTTACTTTTATTTTAAAAAAATTATGGCTTATAGAGGAATCCAAATACGAAATAATGGTAACGGTGGCAGAAACATTGTTATCATTGCATATGTTAAAAAACAACCTTTTTATATTTTACTAAAATGATTTATATCAAAAATATTCCATTGACAGTCACTGAATAAAATTAGAAGTCCAATGGTTTGAATATACACCATATAAAATAAGGTGATGTATATTATAAAAATATGTCTCAATTAAAGGAGATTGAGACGAAGTCCCTTACCTTGAGTCTGACCCATCACATACAATCATTATATTCCAGAGTAATAAATATAGGTTAATTTATAATTTATTTAGAATATTTTTAAAGTTTATTATTCCTTTTATATCACTTATTACCATGTAATAAAAATTATATAATTATTAAATTTCATATCGGACGTTTGGTCGATATTCGGTACTTGAGTCAAAAATTAACATGGTTTTGATGTCACTAGTCCATATAGTCATATGTTCATCATCTACAGAATGTAATTAATGAAATAATTATCACTTTTACAACTTAATAATACTTTTTTCATCAAACCATTACTCATGGTTATGAGAAATGAATAACGTTGTAATAATGTTGACAGTAGGTCGTACGTACGCATGAGTAACATTTTTGTTTTTCATTAATCAATATAAAAATAAGATAATTATTATTTTATCTATCTAGAATTGTCATAATATTATTACCATCATAATAATCATTTAAAATAACATATATATGTAATAAAAATGATGTGGAGAATAAAAATGATTTAGATCGCTTTGTGGAGGTGATAGTTCACATGTACACAAGAACGACGTTATAGTTTTTATGTTCATGGAAACATAGACATTAACTAAAATATCATTATTTTAAAATGATAAATATGTCATTAATATCATATAGAAAATTTTATCTTATCATTATAACCATTCTTCATAGATGATAAAGGAAAACGAACTAAGTCGGTTCGTGGAGGTGATAATTCACACGTACGCACGAACGATTAATTATATTACAATTTGATGGATGTATAGATGGATTAAATTTATGGATTTAAAATAATAAAATATCATTATATTTGGTATTATAGATTTATTATTTAATCTTGAAATAAGAAGATTTATAGGAAGTGTAACAAAAAATAAAATAGAAACTCTTTAAAAAACGATACATCTTCTTTGGTTGATCACCTTTGAAGAACACATTAACACCTTTAAGAAGGGTGTTCTGCCTAAATGAAAGACTCAAGAATATGGGGAGGGGTTATAGTAAGAGTTTTGGTTCAAGATTTTCTAATCCAAAAGGTATTGGTAGTGTTAGTATTAAAGAAGAGTGGGTACTATTTTATAGAAGAGGGGTGGGACACCCTTGGAAATTCTTCAAAAATTAAATTAATATAAATTAATTTTTTTACATTAGATATGTTAAATATAAGATGAGTATAATTTGAAACCCTCTCGTCCAATAATTTTTATAAAATTATTGATTTAATTTTAAACCTTTTCTTTTTCAGTTTACCCATAATTATTATCTTTTAATTTTAATTGTGGTATCAACATTTTGATTATTAAGAGGCTATTAATTTAATTATATGGGGTAAAATTCCTATAATTAGACACTTAATGAACTTTTAAACCTTCTAATAGTAACCTTTTTATTTTAAAATATTTTCTATATTTTTAAATAATTTAATGATTTATCATTTTTATAAAATATACATTATCTGAAGTTTTACACTATTCACTTTATTGAATTTCAGTAAAATATAAACAAAGATATAACTTGGATCCAAACCATTGAGTAGTCTTATAACATGTCATATTAACATATAAAAATCATGTATGTCATAAATTATGTCATATAATATTTATTTTGATATTTATAATATCATTTTTTGGATTCCTTCGTTAATAAAGCAATCATTGCATCATCATTATGTCATAATTAAATTTAACTATTTAATATCTAAAAATATAAATAAAATAACAAGATGTAGGAAGTATTTTTATATTTCTAATTATTTTTTTAGTGTAAAATATCATTTATATAAACCCATATTTAAAATTGTTTTAGTAATGAGATACATGTTTTTAACTTATTTTCCTTTAAATTAACAGTGATAAGTGTCATAATCACACCCAAGTTTCTTCATATAGAGAAATTTATATCCCAAGGGTGGTCTTGGTTGGACATATCGCATACATTACGATTAGTACATGTGTTAGTGTAATTTTATATTATTATAATATTATTTTTACCCTTATTTATTAGATTTACCCTTTAACTGTGGTAAATAAAAATAATTACAAAAGTAACTATTCATAATGTCCAAAAAATAAAAGGTTCATTGTACATAATTTGGACACTAATTCCTAATATGGAAACCATTTTTCACAATTTAATACACAAAATTGTAGTAATTAATTTAAAATTAATCCATGTTGTTAAAATGAGAAAACATATTTCTAAAAGTCAAAACCATCAAAATATTGGCATACATTAATATCTAATTTCAATGAAAAATTACATACAATGACTAATATCAGATGAAATGAATAAAAAATTAGTCCAATTAAACATTAAACACTATTAAATAACTTCCTAACTATATAAATAAATTATATGAAATGGCAGTTTCGAATTAAAATGTAGTATTATTCACTATTCATTAAAAAAGAATTTTATCGTAAAAATACCAAAATTCATCCAAACTAAATTTTGATGTCCCAATTCTAAAAAAGAACATTATTTTTGAAAAATATAATATATAAAAGTGAAAAATAATATATTTAAAAAGGATTCATCATCAAAATGTGGTAGAACTACATTTTTAAAATATTAGAGTATTTTAGGGTTAAAACTAGGTTTATTTTGATTTTAAGCCTATAACATTTATTAAATAAATGTAAAACCATTTAATAAACATGTTTAAAAATAATATAGTTAGTATTTTTCATTCCCTCCAATACAACAGCTAGGAAATAACTATCATTTAAAATAATAATACTCATAGTGTATGATTTCTCAGTATAACTCAATCTTGTGTGCAACATAAGATTTTGGAAAACCCGTTGTTGTGTGTCGAGTAATCTAGCACACATAGATTCCACTTTTAAGTAAACATAATATCTAATTCATAAATATTAATACATATGAAAATGTATAATTTTTTAATTTCCAAGGATTTTACATCCTCCCCCCTTATAAATTGCATCCCTGTAATTTTATTCATTTATCAAATAAGTGGGGGGTATTTCTCCCTCCTGTCATTTTCAGATTCCCATGTTTATTTTTCATCAATATGTTTTCTCCAAAAAACCATAAAATGGCGGATCAAATTATTCTACAACACCTGATCTCTATGGTCATGAATCATGACTGGTTGTTCCTTATAGGAAATATTCTATTCCAACTGAACTACTTCTGAACAAAAAATATGTTATTGATCCAAAAAAAATACTTTATCAAAATTGAAATATGAAAAAAATAGTGTACCTGGGAGTAACTTGGAGGTAAATCCACTCAGTAGGAAACTAATCCATCTTTCTCTAAGATTTCATTAGGTCCAATGAACCATGGACTCAACTTTTCATTCTTACCAAAATGCATCACACTTTTCCAAGAGAAACTTTGAGAAATACTTGATCACCTACATCAAAATAAAGATCCTTCCTCTGATTATCCACATAACTTTAATATCTCCTCTATGTTTTCCTCATGTTCTTATGAATCAACTAAACTATCTCTTCCATCTCTTCTACCAATTCTGATCTCATCAAGTTCCTTTCACTTACGTCATCCCAAAAAAGAAATATTTCAACACTACTTTCCATTTATACCACAAATGGTTCCATCTGTAAAATGAAATGAAAAAGGTTATTATAAGATAACTAAACCCAAGAAATATATTGGTACAAAATTCCATGGTAATTCATTGATCAATAACATATCATATCTTCCAATGTTTTAATTGTTCATTCTGTCTTTCCATCTGATTGAGGATAATTATTTGTACTAAAATTTAATTCAGAACCCAACAAATTCTGAAGGCCCTTCCAAAAGTTAGAAGTGAACCTTGGATCATGATCAAATATAATTTATTGAGTAACTCCATGTAATGTGAAAATATCTTTAAGATACAATTGAGAAAGTTGATCTAGAGATAGGGTATCTTGAATTGGAATAAAATGAGAAGATTTATTCAATCTATCAAAAATAACTCAAATCACATTGTTACATTGGTAAGTATTTGGTAATATCGTGAATAAATCCATGGATATATTTTCCCATTTACACTCTGTTATTGTTAATAGTTGAAGCATCCATTTTGTTAATATTCATTCTATATTCACCTGGTGACAAGTCAAACTCTTCATAGTAAATCCAGAAATAACTCTTTTTATTCCATCCCACCAGTAATACTCTCGAAGGTCTATGTAAATATAAGTGTTTCAATGATGAATTGAAAACGAAGAACTATAGTCATCAAATAATAACTTTTTCTTCAATTATGAATCAAAAGGCACACATAACCTCTTCCCAAATCTCAAAACAGAATAATTATCAATGTAAAATTAAGGAAATAAACCCTTATAAACCAATTCTACCATTTTTTGCAACTCATTATCTTGCATCTATACTTTATTAATTTTGTTTGATATAGATGATTTCACTGAAACTTGAAAAAGAAATCATAATTTCTTATACCAACAACTTCCAAGACAAAATTCATCAAATCATTATCCAATGGATCACATTCTAAATTTATCAAGTTTAATGTAGAAGTAATTTTGTGACTCAAAGCATCAGACAGTTTGTTTGCTTTTTTAGGATGGTGAGGAATCGTGAAATCATAATCCTTGATTAGTTTCAAACATATTCTCTATCTCATGTAAAATTATTTCTGAGTGAATATACACTAAAATTTATAATAATTATATATTTCACATTTTACTACATAAAAATGATGCCTCTAAATTTTTTAAAAAAAACTACACTAGGTAATTCCAAATCATATATAGGTAAATTTAACTCATGAGTTTTCAAATGACATGAATCATAAGAAGTTATCTAATAATTCTACAATAAGACATAATCAAGTACTTTCAATGAAGCATCAGTATATATAACAAATTCACCATTTCGAGAAGGTAATACCAAAACTGAAGCATTCACTAGTCTTCTTTTCAATTCATAAAAACAATCATAAATTTCTTTTATCCAGATCAACTTAACACCTTTTCTAGTTAACATAGTCTGTAAGCTAGATAACCATGAAAATATTTCCACAATCCATTTGTAATAGCCTCCTACACCAAGAAAACTCTTAATAATGGTTATATTTTTGGGTATTTTCCATTCTTAAAAAACTATTGTTTAATCAAGATCAACCATTATTCAATATTTATAAAAAATGTCACCAAGGAAATAAATTTTTTGTAACCAAAACTCACACTATCAATATTTCCCATACAATTTATTTTCATTTATGGTTTTCAAAAAAATACGTAAGTGAATTTCTTACTCCTATTTTATTTTAGAATATTCCAAAATTTCATTAATAAACACAAAAACAAACATATCCAAGAACACACAAAATATTCTATTCATAAGATCTGTGAATACAGCTGGTGCATTAGTTAACCCAAATATAATCACTATAAATTCATAATGTCCATATCTAGTATGAAACACAATTTCTAAAATTTATTCTTCCATTAATTTCAGCTGAAGGTAATATGACCTTAAGTTAACCATCGAAAAATGATGATCTCCTGGGAGCTAATAAATGAAATCATCGATATGAGGAAAATGATACTTTTTCTTAAAAGTGATATTATTTAGGGCTCTATAATCAATTAAACGTCTCATTAAACCATCATTTTTTAATAAAAAAATATAAGAGGAACCCACAGTGATGTTCTAGGTCTAATGAAACCTTTATCTAATAAATCATGTAATTTCATATTTAATATTAAATTTTTAATTTGAGCTATTTGATATGGGGGTTTTAAAATTAGATTAGAATTATTAATTAAGTCATTAGTAAATTCAACTTCCCGATCAGCTATAATACCAGACAACTCATTTGGAAAAACATCAAGATACTCATTTACCATGGGCACATAATTAATATAAACAATTCCTTTATTTTCAACAATATGTGGAAGGTAGAATTAATTTCCATATTTCAGTAGTTTCTTAGCTTCCTTATATGTTATCATAGGTAATTTTTATTCATATACCTAAAATGAAAGTCTTTTTCGAAAGAAACTTCTTTAACTCTACATTCAATCTTAGCATAATAAACAAAAATCCAATCCATACCCAGAATAACCTTAAACTATACTAGAGGGAATACAATAATGTTTTCAGGTAGATTATTTCCATATAAAAGGATAGAAAGATTCCTATGATTTCTTTTTCTCTCAACATTTCCCACGGGTGTATTTACCAAATTTTCGGGATTCGGTTCTTGAGGTGGAATTATAAATTTACCAAAAAATTTCTCAGAAATGAAATACTGTATAGATCCCGAATCGAACAAAACATTGGTATAATCTGAATAAAAAAACAATATAATTTATACCACTTCATTTTATGTCCCAACATACGCTGAAGTAGTTGAAAAGGATTTCACCACACCTTTCTACTTATAGTCTAGTGGATTCCCATCATTTGAGTTCTTTATCGGACACATGTTTGCATAATCACCCATCCCATTGCACTTAAAACATTTTATTAAGTGTAAATTAGATTTTTTCTTACCACTACACTTATTTCTTTTAGTGCAACTACAAGATTTATGTCCCATTTTACAACATTGGAAGAAATTAACATAATTCAAATGGTATTCCCTAGTGTGCTTTTTACCCCCATTTTCACAAACTATAAAATTACTTTTCTTACCATCAGACATTTTTGTAGGAATTATTCCCTTCATACAGCCACCTCGACCTATTATTCTGTTGTTTTTTAACGAAAACATAATCATTATAAATCTTCATTTCAACCTTCTCCACCCATCGAACAATATTTTCGTAACTTTTGATCTTAAAAGAATCCAATGTCATTAGATACATTGGCTTTATTTTTTTTAGTAAAAATGATTTATTTTTATATAATGATATTAGATAAAACTTAGAGCATACCTTGCGAGTTGATTTAATTTTTCTTTATAAGCAGCCACTGAGTCATCTTTGCACCTCAATTCCAAGAATTATTTTTACATTCTATGTAAAATTGTCTTAGGAAAATATTTATTCAGAGACATGAAATTGAATTTATCCCAATACATAGCATAAATACCCTCACTATCCCAGATATTCCAAACCATATACCACCATTCATCGAATTCACCATCAAAAAGATAAACAACAAGACTAACCTTTTGATTATCTGATCATCCTATGAAATCAAAAATCATTTCTACTGCTTTTATCCACCCTTCAACTAGAACAGTGTCAGGTGATCCTATGAATGGTGGAGGTTGTTTTCAAATGAAATTATCCACTAATAACATGTTCTTATGTGGTTGATATAAATGATCTCATTCCTGGATACCACCACCATTTATAGACTGAGTCAACTGCGCCATCACTGCAACAAACTATTTAATTCTGATTCTAACCATCGTAGGTTTTTTATTTGGAAGGATATTTTCCTTTTTATGTCACCCCGACATCGACTCCCTATTCCATCTATGGAAAACCATTCTTAACAAAAAAAATACTAGAAAAAATAATATGATAATCTTCTGATACTATATCATTTAATTTGGAACATAAAGTAAAAATAATTTAACGATATGCTATTAAAAATATCCTAATCTCTAAAGTTATCTAAACTGACATTTGATACCAACTATAATGCTCCATCCTTAAGCATTTTATAATGTTGAATTAAGTTAAGAATTTTCATTGAGGTCCTTTTCAGGTTTAGAGTTTTAGAGAATTAGGATGTTACTAATACATAATAACTCAATTTAATAAAAACTGGATACCCCTTCAACATTATCCATTTTTTCACAATATTAATCATTTACAATTAAACATGATTTATTTTAATTTATAAAAATCATCTTGACTTATTTATTTCTCTTACCCATCATTATACCTAGTGAAAACATTTTAAAAATATTGTATGAGAAAAAAGGCTCAGTAAGGGATATAAAATAAGGAATGAAAATGTTAGTCCACAAATATCTATAAACCCATGAAATAACAAAAATCTTGGAAAACATCATAGTAATCATAAATAATAATGGTAATATATGGAATTAGTATTGTAATTACATTGTAGCTTTCATATCTATAGAGGGATTAACCTTTACCATTAAGTTTGGAATACCCATCATTGTATATTCACTAAATATATTAGGATAAACCATATTATTTAACTTCATCTCATTAACCAATGCATTGGAGAGATATAATTGGATCACCCATCATTTTTTTTCATGGAACAACTCGTATACATAAGCAGTTCTTAAGAAACATAACTTAACACACAAAAATATCTTAAAGGAAAAAATAGCATTCCCACATTGAAAGCATAATATATCATTTCAAGGTATTTATATAATAAATCCATTCTCAAAACCATTTTCAATTCAAAATTACCTAAAAATGTAATAAGTTATTTACTTTTAAAAAAAATTACATCTTGTAGAATAATTCAAATACCAAATAATGGTCATGGTGGCGGAAACATCATTGTCACCATATATGTTAAATAATATATTTTTTCATTTAGTAAAATGCTTCATATAAAAAGTTTTCCTTTTGAAAAATATTTAATGAAATTAAAAGATAAAGGGTTTGAATATAAACCATATAAAATAAGTTGATCTATATTATCAAAATATGTCTCAATGAAAGGAGATTGAGATGAAGTCCCTTACCTTGAGTATGACTCGTCAGGTATAATAATTATATTCCTAAATAATAAACTTAGGTTATTTTCTACTTGGTTGAGAAAAATTTTCAAGTTTATTATTCCTTTTATATCATGTATTATAATGTTATAGAAATTACATAATTATTTAAGTTCATATCATGTGTTTTTTCGAAATTCGATACTTGAGTCGAAAATCAACATGGTTTTGATGTCACTAGTTAATGTGGTCATTATCCAATTATCTATAGACTAATATTCATGAAATAATCATCAATTTTATACATTCATCACACTTTCTAAATCCGACCATTAATTATGGTTATGAAAATTGAACAATGTTATATTACGGGTGATGGTAGGTTGTACGTACCCATGAGTAACATTTTCATTTTTCATCGATCAGTATGGAAATAAGGTAACAATTATTTTATCAATATATAATGATATTTAAATTTTTAACATCATAATAATCATTTAAAAATACTTATATATATATCATACAAGTGATGTGGTTAATAAAAATTATTCACATCACCTCGAGGAGGTGATAGTTCACACGTATGCATGAACGACGTTAACATTTTTATGTGCGTGGAAAGTAAGAAAATAACTGAAATATTATTATATTAAAATGATAAATATCTCATTAATATCATATATAAACACTGATCTTATAATTATAATGATTCTTAATATACAATAATGGAAAAATAACTAAATCGGTTCGTTGATGTGATAATTCACACGTATGCATGAACGATTAATTCCTTGCCCATTTGATGGAAGTACATAGGGATTTAGGGGTTGATATTAATAGAATAAAATCTCAGTATATTGATGTTACTGGAGTTAATATTTCATATGGGAAGAAGAAGATTAAAAGGATGTGGAAATAAGAAATAAAATAAAAATACTTTGAAAAAACAATACTTCTTTCTCGTTTGATAACCTTTAAAGAACACCTTAACACCTTTAATAAGGTTTTTATACCTTAAATAAGGCCTCAAGAATATATGGAGGGATTATAGGAAGATTTTTGTGAAGGATCTTGGTGTATCAGAAGTTTAGCGTTATGTGGGGCCATACATTACCTTTGTTGTAATCGATGAACGTCCCGAGATCAATACAATGATGAATGCCAATATTAATGGATTAAAATCAAATATTTAGACAAAAGAATAAAGGTAACATATTCAAGAGAGAAATAATCATTCACATAATTTTTATAAATGATTTAATTAATTTCATAGAGAAAAGAATACCTAGATCTTTGGTAAATTCTTCATTGATGATGTTGATCGTCCAAAATGACCCTTCTATATTGTCTTATTGCACTTGTGAGGATCCAAACTAGAATCCCTCTAATGGTGATCCACACATGCTCTGATGGCCTCTGATAGAAACCCCTCATTCTCCAGGTCTAGTGCAGTGAATCGAGTGTCTTTTGTCAGTTTTTCTTGATCAATTTTTCTTTGGTCTTGAAATATGTCTCTTATTCTTGAGAGGGGTGGACAGGGGATTCGAGAGAGAAATTGTTTGGCTCAACAATTATCAATTCACAGAGCATGCAGTTCAATAATGGCATAATAGATGTACTTGTCTATTTATCGATATTGGGCTTCGGTTAGAATATTTAATTGTGTAAGATAAATTAGATACATTCATAACCTTAGAGAAAACCCTTTCTCTTAATAATAATATTGTACCATTATTTAAAATGAACCAACTTGTAAAAAAAAAAAATTCCATGTCACAAAATAATAGTAGTGTTATTATTATTTTAACTTGTGCGAACTAGTTAAATAATTATTTAACATCGTGAAAATAATTATTTTAATACCAGACCAGCCTTGGTTTTCTCCAAATCCACTTACATTTATCGAACACCCGAATAAATAAATATTTAATTTACTATCTTAAAAAAATATTTTATTTAATAAAAAGTAAATAAATATTTATTAAATGTTCAATAAAATAAAGAAATATATTTTACTCAAAATCAAGGGATTGAATATTTATTTAATTTATGTGATCATTTTAACATGAATAATCTTATTCCACGGTCTTGAGAATAATATCTATGTCATTAATTAAATTCAATTATAATTTAACTTAGTCCAATAAAAACACTTAATGTGTGACCCTAGAGGATTTATTTTCATTTGAATTTGGAAGGCTAGCCTAATGTCCAAGAGTACTATCTAGAAACGGGTCAAGGGGCCCAAGAAAAATAACTTAAAGTTACAACAATGACATCCCCATATGAATGCTCACTGTGTAATATAATCCCTTTGTCTCAATATCTCGTCAAATAGGTTTCATGATAGTGTCATCTTCCTTGGTGGTTGATACATCATTCTTTGACTACCTGAAATAAACTCTTCATTACACCATGTCGAATGAATTTTTCATGACAGTTCTATTTCAATCAAGGGGTCAAGATATCTACTTCCATAAATGGAAGGGACAAATCCTTCCCCGACTTCTCCATTAATAACATGCCACTCGTGACACACCCAACATACCATACTTCCCGCCAAGAAATGGTTTCATCGTTTTCAACAGGTAATAAAAGTACTTGAGTTGTGACACCTATTAATGATAATATTAAAGTCTATATACCATTAAAAACACTCAAATATAGGAATATCTGTGGAACCAAAACATGCATAATTTATACTGGTGGGTCTTTTCTCATAATCTCATGTCTTGGAGATTACTAAGTGAGAACTTCATAAGTGAAACTCTAATATGCTTACGAGTACAGACACTTCATAGTCGGTATATTGCATGTCCCATCATAGTATGTCATCAAACTGTAAAACTATATTTAAGAATATTTTTATACCATTTCAATGTTCTCATCATAGCAGGGAACAACCACGACCTTATTAATGCAACAAATACTCTAGGACATTATTACATAGGATTCGTCTTGAATAATGATTAATATGTAATAAAATGATTAATATTTAAATACATTAAAAATCTATGTAATCAAAGTAAAAACAGTTTGTTCTAGGACACCATCTTTTAAAAACTCCCACTGGTACTAGAGCTAACTTCCTATGGCTTTCAGTCTGCTAGACCTAAAATGATGATCATGTTTCTACTGAGTCAAGGATTTATTCAACTGGTCTGCCAAATTTCCTTCCAGGTAAATACTACTTACTTAAACTTCACCTCTCTTAGAAAAAAATGATTCAATATATGATACTTCCAAAATGTGTTCTTCATCCACTGATGTGACCTTGGCTCTTTTGCAAGATGCACTGCTATAGTATTATCACAATAGAGTGTGATGGTATCTTTGATGCTAGGTATCACATCCATATACTTAAATAATATTCAAATCCAAACTTCATTTTTATATGCCTTATAAGTTTTGATATACTTGGACTCCATTGTATAATCTGTAACCACACTCTTCTTTGAGATCTTTCATCTCACAACACCTCCATTCAAAGTGAATTTGTGTCCCGTTTGCGACTTCATGTCATCCTGATCAGTCTGGTAAACAGAATCATCATATCCTTTGAGGACTAGGTCCCCATACTTTCCATAAACTAGGAAAATATCCTTATTACATCTCAGATACTTAACGATAGCCTTGACTGCAATTCATTGGTGGTCAACTGGGTCATCTTGATTTCTTCTTACTGTACTCAATGCATAAGAAGCATCTAGAATAGTATATAGAATGGAATACATGACTGACCCAATCGTTGATTCATATAGATTCCTTTCACTTATCTCTCTTTACTCATGTGTCTCAGGACACATTTTCTTGGAAATATAGACGTCATGTGATGCTGACAACAATCCCCTCTTGGATTGTTCAATACTAAATCTATTCAGTATCTTGTCAATGTATGTACTTTGATGTAGGACTAGAAATATCTTGGATCTATTGCGATGGATATTGATCCCAAAAATATATGATACCTCACCTATTTCCTTCAGGTAGAATCATTGATTAAATCATGCCTTAACAGATTGTAAGTCTCATAGATTGTTTCCAATAAGTAATATGTCATCAACATATACTATTAGGAAAACAACCACACTCCCCCTAAACCGTTTAAAGACACAAGTATCAAATATATTTTTAAGAAAACCAAATTCTGTTATGGAATCCTCAAAATGAATGTTCCATGACCTGGAAGCTTGATATAATCTATAAATGGTTTTTTGAAACTTTTATACCTTATTGGCATCCTTTGAAGTCACAAAACCTTCAGGTTGTGTGATGTAGGCATCTTCTGCAATGTTCATGTTAAGGAAGGCTGTTTTTTCATCCATTTCAAAAATCTCATAGTCATGATAAGCATCAATGTCCAATAGAATTATGATGGATTTGATCATCACAAGTGGTGAAAAGTTTTTGTCGTGGTCAATGCCTTGATGTTGTTTAAACCCTTTTAAAACTAGTCATGCCTTATAGGTACTGAATTTTCCTTCCATGTCCAATTTCTTCTTGAATACCAATTTTCAACCAACATCCTTTACATAAACTGGAGGATCTACCAAAATCCAAACTTGGTTTTGATACCTGGAATCCATTTTAGAATTCATTCCTTCGTGCCACATGGAAATGTATGTGCCACATACTGCCTCCTCGTAGGTTAAGGGATCATTATTATCAGCCAATAATGAGTCACCATACATGGTAACTATAAAATCAATCCATTCCTAGTCACTATCCTCACATGTACTACTATGTATTACTTGGGTCTCTGGAACATATTCTTCTTCTATAGGGAATAGTGTAATCTATTCTTATACCAACTCTTGTGTACCATGAGCCTCGAATTCATTGAATTCTATCTCACTCCCACTATCTCTTTTGGAGATGTGATACCTCTCAAGGAATATGGTGTGTCCTTCCACTAATACCTTTTTGTATAAGGTATTGTATAGGTAATTCCCCCTGGTTTCCTTGGGGTATCCTAAAAATGTATACCTTTTTCCTTGAGGTTCAATTTTGTTACTTGGATATTCCTTAACAAATGCTTCGCTACCACACACATGTAAATTTGAAAACATTGTTTTTCTTCCACTCCAAAGATTGCATGGAATACCATTTATTGATTTAGTTGTTACTTGGTTTAGTATGTGTGTTTTCTTTGTAACACATATCCCCAAAAAGATAATGGAAGATATTCTGACTCTTCATTGATCTCACCATTTCCAACAATGTGTGGTTCCTCCTTTCGCTTACACTATTCCACTAAGGTGTGTATGGAAGTGTGATTTGGGATACGATCCCAATCTTCTATAAGTAATTAATGAATTCTTGATTAATATACTCTCCACCTCTATCTGAGCGGTGTTTATTAATCTTCTTACCAATTTGGTTCTCAACATAATTCTTGTATTCTTTTAACTTATCAAAAGATTCCAACTTATCCCTCATTAAGTAGATAAATCCATATCTATAAAAATCATCACTAAAAGTTATAAATAATGAGTACCCACCCCTTGGTTCAATTAGAAATGGTCTACACACATCAATATGAACAAATTCAAGACTCTCATTATCAATTAAACATTTTCCACTAAATAGGGATTCAATCATTTTTCCTTGTAAACATGCATGTCATACTCCAAGTGGTTTTAGTTCAAAAGAATCTAAATATCCATCTTGATGTTACATTGTCAATATTTTCTCATTTACATGACCTAGCTAATGATTTAATATTTTGTTTTTGTATTAGTCATGCAGACTATCTTTTATATTGATTTCCATTACATGTATTGTGTAATCCAACACATAAAGACCATTGTATAAATGTGCCCTACCAAAAAAATGTTATATTTGTTAAAAAAGAAAAATTCATTTACTATCATGAAAAAAAATCCATCTGTATCTAGTCTGGATATAGAAATAATGTTTTTCATTACATAAGACACATAAAAACAACCCTTTAACACCAAGATAATCCCATTTGGCAATGTGAGTTGGTCATCCCCAGCAGCTACAGCAGCAAGTCTGGCTCCATTAGCAGCTCGTAGACCTAGGTACTCTTGGTCAATTTTCTTGAATCTACTTGGATCCAATATTTTAATACATATGTTAACACCAAAAGTTTTATCCAATACCCAATTGGTAGAAATAGATAAATTTCACTTGATAACAAAGGCACATGAAGCTTCCCCTTGCTTCTTTGGTTAGGTGCATAATTTTTCCAATAGCCTTTCTTGTCACATGAAAAACAAGCACCCTCATGTTCCATTGCCTCCCATTTGATCTACTATTTCTTGGAAGGGATTGAAGAATGTTTGGACTAAAATATCTTTACCTTCCCTTTCCTCTTATTCTCTATAATGACAGATGTTTTTCGTGCTTCATATCCTTGTCTAATAGGCTAATGAGGATAATAAAATCAGATAGAGGCTTCTCAATGTTGTTAATATTAAAATTAATATCAATGCTAGAGAAGTTATGAAGGAGTGATGTGAGAAGTAGATCAGTACCCAGTTCTTTGGGGAGTTTAAACACAAGAACCTCAAGGCCCTCAATGTATACAATGATCTTGACTATATAAGTCCCAACTAGGGAACCCTCTCCAATATTACTCCGAAAGAGTACTTTGGAGATCTCATACATTTCATGTCTTTCTCTCTCCTAGTAAATACCATGGAGGTTCTCGATCATTCTATAAGAATCCATGTTTTCGTGAGACTTCATGAGCTTACTAGACATTGATGATAGCATCAAAAATTAAATATTGACTACATCATTCATATGTTTCTCATAGACCATAAAATATACATCATTCGCCTCTATCCAGATCAGGTAATGCTAACTCTAGTAGGAAAGACTTCCATTCATGGTGTAGGACAACTCGAAGCCATCTAAACCATTCTTGAAAGTTTATACTGGTGAGGATGTGTCTTTATATATAATTGAACATTGGGATATTGAGGTTGATGAGCTTGTAATTTTTATTCTAAAATTAAAATATATTATCATTAGTACTTTCTATATTACATTTTATGAGAAATAATCAATTAATTTTATTATGTCTCCCATCATTTTTTCAATTCCCAATGGCCCTCACCATTGAACTCAGAATGTCCACTTGCCAAGATATTCTAGTAGAAAAGATCCATATTCCCCTTAACATAATCCCAAAAGGTGTTGTTCATGATATTTTAAGGTATTTTGGTAGGTAGGTTTTTTCCAACATTAGGGTTACAGCTCCTTGATCTGTTGAGTGGACTCCCCAATCCTAAAATTTGGACTTTGGATTTCCTCAACTATTTCTTCCAATATTACACCAAGTCTAGAAAGGGATACTAATCTTGATGTAATATGGTTAAGTCAACATGAAACCTTTCATAAGGGATTCCTATATTAAAGTAAGTGTCTTAACAAGGGATGGTCAAACATATAGTTTTATTGAGTTTTGTTTTTAATAAAGCAATGGAAGGCTTGGTCTGACATAATATTTTATTTGAGGGATTTTTGTCTCTAATTTGTGAATTTATTATTATCATCATCACATGATTTTTCATATTAAGTGGAAGATACTTAAGTGATTAACTATGTCTTGATAATATTTATACATAAGCATGGTTTATTTTAGTTCCATCTTGTACGCTTATTTAATTCATTAATTATATGTTCATGACAACACATCCATAATGATAAACCATGAAATTGAAAAAAATAAAATAAATTAATGGTCATGATCATGATCCTTTCTAATGGTTAGTTTGTCTAGTGGTTGATAATCTAACCCTGACCTTGGGGAGAAACACCTTGATCCTTTTGGGTTTGTGTTTACATCTTTCCACATGTCCACCTATGTATCTCTTGGGATTGGTTTTCTCTCGGATCTAGCTTGAACCGCCTCCTTTTTCTTGGGAGGTATATCGATAACATATTATTTTAAACTCAATTTTAGGTGAGGGGTAATAGGGGGGTTACATAAAAGAAACCATGGGCATGTAGGACATATATTTTAATGAGAAGAGATGGTTTTGAGGAAAAAATTAATTTAAAAAATAAATAAAAGGAAAACCAATCACATTAAAAGGTTTGGTCTAGTTCATGATCATCCACGTACATGAAATGAATCACAAAATTAATAAAATTATCATTCTATTTTTTAATCATTATTATTAAGATAAATCACGCTTGAACTGATTAATTGTTATATTTAATTAATCAATCCCTTTTTCTTAATTTCTTTTCTGAATTTCCTTTAGATTCCCATAATTGTACATAAATGAACCTTGGAGGTAAGCTAGTGAATACCCATTCAAATCTACCCAAAATGTATTATATTTGTATATTGTTTTACTATTCTAACATATGGAATACATGATGCTTCAATTCATAGATTAATTACATGTAGTATGATTTATACCTAATTAGTAGTTCTAAACATTATACAAACATTAAAGTTGTAACATTATGTAATTTGGTAAAGGACATAGCATGTAGTTTTCACTACATAGTGTGTACTACCTTCACCATCTATCCCAAATTACATGCCTAGGGACTCAGCATGTGAGGTGTACATTTGAAATTTCAGAGTACATGGGATGTACAATGGGATATATTTCATGTTGTCTCTATGTTACACAGTTATAGGTCAGCTTAGCCATGTATGGGATACATGGTTTGGCCCCTGACCTGAAGAGAATACACACCATGTCCAGTGGTCCATGTGGAATGTAATCCAGTATTTGTGTGCCTATTAGTCCTAGTCAACATGCAATGTAAAATTAACTATACCGTGTCTAGTAATTGAACATGTCTTGAGTAATTTTGGAATTACTCTTGATGCACTATACATGACTACACGGCATGTAGTTCAGATTACATGACATGTATGGAAAAGAACAAGTCATAAAAGTCCAAACACACATTTTTTACTTTCGTGTCACCTGGGAAGAATTTTTGGAGCCTCCTGATGAGTTCCTCATTTTAATTTTAATCAAAATATTATTCATTTCTATGAAATCGGAGAGAAACAAAAGAGGAAGAATAAATCCAAAAATCCAGATTAAAAGAATGATTAAACCTTGAATTGACAAATTAAATTATTAAATCCTAAATCATGAACAAAAATTAAATAATTATAAATGATGATAACCTCTCTCTGATACCACTTGATATATCTGGACATAGTGGAAGTGCAGTGTTGGGTGGGGCCCAACTTTTCCTTTTTTGTAATCGATGACCAATTCAAGATCAATACAAAAATTAATGCCAGTATCCACAGATTAAAATAAATTATTTAGACAAAATAATTAAGGAACCAGATTCATGAGGTAGATGATTTTACTCATCCTATTAATAATTAATTTAACTAATTTCATAAAGAAAATTATAACTATATCTTTAGATCATTCTTCATTGATGATGTTGATTGCCTGGAATGACCCTTCAAGATTGTCTCATTGCGCTTGTGAGGATCTATACTTGAATCCCTTTAGTAGTGATCCACATGTATTCTGATGGCCTATGATCTACACCCCTCATTCTTCGAGTGTTATCATGTCAAAGAGAGTGTCTCCTGTCATTTGTTCTTGATCGCTTGTTCTTTGGTCTTGAAGAACATCTCTCTTTCTTGAGAGGGGAGGGAAGAGGATTTAAGAGGGAAATTGTTTGGATCAACAATTTTCAATTCACCATGCATGCAGTTCGGTACATAGAAAAATAGATATAGACGTCTATTTATCAACATTAGGCTTCAGTTACAACATTTAATTGTGAAACAACAATTAAATACATTCATAACCTAATAGAGAACCCTTGCTATTAATAATAATATCACTTAATTATTTATGGTGCACCAACTTGTGCAAGAAAAAAATATAAATAAAATCCTGCATCACAAAATAATAGCAACTTTATTAATATTTTAAATTGTTCCAACTAGATAAATAATTATTTACCATCATGAAAATAATTATTTTACTACCAGACTGACCTTGCTTCATTCAAACTAAATATCCTTTTATCAAAAACCTGAATAAATAAATAAATAATTTATTCTCTAAAATAAATTTTTTATTTAAAAACTTATAAATAAATATTTATTAAATGTTAAATTAAATAAATATATATATTTTACTCACAATATAGAAAATCAATATTTATTTAATTTATGGGATTATTTTAACTTGAATAAAATTATACCAAGGTCTTGGGAATAAAATTTATTTCTATAATTAAATTAAAATATAATTTAACAGGGAGAATAAAAAACACTTAGTGTGTTACCCTCTAGGATTATTTCTTGTTGTCTTTAGGCGGGCTTGCCTAAAGTCCAAGAGTACTATCTAGAAAAGGGTAATGGTACACAAGTGAAAGAACTTAATTTAACAACAATGACATCCACACATGAACTATCATTATGTAATATAATCCCAATGTCTCAATATCTCATCAAGAAGGTTTCATGATAGTTTCATTAATCTTTTTGCTCGATATGTCATTCTTTGACTACCTAAAAAAAATCGTCGTTACACAATGGCCATGTAATTTCATGTGATGGTTCTATTTCAATCAAAGGTTCGATATATCAACATACATAAATGGAAGTTTCAAATCCATAATCAGCATATCCATTAATGACATGTCACTCAGGATTCACCCAATATAATCTACATCCCGCCAACATATGGCGTGACGATTTAAGTCATTAAATCAAAGTCTCTGATTCATGAAACATATTAATGATAATATTAAAATCTAAGGACCATTACACATGATCATGGATAGAAATAACAGATGACACCAAAACATTTAGAATTATTATAGGTATTTCTATTCTCATAATCTCTCATCTTGGAGATTACCAATTGTGAACTTCATGAGAGGAAGTCTTATATGCTTACGAGTACTCGCACCTGACAGTCTGTATACTATTTTCCCTATCATAGTATCTCATCCAAATACAAAAATATATTTAAGAATATTTTTATATCATTTCAATGTTCTCATCATTTCGGGCGAACTTCCATGACCTTATCAACGCAACAAATACTCTTAGACATTATTACATCATAATCATGTAGAACAATGAAAAATATGTTATGAGATGTTTAATATTTGAATAAATTAAATTTACATGTAATAAAGTACAAATATTAGGTTCTAGGATAGAAACTATAACATTGGGTAGCGCATGGTCGAACAAAAAGGATTTGGATGTGTGAATATTAGAGAAGAGAGGGTGCCTCTTTATAGGAGAGGGGTGGTCACCCTTAGAAATTCTTCAAATATAAAAATAGTATAAATTAATTTTTTAAACAAAATTACTCCAATATGAGGTATGTCTAGGATAAGATAATGATAATTATAAATCCTCTCATCCAATAATTTTTAAACATGTAATGATTTTATTTTAACCCTCATCTTTTCGGATTACCCTTAATTATTCTCTTTTAATTTTAATTATGGTGACAAAATTTTAATTACTAAGTGGAAGTTAATTTACTTATATGGTGTAAATTCCCACATTTAGCCACATAATTAACTTTTAGAACTTATAATTATCACTTTTTAGATTTTAAATGACTTTTTGGATTTTTAAATAATTTAATCAATTATTATTTTTATAAAATATCCATTATGTCAATTTTTACACTATTCAATTTATTAAATTGCAATAAAATCTAAAAAGAGGGATAAATTCGAACCAAACCATTGAATAGTTGTATAAAATGTAATATTCCCCTAGAAAATTTTTTTATCACATAAATAATGACAGATTATATTTGTTTTTGTATTTATAATATCATTTATTTGATTCCTTCATTAATAAAGGAATCACTGCATCATCATCGTGACATAATTAAATTAAATTTTTTAATTTCTAAAAAATATAAATAAAATAACATGATATAGGAAGTAGTTATATAATTATAATTAAAATATATATTTTAATTTACCATTTAAATGAACCCATATTAAAATTTTACTTAGTAAGAAGATACATGTTTATAACAAACTTGCCTTTACATTAAATTAAAAGTGATATGGGTTATAATCACCCCCAAGTTGCATAAAAATTATAAAATTTCATCCCAAGAGATTTATTTATTGAAAAAATATCATTCAATAATATTAGTACATGTGTTAGGGTAGTTATATATTATAATAATATTATTTTTACCCTTATTTATTTGATTTACCATTTAACTGTGGTAAAAAAATTACTAAAGTTATTATTCATAATATCCAAAAAAGAACCAATTTATATAATTTTGACCCACTAAATCCAAACCTAGAATCCATTTTTCAAATTAAAAACATAGATGCTTCATTAATAAATTTAAAATTAATCTCTGTTGTCAAAATGAGAAAACAGGTTTTAAAAAGTAAAGCGTTTATATCTAATTTCAATGTGAAATTACTTATAATGACCACAATTAGATTTAATGATAAAAACATAGTCCAATTACCATTTAAAACTAATTAAAATTATAACCTTACTATATAAATAAATTAGATGAAAAGACAATTTTGAATTAAAATGCTATATTTTCACTATTCATTTGAAAAATGAATTTAATCATTAAAATACCAAAATTCAACTAAACTAAATTTTTATTTCACCCTTATAAATAATAAGTTTTTTTACAAATAGATCAAATAAATCTGAAAAATATATATTTAAAAAAATTTTACCATCAAAAGACCATAATATTACCTTTTAAAAATATTTGATTATTTTATGCTTAAAACATGATTTATACTCATTTTAAGCCTCTAATTTTTTTAGATGAAAGTGAAAACATTAATTAAACATTTTAAGACATAATATAGTTAGTTACATTCATTAAAGCAAATAAAATGTGTAGGTGATAACTACCATTTAAAATAATAGTACTATTAATGTATTATTTTTTGGTATAACTCGGTCTTTTGTGAAACATAAGATTTCAGATAAACCCATTTTTATATGTCGAGTAATCAAGAATACATAGAATAAAATTTTAATTGAACATAATATATAATTCATAAATATTAATATATAATAATATGTCTTATTTTATAATTACTTGGGATGTTACACGCCCATACCAAGGTCAATATAACATGGGGCCCCCATTAGGTCCCCTAGGTCATTTCAAGAATGCTCACCCCATATAGGTTATATCATCCCAAACCCTAGGAAATTACATCTCAATGGGGAAGGAACACCCACCCCTATTACCAAGATCACTATCCTGATGACTCTTATTAATTTATAGGTTCACAGATGGCTTACATTGGACAGGTATCATAGTCATCACACCCCTATACATGAAAGAGACCATGAGGAACATAAGATAATTTCAACTATACAAAATTAATTCAATATCATTTAATTAAATTTTAAATTCATCACATTCCATGGGTATGATGTCATTATAATAAACAAAATCAATTCCTCGACCATCAGTGGACAAGGCCACCCAGCCAGTGTCCAATGTAATCAAGTGGTTTGCAACACTTTGTTTGATTTTATTAGGGAATTCCATTTGAATTGGGTATTTCATTTAATAATTTTTTAAAACAATTTACTGAGTAAATAGAGTTAATAACCATAATAGGGAGACCTCATATCATGTGAGTATAAATAAAGATATAGGTATGATGGAAAATGTATATGCAACACCTTCCTCATATGAATTCTATTCAATTTTATTTCTAAGATCAATAACCCACACCTGATCTCTTCCAATTCAGTATCAGCATAACCAGCCATCAACCATCCTCTAAAGGCCATATCTCATTCCATTCACCTAAAAAACTTAATTATAGAAATTATAATTAATTAATTGATATAATTTAAATTATGAATAAAGATTAAAATCTCACTGGGTGTTTCTACTAAACTGGAACAATAATGAACCGCCCTTGGGAGGTCCATAATAGACACCTAACACAAACCAAGGAAAAATTACTAATCACGAGTGATAATTAATCACCAATAAATTTTATTAAATTCAAAATTCTTATAAAATTAATTATAGTGGAATATCACACCTAAAAGGAATGTGATAACATGTTGACATCATCTGAGAACATCCTCTGGATAGGATACATGAACAAGGCATTAACCTCATGTGATTTCTCCATGAATTGATGAAATCACCATAAAATATTAACCTATATATGTTGAAATAAGAAAAAAAACGAGATAAATAAAGAGAAGAGGCCATTAGAGGAGGATAATCGCCTCAAATTACTTGTTAAACCCCTCAAGAATACCTAGAGTCAAAGGGGAGTTAATGGAATATGTGGGTGGAGCCCCGTGGCCGATGCAAGAGTTGGAGGAATAATAGAGGATGAACACTTAATAAATTATGGGTGGGGGTGTTAATTTTCAACTTTTATTGAGCCTCAAAGTTTGGTTATATAATTTTCTAACTCGTGCTCCAACCATTTATCCTTCCGAGTCCATGGATAGACACTTTAAATGGTTAATTCGCACAATTTTATAAGTTGTATTCCAACAGTGAAAAACACATCTACAATTTTCTTCATGGTTTATCGATAATCATGTAATAACTAAGTACTATGATCTAGGACTAAAACACCTCACATATTTTACCTTTTGAGATGAATGGTGTCCAATACACTATTCATTAATTGTTCTTTAAATACTTGTGCTATAAAAATTGAACTCAAAACATTCTTATGCTTAGGATATTTCACAGTTTCACTTAAAATGTTCACACCAGACTGTGATATCTATGTATAATTTCCGAAAAATTGCATAAATTCAACTTGAATCTCTCACAACATTTCTGAGTAGCCAAGGAATCACTCAGGCCTCAAAATTTATCAAAAAAAAAATTTTAGAATGCTCAAACTCTTGGATTCTCAATCAGAATCATTTTTCTTTAAAATAATCCATCCACTATTTTAAAAGTCTAATTTCCTTTGAATTTCTCATAAAAAAGGGATAATTTTTTATATCATACATATCAAATAAGGTTTATTCCACTGCAAAATTTTAAATTATTTTTTATAAAAACCGTACATATTAATTAAGATAAATAGTTTTTATTATTTTTAAAGTCATATGTATATAAATACCACACAAATAAAAATGTTTTTTATCATTATGTATTTAATTCTTCTACAAGAAAATATTAATCACCTTGATATGAAAAACCATACACATTTTATAAATTTTTTAATTGAAGACCTAATTCTATTTAAATCCTAAATGATTTAGAATTACTCAAATCATATCCAATTATATTTAAAGATTCTTAAGACTTCTCAACATACTTCACCCCACATAATAATTTTTATGTTATATGAGTTTGATTATGATTTTTGTATTTCAAAAATAAATAAAATATCTACTCCATGCCTTATCAAAATCATCTTCATTATTCAAACACTACAAAGCTAGGGGATACATTTTAAATTCCATATCATAGAAAACTATACCAAGGACACAAAAATCTCTCTCAAAGTCACATTCTTATTTATGAGATCAATAGGTGGAATTGTCTATCACACACCAAATAGAATGGATAAATCCCCAATTTTGTCTTATTGTATTTTTAGAAAGCACAAAAATCATCATTGAGTTTCATACATTAGTCCTTATTACTTGAGTTCATTGTATTTTCCAAAAATTTATTCATCTTTATATTTTATTGTTCTACTATCCAACTTATTTACAGATGAGACAATTTACTTGTGTTATAATAAATATTATAGCTCTTTAGTATTTATATAAATATATGATTATCTATATATGTTCCCTGAACACTAACCGTCTAGTTCATCACTCCAAAATTTTAAATATTCTATTTTTTTTTTAATTTTACAACAACATTTATAGTACTGTAATGCTTTTAATTCAACCCACTTTGAAAAATGGTAAGCATAAACTGAAATGTATGTGTTTAGAGCATAGTAAAGGAATTATGATTTCATTCCCCCATACATCAAAAACATCAACTTATATGTTTGGTTTTTGTGGAATTTAATCCATTTTTCTGATGATTCATGTGCATTGAAAATGGTTTCATGATATATATAACATATATTCTTGTATCGCATTATATTTATGCCAAAAACATTCACATTGTTTGATTTTTCCCATGTTTCATTTCAATATGTGATTTATTATAGAAGATGATACAAATAGTTCATTTTGGAAACAAGGGTATATTTGAGACATCCATTTCTAATATATGTTCATTTTGGAAGTCATTTAGAATATTTACTTATTTCACTCCATATAATTTAGGAAACTCCATCCTAAAAATATGGCCAGCAATAACATTATCTAATCCTTTTCTATCTATAATCTTAATATTGAACTCTAGAAGATAAATAATCCATCAGATGATTTGGGATTTTGAATATTTATTCATCAATAAATATTTTAATTCTTCATGATGAGAGAGGATCACCATATTTGAGTGAAAAAGGTACCATATGAACTTTTCAAAATTAGAGATGACCATAATTAATTCTTCCACCATTGTTGTATAATTTAGAATACATTTCATGAATGTCCTATTATAAATTTAATGATGTTATAATATTATTACCATTATTGTTTTCCATGAATTTATTCCCACTACATAATCACTTTCATCACATGATAATTAAGATAGATATTCCCAATTTGATGATAGACTAATAAAGGATGTGATACATCTTTTCTTTAACTCCTTAAAAGAAAGATTTTACATCCCATTAAATATAAATTCCATATCTTTTTTTAAATTTGTATGTAAGGGGACAATATATTTTTAATATATCCAAGATAAATATTTGGTTGAAACCATCATGGTCTAGAAAACATCGAATCTCTCACAATGTTTTGGGATTGTATAGCCCCTTAATTGTGTTTATTTGGTAAATATGAACATCAAACTATTATTTTGTAATTTTTTTTCTTAGAATGATTCTATAAATAACCATGAAATAAAATTTCTCATAATTGAGAACAATTAATATTTATTTATGAATTTTATCTACCATATTAGTATTCTTCAAGCATAGGTAAAGTGACTTCTTGTATATATATAGAAACATTAAAATTTAAATAAAATAATCCATCATCCTATAAAATATATGTGTTATGCACCAATAAAATGTGAAATATTCATTAAAAATTCAAATGGAAATACCAATTTAGGTGAAGGTTTCATATATACACGTGAATATATTCATTTCTGGGTCCTCTGGTTCCACGAGGATTTAGTTTTACCTAGTATAACCACAGATGGAAATATTGTTTTAAAAAACAAATATATTCTACAATATCATATCAATAAATTAATGTATAATATTATTATTTCTTATAAAATCATAAACCTTCCTATAATTAAAAAAATCACTCCATATCCCCTCCATTTGGGTAGAAATTAGCTAATAATCATTGTTCACAAATTTCATTCATATTTTTCTCAAAACAACCTAATGTGGTCTTTCATATCAATTTTATAAAATGGAATAAATAATTTTGGTATTAGGTAAATTTGATGCCTCCTTCTTCATGGCCTTCTTCATAGGAGGATTAAACCTCTTTTGGAGTTTTCATGTTGGATTATTCTCGTACTTCTGTATTTCCTTGCATGTGAAATGGAGGGGCATATGGCTTTAATTCTAAAGACCCCTTGGATTTAGTTGGTGAATTTTTATTTGTTTTAAACCCTTTATGATTAAATCATATAGATATTTGAGAAGTATTTTTGAATAGTTTAGAAGTTTGTTGAAGTGTTTTTAAATTATTTTTAGTGCTTTGAATGAATCTATAATTATTCGGATGGAACTAAAAAAATGAAAAAGTAATAGAGTGTATGAATTTACATCATATGACCATGAATGATTAGATGACTCCAGCATATATATTTTACTATTCAAAATTCTTTGAGTTTATGACTTTTTGAGGCATTAATCTCTAAAAAAATTAAATGTATTGAAATTTATGACTTTTCCTAGTGACTTAAATCCATTATCATTTAACTTCACTGTGTGACTTATTTGAATCATAAAACCTCTTCGTATTCATTTGAGATGATTGTATGACATTTAATACCAATTTTAGACTATTAGAATAGGTTAGTTTATTAAGTTTAGGGTAATATAGAAACATATTAATTATTTATAAATCATATTAATTTGTGTTTTATGAACTCACAAGACATATGAAACATAAGTTGGCCCAAAAGTTAGAAAAGGGATGTGAGAATACGACTTCAGCTTTCATCATTGATATGAGAAAATGAATTAACTAATCGTATAACTTATAAAGACATAAAATAAACTAAAAAATACTATGTTTATAGAATTTTGAATTATAAAGAAATGGGAAATTAATTTTGATGGTGATTTATATTCTTTCATTTTTAAAATATTGTGGGCTCAATCAAAGAAAAAATTCATGCTAATACAGATGAGAGATTAATGATATTAAAAGTTAATTATAATGAATATTTTCCAAGGGATTTTAATTTCAATATTTGATGTTATCTTTAACTTTAAAAGCTTTAATTATTTAATCATTATTTATATACATGAAATTCATGGTAATTTTGATAAAATAATTATGGAAATATTATTAATGAATGAATGTGAATAAAAAAGTGAGAAATAAAGAATGAATTTTTATTAATATTTTTTAGGGTATCTAATACTGTGGTGTATAAATTAGTGGGATTTTGAGAAGATCAAGGACATATACACATTTTCAATTTCAATGGAGGTTTAATAAATATATTTTGTAGTTATGTCGATTCAATTACTTATTACTGAGAATGAAGAAGATAATCGTGTGTGTCGATTCCATCATGAATGAGTTGTTTATTTTGATCTGATAAGAGGAGAGATGATATGTTACTGATTTAATCAATTTTTTAAGGATTTTAAGGAACTTCCTAAAGAATATATTTTATTAGATATAGAATAATCTTGAACCACAATGAAGATATGATGTTTTTTTATAAGTAAAAGAAAGATGCTTAACAAACTGGTGTTTCTTTCCTAAATAACGACAAGATTTCAGGCTATGGGAAGTGAATCATGTCATCCTGTATATAAAATTATATGAACTCTACTCATAAATTATCCATTAATATTTGGAATTTTAATCAATATAAATAATATATATAATATAATATATGAGAAAATAGGTTTATCATGATAATTAAATAGACGTTGACTTTATGGTTAAACCTTGAATAAATTATCCTATATAGTAATTCTTACTTAAATCCTTTAGAAAAGTGTGGAGGTAAAAGTAAAAGTAGATCATTAATCTCTCAAGTAATATATTTTTATTTATAAATAGAAAATAATTTTTAAGGATAATTACCATAGATATACACCCTTACCTTCTTAGTGGTACACTATCTAATTTGGGAACTATAAGTCTAACCAAATTGAAGGCCACCCTTGAGATTCTACTCTCTAAAATTCTTTCACGGATAATATAAATTTTATGAAAAGAACAATTTTTCTCTTTTTTAGTGAAAATAAAATTCATGGGTGAAATAATCAGGTACTACATTTTATGTTATCATAAGAAATAGAATTCAATTATATTCTTATCGTGGGAAATCCACCATTTACAAGGGATGGTGAAATGATATTTGTAGAAAATATTAATTTTGAGAGATTTAGGAAATTAATAAATACAATATTATCACGTTTTTCATAAATAGTTTATAACAATGTGATGGATTTGTATATAATTAAATAAATGTTTGAAAACAGTGAGACCATATGTGAGGGAAACATCATGATAAAAGATGAAAAAATTAAAACCTAGAGGTAAAATATTAAACCTATAAAAATAATCAATATAATAAAGTTTATGAATATTTCATAAGGTTTTATGAAAAAATATGTCATACTAGTGGGGTTGGTGAAAATTAATATGATTCAACACTAGTTAAAAATTTAATAAATAATTTTCCGGATATATTTGACTTAAAAGAACTATTCCTTAAAATAAATTCTTGATATATACCTTGATGATCTATATAATAAATCTAATTTTTATGAGATTAATACACTAATTAAGATAAATAAATAAAACATGAAAAACTTATGGATACCTTATCTAAAAACCTAAATAAAATTAAAGGAAAATATAATGGGAAGCTAACACATTAATGTTTTGAGTGTGAAAAAAGTAATCCCTTCTAAATATATATTCCTATGAAAAATAACATTGAATTTGAGGATGAATAAGGTGAATATATATTAAAAAATAATGTCTAAAAGGAAATCTTGAAAAGGTTAGAGGATATATAATGAAAGTAAAATAAACAAGGGAATGAAAAATAAAATTAACATGCTAAGTATGGATGAAGAATACATTACATCTTAAAAAAATAAATCATTAGAAAGTTTCAATATATGATACACCAAATTTATGGAATTTTTTTTTGAGAAATGAAAACATATATAGTAGTTTAGAAGAAGAGTAAAATATGAATCATATATGATTCACATGTTGAGGAAAAAAAATTAATTCTCTATGGAAAGGAATAATAGGCTCAAAAGGAAAGTTAAACCTTTTATAATGAATGATGAAAGGATTAAGATTGATGAGGAAATGTTTCAAAATAATTAAAATCAATTAATTGTGGAGTTTAAATGTATCAAGGTGAATGTGTATGATCATGAATGATTTATAAAATAATCCGTGAAAATGTAGATATTGAAGAACAATAACCTAAGAAGAATGAATCAAGGTTTCTTAAGTATGATAAAAACATTGTAAAAATGATCCATGAATATAAAAATGATTCTTCCATCAGCATTGAGTCAACACAATACATTGAGAAACCTTGTGTATTGGCACATGTAAAATTAGCATCTGTAATTTCAAAAAACATTAAATCTATCTCAATTTACATTGTGTGTAATAAATTCTAAATAGACTAGGTCTGGGTTGAGAGAAATCTTGATAAAAACACTCTTATATGAAAGGAAGTTTAGAACTATTAGAGGAATCCAGACTTATAAAATAATAATCAGACTATGTTTTATTCAGTGAAAAAAACTTCAATGTTTTTAGTTACAAACTGAGTAATTCACTAAAAGGACTTGTTTCATAGGAAACTCCTAGTGTTGTGAACCCTATGTTTCTAAAGACTATTTTTTATGGTGAAATATTTATCACTATTATAAAAAATAAGGTTATTTCTTTGGGGATATTACTCTGATAATAGAAGTAATAGACTTTTTAATAGATAAAAATATAATTTTAACTCATATGTGATGTCCATAAAAAACTATTTAAAGAGATTTGAAATATTTATGGATGGTGTGACACATAAGTTAATCATGATGATGAATTATTGGCCACTATTTCTATTAAAAACAATAGATTTATGAGTTTTATGATATTCAATAGGGAAGGAAGGATGAAGGATCATTGGTTAGGAAGATTGCATTAAAGGTCAGTAAAAGGAGAAAGCCCAAGATTATTGAATGGGTTTAGTCTTTAATCATGAAAGGATATACCTAGATTTTGAGAAATATTAGAAAGAATTATGGAGTTATTTTTGTAATTTGGGAATAAATTATATTTAAAAACTAGTGGTATTTGTTCTTATAAAATTTAACCATCCAGACTGAACTCATATGAGGCTTTATTTTTTTTATTGGGGTCAAATATAATCTATTGAGTTTTAATCAAATAGGAGAAGAAGTAAATGAGGTAATATTAAAAAATGTCAATAAAATAATTTATTATGTAAATATTGTTATAGTGTGAAAAATAACTAGTGCGAATTAATTTTATATTAGAGATCCTTGTAATTTCTACTCACTCAGTTTTAGAGAACAGAATAATCCAAGAAACATGATGTTTTTTTAATTTAGCCAAAAAAAATTATTATCACTAAAGAAAACATGTTTAGAGACCTTTTCTAGTTGATATGAGATAGATATTTGGTTTTTAAATCATATTAAAAGGAAAAATGGTCAATGGGAACCTTATGAGTATGGGTACTCAATGAAAAAGACCACCTAAATTAATTCACCCAGATCTAAGTATACCAACGATACATAAATCCATAAGAGGTGGATTATATGTCATGACATTAAATGATTACAATACATGAATGAAAAAAGTGTTAATCATGTATAAAATTTAATAGTAAATTTCTATTTTCAAAATTTTTATAAGATAGGTTAAAAGATATCTTAACATTGAGATAAATAAGTTGAGAACTATTAACGGGAAAAAGTTAATTGGAAATTTTTTTGAATCTTACCCTGGAAATCATAGTATTAAACATAAATATAACATAGCTTATACACTATAAAATAATTTAATTATACATATAATTAATAAAGCATTTTTATAAATGGTAAAAACAATCCTTGTTAAATTTTAATGATCAATGTTCATTTAGAGAGAGGTTATTTCCACAACTATACACTTTAAAAATTATTTTTTTTATATCATCCTCAAATATTACCTCATAGGAATGGTGGTATAATAATAATTAAGTAGATGGTTACTTAAGAGTCATTAGAATACATTTATTTACGAAAATTAAATACGTCAATCAAGAAATATTTGATGAGATATTTAAGGAATGAATTTTCAAGGTACCTATATAATGGAAAAGGATAAAGATGATAGAATAAAAGAACCAAAATGTGGTATATTTTTTATGACGACTAAATTATTAATATCAAATTATTATTATTATTATGGATGTAGAAATTTTTAAATATGGTAATGAATCCAAAATGAATTTTTCTAGACCAAATAGTGTAAAATATACTGTGTTAGAACAAAAAAAAAGTTATTCTGTATTATTACTAAATTGATAATGAAGATGAGTTTTTTAAAAAAGATAATAAAAAGTTTCAATAACTTGGGAATAATTTCAATATATAAATTATCACACAGGAATAATCTAATATAGTATATAAATAAAGGAAACTAATATTTGATTAGCGTGTATCATAAGTGATTAGAAAATGACTAAGGTGTGATAATCAGGCCTCTCTTATTATTTAGGTTGATCCAGAATTGATGTTGTGGTATTTCAAAAAAATAATATTGGATTGATTCTATGGATAAAGAGTTAATCAATATTTTTAGAAATGTTAATTGGGAACTTATTCAAAGGTCTGTTGAAAAAAATTCCATTAGTACCAAATGTGTATACATAAAGAAATTAAATTAAAGAGGTGATGTTACATTTCATTACCCATTTTTGGTACTCTCTATCTATCTTTTTTTTTCCTTTTTGGTTTTAGTTCATTTTGGACCTTTTAAGTATTAAGATAATTTGTCAAGAAAAATGACCTCAAGTTTAGAAAATTAGGATTTTTTGAATTGATAGAGTTTAGGTATATATGTGACATAAGATTTAAGGAAACAATATTTTACTTGGATTTTTACATAGGGTTTCATATTTGGTACTACTTTCATGAGATATTTTTGAAAGAAATCAAAATATTTTGGTTTATGTTCAGTGCTAGACACAAGCTTTGGAAATTATTTCAAATGTAAAACCTTCTATGTTAGAAAATGATTTTACACCATAAAACCTATTCTTATTATACAAATCGTCAGTCCAAAAAATTTACATTAGGTGCCATGTTTTTTGATGTAAATGAATAATAGAAAATTTATGTCATAGGACTGAGATTTACTCCAAAAATCCACCAATTTTTGTAGGTTTAATTCATATCTTGGGTATCTTTATCATGTTTTGTCATGTGGCCTCCTCTTCCATACCCTGGGCTCCGTCCCATGTGATATTGGGTATATCCTATTCTTCCAGATCATAGTCTTCAGTGCTTCATCATCATGGACGATTGTGTCATGTTTTTATTAGTAAGTTACCCTTCTTCTTATTCATTTCCATTAGTAATGTAAGTAATATTTAAGTATGTGTTCAGATATGTTTATCAAGTGATGATTTTCTTATTGATCCTTTTTGGATCCACTGTGTGATATTCTTCTAGGGGTCGACCCTTCATTGGTTATAGAGTGATGGGAGTGTTCTATTTAATGTATTTTTACCTGACCTCATAATTGATGTTTTTTGTTAGGAAATATGATTTTTAATTGTTAGAATCATAGTTAGTTCCTCCATTTGTTGTTCTTCATTCTTCTAGTGTTGGTGGATCCTACCTCTTTTGTAGTGCGACCCGTGTTTGAGGTAGGTGGTTTTATCTCTATATAGTGTTGGATGGACCTTGAATGATCTAATCTTAAAAATTGTTTTAAATGTAAATTTTCATGATTTATTTATTTTTTTGTGTGAATGGGTTTTTTAGGAATGATTCATTTCCCCTTATTTTTGGTGAATGAAAATTTATTTTTCAATGCATTGTGAAATGGATTTGTGAAATGGGTTTTAATGAATGGTTTTGATAAAATGATTTAGAAAATATAGTGAATGGGATGCCTTCGGTACTTTTTTGAAGGGTTTTGCAGTAGTAATCATATATTGATACTGTTGGGGTTCAATCATGAGGTGTTCCTATGCTCCTTATGCCATGTTTCATATGGAATTGTTAGACATTGTTGGGAAGTTCACTTTTTGTGTTGTTATATTTCTCTCTAGATTTGATGCATATAAATAGGAACATTTTTCATGTGATTTTCTATGTTTGGGTATGATTGTTCTAGCTACCATAGAATATAGTGATCCTTAACATGATTTTACTTGTTATTTTGATTTGTACCTTTTGGATTTGATTGCCTAATTTGAAATACATGATGTGATTTGAAACTATTTTACATGGAATATTTATAACTATAGAAAAAGGATAATGTTTTACCATGATTTTGATAAAAAAACACTATTTATCTAATTATCATGATTTTTTATTTATTGTTAATATTTTTTGAATTTTTATATATAGAAATGTTTTGGAACACCTGTTGGGATCCTACTGATCCTATTTGTCTCACACCCTAGATAGCCCTTTGACGGGGTGTAGAACCTATTATGTATGTTTCTATAGGGAATGGTGTGGCACTATAGTTAGTGGGTGGGGTTTCTATCAGCAATTTTTTATACCTAGTAGAGAGGTCATGGGAGGTTTCTTGTGCTATCACATATAGTATTCATTCTTGATTTTAATTTTCCTAATCTATTATACTTTTACTTTGGGTTGTTCTAACTACTTTAGTGGTATTGTTTCAACTGTCTTCCTTTAACTAAGGAATATATTTTCCATTGTTATATTTTTTATTTCTCTCTTCTATGTATATGTATACCATGTTTTCAAATTTAGTCTAGGTTAAATCACTCCCTCTAGTTTTTTTGATGCATGAGTTCCATTCATCAGCCCATAGGGATTGATAATTTCTTTCAGGTTTGTAGGGGATCGGTTATAGTTTTATGTTTGAGGGAAACCCATGTTGGTTTGTTTAGAATTGATATTAGTGGTTTGGTTATACACAGTTCTTGGATTTTGATAGATGTTATATATGATTATCGAGACTCTAGAGGTATGTTACAACGAGTGTCTGACCATCTCTTTCGTGAAAATACTCAAGTTACCATGGGATGATAGGATATGTTTCTCATGTGTTAATTTCATGATCTTAATATTATTTTATACTTATGGATTTATATTTTGAACTATTATTTCTCAATTATCTGATTGATTTTTCATTTTTTTAGTAGTATAACTCTAAGATGTCTTCCATGGGTTTGTAGGAGGGTGCAGCGGATGATCCTAAAGGTATTATACCTTTTGATCAGAATCATATAAAGACTATCATCTAATTAGTTCGTGTCAAGGACCAAAATACACCACATGTACAAGCCAAAATTTTTTATGTACAACCAATATATGGGGGAGAAAGGGGTCAATCCTGATAGTTCTTACATGAGAAACCATTGTATTTTAAGGATACGAATTATCCCCATAAGGAAGAGGACTGACTATAAAAGATTGATTATATCTTCAACATCCTAGATAAACCTTATGATGTATAAGTGATGTGTCTAGTGTTCATACTCTAGGGTCCCACCAAGCTGTGGTGGGATTCTATGGTAAATTCATATAGGAACTTATTCTTGTACTAGAAGGGTTTTAAAACCCTCTTCTTCCAACAGTTCTATCCAGAGTCTTTGATGATTGAAATGTATCTAGAGTTATACTCCTAATAGTATGGATAGTTAATGGTGTCAAAGTACACCAATATTTAGAGGATCTAGTTCATTTTTCTCTCATGGTAGTGGAGAATGGTCAACTAAAGTCTTAGAAGTACCTTCTGAATTTGTGAGAAGATATCATATCACATGTATTTATACTAAATCTTTATACCTTAGGGGAGATGTTAGACATGGATATGATTGTATAAATTCATATGATAGGAAATATTTTTCATTATTACTCTTCACTTCCACTTAATGGAATGAAAGGAAATAATTGGATGTGTAATGAGCATCATAAGAGTTGTGGTCGTGGTTCTTAGTAGTGGGCCTCTTCTCTATTATCAGTTATAGAGGGTAGTGTGTCACTATCTTTTTATCATTTTGGCAAGTTCATAATCCCCAAATGTTCTTGTTCCGTACCTAAAAAGATGTGAAATGTTTGTGGACACAATAGCCATTTACATTTATCCTATCAGGTTATTTCTATTCCTGATTTTGGTTAGGAATCATTATCTCTAAAGGCCATTTTAGGAAAATAATATTCTTAAAATTCTATATGTCTCTAGTCATGGGTTTCATGAGTGAAGCGCCATTACATAGTAGTTGAGTTTCCGATTGAGGATTACACTGGTAAAATGACAGTTATAGGTACTATCAATATTTAATATTATATATTAACTGCTTTATTTGATACTAGTTCCTCCCACACGTTTATTTATTTCATTTTTCATTATTTTTTTAAATTACTATGGAACATGTTTCCTTTATTTTGGAGTTATAAAAACCTCTTAGGAATATAAAATAGTGGTGGTTTTAGTTTCCTTCTTATTTTCTATTAGTATATAATATGACGTTAGTCTGGTATTTCCTATTTCTTTTTCTGGATCTATTCGACATCATCATAAAAAAGTATTGGATTATCATTCATCATGATATGGTTGATTTTTATCATCATAGTGTCTCATTAATTTCTTCATCTAGAGGTATTGGGTGTTTTAGGGAGAGTGTGATCCTAGTTCTATTTGTGTAGGACCTTCCTCCCAGATCATAGAATATTTGTTTCTTCTAATTTAGTTGGTAATGATGTTTTTTCTATATTATTTGTCTTCCCTTGGTTGTGACGAATTTTCTATATTTTTTCCTAAATGACTTCTCTGGTCATCCCACGTAGAGGGACGTGGAGTTCAGGATTGATCTAGTTTTGAGTACACAGATAATCTCAATACCTTCTTATCATATAGCACAAGTGGAACTGAAATAGATTAAGATTTAGTTGGATGATCTCATGGAAAAAACATTTCTCCCCAGTGTTTCACCTCGGTAGCCCCAATACTCTTCTCTAAGAAGGCTAATAGTTCAATTCAATTATGAATAGACTTTCAAAAGTTCAACCATGTAAAATTTATGAATAAGTATCTTTTCCGTTGTGTGTATTATTTTTTTGATCAATTAAAAGGGTAAATGTTGTTCTCAAAGAACGTTCATGGGTTTGGTTATCATCATCTTAGGGTTTAGAAGTAAGATTTTGTTAATATGGATTTTAGAAGAAGAAATGATCATTATGAATTTCTTTTGATAAATTTTTGTATGAAACACACTATTAAAGTGTTTATAGCTTTGATGAACCTAATATTACATCACTATCTTGAAAAAATTTAGTGGTGTTTGTAGATGATATTTCGGTTTATTAGAGATTTGATCTGGAGAAAGAGAAGAAATTGAGTTTGCTTTTAGAAATATTGAGGATTCACCATTTGTATAGAAATATTTTTAAATTTATTTTATGGATCCAAGATGTGAAATTCTTAGGGAATGTGATTTATGAACCTGGAATATCAGTTGATCATGGTAACAAGAATGTTTGTTTTAATGGGAGGATCCACTGAATGTCGTTAAGAATTAGATATTCCTTGGTATTGTTGGATACTATTAGTGGTTCATCAATAATTTACTAGACTGTGAATCACATTTAAATGCTCTTACCAGGAATGGAATGAGGTTCACATGGGATGTGAAATTTCAAAATACTTTTAATTAATTGAAACAACATCATACATTGACTCATATCCAAATCTTACCTGATTTTAGTAAGGGGTATATAGTATAAATTTATTCTTCTGGTGCTAGTATGGGTAGTGTTCTTATATATGGTGGTCCAATTATAGCAAAAATCATTCATCATCTTTATCCACATTTCAAGAATTACCCCCACTCATAAATTAGATCTTTTCATATTTATGCGTGTGCATTAATGTTGGTGGCATTATATCTTTATAGAGGGGTTCATAGTCTTTTCGTACTATAAGAGTCTAAGATTTATATTTTTCTAGAGATAATGGAATCTAAAATATAGAAAATGGTTGGAATACATTCATACATTCAACATCACCTTCTCCTACACCCCGTGGATGGGGAATGCTATTGCATATTCTCAGAGGAAGAATGTTCAAACGTAGGTTGATTTGGAATGAAAGTAAGAATGGAAGATTATGAGACTCATTGCACAGTTTCATCCAGATTTTTTTAAGGATGTTTTTGGTATGATTTTAAATAGTCCTACTTTATCATCATATATCTTTGAGTCTATTCGGTAGGGTCATTAGTAGGATAACAAGTTTATATGAATTTGATAAACCCTTTATGGTGGGGATATGATTTCTGGTTGGTCTCTCGATTCGAATTTTTTTCTCTTCTTTGGGTATTTTATTTTCATCCCATCACCTCTGATGAAAATAGTTTTGTTTTAGTATCATGGTTTTTCAAGGGTTATTCATTTAGAAATTAAGAACATGTATTATGGCATGCCACGACAATTTTGGATTCTAGGTTTAAAGTATGACATTCCAGATTATGTGTCTTGTTGTTAAACCTAACAATATATAAAAAAGCATATGAAACATTTTAGTTTTTTCAATCCTCTACCTGTTATGATTTTTAAATCAGACGAGGTATCCATGGAATTTGTTTTTTCATTACCATGGACTCCCAAAAACAATCATTGTATACGGATGGCGATTGATAGGTTGACAAAATCAGATAATTTAATTTCAATCAGTGACACCTCTAAAGTTAACTATTTGGTTATGTTTTATATACATGAGGTTGTGACATTACAATGGGTTCCATATCCCATTATTTCATACATGGATCTATGGTTTACCTCATGGTTTTGGAAGAGCCTCCAATAGGTGATGGGGGCTCAGGTCCGTTTGAGTATATCTTTACATCCTTTTAAATATTTTCATAAGGAGTGTGAAATTTATAATTTGAATGATATGATATATGGATGATTATTTGATTTTAGTGGATCATGGGATATCTATATAAGAATAGTTAAATATTCTTATGATAATAGTTATCAGTCTTCAATCATAATGGATCCTTGTGAGGACTTTTATAATCTCCCATGTAGGTCGCCTCTTTACTGGGAAGAGGTGGAAGAGGCCTCTCTTGTGGGACCGAGTATCATTCTGAAGACGCTGGTAAATATCCAAGATACATGTCAGTATCTGGTTACAAATAAGAGGTGAAATACATTTTAAAAAATATGTTGACATTATCTTTTGTATTTTTTTCATTGTTGATTGGGTTTCATTAAGGTTTCTCTTCATTTGGGTCATCATTACCTTGGTCAATAGTTAAAGATAACTTTGAGATATGTGGGACCATTTGTAGTCATTGAGTAACTTTTAATAGTTTCTTATTGGATAGAATTATGAACTCAATTGTTAGGTATTCATTAATTTTTCCACATATCTTAGCTCAGGATATACCATCTTGATCCCACACATGTTCTGTGTTTATAGGAAATTGAGTTAGATCCATATATTTCCTTTATAGATCATTTAATGGTAATCATTGATTCTCATGTGAAATTATTGCATGGGAAGTACATCCCACTGTACATATTATTATTGTGGAGTGAGCTATATTCTCTTGAGTCTTGGGAGAATGAATCATTAGTGAGGGACAAGTAGCCTTGCCTATTTTGGACCACCCATCCTCCACATGAATTTTTGAGGATGGAATGTCTTATGGTGGGGATATTATAACATCCCATTATATTATTTTAGGTACTTATCAACTCTATATTGTTTTCATTTTTTGGGTGTATTTTTGGAATTTCATGGAGGGAGAGAATTTGGCAATGAAAATGACCAAACTTTGGGGGATTTATACTTTAATAAATTAGTGGAGACTAGGTATAAATGTAAAAAATTCATTTGAGGGAATTAGGATGTTAGTGGGAATTTTTTCAAAGGGTATATATTTTTTACTACATGAATGAGATATTTATGTCTTAAATGTATAGGTTATGGTGTAAGTTCATCATTGGTCCAAAGAAGTAGAAGTACTTTAGGCCATAAAAGCTTTTATGTCATAAAATAGTCTTAAATCATAAAATCTATTCTTAACATGTAAAATTATTAATCAATATAATTTAACCTAGGGTGATGTGTTTTTATAAGTAAATGATATATAGTAAATTTATGGGGTAATATGATGATTTACTTAGTAAATATCCCATAGTTTTTAGGTTTTATTTCCAATTTATTTAAATCCCTCTTAATTTTTTATGAATCCTCATATCTCGAACCCTAGGTGATCTATTGGGTGGTTTTAGGTATCTCCGCCCTTTTTAGATTGCATCATTCAGTGCTTAATCTTCATAGTGGATTATGTCACATGTCTCCGGGTAAGAGACCCTTAGCTTATTCAGTCCTATTGGTTTTTTTAGCTACTCTAAGCTATGTTTTTAGATCAATTTATATTTTTGGCATGTTATTCTTGAACTATTATTTTTTTTATTTTGTGATATTATTTCGAGGGTCGGTCTTTTGTTTCTTGTGGTGTGGATGGTCCATTTTCATTAAGTTATGTGTGACCTAACCTCTCTGGTGACCTTTATTGTTAGGTAATATGATTCTATAGTGTGAGAATCATAGAGAGGGCCTATATTTTTTTTCTTCATTCATTCAGGTAGTTGTGAATCTGGTCTATTTTGGTGTGTATCCCGAGTTTCAGGTAAGTAGTTCCATCTCTTGCATGTATTGGATTAACCTTGAATTCTATGATCTTGTTTTTTTATAAATTAATTTACATGATTTATAGAATTTTGTGTGTTGAAATAGGTTATTTAAAAAATATAGTTTTTCCATTTTTCTAGAAAATTAAAAGGCATTTTTCAATGATTTTTGAAATGGATTTATGAAATTGATTTATGAAATTATTTTCAAAGAATTATTTTGATGAAATTATTTTGAAATACTAACACAAGGGAATCATTAGGTACGTAGGTGGAATGTTTTGAAATATGCCTCATATTTTAATACTATCATAGGGTTCACTCATGGGGTGTTCCTCTACTCCCTTGTACAATTGTCCTAAGGACTTTTTTGACATTTGTGGGAGGTTTTATAATACCCTAAGTTATCCTATGAAGTAGGAATATATTTTTTTGGTTTAAATTATCTTTTATTTAATAATGTGAGTTCCTAATGTGATCATGGGTTTATTGAGGTGTAAGGATCTTGTTTAGATCCCAAAACATAGATTTTTGGTAAAAAAATGTTGGGTCACACAGTTATAATAAACTGTGTGGGACAGGATGAAAAGTTACCTCAAACCATACAAGGTGATCCAAACCTCTTTTATAAAGACCATGGTTTAAAAAAAATACGTGTATGGGGGTGTATAACCATGTTAGGGGCTATATAGTTTTTGACAGTGTCCACATAATGATTTTCTACACCATATGCTTGAAATATTTCAACCTCCCTCTTAGTATAGTTAGGAGTGCACGGTTAAAGCATGGTTTTCCCAACCGTGTTTCCGAACCATGTAGCCCATAAATTTGAGGGAAAATTTGAATTTTTACTTAAAAGATATTAATATTTTAGCCTATTATTTTTTTATCCTCTATTGGAAAATCTTTAGTTCTTAGGAGTTATATTGAAGGAAAATCCATATATTTTGATTCTGACACTCTATATGAACTCAGATTCGAACACCATCGGTCCCATTTTATTCACACCGATGATTTATTTGATAATCATGTGACATTATTAGTTTGAAATTTTTAAAGATAGGGTTATTTAGGTGTAATATAGTATTCCTTATATCAACTTTCTTCATTCATTCTCTATTTTTCTTCTGGTATATATTAAATCAAAAGATGATATTGGATGAGTTCTCTACAATGAACCTATGGTAGGTCTTCCATATATTTACCTCAAGGTTTTTTGATTAATATGCATAGTTCTTATTTTTCCTCATTCTATATATTCTAGTAGTTCCCAAAAAATTAATAAAATAGTTGAATGGAACTAATTATGACCTGTTCGAAATACCCACTAGTTCTATTGAGTTTTTTAGAGGTTGTTTCCCTAACCTTGTCCCCACATGGGGTGTTCCTTTTCATTTTAATTTTTTTTATAAAACCCATGGGGTGGGTGTTATATTTTTTATCTATATTATGCCCTTATAAATTTAATTGATATATTAGGAGAATTATTTCATCCTCTGTGTGATAACATGATGTATACTGCATTAATTTTTTGAATCAGAATGGTTATATGAGTTGGATAAGGACATGGAATGTTATTTTTGTGAAATTATTAATGAAATTACATGATTATTTAAAATGGAATTCGATTCCTTGGTTGGTATACCATGGATCTTGATTCCACTAGACACCATGGACCTATCTATCATGGTTCTTAATTTTTTTTTTAAAAAGTTGATTCCTTGGTCAAAAACGACCAAAGCATAAATATTATTAAAAAATAAATATTACACGAGTCTAAAAGACAAGATCAGCATGGTTCATGATTTCATTAGTGGACACCTTGACCATTTTCCTCCATGGATATTAATTACATAGGACTTATTAGGCCTTGTTACCCCTTGGATCCATCTTGCATGAAATATCATTTGACATGTGATGAAAGCATACTCCTTGGAATCAACCTAGGTCTCTACTAAGTTTTCCATTAAGATTCTCCAGGGACTCGATGAGGATTCCATGGTCTTTTATACTGTGGATCTAGGCCTTCATGATCTCACACTTTTGATTACGTGGTACATAATTTTTGGATGACTTGTTTATATGACATGGATATAGTGAAAGTTTGACTGGTTATATAGAATTCTTAGGATTAATATTTTACACTTTGTTATATGACATGGTTGTGGTGGATAATTTGACTCTAGTGGTTAGACTATATAGTAGCACTTTATTATTTCTATTTCACTTCTTCCATTGTTATAGGAGCCTGAATATCTTATTATGGGAGCCTTGTTTGGGTATAAATTTTCACATTAGATGCATCACATATTCCTTGAGAAATTGTATTTAATTTCTATTATTCATGTGATATACATTCCACACTGTTTTGTGGAACATGGATTTATTAAAGACGCCATTTATGGTGTCCTATTGTGTGTTTTATCACACCATGTTTGGGTCATCATTGGGTACCTAGATATACGTCATGGATTCCAGTAGGGATCAGGGTAATCACACATAGTATAATTATTTTTTTGTGTTATTCTTATGAGTAGGGGATCATAGAACCTATATTTCTAATTCTTTTACCAGGGCCCAACCAATAAATCGACATGATTCATCTATGAACATGCATGTTATAGACCCACATTCCCATTTTCCAAAGGATGGGGTCTATCACTACTCCCAAAAGTGATGTATTCTCATTGATCAAAACAGGATCATGAGATATCAGTTCTTCCTTACATAGATTACTCCTTGGAGATCATTTCCTATTATAGGTTTTTATAATATTTTTAAGTCATGTTTTTGGAAATCATACTAGGTTTCATCTCTTTGTAGACATCGATTAATTAAACTATGCTTGACTAGAAATTTTGAATGTATCTTTATAGGGAATCAATATTTGTTCACAAGAGAAGTCACTTTGGGAATCACTGGGTCGGTCTAGATGCTAAGAAAATTGGTCACCTATGTTCTTTCTCTTTGGGAGGGTATCCAGTGTGAGTCATATTAAGGCACAAAACTGAAGGAATCCCATATAGATAAAAAGGTAATGATTCCATCGAAGTCATTATTCCAAGGTTTTTCACATCATTAATCCTAGACATGTTCATGGGGATTTTATTTAATATTAGTTCACATATTCTATTTCAGGTGGTGATAGATTAGGATGTATGGTCGAGATGGATTGAGGATTGATTTTGACATCTTTTGGAGACAGGCACATGGTTAATGTATAATGGGGATCGAATATATGGATCAAAATTCCAATTAGAGGTGGATCTTATTGGTAAATCCCTAAGAAGAAAGATTTTGTACCTGGTTTGATGTGTGAAAATTCCACTTGAGAATAAACTTGGATGGATTGATTAGAATTCCACTTGATATGAATCTAGGAGGAGTATCCCTATGAGGAATTATGTCATGCCAACGTGCTTTGGTGAGAATTTCTAATTGAGGTGAACCCTGGATGGATGGATAAGAATTCCCCTTGAGATAGATCCAGGATGTTTTTTCCAATGAGGGGTGATGGGACACCTCGTTGGTTTGGTGATTAATCACATTAAGGAGAACCATGTATTATTGGATTGGATTTCCATGTGAGAGTTATGTGAGAGGTACTTCCTTATGAGGGAGAACCTCTATTTACCATTGGTCGAGATTCCAATTTAGGAAAACCCATAGAGTCAATAAGAACACCCATTGAGGCTGATCAAGGAGGTATATCCCTAAAATAGAACACCTAAGTTCATGGCTGATAAAGTCCCTTGAGTTGTACCCTAGATGGATGGATCAAAATTCCCCTTAAGGAATATTTATGATTTATGTCCCTATGAAGGATGATTTCACACCTAGGTAGTTTTTTGAGAATTACACTTGATGAAAACCCTAGATTTTTTTATTAGAATGCCCCTTGAGAAGGATCATAGAGGTATGTACCTCAAAGGGAGAACCAAAATTTACTTTTAGGTAGGATGCACCTTCTAGGAAACCTGAAGAGTTGACCAAAAATCTCCTTGAGGTAGAATAAAGTGGTACATCACTTGGAGGGATAACCTAAGGTGATGGATGATAATTCTCCTTAAAGATAACCCTATATGAATGGATTTGAACTCCCCTCGAGAAATATTCAGGAGTTTTGTACCAAGGAGGTATGATGTCACACCTAGGTGGTTCAGTGAGAGTTCCCCATGATGAAAAACCTATATTGTTGGATTATAATTCCAATTGATATGTATCCCATCAGGTATTCCCCTATAAAGGAAACCTAAGTTACCATTGGTTATGACTTTCCTTGAGACAAACCAGAAGAGTTCATCAAAATGACTCTTGAAGAGGAACTAGGTGGTATGTCCCTAGAAGGGAGAAAATAAGTTGATGGGTGAGAACGCACCTTGAGGTAAACCATGAATGGATTGATTAGAATACCCCTAATGATAGATCTGTGATGTGTTTACCTATGATTGAAGATGTCACAAATAGGTATTTTGGTGAGAATTCCCATTGAGGAAAAACCGAGATCATTGGATCATAAAACCCCTAAAGTCAGATTTGGTAGGTATGTCCCTATGAGAGAGACCCAAATTTTACCTTTGTTCTGGATTCCCCATGAGGATAACCTGAAGATTTGATCAAAAATCCCATTGGGTTGGATCAGGGTGTTAAGTCTGTATGATGGAGCACCCCAGTTTACTGTTGTTTAGGATTCTCCTTGAGGCAAAACCTAAGTGTTGATCATAACTCCCCTTAAGGTATATCATGGAGGTACATCCCTGGGATGGATAACATAAGTTAACCATTGGTTGGGATTGAACCCCAGAGAGTCTTCCAATATACCAAGTTTAGAATAAAGGTATCAATAACTAAATAGTTTTAGGTCGTAGATTATAATCATGTGAAAGGACTGATCCATGTAGTTTAACTTCAGGCAGTAAGGACAATCATGTCATGATAGGAACGTTGATGAGGTATGGTGTGGGGATTATGCATTTAAACTTCCATTAACTAGATTGTTTCTTTTTATTTGATAGTGTGGGTATTATGCATAAATCTTCTTGAAGGTTCTCATTCCATGTGAGTAGAGGATGTGTGAGGTTCATTATATTCCACTCATATAGGGACCATCCTATTCTTTTTCACAAGCTAGGACTGTGGTTTTATGTCATGTGTTGATGATGTTTCCTTGTAGTTTAACATAATATGACTTCGACATGGAGCTAAAAAGTTTTAAATCATGTGACTCGGATGTGGGTGGACTCACTCTTCAACCAAAGGTCTTATGTGATCATATCTCTTATTCCTTTGGGTAAGTCATGGCTTTGGCACTACAAATGTACAATGATAAGTGGAGTGGTCAGTTAGGAGTCCCATGTTACAGTCCATATGCTTAGAAGAAAATATTATTAGCATTCCAATACATAGAAACATGATGTAGGTGGTAGGATTAAGACACACTTTGGATGAAGTGGGAGGACACAAGAATGGGTGGACGTGGTCACATGGAGACACGAGGTGAAGTTGGACCAATCCTGGATTGGTGTGGAGGTCTTGCAGACTGAACTTCTGCAAAGAAGGGTCTACGGAAGAGAGAAACCATGGAGTGGAATTTGAGAGAGTTATAATAAATCATAAGGACTCACATATTTGTATTTCAGGAATCTTAGGATCTTCTTTGAGGTTAGGGGCTTCATGAGGGAGTAGTATTAACCAAACAGGTTTCCCATATAATGAATTGAATCCTTGATTCATGAGAGGAGTGATTTGTGAAGGCTGAAGGACTCATGAATCCTCAACTTCCCCATAGGGATTTCATCCTTCATTAATGGAATATTCCTTCATGAAAGGCATCCCTGCTATAGGTGGGGGATTCAATAACACATGGGAGGTGGTTTCATGATGCTTATATAACATGGATTATCCAAATTTGTTTTGGTTTTTGAATATTAGGAGGTTCGTGAATTTGGAATAATTTGGAAGATGAAAGGATGGGTAAATATAACTAAAATGTCATAATGAAGGGTGTATTTAAAAGAAATGGGTTTTAAAATGATTTGATGTTCTCAAAAATAATTGGTGGGATTCATGAATGGGCATGGTTATACGAGTTCAAATGTCATACTCGTAGAGAGATTGTCAATGCTTTGCATGCTCGCAATGCACTCCATGAATCTAAAACTTGTTGTGTGGAGGATAACCATAAAATATTCAATTTTTCATAAATTAAATTCTTGTATAGGGAACTTTTTTTTCTCTATATATTCACTAAATATAAGGGATTCATGAAGAAAACCCATAAGAGGGATTTAAGGCCGTTTTGGATTGGATTTGCTCTGAACGTGTCATTCCTTCTTTTAGAATTCATGTGGTATGCATATTTTAGAACCAAAAAATTCCCCACCACCCCGATAATAATGGGACATTATGGGGAAAATTAGGGTCATATTCTGAGTTATATTCACTAAACATTGGAAATCAACTTCCTTTTCTTGAATCTTGATCATGAATCTCACTCATGAATCTTGTGCATGTAAGGTTTCTCTGTGAAGAACATTACTAAGTTCAGTATACCTATACACCTATAAATAATAGATGGGGACACTCCAAACCACTATAACATCATGTGAAGAAAATAATTTTTCTCTCTTTTCATGAATATCAATGTCTCCTTGAACCATTATCCCAGAACACTTCTTAGAAAACTAGACTTTTGTTCCTTTTTTCCATGAAGGCTTCAGAGTAAACTGGACCCCATAAACTGAATCTTCTAAAAGACACCTCTAAAATCCATATATCTATGAATGGGATACATGAACGATAATTTTGATTGACCTTCCATAACTAATCTCAAAATATTATGTATGTCTTGAATCAAATGGCCGCTCAGGTTGTCAACATGGTTGCTACTCGACGGGAAGATATAAAAGGGAACATTACAGTGGGGAACAAAAACTAAAGCACTTTAAACCATGTATCAATACTTAGACTATTGATAGAGTCTTAGAAGGAATATTCTTTGTGAAATTGGTTTCCCCTCTATGGATTGAAACTGATGTATGAGGCCTTCATTCTGGTGGTGAGTAGAGACGAGCTAGCTTACTGGTTCATCGACATACCGGGGCAATACCATTGGCCCAAGGATGTTACAAGCCACATATGGAAAGATCATGCACCACAGGTAGTGAAATATTTCTACAACCACAACAATAATGTTGGTGGGGATAATATAAAGGATAAGGTCTCCCCTTCATATTATTAAATTATCATTAAGAAAGGTTTGGGGGATCCTCTCACGGGATGGAATGGAAACTAGGATTTACATCAGGGAGGAAACTTCACATATGAAGGGGCTTGTGCCTGCTGGGCATGTGCATATTTCTATGAGTTTGAGGGATATATAAATAATGTAATGCACTATGAGGTAGAATGGGCTTCATAGTTCCATGTCTATCTCTCTTGGGAAGTTATGCCTAATTTGTTAATAAGATGGCCACTGCGTGCCAATACAATCCATTTTCATCATGGGGATATTAGTGTCATCCATTGGGACCATCATTAGATCACTAGGATCCTAATTCTGGGGGAAATCTGTGTTGAATTTTTATCTTCAGGGAACATATGGGGGGCCAAGAGAAGCTTTTGGCTTTGGCAAAGGGACTTATTGATCTGGTGTAGGGAAATAGTGAAGAGAAGTCAGGGATAAAGGATTCCCCCTTTATGAAATGGTTTGGGTACATTATGAGTGAACCAAGAGAGGAGGTTTTCAAAGGGGAGGGTCCAAAAAAGAAGTTACCAATAAGGTTAAGCACATGTCCCGAGTGATACTAATGGGTAAATGAGGGATCTTATTGGTTGATTTTGCAAAAAATCTATTAGAAGTTGTTGGGATACATTATCAATCCTAAATATCACTAAATAGTTAGGATGGTAGAGTTAATTGCAGTTTTCATCTACGGATTGATTCTTCTAGTGGGGGACACAAACATTGGGGTGTGGTCTACCACCTTCATAATAGAGGTCATTCTTGAAATGGGGAAGCACATAAATTTTGTGGTCTTGGTATATGATAAGTTATAAAAAGTAATTTTCTACATTAGTTAAGGGATAAAAATGATACAAGTGTATGGGACCCTCCACTTCCTGTGCAGTTGGGTGGCCAAATATATGGGGTTATATGAGTACTAAACCACATTTTTCCTCCCACTTCAAGATTTTGAAAAATGTTCCTTGAAATTGTGGGGGTCATACATTCATGTTGGGTTTAGTGGAAGTGCTATATAAGGTCTGGATGGAAGAGACCTTTTTATTTTATTATTCCCCCCACTAACAGGGATGGTGACTGATGATGAAAAAGGGACTGTGGAACCAATATTGTACCTCTTCTCCTTTCGAGGTGGGTTATAGTTAGCAATATTCATCTATGAGTATATTTGTTAACCATACAATCCACATTGGTTCGTGTGATAGTTCAGGTGTTTCTAGAGGCTAAAATTGACGGTGTACTCAAAGGTGTGTCATGAGATTCACCATTTAGTGATGAGGCATATTTGGTGAATGTTTACGCATGAGGATTTAAAGATGAAAATGAGTAGCAGCCATCTACCTCTAGGTATGGACTGATTCATGACTATGCCTACAGTTGGGAGAGAAAATACTTGGGAATATGTTGAGGTGGAGGGCCGCCCAATTATGTGAATAAGATTTACAAAAATGATGGGATTATGGTTGAGTGGGGGTTGGCACATGCCATGTTGGAATAAAGGTCCCAATATGTAGGGAATTAGCAGCTGATCTAGCAGTTTATGACCCTAAAAAGGTATGATCCAGAAGAAGAGGATTAGTAAAATCAGTCCCAAAACTCCTTTTTAGGAAATCATGGGAAGAAGGGGATCCCAATAGAGTGCTCTTTAGGGTGTTTTTTCAAGGCCTTGGGGAGTGGGTATGTCTCCTTAATGTTCCTAGTGACATTGTATTTCAATATGCATGGGAGGCCTAGGGACTCCACAATAAGCTCACCACCACTCGGGGGTGTGGTAGTATCTTATCACTGAGAGGATTCTCACCACTATTTTGGGCCCTGATGAGGTAGGTTTCTATGCCCCTTATGCTAAGGTAGTGAAATATATGGCAGATCTAGTGGACATTATCTACTCCCAGGGTTTCATGTGTCCCTCGACTAATAGGGTAAGGATGATATTGGGAATGTCCTCTCCTCTAGTCTCGTGTGTGGGTCATGTGGTTTTCAGTGTGGTTGATGGTGAATAATTATAATAATCATACTGTTTTGATGCCTATAAGAACACTTTCAATGGAGGAATCACTGATTATGACCAAGTAAATACCTGAATCGTAGGTGCCTCGGATGAAACCTACTCCTAGAACTATTTCCTTGATCTTATTATATTCGTAAACGATTCTAGATTAGAGTAGTTGGAGGTTTGTGACAGACCAGAAAAAGAGTTTTATGGGACCTTTACCCATGATGGGATGATTTTGGGGTCCTTTCCAAATGTTTTGGTTGTAATTAGCAAACCATCGATTCATACAACTGGGGTAGTGGCTCTAAAGGGAGCTATTTCTGGGGGACTTCTTGTGAACCTCCAAGATATCCTCACTAGATTGTACAACACAAATAAATATCTTCCTCTTATACACACTTGAATATTTATTTATTTTCCCATTCTTTACTGATTCATTTTTTGGGATCGCCGTTCGAACGGAACTTGAGAATCATCCACCATCACAAATACTTGCACTAACTATTCTTGGGGATAATGTGGTGATGATAGAGTCTATGCTCCCATTGGATATGGCCAAGGATATTAAGGAAATTGGTAAATCCAAGCAGGATTTATTGGAAGGAACTACTAAGAACATTCCATTGATGGAGGGGGTTGAGACGGAGCATACAATAGATTAAGATAAAGGAGGTGTAGTGATAGATCCAATCACAAAGGCACCTTTATATGTGGGTATGGGATACTAAGTTGTGATAGGAGATACAATAATTGTGATGGAAGCTGAGGTGACTTGGGTGGTAGTGTCAGACATTCCATCACCGTAATTACTATTTCAGGTGGATACAGGGGCCGAATCGGTAGTTTCACCAACAAAATTGGAAGCTAAGGAATCTTGGATAATCACTTCCACATTAATAGTTCCACAAAATCAGTGGAGGATTCCACTCTTGGTGAAGAGGATGATGATGAAATATTCATGGGGATAGTTTTGTAAACACTCACATACAAGGACCTTCACTTAGAGGATCCAACTGTCAAAATAATGGTGGTACTTCCTCCATATAAGCCTAAACCACATAATGATGTTGACTATTTTGGATCAGAGTATTTTGAGGAGAATTGTATCGTGTGCTACAATGTGTGGAGGTATATTTGGAATTTTATCACATGTACTCATATAGTTAAACTTCCATATTTTGTAGGATCTCTCCTTTATTGGTTAATCATTTTGGTGACCGATGGAGTGAATTTTGGAAACCTACATGCACTATCCTAGGATTTACTTATCAAGCAGGAACATGCATAGTGGTAGACACGTGACCTTGCTTGAATGAGGCACAAGGCTGAGGGATCCTAGGTTCTCAAAGAGGCTTAATGAGAGATTTATCTTCAATATGGGATGGTGTAGAATCCCCAAATGGTCGACACTTCTCAAAATGATATTATCAAAAATCTAAAGGCTTAGTTGGAAATGTTTGTGTCCATGGTGGTGGAGGCGATATTCAGGGTAGTTGAGTGGCGGAATGAAAATAAGTAGTAGTGGATTTGAGCTGAAGATGATTTCCAAAAGATTATGAGGATAAAAAAGACCTAGAATATAGGAAATGGATCTTATAATACAGTCATCAAAGGTTAGCTAAGTTCAATCGCTCAATCACTATGGACAATATTTTAAGGTATTTTTCAAATGAGAGTATTTGATATGTGGATAACCCTATAAAACAATGATTTGTTTTCAAATCCTTCATTCGTAGATTTATTTATTTATTTATTAATGCACTACGATCATATTTATATGAAAACAAACAACCAATCCCTAATATCATGTGATTCATGATTGGTGTGAAAAGAAATGGATTTCTATGTGATTTATCATCCATATGAGATTTTTTGGGATGAGAGAGGTTGTGGATAGAGAATGAGGCCATTAGAATTTCCAAATTTCATTTCCAATGTGCTCTAAATAAATAAAAGATGATATAACACTGGGGGAATTTAATTATAACCAAACAAAGGGGAATGAAGAGTGTCAATCAAAATTCTAAAAATTTGGAACATAATGGGTGTGGTGTCATGATATAGAACAACTACAAAATGTGTTCAAAATATATAATCCATATCGTTTAGTTGAGAATGGGGAAAAAATAACGATCAACCATTTTAAATGATCGAATCCCAAAAATAATATCATACGATTTCCAAAGTCCTTCGGGAAATTGGCCCAAGATGGTAGGTGAGCATTAGCCAGACACCATACTGTTAGGGAGTCCATTCTGACATGGAAGAGGAGAGGATCCAAATGAGGGGTACCCAAAACATGGAAATGAATTGATGGAATGTTCAAATGGATTAAAATACTATGGGGATTATAACATAGTAGATTTAGGGAACATTGGTTTGTGTGTATCAGTCTGAACAGATGTCAAACTCACATTCTAGGGGAAACGATATCTTAGATTCCAAGCGACAGTCGAATGAATTGTGTGGTGGATGATCAGAACTTGAGGAAAGGTATACTCATGTAAGGGACTAGTAATCATTTTATTTTTACATCTTGAAGTGAGGATGATAAAAAAAAAATTACATCATATGATGAGGACGGAGAATTGTACAATTTAACATCTTATGATCTAGATGTGGTATGCAGGGATTATGCAATGATATGCACATTATTTATTCCCCATGTTAGGTCATGAGGTAATAACATGTTTATTTAATGGGGTAGAATATCATTTTAGATTCATGAAAAATTATATTTAGATAACCAATGAAAATAGTAACCACCCAGTCTCAAATAGTTTATGTTCCTAGAAGTAATGTTCATGGCACCAAAACGGTTACCTATTGTTAATATAGGGGCCTACGATGACACCTAATGCCACACTAAGAACTCCTAAGACAACATGAACATCATTTATGTTCATGAGGGTTGTACCATGAAACACGACATGGGAGAAGACCAATAATATTAAGGGGATACCCTCTTGGATGAGAGTATTGAATCTTATCAATCTTGGATATGAGGCATCATGAATTTATGTGGGGTAAATACATAGTTTAACATCATGTTATAAGTATGTTAGTGTTTTTTCATGTAGTAATTTCCATATTGGTCATCCATGTTTGATACAGGGTAGAATCATATCATATTTAGAGGCATCCCGAATGTGTATAGGGTAAGAATACAGTGTAACGTCATATGCTGAGGATGTTCCCAAATCATATCAGGATATGAAATCATCGCATCATACTTACATTTCAAGGTAATTGAATGTGGATTTATATTCAAAAAATGAATATGGGACATTCTGGGTTGATTTGACCATGAGTAAAAGATGATCTTGTAGTGAATCTACATTTGGTTCTAGAGACAAAATGTCTTAGAGTAACTATGTATCCAATATGGATGGGAATAAATACATGTGTAGTCATTAGTTCAATGTGAAAAAATTAAGGTCATACAGTCTAGAACAAAGGCACGTGGATTATTGTCATAATTATTGGACCATGGGCAATCAGTTTAAGTCCATGACTTATAGATTGTATAAGTGTTTATTCCAAGGTTATTCATGAAACATTAAGGAGATAAACTCTATGTGAATGAGCCAAAAGATTCTATGTAACACACATGTATCAAGAAGAAAACTTCACAAAGATTAGGGAAATAATGTTTAAACCATTGGGGAAATGTTTTTTTAAGGTTGTGTGTGGCATAAAAATGGTAAAAACTAACATCAATGGATCCAAAAAGGCTGACATACCACATAAAAATCAGAAAACAAACAGAACATGTTTTAAAGGTCTTAATACTTAGACCATATATGAGATCTTAGTTTAAGGTCATAGAGTTTGGACCATAATGTTCTACCTTTTCCACATTTAAATCCATGTGTCTCAGAATACATGGGGATGTTCACTCCAAGGGTATATGTATGGAATGAAAGAGGTAAAACCCGGTGTTAATTGGGATAAGGATGCCCATGAACTGCACACAAACACACCTTATGATGAACTGTATATTGTTTTTGGTCATGCTAATGAGATTGTAACTGGGGTCAAGGGGATGAAGTGTTAATGAATTTGTTGATGGGCCTCGATATGAACTATTTGGGAGTCACAATGTATCCCATAAAGATTCAATTCAAGCCAAATTATGTTCTAGAACACATCATGGAAATAGACCAAAGCTAGTATGGGTGATCATCTCTGATAAGGGAATTAAGGAATATCATGGTTATCACAAGCCATCCCATGCTCAGAGCATGGGGTAATGTTTATTAATTATCCCATACTCATTGTATGAGGAATCCCATTTCAGTATGGGGTATAAATCATCTATTATGTAATTAAGAGGCATCCTGAACATGTCCAGGGTATGGTTTCTCTTTATTTTCATGTGATGAGGAAATCTATTCGACCCATATTTTTTATAAGGTCATCCCAAACTTATTCAGGGTAGGACGTAGTTTAACATCATGTGTTGAGGTTGTTTATCTCATATTTACTATGTGGGGAATATTAGTTAAATATAGGTCAATATCGTCCCTTATTCACCAGAATCCTTATCTTTTATGGGGTAATACTACTTTTTAACATCATGCACTTTGGGCGTTGGGATTTTTAGTTTAAAGTCATACAACTCGGAATGTAGGGGATACAAATAGTTTTAGGTCATAATAATTGGACCATGGAGAGGGGATTCTCAAGAGGATATATTTAGCCTGATGGAGTGAAAAATGTAATGTGAATGATGGCCTAGGATGTCACACAGCACGCCACATATTTTTGAGAATACATTAACACATTTTAAAATCATGATGCTTAGAATTGATATTCTCATTTATGGTCATTGATCTTGGACCCTTGAGGGGATTTTTAAAAAAGGAATGTGTGTGGCGTGACAGGTACAAACCGATGTGAAAGAAGACCAAGGTGGTCTATGTCACACAACACACTCCCAAGGAAGACTCACACTTAGTTTAAATTCATTATTCATATACTTGAGATCCTCGTTTAACATCATGGAGTAAGGACTGAGCACACAATTTCATGTCATGTGTCTAGGATGATATTATTTGTGCAGTTTAACATCTTTCATCTTGTATGTGAAAATAGATAGTTTCAATTCATGTAACTTGGACATGGGGAACTATAAGAAACATATTCAGAATAGTTCTTAATAAACATAGCGTTGGTGGGAGGCATGATACCCTCTTCATCCATGGTGATCAATGAATATGCACCATTATAATAGACAGTATGAATGATGTAGGTTATTTAGAGTGATGTAAAATAAAGTTCAATGGGAAGGACTAATTCTTATCAAACAAACCCGAGATTATAATGTCACCTTGGTAGAATTCCAAGTCATCATCTGATATGGTCAGAGAGCATTAGGGAGAATCTCCAATAACCATTTATTATTTTTTCCCACCATATTATATATAATTCTATATAGGATCCTATTTAATTCATCGATCTATCCATTTTCTTATGCATGATATAGAGAAGTGTGGTTTGACCAGATATGTTACTTGGCATAAAATCTCTTTATCTCATCGGCCTAGAATTTTCTATTGTTTTCTATGAGAACAACATGTGGTACACCGAATTGATGGATGGTTTGGGTGCTCTTGAAATTGATCATGGATTAGGCATTGACTACCATGAGAAGGAATAACTTCTTCCCACATGAAGAATAATTCCATCATGGTTAGAATGAAAATGAACTAGCAAGTTGTTACTAGAATATATAGGCTTAAAACAGTGAGTATGCATACTGAAAAGGGCCAATAATACATGGTAGTGTAGAGAGGGTATGGTGGTTGATGTAAAAAGTTGGTATAGATCTAAAATGCATGAAAACTATTGAGAAACTCAATATATTCATGGATCATGGTGGGCCTGAAGTATCCCAACCTTTGAATATGATGAGAGAATATCAAACCCGTATTATGGGCACCACAAGACTTGCCCTGGAATTCCTTCAAAACCTGGGGAATCTCAAATCCATGGATGAAATAGTGGATAATTTAATCAAACCCACTTCTGTAGATATTCTCCTCAAATTCGGAGATGCTCTGAAGATTAAATTACATTTTTATAGGTTGAATCTTTCTCTCATGGCTTGATCAGGTGGGAGAATTACACAATGGAGATACTCAACAAAAGTAGTTGTCTAATCATGATTTTCCTCTAATGTGGGGAAACCTGGTGGTCCAAATGTGTAATCACTGAAAAATGTCTAGTTTACCAATTATATGTCATCATTATCTTAAATGATGAGAGGGATGACCCCTCGATGTTCTACAGGGATGAACAGGTCATCTTGGTCAGACCCTATAAGGTATGCAGCTAAACTATCCAACCCATCATCACGACCATTTAGAGATTTAGGGACATGAATTAATTATGAATCATAATGGAATTGGACTATTAACTTGAAACTATGATCTATAAGGGATAGAGATCTATCTTTGTAGCGATGTAATCACCATATATAGTTTTGATGACCAAATTGGAGTCTCTCTTCACATGAATGTGGGGGGAATCAATCTCAATGGTTAGGTTGAGAGTAGTAATGAGATTCTGATATTATGGCTCATTGTTGGTGTAGCATTCTAACAATAAGAATGAGTATGGAATAACATTCTTTATGTGAGTAATGAATATGATCCCCAGACCTACTATGTTGGTCATGGGTTGTTGAGATTTTTACACTTTGGGCACTTAGGGGAACCAAAAAAGTGCATCTTCCAATAGAAAATAGCTAGATCAACATAAAGAATGGAATCTTCTAAGAAATAAACATCCATGGGAAAAACTTCAGGGGTTGGATGGGAATCCAGTATTTGTGCTAATGTCTGGTCGTTGATGAATTTATATGGAATAAAACTAATGTCTATCTATTGAAGGATCACCACCAAGTGTGCTAGTTATCCTGACAACATGGTGTTATTAAAGATATACTTTTGTGGGTCCACATGGGATAGTAGATATATCTCTTGATGTTGTAAATAATTTCATGACTTATAAATTTTGAAAACCATCACGAGGAAAATTTTCTCAATAGGGTCTTATCTAGTCTCTGCAACAAGGAATATGTGACAGATATATTATAAACTATTATATCCTCCCTCATTGTTCTTCTAGGTGATTAGGCCTCTAATGGATCATTTCAAGGTAGTCTTGTAGAAGAATAGAGGCTTCCTAAAGATTGGTGTCATCAAAACCAGTGGTTATAGTAGATACTGATTGATTTCCTCAAATTTTCTTTGGTACAACTCATCCCACTGGTAAATGGTTCCTTTTTCAGGATCCTATAAAACATTTTACACTTTCCATTCAGATTCATGATGAATCAACATATATAGGCCAAGTGACTTGGATGCCTTGGATCTGATGGAGGTTGCATTGGGGAGGCATTTGTTTGATGGTCTTGATCTTCTATGGGTCTATCTCAATACCTCTATATCTAATGATGGAGCTAATAAAATTTATAGGGTATCCCCAAATTCATGCTTCAATGGGTTCATCTTCAAATATTGAGAGTGTAATAAGCTGAAAAAATTCTAATGGTATTTTATATAGTCCAAATGTTGTTACGATTTGACCATAATGTCGTCCACCTAGCATTCCACCAACATCCTTAGGATCAGATTGATAATGTGGTGCAGGGATCACTGATAATTTGTGTCTATATTCTACATGATAAAGGGAACCAACTAATAACAAAAGGCCCCTTTTGGCACCCTAAAAAAGTTATGATTCTCATCCATAATTTCCATCTAGATCAAGTTATGCATGGTATATCCATCCATAAAAGAGAGGTCATGGAACGTAGCTATATAATTGATCAACACCTATGTCACTATATTGGGAAAATATTTCATTATGCCATTGGTATTGAAATAACATAACTTAATATAGACTTAGATCTTTAAATTATTCTTCCTGACTAGGATGATGTTGGTTATCCACTTAGGGTAATAGAATTTCATGATAAAGCTAGATTTTCTAAGATTGTAAACTTCAGACTGGAACATGGAACTGTGAGAGGGATGCATTTTACAAGGATGCTTGTAAACACATTAAGGCTCCATAGGAGTCCAAGATGGTGGAAGGAGACCTATGGGTCTATTTTTATAATCTCATCATAACTCAAGGAAAAGACATCATGATGCTGCATCAAGAAATACACATGTTTTTGTTGCTCATTTGGGGGAATATCTTTACTGTTCTACATTTTACATAGATATTTTTTAGTATTGAGGTTCACCTAAATCAAATCATCGATGGTGGTGGAGAAACCTTCTTCAAATACAGGAGGATATTCTTTCAAATCCACTACAATTTCTAATGTAGGAGAATCAGTAGAAGGATGTGGTTCATCCAGGTTAGCTGAATTAGGATGGGCACTAGTTCTTAGTTGAATATATATGTAATATCCTTAGGGTGGTACCTACTCTATTGAAACAATGGTGAAAGATGATATCAAGATAATTTCATCCAGCCTCTGACCGTGGGGTCCATGCTTAATGTCAAAAAAATAGAGGTGGGTCAGATTTTGATTCAATCCATCCTTGTAGAATTGGCGAGCCTGTCAGAAGGTGGTGTCCATGGGAATAATATCACTATAATTCATATGATTGGGGGATTATAGTATCACACAGTCTTTTACTATATGAAATTATGAGGTAATACTTGGGAATTCCTCTCTTTTAGAGATTCGACATCCATGTGTCTTAGAGATGAAAAAATAGACAACCAGATCCAGCATTGTGGGTTCCCACTGATGAATCTAGAAGATCCAATGCTCGTCCAAGTCTCCCCATGGATTTTCCATGGTTTTTTTCATAACTATATTGGTTTGAACTTACTTATCCTCCCTCTTGTACCACTCTATTTCTAGATAATTTTCTTCGTTGGAGTCAAAGGGTTATGCAGCACCTTGGAGTACCCTGCTCAACTGTTGAGGGAGTATTTGAGGCACTGGTGATATTAGGGGTGGACTTACACATGAAGATGAATCCAAGGCCTACCCAGAAATATGTTGTAGGTGGTATCATGTGAGACTACCCGGAATTTAATATTTAAAATCATGTCACCAAACTGGGCCATCAATCGAATCCTACCACATAGTTTACATTGTTCTCTATCACAACCCTAAAACATTAGGTTGGACAGAGTAAAATATTATTTGGTCATCCATAACTTGTGTATCATCCTGGTTGGGATGAAATTAATCCTAGAACCTATTTCAACTAGGAAGAAAAATATTTCCACACCATCGAACTGGCATGTTATGTACATAGGGAGATTATTCCCTTGCATGAGGTCAACATCATCCTATATAGGGAATGAGATAATGGCCTAGAATTCCTCTTTCATAACCTCATATACATATTTGTCTTCTTTGTAATCTACCTCTTATTTAAACTAGAGGGGGATTATAAAAGCTTATACAAAGGCCTCACATATTTCTTTCGATAAGCAGAGCTCCTCAAGGATTAATAGCCTCCCATGTATGATGGTGAGTAGCTTTAGTACATCATAATTAGGTTCCAATGCATGCCTTTTTCTTGTAGGGGACACTCATTTGATTGAAGCATGACATATGATGCTATTTTTTCTACTAATTTTTGTTGGTATTGTAAAAATCATGTTTTCAATAAGATAACTCACCCAGAGCTACTTTTTGACTAATAATCAAGTGACTGATCCTTAGATCTCATCAGGAATGGACCATTGCGGTGTGGTCATGGCCTCTCCACTTATTCAATTAAAAAATTAGGCACTGGTAGAATTCCTAATAGAGTTATCTGGGAGGATGGTTCCTGTATAGGTCTATGGAAAACTTTCTACCTAGTATTGGTAACATGAAAAATTGTTTTAGAGGCACTAGCCTATTTATTATGGTGGTTCACATTCCCTTATCCTCTCCTTTAATGGAATTGTCTGAAGGAACTCTATGAGATTTCCAAGTATTACTCATCTTTAGAATGAGTGCATTTGTCTATTAGATAGATGGAATTAATGGAGGAAAAATCCTACCCATTATTAGTGGATTCATCCAGTTATAGGAGAACCCTAGGTGTTATTCCCAACTCTAGGGGTTTGAAATGTCCAAGAGTGTATGATGTATTTGGAACTGGTAGGGGAATCTAATTTCTCTTCTGTCATAATCATAATCTCTTCTAAGATTTTGAAGTCTATGATGTGGATTCAAAATCAATATCTTGTGGAGGAATATTGACTACAAGAGAATCTGGCCTGCCCATGTGGGGATGAATTAAATTGTGGACATGAGTGAATGATCGACATCCCACTAGTTGTCATACTTTTGGGGTCCATGGATGGATGTTTTCTGAACCATCATTATCGCTACTGGTATTATTGGATATATGTGTTGCCTATGCCTATATGTTTCTCAACATGACTAAGCCATTATCTCCTTGACCCTTGATCCAATCCTTGAATCCATATAATTCCTTGATAGTAACTCAGAGGACACTATGGTATGGGAAATCATTAGCGCTATCATTATGTCTTGACTTTATGTGTCTCATACACTCTAGAAGCTTCAAAATCCCCTTTTAATGGGATTATATAAAATTACCCAGGACCTACACATCCTCTAAGGAATATTTATAATGACTTCTTACTGAAAAGATAACTATGGGAGAATGAAACTGATGAGGGGTTGGGGCCACAATCTATCATCTAGGTAGCGGCTACACTTGGAAAGGTAGAGCATGGTTTTTATGTGCTGGAAAGGGATGAGTTAGGTAGGGATTCTATGATTAATCAGTTTCTTCGGTTAAATAGGCCAAAAAAGTGGGTGGGGGGTCAGGGGAATATACCTATATCATTGTAGTGGTTTGTACTTTGGAAAGACATATCACAGGAGTTGCAAGTTCCAAAAATCATAACATTTTGGACAACTACAAGGCTTCCTCTAGGAGTTGTACCTTAAAAAAATTGGAACCCACATAGGAAGTTCTGATTGATGAGGGTAGGGACCAGATAGGTCATGAAATTCCTCATGTACATCATTAGCAGCTTATCTTTAATCAATGACATGTAGAGTGAATACTTGATGCCTTTACACCTAGAGACTAAAATATGTGACTCACTCATCAGGCCTTTGATTGAACTTGAATAGGTTATTAATACTTGTTGGGGAAGCTAAAGTATTATAGGAACTTCCTACAGAGGTCTTCATAGATGGTGATGGTCCCTATGGGAAGATGGCTCTACAAGACTATAACAGATCCTTCCAATGTCTGGATGAAAAAACATAGCTTAGTGGCCTCCTATTACTCTGGCCTTCCCAACATAGGTGTACAACCTGATATAAAGTGGGAGAAAGTTATAGTTGTTCACTCATCTCATTGAATGGGGAAAACTATGATTCTTAAAATCTAGGGGGTGCTTGCATGAGGTCCACAAATACTGGGCATATCTTTAAATCAGGTGGGATCACGACCTTTCACATCTCTAGTGCCTCAGAGTATGTAGTGAGAGTGGATATTAAGTCATATTGGTGAGGTACCCTATCTTGATATGTTTTTTTACCACTAATGCATTAAAAAACACATCATCTTGGTATGTGGTTTCAGTGGCTCATGAAGTGACAATTCCTGGATCCATAAGAGTATAATCACACTTCTCGGCTGGGTTTTGGGACTCATACTTCAAACGCTTTCCAAAAAATCATGTCTTTTATCTGTTTGGGTTCATCGAATTTATGATATCGGCTTGGGGAAACATGAAAATGAGGACTTTTTTTCCCAATGGAGGGAAAATTGGATCTTTTCAGGTAGTGGAATAATCGGTGTGCTAATTAGAAAAGAGCTTATTGATGATCCTTTTCGATTATTTGACCTGTTAGAGAAGGAAATAAACTATGGGATATATCTATAATTTGAATGAAATATCAGGAAAATCATAGGACTAAACATGTTTCTTACCCTTATTGATGTTCCGATGTGTGGGAAATTCCTTAGAGGGATCCTTAAGGCTAAAAACCCACCTTTTCTGGCGAGTGAATACACCTGTAATAGAGTCAGTCTAAAACTATGATACCCTTGGAAAAGGTTTTCTCCATCAAGTACTATGTCAGTTTTCCAAGTCTCATGAATGTTGGGAATGTCCATATATACCATAACTATACATTTGGAGAAATCCATAATATCAATTGGTCAGTCAAGATGACATCGAGGAAGGATAAAGTGGAGCGCAGCATATTGTACCCAGCCCCTAATTTTCGCATGAGGAGAATGCACTTCCATAATATGTTGAAGCACTATGAGTATCTTAATACCATGTTTTTGGAGGGTCTGGTGGTAGCTTGAATACATAGGGAATAGATCGAGTGGTATTGTCGCCAACATAACCATTCAACACTACTGATCAATATTCTTATGATGTTCTTGGAATCAAGGATAAGTTAATTGGAAACCATAGAGGCGGTGTAACATTGTCCAAATGGTTTAGAGGAAACAAATGGCATGGACCACTATGAGGGAATCCATGATATCAAATTTTTTATTTTAAGGCAGCCATAATATCACTAACAACTGATCGTCGACTAGAGTTTCCAATTTCCTCTCTTTCTCAATGACCTGTTCTTGGTCAACCCAAACTTTTATTAACACTATCAAAGAGATGGGTGATGACACATATATGGTACAATTTGGAAGTTGGTTAGCTGATAGAGTAACCACTGCATGAGGAATCTATTCACTCCATGACGGGGTGTCTCTTGGGGGCGGTTCCAACTGCATCGGTATGTCCCTATATGGTGGATTATTTACCACTACCTTATGTGAAGGGGTAGTGATGCTTATTTGTGGTTCATATATCTTTGTCTTAGAAATGTACTCACCATCAGAAAGGGAAATTCAATATAAGAAAAAATCTACCCTTTATCTTAGGTATAAGTAGTGTGGTATACTGGCAGTGATAGAGATTTTTGCACTTCGAGACCCTTGAAGGGAGCCAGAAATTCCTCCACCTGCATGTACCAGTGGATGGTTCTTATGATCCTATGGACTTCACCTTCTAGGATGGCGATTATCACATATTGGTATCCTACACCAAATTATGGATGCCAGGGTGGTAACACCATAATTTATTTGTATTTAGCCTCATAGTTTTATACTTTGATGAAGTCAGTGAATAATTGGTGTCTTTGAGGATTTCACCTACGATGGAGATTCTTCACCCTTCTACCCAGAGATAGTTCTTTAGAACAGGGTATCTTTTTGGCATGGGAAGATCCTCTATGGTGGTGGGTGGTAGCATGGGGAAGAAATCCACTCTGAATTATTGTAGTGTGAGGAGGTCCTTCACATTGGTTGAAATGGATACAGGAGGGCCTTTTTGTTGAGGAGAGAGAGTTCGAAGAAGACCTCCATACCAGTTTCTGAAAGCGTGTATATGACCTCTTATTTGGTTGGATTTGGTACAGTGGTACCTCTTCAATATATTTAATCCTCATGGGTTAGCCCGTAATGGATGTTGGTGGAGCTGGTGATTGAAAGAGTCAAACCAACCTACCTATGAGGTGTCTAGGTTCTCAGTCCCAATCGGGTGAAGACAGATCACTATTCACTATGGAAGGGATTACATGGACCTTCTAGTATTGACTGGTTCTTTAAGGGGTCACTAGAGCTATAGAAGATGATTTCCCTTATCAGACATTTTTCTAGACCTACCCGTGATGTTGGCGTCTAGAGTTTTTGATCGGTCAGGAGGAACATGGGTAAAGGCTATCTATTCATCGACATGAGAGGCTGGTCATTATTGGGACTAATAGGTCCTAGTGGGAGACCTCCTTAACATATGTAGGGTACTAATCACATCTAGAGTGACTCAGGAATCCCTGAAAACCTCTACGTAGGAGATATAGTCATGAGATCACTCTAGGGAGATACTCTAGATACAGTTTTTCATGGGAATGGTGATTGTTTTTTACCTGCATGACCCTTGGGGGAGTCTGTGTTGGAGAGGTGGTAAAGCCTCCAGGTACTTGCAGACCATATACCTATTATGAATTATCCCTTATACTGGTATCAACATACAAATTTGTTCATCATGCTTCATTAGATGATATATGAAGGTGAGATGGGGCGTGGGTGCCCGATATCCAAAGTCATGAATGAAGTCATGGCGGAGGTGACGTATTGGATAGCCACATAAAAATTTCTCATACCCATGTGCCAGTAGTGATTGTGTGATTGGATTCATGTATATTGGGTCTTATGAGGTTATTGTATTCTTCTATTAGTGTAGATAAAAGGAATGATATTTCCACTTCCCCCAACATCATCCAATCATATGAAGTAGAGAAATATTTGTGCTGATGATGTCATAGACTGAGAATTTCCAACCCTTATTGCCCAAATTTTTAGTGAGTTCCGCATTGGGCTGACCATTTTTTATGGTGGGGTCTAGCGCTGGATATAAGGATTTGATGACATGAATATATTTTGATACCCCAACACTACTAATCCCCATATTAAGAAAAATAGTTAACATTGAGTTCAACATTTCTATTTTCGATGCATTCATTGGGGCCTGACCTGTGCGTCGACATGATACATGTGCACACTAGAGTGTTGTAGTTTTAAGACCCATACATTTCATAAATAGATGATACATTTAAATAGAAAAATATTCAATATATAATATAATAAATACATGAAATAACCATATAGGTTTAGTGTCTTTTGTAATTGGGAAACATAAACAACTGATTCATAAAACATCTACATATTCTCATGTTTATTCCTTCATAAATTGAACCCATTTTGAAACATCTTACTTAAAACCTTTATTCTTGTCATGGGGAAAAGAAACATAAAAATAGGTTCAACTCAAATTCCTATTAAAGGTAAAAAGGTAGATATGTAATCATAACATGAAAATAAGGGTTTGAGAATATAATAATAACACTTGAATATTTTGTCATGTATATTAAATATTATATACATGATTAATCTAATAAATATTTGCAGTTTCTAAGACATGAATCAAAAGGAAATCAAGAGAATAATTCATAAAATCTTAACATTGAAATAAGGCCTAGAATTATGGAACATACATAAGAATATAAATTCATTTCTATATTATCCAAGGTTAGCTTCCTTGAAAATCATATCAAACAAAGTCCCTTACTAACCCGAGTACACTCCCTATTCCAACCATCTATTACTGCACCAATTTTACTCATGTTCAAGTCTTGTATTTCTAAACCGAGTTCACATATCATACATATCTTGTCTATATCGTGAGATATAAATATATACCCTATGAATTGTAGGGATATATATGTCCCACCCATCACATAATGAAAACTATAAATATGTTTTCTACAAGATCATAATCATTCATCATATTAGAACCCCCAAAAAATTGGTTTCCATAAACATTTCATCATTACATTTATCATGTAAAAAACTAAATTCATAAAGATAAATCCAAAATAAACATAAAGCATTTAGATATAGAATAATAATTGTGTAGTTGAATTTTATACCCTACATAATATAAGTAACATAAAATATTTTTATCTTATATAGAAAATAATTTTGAGAAAACACTTGGAAATAATTCTTGAGGAAAATATATTTTCTCCTTTGCAAATGTTTTATTTTCATAAAATTCCATAAAATAATAAAAGAAAAAAATTTCATGGAAAATAACATTTTAAGACTATAAGGGAAACTTCAATTGATTAAGAAAGTGGAAAAATATATTCATGTCATATAATTTAGAAACAAAATTCTCCCATAATTTTTCATAAAAAGTCAAAATGTACCTCATTACGAAAATGAAAAAAAGATTTATTTCAAGACATTTTGTAAAATTTTACGCAAGGGTAAAAAGGAATTTAATAATTTTATAAGAATAAAAAATATTTTGGAAAATATTTTTATGAAACATTGACATGGAAGATAAATATCTCCTAATAGTTACTTACATATAAACAATCTTAAAAAATAATGAGATAATGATATTAACCCTTAAATTATGTATAATTTCCTTTATATCTATCTGAAAATAATGTATAATGGTTTAAATAATGTTATTAACTTATTCTAGAACAATATTCATATTTATCATATATTATCATTTTTTCACTCGTTTTTTAATAATATTTCATTACTACTCTTCTTTTGGGTGTTAATTGCTTTATTTTGTTATGCATGTTTTATCTTTTAAGTCCCAATTCCTATGCATATGAAATAGTTACACCATTTACATAATGATATCAGGAGATTTTATGTATTATTTATTCATTATATATAATTATATAATCATTATTTAATTGTGAATATGGAAAATTAATCGAATCGCGTCATGGAGACGGTAGATCATATGTACGCAAGAGATATGGTATCATTACCTTCATAATAAATGGGAAAGGATGTATATGGTATATATTTTCTTCCATAATAAATATTATGTTATAATTATTATATATATTTCTATTATATCCATCAATATAACCATCAAAATAAAGTGGTAACAAAAACATATTACAGCAGGGTGTAGAGACGGTAAGTCATACATACGCATGCATGGTGCTATTTTATAGGATGGATAAAAGGTGGAAATGGTTGTTACATAATAATAATAGAATCTAAAAATATATTTAACACTATACTTATTGCTTTAAAATGGAAACATCATATTAATAGGAAATATAAGAATATATATGGAGAACTTTTTTTAGATCTCCTCTTAGGGACACTAGGGTTGGTCTTCTTTGGAGAAAAAATCCATAATATTGTGTCTACAAAATATTTAAAGATAAATTGGTAGGTTATGGATAATAATTGGGCACAAATAGATGTTAATAAATGAGGGAGTACGTTTCCATTTATAATTGAGGTGAGTAGTACTTTTGGAATTTTCTCAAAATATCAATTTATAGAAAATTCAATCAAAATAAAAATATCTTGAAAAGGATATGTATTCAAATATAAGATGATATAATGTCATGACCCCATCCCCACAAGGTGTACCCCTCCTGGGCTGGAAATGTGAGACGAGCGATAATGACCCCCGAGTTCCACCTCCAGTAGCCCCCAGGTTGGAGACTAGCACCAAGGGTATAGTAAACACACAAATGGGAGACATTACCCTCTAAAAGAACACATGAAAAAGAGAGAGATAAGATAGAAAACAACTAACTACAACTCAGATAACAATATAAAAGAAATCCCAAGTACACATATTCAATGTCATGCAAACCTGCTACAATTAAAGGGGGGAAAGTGCAAGTACCAAAGGAAAATTAAAAACTGCAGCAACCATAATACTGGATAGCTCTCACCACCCCAAGCTAGTAGAAACTGTCCTGATATCAAACCTACTCCAAGTGACCTGAAAATAGTTTATATATACATAGGGTGAGTATAACAGTATACTCACTAGGATCCTCCCTGGATCCTCTTGTTAAAAAGTAAAGAAGGCACGATAAAGCATAGTGAACAACAAGTGAAAGCAACTTGTCACCTAAACAGGTATACTAAGTTCCCAGCCTCACCATGGAAACTCTAACCAAGTATCACATACAAGAGTTTATTATATTTTAAAGAATATCAAGGGTACCCCGCTACTACTTCCACACCGGTTTTCCAATTTTCCCCAATGTCGCACGTCCTAATCCATATCTCTTCAAAAGGCTTACCCACATGCACCTAGGTGAAGCACCACAACATGCACCTCATGCACCAAAACCACCATGTCCACATAAGAAAAGAAACCAGGTTGTTTATGCGATCCACCACAGCTCACATAATGAGTATAATATGTCGGGCAGTATACCCCAAGCCATTACAGCCCCCACACTGAGTAAGGATCCTCAAGCCATCACAGCCTATACACGTTACACCTATAGTAGTCCATATAAAACTATATCAAGAATATATGTGTGTGAATTACCACAAGCCATTACATCGCTCTACATACATATATGAGGAAAACTAACTATTGTGCCTACCAGCACAAGTAACTACCAAGAGAAGAGAGTGGGGCCAAAGGCGGTAGTTATCCATCCATCCTCCCATTAGAATGTTGTGGAAACACCCGCTAGGGCTCAGAATCTTTGGGGTGTCAGTTTCCCTAACTGACAGGGTGAAGTAGCATATAGAAACACAAAAATTATAGAATATATTATAGATCACAATAACACAATGGGAATAACCTAGTCTTAGACTCAACTGTAACTAACATCTCTCGAACTCCTGTCTACTACTTCTATGATTAGTTATATTATAATCACAAAACCATTTAAAATGAATTATTACATTAATTTATTACATTTTTTCAATTACAATTTAAGTTAATTAATTATTTAAATATTAATTTACCATTAAAAATTCCACATTGTATTTCATTAGCATCACACCCAAAGTTCATTGTTCCATAATAATTTCAACCACAACATTGCATAAGAGAAAGCTTCAACCCCATGGTTTAACATTATTTATTCAATCATTTAATAACATAATTACTTTCCCATATTCCCAAAAATTATATAAAAAACATTCTAAGCTACTAAACACAAGGGGGATCAACATTCTGAGTAGATGAACTACCTATCGAGTCTTTTCCATCTATAGTAAAATTATAGATCCATCCTCCCTCATGAATCTAAACATAGAAATCATGTGGCATACCCCATGTGTCTTTGACCGTTTTTGGAAGGAGGGTATGAAAAAAAACTACCTTGAGAAGTAGAGAATGTAAGGAAGATAAACAACCAATAATAAACAACAAGCATCCAAACATTCACATCCAACCCATTCCCTTATATTCAGTGTCCTCCCAGACACCCACATGCATAAACCAATGCATCTCTCCACTATAGGATTCAACTGCTGCCACAACCAATAGGCCTCCCTGCCCCCACATATCACAACACCAGCAGTAGGAAAAAATCATTATATAAATTGGGCTCTTTTCCCTAAAACAAGGCATCCAACCTTTCACTACTAGAAATTTTATCTTTACCAACTGTTTAAAACCATTGGTAAAGGCAGGAAAACTATTGGTATAAACTATACCAACGGTTTTTCATACTGTTGGGTCTTGAGCCATAGGGATAGACATATCCTAACAATTCTATGAGAAACACTGGGATATGTCTGAAAAAATCACTATATACCAACTATTTCAGTAAACTGTTGGAATATATGTTTGCCAATGGTTTTAAACCATGAGTAATAGCATCAAGTATCTCAATACCAACGGTTCTATAAACCATTGGTAAAGACTTTTACAAATGGTTTGCCACAAACCGTTGGTAAATCTCAAGTGAAATTATTTATGCCAATGGTTTACAAACCATTGGCATATACTTATACCAACAATTTACATAAAACTGTTGGTGTAAGTTCTGGTTTTACACATATACCAACGATTGTGAACCGTTGTCATATATTTTTTATACCTGCAGTAGCATCCCGACTTGTTGGCCTCCCCCAGTGAAAGTGCATCAATTCCATTAGCAGGCCCCCTATGGAGTTGCATCAATTATAATAGTAGGCCTAAAAAATTCATAGACAACATAATATGTGCATAATACATACACATACAACAAGTAACACAATACACCATTAACAAGTATACCTGCATAATACATACAAAATTCTGTATTAATTCATACAAAATTCATTCAAAACATAATTCAAAAATTAATCTGAATACCTCCAATTCTGTATTTAATTACCCTCTACACACATACTGAATCAACACATAATTTATTAGGAAATTACATCAAGTATAGACGTACAACAAGAATACCCATACACAATTAACACATAATTCATAAGTTAATTATATACATAAAGAATTAAATTCAAAATTCAGGGGGTTTGGGGGTTGTTCAAGGATTTGGGGTGGTTGTCCAAGGGGGTAGGGGTGTCCAGTGGGGTGGGGATGTCTAGGGGTATGGGGGTGTCTGGGGGTGGGGGTGGTGGGGAGCTTTCCAGGGTGGGGGGGGGGGGGCTATCCATGGGGGTGTCACGGGGGTGGGGTGGTGTACGGGGGGGGGGTATCCATGGGGGTGTCCAGGGGGGTTGGGTGGTGTTCAGGGGGTTGGGTATGATTTCTAGTGGGCGGGGTGTCCATGGGGTGGGGTGGTGCCCACAGGGGTGGGGGCTGTACAGGGGATGGGGGATGTCTAGGGGGTGGGGGATTTTTGGGGGGAGCGGTCCACGGAGGTGGCGGGGGTGTCCAGGGGGGGTCAGGGTTGTCCAGGGGGGTGAGCGGGGATGTCCATGGGGGTGGAAGATGTCTAGGGGGTAGGGGTGTCCACAGTGGTGGGTGAAGCTATCCATGGGGGGTACGGGGTGTCCAAGGTGGTGGGTGGGTTTTCCACGGGTGGTAGGGGTGTCCATGGGGGGGTGGCGGGGATGTCCAGGGGTGGGCGGGGCTGTCTATGGTGGTGGGGGCTGTCCAGGGGGTGGGTGGGGCTGTCCAATGGTGGGTGAGGCTTTCCACGGGGGTGGTTGGGGCTATCTAGGGGGTATAAGGTGTCCAGGGGGTGGGCGGTCTATCCATGGGGGTGGCAGTGTTGTCCATGGGGGTACGGGGTGTCTAGGAGGTGAGGGGGTTTCCATGGTGGTGGGAGGTTTCCAGGGTGGTGGGGGGTGTCCATGGGTGTGTCTAGGGGGGTGGGGTGGTGTTTGGGGGGTGGGGTGGTGTGAGGGGGGGTTGTCCATGGTGGTGTCCAGGGGGTGGGGTGGTGTCCAGGGTGGGGTGGTGTCCAGGGGGTGGGGTGGTGTCTAGAGGGGTGGGTGGTGTCAAGGGGGTTGAGGGGATTTCCAGGGGTGGGGGTGTCCAGGGGTGGGAGGGCTGTCCACAGTAGTGAAGAATTATTTTGAAAGTTATCAAAAGTTAAAGTTACCAAAATATAAGTAACATGTTTTGAATAAATTGGTGAAAGGTTCTTAACATGTTACAAAAACATGTATAACGCCATTTTTCTATAATAATCACATGCATAGTTGTATTTATCATAGAGATACATAATTGTAAGTGTATATCAAACTCGCATTATGAACACTAAAGGAATGTTTTCCTCTGGATTGTGTGGTATTGGATTATTTCCAAACCATAACATGGATGTAACTATTCTTTTTGAGTAGTGAACCATTTAAATAATTTAGTTCATGTGGAAGTATGATTTTTATATTTAGAAACGTGATAATTCTTTAACATGATGAAAGGCTTGTTTCAATAGAAAGAATAATTAAAATAAATACATATCCTTGATTTTTCCCCTCCCCCTCCCAGTGTGTAAGATCCTGACCTTATCAAGGGTTGTCCAGGGGTTGGGAGGGCTATCCATGGGGGTGGGAAGGCTATCCACGGGGGTGGGCGGGCTGTCCAGGGGGGTGGGTGGGCTGTCCAGGGGGGTAGGGGAGTCCAAGGGGGTGGGCAGGTTGTCTAGGGGGAGGTGGGCAGGCTGGCCACGAGGGGTAGGGGTGTCCAGGGGTGTGGGCGGGCTTTCCAAGGGGGTGAGGGTTGTCCATGGGGGGAGGGGTGTCCATGGGGTGGGTGGCCAATCCATGGGGGTGGTAAGGTTTTCCATGGGGTATGGGTGTCCAGGGGGGTGGAAGGACTATCCATGGGGGTGGGTGGGGCTGTCGAGGGGGTATGGGATGTCCACAGGGGTGGGGGGCTGTCCACAGGGGGAGGGGTGTCTAGGGGGTGGGCGGGCTGTCCACGGGGGTGGTTGGGCTGTCCAATGGGGTAGGGGGAATCCAGAGGGGTGGTAAGGCTATCCATAGGCGTGGGTAGGGATATCCAGGGGTACGGAGTGTCCAAGGGGTGGGGTTTGTTTATAGGGGGATGGGCTATAAAGGGGGGGGGGGGTGGGCTGTCCATGGGGGTGGTGGGGCTATCCATGGGGGTATAGGGTATCCAAGGGTGGAGGATATCTAGGAGAGGGGTGAATCAGCCACAAAAAATCATCAAGTCAAGTTTTATTATTTATAGATAAAAAAAGATAATGTGACCTACCTAATCACACATATATTCAGGCACAACAAATCAATAAACATCGAAGGTCAGTAATATAAGTCAAAAATGTAATGGATCAATCTTTCCCTCATCACCATCACTATCATCTCTATCATCATCACCCTCACCCTTGTCCTAGTCGTCATCCCCATCATCATCCCCCACCCTCCTCCTCGCCCTCGTACTCATCCTCAGCCTCCTCAGTGCCCTCCTCCTCCGCCTCGTCCTCCTCCTCGCCCTCCTCCTCCGCCTCGGCTTCCTCCTCACCCTCCTCCTCCTCCACCTCGGCCTCCTCCTCTCCATAATCTCAACTACCACCAAATTTTCCACTTGTTGCACTATATATAGAACACATCGATGAAATATATTCATCATTAGTACTGGTAGCCTCTATTGGAATTGTTGGACGTAAAACTTCTATCAGTTTCATAAATGCAATGGTCTCCCAAGTATATTGTTCTACCATATCTGTGGCCCTTTTTTCATCCCATTCATCATGTTTCTTAAACTTATGCAACTTGGTGGCACTACAAATCATACCTGAAAAGGGAAAATATTTCGTCAGAACTATATTATTCCCAGGTGGGCAGCGTACTCTACCTGGGTGCTCATCTCCCAATACCTAATGTAAGTGATCATTTGGCCCAAAATTGTCAGGTTCCTGGACATCAAGGGACACTAAATCATCCTTTTACAAATAAAAATGGAATATTAAGTAAAAAATAGAGATTAAAATTTTAAATCTATAAATTAAAAGGTACAATCTGCTGCTGAGTCGGTTCATTAGCCTCACTTCCATCTTTCTACTTTCTACTCGACGAAAACAGTTTTGCTCAAGGAACATGTCTTTCTATATTCAATTTATGCCTCTAAATTGACATTGAATATAGGAAACGATAATTGAAAACATGATACCAGAAAATATTTTAACTGCATAAATAAAATTATATAACAACTTTAGCAAACGAATAAATAATGGAGGAAGCAACAGAAAGTGCAAGTCATAAAGAAAGATTATAAATTGTCATACCTGCTACCTCTCATTATCTGGCATCATAGTAGGTCCTAATGTGTGGATGTATTTCTTAACATCAATGTTTTTTTATTTCTTCCAGATGAATCCAAAATAATATTTAGTAAGTAGTATTAACAAAAAAACAAGAAAATTATCATTTAAATACCTCTAATTTTATTAATACCATAAATTGCCTAGTCGTCCAATAAGTAAGCATCTGCTTGTATTGTTCTAGCAGACAATCATCCATTACAGGGACCACCTCTAACTTTGTTCCCACTCTTTCACGCTAGCCAACATACATCTCATGCTTATATGTTCTCCAAATCTCACCTAAATCCTTTAGACGTGCTGGCCGTGCACCCTCACCATCAGAGAAATTAAACCGTAGCTGACACCAAAATACTAATTCATATAAATACAAAAATTAATAAACTTCATTAAATACAACAGATTTTTTTACCCATATATCTACCCAGGATTTATCCTTGACTTCATTTGGTAGTTGTCTCTATGAGAGCAAGCTTATAGGAATGATGTCGAGTATTTGGAAAGTGTCACCAAAAAACTCTGACATTGCTGCCCTGATTTTTAAATCATCTGACTATCTTCATTATACTCCACCAATAATTGTGTGTGGTGGTTCCACACTACACGCATGCTTGTACACCCCCTACCCCACCTCCTATCAGTAGATTTATCTATTATGAAAGAAAAAAAATATATTATCAATACATGTTATAATGAAAATAAATAATGGGGTAAATTTTTTTTAGGGTTGTACAAGTATATCGATGGTAGGCTGATCAATGGGCACCACTGGATCTGCAGAAACTGAAGGAACACCCTGTACAGATGGAGTGGATCCCAATGTATGATCTGCCGGGACAAACTCTGGCGGAGCAGGAGTTGAAGAATATGGAATATAAAATCTTAGAGAGAAGGAAGTAGAAGTAAAATAAGATGACCGTGATGGCTAGATGAATGCTTGATGGGAAGTAAGAATCATCATCGGATATGGTAAAAATGAGTGGGGAGGATCAGATGTAAATGGTGGTGAAAAATGGGAGGCCTAAATATCTCTTGTGTCCCTAATAACGCATCGGGATCATCCTGTGGGATGGATGTTATGTTAGTGGGAGGGGCAGGGTCTAATAGGGTATGACGACCTGATCGTCTAGCTCTCGTACCACCCCCTCGTATGAACTCCCTGAGTACTAGGACCACTACTAGGTTTCTCATCAAATAATTATCACCTAATAGATGGATCCTACAAAAAATTTAAAAAAAATTAATCACATGACATTATATATTATTTAAATAAATATATTTGAAATAAAATACTCACTACAGGAACTAGTGGTGGAATGCCCAGCTCAATCATGTGACGATTGTTGTCCATAATCTATTTTTTTCTCCTCTCTTAAATTTGTTTCATTTCCTACATTTGAAAACAAATATGGAATTAATTATAAAAGTATAACTTATCTGTAACAAAAAAACAAAATAAATGAGAGGGAATAGGGGGATTCATGGATAACTTAACTAACCATTGTTTTAGGTGAGATTGAACAATTATATAATGAAGTCAACTAATCGTACAATATGTAATAAAGAAATTTAATTTTTATTATGATGGTTATTTACTAAGAATCATCAGTCTATTAAAATCATGGAACATTGATTCTACCAAATTCAAAGTGGTAAAGTAGTTGTCAAAATTAAAGAAAATTTTAATTTCTTTAGCTCAAGTAGATAATACAGGATTCAATACATGTTTTGCATAAGAATACAAACCATCAAGTTCATTGCCTAGTAAAATGTTAAATTGAGGTCTTAGAGTCATACAAATTTTATTCAAATCCTAGTTGAAGCATTGAAATGTTGACCAAGTTAGAAATGTTGGTTTCGTAGGTTTGAATATAGTTCAATTCCAAATTAGAAAAATGAAATTCAAGTTAAATTTCAACCAGTAAACATTGAAAATTCACATAATGGTCAAGTCGGATACTAAACATTTGTAATAAATATTAAATAAATTTGAATAGTAGCAACCTTAATAGCCCAAGTTGAGGTAAACCAAAATAATTGAGAACATGAATGGATGATTTTATATATTTCCCACCACAACTTCAGGTTCACAGTCAACTTTGACAATTGAGCTATTGGAGTCATCAAAAGTAATAAATAGAACATTTCCAGTGGTAGTAGGGATGGCTTCAATTCCATCACCACCATCATCAAAAATATTTATTGGAATTACTTCAATAATGACATGAAATTCAGGTTGAAGATGGTCTTTGACATAAAATATTTGTTTCACCATTGATGCCAATGCATATGGTTCATCGGTATCAAGAGTGTGAGTTATATAAATTACTCAGAATCCAAAATCATCAATAAATGTTCCATACTTATTTATCAAATCAAACCACTTACATTTCATCAGCGTGACTCATCCATGAGAATAATAATTTATTATTATTCATTCAGTGACTCCGTAATAACCTACATTTTCAAATCGCGGTCTACTATCTGATACACTAGCAAAACAGTCTATTATGTCAGTAACCATAACACCATCATGTTGTGTTCTCATGTTCTTTTCCCATTTAGTGATAATAAATTTTTACCCATTGATAACAATTGATTTACATTCACGAACCACAGTATTAGGACCAAAAGACAAAGATCTTATTTCCTCAGTGACAGAGTCAGCAGGAAAACTCAATACCTAAAATATAAATCAATATTAAACATAATTATTTATTATTTTAATTATTTTAAATAGTAATAATATTACCTTCAATTTTAACCAAGCAGAAAACGCTTTGCTATGAAAAGTCTCTCTTCTTCTCAAATATAAAGAAAGATGCTTTCTATTTATCATCACTTTATGTTCCCTATAGATAAAAATAAGAATAGTTTAATATATATATATATAAGATATAAATATAAAATTAACTTACAAGATGTAGTGATTGAACAAGTCACAGTTGAACAAAATTGTGTGATGTGCCATCTCCCGATTTTCAAGGCTTAATGTCGTCAATGTATATCATCCAGGAATTCCTCCTGTTTGAGGAACTGATGGAAAACTGGGTTCAAATTTCTCATACTATTATTCTTCATTTCTCATTGTTCTGTTCTTTCTTATAGTAAGATTAGACAAATACATAGAATAGAAATCCATACATTCATGAGCCAAGTAACTGTCCATGATAGAACCTTCATGATGATTCCTGTTATAGACATTAGACTTTAATGTGTACATATTTATTTCAGTTGGATACATCCAACGAAAATAAATTGGTCCTCTGAGAATTATTTCAGTAGAAATATGGATAGTTATATGCAGCATACATGTGAAAAATGATGGAGGAAATATTTTCTCGAACTCACCCAAAATTAATGGGGCATCTGCAAACATTTTTTTTTTCAAGAATGATTTGGACAACTTCTTAGAAAAAAGATCACTAAACAAATGGCACAACAAAATAACATCCACCCTTACATTATTGGAAAAATCAGGACAAATTTCTATTGGAATCAACTCATGTAGAAGGATGTGATAATGATGAGTCTTTAAATATTTTAGATTCAACTCTCTTCGGTTGACCCATTTGGATATGTTGCTTGAATAGCCATCAGGAACATTAATATTCTCTAGTAATTCCAGAAATTGATGTTTTTCTATAGGTGGCATCACATAAGAATCACATGTAAGTTTCCATTTATTTTCATTAATACGCACAGGATGCAATTCTGTTCTGATGCCCCAATCCCCTAAGTCACGCCTAGACTATCAATCATATTTTTTCTTTCCCTTAACATTTAGAAGAATCGAAAGAAACATTTCACATATATTTTTTTTCAATGTGCATTAAATCTAAGAAAGGACATAAAAAATTGGTTGACCAATAAGAAAAATGAAAGAATATACTTCTCTTATTCCAATTGTAACAGGTTTCATTGGAAACATTCTTTATCTTTCCAGATTTCATTTGACCCTTCCCATATGAAAAACTGAAATCTTTTAATTCATTAAGCACATCACTTCCAGACATATGTTGAGGTGGATCATCAGTCTCCATGGTATTTTGAAATCTTCGACGATTATTTCTATATGGATGGTCCATTGGCAAGAATCATCGATGTCCCATAAAACTGAAACTACAATGATGTTTCAGTATTCTGGATTGTGTATTCTCTATAAAAACAGGACATGATAGTTTTCCCTTTGTTCTTCATCCTTATATCATTTCATAAGCATGAAAATCATTGATTGTCCACATAAGTGTAGCACGCATCTGAAATATGTCTTTTGAACATGCACCGTATGTGTACACACCCACATCCCAAAGAAGTTTCAACTATTTTATTAAAGGTTTCATGTATACATCTATATCATTGCCAGGATCAGAAGGGCCAGATGTGATTATACTCATGAATGTGAAAGTTTTCTTCATACACAACCATGGGGGAAGATTATATATGTGTATAAATATCATCAATGTGTTGTGCGATGTAAGAATCTGCCCAAAAAGATTAAAACCATCACATGAAATACCCAACCTCGCATTACGCACGTCAGCTACAAAATCAGGATATCAAGCATCAAATATCTTCCACGCAAATCTATATGTAGGGTGAACAAACTCATCATTAGTCTTATTTCTCTTGGTATCATTCCATCATATTTTTATTAATATTTCATCATATATAAAAAGATTCTAGAGTCTGGGGATTAATGAAAAGTTCCACATTACGTTTTGTGGCACACGGGATTGTGTTCCATCAACTTTTGGCTTCCAGAAGGATGTGCCACATTTTATACAATCATTCTATTTAGAATTTTCCTCCAAGAATAAACTACAATCTTTCAGGCAAGCATGAATTTGGTTTCATGAAAATCCATGTTCCTCAACTAACTTCCATGTCGTATAGTGTTTTGAGGGAATATATACATCATCTAGAAGTAATTCCTTCAAGAAGGTAAGAATGTAATTGATGGAAATATTAGAAATACCATACATAGTTTTCCCTTGAAACAATCAGATTAAAAATTCTAGCTTTCTCATTTTACCACGTTGTTGATATACTAGTGTCGTGGCAGCATCATTCAATTTTTTCACCAAGACAACATCATCATTTTCATTAGAAGAATCATGTGTGCTCATATCAAAATATTCTTGGGATGTAATATTTTCTTTTTCAGGATGATGAATAAACAAGAACTGGTCATATAACAAATTCTCCAATCTAGTCCTCTCATTTGGATCATCAGTAGTTTTAAATTTCATTTTCTCCCCATTGTGATACCACACAAAGTAGTTTTCTTGAAAACCATATTTGGTTATGTGGTAGCTAACTTATTCACGTCTCAACCAAGGTCTTCCAACACACTTGTAATAGGGGCAGTGTATGTGACCACTATCTAAAGAATTGTGAAATGAAAAATCTTAAAATCTTTCTAAATTGTTTTAAAAATCTCTTGAGATCTGATCAGTTTCATACATCCAACTTCTATCCATTCTGTTAAAAAATTGTTATAATTCATTTCATTAAAATAAATTCAATAATATTGATGTTTCATTGAAAATATATTTAAGTAAATGAGAATTGTACACTTTATATGAAACCATAATTGACACAATACTCTATATGAGAATCATAATATAAAAGACAAAAAAATACAATATTTATAACAAAATGTATTTGAAGATTTATACATGAGTGTACAAGATCATGTACAATTGTGGAGTATGATTATTCAAGAGTTGACTAAATTTTAGATCGATGAAATTTTTTATTTTAGTAGATAATTTGAGTGATCGCATACATTTCCAAAGGAGGTGGGGATGTCCAGGGGTGTGGGGTGTCCAGGGGGTGGTGGGCTGTCTAGGGGGGTTGGAGGTGTCCAGGGGTGGGGGTTTTCAAGGGGGGTTGGGGTATCCAGGTGGGAAGGCTATCCATGGGGGTGGGGGATGTCCAGGGGGTACGGGGTGTCTAGGGGGATGGATGAGCTATCTATAGGGGTGGTGAAGCTGTCCTGGGGGTCAGGGGTGTCTAAGGGTGTTTCCCTCAGATTTCGGGGATGACCGCCTTTGATGGGAGGTTCAAACGTTTCGATCGGTTTCTAACGGGTTTGTTCGTAGAATCGGAAACATCCAATGATTCCACATCCATTTGAACCTACTTTCCAAAGGTAGGTTCTCATTAGTTGTGGACTGATGAGGCTTAGGAATTTTCATTGGTTGATAGGATGGGAGGTCGAACTCATCACAGTTTTTTGAGGGGAATTATTGTCTACTCCGAGACTCTCTTTATAGATTTAAATTATGTTCGTGAATCCTTATTACATTACCAAGTATAAAATAAGTTTTCCTTTAGATCTGAAAATCAATGATCGATATGTAGGAAATCTAGAGATTCATTTATATGTATTCGAGGTTCTTCATCGATAGAGAATCATCTATATTTATTAGAGATTCTTGGTCAATGGTACCCTTAGACATATTTATATAGAAGTCTCTTGGTCATTATGATGACCATGCTGGTTTTAAATCCACTCAGTGGGGCACTTGAAGTTTATTGTCATTCAGAAGGACATGGATTATTTCAGAGTTCGGATCAAACCCGCAGACGGGCTACCTACGTATCCTTTGTTTAGAAAAGGAATCAGAACCCACGTAGTTCAAGTAAGGGAGTATGATGTTTATTATTGATGGCTCAAAGAAGTATGTCATAATTACTTTTACACTCTAAGCTCACGTGATTCATGCTCGATGTGAGAAACAAGAGGTAATGGTAAAAAAAATTAGACAATTGTGCCATGAAATATGCAATCATAAGCAATAATGTGGGGCTTATGTATGTATGACTGCCCAGATAAATGAAATGTTATGATTTACTTTAGGGAAGAAATCCAGGAGTAGGGTCCATAAAGGTATATGTGCTTTATGGAGATTTTGAATACTCTAACATGGGGCTTACTCTTGAAAAGGAGGCCCAGGTTAAGATATTTTGAAAAATTAAGGGACTTGGGGCTTACTCCTAAGGAGGATGCCCCTGTTTGAGACTAGGGATTACTCCTGAAAAGGAAGCTCAGGTAAAGAGAATTATGGTTGGGGATTACTCCTAAGGAGGATGCCTAGATTTGAGAATTATGACTGGGGATTATTCCTGAAAAGGAGGCCCAGGTTAAGGGATTATGACTGGGGATTATTCCTGAAAAGGAGGCCTAGGTCAAGGGAATTAAGGTTTGGGGCTTACTCCTGAGGAGGATGCCCAAATTTGGGGACTGGGGCTTACCCCTAAGGAGGATTCCCATATTTGGGAATTTTAAGAATTGGGGTTTACTCCTAAGGAGCATGCCCAGATATAGGAATTTTAAGAATTGGGGCTTACTCCTATGGAGGATTCCCAAGTTAAGAATTATGACTGATACTTACTCCTAAAAAAGAGGCCCAAATCAATTGAGTTCTCTCATCTTAAAGGATGAGGTTGAAAGAATGAAATCTCATTCTTTATTGACATAAAGATGTGTAAGTCACTAGGTTTTGGGAGATTTTCCACAGAATTCCTTTTAGATAAGGAAGTAAAATCAAGAAATCATGCAATAAATGGATTTGAAAAGTGTCTTGAAGACCGAATCTTGAATAGGAAATGTGGAATGGCTTAAGAGGGGTGAAATAGGCAAGAAGGGCACCCAAAAAGGTAGGGGCTCTCAAGTCCTGGCAGGCGCACAGGTACTGCATGGGCGTGCAAGTCCTGGTCACGCAGGTATGCCTGTGCGACATATGGGGTACTTGCGCAACGTTTTAACCAGCAGGGTAATACTTGAGCGACTCTTGATTAAAGCCTTTAGAATCCTCCTGAGGTTCTTCCAGAAGAGGGGCGAGCAATTTCTATTGAAGGAGTAAGGCGGCGCGCAAGTGTGGCCTTTTCCCTTAAGGGTTGTCCACTCAGGCACACAAGTGTTGATGAGTTTCAACACTTAGGCCTTCCTCCCCCTCTTTAGATCTTCCGTTCTAGGTAAGAAATTACCGTAGAAGTACTTCGGAAGCTTTGAGAAGAGACTAGGGCGCCGGGAGCTCAAATATGAGTTTCTGGAAAAAATTCCTCCTCGAATGGGGGCCCACAGGGGCTATTTATTAGCAGGAGAAGACCCCTAGAGGTTATCACTTAGGTCGTGCAAGTGACTTATGTGACCATCATGTGTCGTGCAAGTAGACTTGTGCGACAGTGATATAACTTGAGCGGCACGTGTGCTCTTGATCCCTTGTTCATGCCTATGTCGGTTTTTGATGTTTTCTACAAAGGATGAATCAATTTGTGCTAAGTCATTTCCCTTTCCATTATTTTAGACAATGTGACGAAAAGGAGAGTCAACAAAAGTACCCCCTCAGAGTTGGATCCAAAATAATTGCGGATTTGACTCTGAGGAAAAGAAGAAAACTAATGGAAAGGTGGTGCGCAAGTTTGGGCATGCAAATGATCTTTGGGCGCACAGAATCCAGCGCGTAGGGGTAAGGCCTTTAGTCAGCCATGGTACAGTGCATAGGGTTCGGGTCGCGTCTATAAATAGAGGGCCTCCCTTCCATACAAAGCATCCGAATTTCCGGACTTCAACCCTTCGAGCTCTCGCCGCGCAGGTCACCTTCACCGTGCAGGTTGCTCTATTTTCTGGTGTTTCTTTGATGGTGCGCTGATGTCAAGATAACTTGACTTGCACATTGATACCTGCACGCCAAATATTTTCGCGGCACATCCAAACTTGCGCGCCAATTTTTAGACTTGCGCGCCTTAATGCCTTTTCCATTTTTCTGAATTCTTTCAAAAAAATTATGAAAAATAAACTCATTTAAGAGTTAGTTTATTCAAATTTTGTGCAGATTCAATGGCTCTTAGGAGAATTGGAACGACTGATGAACTAGCTAGCAAGCGGATTGATGACATGATGAACATCATTGTCCATGATTACTATGATATCTGCGACAGCACTTTCCCAGATTTGGCTAAGTACTTGAAGAGATATCATCTTAATTTCCCATAGAGCATCTATCTTCCTCTGTGTGGTCATGGTCATCTGCAAGGAGTCAATGTTCCAAATGAAAAGAACTATACACCTGAAATACAGCTGCACTGCTACTCCTCTATTTCGGTTATGCTGTGCATTAAGAGCAACAACAATGTTGTGAACTTTCCAATTCTACATCCATGCCATTTCCTTGCAGATATGAAAATGCAAACCCATGGGCTGAAATGTTTTCCGCTGCCGGTTGGTGGAGAGAAGACAAACATGGTATTAAAGCAATATATGAAAAGAGTAATCTCTTCAAATGGCTCTTTACATCCAATGCTCTATTCTCAAATCCATGTATCCATCTTCCAAGTCTATTGGACAGAAACTAAGTCACTGTTTGATCAGCATAAAATTTTCTCAAACCGTACTCAAGAAAATTCTTTTACAATTGTTCCAAGAACAGCTGGTATCACTGCATCTCTTATTGTATCCAGTTTAATGAATGAATTCCAGGTGGTTGCTAATGAATCCTGGGATGTCGTAAATCAAATGAAGAGTTATGTTGAAAGCCTCTTGTAATTCTTGAAAAAGAGAAGAGACTTCAGTCTGTGTATGTCCTTCTAAATCGTGTGCATCAATGAAAAACACTTTCACCTTCACTAATTTGTACCTTCATTCTCTTTTTCTGCATGATTTAGATTTTACCTAAGCCAATGGGCCTAGTAAGCATAGTTTGATTTTTACTAGGATTAATGTAAATAACCCTTCAAACTTCAAACGTTTTAATTTCTCAATGTTACCTAAATCATAAAAAATTTATGTTCAGTGAGCTGGGAACTTAACTTTTATTCAGAGTTCCCTTTTCTTTTTTGGGCAGTTTAAAGTCATGCACGTCGGACATAAAAAGGCTAGTGTTTAAGGTCGAAATAGCTTTGACTGAAATGGGTTAAAATTTACTCAATTCCTTGATAACTCATCTTAAAACATAGTACCATACTCAAGTATGATGGAAAATATGTAAGCTACGACTTAAGAATATTTGAATCTGAGAAATGACATGAAAAAGAGCTAAAACGCATTAGAAGAAGTAGTTTCCACGAATGAAGTTACCATTATTTAACAAACCCGTTAGGGGGTTGAATTATGCAGGGCCACCTAAGGGAATTGGCTACATAGTCAAATAATATAGTATATTTTGGGTAACAAGTATGTTATGTAGACTGTTTATGCAAGGCCTCCTAGGGGCACGTGTTTCATAGTCAGGCAAAGGAACTCTCAGAAATTTACTTTCCTAGTGCTAAAAGCCAGTGAAAGTTTATGGAGATTCAAATCTTCCAAAGCATAGAGTTTGCTGTATAGAAAGAGGTACTTGAATATGGAGAAGATATTTCCAAACAAGATTATTGAAGAACTGGATGAATATCACTCCTATGAAGGTCTGACCCAAACGTAGGGAAGGAGAATATAAACCATAGACTTGAATACTTTCATATCATGAAAAAGGATATGGGACAAATATGTTAAGGGTGGCTATTTTTGCAAATCCCTACATACTTTCATTTAAGACAAATAAGGACAAAAGAGGAATTTTTCCCAAGAATGAAGTTACCGTTATTTAACAAACCCGTTAAGGGGTTGAATTATGCAGGGCCACCAAAGGGCATTGGCTGCATAGTCAAATAATAGTATCTTTTGGATAACAAGTCTGTTATGTAGACTGTTTATGCAAGGCCTCCTATGGGCACGTGCTGCCTAGTCAGGCAAAAGAACTCTCAGAAGTTTGACATTTTTGTGACTAGAAGTCATGAAAAGGGTTATGAGGATCTGAAAATATTTAATGTTAGTATTATGAAACATAAATATGGATATTGTTCAATGTATACAGAGATACATAGATCAATGCTAACCATAATAATGTTGTGGCTGGGCCCTGAATTGAAATGTTAGACTTCACTACGTATCCCATAAGGATGAGAATCAAGCCATGCATAGTTTTTAAACTACAGTTTAACGTCGTGTGGGACAAAAGGATTAGAGATCTTAGTTTAGGGTTATATATCTTGGACCATTGTAAGAAATACACAATGTGTGTTTTCATGGGGACTTTTCAGCCAAGAGACTGAAAGTGGAATTTGGGGTTAGGCCCAAAGACTTGGGGCTGGATTCGAGGGACACTCGAACGTTCCTACGTATCCCATAAGGATGGGAATCAAGCCCACATAGTTCTAGAAATACCCTTTGTACAAATTTGGTTCATACATATGAAGGGTGAAAGGGGACTTTAGTACAATGATGGTTTAACCCAAGATAAAAGGTTTGGGTGTTGCCATGTATGCACGTAGTCTTTGAAACGAAACATGATTGAAAAATCAATGTAAATATTGGTTCCCTCTCAGGTGAGGGTATCAAAGAATATTGTAGTTTATTTTCATACTGGACAAAAATGTTGTATATCTTAACGTCGTATAACAAGGACGAAAATGAACTAATGTAAAGATATTGATTCTAGGGGCGGTTTCACGAATCAACATAGTATGATATGGAGGTGAACCGATGTGAAGAGATTGGTTTTGGGCTTGAACCTTGGTAGGTTGCCTATATACCCAGCCTAGAAGGCAAGGATCAAAGTCTGTGTAGTTCAATTAAAGAATGAATTAATGATCAAGTTTTTCTTGGGGACAACGACCTAAAAAAATGTTGTTGGGACTTACACATGGTTAGCGGCCCAAAGAGAGTGTTATGGTTGAGGTTTTCTCTAAGCTCACGTGAGTCATACTCGGTGTGAGAAACAAGAGGTAGCAACAACCTTAACGATACACAGTTTAACGTCATGTAGGACGTATGAAGAGACTATGCAGTTTAAAGTCTTGTAGTTAGGACTATTGGTGCTGCACAGTTTAGTGTCATGTATCAGGGACAAAGTACTGTTTAATGTCATGTAGGACGTATCACAGACCTTCTGTACTATTTAGCATCATGTAGTTAGGACGATGGGTACAATAGAGTTTAACGTCATGTTGGATGAAAGGGGGACTGTGCAGTTTAATGTCATGCAGTGAGGACAAAAGAGTACACCATTTATCGTCATGTTGGACGCATTGGGGATTTTTTCCATAGTTTAGCGTCATGTTGGATGAAAGTGCGAATAGTTTATGCTCATATGCATGGACCGTGGATGGTGCAGTTTAATGTCATGCTGGACAAAAGTGTAGTTTAAGGTCATACAGGACCTTTGATGATATTATAGTTTAACGTCTTTCCATATGTAAGGGACTTTTATACAGTTTAGCATCATGTAGTTAGGACGTTACATTTTAACGTCTTGCTGGATGTAAGGGACTTGAAAATAGTTTAGGGTCATATGCATGGACCATTGATGATACGGTTTAAGGTCATACATGACCTAGTTGCAGTTTAAGGTCATACTGGACCATTTAGGGAACTTTTTCATAGTTTAACGTCGTGTGGGACGAAGTTGCTGTTTAAGGTCATACTGGACCATTGTTGTATAGTTTAACATCATATAGCAAGGAAGAACTGGTGCTGCACAGTTTAGTGTCATGTTGTAGGGACATAGTACATACTTTTCAGTTTATACAAAATACTTCTTCAAAAATCTGGCATTGGTTGGAGTAGTGATGAGTTCTCCATCCATCGAGATTAATGAATAAGCTCCATTGGAGTAGACCCTATGTATTGAATAAGGTCCTTCCCATTTTGGTTCATGTTTGGGAGGTTTCTTTCTTGGTATCATTGGAGTTCTGAGAACTAATACCAATTCTCCCTGAGTGAATGAACGAAGACGAATTTTTTTGTTAAAAGCTCATGCTATTCGATTCTGATAGACTTCCAAGTGGTGCACAATATTGTCTCATCTAACCATTCCAATTCATTCAATCGCTTTTGAGATTGTTCATCAATAGATGATTGATCACAAATAGAAACTCTGAGTGAGGGTAGTTGAACTTCAATGGGCAAGACGACTTCTGTTCCATATAGCAATGAATATGGAGTTGACCGAGTTGCAGTGCGGGTGGTAGTCCGATAAGCCCATAAAGCATGAAAGAGTTTATCAGGCCATGACCTCTTATCTTTATCCACCATATTTTGTAGTATATTTGAAAGAGTTTTTTTAAAGGCTTCTATCTGGCCGTTGGCCACTGCATGATACCGAGATGAATGGTTGTATTTGATGTTGTATTCTTGATACAACTTCTTCACCTTGGATGAACAGAAATTGGTGCCATTGTCCGTCAATATGGTATGAGGGACACCAAATCTGGTAATGATTTTAGACTTGATGAAGCTAACAATGAATTTATAACTAACGTCCTTGAGAGGTATTGCCTCTACCCATTTGGAAAAGAAGTCAGTAGCAGTAAGAATGTACTTAAGCTTCTTGGCCATAGCCGAAGGGTAAGGTCCCACCACATCCATTCCCCATGTGGAAAATGGCCATGAGTATTTAGCTGTATGAAGAAACTCTGGAGGTTGATGAATGAAGTTGTCATGTACTTGGCATGAATGACACTTCTTTGTGAAATTGACACAATCTTGTATCATTGAAGGCCAAAAGTATCCAAGCCTTCGAATCTGATCAGACAGTCTATGTCCAGACTGGTGGGCACCCCAGACTCCTGCATGCACGTCTTTCGTGACAGCCATTGTCTCTTCACCATCAATGCATCTGAAGAGAACTCCATCAAAACCATGTTTGTAGAGAATTTTCTCTAGGTGATCTGGGCTATTATAAAGAGTAAAATTAACCACACGTTGCCGGATTTGTTCTTTCTCAGCTCTATCAGGTGGAAGTGTTCCATTTTGAAGGTATTCCCTGATAGGTGACATCCATCTTGTAGTATGACCATACGGTTCAGGAATGGGACAAATTTCATTAATTTCCTCTGTTCTAATTTGAACATAAGGTGAAATTGCACGACAGTGGGCAATACTGATGGTTGTCTCGTCCCGATTTGGATCTTCCAGAGTTGTGGCTATATTAGCCAATGCATCAGCTTGAGCATTTTGTGATCTTGGGACATAAGAAAATGTAGGTTCCAAAGGGAATTCCTCCATTAACTCTCTGACGTAATCATACAAAGGGATTAGTTCTTCTTTTTTGATGGCATAATCCCCATTGACTTGTTTGATTACTAGGTCTGAATCACCTTTCACCTTTAAGTGATTCACTTGTGCTTGAAGCGCTAATTCCAAGCCTACGATGAGAGCTTGGTATTCCGCTTCATTATTGGTACCACCTTACCACAATAAGAAGGAATAAGGTAACATTTCCTTTTCTGGAGAAATGAGCATAATTGCTAAGCCAACTTTGTTGAATTTAGGATTTTCCATTTTCCTCCCTGTTGGACTTCTGGAAGAACCATCAAAATACATTTCCCATGCCTGAGGACTTTCTTGAATAGAGAAGACTACCTCATCAGGGAGTTCAATATTTGAAGATGTATCTTCTACTGAAGGGTGTTCAGCCAGGAAATCAGCCATAGCTTGGCCCTTTATCACCTTTTGAGACACATATAGAATGTCGAATTGCTGCAAAATAACTACCCACCTTTCCAGACGTCCAGTAAGCATTGGACGACTAAGGATAAATTTGAGCGGGTTATTGCGAGATACCAATTGGACCTCATGATGTTGCAGGTAGTGTCTCAACTTCTGAACTGCAAAGATTAATGTCAGTCATCACTTCTCAATACTTGAATATCGGATTTCTGCTTCAAGCATGGTTCGACTGAGATAGTAGAGACTTTTTTCATTCCTAGCATCATTCTTTTGAGCAAGAAAGGCACCCAATGATCACTCTAGAGCTGTCACGTAGAGGATAAGTGGTATTCCTTCAATAGGTGGCATGAGTATCGGTGGACTCAAGAGGTATTTCTTGAGAATATCAAATGCTTCTTGACATTCTTCAGTCCAATGGTAAGTGACTCCCTTCTTCATCAATTTGGTGAAGGGTAAACTTTTGCCTACCAAATTGGCGATGAAATGACGAATATAGGCTAAGTGTCCCTGAAGTCCTCTTAATTCATTCAAATTTTGAGGAGGTGACATACCAAGGATTGACTTGGTATTCTCAGGATCGACTTCAATACCATGATGGCGTACAACAAAGCTGAGAAATTTTTCTAAGGTTACCCCAAAAGCACATTTTAAGGGGTTCATCTTCAAATTATGTTGTCGAATCTTGCAGAATATGACTTCCAAATCAGCCAAGTGATTAGAATGTTGTTTGGATTTAACTACCAAATCATCTACATAACATTCAACAAACTTCCCTAAGAAGGATTTGAAGATATGATGCATGGCACGTTGATAAGTTGCACTTGCATTCTTTAAGCCAAAGGGCATTACCCAGTAACAAAACACACCATGAGGGGCTCTGAAGGCTGTAGATTCCTCATCCTCTGGGGCCATTCGGATCTGATTATATTCAAAATATCCATCCATGAAGGAAAGTGCTTCATAGCCAGCTGTTTCATCAATTATAAGTTCTGTAATTGAAACTGGGAAATCATCCTTAGGACAATGCCGATTAAGATCTCTGAAATCGATGCAAACTCTAATTTGTCTGTTCTTTTTCTTTACAGGGACAATATTAGCCAACCATTTGGGATATTGAACTTCTCTGACAAAGTTAGATTTGATAATCTTATCCACTTCAGCTTCAATTTTGGAATCATAAGTTGGGTGTGTTCTTCTTGCGGCTTTCTTAAATCCTCGATGTTCTTCTGGTAAACCCAAATGATGAGTAGCAACATCAGGATCAAGCCCGGGAATTTCTGTGTAGTTCCAAGCAAATATATCTCTATTTTGCTTTAGAAAAGAAATATACATCTCTTGCTCTTCAAGAGTCATGGCCGCACTGATTAAAGTGGTGCGTGGATCTTCTTTTGTACCCATATTTATTTCTCTGAGTTCATCCACAGTGGTAGAGATACCCTCTTCAAATGCTAAAGGAGCATCTCTGACATCTTCCTCTTCTTCTTCTTCATGTGTTATTTCTTTCTTTTCTACTTGCATAGTAGATTATAAAGTATAATTCTCATGATCCGAAGAGATGTCAAAATTTGCATATCCTGAAGATGAAGCTTCCATTTCCGACCCGATTGATGATGAAGAGTCTTATTTTGGTAATAAAGAGGAGATGATGGATTGAGAATCGACATCATTTTTCACCTCCGATGTTGTTATAACTTCTTCTGGCCTAATTGGCGAATCATATACTTGATGTATTTTAGCAGATTAAATGAAGACGTCACCATTTGTGCTTTCATCACTGCTTGGTAGATTACCAATTTCTCCCATGTTGTCTGGCTCGATTTCCGTAATTGACATTATGGATCTTTCTATAAGAGTATTTTGATTTGGGTCTATCTTTTCAATTTGACTGATAGGAAACACATAATCTGTACTCACATGTGTAAATGGATTTATTGGAATTTTTTCCAAACCATATAGAGCATTAACTTTGGTAATCTCCTTTGTTAGGGATTTCTCCCTTTGCTTCATGTGATAGAATTCCGCCTCAATGTATTGAGACTCACATGTATTGAATGAGACCTTATCACCATACAATGTCCCAACTTGACCATCGAAACAATATTTGAGACATTGATGGTATGATGAAGGGATAGCCGCATGTTGATGTAGCCAGGGTCTTCCAAGCAAGATGTTGAAGGCTGAGTCTTGATCAACAACCATGAAATCTGAATTGGATACAAGATCTCCAAACTGAGTTTTGAGTGTAACCTCAACCAGTGGTTCTTGTTCATTTTTATCATATCCTTGTAACATCATGGTAGAAGGAGATAAATCAGATTCCGTGAGGCCCAATCAACGAAGTGTACGAATGGGCATGAGGTTGACTCCTGAACCATTGTCAATGAAAACACTTCGAACATCCACGCCATTGACCTTGCCAGACAAGTACAATGGTCTAATATGTCCATGCACAACATCATCTTCATCTTCATCAGTAAAAGATATTATTTCATGGAATTCTGTAGGATTATTCTCTATGTGATAGTCTTCAGCTGTAGCAATTTCAGTTTCAAACTCCTGAGGGCTTGACAAAGCCTCGATGAGTGCTTCTCGAAGATCTTTTGACAGATTCAGAGCATCCAGAATTGATAACTTGGATGTCACTTGGGCCAACTGTTTCAATATATCATAATTTTGATCCAGAGGTCTGCGTTTCCCAATAGGAACATGTGGTTTATCAGGTACCTTGGAAGCAGATGCTTTGGAAGTTGATGCATCTTGTACTGGGATAGGAGTTGGCAATATTCCTGGTTTTGGAAAATTAGACCAATTAGATCCATTTATTTGCTGAGAGGAAGAAGATGGAACCTTCAACCGGTCTTCCAAAATAACTATGCCAGGACTGAATTTGCTATTGGTAGAAGAACTTTCTTGTTCTTGTTGAGCTCGCTGAACAGATCTACCACGAGTTTCTGCCACGTACACAGTTCTAGAAGGGGTAAAATTGGAATAGTGGCTTCTGAAAGATCCACGTCTTCCCCTGTATCCTGATCCCCTAGAACTTCCTCTAATTCCTCAGTTTGATACAGGGAATTTAGGCTCATTGAAATCGAAACTGCGACTGGCATATGGATCTGTTAATTGAATCATATTAATAGAACCAAAGATTAACTCTTCGTTTGATGAAGACTCTGCCTGATTAGCCTGTTTAGGCTGTGCCGTTTGGTGGGGTGGTGCCCGTGGCTTTGAATTATATGGAATGAAGTCTGCCAAAGTCAAAGACAACTTAGGCTTTGACACATACTCATCTTCTTCTGATTCGTTTTCTTTCCTTGAATCATGCTGTTTCTTTGAGGACTTTCCCTCTGACGAAGAGGGTTTTTCCGCAACATTCATGGAAGAAGACACAATTAGTTTCTTTAATTGTGTTCACAAAATAGCATGAGTTTGATTGATTGTCTTTCTAACCATCCAATCATCATACTTCTATGCTTTTTTGGTTTTGACTTCTTTCCATTCACCTTCCTCCTCTGGAACTGTACCAGTGAAATGTGATACGTGGGCTGAGGAGCATTTCAATGTGATTTGTCCCGAGTCGACCATCTTTTGTAGGAGATATTTGAATACGAAACACTCTTGGATGAGATGCCCCAACATTTGTTGAAAAGGGAAATAATTAGGACGATCTTCATCTCCTTTCTTGTTTTGCCTCTTGGGTATTGGAAATTGAACCAAATTGTTTTCCAGAGACGAAATGAAATAACCAGGAAATTTTTCATTTCGGAAAGAGTATTTTTTTTCTCTTCAGATCCTCAAATTGTTTTTATCTTTGATATTTTTGATCATCCGGACAAAAAGGACTTTGTTGTTGGTGCTCAGAAGGTGGAGCCCTTCAAGAAGATGAAGGTTTTGAGGTAGAAATAGGTACAGGTGCTTGTTTAAGCATAACTATAGCAGTTTTTTCTTTACCCATTCTCCTTCCTGGAGCTGATGGAATTACACGAGATTTAGCCTTATCCTGTATAAGGGAATCTTCAATCTGCTGAGCAATTGAAGTAAGGTCTCGAAACCCTCTTGTGTATTTCATAGGGATTAATGGTGTGCATAATTCATCAAGCAGATTTGCCACATAGATTGGCAACAATTCTTCTTGAGGGAGTGCTAAACTCAAGGAATATGTTAATCCCTTCCATCGAGCAATGAAATCAGAGACCCTTTTATTATCCCTTTGCTTACAGTTTGTAAGATCAAAAACTGTTGTCTTTGGCAAAGTTGAGCTAAACTGAAGGAGGAATTTTTGGAAAAGATCCTCCCATCCGGTAATTGACTGGGATTGCAAGCTTGTATACCAAACAAATGCTGGTCCTTGCAAGGTTCGCATGAAGAATATGAGTTTCACTACTTCTTTCTGCTCTGGAGTTCCCATCATAGGATCACAACAAGACACGTAATGCGTCAAATGCTGTTCAGGATCACCTGATCCATTGAAAATAGGGAATACAGGGTTCCCAAAACTGGATGGAGGAGAAATTGAATCTACCCATTTAGGGTAAACTTTCTTTTCTGGTTGAACTTGCACATGTTTCCCTTCCATAGTTTCTAACCGAGATGTTAATGACTCAATAGTAGTTATTAACTTTTGAGAAATATCTAGTTGAACTTGGAATTGGGTACGTGCAATGACTGGAGCTTGGACAGATTTCACGATTGGTGCTGTGACTGATGGTAGCACTGCCAACTGTTGTTGCACTTGACTCGTAGGATTAGACCTATGAGGGTGTACTAAGAGAGGAGGATATTCTTGATCCATCTCAGTAGCTGCAACAAATTCCTTTGGATGACTGACTCTATCATGCTTAAGAAGAATACTACTCTGAAGTAGTTCTGCATTCAACCTTCTTAATTCATTCATTTCTTCCTCCTGTTGTGCAAACCTTTTCTCTAGTGAGAGCGATTGACCTTCTCCAGAGGAAGGATATGTAACCTGGTTATTTCCCTTTCCTTTGTTGGATCCTTTTCGGAGAGGTGGAAGTGGGTTACTTGAAGTATTACCTAGGTTCTAAGTAATCCTTTGACTTCGTGTACGCACACCTTCTTCATTTGTGTCTGTGCGTACATCTTCTTGAGCAGGAACCTCTTCATCTGAATCCCCTGAGTGAGCCACATCTGGTGGATCAGCAACAATGGCATTGATGACATTGATTGATGCATAACTCATCGCATCCCTTCTATCAGCATTTCTGTGATATTGTCTTCTTCCATGTCTTTGATGAGACATTTCCTTTTCTTGATTTGATCCCTCAGGAACTTCTTGATGAACCATAATTTGGAAGGAATCTCCTGATAATTTGGCTCTTCGTTCTTCTTGAGGTTTCTTCCCCAATCGAGAAAAGACCGACTTTCTCTTAGGAGGGGATTGATGATTTGAAAAAGTCCCCAGTCCAGTGGACTGGGGCTTTTCCTGTTGTTCTCGCTCAACTCCTCGAATCCTATTTGTTGATTCTGAGGGTTGGTTTAAAAGAGTCCCCAGTCTAGCGAGCTGGGGTGGTTCTTGACATGATATGTCTGAGACTTTCTTGAAAGTCCTCCTAATCTTGCGAACCTTAGTCCGGAAATTAGCTGTATGCATTAACCTATATCCACTTTTATCACCCGGTTCAAAAGACCGTTGGATGATTTCTGACACTTCTGTCACTTGGTGACGTGCTTTCTCCAAACGAGAGGCCTATTTAATATTCTCATTTGCTTGATGCAAGAGTAATTCAACAACTTGTTCTCTGTATTCTTGATTTTTAGAGGAACTAGTTGAAGCCTGTTCTTGGGAATGATTTTGATTACAAACAAATCCCATTGATTGTGGCCGGTTATGTGCAATAACATTGCATGAGACCATAAAGGCAGGCTTTGCTGACTAGAGAGCACCATGAAATGCAGTGCTCCATGAACACCCCATCCTCTGACACGAATACCAGATGGGGCATTGGCAATTAACTGACGCAATCTTCTTAGTGTGCCAAGGCATGAACGTTTAAGGGCTCTCTGCTACTTTTTAGCCTTCGTATATCGAGAGACTGATAGAGATGCCAAATCAATCTGACGTTGTAACCCTTCTATTATCTTAAGATGATTTTCATATTCATCATAAGATAATACTTTCTTTTTCAACTGACAAAGAGTTTTCCATATGTTGAGAAGAATATCATGAATTTCATCTTCCGTTAACATTTATGGAATATTATACTAAGAGTCAGCCAAAGGCCAAAACATGACTGGCACTTCACCTTTTGCCAATTTTTTTTCTCATGTTCAGCACTTCCTCTTTATCATTTGATGAATATTCTTCTACATGATTTGACCAGAGTTGGTGTTTCCTTGTTGCTTCATTGGATTCAACAGGATTGGTAGAGAAATCATTGATCAAACTAGAAGATGCATGACTTAGGGGTGGTTCAGAGAATGACCCACACCCTGGGCTATCTTCTGATTGAGAAAGTATTTCACCTACTAGCGATGAAGCTTTAGACATGACTAGTTTTGCATTTGCAAGTTCCTCAAGATAAGAGGGCTTTCTCGGCACTACATTGTCCACTGGAGCATTTTCCGGGCAATGTGCATTACTACTACGGAGAGGACTTTCGCAGAAAAATTCATCATCATGGAGAGGACCACCATAATGGGTTACAGAAAAAGATAAGATCTCTTGATCCTTGGTATTTTGACCCCACGGAGGGTTTATGTGGCTCTCATCTGCAGATGAAACTTAGAGATCGACCGAATGGTCATGAAGAAAGCCTTCATGAGGAAGTGTATGTTGAAGACCTTCAGAAGTAATGTTCCCACTATTGGGAAATGAGGTAGTAGAATCTTGAATTTCAACAGATAATTGTCTGAGGGCTTTAAGAACTCTAACATCAAGCAAGGCCTTATTACAGATTGGATCTTGATCTCCTGACTGTGCTGGGAAGGTCTTTTTCTTAGACGCCTTCTTACTCGCCTTGGAAACCACTTTTTGACAAAAGTGGCCACTCTGAGCAGGTGTATATTCCTGATCAGGAAAGATGGCCAGGTTAGGCTGACGATCTCTACTCAAATCAGGTGTATGTGCCTGAATTGGTTGTCCGTATGATATGGGGGAGTATGCCCTACAACCCTCTTGGACTAGAACAGATGTGTGTGTCTGTTCTAGAGCGAATTTTTGATGTGTCACTCCACTGGTAGGGATAGATTTATGTGTCTTTCCCTGAGATGCCGCTGAAGTTGCTATAATATCCTGGAAGGCATCCAGAATATGAGCAGGGATTTTCTTCTACTCTTTCACCATTGATAGAATATGATTGGTGAATTCAGCTACCGGAATAGGAATATACATCCATTCCGGGCTTGGAACAAGTGTATGTGCCTGCTCTTGTCCTCCTTTTCCTGTCATTGAATCCTGAAAGTACTCAAGTGTGGGCGCAGAGAGTTGAGTCTGCCTCCTATTTGTTGTCGGGGCTTTCCGACTAACTTTTCCGAATGCTACCAAGCAAGACTGTTGGTAGGCTTGATTAATACCAGCAGGTGTATGTGCTTGCTAATTTCACTTCGCCAAATGTGGTTGACGAGATCCATCATTTGTAGTCAGACGAGCCTGTTGATGAGCTGATGATGTATATACAGGTGTATATGCCTTCTCGTTGCTTGCCACCATGTTAGGTTGGTGGACTTCTCCGGAGATGGAAGAGATGAGAAACTACTCACTGTTGACCGGATTCCACCTCTGGTGGTTCATCTTGCTTGCTCGGGTTCAAGGAACCTGAGCCGAATGCCTGGAGTCGATACCATCATCATGTTGAGGGCGCACTGCCGTATGATTCTGGCGGCGATTATTGGTGGGAGCCCTCAGTAAGGACTCCTGTTTGTTTGAATTAAGGTCCTGAGGGACCTTCTCATTCACCTCCCCAAAATAAGGGTGTGAATGGTGATTGCATTCCAGGGATAATGACCCGAAACGGTTAGAGATGGTAGTCAGCACTGCCTACTTTTTTATCACTGGTCGTCGTTGTCTGGATGACCGATGTGAGTTATTTACTTGGAGGGCTTGTCGGGCAGCCTCTAGAGTTGGGATGGTACCCTGTTGAAGGTACTCCTTAACCAGAGCATTTGATACCACGCGTTGAAGACGCTGAGTAGGTGATATCATCTTTAGAACGAACGATGATCCAATAGGAGTAGCAGTAGTGGCATTTTCAGCAGCAGTATTCACAGGTGTGAACTTGAGAGCAGCCATTCTAGAAATACAGAAGATCTTGGAAAAGAGTGCATGTTTCCAATAACAGACGTAATCAATATAAATTCATCCACTACATCTTTTGGATGAGAAGATTTTTCAATGATTTTTTTTGTTGGCCCTCTCATTGAGTTTTAAATAGGGTCCTAACAAATGGGTAAAACATTATTTTATCTTGGTTAAGGATTCACGTCGGGTTCACCATTTTTTGTTTCCCTCGGATTTCGGGGATGACCGCCTTTGATGGGAGGTTCAAACGTTCTGATTGATTTCTAATGGGTTTTTTCATAGAACCGGAAACATCCAATGATTCCACATCCATTTGGACCTACTTTCCAAAGGTAGGTGCTCATTAGTTGTGGACTGATGAGGTTTAGTAATTTTCATTGGTCGATGGGATGGGAGGTCGAACTCATCACACCTTTTTTAGGGGAATTATTGTCTACTCCGAGACTCTCTTTATAGATTTAAGTTATGTTCGTGAATCTTTATTACATTACCAAGTATAAAATAAGTTTTCCTTTAGATCTGACAATCAATGATCGATATGTAGGAAATTTAGAGAATCTTTTATATGTATTCTAGGTTCTTCATCGATAGAGAATAATCTGTATTTATTAGAGATTATTGGTCAATGGTACCCTTCGACATATTTATATAGAAGTCTCTTGGTCATCATGATGACCATGCTGGTTTTAAATCCACTCAGTGGGGCACTTGAAGTTTATTGTCATTCAGAAGGACATGAATTATTTCAGAGTTGGGATCAAACCCGCAGATGGGATACCTATGTATCCTTTATTTAGAAAAGGAATCATAACCCACGTAGTTCGAGTAAGGGAGTATGATGTTTATGATTGATGGCTCAAATAAGGATGTCATAATTACTTTTACACTCTAAGCTCACGTGAGTCATGCTCGGTGTGAGAAACAAGAGGTAATGGTAAAATAAATTAGACAATTGTGCCATGAAAGATTCAATTATATGAAATAATGTGGATCTTATGTATGTATGACTTCCCAGATAAATGAAAGGTTAGGATTTACTTTAGGGAAGAAATCCAGGAGCAGGGTCCATAAAGGTATATGTGCTTTATGGAGATTTTGAATACTCTAACCTGAGGCTTACTCTTGAAAAGGAGGCCCAAGTTAAGATATTTTGAAAAATTAAGGGACTTGGGGCTTACTCCTAAGGAGGATGCTCGTGTTTGAGACTGGGGCTTACTCCTGAAAAGGAAGCCCAGGTTAAGAGAATTATGGTTGGGGCTTACTCAAAGGAGGATGCCCAGATTTGAGAATTATGACTGGGGATTATTCCTGAAAAGGAGGCTCAGGTTAAGGGATTATGACCGGGGCTTATTCCTGAAAAGGAGGCCCAGGTTAAGAGAATTAAGGTTTGGGGCTTACTCCTGAGGAGGATTCCCAGATTTTGGGGACTAGGGCTTACCCCTAAGGAGGATGCCCAGATTTGGGAATTTTAAGAATTGGGGCTTACTCCTAAGGAGGGTGCCCAGATTTGGAATTTTTAGAATTGGGGCTTACTCCTAAAGAGGATTCCCAAGTTAAGAATTATGACTGGGAATTACTCCTAAAAAGGAGGACCAAATCAATTGAGTTCTCTCATCTTAAAGGATGTGGTTGAATGAATGAAATCTCAATCTTTAATGACATAAAGATGTGTAAGTCACTAGGTTTTGAGAGATTTTCCACAGAATTCCTTTTAGATAAGGAAGTCAAATCAAGAAATCATGCCATAAATGGATTTTAAAACTGTCTTGCAGACTGAATCTTGAATTGGAAAGGTGGAATGGATTAAGAGGGGTGAAATAGGCAAGAAGGGCACCCAAAAAAGGTAGGGGCACGAAAGTCCTGGCAGGCGCTCAGGTACTGCGTGGGCGCGCAAGTCCTTGTCACGCAGGTATTCCTACGCGACATATGGGGTAATTGCGCGACGTTTTAACTAGAAGGGTAATAATTGAGAGACTCTTGATTAAAGCCTTTAGAATCCTCCTAAGGTTCTTCCAGAAGAGGGGCGCACAAGTTCTATTTAAGGATTAAGGGAGCGCGCAAGTGTGTCCTTTTCCCTTAAGGGTTGGCCACTCAGGCGCGCAAGTGTTGATGAGTTTCAACACTTAGTCCTTCCTCCCCCTCTTTAGATCTTCCGTTCTAGGTAAGAAATTACCTTATAAGTGCTTCGGAAGCTTTGAGAAGAGACTAGGGCACCGAGAGCTCAAATCTGAGTTTCTGGAAAAAATCCTCCTCGAATGGGGGCCCACAGGGTCTATTTATAGGCAGGAGAAGACCCCGGGTGGTTATCACTTAGGTCGCGCAAGTGACTTACGCGACCATCATGTGTCGCGCAAGTAGACTTGCGCGACAGTGATATAACTTGCGCGGCACATGTGCTCTTGATCCCTTGTTCATGCCTTTGTCAATTTTTTATGTTTTCTTCAAAGGATGAATCAATTTGTGCTAAGTCATTTCCTTTTCCATTATTTTAGACAATGTGACAAAAATGAGCATCAACAAGGGGGTACGGGGTGTCCAGGAGGTGAGCGGGGTGTCTAGGGGGTGGGTGAGGCTGTCTAGGGGGTACAGGGTGTCTAGGGGGTGGGAGGTTTGTCCATGGGGTTGGTAGGGCTGTCTAGGGGGTATGGGAAGTCGGGGGATGTGGGCGGTCTATCCAGGGGTGGGATGGTGGGCCATGGGGGTGGTCGGGCTATCCACGGGGGTGGGGGGATATTAAGTGGGGTCAGGGTGTCATGGGGGGTGTTTCTAGGGGTGGGGCATCCGGGGGGATGGGGGTGTCTGGGGGGTGGTGGGTGGGTGTCCCGGGGTGGGGCAGTCCACGGGGATGGGGGTCTGTACAGGGGGGTACATGTTGTCTGGGGGGGTGGGCGGGATGTCCACGGGGGGGGGGGGGGCTGTCTAGGGGGGGGTCTGGGGTGTCCAGGGGGTAGCTTTCTAGGGGGTGGGGGATGTCCAGGTGGTAAGATGTGTCTGGGGGTGGGTGGGCTGTCCAGGGAGGAGCTATCCAGGGGGTACGGGGTGTCTAGGAGGGTGGGCGGGCTGTCCACAGGGGGTGGTCGGGATGTCCACGGGAGTGGCGGGGTAGTCTAGTGGGGTCTACAGTGTCTAGGGGATGGGGGTATTTTCAGGCGTGGGGGTGTCCGGGGGGAGGACGGGGGTTTCTAAGGGGTGGTGGTGGGTGTCTAGGGGGCGGGAGGGCTGTCCATGGGGGTAGGGGTTTTCCAAGGTGGGAGGGGTGTCCAGCGGGTGTGTGGGCTATCCATAGGGGTGGCGGGGCTGTCTAGGGGGATTAGAGGTTTCCAGGGGTGGGGGGCTTTCTAGGAGGTGGGGGTTGTCTATGGCATACGAGGTATCTAGGGGGTGGGCGGGCTGTCCAGGGGGTGGCAGTGATGTTTAGGGGGTACGGGGTGGGTGGAAAGGATTTCCACAGGGTGGGCGGGGGGGGTGGGGTGTTGTCCAGGGTGTACAGCATGTCCAGGGTGTGGGCGGGTTGTCCATGGGGGTGGCGGGGTTGTCCAAGAGTGTTGGGGTTCTAGGGGGTGGAATATTTCTAGGGTGGGGGCTGTCTAGGGGGTACGATGTGTCCAGAGGGTGGGCGGGCTGTCTTGTGGGTGGCGGGGCTGTCTAGGGGGTGGCGGGGTGGGTGGGTTGTCCACGGGGGTGGTGGGGCTGTCCAGGGGGTATATGGGTGTCCACAGGGGGTCTGTGGGCTACCCACGGGGGTGGTAGAGCTATCCACGGGGGTGGAAGGGTTGTCGAGGGGGTGGGGGTGTCTAGTGGGGCTATCCAAGGAGGTGGGGGATTTCCAAGGGGTGGGGATGTCCACCCCGAAACTAGGATCATAAAATCTAATCTTTATCCAATTGTAGCATGATTTTAAGCCTATTTTAAATGACCGATAAAACTATTGGTGTAAACTAGGAATATCATACAATTAAATCACCACACACCCAATTGTAATCACACCGCCAAATATCATACGTGGATCGGATTTTAGGAGCCATGTTTCGATGGGACACTACTCATAGGAGTATGAGACTTGTCATATAATTAGTTGACATGGAGTTGTACAAATGTTAAATTTGTATAAGATCAATATGGATAGTGGATACGAACCTGAGTGATATTTCGTTGCATAGATCACTTCTTCTTGGAAGGGTAAGAGTGAGTGTTGGTATGGAACTTCAAGAAAAGTCTTAATGTGTGAAAGAAACTATACATTGGTTATATTCGATTCCTATTTTTTATAGAGTATAGAAGTGGAAAATCCACCCCCTCCCTGGACACCCCCCAACACCCCTACAGCCCCCCCCCTGCACCCCCCCCCCCACTTGGATAACACCCCCACCCCACCTAGACACCCCCACCACACCTGGATAGCCCGCCCCCCTCCTCCCTAGACAACCAACACCCCCCCCCCCCCCACCTGGATAGCCCACCCCCCTTTGACAGCCTACCCCCCCCCCCCCCGACAGCCCAAACCACCTCCCCCACCTAGATACCCCACCCACCACCACCCTTGGACTACCAAACCCCCTCCCTGGACAACCTACACCCCTCCCATGTAGCCCCCTAACACCCCCCCCCCCCCCCCCCGACAGCCCCTAGACAACCCCCCCCCCCCCCTCCTGGACAATCCACGTCCCCACCCCCACTGGACACCCCCCCCCCCCCCCCTCTATGGACAGACCCTACCCACTCCCCCATCTGGATAGACCTCCCCTGAAGACATCCCATCCCTCCTTGGACATCCCAGACCCCCCCCCTCCCATGTAGCCCCCACCTGGAATACCCCCCCCCCCACCTGGACAACCCACCCCCCACCTGAACAGCCCACCACGACCTAGACATCCCCCCCACATGGATTGCCCCCCCCCCTCCCTGGACACCCCACACCCCCTCCCCCACATGGACACCCCACCCTGACCCCCTAGATATCCCACACTTCTCCTTGGGGAAACCCATACCCCCTCCCCCACAACCCTATAGCCCCCCTACCCCTACCCCCTGGACAACCCACCCCCACCTGGATAGCCCCCACACCTGGACATCCCATCTACCCATCCTGCAGCCCCACTTAGTGTATTTTTATATAAAATTATTTTATTCATTAAGAAATCCAAACTATCATGAATTATCCATTTCATTCCAAACAACCCATTCAATTTATCCAAACATGACAAATTCAACTTATCAAAACATAAAAAATTCAATTTATACGGCTCTATGGGTCACTTAGAAAATCGTATTGGGAAAAGGGGAAATCAACTACATTGTTAATTCCAATTTTAAAATTGTGTTAGCCGCTTAAGAGGTGTGGTGGTGTTTAGGAGGTGTGGTGGTGTCCAGGAGGTTTGTCTATGTGGGTGGGGGGCTGTCCATGGGGGTGGAGGGTGTCTAGTGGGGGTGTCTAGGGGAGGTGGGGGGTGTCTAGGGGTGGTGACGGTGGTGGGGTGTCCAAGGGGGTTGGGTGGGGCTATCCATGGGGATGAGGGGTGTCTAGGGAGGGTGGTGTGGGGGTGTCCAGGGGGTGGGGGAGGGGGTTGTCGAAAGGGTGGGGGTGTCTAGGGGGTTGGGGAGGGGGTTGTCCAAAGAGTAGGGGTGTCTAAGGGGGTGGGGGTGTCCAGTGGGGTGAGCTGTCGACGGGAGGTGAGGGGTTTCTAGGGAGGGTTGGGGTGGGGGTGTCCAGTGGGTGGGGGTGCAGGGGATGGGGGGTTGTCCAATGGGGGGGTGTCCAGGGGGTGGGGTTGGGGCTGTCCAGGGGGTGGGAGGTGTCCAGGTGTGGGGGTGGGGGTGTTCACAATTCCAATCCATCATCCAACCAACACAAAAATACAAATCCAATTTTCAACTAAACTAAAGTTAAAAAAACATAAAACAAACCCCTTACCCCTTGCACTAAACAAACCCCATTAAACAAACCCTTTACCATGTTTGAAGTGTAAAACAAAAAAACATAAAACAAACCAATCGTTTTGGTACTCCAAAGACAACATGAAATCTAATTTAGCTGAAATAAAAATAGAAAATAGAAAAAATAGAAGAATAACACTAACTAAATAACAATTAATAATTTTACGTTTATAAATAAAAATGTGTTAGATTGAAGATGGATCTATGGATGGAAGGAGTTTTGCAGCCGAGAAGACTTCGGGAGGGGCTCTAGATTAGGTCTGCGATCGGGCCGAGTGGGAGCTAGGGTGCTAGGTATTTGGGGGAAAATGTTCCAAAAGGTTTTTAAAAACTATTGGGAAAGCCTCTCTTTACTAACGATTTTGAAAAACCATTGGTATATCTTAGAGAAAATATTTATTTCCAAACGGTTTTGGAAAAACGTTGGGAAATCTTAAGCATTGCCAACAGTTTGTTCAAAACATTGGAAAAATTTTCCTTCTTTTACACTATATCAGTGGTTTGAACAAATTGATGGTATATTCCCATTGGGAAAACCCCAGATTCTAGTAGTGTTCAGACACAATGAGCTCTCACAGCTCCAAGCATAAGGCTCTTGGCCTTTACAAGCAAGTGGGTAACTCAGAAACCCTATGAGGAATTATCTTTTTATCAAACAACCAATTCATTGATCCATATTGAATTAACAAATTTATTATTTATTAGATCCAATTATGGGTAACTAAAAACAATAAGTTATCACAAGATGATTAAATATTCCTACTGCATCAATTTAATTAACATCAAATTACAACAACAACAACAACAACAACAATGACCAGATTCATTTACATGCCTCTTTATCCTTATCCAAACAATTATAAATTAATTAAAGATTTATTTTCATTACCAATTTCCATTAAGAAAAAAAATATAAACAAATAAATTATATATGTCATGCTATCTATCAAAACAAGAGGCAATAACATATGATCGATATCAATTTATTTATCTAGTTCAAAAATTAAATATATCAATTCTACTATGATCTAGTGGACTAAAAAATGCTAACTCTACATTTTCATGTATTAGAATAGAGAATCAATGAATCCCCTACTTCAAACGGTTCTTGATGTTATTTATACGATGATGATCCACTCAACAGATTACGATCTCTTCCCTCGTGACAACTGCTTCCACCTGAGGATGCCGCAGCACGACCGCACCATCCGACAGCCAAGAAAACTCTATTAGAATCATGGGTATCACATGCCATAGCATTTAAAGGAGAAATAGGAGGAGATATATTGAAGAAAACACAAGAACATAGGTATATCATACCTTATATCGATGAATGATTGACACTTTATTCCTACAACAAAATAGGGGGTGCCCATGAAACAGTAAGAAACATCAAGGAGAAATAAGCCTTGGATTATGGCTTGATCACACAACCCCTAAGAAAACAAGGAATGTTTTGAGCCTCTCACACCAGGGAACAAGAAGGTAGAAGAAGGGAGTAAGATATATTGTCCCTTAAAAATATTTAACAGAGCAACATTTCAAGATACGCTAGCTTTTCCATTAAAGACGATCACATTAAACCACATGGTTTGACCAAGTAAAAGCATCTCAAGACTTATGAAAATTAATATAGGATTTATGGGATTTTATTCGGCCATATTCCCCTTAAAATATAGCCTTAAATTAATTTTACATCAAAAGAAACATCAAAGGGGCAAAACTGTAAGAAGCTGGAAACACAGTTCATGAACTAGAAATTTAGCAAAGGGAAAAGGATGTTGTAGAAAGGCTGATATTCTTGAAACACTATTCACATAATGTCTCGCTAATGGGAAACACTATTCACATTGTTCTACCATTAAAACTATTCACATGGTTCTACCATTGGAGCTCTTCACATCGATTTACCATTGGAACTATTCACATCAGTCTCATCGAGGGGACTGTTCGCATCAGTCTACTGTTGGAACTGTTCACATGGGTATACCATTGGAACTATTCACATCGGTCTACTGGTGAAACTATTCACATCAGTGTATTGTTATAACATTTCAGATTGGTCTCACCGGTGAGACTGTTCACATCGGTCTACCATTCGAGTTGTTCACATATGTCTACCTTTGGCATTGTTCACATCAGTCTACCATTAGTACAGTTCACATCGGTATCACTGGTGGGACTATTCCCATTGGTCTTCCATTGGAACTGTTAACATTGGTCTACCATTGGAATTGTTCACATCAGTCTACCAGTGGAACTATTCACATCAGTCTACAGTAAGCACTGTTCCCATCAGTCTACCATTGGAACTATTTAGATCTGTCTCACCTGTGGGATAGTTTACATCGGTCAACCAATGGAACTTTTCACATCGGTCTCACATGTTTGACTGGTCACATCAGTATACCATTGGGTTGTTCACATCAGACTACTATTGGAACTGTTCACATCAGTCTACCGGTGGAACTGTTCACATCAGTATACCATTGGCATTGTTCACATCGGGGTACTATTGGAACTACTCACATAGGTCTACCAGTGGAACTATTCACATCAGTCTACCATCGGCACTGTTCATATTGGTCTTCCATTGGAACTATTCCAATTGGTCTCACTGGTGGTACTGTTCACATCGGTCTACCGTTGGAACTATTCACATCGGTCTACTGGTGGAACTGTTCAAATCGGTCGACCATTGGAACTGTTCACATCAGTCTCACCAGTGGAACTGTTCATAGTAGTCCACTGGTGGAACTCTTCACAACGGTCTCACCGGTGGAACTGTTCACAGAATAAGAAATTTGAAAATGTGTTAGGGATAAGTCACCATGACCACCCAAAACATATCAAACACAATATTTCTGTAGAGGAATGGACCAAAGAAGTCTGGGCCATTACATCAGATACCTCTCAAAACATTCTCATCCTCGAGAATTCAAATCCCACCTAAAGGGAAATAGAAATGGGTTCTGAACAACCACCCATCGAGATACCTCTCAAAAGAGAGAAATACACAAGGGGAAACCAAAGAAATCCATCTCATAAACACAAAAGGTCTAAAACCACAAAGCGAACATTTTTTACATGAAAAGAGTTAAACATCAAAAAAATCGTGGTACTGAGCATGTATCTGTGATTCACATTCCCAGGTACTCTCCTGCACTCCACTGTGTCTCCACAAGACATGAACCAAGGGGATAGAATGCTCTCAAAACACCTTCTCTTTGCGGTCTTGGATCTCTACATGCCGCTCCTCGAAGGTCGCATCATCATCAACATCAATCTCCCCCCAATAAATGATGTGATAGTCATCAGGAAGATAACTACGGATCTGTGACACTTGAAAAACATCATGTATTTGGCTCATCTGTGATGGTAGTGCTACTCAATATGAAATGACTTCAACACAAGCCAATACCTCAAAAGGCCTAACAAACTGGGGAGAAAACTTACTCCCATGACCAAACCTTCACTGCCCATGAAATGGAGTCACCTTCATAAACACGTGATCCCCAAAATCAAACTCGAAAGGTCTCTTATTTTGATCGACATATGATTTATGATGATCTTGCACTGTCTTCATCCTCTCACGAATCACCTAAACCATTTCTCTTATATTCTGCACTAGTTTTCTTCCGATAATTGCTAACTCTCCGACCCTATTCCATCATAATGGAGAATGGAATGGTCATCCATACAAGTCTTAAAACAGTACCATACTGATGGTGGAGTGAAAAAAACTTATGTAAGAGAACTACACCAAGGGTTAGTGTCTCATCCATGAACCTACAAAATCCAGGACATAAGAGAGTAACATGTCTTCAAGAGTCTGGATAGTCCACTCTATCGGACCGTCTGTCTGCAAAAGAAAAATACTGTTAAGGAATAGTTGAGAACCAAAATCATGATGGAGACCTCTCCACACCCTAGAGGTAAAATGAGGATCTTGATTGAAAATGATCATCCTTGGGACTCTGTGTAGTATAACCAACTCCTCCAGATACTGCCTTGATAAAACATCCACTGATCTCGACTCATTGATTGCAATAAAGTGGGATGATTTTGTTAAATGGTCAACTACCACACAAATAGAATCATGTCCTCCCAGATCTCATGGTAAACTAGTAACAAATTCCATTAAGATATCCTCCCACTTCCATTAGGGAATATCTAATTGCTAGAGCAAACCACTAGGGACATGATTCTCAACCTTGACCTTCTGGAAGACCAAACATCAAGACACAAACTCCGCAACTGCATGCTTCAACCCAAGCCACCAAAACTGACTCATCAAGGATCAGTAAATCTTTTTAATGCTAGGATGCACCGCTAATGGAGAACTATGGAACACTATGAGAACTTTATCTCGCATCGCCAAAGGAAGAAATATCCTTCTGTGATACAACACTCAGTGTTGTTCATCCTCGGACTAACCATCAGGGCCCTCTCCACAAACAACTCGGTCTCTCCAAAATTCCACCTCTAGATCCCCCAACTGGGACTCTTCCACATGTTGCACTAGATATGACTAAAAAATCATCTGAAAAAGACAACCTCTTCACCCAACTTCTCCCATATTGAGATGTAATGATGGAAGTTCTTCCATTACTCTCCAAGAATCACCAGATTCACACACTACATCACTACGTTACTTTCTGCTCAACGCATCAGCTACAACATTCTATTTTCTAGGTGTATACTATATTTAAAAGTATTATTCCTATAAGAACTCCATCCACCGATGTTGTCACAAGTTTATGACAATATGGGAGAAAACATACCTCTGGCTCTTATGATCGGTGAAAACCACAAAGCGCTCATCAATGAGGTAATGTCTCACCATATTCATAGAAAACACCATGACTGCCAAAAAAATATCATGGGTGGCATAGTTATGTTCATGGGGACGCAAATACCTAGAACCATAACAAACAACTGATCTATGATGCATCAGAATATAGCATAACCCCAGATGCGAAGCATCGCTGAAAACATAAAACTGAACTCCCTTGCTAAAAGACAAAAAAACTAGAGAACTTACTAACTTCTCCTTAAGATTATCAAAATATTCCTAAAACTTATCAGTCCACATGAACACATGATCTTTCCTGGTCAATGCCATCAGAGGTCTTGGAACTTGAGATAAATCGGTTACGAACCTCCTGTAGTAGCCTGCAAGACAAAGGAAAATTCACACCTATGCCACTGTCTTAGGGGCTTCCCAAGACACACTTACTTCTATCTTTTATGCATACATAGATACTCCCTGCTGGGACACAACATGCCCCATGAAATAGACTTTTTGGGCCCAAAACTCAAACTTTTACATCTTCCCAAATAGCTAATATTGAATAAGAACTTCCAAAATGGCGTGTAGATGCTCTGCATGCTCATCCTCAGACATGGATTACACTAGGATTTCACTGATGAAAACCACCCCAAACATATCTAGGAACTCACAAAACACAACCTTCATCAATCCCACGAACACAGCTAGAGCATTCGTCACACCGAATAACATTACAACGAACTCTTAATGCCCATTATGACAATGGAAAGTAGTCTTTGTGATATTCTCATCCTTCAAATGAATTTGATGATATCATGACTGAAAGTAAATCTTTGAGAACCAACTTTCACCCTTTAGTTGATTGAATAAATCATAATTTCTTGGAAGTGGATAGTGATTCTTCATTATCACATTGCTTAAGAATAGGTAATCGATACACAACCACAAATATCCATCAACTTTCTTCACACAAAAAAATGGTGTGCCCCATGTGACATAATCAGCTGAACAAAACCGCACTGTAAAAGACCACAAATCTGTATAAATAGCTCTCGTAACTCAAAATTGGACATACTATATGGAGACATAGAGATAGGAGATGCTCTGGGTTGTATCTTGATCCCAAACTCTATCTCTCGTTGAGGGGGTAATCCTACAACCTCTTCTTTGAAAACATCTGGGTACTATTCTATGAACCAATGAAATTCCAACTTTTGAACCTCTGAAGAACTCAGTATCAGCTCATCCATCATGGATGATAAGTACGGAACACGCCTCTGATGCATCTGAGGGTCTCGCTCGCCAAGAAACACCACTGGATCTACATCCACATTGATGAACACAACCTGCCTCCTAAAGAAATCCACGATATCCTGCACCGAATACAACCTATCCATGCCAAGGATGAAATCATATGGTTGTATCTATAAACATAGGAAATATCCCTAAGGGTGGTGCTTCCCCAGTACTATCTCACAATCTCTACATACTTCAAACAAGATAGCTCAACCTCCAACTTGCGTAGTCAACACCAAGGGCACCAGAAGCCTCTCTACCTCAAGTCCCAAAGAATGGGAAAGGGTAGGTGATATGAAGGAGTGTGTTTCTCTTGAATCAAAAAAGTCATACACCAAAGTTGAAAACAAGGAAAGGGTACCTTGAACGACGTCTGGATCACCTGGAAGTGGCAATGCTAAAGCATGAAGCTGACCACGACCTCCTCTACGGCCTCTCTGACCCTGATGACAACCACCACCATGGCCATGCTCTACTCTCTGAGGACGGGTATCATCATGGGGCTATACTCTACATTCCCCATCTACCCTCTGCTAATCCAAAGCTAGTTAAACCTGCTGCTGCTACCTCATATGGAACTTCATCAACAGAGGAACCTAGAGCAGAACACCTCGTGCATGATGACTGATCTGAAAGCTCAGGCACTCTTTCTACTGATGACCTAGACCACCACAAGAAAAAAAAAGAACTTGAACCCTTGGAATAGACTTGAGGGCCACTTTCCCCACCTAGAGAAATAAGATATTGAGAGCTGGGTCCTACCCCTATCCGAACGGAAACTCTTCTACCCTAAAAACCTGGAACCCCAAACTACATCTCTACTTTGTGAGGAATCATGATGACCCCCCTCTCATGGTGTTCTGGTTTTATCCCACGTCTTCTCGATGACCTCTACCCTCGCCAACACCTCAAGATATGTATTCAACATAAATAGGGTGACCTGAAACTAGATTTCTAGAGGAAAAGCCTCCCCAAAATTCCTCTCCCTAGCCTCCTCCTCAAGAAATAGGTCGTAAGAATATCGTAAAGGGTTCCTGAAACGGATTCCAAACTCTTGAACACTAGAGATCCCCTGTCGAAGGGTAAAAATATCTTTTTTACTGGACGCCTTTGTAGCTGAAGAAAGAAACATGACTCTAAACTAGTCTCAGAACTCCTCCCATGGGATCGTCGACTCCTAAAAATCCTCGAGGAACAAGAACCACCACTTCCTCTCTACTCCATGGAGCATCATCACAACCAAGGACACCAAGTGCTCCTTCCCAGCACATATCGAACTGAAACTTATTTTGACCTCCTCCAACCAGTCTTCTGTGAATGCATATAAAAGGGATCCATCATACTTCTGTAGAATATGGTGATGAAACTCTTAGAGTGTCCTTCTCCATGTTTCTCCATCATTGACCTCCACCCTCTGGCGATCTGCTTGCACAACCTACTAGACATCTTCTGTTCGAACATGACAAGGACATTGTCCTGGTTCCATACCTATAAAATAACAAATAGTTAGAGCTCCTAAACCTGGAATATGGAAGACTCAATATTAATTAATTAATTAATTGTTTTATTTTATTTATTTTAGATTAATCTATCATAAGTTATACCCATTAAAACCCATGAATAAGGAAGAATGATGCATATCCTTTCCTAGGTCTCTACCCAGCAACTAGTATCACATCGTTTAGTAGCCATTATAAACTTAAAGGTCCATGCATCAAAGCACAGGGGCTCCCAAACGCCTATGTCTCATCTGATCTACAGTGTTTACATCACTTTCTAAACATGAATGACATTTTTTCCTTACCCTCCAATGAAAACTCACCTGTTCCTAACACCAAACTCCATCCTATCCCTCAACCTCCCTCTGATACCACTCTGTCATGACTCCCTCCCCACAAGGTGTACCCCTCCTAGGCCGTAAATGTGAGAAGAGAGATAATGACCCCTGAGTCTCACCTCCAGTAGGCCCTCGGTTGACGACTAGCACCGAGGGTATATTAAACACCCAAATGGGATTCATTAACCTCTAATAGAACTCATGCAAGAGAGAGATATAAAACAGACACCCAATAACTCCAAATCAGATAGAAATATAAAATAAATCCCATGTACACCTATGTAATGTCATCAAAATCTACTACAACTGAAGGGAGAAAACTACAAGTACCAAAGGAAAAGTAAAAATAGCAGTAACCCCAAGACTGAATAGATCATGTAACCCCAAGATTGTAGAAACCATCCTGATCACCAACAATCTCAAAGTGACCTGAAAAACTGTTAATATATACATTGGGTGAGTATAACAGTATAATCATTAGAATCCTTATTAGAGCCTCTCATGCAAAAGTAATGGAAGCATGCTAAAGAACAGTGAACAACAAGTGAAACTAACTCTTCACCTAAACAAGTATACTAAGTTCCTAGCCTCACCATGGCTACACTCAACAAGTATCACATTAAATAGTATATACTATAATAAATAATATCAAGGGTACATCACTACTACTTCTCTATCTATTTACCATTTTTCCATAATATCGCACGTCCTAATCCACTTCTCTCCAAAAAGGCTTGCCCCGTAGACACCTAGGCCTAACACCAAAACTTGCACCTCGTGCAAAAAAACCACCACGTCCACATAAGCAAAGTAACTATGTAGTTTTCAGGATCCACCACAACTCGCATAATGTATATCATACATCTGTCATTATAGCTCAATCCATTACTTTCCACACACTGAGTAAGGATCCTCAATCCATCACATCCTATACACATTACACCTATAGTAGTCTATAGGAAACTATATCCAGAATATATGTGTGTGAATAACCATAATCCACTAAAACCATCTACAAATGTATATGGGGAATACTAACCATTATTCCTTCTAGCACAAGTAACTACCAAGAGAAGAAACTGGGTCAAAAGGGGGTAGTCAGACATGCATCCTCCCACTAGAATGATGGAGAAAATAGCCCCCCATGGCTCAGAATCTCCAAGGTGTCAGTTTCTCTAACCGAATGAGTGAAGTAGCATATAGAATTAAAAAATTATAGAATATAATATATCTCAGAACCACTTCATGGACATAACCTAGTCTTAGACTCTACTGTAGCTAACATCTCTTGGACTCCCATCTGCTACTTCTAAGACTATGTGTCAAATAAGCACACAACCATTTAAAGATCATTACTACATTACTTTATTTCCATTTTTTCAATTACGCTTTATGTTAATTAATTCTTTAAACATTAATTAACCCTTTACAATTCCACATTATATATATTTCATTAGCATCACACCCAAAGTTCATTGTTCAATTAAAATTTCAACAACAACATTGCATTCCCCCAAGCTACAACCCCATGGGTTAACATCATTTATTCAATAATTTATTAACATCATTACTTTCCCATATTCCCAATAATTATAGAAAAAACATTCTAAGATACTAAAAATAAGGGGGCTTAACATAGTGATTAGATAAACTACCTGTCAAGTCTTTTCCGCCTATAGAAAGAGCGTAGACCCATCCTCCCTGAGGAAGCTAAACACAGAAAGCACGTGGCATACCCCACACGTCTTCAATCCTTTTTTGAAGGAGGGTAAGAAAACCAAATGCCATGAGAATTGGGTAAAGTAAGTATGATAAACAACCAATGAGAAAAATAAAGCATCCAAACATTCACATCCAACTTGTTCCATCATCTCCAATGTCCTCCCCAAATCCCACATGCTTAAACTGATGCATCTCGCCACTCTAGGAATCAACTGCTGCCACAACCACTAAGGCTCACTACCCCCGAATATCACAACACAATCAGAAGGAAAACAAACATCATATCAATTGGTCTCTTGGCCCTTAAACAAGGCATACAACCTTCAAACACAATGATCTCTCAGAGCTCCAACCACAAGGCTCTTGGACTTTACAAGAAAGAGGGTAACTGAGAACCCTATGAGGAATTATCTTTTTTTATCAAACAACAAGTTCTTTAATTTTTTTATAATTAAACGATTTATTATTTTTCGGTTCTAATTACGGGTAACCAAATAGCAAGAAATCACAAATTAATTACATATTCTTACTGCATCAATTTGATTAACATAAAATTTCAACAACAACAACAACAACCAGATTCATTTATTTGCCTATTTATCTTCAGCCAAACAATTATAAATTAAATCAAGTTTTTCATTCATTACCAATTTCTATCAAGAACAAAAATCTAAAAAATCATTCCTATATTTCACACTATCTAGTAAAACATGAGGAAATAACATACGATCGATATCAATTTATTTATCTGGTTCAAATATTTGATATGTTAATTCCATTATGATCTAGTGGGATAAAACATGCTAACTCTACATTTTCACATAAAATAATAGGGAATAAATGAATCACATACATCAAATGGTTCTTGGTGTTCTTTATATGAGGATAATCCAATCAACGGATTACAATCTCCTCCCTCGTGACAACTGCATCCACCTGAGGACAATGCGGCACGACCGCACCATCTGACAGCCAAGAAAACTCCATTAGAAGCATGGGGATCACATTACATAGAATGAAAAGGAGAAATGGGAGGAGAATTATAGATTAGAACACAATAAGATAGGTAAATCATACCTTATATTGATGAAGGATTGACACTTGCTGCTTAAACCAAAATAGGGGGTGCGCATGCACCATGATGAAACTTCAAGGGGAAACGAGCCTAGGATTAAGGTTTTATCACACTACCCCTAATGAAAGAAGGAAAGTTTAAAGTGTCTCAAACTAGGTAACAAGAAGGTAGAATAAGGGAAGAAGATATATCTCCCCTTTAGATGATTTAACATAACATCATTTTAAGATATGCTGAATTTTCCATTAAAATCAGATTGCATTAAACTACACTGTTTGACCAAGGAAAATCATCCCAATCATTAGGAAAATTAATATTGGAGTTATGGGATTTGATTCGGCCTTAAATACCTTAAAAAAGGCCTTAAATTCATCTTATGTCAAAGGAAATGTCAAAGGGGTGGAACTATAGGAAGCTGGGAACACTGTTCATGAACTAGAAATTTGGAAATTGAAAAAGGTTGTTGTTGGAACGATGATGTTGCAAGGCTGTTGTTCTCGAAAGACTTTTCACAAAATGTCTCACCAATGGGAAACAATATTCATAATGGTCTACCATTGGAACTGTACACATCGTTCTGCTGTTGGAACTGTTTACACGGGTCTACCGTTGGAACTGTTCACATTTGTCTACCAGTGGAACTGTTCACATATATCTACCATTGTAACTATTCACATGAGTCTCACCAGTGGGACTGTTCACATCGGTATACCATTGGAACTATTCATATCAGTCTACCTTTGGAACTATTCACATCGGTCTACCATTGGAACTGTTCAAATCAGTCTCATCAGTGGGACTGTTCACATCAGTCTACCATTGGCACTGTTCACATTGGCCAACTATTGGAACTGTTCAAATTTGTTTACCGGTGGAACTGTTCACATCGATCTACTGTTGGAACTGTTCACATCGGTCTACCATTGTCACTGTTCACATCGTTCTACCGTTGGAACTGTTCACATCGGTCTCACCGATGGGACTTTTCACATTAGTCTACTATTGGAACATTTCACATCGATCTCACCGGTGGGACTGTTCACATCCATATCCCGTTGGACTATTCATATCGGTCTACTGTTGGAACTGTTCACTTCAGTCTACTGGTGGAAATGTTCACATCGGTCTACTACTAGCACTGTTTACATCTGTTGATCATTAGAACTGTTCACATTGGTCTACTAGTTGAACTGTTCATATTGGTCTACCGTTGGCACTATTCACATCGGTCTACCATTGGAACTATTCCCATTGGTCTCACCAGTGGGACTGTTCACATCGGTGTACTGTTGGAACTATTCACATCGTTCTACCATTGGAACTATTCACATCAGTCTACCAGTTGAACTGTTCACATCAGTCTACCGTTGGAACTGTTCACAATGTTCTCACCGATGGAACTGTTCACAGCAGTCTCACCTGTGGAACTGTTCACACCGATCTCACCGGTGGAACTGTTCAAAGAATTGGAAATTTGGAAAAGTGTTGGGGATAAGCCACTTTGACCTCCCAGAACACCTCAAACACTAGATTTACATAGGGGAATGGACTAGAGAGGCCCAGAAAATTACATATAAGGTTTTAATCTCCCAAACCAATATATTTTAGACAGGTTTTGGTATTATTTTATACCTTATCATTTTGATACACCCTAAGTTAACCTATTTCAATTTTATAAATAGTAACAAATTTCTCAATTTTAAAACAATAAAAATTTTACTTATGAGATGTAAATTAAATAATAAATGGAAAATTTATAACATTTTTTACCATATTATAATTTTTATTTTATTTTTAAATTTTATTATTATTTTTAGCTAATTTATGTACATATCATTTTGATAAAATATCATTAGTGTCAATTTTAAAATTATTCATTACATGGATTTCTAAAAATATCATGATAACAAGTTCAATTAGAAAAAATATTTTATTAAATCTCTAAGAGGTCAAGTTCATATGGAAACTTTTTTATCTTAGTAATTATATAAAATTATAATTATTTTAATATTTTTAGTAACATTTATTTGAAATTTACATTAATAAAATAAATACCACATCAGTGTTGTGTAATTATTTAATATACATATTTGTTCACTAAAAATTAAAACTAAAATACCATGAAAAATGTATAATCCTCTAGTTTCTATAAGAATATTTATAGTTGAACATTTATTTTCGATAAACCTATATAAAAAAAGATATACTATTTAAAACATGAATGTGACAACTCTAAATTTTAATTAAATAAAATATTATAAACTCCATATTTTCTTGTAGATGACCCAAAAAAGTCAAAAGTAAATATATATCACAAAAATATGTTTATTAAGTTAAAAATATATAAATATATTCGTTCATAACATATATTTTTTCCCATGTGAAAAAATAAGGGTTATTAAAAACATAGAAATTGACTTTTTGTGACTTTCTTTGATATAAATATTATATAAGTCATTTTCATGGATAAGTGTTCATTAATAACTTAATTTATATATTTGTGTGTTAAGGGTTGAGTTTTCTTCATCCAATAAAATTTTTGAATGTGTTAGAGTCATTTTATCGTTTTTATAAATTTTTTTAAAAAATAAATTCCCAATTTACCTTTTACCGTGACAAAAAGTTTTATCAAGGATACTATTCATATTGGAAAAAAATCGAAGGAACCTATTTAATAAATTTGGACCTTGAGAATCCCAATTTTGATATGTTTTTCAAAATTCAAAAAACAGAAGTTGAATATTTTAATTTAATATAAAATCAGTAAAATGCAATGAAAAACAGCTTTTTGGAAAAATGATTTCTAAAATATAAAATATTTTGATAATAAATTTCTATATAAAATATATTTTAAAAAATATTTTTTGAAATTTTTTAAATCAAAATGAACTAATTGAAATTTAAATCTAATTCAAATCCTAATTTTACATTGTAAATACTTTAAAAGAAGATAGAGTTTTCAATAAATATTAGTAGTTTAATTATTACTTAAAAAAATAAATTTCATTAGAAAAAAATAATTTTAAGATCATTTTCTCCAGCTGAATTCAAGAAATTAAATTAATTTTTTCAAAAAAAAAATCTATAAATTCTAAATATTAATTAATAAAAGTCAATAAAAACTCAATTTTGATGAAAACATATTTTTTGAAGAATAATGTGATTTTGTTAAAAATTGTGTGATTATTCTCTAAGAACATACCAATAAATTCATATTATAAATTTATTTTTACTTCAAAAATTACTTATTCATATTTATTCCTTCTATTTTAATGGCTAGGTTATAGTAGTCATTTTATAGTGTGTCATGGTTTTTTAACTCACAGTTGCGTTCAACAAAAACTATTGAAGAATAAGAATTATTAAAGGAGAAATAATTCATTAAAATATCTAGGTGTTAATTTATACCCCCATATAATTAATATTTCTCCCAAAATTCATCACTTGGATACAAAAATATGATGATACCTTTTCCTCATCACATCCCCAGGTTTGCACTTAGATTCTTCAAATTGGTGGTTCCTCTATAAATCTTTAACCAAGCTAGTGATCTTGTTTCGTATAAATATATTTCTATGATTAGGAATCAATATCAATTATTTTACTTAAAAATGATCATTATCTAATAGTATGAATTATGAGTTTAGTACATGTGAAAGGCAATGTATTTACTTTCTCTATAGATAGAAATGAAACATCTCATAATCTTTTAAGGGATTCAGTGGAAGCTTCCATCAATAAGATTCCTTCCCAACATGATCCATAATTTCAAATGTACCGATATACCTAGGGTTTAGATTTACCTTATTTTATATATCATCACTATCTTCAAGTGATATATTCATATAAATATATTATCACCCACTTCAGACTTTAGGTATTTTTATCATTTTCCAGCATAATGTTTTTTTGAATATGAGCAGCTCTTATATTCTGCTGAAGTGATCTAACATTCTCTACCATATCTTCAACTATATCACTTCCTGATAGCTTTATTTACCCAACTTTATTCCAGCATGTTGGAGTTTTTCACTTATTACCATATAAATCATTATAAAGAACCATCTGGATACAATAGTGAAAGCTATTTTTGTAAGAAAAATCTACCAATGTTAGGTGTTGAACCCAACCACCTTTGAAATCCACAGAGAAATCTCTCAACATTTCATCTAGAGTTTTAATTGTCCTTTCATACTAACCATCTATCTTAGGATGATAAGTAATGCTGAAACTTAACTCTATATCTAGAGCCTGTTGAAGAATTCTCCAAAACTTCAAGGTAAACCTTGTATCCTAATCAATATAATGGAAAGTGGTACTCCATGAAATATTTCCAATTCCTCAATATATATTCATGAAATATGATCATGAAATAAGTCTTCTATGATAGCAATGAAGTTTTCACACTTCATAAGGTGATAAACTATAACCCATATTTCATTGTGTCCTTTAGATGTTATGGGAAGACCAACACAAAAATCCATGGAGGTGTTGTTCCATTTCCATTCCGGTGTGAGTAATGGTTATAACATCCCAAAATAATTCTATCTCTCAACCATAACTTGCTGAAAAACTAAAAACTGAGAAACATACACTAAAATATCGTTCTCTATGCCATCCAAGCTAAAAAACACTTTTAGTTTCCTATGCATATTTGTTCTTCTAGGATTAATAGATAATGATGAACTATGAGCCTTATAAAATATCCAAATCTTTAATTATGAGATTGTAGGGACACAAATATAGTTCTTGAACCATATTATTCCATCATAATCAAGGTTGAACTTAGGAACTTTCCTCAAATTCCTTTATAGATAAAAATCATCCTTCTACGCCTCCCAAAATTTCACTTGTATTTATAGTTGATCATTTTTTTAGAAAGATAAGATTTATATTATTGCTTTGTGATTTCAAAATCAATACTGTGAAAATCCATAAATATTGGATCTTTTGAGATCCTCATCATAGATAGGATATCTTGGTCTTTTCAACTAAAAGAATCTTCCACCTTGTTCTCTTTCCCATGTTGGTAATGTATTGAATAGTCGTAATATTTAATCAACTCTAACCATCTTCTTTGGTGAATATTTAGCTATTTTTAGTGAAAATATAATTTGAAATTTTATGATCAATATATATATCTCACCTTTATCAATAAATATAATGCCTTCATATCTTTAATGAAAAAATTATCACAGCTAACTCAAAATAATTAGTTGGTTAATTTTTCTAATAAATTTTCAATTTTCATGATGAATAATCTATCATCATATCATTTTTTATGACCATATATCCTATACTCTTATTTGATTCACCCCTATAGATCACAAAAATTTCTCCACTATAGGGTAGTGTTAGCACTGGTTCACTAAATATCCTTCTTTTAATCTCTTTTTAATTCTCTTCACATTCTTCCATCCAAATGAACTCTAATCATTTCTAAATCAACATGGTGACTGTATTATATAATCATGAGAAGTTTATCACAAAATTTTGATAATATAAAGCCAAACTAAGAAAAATTCAGATCATAGTTACCATTGTTTGTCTAACCTAATGTTCAATAAATTATTTCATTGCTGGATCTATAGATATATCCAATATTGAGATTATGTGTCCCAAAAATGAAACTTTCTGAAGCCAAATTCACACTTGGTATATTTTTTATAAAGATTATCGTTTCAAATGGCCTTTAGTAAAATACTAAAGTTATATTCATCCATTTCCTTAATCATAGAATATATAATAATTTCATCTATAAATACTACAAAAAACTGACCATGATAATCTCTAAAGAATATATTCATTATATATATGAAGATAGTGGGAAAATTAGGACGACCAAAAGGCATCACTATAAATTCATAGTGTCCAAATCTTTTATGAAATGTCGTCTTGGATATAGCCCCCTTCATGAAAGTTAATGGATGATATTCATGATGAAGATCAATCCTAGAAAATTTTGAGCTCCGTGTAGTTGGTCAAATAAGTCATCAATACGGGGGAGATGATTTTTGTTCTTGATAGTGATCTTGTTAAGTTTTCAATAAATAATTCAAAGTCTCGTTGATCAATCCTTATTCTTAATAATTAGAATAGGTGGAGCCCAAGGTGATGGACTATAGAATATTAATCCCTTTTCAAGATTCTCTTGGAGTTTATTCTTCAATTCCATCAAATCAATTTGGGCTATTCTATAAGGATTGTTTGTTACAGGAATATCACCCGGTGTTATTTTTATTGAAAACTAAATATCTCCATTTAGTGGATTATCTAGAAATTCATATAGATAGGAATCAACTAACTTCCTTACAATATGTGTGTCTTTAATGGCGAATTTCTCCCCAACCATCTGTGAGAAATAACCTTCGTTTATAGAGATTAATACCCATAATATCTAAGTAATTTCCAGTGGATTTTCATATTCATCTAGGAATTGATAAATGATTATAGATTCATTCGGAATATGAAATGTGACTTCCATTCCTCGATAATTTATATGAGCTCTATACATAGAAATACAATCCATTATAATAATCACATAAAATTAAATTAAAGGATGGATCATAGGATTTAAAAGAAGAAATTTATGAAAAATATCAACTAGATAAAATTTATAAACTTAAGATGTAATTGTTGTTCCATTAGGATTTACACAGCTAACTCAACTTAAAATTATTGACAGAATACAGTGGTACTCTTAGAAAATTATTTAGAAATAATATAGTGGATCAATCCAAAATCAAATAAAACATTACATACTATATAGTAGATGTAAAGTGTACCTTTCACCACTTTATTATCATATTCCACATCACCAATAGTGGTCACATGTGATTTTACATTGTATTGTATTTAATTGGTTTATGTCATCGATCATCATCAATAACCATTGGATTACAACATTAGTTCGAATAATTCCCATTTTACTTTCACTTGTAACATTGAAGTGTGGGAGGTTCATTCTTCATAGCCTTTTCAATATTTTAATAATTATCTGTCTTTTTCCCATCAATTTGGTAGTAAATTTTCCAATGACCATATTTCCCACTATTAAAAAATTACTATCCCCTTAAGATAGTTTCCTCCATGTATCTTTCCACACATTGAGACTAATTGAAATATCATAATATTTTTAGTATGTTTTTTTATTTTATCTTGATTTACATTTTTCTCTTATTATCAAACCCATAAGATTGATAGGGGACTTAAACCTCCATATCAACCTTGAGAGCACATCAAAAATTTTCAGCATAGCTACTGAAGTCCCTTGTGGCTAATACCCTTCATAAAATTGGTTTTAATCCACTAAAGAATCGAACAACCTTACTCTAAAGTTGAATGATAATTCCACAATCACACCTTTCAATTCTTGTAAAATTTTCTTTGTAGGTAAAAATAGATTCATTATACTTTTTTATAAAATTATGGAACTCCTTCTCCATATTCATTCAAAGAATACAAGAAAAGTACTTATTAAAAAATATTTTCTTGAACTTATCTATTTTTATAGAGTTTATTTCATCCCATTGCCTCATATTCTTGGTGATATTATACCATTGATCTTCTTTGACTTCCAAATGGTAAAATACCAAAACTAATTTATCTTGTCCTAAGAATTCAAGAATATAAAATATGTTTTTAGTTGTACTGATCCATTTTTCAGCCACTAGTGGATCAAAATACCCACTGAAATAATGTAGACTCTGAATCATGAATGTCTTAATAGAATGTTATTACCTACCTTTCCTGTTTCAAATTACTTCATGATTCCTATCTTGAGAAAATTTGGTAATCATAGAAACAAAAAATTCATTTTATATCCATTAACATTTAGTTTCTCATGATGAAATTCATAGAAATTCCCATCACATTCAGTATTACCATGGTTCCTTCGGGTTCCATCTATTGAATAAAACCAAAAAACAAAGTGTGAGCAAAAATAATCATAATGTTAAAATCATCTAATCCAGTTAAATTACTTATAAATTTACAATTTATGAATCATTAGGTATAATTACTAGGTTAGTCATGATTATCACCAAACTCTAGGATTGTATCCTATACATATAATTATCTTTAGGGTTCATAATTATGTTTTCTAATCCTAGTTTCCAAATACTAACTAAAACCTTATCTAATACCAATAATAATGACCAATATTTTTCATATATAGATATTAAATCTGAATAGAATAATATTTATTACATAACGTAACAAATCCATGGAAAAACTGTATTGGTTAAGTGTCTCAGGAAACTGTGAAACATAAACATTTGATTAATAAAACATCTACATTGTCTCTCACTAATTTATTTATAACTAGAATACATTTTGATATATATTACTTAATATCATTCCTCATATTGTTAGGAAAATAAACATAAAAATTTGTTGAGATCATATGCTATGTAAGGGTAAAAAGTGGAGATACATAAACATAACACGAACAAAAGGGTATGAGAACATAAGAGTTACATTTAAAGACCACACCATGTATATTAAAGATCATATACATGATTCCTTCATAAATATTAGAACTTCATAAGTCATTAATTATAAGTAAATCATAAGCACAAGTCATGAAATAATCACATAGAAAGTAGACATGGAATTATGGAATACATATAAGAATAGAAAATCATTTTTATATTAGTTAAGAAACTTATAGAAATAGTGGCTTCAACGTCAAATATTTAACGTTAGTTTTTTATAAAATGATGAAAAATATAGCTCTAAGAACATTTTGGCATTGTTTTTAACATAAAACGATGAAAAAAAAGTATATTGATTTATGGTGTTGGTTTTATACAAAACATCAATACAAAAAATCCATAAAAAATAACATTGTCGGTTCTTACAAAAGGCGACACCGTTAATTCATTTTTGGAATTAGTTTCTATAAAAACAAAGGGAAACAAATTTTACATAAAACCTAGGATCTTGAAACCCTCATTTTTTGGATCTAAAAAACATTATTCTCAACTCATAATGACCCTGGTGGCAACCTGATGATCCTCAACGACATTTTTTTTTTATTTTCTTTGATTTTTATCATCATTTCATGAGCTACAGTCTTGATTATTCATCCTTTATTGTAACGCCCCGACCCTAATTACCTAGATTCGGTGAATTATTACATAACATTGGCATGATCATGAGAAAGATCAAGTCTCGAAAGACCGATTGGTTTAGTATCCTTGGAATAACAAGATACATCCATAAATTTTTACATTACATCATAAAAAAAACATCTTGTCTTCATATCCCCTCATACTATCCCTGTAGGTCATTCATAAATTACTTCTTCATAATCCTGGGTAAAATAAAACATTGAAAGGGGTGAGCTCGGATGCTCAGTAAGGATAGCATTATAGCAGAAGCTTTCATAAATAAGCATAAACACTTAAGGCAATTTATAACTAAAACAAAAGCCTTTTAAATTTAAACTTCAGCATAAAATGGCGAAGGTAAAATGAAATAATTCCATTTACTTACTCACATGGATATTCTACTAGTCGAATGATCACATGAAATATCAATAACCACTTTCATAATGATGGAATGCATAATGCCAGACTATCATAACCACATAGCCAAGGCCTCGTGCCAAGACTACAAATACGATTTTGCCAAGGCCTTGTGCCAAGACACTAGTTTGTCTCATGAGACCTACCGATGCATCGAGGAGCTATAGAGGGCTCCACCCGTCACTTATTAAGTCCAATGCATTCCTCATATGAACATGTTTAAACATAACATAAACATTCGTATTGAAACTAGCATACGAAATGTCAATACTTTTACCACAAACCTTGAATGGTATAAAAATAGCACATCCACAGTCAAACATAACTCATTCGATACAATATGGAAGATTGTATTGTATCACATTAACCTCAATCATGAATAATGAAGGATGTTGACATAAATGAAAGTAATCATCAAAACTATTTGAGAGAAATATCCCCCTTTTCTTGAAAACATTTAAAAGTCACACTATTTGTCAAGAAGCCATTTAAAAGTAGATTTTTGAATCAAAGTGTCCCATACCACTTTGAAACTTTTTAAAAGGAGTTTTAATTTGTAAACTTTAATGTCCATATAAATAAATCCTTAAAACCATTTTTTAAAACATGGACATTAATGAGAAAGATTTAGATGAATAAGTCTTTAAATCATTTTAAAAATGGTATTTTAGTTAGAGATTCCAACCAAAAGAGACACTTGAATACAAATAATTGTGGTAATCAAAACTTTGTAATATCATGAGAATAAAGGGATTCATGATATACTATGTCAAAGTACGTTATATACACCACATAAAAGTGATTTGGTGTATATCAACAAAGAAGTCTCAATGGAATGTAAATTGAGATGAAATCTCTCATAAAGGCCGTATCCTTAGGTTAAGGATAAATCAACGACATAATTATGTGTGAAAAATATAAATACACTAAATATGATTGAATATTCAGTGTAAAACAATCAAAGGATATTCACACATATTCTTGTAGAAACAATACCAACGAATTGGATGTTTAACTCAACAAATGGAGAATGAGTTAAAATTACTCTTATCAAATTCATATCAATGACTTGAGAATTACCAATGGAGTGATTATGTGCATCAAACTTATATCCACAGGAAGGGGAGTGGAAATTATGACATAATCAAATGAATAGTGATTCCACACATAATCTTGGGGTAATATAATCAATGAAATATGCGTAAAGCCAAATGAGTGGAAATTGAAATCTCAAATTCCCTTATTGATTAGGTAACTTAAGAAACAAACACCCATGAAAGAAAGATCATACCATGATGATGTAAATACCCATAAAATAAAGTATATTACACAATGAATACAATCATGGGTAGTACACATACACCACATGCAATAATTAAGTGGTGATCAATGGAATTCTCACGGAATTAAAAGTGAGACAAGAAACCCCTTACCACGTTAATCAACTGAGTCGCATGGCCAAAAGTTAATAACCACCAAATTATTTACAGAATAACATGAATATAAAGTGAATCATGATAATATATATCAAATGGAAGTACACAATACACCACTTTGAATAATTTAGTAGCGAACAATGGAAATCTCACGGAATTGAAAGTGAGATAAGAGAATCCCTTACTTTGTACATTTTCCTTGGTAGATGGTAGGTTTACCTCCTGTATAATGGTGAAATAATTGTTATTGAATAATAAAAGAATCATTTACTTTAATATGATATCATATATGATCTTTTAACATTGATTTGTTAATAATATCTTAGTATTAATGCCGTTTCGGGTGTTAACTTACTCATTTTCTTTTATATGTTTTGTTACATAAGTCATGTTTGTTGTATCTTATTCATATCCAGAATGATATCAAGTCCTTAAACATCATTTTTAAATCATTAAATGATAATTATACTTGAATGGATACGATGGAGAATGAATCTCATCGCGTTCGTGGAGACGGTAGTCCGTACGTACGCACGAACGCTACTTCCATTTAATTTTTTTATTTTAAAAGAATCGAATCCAAATGATACATAGGTATATTACTATTCCAGTATAATATAATATTTTATATATGTTACTTAAGTTCATTAACACCATCCTTTATACGTTCCATGTGTGGTATGAACGAGTCATATCATTTTAAGGGGGCGGTAGTCCGCACTTCCTCAAATGAAATTATCGTATGTATATACAACATGAAACGAATAATGGTATGAAATAAAATGGAATTACAGAAGCTTATATATAAAATATATATCATTAATATCATATTTAATTACAGTTCCATCATAATGGCCACCATGAGAGGCAGTAAGATGTTTTTGAACAATCATCGTTTCGTGAGGCGTTAGTTTGCCATCCACAGAAACATTATGTTCATCATCCATTAGATGGAGTTGTGTGTATGTGTAGTTTTAATACTTCTTACAACAACATCCTAGTATATTGGGGATACTGGTGTTTTTACAAAAGAAGGGAAATAAAAAGAGTTTGGTGGTTGAAGAAGCAAAATAAATGAAAATAATTTAAGAGAAATCGTTACCTTTAATTTAGGTAACTCACTTTGGTTGGAACCAAAGGACTTGTTGAAATGCTTTCTGCCTAAGGGGAAGCTTCAAGGAGGAGGAGAGGTATGTGGGGAGATTATTTGGGCAGAGTTTGGACGAGCCAAGTGGCTTGAGAGGTGTGAGGAAATGAGAAGGAGGAGTGCCCTTTTATAAGAGGGGTGAGGGGCACCTTTGGAAAAGCTAGAAATATTAATTTATAATAAATTCATATTCGGTTTCCAAAGGCTCCAAAGTTGACTATTCAAAGGTTGAGGTGGGGATAGGTCGAAAACAACTCATCCAATAGAATTTAGACAGGTTTGGGTACTTATATTAACCTTATCTTCAAGTATTAACTCTAAGTTAATTAGTTTCACTTTTACAATGTCTCTTTGTATTTTTATATAATATGGTTAATAAACTTACTATATACATCCAAGAGACCCCAAAGTGGTCCATTAATGATTAACCTATCATAATATAAGTCTCTTGGCCGAACCTTAGATTTTTAGGAATTTAATATTAATTAATAATATAATATTTGTTTTAAGAACTCTTTTATGTCAATTTTGACACTATTCACTAGTTGATTTTTGTGAAACTCATAACAGATTTATTACTTCGAAAAAAGTCAAATAAATCAATCCTAATATATCATATTATCCTAGAAATTTTTTTTTAATTCATTAAAAGTTTCATATTATAATTATTTGGGTATTTATAATATCAATTATGTTAATTTTTTACTATTTTAGTAATTACTACATCATCATTGTGTCATAAATAGAATAAATTATTTAATGTCAAAAAATTAGAAATAAAATATATTTATGTAGGAAATCGTTTTATCTTTCTAATGAATATTTATAATCTAAAATCCAACATATATAACCCTATTTAACAATTGTTTTGCTAAAAGATATATGCTTGTGTCATTTTTGTATTCATTTTAACTTAATTAATATAAAGTGTCATTATCACTTACAAGTGGATCCATGGGGTCCCAAAATTGACCCAAAGATGCCCATGGTCGACCATGTATCAACCAATAGGGTTAAGATACATTTTAGGATAATTTAGTATTATTATAATATTATTTTTTTTAACCCTTATTTACCGGATTTACCCTTAACCATGGTAAATAAAATATTTACCGCAGTAATTATTCAAAATGTCTAAAAATAAAAGTTACCTATTTACACAATTTGGAAATCCTGATTCCAAATATGGAATCCATTTTTCTAAATTCAAAACACAGAAGTGGCAGAAATTAATTTAAAATTAATTCCCGCTGTCAAAACAGAAAGCGTGTTTTTAAGAGATAATAACTATCAAAAGATTGACACTTGTTTATGTTCGGTTTAATTGTAAAATTATGTCCAATGACCAACATTATATTAAATGGTAAAAATATATTCTAAATATACTTTAAAACCACTCAAATTCACAATTTATCACTATTAATTATTTTGATTAAAAAAGTAGTTTTTAATTAAAATTTAGTAATTTTCACTATTCATCAAAATATGAAAGTTATCCGAAAAGTACCAAAATTTCACCTTAGGATAAATTCGATATTCCAAATTCAAAAATGAAGTCCATTTTGAAATATAAAATATTTATAATTTCAAAAAGTAGGTATTACTATTCATAACGGCTAGTTTGATTGGTTGTGGTGTGTTAAAATCTCGAAGTTGCGTACAATGCACGTCATTGCATTATTCGAAAGGAAACATACCGAGGAAGCTTGGGGTGTTACATTCTCCCCTACTTCAATAAATTGCATCCTCGCGATTTTTAAAATTTTTCTTGGGAATATAATGGAAAGTCCCACATCGGAAAAAGAGTCAATAAAACTATCACTTTAAAAGAAAGAAAGAGAGGTATAAGGGTCATCCAAGATAACCCATACTAGGATTCCATGTAAGAAAACATGGATATGGATGATAAACTAAGTGTCAAGTTCTGATGGAGAGGGATAGAAATCATGATCAGGAGAAAGTTAACAATGAGAAAACCACAAACTTGTGTTGGGACAAATGACCATTAGTCTCCTAGTAGGAAAGTAAACGGACAACATTTTTTTTAAGTTACATTACATAAGGAAGAGGAATTCATTTATGATATTGACTAAGAACAGTATGAGATATACTTACATTTTAAGTAGATTTTCATTCTTTAATAAATTTCCACCACTAACTCATTTTTTTTAAACGATGAGTATTCAAGAAGACTTGGTCACACTGGAAGAGATAGAATAAAATTCTATAGAATCACATGATCCATGAAGGATAAACCATATATTTACATTGTCTTTGAAGATTAATCAAAACCAAAATGGTCAGTGAATGATCTAATGATTCCCCAAAAGGATATTCATTGAGATAAATATGCACTAATCTTAATTTCTAAAATTAAACCAACAATACCCCAAAGTTAAATAGATACCATTCAATAACCAATTGTCCTTAAAATCCTTTAATATAATCCAAACTAATATTGAAACCCAAAACATAGAAGAATTTGATTATGTAGTCTCCCATGTTAAATTGTATCTCCAAATGACATCAGATACTCTTAAAGTCTCATACTCAAAAGTAATTAACCTAATCACATATTCTCTATTATAGGTTAATCATTTCCATAAATAACCCAAATAACTATAAATCCACAATAAAAACGTAGATAAAAATCTATCATTACTCCACAAATGAAACCCCATAGTATTCTATTTTCCTTGGGCATATAGTGTTCCCAACAAAGCGAACATCTTCCAAAATAACATTTATCACTTAATCACCAAATAATTTTCCTATACCAAGGGTATTCTTTTGATATGAAATAAGAACCCAAATCAACTTATTATTGATCAATAAAATCATTTAACTAAAAAAAAGTCACACTAACCAGGGACTTCACGTAGTCCAGTGGTAGGCGATAAATCTCAATCGCACTTTGGTTGTGGGTTCGATTCCCATAGCTTTGTCCGACGCGACGGGTTGTCACACGGTCTACGTGTTGTCCTTTTTCAAAAACTATATTTTATAATATTGCCAAAATGAGATAAATTCCTCAAAATACTATATCATAAATTTAACCACAAATGTTATATCATACCTTGAATCTTCATCCCAAATTAGAATAACTTATAATTCTCTCAAACCCCAATGATGACATAAATCCAAATGGTTATTTATACCCATATCACAAGAGAAGAGACAATTCTTCCTCAAATATCATTCTCACATGGCAAACTGCGGGGTTACAAATACAAGAGAAAATTATTCCATAGTAAACCCATCAATAAGGAGTGCTAATACTTTTTAAACATTTCTCCAACCATTTATTCCCACATAGCTTCTTCTTTGACCAAGAAAATATCCTATAGAATAGGACATTCACTCGGGTAATGGCCAGGTCCCCTACATTTACGGCAAATGACTGTAAATGGACTCTTGGGACCATTTTTATCTTCTTCCATAGTACTCTTCATTTTTCTTCGGCAGTTCTTTACTTTATGTCCTTCCTTCCCGCACGTAAAACATTTCGTTGTCCCATTGAGACACTTTCCTGGGTGTCTCTTTCCACATTTCCTGCATGATGAAAATTGAGGGTTCTTTTCTCCATGGTCTCTATTGTTGGAGCTCTTATCATTTATCACCTTTCTCTTCCTTGTTGAGTCTGGGAGTTGGTTAATATATATGTTGTTGATCATATTTTTGGAAAACTGATTTGGAATAAAGAAGATATCTTTTACGCCTATCAATATTCTATTTTGTTGCTCATTGCCGCCACCGTTCCCATTTTGTACATCATTCTCAAAGTCACTATGACTTCCTTGGATTCCAGCCATTGACTAAAACCATAAAGCATTGTGTGAGTAATAGTAGTCGTAAAATCATTTAGAGATTAAAATGTCACCATATTCTCAATTTGAAACATATTAGGATTAACCAAGGTCATTTACTCTCATCTTATATATATATTACTTAAATTGGTTTGTAAAGAAAATGTAAATTATCCTAAGCATATCCCCCGGGAGTGTCGTAACCAATAGTGCAGCAAGGCCCGTTGTCGTGCACCAGTTCCCGTTCGAGTCTAGCTCAAAGCGGTGTTTTCGTGTTTTACCCCTAGGTACATCTGTGCCAGAGCCGCCTCTACCTGCTCGTATCCAGACAGGGATGTATTGCTCGGAAAACTCACAAAATCTCTACAATACCAAAATTCTAGGAAGTTCTTTTATACTAATCCTCAAAGTTCATCTTAGGTCTACGTGCTCTAATCAGAGTTTATCTAATTCTAGCTACCAAGGTTTGTACTAAACTTCCTCTGATACCAACTGTAACGCCCCGACCCTAATTACCTAGAGTCGGTGCATTATTACATAACATTGGCATGATCATGAGAAAGATCAAGTCTCGAAAGACCGATTGGTTTAGTAGCCTTGGAATAACAAGATACATCCATAAATTTTTACATTACATCATAAAAAAACATCTTGTCTTCATATCCCCTCATACTATCCATGCAGGTCATTCATAAATTACTTCTTCATAATCCTGGGTAAAATAAAACATTGAAAGGGGTGAGCTCGGATGCTCAGTAAGGATAGCATTATAGCAGAAGCTTTCATAAATAAGCATAAACACTTAAGGCAATTTATAACTAAAACAAAAGCCTTTTAAATTTAAACTTCAGCATAAAATGGCGAAGGTAAAATGAAATAATGCCATTTACTTACTCACATGGATATTCTACTAGTCGAATGATCACATGCAATATCAATAACCACTTTCATAATGATGGAATGCATAATGCCAGACTATCATAACCACATAGCCAAGGCCTCGTGCCAAGACTACAAATAAGATTTTGCCAAGGCCTTGTGCCAAGACACTAGTTTGTCTCATGAGACCTACCGATGCATCGAGGAGCTATAGAGGGCTCCACCCGTCACTTATTAAGTCCAATGCATTCCTCATATGAACATGTTTAAACATAACATAAACATTCGTATTGAAACTAGCATACGAAATGTCAATACTTTTACCACAAACCTTGAATGGTATAAAAATAGCACATCCACAGTCAAACATAACTCATTCGATACAATATGGAAGATTGTATTGTATCACATTAACCTCAATCATGAATAATGAAGGATGTTGACATAAATGAAAGTAATCATCAAAACTATTTGAGAGAAATATCCCCCTTTTCTTGAAAACATTTAAAAGTCACACTATTTGTCAAGAAGCCATTTAAAAGTAGATTTTTGAATCAAAGTGTCCCATACCACTTTGAAACTTTTTAAAAGGAGTTTTAATTTGTAAACTTTAATGTCCATATAAATAAATCCTTAAAACCATTTTTTAAAACATGGACATTAATGAGAAAGATTTAGATGAATAAGTCTTTAAATCATTTTAAAAATGGTTTTTTAGTTAGAGATTCCAACCAAAAGAGACACTTGAATACAAATAATTGTGGTAATCAAAACTTTGTAATATCATGAGAATAAAGGGATTCATGATATACTATGTCAAAGTACGTTATATACACCACATAAAAGTGATTTGGTGTATATCAACAAAGAAGTCTCAATGGAATGTAAATTGAGATGAAATCTCTCATAAAGGCCGTATCCTTAGGTTAAGGATAAATCAACGACATAATTATGTGTGAAAAATATAAATACACTAAATATGATTGAATATTCAGTGTAAAACAATCAAAGGATATTCACACATATTCTTGTAGAAACAATACCAACGAATTGGATGTTTAACTCAACAAATGGAGAATGAGTTAAAATTACTCTTATCAAATTCATATCAATGACTTGAGAATTACCAATGGAGTGATTATGTGCATCAAACTTATATCCACAGGAAGGTGAGTGGAAATTATGACATAATCAAATGAATAGTGATTCCACACATAATCTTGGGGTAATATAATCAATGAAATATGCGTAAAGCCAAATGAGTGGAAATTGAAATCTCAAATTCCCTTATTGATTAGGTAACTTAAGAAACAAACACCCATGAAAGAAAGATCATACCATGATGATGTAAATACCCATAAAATAAAGTATATTACACAATGAATACAATCATGGGTAGTACACATACACCACATGCAATAATTAAGTGGTGATCAATGGAATTCTCACGGAATTAAAAGTGAGACAAGAAACCCCTTACCACGTTAATCATCTGAGTCGCATGGCCAAAATTTAATAACCACCAAATTATTTACAGAATAACATGAATATAAAGTGAATCATGATAATATATATCAAATGTAAGTACACAATACACCACTTTGAATAATTTAGTAGCGAACAATGGAAATCTCACGGAATTGAAAGTGAGATAAGAGAATCCCTTACTTTGTACTTTTTCCTTGGTCGATGGTAGGTTTACCTCCTGTATAATGGTGAAATAATTGTTATTGAATAATAAAAGAATCATTTACTTTAATATGATATCATATATGATCTTTTAACATTGATTTGTTAATAATATCTTAGTATTAATGCCGTTTCGGGTGTTAACTTACTCATTTTCTTTTATATGTTTTGTTACATAAGTCATGTTTGTTGTATATTATTCATATCCAGAATGATATCAAGTCCTTAAAAATCATTTTTAAATCATTAAATGATAATTATACTTGAATGGATACGATGGAGAATGAATCTCATCGCGTTCGTGGAGACGGTAGTCCGTACGTACGCACGAACGCTACTTCCATTTAATTTTTTTATTTTAAAAGAATCGAATCCAAATGATACATAGGTATATTACTATTCCAGTATAATATAATATTTTATATATGTTACTTAAGTTCATTAACACCATCCTTTATACGTTCCATGTGTGGTATGAACGAGTCATATCATTTTAAGGGGGCGGTAGTCCGCACTTCCTCAAATGAAATTATCGTATGTATATACAACATGAAACAAATAATGGTATGAAATAAAATGGAATTACAGAAGCTTATATATAAAATATATATCATTAATATCATATTTAATTACAGTGCCATCATAATGGCCACCATGAGAGGCAGTAAGATGTTTTTGAACAATCATCGTTTCGTGAGGCGTTAGTTTGACATCCACAGAAACATTATGTTCATCATCCATTAGATGGAGTTGTGTGTATGTGTAGTTTGAATACTTCTTAGAAAAACATCCTAGTATATTGGGTATACTGGTGTTGTTACAAAATAAGGGAAATAAAAAGAGTTTGGTGGTTGAAGAAGCAAAATAAATGAAAATAATTTAAGAGAAATCGTTACCTTTAATTTAGGTAACTCACTTTGGTTGGAACCAAAGGACTTGTTGAAATGCTTTCTGCCTAAGGGGAAGCTTCAAGGAGGAGGAGAAGTATGTGGGGAGCTTAGTTGGGCAGAGTTTGGACGAGCCAAGTGGCTTGAGAAGTGTGAGGAAATGAGAAGGAGGAGTGCCCTTTTATAAGAGGGGTGAGGGGCACCTTTGGAAAAGCTAGAAATATTAATATATAATAAATTCATATTCGGTTTCCAAAGGCTCCAAAGTTGACTATTCAAAGGTTCAGGTGGGGATAGGTCGAAAACAACTCATCCAATAGAATTTAGACAGGTTTGGGTACTTATATTAACCTTATCTTCAAGTATTAACTCTAAGTTAATTAGTTTCACTTTTACAATGTCTCTTTGTATTTTTATATAATATGGTTAATAAACTTACTATATACATCCAAGAGACCCCCAAGTGGTCCATTAATGATTAACCTATCATAATATAAGTCTCTTGGCCGAACCTTAGATTTTTAGGAATTTAATATCAATTAATAATATAATATTTGTTTTAAGAACTCTTTTATGTCAATTTTGACACTATTCACTAGTTGATTTTTGTGAAACTCATAACAGATTGATTACATCGAACAAAGTCAAATAAATCAATCCTAATATATCATATTATCCTAGAATTTTTTTTTTAATTCATTAAAAGTTTCATATTATAATTATTTGGGTATTTATAATATCAATTATGTTAATTTTTTACTATTTTAGTAATTACTACATCATCATTGTGTCATAAATAAAATAAATTATTTAATGTCAAAAAATTATAAATAAAATATATTTATGTAGGAAATCGTTTTATATTTCTAATGAATATTTATAATCTAAAATCCAACATATATAACCCTATTTAACAATTGTTTTTCTAAAAGATATATGCTTGTGTCATTTTTGTATTCATTTTAACTTAATTAATATAAAGTGTCATTATCACTTACAAGTGGATCCATGGGGTCCCAAAATTGACCCAAAGATGCCCATGGTCGACCATGTATCAACCAATAGGGTTAAGACACATTTTAGGGTAATTTAGTATTATTATAATATTATTTTTTTTAACCCTTATTTACCGGATTTACCCTTAACCATGGTAAATAAAATATTTACCGCAGTAATTATTCAAAATGTATAAAAATAAAAGTCACCTATTTACACAATTTGGAAATCCTGATTCCAAATATGGAATCCATTTTTCTAAATTCAAAACACAGAAGTGGCAGAAATTAATTTAAAATTAATTCCCGCTGTCAAAACAGAAAGCGTGTTTTTAAGAGATAATAACTATCAAAAGATTGACACTTGTTTATGTTCGGTTTAATTGTAAAATTATGTCCAATGACCAACATTATATTAAATGGTAAAAATATATTCTAAATATACTTTAAAACCACTCAAATTAACAATTTATCACTATTAATTATTTTGATTAAAAAAGTAGTTTTTAATTAAAATTTAGTAATTTTCACTATTCATCAAAATATGAAAGTTATCCGAAAAGTACCAAAATTTCACCTTAGGATAAATTCGATATTCCAAATCCAAAAATGAAGTCCATTTTGAAATATAAAATATATATAATTTCAAAAATTAGGTATTACTATTCATAACGGCTAGTTTGATTGGTTGTGGTGTGTTAAAATCTCGAAGTTGCGTACAATGCACGTCCTTGCATTATTCGAAAGGAAACATACCGAGGAAGCTTGGGGTGTTACATTTATCATTGATTCATCATCCATTGAATTATTTCTCTTTAGAATCTATTTTCTAACCGACCATCAATCATATTTAGATTTTGTTTCTTTTTTCTTGTTATTATTCATTTCAACAAACATTTTTATTAGATCATGAATTATTTATTCTTCCAACAAATTTGAGTGGGAAAGTTCAGATTAAGGTTCAATTTTCTTTGTTGAACTCCAAATTTTGTATGTTTTTTTAATGTTAAATTTAAATTGATTATCATTCGGTTATATTTTTGAGTTATTGTTTCAATTATTTGCATGTAGTTGATTATTATTTATAAATGTTGTTATTAAAGATTGTTTATTTGGATTTTTTTATGAAATTATCAAATTTTATTGAAGATATTATGAAATTAACAATGATATATTGTGTCATTGTTCATAAATATAATGTACATAAAATGTAATGACTCCATATTTTTTACCCATTAAATTAATATAATCATCAATACCTTTTGTCACACACAACACTGGACTACTGTAAGAACTATATATAATGAAATAATACGTGTTAAATGATTAAAAATTATTGAATTATAATATAAATAAACCATGGTTATATAATATTAAAAATAAAAATTTACTAATGGGGTCATTACATGTGATTTACATTGGATTAGCATGATGAAAATCATGAAAAATAAATACCTTTATTAGATTAATTGTTATTTTATTCATAATAATTATAGATGTTTTATATATTATTATCAATAATTTTTATTGAATTTGTGCATGTATAAAAAATATATATATATATATATATATTTAAGTGTTTATATGGTTTAATATATTCAATGACTATATTGCTATATTGGGTATTGAATAAATCTCAATTGGATAAATTTATGAAGAATCACTAGTGAATATAAAAAAGGAGTAGATGATTTCTTGGATTTTTCTAAAAGAAAACATCAAAACATAGATTTGATTTTTATGCATGTGTGAAGTGAGTGAATATGAGAAAGTTAAACTCTAGAGAAGTCAAGTGTCATCTCATTTTCTATGGTTTTATCCTTAATTATACATGTTGGATCTGATATGGTGAAACAACAAAAAATTTAATATCTAATGTCGATGACAATATTTATAATGAGGTGGATCATATTGAGGATTTAATAAATGATTCAGTTGTTGAAACTATCATCAAAATAGAAACTATTGAAGGATTGTATGAAGATTTTGAGAAACCATTATTCCTAAGTTATAGTAAATATACAATGTTATCATCAGTTTTGAGATTAGTTAACTTGAAAGCAAGAAATGGGTAGAGTAGTAAATGTTTATATAACTTAAATGAGCTTTTATAAGAGTTATTTATTAAAGGGAATGGGCTTCTAGATTACAATTATGATACAAAGAAAATATTATTCCCAATGGATTGGGTTATAAAAGGATACATTCTTGCCCCAATGATGGTCTGTTGTATAGGAGAGAATATGAATATTTATCAAACTTTCCTACATGTGGGACATCTTGATATAAAATGGATGAAAAAATCATCTCAGATTCATTCTTTGATATAGGAATGTAACTTCGTGAAAAATAAATTTTGCATACTTTTTAATAATTTATTCCAACAATGACTTCATATAATTCTGATAATTTAACTTTTATTCCTTATTGGGTACTAGAATTGAAGATCTTACGAAAGCAATTTGGTACCTCCCAATAATTCATCATTTAAAGCATCTATTTTCAAATTTAATTGATGAAAAAAGTTTAAGATATAATTCCGATTAATGTATCTCTGATGGTAATTTATGTCACCCTAATGATTCACCACTGTGGAAGATATTTAATAAACAATTTCCTGATTTTGGAAGTGAAGTTAGAAATCTCATAATGGGATAGTTTAGTGATGAAATTAATCTATATCAGGGCCTTAGTAGCCAACATAGTTCATGGACTATTTTTTTAGTAACTCACAACTTTTACCCACATATATGTATGAATAAAAAATATGACATGATAATCTTGAAAAATTTTGGACTAAAACAGATAACAAATGATATTTATTTTTATCTTTCACCATTGGTTAATGAATTGTAACTTCTATAGGTGACAGGTGTTATAGTTTTCGATGCGTACAATAAATAGTATTTTGTTCTTCATGTTACGATAATGTTCACTGTAAATAACTTTCAAGCATATGGAAACTTATCTAGATACAATGTTAAGGGATAAAAATCATGTCTAATTTGTTAATAAGAGACTTCATATTATCAGTTTCATAATGGAAGAAATATATTGTACATATGACAATGATGATTTTTGTGAATTTATCATCCGTATCATAAATTGAAAAAATCATTTAATAGTTTTCAAGAATAAAATATTCCCACATGAATGTTTTTTGTTGAATAATATTACAACATGTGGGAAAATATAATGATTTGACATTTGAAAAAAAAAAGAAGTTTTAGTCTTAAAAAAATATCCAGAAGAAACATTGTATCTTTTTCGAGTTGGCTTATTTGATATTTTTAGGGATAAAACATAACATTGATGTTGTGCATGTTGAGAAAAACACATGTGACAGTTTGGTTGGAACATTGTTAGAGATAAAAGGAAATACAAAAGATGGATTGAATACTACATTGGACTTGATATCAACGAGGATATAGTTAGGGTTATCTCCCACTATGAATGGAAATATAAAATATTAATATCATCTTGTCACAATTTATGCAAGATTAGGAAGTTGATTTATTTTTGAAGTATTCATGGTATTAAATTACCTAGTCGTTATTCTTAAATTGTGAATAATTTGGTGTCATTGAAGGATTGTAAATTAATAGGTATTAAATCTCATGATTTCAAGCACTGATGTAACAACTTATACTAGTCTCACTACGTGGTATATTTCTGACAATTATCAGAAACACTATCACCAGGTTATGTGATTTTTTCAAATCCATTTGTAGAAAATTTGTGGATCAAAATTAGTTAAATGTGTTAGATAATGAAGTTTCTCTTTTTCTTTTTCAAAAATAAATGTATTTCCCACCTATATTTTTTGATATAATGCTTCATTTTGTGATTCATTTGGTGAATGAGATAATAATATGTGGGCATGTTTTTTTTACAATGGATGTATCCTTATTAAAGATAAATGAAAATTTTGAAGGGATATGTTAAAAATGATTATCATAAAGAGGCCTATATTGTTCAAAAAATATGTATTAGAAGAGGATATTGATTTATGTACTATGTATTTATATGAAGTGGAGAATATTGGTATCCGTATATCATAACATATTACAGTTTATAGTAAAGGTTGAGGGATTCAAGGATTAAAGGTAAATTTCATTCCGCATGATGATGTGATGCAGACATAATTATACATTTTGAACAAAACCAATGAGGTTAAGTCATATATATCATCACAAATTTATGAATTAATGTTATGATATCTGAAAATAAATGAAAATTTCCTAATGATTGGTCATAAAAAAGACATGTATTTAATGGTTTAAGGAGAATGTCATCATGGATATATCTTCACCAGAATCATTAAAAAATTTGGAAGGGGGACTGTCTCTTAATGTGATCACATGGTCTGATTTTGATGTTAATGGGTACACATTGTACACAAAATATGGATGAAAAAATTATTATTCAAAATAGTGGTGTAATGGTACTTGATAAAGCACTGCATTTTTTTAGTACCAAAGATAAAAACCCAATTTCGGCATCAACATCATATTTTGGAGTTCTTGAAGACATATGAAAAAATGATTATATTAAATTTCGAGTCACTGTGTGTAAGTGTAATTGGGTTTCAAGTAATGGTGGTGTAAAACTAGATGAATATGGGATTAAAATGGTTGATTTGAAAACACAATTAGTTGCAATGAGGAACCATTTATCATGACCACACATGAAAAGAAAATATTTTATATCATTGATCCATAGAATGATCTGTGGTCTTCCATTTGTCATGGTAAAATAATCCATTTGGATGATGAGTATTAGGATGATGCTATTGTTGTATATGATTCTTCTTAATATATTACACAATTTCTAGATAACAATGACTATAACATTGTCATAGTGCATGTAGTATAAAATTTTCTTGATGAAGGGATAAGGGAAAACACTAAATTAATCTCCTAATTAATCTGATAATTAATTAAACTATTTTTTATGAAATTAAAATGTGTAAAAATTTTAAAATTTAATAACTATTGGATATTTAATTATATATATATGATTTTTATATGATTTTTTGTGTAAAATTTTGATATTCTATGGTGATGGTTAAACATTTATCATTGAAATACCTAACATATATTATTATATTTTGGTTAAATTTAGGCATATGAGAACACTTTTTCAAACATTGATATTTAAATTTATAAATGTTTATAACATTTTATAAGTAATTATTATATGTAATAGTTTACCTTGTTTATTTTTCTGGTTAAGATTAATAACAACAATATTTTATAAAAAAATTCATATGTGTGCCACTTTTTTACTTAAATATTTTTGTTTTCCAGTTTTCTAATTATTTACTTGTATAATAATATGCAGGTATGCAAGGATTTCATTACATTTTCATGTTTCAATGATGGATACACATACAATGGAAGAGGAACATATACCAATTTATTTTAATTTTTTCATATTATTAAATATACAACAATATAAATATTTAAAAAAATGATTACTTTAAAAAAATTGCAGAACTACTAATGATACTTCTGCGGTGGAGTCTTCTATTTTTACTGTTAAGAAATTGAGTTCTCGAGTTGGTAAACGTGACATTACACATTAAAAAAATATAAATTTATCATGCAGAAAAGTCATTTCATGTTAGTTTTGATGAAAATAAAATTGAGACTAGCTCAAATGAAACATATTTTATCAACTATATCTCTAAGAAGTGTCATTGAAAGATTAGTATTTTATATCCTGATTGGATGTTCGTCAACAAGATGGTGAAAAATATTCTTCGGGAGGCCATAATGGTAAAATATTTCAATTGATTTATTTTATCTCATTTTTTGAATATGATATATTCTAAATGACTAATATTTATTTTATTCAATTATAGTTGACATTCAATTTTTAAGAAAAAAAACAAAATCATGAAATGATGTCTTTTTTTAACAGTTGTTCTTTGGAGATATTTCAAAAAAAGTTGAAAAAATATGTTTTTAGAAAGAGACAAAATGGAAACCCATGCCTCAAGTATAAGTTTTTAGATACAGAGACATGGAATAATTTTGTTTCCAAATGACATGATGAAGCCTTTTTTGTATAAAAATTATATTATATTATAAATTTTTTTATATATATAACTAATTAATTATAAGTTTACATTTTATATAACATTCCTCCAAGAAATACCATCAATACATCCAGTTGTAGAATGCATACCCACGTACTTTATCACATAAGAAGTATCATTTATTAGAGAAAAATGATTGAGGAAAAGTTTGAAGTTTTAAGAGAGTAGAATGATAGTGGTTGTGTTGAGTTCCAGTTCGATCCTCCATCTCCCCCTACCCTCCATGAAAAATGGAAAAGATAGAAAAGAGGCAAAAATGAAATGTATATTACATATAAATCAAAGGAATTAACTGTAAGAATTTTAAGAAAAAAATACATTTTTTATTTTTCACGAATATTTCTATTTTATAAATTAACCACACTAATATGCAATTTTCTTTTTTTTAATTTCATTATGAAATTAAGGAGAAATCTCCACATGTAACTTTTATCCTTGAGTTTAGTATAGACATCATAACCAATGCAATATGAAATCTAGGACACCCCATCTGTATAAGAGGATATGAGGTGGGTGTTGGTATTGATAATGTTTTTTGTCAGAAAAGTAAAAAATCAAGAGATCCATAAATAAAAGCCTTAAAAGTTGATCTGAAATATATGAAACTATCTATGGGAGATCAAACTCAATAATTTTGTATGTTTTGTAAGAACAGTTGATGAGACAGTCACATTTTGGGCTTCCTTCCCATCCTTTTATATTTGTTGTGCTACCTATACATCCTTCCTAACTCGACCATCCCTCGCAGCCAGCCTACTCAGATCATCCATCTCCTTACCCAGACCAAAAATTATACTATGAGTTGTATGCTGAATATCCTCATGTACATATTATAGTGTTCAGATTCATGGATTCTAGGAATATTCTGCCTGAGTGAAAGCACATTATATTGGTTTTTCCCTTTATTAGGGGATGTTCATAAAAAATTTACCTCCTTGTTAGATAGTAAATGTTTCTTCTTTTTTATATGTTCATTATATTTAATTATTATTTTATATAAATGTATTATTTGATGATATCTAGGAAAATACAATTCATTGAAAAAATTTAACAAAGATCTGTTGTCGATAAAAACCCCCATTGAAATTCAATATGTGAATGTAACCGTAATTATTTTTTATATTAGATATTATTCTAATTATATATATATATATATCAGTTTTTATTTTCATGTTATTATTTTATAACCCTATTTTCATTGCCTATGTGGTTATTATGTTCTATGATTCATGTATGAGATAATCCAAATTAGGGTAATTATTGAACTTTATATGGTAAATTATATTAATAATTTTATATTTTTTGTCATAGTATTCTATTTTTAAATCTTATATCATTCAATTTTATTATAGAAATTCAATGATGTTGAGTCTTATATAGAAGGTGAACATACCCTACTTCAATCTTTGTTTTAGAACTATTTTTTATGTATGATTACAATTTAATGTATGTATATTATAATTTTTATGATCAATAATACATTTTCCTAATTACAAGAGTTCAAAAACTAATTATTTTGTTAAAATAAATGTTTGAACATAACGATCTAAAAAAATTCTTCAACATTAACCAACAATGATCATGTTTTAAATTCCTTGTATGTTTTTTAATTTTAATTTATAATAAAAATACATAGATAATGTTTTGATTAACTTTTTAAAAGTATGTCTGTTATATAGATTTTTAGTCATTGATATATTTTGTTTTATTTTTGTAAATGGTTATTTCTATTACAGGGATTCTGATTTTTTTGTGGTGTAATATTCAAAATTTTCTAAATATAATTTTTTATCTTTCAGTGTTGGTTTTCATAAAAACCAAACACCAAACATTTAAAAAATCTAGATTTTCATTGCTCATTTTCATGTGAGTTGACACCGAATATAATATGATTGTGTTTTTTAGCATCTATTTCATAAAAACTAACTCCAAAAACCACATTTTGGTTTTCCTTTTCTCTAGTTCATATTTTTTTCCTTAGTTTTCCCAAAACCAACATCAAAACCCCTATTTTTAACATCATCATTGTAGAAGTTGGTTAAAAATTGATGTTAAAATTGAAAAAATTGAAACGTTAAATCATGTTATTGAACTAGTGAGGCTCACTTCCATGATTATCGTTTGGTAAAAAGTACCTTATTGAACCAGGTTCTTCCCCCATTCAAGCCACATATTACTGAACCATGTTACTCCCATACCAGCCATGTATTACTGAATAGAGTTCACTTCACATTCCAGTCCTATATATCTCATGAGATATAAATATTTTATTATTGTATTGGAGGGAGATATAGTTCCCACACATTAGATAATGAAAACTATACATATTTATTCCACAATATTATAAATAATTTTTTATATCGTATCCTACAAAAAAGTGGGTTTCATAAACATTTCATCATAATGTAGCTAATGTAAATGAAAAAAAAATCATAAGGGTCAAATCATCATAAATATAAACCATTTAGAGAAAGAATGAAAATGGTTTAATTGAATCATATCCCCATTAAAACATAAGTAATGTCAAGTAATTTTATCTTAAACGGAAAATATTTTGTATAGATCACCTATGAAAATATACTTTCTTATTCGAAAGCATTTTCTTTTCATAAAATGTCGTAAAATTGTAAAGGAAAACATTTTCTTTCAAAATAACCATGTGATATTGTAAAGTAAGCTTTAAATCCTTAGGTAATCATGAAAATATAAAAATTTGTTCATTCAATATATCATAAAAACCATTCCTCTCATACTTTGGCCAGATGTGTCAAAAAAGTGCCTCATTAGGAAAATGACAAAAAGATTCATTTCAAACCATTTAGTAAAATTTAACACATTTATAAAAATGTATTGAAATTTTTTATAAAAATAAAAAAATTTGAAATTTTCTTAAGAAACATCGAAATGGAATATAAATATTCCCCTACAGATACTTACATATAAACAATCCAGAAAAATAATGAGATTGTGATGTTAACCCTTACCTTAGGTATGATTTCTTTCATATATATCTGAAACTCTTGTAAAATGGTTTAAATAATGTTATTAAATAATTCCAAAGCCATATTCTTATTTCTCATAAATTATAATACTTTCATCCATTTTTCAATAATATTTCATTATTACTCTTCTTTCGGCTCTTAACTGCTACATTTTCTTTTACACGTTTCGTTGTATAAGTCCCAATTCATATAAATATGATATATTTACATAATATGAAGAATGATATTAAGTTATTATATATAATATTTATTCATTATATACATTTATATAATAATTATTTAATGGTGAATATGAAAAATGAATCTCATTTCTTCCTAGAGACTGTAGGTCATATGTACACATGAGTGATTATATCAATCTATTAATAGTAAAAGGGTATGGAAATATATGGTTTGTATTTTTTCCAAGAATCAATATCATGGTATAATTATTATATATTTATCTATTATTTACATTATTACACCCATCCAAAAAAATTTGGTGATGAAAACAGATTACACCACGACATAGAGACATTAAGCCATATGTGAGCACACGTGGTGATTTTTTTCTCACAGGATGGATAAAAGGTGGAATGTGTTTGTTCTATAATCATAATAAAATCTCAAAAAAATATAATGGATTTATTTCTTTAAAATATAATAAAAACAATAAGAGTATTTATAATAATAGATAATCTTGGAGGAGTCAGTAAAGACAATTACCTCTTCCTTGGTGAACTTCCCATAGATATCATCTTAGGGATGCTAAGGTTGGAATTTCAAGAATTCCAAAACCTAAATAATGTGGATATAAAATTTTAGAAGAAAAACTATTAAGTAATGGTCGAGATATAATGCTCAATGTGATTTCAATAAGTGATAGAAAAGGTTTCATTTTTATAATTGAGGTGAGCGGAGCTTTTAGAATTTTCTCAAAATATTAATTTATAACATATTAAATATTAATCCAAATACCGGACATCTATTCAACTTTAATATGTAATAAGGTTTTTATATCATAAACCAGTATATTTTTAACTAGTTTTCATATGATTTTATACATTATAATTTTTATTAACCCTTAGTTAACCTAATTTAATTTTAAATAAGGTAACAACTTATCCAATATTAAAAGGTTGTAAATTTTACATGTGTGGTGTCAATTAAATAAAAAATGAACAATTTTTAACATTTAAAACCACATTTTATTTTTTTAATGATGTCTTAGAATTCTTAAATAATATAAGAATGTATTTTTTTGATAAAATATCATCATTGTCAATTTTGACACTATTGATTACTTTTCCTTTTAAAAATATCAAGATAACAAGTTAACTTAGAAAAAAATATTTTATTACATCTATAAGAGGTCAAGTTAATCTATAAAATTAATTTATAACATTAATTATCATAAATTATATTTATTTTAATATTTTTATAAATATTTCTTTGATATTTACATTAATAAGATAATTACTACATCAGTGTTATGTAATTATTTAATATACTTGTTTTTTCACTAAAAAATAAAAAAAGTACCATGAAAAATATAAATCTTATATTTTTTATAATAATATTTAGTCAAATATATATTTTATGTAACCCTATATAGAAATTGATATAATATTTACAATATGAATGTGACAACATCAAATTTTTAATAAATAAAATATTATAAATACCATAATTTCATCTAAGCAGCCTAAAAAATAAAAACTAAAATTATATAAATAAAATATGTTTATTAAGATAAAAATTCATAGTTATATTGGTTCATAACATAACTTTTTTCTCATTTGTACACATAAGGGATATTAAAGACAAAGAAAGTGTCATCTTTTGGATTTCTTGGATTTAAATATTACATAAGTTATTTCCCAAGAAATGTGTCCATTAAGGAACTTAATTTCGATCCTAATGTGTTAGGGGTCTAATTTTATTCCTATAAAAAATTTGGATGTGTTATAATCATTTTATAATCTTTATAGTTTTATTTTTTATCCTAAATTAACCAATTCACCCATTACCACGATATCAAAATTTACCAAGGTTACTATTCATATTGAAAAAAATTATAAGAAAAGTATTTAATAATGTTGGGGCTTCTGAATCCAAATTTTTCATCCATTTTTTAAAATTAAATAAACATAAGTTTCATAATTTAATTTAATATTAAATTAGTAAAATGTTATGAAAATAGGTTTTCAGGAAAATTCCATTTTAAAAAATAAATTGATTTTATATTAAATTCATGTATAAAATCCATTTCAAAAACCATAATTTGGTTATTTTATTTAAAAATTAACTAATTAAAATTTAAAACTAATTCATAACATAACTTTACATTGTAAATACTTTTTAATGAGAATATAGTTTTCAATAAAAATTAGTATTTTCATTATTCTTTACAAGAACTGTTTCCATAAGAAAAACAATTAAGATAATTTAGACATGCTAAATTCAAAAAAAAATCTATTCAATTTTTATAATCCATTTTTTAGAACATTTAAAAATCAATTAACTAAAAACAAGAAAAACTCATTTTTTAAGAAAACCTATTTCTGAAGAATAAAGTGATTTTACTAAAAATCGTGTGAATATTTTTCAAGAACATAATAGTAAAATCAAATTTATTTGAGACTTTAATTTTATTAAATAAATCTGTTATTTAAATTTATTCACGCCAATTTAATGATTAGGTTTTAATGAACATTTTATACTGTCACGCAGTTCATTTAAACTCTCTAATGAATGCAACACAAGCTATTGAAGGATTATAATTATTTTAAGAGAAATATTTCACAAAAATACTGATGTGTTATATGTATCCGTACATTTCTTCTTTCCAAATGTTGGTGGATTTTAACACTTTAAATAGTGATGTATACTCCTTGATTGAAAAAGGATGATGTGATGTTGGTTCCTCCTTCTATAGATTCATCCTTGGAGATTTTTACCTATTTATGGTCTTCCCTATATAGTTAAGTCATGTTTGTGGAACTCATTCATAGTTCCATATCTTTGTGGACATTGGTCAATTACACTAATTTTTAATGTACATTCTAATTCCATCTTGACAGGGCAGCAACCTTCGGTCAGGATAGTAGTCATATTGGGAATCATTGGGTATGTCTTGAAGTTGGGAGAATTAGTAACATGTATTATTCCTCTATGCAGGGCATCCCATGTGATGCATCTTAAGGAATATAACCCATGTAATCTTATGTTGATCATGAGGAAATGATACCAGGGGCATAATTATTCCATGTTTTTTCACCTCAGGAATCCCACACTTGTTTATGGGGTATGTGTTGGAGAGTATGCCACTAGTTCTATATATTGTTGAGATAGATTATGGCATATGGTTTAGATGGATTAGAGCAAAAATTTAACATTTTATGGATACAGACACATGGTTCATGACTTTTGGGGTAGGATGGATGGATTGAAATGCCCCATGGAGTTTGATCCTAAAGGTGCGTCCCTAGGAGGAAAGATTCCACACCTGGTTGATGGGTGACAATTCCCCTTAAGGTGATATTTGGATAATTATATCAGAACACCCATTGAGATAGATTCTGTAGGTTTTTCCCTAGGATGGATTATGTCAAACCTATGTGGTTTAGTGAGAAATCCACTTGAGGTGAACTCTGTTTGGATACATTAAAACACCCCTTATGAGAGAGATATAAGAGGTGTGTTCCTATGAATGGTGATGTCACACCTATGTGGTTTGGTAAGAACTCCCCTTGAGGTGAACCTTGTATTTTTAGGATCAGAAAACCTCTTGATATCGATCCAAGAGGTACGTCCCTAGGATGGAGCACCTCAAATTACTGTTGTTCATAATGCCCCTTGATGTCATCCAAAAGAGTTGATCTGAATGACCCATGGGGAAAATCAAGGAGGTGTGTCCCTAGGAGTAATCACCTATGTTGATTCAATATTACTCCCCTTGAGACAATATTGGGATGGATGGATCAAAACTCCCATTGAGACTGATCCAAGAGGTGTGTCTATAGGAGAGATGGCGTCACAACTAGGTGGTTTCATGAGAAATCCCTTTAAGGTGAACCCTCGATTCTTGAATCAAAACTCCCCTCGATACATATTATATAGGTATGTCCCAAGGTAGGACCACTAAATTTTACCTTTGGTCGGGACTCCCCTTGAAGAAAACCTGAAGATATGATTAGAAAATTTCTTGAGGCTGATTATATAGGTAAGTCCCTATTAAGGAGTATCAATGTTGATGGGTGAGAATGCCCCTTGTGGAGAACCCAATACAGATGGATCAGAACACCCCTTGAAATGGATCTAGGAGGTGTGTTCCTATGAGGGATGATGTCACACCTATGAGGTTTCATGAGAACAAACCTTGAGGTGAACCTTGTATTGTTGGATACGAACACCCCCTACGACAGATCTGAAAGTTATGTCCCTTTAAGGGAGCACCAATGTTTTCCTTTGTTCAAGACACCCATTGAGGAAAACCCAAAGATTTTATTAGAATTATCCATGATGTGGATCAAGGAGGTATGTCCCTATGAGGTAGAATCTAAGTTCATGGGTGAGAACTATATTTAGGAGAACCCTGGATAGATGGATTAGAACGCCCCTGGGGATGGATACGGGAGGTGTTTCTTTAGGAGGTATGAGGAAACACACATGTAATTTTTTGAGAACACCCCTTGAGGTGAGCCCTAGATTTTTTTTATTAGAATTTCACTTATTAATGATCCAAGAGGTACATCCCAATGAGGGAGCACCTAAGTTTACCTTTAATTGAGACAACCCTTGAGACGAAGCTAAATAGTTGATTAGAATGCCCCTTCATGCTGATTAGGGAGGTGCATCCCTAGGTGGGAGCACCTCATTTTATCATCGATCGGGACTCCCCTTGATTTTAACTCAAAGAGTTGATTATAATGCCCCTTGAGATGGATTGGGGAGGTACATCCCAAGAATAAAGCACCTAAGTTTACTGTTGGTCAGGATTGAACCATAGGGAGGCCTCATATATACCCTGTTTATAAAATAGGGATCAAAAACCATATATTTCAATGCCTTAGTTTAAGGTAATGTGACAAGAATGATCCATGTAGTTTAACATTATTCATTGAGTATTCTCATTTCTTGAAAGGTAAATCGAAGAGGGATGGTGTGGGGGTTACATATCTGTCATTCTCGTGATAATTTCTCTTGGTTAGATAGTGTGGGTCAAATTCCTTGAGTATCCCATAAGATCTCATTCCATGTGAGTGGACGAGGTGTGGGGGTCATCCCATTCCACTCATACATTGAGAATACTATGCTTGTTGCATGAGGTAGGGTATATTTTTATGACATGTGTCTCGGACATTTTCATGCAGTTTAATGGTGTATGACTATGTAGGGAATCTTAGTGGTTTTACATCTTGCAACTCAGATGTGGGTGGACTCACTCCTCACCCATAGGGTTTACAAGAACATTTCTCATATTCATTTGGGCAGGTCATAGATTTGGAACCACTAGGGTATAAAAAAAGTAGGATTGCTTAGTCACAAGGTCCTTTTTAGGGTCCCTATGAAAAGAAGAAAAATTGATTAGAGTACCAATGCATAGAAGAAATAGGTACGTGGGAGTCTTAATACATACATGGGATAATGTTGGTGGGCACATGAATGGTTAGAACTAGTCACATGGGGTCTTAAATTGTAGTTGGACTAGTCTTGAATTTTTTTCAGGGTCCTAAGCACTCAACCTTCATGAAGTAGGGTCAACATAAGGGGGGAACCATGGAGAATTCCAAGATAGGGGTTTCATGAAGCTTAGTTCCTCATGGAGAGGTGATTTGAAAATGTCATGTGATTTACAAGGTTCAAGGGGTTCAAGAAGAATTATACATTATGAAATAGAGTTCCCCAGCCTTGTATTGAATTCTTGATTCATTATAGTAGTTATTCACGAAGGATGAATGATTTGTGAAGCCTCAAGTTCCCTATAACTAATTCTTCTTTCACGAAGAGATTAGGATTTCGCTGAAGGAATCCCCACCATATTTGGAGGCCTTAAGAATGCATGGGATTTGGATCTAGGAATCAGGGATACCCTGGATGATCCATTTTATTTTTAGTTCATGAAGCTCAGGAGGTTCGAAAATTCAGAGTAATTCGGAAGTTGAAGGGTCGGATAACCATCACTAAAATAAAAAAGGGGTTTTTTATATAAAATTATTTTTTCATATATTGGAAATGATCATGAATAAACGGGAATATTTTTAAACTGTTATGGCTACAGAAGTCGAAATTCCTTACTCATGAAGGAAATATCAATGCTTCGTAGGTTTTTGATGCACTTTGTGACTTCAAAGGTCGTAATGTGGAGGTTTACCATGAAACCTCCACACTACCATGAAGGAAATGCTCATCCAGAGTGATTCGTGAGCTCTAATCATTTTTAAGAAGTGATTCATGAAGAAGATACTTAAGAGAGATTATAGGCCTTTTGGATTGGATTCACTCAGATTTAGTCATTCCTTCCTCGATCATTCCCATGGTACACATATTTTGATACCAAAAACTGAGATGAGTCTTGTGATGCTTGCTGGGATAGTTCCTTTTTTGGTCTTTTTTGTTTTTTGGTACATTTACTATATTTTCTATTTGTATTCCTATTTTACAGCTTTCTAGGGACTTGATATGACACATAATAATATATGATATTAATTTTGTAATTGTTTATATATTCATTTCTTAGATATTTATATATTTTTTGATTGATTTGTTTCTTCATCTATTGAACAATATGTATACTACCACTATGATACACTCTAACATGAGGTTATAGTCTCCCCATGAACACCCATATTCCATACCTTCTTATTGATAGCATCATCCATTTAGGGAGATGAGCTTGAGGCCAGGTGACCCACCGGCTCAGGGCACTATTTAGTGGGATCCAGGTCAGGACATTACAAACTGGTAGAAGAGGTTTTTTCATTCCTACTATACCATTTTAAAACAATAGATAGGGTATTAAGAAGGTATTGTAATTTGGCAATGTGTTAATCCTAAGAGTAGCTAACCATTTTACAGTGAAAATACATATTTACTTGGATAAAATTTATATTATCTAGATTATTCCTATTACAATTGATTTGATTTCACCATTGGGTGATACATTTGAATTGTGAAATTATTAATTGTATGATTGAGGAAATTTTTTATCGTTGACTAATGATATGAGAGTATGCATCTCATAAATCAGTTTTGGAAGGTTACATGATTCACATTCTATGAATCATTCCATTCCATATAAGATGCATTTCTTGACCATATAACTTTTTGATATGTTCCTTGTGAGATATATATGCTATTGTGATCAATGATTTGTGTATATAAATAAGAAAAATTGTTTGTACGTAGAGTGCCCGCCATAAACTAAGCATTTTTTATCTGATTAGGCGACAACAGACACCCTAAGTAGCCAATTGTGGAACCTGAAGTCATAGAATAATGTTTTCATGGACAAGAATGTGTGTTGGTATTATTTAATTGGATGATATATTTTGGTTCACATTGAGTATGGGACCTAAAGGATCAAAAATGATGCTTCATTTAGTTGAACCATTTATGGAGAAATGTGAAACTAATATGAATCCAAATGGAAATTGAACATGTGAACAAAGAACCTGACCGTGACCCGACTTTTGAGTGGGCTTTAGGTAGTGTATCTAGTGATGGTTATGATAGTTTCTTTTTACCCAGTCCTAGATTTTGGGTAAGGAATATGTGTTTTTCCTTTTTATAAGAAGATTTTGACCTAACCAAAACTTTTATCTGTGAACTTATTTTCATTAATATTTTTAGAGGAATTTGGTTGGAATTATAGAGTCATTCCACCATGAAGACCTCCAGTAATAGGCCAGGAGGGTAGTGACAACCATACTCCGAAGGTGTTGGTCCATGGGCTACTAGTCAATCCTTATGTAGTACTAGTTGATGCACCGTCAGTTATAACAAAAAAATGTTCTAAACCATAGTTCCACATGACTTTTTTATTCTATATGAAGACTCTTCGTAGAGAACCAAAGCCTTTTGTGTATTTGGATTATCTGACCTATGTGATTTAATAGTAGAATCTTCCCTTGTTTTGGAGGATGGTAATTCGTTGGCTACTAAGATGTGTCTTAAGACTACTTTTTTGATCATTTATCATCTCAAAGTAATTTCATAAGAGGATATTGAATATCCTGACTTTTATTTTATGGGTAGAAGAAAAGTGCTACTTGGATGTTTTGAACTCAGCTGATTGGCTATGAGATATGGTGTTGGGTGATTTCCAAACCATGTTTTAGGACAGCTTTTCCCCTAATTCTCTAAGACCAGTGTGGAACGGTGAGTTTATGCATCTAGAGAAGGTTTCAATGGATATTATTGAATATTAGAAATTATTTATATAGTTACAACATTTTTCAAAAGTATATCTTGCTGATGACGCATTGAGGGAAAGTCACATTGAGGAAGGTCTCAAACATGTAGTTTGATCTTAGGTAAATGTCTTCAGGTTGATGACTATTACTGAAATAGTGAATCATGATCTAATTAAGGAGCTTAACCAGAGGGAAAATTGGGGCACAAAGTAGAGTAGTGTAGTCTCTCTACTTAGTGGTTCAGCTTCTAGTGGAAGGAAGTGTTGTTTTGAGGCTTCCTTAGAGATGAGTATGAGCCTTGATGTTAGTGATGGCAGTGAAATTTTCTATCATCAATGAGGAATATGGGGAAAGATGAGTAATCTATGTGATTGGGACCTAGTTGAGTTCTAATCTTATAACATGTTGGGAAAAAACATAATTTAAAAAAAAACCTTCTCTCTAGTAGTTAGTGTAAGGGGGTCAGCTCCAACTCCAAGTTTATTAGAGGGAATCATAACTCTGTGGTTGGGGGAGAGCTAGATTATTGTCAATCTTCCCATCCAAGGTAGTTATCATGATTGATGTATCCATACACCATTTTAACAAAGACTATGGAGTGATCCTACTCTGGATAGTGATGTTATTTAACAGGGCCATGATTTAAGCCAAAAATATTCTCCATAACCCACACACGAGGATCAGAGCAATGTGTTATCTACAGTATGATCTTAGTAGCCTCTACACTTTCTTCTTCTCTTAGTAATACAGGTTATTATAATAGTTTCATATTAGCACATATTGTAGAAATATGGGCTCATTATATTGTTTTTGATGGAGTTATGACATTGGATACTTCATTAGAGATCATAACACATGGTCTACATGAGTTTAGGGAGTTACCCATTGAGATAGGTGGGTGTCACACCGATTGGATTTTTTTTACTTAAGATTTTAGGGTTTGACTTCATACTCATGATAAACATTATAGTTGATTATCGGGCCTATATTGATCTAGACTATAGAGTCATGGGTTGGGCGGGATGACATCCATGATTTCTAGTTTATATCTGGATGATCAGGGTGCATGTCAAGAAGATGTTCCTACAATGGTTAATTGTTTCATGGAATTTTTCCATGGAATTTTTTTTAGTTTAACTCTTAATAGAGAGTTATAGTTCTCTATTAAGATAATTCCAAGAGCATCACTAGTATCCTTTCATCCTTGTAGGATGTCTAGTAAAGAGTTGAAGTAGCTCAAGAGGCATCTAGAGGATTTGGTGAAAAAATGATTTATACAACATAATACATCTATGTGGGGTTCTTCTGTATTTTTTTGTGAAAAATATGGATAGTACCCTCAGTCTATGTGTGGATTACCAAAAGTGGAACTAGTTGACGGTTAAGAATCAATATCCTTTTTCATGGATAAATGACCCTTTTATTAGATCTAAGGACATCGGGAGTTCTTCAAAGTTGATTTGAGATCTGGATATCATTATCTGCATGTTTGACCAGTATAAATATCTTGTATATATTTTCATAGAGTGTATGCACTATACAAGTATTTGGTTATTTTGTTCTGTCTCAAATATGTGCCAACGATTTTCATGATGTTGATGAACTAAGTTATCCATCTTTATCTACATTCAGTTGTGGTGTTTTTTTGGATGATATCTTAGTGTATTATCATAATATAAATGAGCATTCCAAATATCTTGATATCATTTTTGGTACATTGAGAGAGTATTAATTATATATTAAGCTCTCAAAGTTCCAATTCTAGATGTATAAGAATCAATTCCTTCGTCATATCATCAGAGAGACAGGAGTATTAGTAAACCAAGAGAAGTTGAGAGATGTTGTTTACTGGGAACATCCCAATAACATATTAAACATATGGCGTTTCTTAGGGAATGTTGTAAATTATAGGAATTTTAAATAGGACTTCTCACACTTAGAAGCACCACTGATTGTCTTGACTAAGATGGGTCTGAATTCTTTATGGATAGATACATGGGACGCATTCTTTCAGAAGCTAAAAGTGTTACTGTCTTCATCATTAATCCTAAAACTACTGGAGTCAGTCATGATATAGAATGTGTATTGTGACACATTATGTTTTAGGATAGTAGTAGTTCTAATGCAGGGGATAGAGTCATAGATTATAGGTCTCATCAGCTGAGGCCGTATGAGAGTAATTACTAAGCGTATGATCTTGGGTTAGATGCATCTGTTCATACTTCATGTTGTTGAATGAATTACATAATTAGAGAGGGTTTTGTGGTGTACATGAATCTGAAGAGCCTCAAGTACATATTCATATAGCATGATATCAATTTGAGGTAGAAAAGGTGGGATAAGTACCTATAATCTTTTTACTTTGAGCTTTACTATATTCCTGGAAAGGTAAATTCATTGGTTGATACACTAAGATGGAGGACATAGATGCAGATAGTTCTGGATGCAAGTAGTTAGTCAAAGCTTATGCACTTGTTCTATGCGATGCACATTGAGGTGAAAGAGAGACAAGTGTAGAATTTTCTTTCATCTTTAGTTTTGACCTCTACCACTATTTATTGAGTGAGGATGTGTAATATATTAAAATTGAGGGCCTGTTCATATGGGAGAGTGTGGAACATAACGACCTCACTCCTGGTAGGTCTATGGGCTAGGATTTGATCCTTCATATGCATGGTCATGTTTGGGTTTCTGTGGACATAAATTAGGAGTAGATTTTGGAGTTTCATGCCTCAATTTGGGCAGTGCATCCTGACATTACCAGGATGTATAGAGATTTACGTCACCAATATTAGTGGTTGGGGATGAAAGGCGAGGTAACTCATTTTATCAAGAGGTGTTCCACCTATCGGTAGGTTAAGGTAGAACGTCAACATCCAGTTAGACTCTTATAGTGGTTACCCATTCCTAATTGGAAATGGGAATATGTCACGATGGATTTCATGATCGGTTTTCTAGGGTCACATGGATGTAGTGATGTTATATGGGTTTTTGGTTGAAAGGATCCTGAATTTTTCTCATTTACTACTGATCAGGGGGACCTTCTCATTGGTTTAGCTTTATAGGTGGTACATACATTAGATAGTATGACATCACAGGGTTTCTTAGAACATTTAATCAGATAGGTATACCCAATTTACCTCTCATTTTTTTATAATTTATAGATGGTGTTGGGTGTATAGGTGATTTTGAGTGCATCTTACCAGCCCATGACTGATGGCCAACTAGAGCTCAGGATTCAAGTTGTCAAGTAAATGTTGTGAGGATGTGTTCTTGATTTTGGGGGCTCTTGGGAGAGACATATTATCCTTGTTTAGTTTCATAAAACTATAGTTATCAGGAGACTATACATATATAACCTTATGATTCCTTGTATATTAGGCCATGTTGATTTCTATTTCACTAGTTAGAGGTAAGTGAGGTAGATTTTCTGAGACAAACTCTTATATAGGAGACATTGGAGTAGGTCCAGTTAACCAAAAAGCATATGGATACTACATAGTCTCGATGGAAATATTACGTTGATGGCCATAGAAGAACTCTAGAGGTTGAGTTTGGGGATTAAATATTTTGTGTTTCTAACCAAGGCTAAGACAAAAATGGATTTGGAAATAGGGTAATCCTTCACTATGATATTTTTAGTTATTCAAGATTCTATAGAGAGTTGGGATGATATCCTCTCGGTGTTGTTACCTCAGTGTTACTGGTCCATACAAAACATATTCCACATATCTCAACTACACAGTTATCATTTAGATAAATCTCATGCTTTTCAGCATTAGGATATTGAGTTATAGGTAGATACGTCCTTTGAAGAACATCATATGCGTGTTATTGATAGGGGAGAAAAGTTTATCTAAGTTTGGTTGGTTCCTCCAGTATGGGTACTATTGAAGCACTAAGATTTACAGGATGAAACTTGGGAGGTAGAAACAAATTTACATGATCAATGGCCTGATTTTTTCTAGTAGATACATGACCAACCTTGAGAGGGAAATTTAGGGATTGAATTCTATATAGGGTAACATTGTAAGATCATTGGTTTTCATACGAGGCATATATCTTATTTTTGTTTAAATTATTCTTTGTGACCAAATTTGAGTGACGAATGTGATCATGGGTGTATTAGGGGTTTATAGGTCTTGTTTGTAGCCTAGAACTTGGTTTTTTTAAAAATTATAGGATGTATAGTTTGAAGAAACCGTGAAGGAAAAGATTCATAGATACATAAAACCATTCATGGTGGTCATGGCCTTTTTCAGAAGGTGCACCATTTAAAGAAACCCTGAAGATGGTGTCACACACCTATGTGAGGGGTTATGTAGTTTTTTATAGTGTTTAGATAATGTTTTTTGTATGATTTTACAAACCGTTCAAATTAAATTGTTTGAGGAACCCTTACCATAATGAGGGTATAATGGTTAGCGAACAGTTTTTATAACCATGTGATAAAACCATCCAGCCTAGAAATTTTGAGGGGAATTTACTCTTTTCCCCTTAAATTCTATAAAAACCTTAACCTTTTATTTCTTCTTCTACAATATACATCCTTTTACACTTTGGATATCCATTGAGGGAAACCAATATATTTTGATCCCAAATCTCCATCTAAACTCATATTTGAACATCTTTAGGTTTTAGATTCATGTCGATAAGTTCTTTAATCATTTAATACTGTTCTTCATTTGAATTCATATTGATGGATTTATTTAGGTGCAAGATAATATTCCCTACTTCTAGGTTTGTCATATTTTCCTCATTTTTGTTTTGATCCAGGTCAAATCAGAAGCTGCCATTGGATGAGTTCTCTAATACATACCTATGATAGGTGGTATATACTTTTCTTATAGGGTTTTGTGTTTTATGGGAATTGTTGCATTTTTTCCACACACCATACTTTTTAGTGGTTCCCCTAAAATGTATTTAATATTGAAATGATTTTATTGGAACTAGTTAAGGATTCCCACTGGTTTCATTTACTTTTATGAAGGGTTTTCGCTAACCCTATCCACCTATGGGGTGTGAATTTTAATTTTTTCTTCTTCTTTTTTTATACCACCCTTGGGGTGCATGTGATCTTGCCTAACTGTATGATTCCCTTTATAAAATGAATTGGGATATTTAAGAGATGTTTTTCCTCCTTTTCCATTTGATAACATAATGTAAATTGTTTTAGTTTTTTTAGTGGTTATGGTTATATGAGTTGGATAAACTGATGGAATGTAATTATTTAAAAAAATTATTAAATTTTATGATGATTTGAAATGGAAGTGGATCAATTTTTTGGTATACCTTGTATATTAATTCCATTATATTTTTGTAAAATTTCTCCCATGAGACATGAATGCGGTAGAGGACTCCTGGGACCCATTTCCTCCTTGGTTATTGAATTCTTAGGAAGCCTTAGGCCTTTCTTCTCCTAGAATTTGGATTTCCTAAAGTCACATTGGACATGTTTTGTTGACATGATCATTAGACTCCACCCATTCCATTACTGAGTTTTTATTAAGATTCTCCTAGGACTTGATGAGGATACCTTCAACTTCTATACATTGGATCTACCCATTTGTGGTTTTAAAATTTTGAGTACACAGTGCATCTATTATGGATGACTTATTTATATATCACAGCCAAAGAGAATATTTTACTTATTAAACTGCATGGTTGAGATTAATATTTTAGTCATGGTGGAAATTTTAACTCCAGTGGTTAGACTGAACATTAGCACATTCAAATTTCTATTTTACCACTTCTCTAATTATGGGTGAATGACTATATTTTGTAGGAATCCTTTTTTTACTAGATAGTTTCAGTTTACTTGTAACGCATGTTCTTTGTTCACATTGATTTCATTTGTTTGAACCTATGATATACTTTTCACACTATTTTAGCTTGTATTGCATAGCCTGGATTTGTTATAGACACCATTGGTGGTGGCCTACTATTTGTTATCTCATAACCTATTCGGGCCATTATTGGGTACCTAGACAGACTTCATGGATTAATGTAGGGATCAGGAAAATCATCCATACTACAATGCTTTATTATTTCTATTCTTATAAGAATAGGAGCACAGGACCGACATGATGCTTGTGATGCTAGCTGGGGTAGTTCATTTTTGGTCTTTTCATTATTTATGTACATGTACTGTATTGGTTGTCTATATACCTATTTTCTATCTTTGTAGGGACATGACAAGAGACACCATTGTATATGAGATTAATTTTTTAGTTTTTTTATATATTCATTTCTTGATTATGAATATACAATATGATTGATTTACTAATACCTTATTGAATGGTATGTTTAAAACTACTATTCTATAATCTACTGTGTGGGAATAGTCTCTCCATTGACACACCCTAGGCCCACACTGTAGGTCAGAAGCTTATTCCTTTTGGGAAGATGTTCTTGAGACCATGTGACCCACCTAATTAGGCCAACATATAGTGGTATCCAAGATGGGCCATTACAGGTTCACTTTCTTCGGTGTTATGTTTCACTCAATATTAGATGCATATGCCTAGGGACAAGATGTGTGTGATTATCTATTATTAGGTTTGATAATTCTAAATTTTCTGACCTATAGTTATCTTTATCATGATTTTACATATTATTTTCATTTCTACTCTTTGGATTTGAATATTTTCTTAAAAATATTTTATATTAATTGATATATTTGATATTCTTTTAAACTATTTTACTTAGATTATTTAGAACTAAAAAAAGGAATGTATTTCTAGGATTTTGATATAAAAATTGTTTAAATAATTATCATTCCATGTTCTCTTTGAAGTTTATAATGTTTTAATTTTATATATTGGTGTATTATGGAACACCTGGGTGGGGTCCTACTAAGCATGTTTATCTCACACACTACCCACCCATTTGATAGTTTGTATACCTGATTATTTTATTTAATAAATGGAAAGGTATGGTGGTGCAATGAGGTGACACGTTTTCAATTAACTATGTTTGGGTAGCTAGTGGGGAGATGGTGGAGTTTTCCCAAGATATCACATTGAGTTGTCAGTATCTATTATAGTTTATGTTTCTATCGGTCTTGTACTTTGGGTTGTTCTAATTACTTGACTTGTATCATTTCCATTATCTTTTTTTAGTTATGGCAAATATTTTTCTATTATATGTTCCTATATTTCTCTTCATTCTGTATATATGTGTCATGTTTTCTTCTTTATGTTGGACAAAATCATTCTCTCTACTTTTTGTTTGATGCCTGAGTGCTAATCACCAGCCCGTGGGAATCTAGAATACCATTCGAGTTTGTGGTGGATTAGGTCAGGTACTAGGTTTAAGGGAAACCCAGGTCAGTTCATTATAAGTGAAGTGATAAGGAATACGGGAATAATAGTTTTCAAGGACATGCCAAATTGAGTAAATTAACATTAAATATAATTTTTCACAAGTTTCTTGATTGGTATCTATTCGGATGTTTCTTATTGTATAAGATTACATATAGTATAAATTTTTTACAATAGATATCAAATATACATTAAAAAATTAATATCATGAATTAAAAGTCTGTATTGAGAAAAACAATTTATTTTTTCTTGAAAATGATGACATGAGACTTTGAAAGCTGATGAAGGTTATGTATGGATTAAAATAGCCCCATCATCAAAGTGTTAAAAGCTAGATAACAACATGGATGAGTTGAATTTTATCAAAAGAAATGTGAAAAACAATGTTTATATCCATGAAATTAATACATGTACAATTCTTTTAATTGTCTATGTTGAAAAAATCATTTTTCAAAGTGATCATGAGAATCCTTGCCAATATTTTGTAAATAAAATCAAGAAAAAATTGAAATTTCCATAAATGGTAAGATGAGATACTTATTGGAATTATACGTAATGAAAATAAAATCATTTTTTTAGTCCCAAGAGAATTATTCTAGAGATTTATTAAATAATTTTGATATTGTAATCAAATTAAGTGTATACACCTATTCTAGTAGCATTGAAATTATCTAAATATGTTTAAGGAGATAATGAAAATAAAATAAAATTTAAAAGACTGGATGGGAGTCTAATTTATTTAAAGACCTCTAGACCATATATTTTTTAATAAGTGAGTCTTTATTCTATATATTAGAGTGACCCAAAAGGGTTAAATGTTATGGATGTCAAAATAATTATCATATTTACTAAAGGGGCTATGAGAAATGGGGTCTTTTATTAGAAGAAAAACAATTTAGATTTTTTTGGATTCACATATACTAATTAGGTAGTGAATTTTAATGATTAGAGGGCCACTTGAGAAGGAATATTCCTCCTAAAATATTGTTTTGTGAGTTATATGTAAAACCCCTATGTTTTATATGTATTTCCTTGGATATAAAATTGAAGTATTCGACAGCTTTCTTTATAAGAAACCCAGAGTATAAATGAACTCATGATATGGAATAAATTTATTACATTGTGGTTAGGTAGATGGGTATGAATAGGATGAACCAAGTTATAAATCATATATAAAAATGTTTTAATAAATTATAATTTATTCATTAATGCCTAAAAATAATCATTAAATCTTCAATAAAATCATTTAATGATTAAAAGAACTATTTTGTGAAGAAATGTATTTTTCTACATGTTACGTATTACTATAAGAAAATATTAATCATAAATATAAAATGGTACTTTAATAAAATTTATTTCTAATTTATGAATAAATATCCATATATAATCCATATAAAGGATAGGAATGAATATAGAATCATTTAAAGTAAAAAAGAATTATTTTTCATAAAACTATTTCAATGTGCGTAATGTGTTTTTATTGTAACAAATTAAATAAATAATTTTTTATTAATTTTTTTAATGAAATTATTATATTATATATCTAAATAAAATATTTTAACAATCATCTGATACGTTTTAATAGGAATTTAATGAAATTAAATTTTGTTTTATGCTTAAAAATAATTTTTTCTAAAAACATGTTTACATTAATTTTTTTATAATTATTTTAAAATTAAATTCTAAAATTTATAGAAATTGAATTAGATAAAATTTATTCCATGCTTTTAATCATAATTTCAAAAAAATTTAATGAGGTAAATTTCATTTTTTGCTCATAATGAATAGTAAAAAAAATTACCATGGTTATGGTTAAAACAATTTTTTTAGGGTGGCTAAACCCCAAGATAAGAGTAATATTTATACATAAACGTGTATAATAATAATAATTATTTATACATATTTCAACCTTGTGTTTTCTTAATTGTTAATCATTAGACTTTTTTATCCAATTCCACAAGAGTGTGACACTATTATATTTTAATATTTAATATAATTCCCAGTGTGTCATCTCCTTCATTAATAAAAGGGAACCACCTATCCACAATTATTGAAGAATTTTGAGCCTTCTAGATTTGAAAATACCAACCCAAAGACAATCTTATATTATTCAAATTAATTATATATCCTTGTGTCTTCTCTTAATATTAATCTTTTAATGATTAGGGTTTAAGGCAATGTTTGTCTCTCAAAGAAAAGGGTATAAATCTTTACAGAGATCTTTCAATTTAATTTTTTATTCCACCTTATATAAACCCATTTTATCTATAATAAAATGATTAATCTATTATCATTAATATATTTATAAATTATCATCATTATTTAAAACCTTTTCACACCACTCTTTGTCATATGAAAATGAAAGTATCACTAGTGCGTACGTGTGGACTACCACCTCCACACGGCAATATGATTCATTTTCAATAATTGTATAACATTGATGGATATAATGATAGATATAATATATATATATATATATATATTTTATAATATATTTTTTATTATTTAATGATAACATATTTTTTATTCTCATTTTTTCTTTTCATTTGAAAATGAAAACATTGTGCATGCATACAAACAGACTATTGTCTCTATGGATGGTGTAATTGATTTTTCTTCCTCTATATATTATGGGTAGTTATAAATATGTTTATATTGGTTATATATGATATTAATAGAATTACTACCATTATTTAGATGATGTAACCATGATCGAGATGAAAATTCAGTAATAGAGGAATCGAAACATTCATGAAAAAATAAAAAGAGTTATCACCTAGAACAAGGATTTTAATAAAAATTATTAATACTTGGGTAAAAATATGTTATAAGTAAATGGTGTATGGTTTTATAAGAATTAATATGATTATTATATTTAATTATAATAATTTTAAATTTATTATTCAATATGAAATATTTTTTATGATGAAATATGAACTTGGGGTAAGGGATTTCCATAATTGTATCATTTTTATTAGAATTTTTTATGCTTAAATTTTCAGATAATGAAATTATATGATTTATCTATCATAGATATTATTTATTTAATTCTCCTCATTTTATTTATATATATAATAAATTTCTTTATTAGTTTTCCACTCTCAAAGTACACAATATTCTGGAATAACATTGGTAAGGAAAACTGACATTGTTTTTTCCAACTGGAAATATTTTCATACATTTCTATATTTCTTTTAAATATTACCAATAATTTATTAAAAAATTTATATATTTTAATTAAATTAATTTATACCTATGTATAACTTTTTATAAAAATATTTAAAATTAATCTTACTATTATTTTCTGAATGTGTTACTTTTTACCAAAGGTGTGAAAAAAATATTTTTTTAACATAAACCATAGGAATAGATTTTCCTACTATCATGACCATCTAATTTTCGGAATATTATATTAAAATTTTCCATTTTTTTCAAAAAAAAATTATCCTTAATAATTTGTAAATTTTAATATTTTAAATATGTTATTTAGAAATGAAAATGGTATTTTCCACAAAAATATTACAATGATATTTTAAATGTTTTTAAATAATAATAAATTTCTTTGATATTACTAATGTTTCATTAGTAATATGAGTCTATGATACTAACCTTATTCTTTAACTATATGGCTATTGATTATGATGATGAAATCCTAATGAAGCTTGTTTTCTTTTTCTTGGGTTAAGCTATGATGAAATGTTACATTTTTAATGATCCCATGTAATATATATAAATGGATAATAATTTTGTGATGGGTGGGTATGCTATATACCTCTAATTCAATATTTTAGGATACATATTTTACGAGATTATATGTTTCATGGGCAGTCATCCTAGGCCAAATAAGGGTATAAGATTTGTTATCTGATACACAAAGTAGGTACACTAGTGGTTAAATTGATATTAAAATGTGACGAGTTTCTTAGTGGGTATCCTTGACATAAGATTTATATGATTATGATTATAATACATTGTATGCCCCTATTTTATTACATGATATTATTGAAATGTTATACTCTCGCGGTTAACATTATTTGATTACTTTATGATTCATGTCTTACGAACTTCCATGATTTATTCAATGAATTGTTATTATGTTCTATGCATATTCGAGTATGGTTAAAAAATGTTATACTCATGTTCTAATACCCTTATGCTCGTGGTATTCTTAAATTGTCATTTATATATCATTTTTACCCTTAATAATCATCTAGGATTGTTAATTATTTTGTATCCTTTTCTTTAGGATATAATGATAGTTTTTAAAAATTATAAATCTATGAAGTGGGTAAGTTATGAATCAAATAGTGGGAGATGATGTGTCACAAACCAACCTACTTTAACATCGAACCAGTCACTCAAATTGATTTGTGACAAGGCCCAAAGGGCATTCCAGATCACCACGGACTGGAAACAAGTGTTGGGTAATCAACATAGAATCCTTGGGAATGATTTATCCAAATATAAATAAACTAAAAAATAGAAACAAATATTTCAACCAAATATAAATAAATTTACCAAAATGAACATCATTTATATAAAACTAAAAATAAAACATATTATTCATCAAAATGTAAATTTAACCCAATGACCACAATGACTCCATGTTCCCCTAAAAGTCATTATCTGATACCAAATCAATAAATCACCCACATATATTGAAACCAATATGAAACATGCACCAAATTATGAAACAAGAAAGAGCTATAGGTGAGAGTATTAAAACTCAGTAGGTGTGCTCAAAAAAATCTATTTCCCAATGAACTTCCTTTAAATAAAAGATACATCAATTCCACGTTTGAAATACAATATACAAAACTAATCTTTTCACAAATCCTATCTTTAAAACAAAACACATTCAATTTACCTTTTTTATTCAAAACCAAATATTTTCCAAGAAGGAATCATTAGAACTTTAAAGAAGAATAATAATGTTTTCACTTAAAAGGGGGAAATGGAATACAAAAATATTTCAAAAACAATTCCATAAAACATTAAAAACCAACTCATCACATTCCAAAATAAGTTCAACATACAAGAAAAAAACTATAATGATAACATATTTATGGAAATGGAAATAAGAAATAAAGGGTAACCAACCAAAAAATGAATCCCAATCATCTGGTACAGATAATATATATCGTAGAACATGGGAGAACCTAGTGTCTTGGTGGAATAATATAGAACATACTATAAATTTTGACCCATCCCTAAGGCATGCCTCATCATATGACATCATTCTATGACACATGATCAATCGTACCCAATCTATTCTGACCAAGGGGAACTCTTCCATCGCAACTAAAACCAAAATATATCCCCTAACATAGGTCACTTTCTAGAGAAAAATCATAAGCTAGTGTAGTAACTGTTCACCAAAAAATTTCTAGTTATGCCAAGTTTACAGGTCAAGAATAAATTAGGTATGAAATAAAAATTCTCTAAAAGTATCCAATCACATGCACATACATCATACATAATACACACACACAACAAGTCACCACTTAGCCACCCCAAGGAACAATCTCTTACCTTCCAACTAGGGATCCTTTTAGTTTGTTTCTCCCACAAAATTCAACATAACCAAGCAAGATGATTATCCAAGGAGTGGTTTAATTCCAATATTTTCCAAAAAAGTTCCAAACAGGTCTCAAGAGTCCTTTACAAAACCACCCTTTTTCAAATAAAGAAATCCCCCTATCAAAAAATTTGAAAACATATATATTGAAATTTCATAACCATTTAGAAAAGTTGATTTATACACTCACACCACATTTTTAAACCAAGGACATAATCATCAAAATGAAAATTAGTTTAAACAACATCAATTAATCATTTATTTCATTGAAGGAAACCAACACATTTCCTACTCATGTCAAACCATTTTCATAATCCAAACACACACCTATTTTAAATAAAAATCTAATTTAAAACCCCATTTAAGAATCCCAAACCATCATTTCAAATTCTGAAATCACATTTATAAATATAAACTATGCTTTAAAAATAACAAATAACTCACTTAATCCAACCAAATATTTTATCCATCACTAATTGTGTAACACTTTTCAGAAATATGTCATATACTTAAAAATTATCAAAAAAACCACATCATTTTTCATAAAAAATTTATTCCAAATATCACACATAACTATTTAACAAATAAGGAATTTTATGAAATAAATAAATGAAATATTGTTAAAATTAAAGGTAAAGAGAAATGTAAAACCTATCTTAAATCACATGTGCTTCAATAAATCTAACACAAAACTACTCTTCAAAAGCTCAAGGAAGAAAGAACAACCAAGATATACCTAAATAATAAAAAAACCAAAATTAAATCCCAATGAAACATGAACTGTAGATCTACAAGTCCATAGAAAAAGAAGAAACCAAGAGAAAAAGGAACAAGGAGGAATAAGTAGAAATAAGAATAATACCTTGAAGATTTAGAATTAACTCTTAATGAAAACACCTTAGAATCACTAAATAATGAGGTGAGAGGTGTGAGGAGGAAGAAAGAAGCATTATAGGGTTATATAAACTAAATGGGGGAAGAATATTGTGACTTGGGGTTAAATATAGATGAGAGTAGAAGAGTAAAATCACATTTTTTTATGATATGGAAACTATGCACAGTTTGGCCACATGGTTTCCCAAACTGTGCCCCAACAGTGTGCCCTCTACTGGACACTCTGGTCACCTACATTGTTGTTTAAATAATTCAATTCTGTTTTTTCTAAAATGGTATAACAATTTTCATGCATTCCACGTGGTTTTCATAACCGTACATGGGCCATGCACCACTAACCTGATTCATCCCAACACTCACATGGTTTCCTTGGGAAGGGCGTATGGCTTCCTCAAACCATACACCTAAACCGTGAAACTGGTGAAAAAAACCCAAAACTAAATATTTATATTTGGAACACCTATAACTTGATGTAAAAACCAAATACCAAAAGATAAATCAGAATTTATATTGAAAATAATAATTTGGGTGTGAAATTTCTCCCCAATATAAAAATTTCTTCCCATTGAATGCCACAAAATCATATAATTAATTGAGAAAAGACAAATGATTCCCACAACTACATGATCCAACCTCTCATACTAAGAACAACTCAACTAACACCAAATGAAACTCAAACCTCTTAGTTGAAATAAACTAATTAACCCAAACTCATTCTCATATAATTATGGAAAACTTTGACTATAACCCAAAAAACTAATCCACAGAAAAAAAAAATTGGTGCACTTCAAAAATCCCAACCTTCACCCAAACAAAAAAGAACAGAAAATTCAACAACATCAATTAGAAACAACAAATTACTAGACTAACACTAGAAAACAAACTAGTTTACTAACATGTGTGGATAGTATGAACTCACATACCTTAGAAACTAACGAGCTCTAACCACTTTCAGAATAAACCGCAACAAGATTCATAGTGGGACTCCCCACTATTGAAAACTAACCAGCTTAAACGAACCAGCATAGATTGATGTGGGAAACCATCACAAACATACCTAAGAACACCCAATCAAACTAAACTAAGAACTTCCCACACAAACCAAAAACCCAACCATAAGGGGCCCCAATGAATGAAACTCGAATACAAGTGCAGAACCAGACTAAGATCCCTCGTATTCATAAGACGCAACCGTATTCAGATGAGAACAAACCAAAATACAAACTAATCAAAAAATCTAACCACTAAAGGAAAACTAATCAAATATATGCATCTGAAGAGGCCACACAAAATAAATTAAAATAAAGTGAGATTGTCACACCTCTTTATAACCAAATATGAACATTCCAACCATACATACTATAATAATGAAACAAGGACTCTGTCTTTTCCCACAAAATGGGACCTTTCAAGATGAATAAGAAACAACAACAAAAATAAACTATCCCTATTCCAACACTACATAAAATATCTTGACCAAGGTCCTTCAAACTACTGTCAATTCCTAATTTCATGATGATATTAACTCCAAGAGATATGGTTGGAGCTCTAATGTCTTGAAGCATATGATTCCCCATGGTCTAGATCTATTAATCCTCGATTGGAACACCTTTTGGAGACACAAGTTTCCACACATCACCACAAGTAGAACCAATAGAACATGAAACACCATGAAATTCATTTTTCTCCTACAATGAACCTTCACCAAGGCATGTATTTAAGTGATTCACCATCATCCTCTTTCACCCCAAACACGAGGCGGTAAAAACAAACACATCAAAGAACACACCTTCACTCAAGAAAGAAAATTTCAAAATTTCACAAGAGAAACAAGATTACATTAAAAAATAAGTTCTATGGAGATCCCCAACATCCAATTTTACATTTTAAGGAATACACAACAACATAAAACACCACCAAACACAACCATTACAAAAAAAGAAGAATTACATAGAAAGGATAATTAAACTGATCCTAGAACAACACTTACTCCTACAAATAGGCCTGAGTATTTTTTTAAGGGATGGATATAGCTCCATTTCGTCTCCTAGAAACACCAAAAAATAACTATTAAAAATGAGATTGTATTCTAGAGGCATGGAATGTAATTGGAGAATTCAGACATGACAACATATAATAATTCTTCTTCTTGCACTAATGAAACAACATGATCATGATCTTAGAAGTTGGTGAAAGTTCTAAAGGCCTTTTAATTATGTGACCAACACCACCAAATTCATGACACATCCCCATATCCTAACTAGAATTCCCTTCACTACTTCTAAATATTTGTTAGATGTTTGGTTTCCTCAATAACTCTTGCTAACATAGCTGTATCAAAAATGGGTTGGGTAACCACATTGGAAAATAGGTTAGACCAAAATCCAACCCCTTTGAAAAAAAATCAAGATGAAGCTTGCTCTCAAAACATTGATCCTTCAAGGAATCATTTTTATCCCACTTCAAAATATATAGAAATAGATCCAAAAAACAACAATATAAATCCAAAAACAATCCACCACCTTGCTAAAGGCAACATATATTTTTCCCCTCCTCACCTTCACTACCTTAGACAAGTACTAGGAGATGAAGAAATTCATGACTAACTCCCAGTTAATATTTTCTTGAGTCTTGGTTGAAGATACCAACATCCACCACTTCCAGGGAAAACATTCAAGCATAGAGGTATAAAAAATTAACTTTAATGACTCAGCTTAACTCATGGAAAATTATGTTTTTCTAAGTTTTCTACATCCACTCTTCTGCTTCGATAGGATTCTCTTGACCATAAAATAGAGGAGGATTCAACTTCAGAAATTCCATAAAGAAGCCTATGACTTTATCCACTAGAAGGCCTACTAATGCTAAACTACCAAAATTATCACTTTTAATATCCCTCATGCCTTTAGTGGGGGAGAACACTAACCTACAAGAAAACTAAAGGATTAATCAAAATCGACGCATCAGCATGAGTTCTTAATATAAAAACACCACATAAAAAACACATCCAAATCTTGAAAAAATGTACCACATAACTAGTCGTTTCCTAAAACATAATATTTTACCTCATAGAGCACTATTAAAAGAAAACAAACATGGTGGGTTGCATACTCTCTAATGGCATTCCATGGAGCCTCACATATACAAATTCCCATGCCACCTCGGGCACTCATCACCTCATGTCTATTCTGGAACTCATCTTCCCATGTCACCATCCATCAACTTTCCCACACACATCCATGCATGTGATCACCCATAGAAATACAAATGGTCCAATGAAAACATTACCAACTTCCAAAACAAAATAATTAAATCATTTTTTCACATTCTCAATTAACATCTCATTTCAAAATTCACAAAAAAATTCAAAATATTACTAACCAACAAGTCAAAAACTAATTTTCAGACTCCACACATCAATCCATTACATATTTCTCAATATAATATTCCATGGATCGCATCCAAAAAAATCCAATTAATTCCATTTAAATCATTTTTAGTAGCTCAAAAAATCTCATTCCATAAAAAATCATTTGACTAAAAACTCATTTCTTATCATTTAAAGATGAATTTCCAAAACCCTCTTTAAAATAAATTTCAATTGTCCAGACAACCAACAAAAATAAACTAATCCCTATTTTACCCGAAAAACTCATTTTAAAAAAATCCATTTTCTAATTATTTATTAAAATTATTATACAAACTCATTTTCCATCATCTCAAACTCTAAACTATTATAACATTAAATCCAGTTATCAAAATTCCAAAACAAGGGTTTTTAAAACAATTTCAGAATCAAAAGGTACTCAAAATAACTCAATGGCGTAACTTTTATTAATAGCTGACATTGACATATTATTAGAGGCCATATGCCAATAACTCTATTGTCACAGTGAGTATTTCATGGTTGTGTACCCAACACTACATGTATTTCCATGCCCTGTGAGATCATTGAGACTATTTTTCCAAATCTCCTTTCATTTACAAAGAACAAAACAATCCACAAGAACCAGGTAAACCCAATGAAACCCCACTTCCCATATAAACTCAAGTTTTATTCCATAAAGTGTGGGCCAGACACTCTCTTAAACCTACACCCCAAGTTCTAAAACTCTTGTCATATCTACCTTTACATCCCAGATAACATGGGAAATCTAAAATCTTGGCACTCTAAAGAGACAACCTACTTTGATAACACCTTGTTTCTAACCAACACGAGTAAACCCCGAGCTAGTCAACTGATCTGATCCACAAAAATTACCGAATGGTGTTTCGGATCCCCACAGGTTGGCTACTAGATCCAAGGTATTAACATAGAAACCAATTGAATTATTTAACCCAATATAAATAACCTAAATATTAGAAATAAATATACCATACCAATATAAATAAATTTACCCAAATGAATATCATTCATACATAAAATAAAAATAAAAAAACTATACAACCTAACCCAAATTGATCCTGAAGACCACAATGTCTCCATGTGACCCTGAATGTCACTATTTTATAAAAAACCAACCATCACCCATGAAAATTGAAACCAATATGAAACCTAAACCAAAGGATAAAAATAAGAAATAACTATAGGTGTGAGTTTTAAAACATAGTAGGTGTGCTTGAAAAATATATTCCCCAATTCACTTCCTTCAAATGAAAGATACATTAATTCTAGGTTTCAAATAAAATATAAAAAACTTGTCTTTTCACATATATTCTCTTTAAAAAAACACCTTTAATTTCCCTTTTTCATTCAAACGCACCTATTTTCCAAGAAGGAATTGTTATCACTTTACAGAAGAAGAATAATTTTTTCACTTAAAATGGGAGAAATGGAATGTAAAACCATTTCAAAACATTTTCCATAAAGAATTGAAAAACAATTCATCACTTTCCAAAATAATTTCACCACATAAGATATAAACCGAAATGATAACATAATAAGGGAAATGGAAATAAGCGCACAAGAAAAACCAACCAAAAAATTCATCTCAATTAGCCACCATATATAACTGAGAGTTGAAGAACATGGGATAACCTATGACCTCATTGGAATAATATATAAAATTATAAATATCTTGACTAATCTTGAAGGCATGCCTCACCCGATGAAATCTGTCTCACCCACATGCTCGATCTCACCCAATCTTGTCTAACCAAGGGCAACTCACATATAGAAAAAATAAACAAAATATATCCCCTCCTATGGTCTAATATCCAGAGAAAAATCCTAAGGTAGAGCAGAAACCATTAACCAAAAATTCAATAGATATTCTAGGTTCCCTTGTTGATACTAATGTGGGGATGTTCCAAATAAAGATATACAATAATCCAATCACATGCAAATATATTATACACAAGATACAAACTCACAAATTCACATCAAATCCATCCCAAGGAATAATCTATTGCCTTTAAACTATCTAAAAAGAATGGATCCTCTTAACATGGGCCTCCAATACCATTTAACATAACCAAGGAAAGATTATTATCTAAGGAGTGTTTTCATTCCAATCGTCTCCAAGAAATTCCAAAAGGGCCACGAGCATCCTTTACAAACCACCCTTTCTCAAAAAGCCAAATCCACCTTTAAAAAAAACTACAAACAAACAATTTTCAATTTCACAACCATTTATAAATATTAATTTAAGAAATCACATCACTTTTGAAACCCAACTTATCTTTCATAAAAATACTAAATGGTGAACACCCCATCAAAAAATCAATAATTTCCCAAAGGGGAACCAACACATTTCCTTCTCATGTAAATTTTTTTTCATAATCCAAAAAACACAAATTTTAAATCCAAAACCACATGAAAATACCATTCAAGAATCCCAAACCATAATTTCAAATTCCACAAATAGATTTATAAATCCCAATCAAGCTTTAAAAACCATAAATAACTCACAACATCCAATCAGACATTTTATCACACACTTGGTGTGTAACACTTTTCAAAACAATTTTATATAATTAAAAATAATCAATAAACCACATAATTTCTCATTAAACAATTATTTCCAAGATCAAACATCACTATTTGACATATAAGTATGTTGTGAGAAGAAATAATCAAATGATTCTTAAATATAAATGGATATTTCATAGGTAAACCTACCTCAAATCAAATGCGCTTCAATAACGCTAACCCCAAAAAAAATACTCGAAGGCTCAAAAAATAAAGAAAACCCAAGACAACCCTTAAACAATAAAACCCCATTATTAAAACCCAAAGAAAACTGAAGCCTATACCCACAATACCATGGAAGAAAAATAACTCAATAGATAAATGAAGAAGAATGAATGAGAATAAATAATGTTAATGCCATGAATATCTATCATTTACTCTTAACTAAATAAAAATATATTCAATAATAATGGAGGTGGGAGGCATGTGTAAGAAATGAGAAGCCTACTAGGGTTATATTAACCAAATGGGGGAAGAATATGGTGATTTTGGGTTAGATACATAAGTGGTTAGAAGAGTAGAATCACATTTCTAATGAACTGAGAACTATGATTTTTTTTCCCAGACAATTTCCCAAATTGTGCGCCAACTATGCACCCTTTACTGGACACAATAGGCACCCACATAGTTTGGCCGCATAATTTGGTAAACCATATTACATGGTTCTATACAAAATGTCATAACCATGTACATTCCTTCTGTATGGTTTTACTTACTGTGCATGGGTCGGGTTCCCTTTACCTAAGATATCCTAAGGCTCATGCGATCTCTTGGGGGAGGGTGCACAATTTCCTCTAACCATGCACCTAAAATGTACAATAGAAGAAAAATATCCTAAAACTCAAAATTAATATCTAGAACACATGGAATTCATGGGAAAACCCAAAGAACAAAATATAACCTGGAATAGGTGGTGAAAATAAGAATATGGGTGTTACATTATGTAGTATCTTTTATGTACAAGTTTATTTGGTATCCATGTTTCCACAGACACTAAATCGTTACAGTTCTACCATGGATCCTAATTATATGTAATGAATATTCATATAATAATATGTAATATTTATATATATAATTATTGGGTCACCTTATTTTGTTTTAGAAAAAGGTTTACTTATTTTTTTAAACTAGGATGAAGAAACTGAGGCCCCAAAGGATAAGACTAAGTATATGAGAAAATACTATGAATTAGTAAATAAAGAATTGAGGTTTTACTATAAAATATATAACTAACTATTTATAGGGATGTTTATGAAATTTTGATATAGATTCACCTAGCAGTAACAACTCTAAAATGGGAAAATATGTATTAACTCAATCACCACTGGTGCATGAGGAGTGATCTAAGGACTGAACACCTTACTAGATACTCCCGAGGTATATGCATGGGTTGTTTCACATTTTCTTTATGAAACTTTATTATGGATATGAATTTGATAACTGTGAATGAAATAGGATAATCATAATTTGTTAATGATTCAAAATGTAGTGAAATGATTTAGACATTCTACACATTATTTTCATGATTATATGGGTTCACTCTATGATTGTTTTTCTCAAACTATGTTTTCCAGTTGTAATGAATGGATGTAATAATAATAAATCATGTAAACACTTAATGTGAAGGGAAATTCAATTAATTTCCTCCTAATAAACACATTGTTATGGGGAATGGATTAAAAAATATCATTATTATGTAAACGAAACAATCTCACGATATGAGTCATGCTGAGATTCCAAATGAGCAATAGAGGTGACAACATTATGTTGATTTTATCATGAGGTAACATCGAAATATATTTTAGTGGGTCCATTAATCCACTAAAACTAAGAAACATATTGTTACAATAGAAAATATATTTTCCACATTTTAGTTTTCTAAGTATTAATAAATTATTTTTGTCATTAAATGTTTGGAAGGAAAAAAATTAATGGTAGACTCTGATCAAGAACATGAGGAAATAGGAATAAAATGAATCTATGAGTGGGAAGAGTTTATAAGGTTCTTTCTTCACCCATACTTTCCTTATATTCATTATATGAAAATAGAGAAATAATTCCTTGAGTTAAAGTAGAAAGATAATGAATCTATTAGTACCTATTAGGAAAATTTAACAATACTTACAAGGTAATATTTTGGTATTATCATCCAACCGAAAAAGAAATATTGAATGAATATTCAGTTTCTTACAACCAAGCCACTAAAGGGTGTTGTACATAAGACACTTAAATAGCTATGAAGAAATATACAAATTTTATCTCAAGGTATAAATACATATCCGAGCCACCCATTAATATCTTGGATCTGATAAAAAAGAAATATTGAATTCAACGGATATCATAATAATAAAATCCATGGAGGGAACAAGATGATACCTCCTTTGTGGTAGAATTTTAGAAAGAAACGTGGGAAATTTTTTTAAGGGGACTGTTAAATGAATAAATTTTTTGAAGGCGGGTCTTCAAGAAAAAAATTTCTAAGTGATGGGACAAAGTTAGTTAATGAAGTGAATTGAAAGAAAACTCTATATAATGTAACACCAATAACCTATTAATTTTATTACAAGTTATATTCACATTATGATAACTAGTGCTTAGATCCATGATTTATTGATGATGATTGAAGCTTAAAAACTATTAAGCCTTGATATAAATGGAAATTTAATGAAAATATTATTTTCAATGTGGTGTATGATAACTAGTTGGTGAAATTTGCACCTATCATCCACTCTAGTACTACTATTGGCTTATTTTATTCTATTTCTACCCACACTTTTTATATTTGAATAATTTCATAAGGGTGTCACATTAACACCTAAATAATTAGATGTTTAATTTTATTTTAGAACTCATAATTCTATAATAATCTCATCTTAAGAAAATTATTCTTCTCTAATTTAATTTTTTAAGAATATACTTCTTAAAAATCTCATTATTCTACCTCGGGTTGAATTTGATGTTTTTTTAGGAATGGATTGGATTAATTTATATAAATTCCAAATAAATTATCGAGGAATGGAATTCAGATTTGATATTTTGATCCAATGTTACCATTGTCTCTCAGTTTGAGGATGAATATGGACTTATAATGAAATTGAATCCATTTCATGGGTTATGATTTCTATTTAAATTGGGTATTTATCTTAGATTATTGGGGAGAAACTCATCACCTAAGATATGAATGTTTTATAGTTTTTTATTAATGTATTTACAAATAAGTTTCCCATTATTCCTCTAAATCATGAAATTGCGTTTGTAATATAATAAGTACCTGGTACTACACTTATTTCAAATACAAAAAATATAATGGCCCCAATTTAGTTACATGAACAAAATAAGAAAACCCATTATAGTCTAAATAAGGGATTCATTCATACAATTGTATCACTATAGGCTACACCTATACTTTCTATTAAGAATAAATATGGATAAAAGTTAGTCAAAATAGATGATATAGAAATTACCAAAATTATAATCAATAACAAGTATCATCTTCCCTATATTGGTGATTTTTTATCAGTTGTGAATATATCAATACTTCTCAAAGATTGAAATTCAATTTGGATACTATCAGTTGTGGGTCAAAATTGAAGAAATATAATAGATATCCTTCCATATGAGGTATGGAAAATATGAATTTATAGTGAGGCCATTTGATCTTATTAATTCTCATTTTTTCATTACTAGTTTAATGAATAGTGTCTTAAGATATTACATTGATTAATTAGTGTTAAAATTTAGAGATATAATCTTATATATTCCAAGAGAAATGGAAATCATAAAGAACGCTTGAGGATTGTATGCAAGACCTTAATAAAGGATAATGTGTATAAAAAATATACCATGTGGGAATTTTGGAAAAAGAATGCTTAATTTTTGGGTAACATAATCTCAAAATAAGGTGAATCAATGGATCTATCAAAGTATAAATTTATTGAACATTGGCCAATACCAACAACGATGATGAAGATCCCTAGTTTTCTTGGATTATTTTGATATTATCAATTCATCAGGAAGATTTTATTATGGATATTCAATCTTCTCACTATGTTTAAATGGAGTGGAGTCAAAATCCTTTGGTATAATAAATGTAAATAAATTTTCAAGGAACTAAAAATAAGGTTGGTTAGTGAATATGTGTTCAAACTAACCTATAGTGTATAAGGTTTTGTGTTTTATAGTGATGAATAAACAAATAGGTTGTGAGGTGTTCTCCTATATAATGAAATGGTAATAGCTTATTCCTCACACTAATTAATGTTTCATCATAAAAATTACTTGAACCATAATTTAGGGTTAGCCTTAGAAATATTTACATTAAATATTTGTTGGAATTATCTTAATTGAGAAAGGTGTGACACATATATTTATCATAAGTGTTTAAAGAATATATTCACCTAAAAAAAGTTGAATATGTTCAAGATAATATGGTTTGTGTTTATTAATGATTATAACTTCTCAATACATTAACACAATGGTAAATAAAACAAGGTAGATGGAGTTTTATGTCAAAAAGGATCATGCTAGATTATCTTTGATAAGGATCACAAAAGATTAAATATTTCTAGATTATCAAATAATAAACCATGAAATATTGAAGGAAGGGGATAAATTTTTGGTTTACCAAATCGGTGTTCAACCATCTATCCATGTGAAGAATAAAGAGGTATAGAAAGTACTCATAGAGTGGAAAAATAAGGTGAGAAGAGTTCATGAGTTCAAACATTATTGTGATCGATTGATAAGGATTGGTAACTGAGTATGTGTCTCATAAAGGTGAAACCATATGAAAGAGATATTGGAAGAATATCATTTCTCATCAGTCTCTAGTCATCCTGGGAGTATAAATATTACTAAATATATAAAAGAGTATTTTTAATGAGAATATATGAAAAGATATATGATAGAGTATGCATCTCGGTGTTTGGTATATCAAAATGTTACAATTGAGAGGATAAACTATAAATAATTTTTATAACCATAACCCATACCAAAATGGAAAAATGAAAACATCACACGAACATTATTCATTGGACTCATCAAAACATCTGAAGTTCATAAAGTTATTTGGGTTACAGTCAAACTTATTAAGAAGTAAGCATATTTAATTACTGTTTGAAAATAATTCCCTCTTGATTAGATGGTAAATTTATACATTAAATAAGTGGAATGGTTTTATGTATTACCTTAGTCTATTGTTTTTTATTGAGATATATGGTTTACCATGAAGTTATGGTAAAGTTGTTAGCAAGCTCTGGATATAATTATTTGTTTTAGTAAGGCATGTTATCCTCAAAAAAAGTATCGGAATAAGGGAACCACTAAAACCCTATGTAATATAATAAGATCTTATTCTATAAATCTCAAAGTTGGTCAGTATCAACACCATTATCTTATATAATCTCTTATAATAATAACTTTCACTTGAGAAATCAGATGGATCCTTATGATTACCTCTATGGAAGGAAGTGAACAACTTAAAAATTATAGGGTTCAGTTGTAGAGGGAAAGCTATTTGGACCTGAGCTAGCTTTCTAAATGGTAGATGGTTATATCTATTCAGAAACACATCAATGTAGCTTAGATTTGATAAATGATTTGTGCTGACAATATCTAGAAAGATCTGAAATTAGATGTTGGTGAGATGGAATACCTATGAATGTCTCCATTGAAGAATATTATGATATTTGAAAATAATGTAAATTTGATCCCAATATATGTTATCCCTTTTGATATCTTAATAAAATAGGGAATGTTATTTGTTTATTTTTGCTTCTTATGAACCTCTATCATGTTCATGATGTGTTTCATATATGTATTTTGAAAAAGTACATGATTTATCCATCACATGTAATAAACTAAGAGGTTATACAACTAGAACATGATTTTTAATATCGAGAAAAACTACTATAATTCTTTGATCATAGATATAATTTTCTATCAGACAATACTACTAATCTGCTACATATTCTATGGATGACCCAAAAATTAGAGGAAGCTACATGGGAACTATAAGATGAGATGAAGAAAATATATCCTATTTTATTTTTATCATAATCATATAATTTCAAATATGAAATTCATTTTAATGTTGGTATAATTTAACACCCTAAAATTTTATATGTTTTTCCTTCGAAATAAAATTTATATTTTGAATAACTTTCTTTACATGCCACCCTGAGTCAAAATGAACCCATGATATCGTATACCTTAATAGCCAAGTTGTTGGATTATTATATCTAAATAAAATTAGCACCATTATGAAATATATATAGAGATGTTTTGAAAATATTAAATTTATTGAATAATTCTTAATAAATAATCATTACATTTTAGTAAAATTATTTAATGATTTTAAGACATATTTTGTCAAAAATAAAATAAAATTTTATACATGTTTTTTTTCTAATATAAAAATAAAATGTACAAGGTACTAAGAAATTATATTTTCATAAAATTTATTTTTAATTTATGAATAATCAATCACACATTAGTTATTTATAGGTTTGGAATGATGATAAAATCCCTTAAATGTAAAAAAGTTCTATTTTTCATAAAATTATTTCTATGTGTGCACTATGTTTTTATAATAATAAGTTAAATAAATAATTTTTGAATAATAATTTTTATTAAATTAATTTGTTATATATTTAGTAAAATAGTTTAACACTCTTTATATAGTATTTTATAATGTATTTAATTAAAGTAAGTCTAGTTTTATGCATAAAAATACATTTTTTTTAAAAATGGATATTCATTGCATTTTGTACAATTATTTTTAAATTAAATAGATAAGATAATAGAAATTTAATTTGATAAAATTTAATCCATATTATTAATAATAATTTCCAAATTTATTAATGGATAAAATTTCATTTTGGGTCATAATAAATAGTAAAAATAGTAAAAAATTGTTAAAATGGTTAATGTTAAAACAGGATTATTAGGGGGTTATACTAATAGATAAGGGTAATATTTCCAAAATAACATGTATAATTATTATTTAATAGATATACGTAGAAACTATATCATAAAATTTTATAATATATTTCTTTTGGAAGGACTTTAAATGAAAGTGATGTTATATTATTTAAATATATTATGTAATTTCATGTGTGTCATATCCCTCACATATAAAAGGGAACCTCAACTCAACCCTTATTTGGGAATTTTTATCCTTATATATCTGCCCATAACTATACCAAAACTTTCATATCTTCCTTCCCTTCATCTTAGTGAATCTTTTTTCTCCTAATACAAATATTTCTGGGATTAACGTGTAAGCTAAATGAGGTCTCTCAAAGTAGAGGTATAAATCATTCCCAATAACTTTCACTTTTATTAATTATTCCACTTAAATAAATCTATTGTATCCATCATAAGATTATGAATAAAATATAAAAAATATACTTATATTTTATTATGATGTTGTGACAACCGTTTTCTTCATCTTTTCCATAAAATTAGAAATGAATGCATAGATTGTGCGTATATGTGGACTACCACCTCCAAGTAGTGATATGATTCATTTTACATCACATCCTAAAAATGACATGTATAATGATTTATTTAATAAATATATGCGATATTTATGATGTAATTATGATCATAGAATGATAAATTATTATTTTTATTTCTTTCATTATTTTCATTAAAAAATGAAAATGTCATCTACATGCATGTAAGAATTACCATCTCCATGAATGTTGTGGTTCATTTTTTTATCTCCATATCATGTGGATATTTATAAATATGTATATAAATAATATATATATATATATATATATTATTTATTTCATGATCAAGATAACAAATATTTTTTAATCATTATCATGATGCAAATGCCATAATAGCTAGATTGAAAGATTCATGAAAAATGATACAGTTCTCACACAGAAGACTAAATTAAATAAAGAATTGTTAATGAATAGGTAATAAGTGGTTATAAGTATACAATTAATGGAATTATAATTAAAAATATGGACATGGTACATAATAAATATATATATATATATATATTATACAAGATTCTAGAGTGATATAGAATAAATTCCAACTTGAGATAAGGGTTTTATGTTGCAATCTAATTTTTATCACTATTGCTTATGCTTAAATTTTCTCATAATGAAATTATATGATATATATATATATATCAAGATTAATTATTTTTTTTATTTGATGATTTTTTAGAGAAGTAAAAAAATTCCTTTCTATTTTCCTCTCTCTATGCAGTCAATGTTCTTAAAAAATGTTTTAATGAAAATGAACTTTCTTTTTTATTCAGCCCGGAATATATTCTTTCATGTACATATTTTATATAAAATGTTTCCTAAAATGTATTAAATTTTATATAAAAATTTACTAATGTAATTTTACCCATTTTTGACACTCTTTAAAATGATTTAAAATGAATCATTTTTCAATTTTTAAATGAGTTACGTTTTGCCAAAAGTTTGAAATGAATCATTATTTTAATGTATAACCCACGTAATTATTTTCCAACCACCATGACCACTTAATGATTTTATGACTCATTTAAAATTTTACATTGTTCATTTCAAATAAAAAAATACCTTGGTATTTTTGAAATTTTTGGGTATTTTATAAGATATTTAAAAATGAAAAGGTTGATTTTCTCGAGAAATATTCCAGTGATCTTTTAAAATAATTTTCCATATATGATGAAATCCATTGATGTTAAATATGATTCATTTGGGGTGTTATTTTTATGATCCTATCCTTATTATTTATCTATATTGTTATTTTTTATAATGATAAAATATTAAGGATTCTTGTATTCTTTTTCATAGGTTAAGCTATGAGTAAATAATAAATGTTTCCACAATATTATGGAATGAAAATGAATGTACTATGATTATGTGACTAGTGGTTCCATAATATATATTTAATAAATTTGGTAAATATTTATATTTTATAAGCTTAAAGGAAACCAAAGAGGTTATCCCAATATCAAATATAGGCACACATGAGATTATCAATGGCCTATAGTGGGTACACATGTGTTTATCCCAAACTGAACATGTGTTGAATGTATTGGTTGGTTGAATTGAAATAATTTTCTATGATTATGATTAGGCCACGCTTTATTCCATTCTTTTATGACATGATCATATTCAAATTTAATCTTATCACGACTCATGTTATTTGATTCCCGTATGATATATGACATATGAAATGTCATTATTTATGACATGTATCTTGATTATTATCTATAAATTATTGTATAAGAGTTTAAAATGTGATTCTCATATCCAAAAAAAATTATGCTCATATTTTTCTTAAATGATAATTTTTATATCTCATATTTACCAATTTTGAGAAACTTTTTTCACCCTTTATTATGTTTCATTTTACCTAGGATATAAAAAAAGTTTTTTATAATATATTTATAAGAGGGTTGTAGTTATGAAGGATTTAATGAGATTTTATTAAAATATTTTATTTACTAGTTATTTATATATCCATGTTTCCAAAGATATTAAAGGATTATGGTTCTAGAAAGAATCATAATGATATGTAATGAATATTAATATTATATATTGTAATATTTGTATAAGTAATGTTAAAGCCACCTAATTATAACTATAAGAAATTTAACTAATTAAAATTAAGTACTACTCAGGCCATATATATTTCTACTACTATTGCAAACACACAAAGGATTTAGATAAAAGGAACAACTTGATGATTTGAGGGTCAAAGTTAGAAAACATCTCAAAATTAACAATGATAAATAATGTATTATAGATTTTAAAAAAATACATTTCAATAATCAATGTCCATGATTATTTATATTAGATTTAATTTCATCAAGGAAAAAGTGGAAAATTGAGACCCAAATATAATTTCTTCTAACCAGATATCAATTGGAAGATTACTTAACCAAGGAAATTTTTGAGACTTTAAGGCTATACATGAGTTTTAATCTCTTATAACATCATTAAGAATCATTGGTAGGACTACCACCACTAATCAATGATTTATGATTTAAAAAGAGGTATAATGTGCATAACACATTTCAGGGAAAGTAAAAAATCATTATCTATTATAATTAATTGGATGTGTTTATTGTAAAAATAGGGATATTTTTGAATATTTAGGTTCATGAATTTATAAGGGAGCACTTTATCAACTTTCCAAAATGATATATGTCACTAAGATATTGATTTATTAAAAAAAATACTCTAACATAAGGTGTGGTGTTAGTATTCTTGTCTTTTAAGAAATGATTTTATATGTTGTCCATTGGATGATATGATGAATTTTGAGATGATGTTGAGAAAGAGTTTCATGGGTTGAAAAAAGTAAAAATGTGGATATTTAACTTCCCATATAATTTTTTGGTGAAGTTGTGTTTCTTTTCAACCCTTTATGAGATAGTTTTTTCCATATTTGAGAAGTGTTTTTAATGAGTTAAGAAGCTTCTTCAAGTGTTTTTTTATGTTCTAGACCCTTTTAATAAGTTTATAATTCTGGGGTAGAAGTTGTAGAAATGGTAGAGTCGCTGAATTTTTTACTTTTTATCATATTACATTGACCAATCATGTAAATATTGTATATTTCATTTCTTGAGTTTATTTCTTTGAGCGTATGACTATAGAAAAGTCCTAGGATTCATGACCTTTCCACAAATAGTGATCCTTTAACATATGACCTCGCTATATTACATGTATTAATCATATGACTTCACTATAATCCTTTATAATGATCTCATACCTTTGATTACTATCATTAGACTTCGAGAAAGGGTGTTCTTGTGATTTTGAAGGATATTTAGAAACATATAAAATCATGGGAAAATGTTTGAATTTAGATGGTATCAATTCACAAATCTTATGAAATAAAAATTGGAAAAACAATTTAAAGGGAACAAGGGAACAAATTTTTTTTTATTTCTTTGATCTGATCATATAAATTAACTAATTGTATTAATTCCAAAATCTTATCATAAACCAAAAATTATAATTTTCCCAAATTTATAAATCTATAGAAAAGAGAAATTAAGTATGGTAGTTCTTTAATTTTTAGGAATTTCTAAAATATCATGGACTCAATCAAATCCATGATTTAATTCATGATCGATGGGATTTTCAATGAGATTAAATGATAAGTATCATGGGTTATTTCTGAGGGATTTAAATTTTAAAAATTTTCGATTAAATATTCTATTATTTAGGGATTATTTTTGAATCATAGAATCATTGGAGCTTACAAAAGAAAATTATGGAAATATTATTCATGATGAATGATAATTTTAATGGGATAAATTTATTAGGAAAAGGTAGTCAAAAATTTTTAAGAGAGTATAATAAACTATTCAATCTAAGAGTGATATTTTGAGAAGATATACAACCTTCATGCATCTAAAATTTTATTGTATAGTTTTTCAATATGTTTTCTAATATTATTGGTTTAGTTCTACAGAGAATATATAAGATCCTGAAATGTTTGAATTCAATCATTTCAGTATTATTTATTCTGATTTGGTGATAGGATGTATGATTTAATCTTAATTTACTTAGTTTTTAGGGTAATTTTAGTAGTTTCTTGAATAAGACACTATATTTAAAAAAATCATCCTAACACACATTAAAGATCTAATTCATTTTTGAGAAATAGAATAAGCATGAAGAATGTGTGTTTTATCATCTAAAAAGCATTATATTTTAAACCTATTGGACGTAGATGATATAGGTATATATAGATAATTTTATGATCTATGTTCAAAGCTTCTTTTCTTATTTTAGGAATTTGTAGTCAGTATAAATTATAGTGATAATAAAATACATGAAATAAACACATGTTTATTATGAAAAGGATTTTGCTCTCACACAAAGGTCAAACCCTGTAAAAATTTCCACATGTTATTTGTTTTCATTTATTATTTCATACAAGTGAGGTGGAATTTGAAAGAGTGGATAAAGGTTTTAATAAGACATGGGGCTTTAATTTTGAAAACAAATTAATTTTTAAAAACAAGTACCATTGATTCACCCACCCTCAATATGGTATTCCATCTAATCTAGAAACCAATAATTCCTCAAATAATCTATATGTTAACGTTATTTATTTGTTTAATCATATAAAATAATATTAATCATGTACTTTTGAGAGTTATATGTTAATAATAAATGAAATCACCTCACCTTCTTCTCAAAAAAGTTATAAAAAATAGTGAGTTGTTGAAATTCCATCTAGGGTTCTTTCACACATTATAGAGTTAATTATAAAAAATTCTCCCTTTAAATTTTTTTATATCTTGAAACACTTATTAAAACTCTATTTATATATTTTTACTTTCTTATTGATCATCTACCTATTCAATAAAAACGTATTCCTCATCAACTTTAGTCTTTAAAAGTCCTCAAACTTCATCATTTGTAGTGATAAGATGATATTACACTAATTCATCTCTAGGTTTCATAGCTTTGGTGATATCAAATTAATCATTAAATTCTAAAAATTATAAACTGAAACAAATTTTTTTGACATCGAAGTGGTTTTTTATCAGTTTAATGGAATGGTTGAACCATAATGATCGAAATCTATACTTCTTTCACACTCTCCAAAATCAAAAAATCGATTGGGAAAAAAACATTACAACCTTTAAAAATAAATATTCAAGAATTTAGATTTTATATTTCATTGATCTATAATCTAAATTCAATGAAACAATTTTTTGGATTCATTAACCCAATATTTTCTTACCACATTCATTGGAATCAAGTTCAACCTATCCCCAATATCATTAATGGATTTTATAAAATGATATATTTGGTTTTTAATAGAATTGAGAAACATATAAGATCCCAAATAATCGATGGTATTTTTTATTAAACAACTATGAATCAATCACTTCTCAATTAAATCATTCTTATCATGTTTTATTTCATTTTATTCAAGATTATAACCTTCAGGAACTATGAATATTCCTAAATTTGTTAAATGGCCTAATCTAATTGGATATTAATGTAATGAAACATGAAAATATATTTCAATTCCTTATATTTTTTATCCAAATTCCCTTGGAAAATACTCTCCATAAAAGGATGTGGTGGTTGGTATGTCTAAAATTTGTTCTTCTTCATAGTATTCTATATGGTTCTGTCTTCTTAGGTTGCTCATTTGGGTTCTTTATCCTTAATTAATTTTTATTATCTATCAATTCTTCGACATTATATTTATTTCAAATCTCAACATACATCGACTTTTGATAATTATTTTCCTTATCACATATTTCACTTTTCAAAGGTATGGCATTCAACTCCCATCTTGGTACCTTTTTGATACCCATTAAAACTCCATGTTGTCTCTTGATCATCTTTTGATAAAGCTTTCCCAATTGATTTTCAATATTTTATAGCATCCCTACTTATTTTCTATATCACTATCCTGATATTTAAGTGTTATATAAACATTATTGATGAATTAATCATTATTATTTTGTATTTGGTCACTAAATCCTTGAAATAGTTTTGTGATTCTAACATTTTTTGTTGAAACTATTCTTATGGAAGTTGAATGGATTGTGGACACATAGCTTATAATTTTTAGGTGATATTTTGGGTTCTAACTATCCATCGGTAAAACCTATATGAACCTAAAAATTAGTGTTATTCTAACATCCTCCTATTCTACATACTTGGTTTTTAATAACCAGCCTCACTATTTATGTTATTTTTTATAGTAAGTTTCATTCCAATTATGGCTCAAACAATTTACATCTCAAGATGGCGTATCTTCTAAACCCATTTGGAAATTTTATATGATATTTGACCGCCACACATATCAAATTAAAAACATCAATATTAATCCATTGTGATTATAAATTGTGTATATCCATGCAATTATTCATATTTTTTTATATGGATTCCATTTGAGTGACCAACACAGTCATCCCATCAACTTGGTATACAAATCACATTGGGGTAACTCTATCACCATTCTATTGAGAGATATTATATATTATTTTGTAGAAATCCTTTTTTTCTTTGATGGGAGTCTTCCTCAATAATCCTCCTCTTGTGTCTAAATCAAAAACATCACAAGAGTTATTTTATAGTCAAAACTAGAGAGTTTACTGCTACATAAGAAGTGTAACTCTATTTTGTGGGCATCTTAATAGGGTCTCTTTTAATTTTTCTCAATACTCATAGGTAAATTATCTATCCTAATGAATGAATTGATAGATGGATATCCTAAATTTTTTCATACTTACTGGTGAAAATTATTTTTTCTCTAAATCAATAAGATATTTCATCACATGCCATGATTGATCTTGGAGGCTGTGAATTTAACCACTCATTGTATTATCCTTATAATGAAAATCAGATGTCTCAAAGTTAGATGGAATCATAAATTATTTATATTCTTAATAATTTTTCTTATATATCTTAAATTATTAATATATAATAGTAAGGATCATCATTTTTCATGAAACTAAATTATCCTGTATTTTCAATAATTTGAATTACATATGAACTCAATTCAAATTTATTTTCTTAAATTATTTGAAAAATGACACTTGGAAAATCTCTATCAAATAACATTAGCCTGTGGCCTATATATTTTCTCTCACATGGTTCTTTTTGGTATCAAACAATGATGGTGTCTAGATCTGCATTTATTTTACAGACTCTTGAGTCTTCCATCTCTCTGTTATATATACATAAGCTTCAATGTTCGATTTCAAGGTAGAATTCAATTAGATCATATAAATCCAATTTTTTCATTTATTTAATAGTGTTTGGTTCATGCACCAAGTAAGAAAAAACCATAACACTAATGCATATGAACTGAAACAAAAAGTAGAAATAGAAACAATTAAAGAAGAGAGTGAAACAACCAACTATAAGTGGATTTTTCAGCTATTTCCATTCCATTATCACTGAAAATGGGGCCAAAACATTTACACACCCCTATGAATTGAAACCACAATAGGGAATTCTTCTGATTTTATAATTCATATTAATTTAAAATATATTCAGTAATACTAAAAATGTGTAATTTAGAAATTGTATATCTATAGTTCAACCCACTAGAAACACGAGGATCCTAGCCAAATGAATTATTCTGGATTGTTAGTTTGGTGAGTCATATGGAAAATAATTGTTCAAAAAATATTAGGAACAAGGGACAAATTTATAGTGGTATTGAAGAAAAGTAAACATAGATTTACTAAAACCTTATAGGATGAGCATAGATGATCGATCAATTAAGAGGATGTTTTCCCAAAAAAAGGTTTAATTTTTTCTATGAATCAATATCATCAATAAATTGAAAGAATCATTACTGTGATTAATTATAAATGGTTAATAATAATAAAAAAATACCTAATTCTATTCATTTTATATAGTGTAGGTGACCATGTAATACAGGTATGTATTATTTTTTGTCTAAAATTAAAAAAATGGAAGTATGGTTGGCTCTCATGATCCTATTCTACTGCATCACATTGACATTCATCCCCTAATAACCATTTCTATGACTAAGAAAATAAGGGATATATTTTTATTATTCTCCTGTGATATTCATCCAACAAATAAAATTTACAATAAAAGGAAATAATTCAAGTTGATGCATCATACTCTTACTCTCAATTCACCACCCCATAAGAAACAACTCACACATGAAGGATTGCTCAACCAATATGAAAAAATTGTGTTATTGAATGAGGAAGAAGAAAAATATTCAAATGAAATAATGGATAAATCATAGAGTAAATTTGATGTATCTTGACTATAATACATACATAAATCTTCATGCCATGATTATGAAATCAACTGATAAATATTCTCATTGAAATGTTCAAGTTTCTCTACGAAAGTATTCTTTTTAGAAATATCTATATATTTTTATCATTTCCATTAAAATTAATCTCCCTGACCCCAAATCTCTTCAATTTTATATATATACCATAAAATAGAAAGGACCACACATAATCTCAATGAAATGATAGTGGTTACAATGTGTAGTATAAAAATCCCTTAATTTTTACCAAGTCTTGACGATATTACAAGAAACATTTAGTCACTATATTTTGAGTGAAAAACATCACCTTATAAAATATATATTATCTTGAAGATCATGATGTGATCCCCCAATATTCTTTATTTCAATTTGATCAACATCAAAACAGATTTGAATAAGATGAAGCATAAGGGAGTTGTTGTGGCATAATGGTCATATAGCACTACTTATACATTTTATCCATTTTACAACCTTCCACATCATGTTAGGTCAAATGCGGAAACAAAATTTACTCATTCCATTTCAATAAAAAATTTGAAGCTTATTTTTGGCTATGTGTTTCAAATATGTAGTGAAATATATCCTTTTTTGAATTATGATTTTTCTTAGAGAAAAACATATATGGATCATAGATTTTGGTTGTGGAGTCACCTGTTTGTTTAAATAATTATCATCTAGGTAAATTTGTTCTGATATAATCTTTCACAATAATATTGTATGTTTAGTACATTTGGCATGAGTTTCAATTTGTTATTCTATAGATATTATTTCTGGGTTGGAAAACCGATCATGATGCATCTTTTACATGCTCCATTAAAGATAATCTAGAAGAAATTTACATTAATCATTAGAATTGTATTTTTTCCATGAATTACATAAAAAAAGCTTCATTATGCTCCTTTGATGTTAATATGCAATAACTCAAATTCAATCATCCATGGGGAGAAACTATGAAATTGGTCCTGATGATATTTTATAGTACTTTATCTAAATTCCCTACTCAAATTCCTCTCGTATTTAAATATATTATGATTTAGTGGTAGTGGAATGATTTGGTTCATTTTCCTTAAAAAATATTCAATTCTCTCAAATCCTAATTCAATATAAAATTTTCTACAAATCATTGAAAATAAAAAACATAAGGTAGTATTTGATAAATAAATATATTTAAAATGTGGACAAATTTTAAGCAAATTTTTAACTCATTAGGTACATCTAATACTTCAAAAGGTTTATTAAAAACCTAATTGAAATTTTTTCCCTTATAAAGACAATTAAGAAAGTCATGATGGGATAATGGTATTCATATTTCCCAATTGATTTTGATATCTTAAATTAGTTTCCCCTACATCTTCTAGTCTAGATGTTTCCCATAGAGTTAAATTATCTTATACTCTATATGGATGCTTTGTAATAGTGAATTCATTCCCTATTAAATATGAAAAATTAATAGATAAAAGAAAACACTTTTTAATACTACATGAATAAAATGTAGTAAATTTAATGTAAATAAACCATGACTTAGAAGAATTTCCTTACATTGATCTTTGTACTGAAAAAGTTTTTGTGTCCTCTAAATTATCATGACTTCTAATTGGTCTCCCATATAAAAATATATAAAATTATTCTTAGTCACCCAATATTGACCAGGCACTTTCTCTTATGGGTTTCCATTATTAAATAGTTTGATATCAAAGTCAAATACCAAAAGAAATTAATATATTTGAAACTCATAGATATCCCAGCATCCCAACCAAATACAATGTAATTTCATTTAGGAAATTAGATTCATAATGAATAATTATTCTCCATCAATAAAATTTCTCAAATATGTAAATTGTGTTATGATGGGATATCCAAGAATACAATTGGGAAAAAAATAAAAATAATCAATATAAAATGGATAACATATGATTTATTTTCATATACATCATAAAGGTTCATATGTTATACTCATTACCCCTAATTAAGGGTTTCATAATCAACATGGTAGAATACCAGGTGTTGATCACATTTATGGAATTGGACCTATATTTTATGATCACCTTGCTTATATAAATTGTGATTTTGAATAGGAAATAATGAAAATAAGTACATAATAAATCATTAGAAATGACGAGTTCATTCCCCTACTCAAACAAAAGCCATAAATAATTAAAAAAAATTCCACTAATCTAGTCATCTCTTATATCCCATCATCACATATTTTTCGTGAAACTGTTCTGGAGAATTTGGTTTTCATCATTTCTAACCCATGTCATACTGAAATATTTATCTGTGTGGTGAATTTAAGAGTTGTTTTGTACTTTATTACTATGGATATAATAGAATTTGATAATATTTACTATAACATGACCTATAAGGAATCCTTATCCCCATAAATGTAGATCAATATATTTTAGATTACCCAAATCATTGACTATATCTAATATGAAATATAGTCACCTAACCAAGATGGAATTTAAAAAACCTAAATGATACTTCTGAAATTTATCCCTTATAATAATGTGACCTCTATGAAAACACACCATAAGAGTGGATTTGATGGGGTCAAACTGATATAACAACCCCCTCCCCCCAAATAATACCACTCATGGGCTATAATGAGATAAAGAGGATGGTGACTACCCAAGTACCAACTCTAGTATTCCATGGTTTGATACTAGAACCCAGAGTACAATAAAGATACACATGGGAGGACATACCCTCTAAGACTACATGATGAAAAGAGGGATAAGATACATGAACCATAAAAAACATTCTCATACATATATATACATCCAAATTGAATGCATGAAATTATATACAATCCTAAAAAAATAAAAAGGAAACCACATGTCCCAAAAAATTAAAGACGGAAATGACCATGATTCCCAAATAGATCCTACAAAACCAAGATCTAGTAATATCTAACTAGATATCAAACATTTTTTTTCTATATTGAATGTAGAATATTTATATGTAGGGTGAGGATAAAATTATACTCAATAATATCCCCAATAAATACTCTCATGCTAAAGCATAGTGAACTATAGGAAAAATAACCCATCGCCTAAACTTGTTTTCTATGTTACATGCCTCACCATGATTAAATATCACCAAATATATCATACAATAAAGCATATAATATAATAATGAATCATCAAGGGTACCCTTCTCCCACTTCCTCATTCGTTTTATGTTGTGCCCAAAAATTTTCCATGTTGATCCATATCTATAAAAAATAAGCAATATCGAAGACACCTGATCAATGAATCACAACATCTACGTCATGTATCACACCATTACATCATCCCGTGTCATATCTCTATATAGTAACCAAGTATTTTCTGTAAGCCATCAAAGACTATGTGATTTGTATGATCCATCAAGTATTATACTTCAAGACATCAAAGCCCATACATTAAGCAAGGTACCATAATCTATCACAACCTATACACATCATACCTATAATAATCCTATGGATAATATTTTTGAAGATACATGTCTGTGAAATAACAAAACGATATCACATCCCTCAACACACTTGTATGGGGAAACTAACTGGAATGCTTACTAACACAAGTAAATATTATGAGGATAGATCGGGGCCATATGGGGGTAGTCAGCCATCCATCCATACACTAGGATATTAGGAAAAACACCCTCCCATAGTCCACGTAGTGTCATCAACCTAAACAGATATGGGTGGAGTATAACATAGAATCACAGAATATATAGAATATAATATAGTTCACATCTACATTATGGGCATAACCTAGTACTAAGATCTATAATAAACATCATCACTTGAACACCTAACTGCCACTACTTGGCACTAGATATACTATAAGAACATAAGAATTTAAATTTATACGTTAAATTACTTCCTTTAATTAATAAATTCACTCTATGTTAATTAATTCAATATCCACTAATTAAGTAACAAAATTATAATAAATTTTATTACAATAATAATTATAATAAAGTCTATGACCTCTATAAATAATCCAAACTGAGACCACAGTTTATCAAGATTAACATATTTATAGCATTTCCATTCTATTATTACTAATACAATGGGATAAGAATTTATAAAAAATTATTACATCTTTCCATAATTTCATATACTCTATGAAATATATCCTTAAAACCCCCTAAGAGGAAACACGAAACCAAGTACTTTAAACTTCCTAAATTAGTGGGGAAAAGAATGTGGATAAAATAAGAAAACCTCCAATATCCCATTAAACAGATTCATTTCAAGAAAGAATCAAACATTATCACATCAATGAGTAATCCCAGATTCAACCCATTTCTTATTTTCTAATGTTATCCCAGACAACCACGTATATATCCTTATGTTTCTCACCATCATGGGAATCAAATGTTTCCACATCATTCGGGACTCCACACCCATATCGCATCATCCATCCTTGGATAAACCTTACCAAGATCATATCACACCACAATCTAAAATCCAAATCATTTAATATGGTACTAATAAAAAAAGAATATTTAACATGGGAATTTATGAACTAAAACAAGTCATCCATCCTTCACACATAAACGATCTCTCACATCTCCCAACACATAGTCCTTGACCTTCTCATGTATATGGAAAACTCATTCCCAAAAAAAAATATTTATCAAAAAACTGGGTTGTAATCCTTCATGAATTAACTTGTTATTCAAAAGTTTTTACTATTGAAAATCTAGGGAATAAAGTTATAATAAGATAATAAAAAAATTTACAATTAATTTAAACATGATTCAATCATATATTTTAGTCTCTAAAAACTTTTGGAACTAAAAATATTAAAAATTATTTTAATTGTATTCTTCAACAAGAATTAACATGATTCGCTTTATTTATCAAATTCCATCCATACATGGAATTACACATTTAATTAAACATTCATAATCACATGAATTTAATCATAATAAAATTACAACAAGAATTGGATTCATTTAGCACGAATCATTATTATTAAACCAAATATTTATCAATAAATTCAAGAATTAAATTATTTACCATTATAAAACAATAAAAAACATTCTTAAATGATCAAAACACCACACTACATTATCATAGAATTGATCTCACACTGTCTAGAAAGACATGTGAAAAAATTTTATCATGGTAGAGAGCAATGAATGATGATCACAATATAATTCTTTATTAATATGGTTCACTATTTGTTTGGTTGATTTAATTTCCATATAAATGGTTAAATCATGTTAAATTTACAATTTCATGTTAATAAATAGGAGAAGAAATGAATCAAATACATGGAAGAAGATGATTCATGCAACTCATGTTACCAAAAATAGGGGGTGCACACAAGAGGTAATCATCGCTGGAGGATACGTGATCCAATGGTATCAAGGTTCCATGACTCCAAGAGAAGGATTAAGAATCTATAGTCTAAAGTTAAAGAAAAAAAGAAGGAATTAATGGAATGAATTATGTTTTCAAGTTCCTAGTTACATGATGATCAAAGTTTTCAGATCGAAAAATATTTAATTCTAACTATTTCATATCTCATTAAAATCCATGTTAAAAGGATCATTTAAAGACTTGTAAATATCATTAAGTAAATGATATAATTATCCTTGATGAATTGGATTTTAATATTCCTTGATTCACTTGTCCAGAAGAACTGCATGGCCATTTTTACTAACTAGAAGAGAACTCTATATGGCCAATACCACATAGCTGAAAGACCCACGTCAACAAAAGCTCCATGTAACCTTTTTTACAGAGGAGATTCATTTAGCTTATTACTCATGTAGAAACTCAAACACTTAGATGATCACTCAAATATAATATTCCTCAAATAGCTAATCCACATAGTTAATCTAGCCACATATCCAATTTACCTAGTTGGCCCATCCACATAGATGATTCACATAACTGATCTCTTATATAGAATTTCTCTGTAGTCAATCCATTCACATATTTTATTCATCCATATAGCTGATATCATGTAGTTGATGGCTCATGTAGTTGATGGTACTGTATAACTAATTCAATAAACTATGAATATGGCTCTCACCTAATACATGAACAATAAATTCACAACATGAATCCCATACAAATCATAAATCATCCCTGCGTCTAGATTTTAATAACCAAACTTTTCTAGAGACACTCTAGGATTCCTCCAAGAAACACGGGCTTTAGAAACCCATAAAGGGTTAGACTATAAGGATATAAACCGTACATTAGATGCCTCTTAAATAATTCTAATCCAAAAGAATCTAGAAACAAAACTGGGGATAAAATGATACAGAGTTTCCTAAACAACCACTATGTGAGATACCACTCATAGTTCCCTCCATCATAGGAACTCATCTAAGTTATTAGTGGTAGAAAGTGGGAAACCACACAACAATAACAACCTACTCTTAAACACCCTCCTTTGGAAGATACATCTCAAACTAGAGTATGGTTACCAATAAGATACAAGAGGGAACCATCAATTAATTCAAAAAGGTCAGCATCTATAAGAGAACAATTTCACAAGAGAAATTATAATCATTACACAACTCTAGGTAATGAGTGTTAATATGAATCTCACATTCCCATGTAATCTCCTCCACACCATTTTTCCTCTATAAGACAAGAGCCAAGGTAATATAGTTTCTACAAAACACCTTATCATGGTGGTTCTAGATCTCTAAAAACATCTCCTTTAAAGTCGCATCATTGTCAACATCAATATCTCCCCAATTGATGAAATGAGAGTTGTCATGAAGGTAACTATAGAGAAATGACAAGTGAAAACATCATGTATCTAACTCATCTATGGAATAAGTGTTGTCCAATATACCACAACTCTTACATGAGACAACACCTCGATAGGCCCAGTAAAGCGAGGATAAATTTTACTTCAATGACCAAATCTTCACTTCCCAGGAAAAAGGGTAACCTTATTAATAAATTGTCTCCAATATTGAACTCTATATATCTCATCCTTTGATCGACATGGGATTTTTGATGATCATGAACTGATTTCCTTCATTAATAAATTACTAGAACCATTTTTGTCATATTCTATACCAGTTCTAGCCTAAGAATTTCTACTTCTCTACCCCCAGTATAGAGAAACGGTTAATGGCATGGTCGATATAAAAATAGTCAAATGGTTCCATAATAATGGAGGAGTGTATACTATTATTGTACAAAAACATGACTGAGGGTAGTTTCTTTTATCCATAAACCTCCAAAATCCAAAACACAAGAGATTAACATTTCTCCAATATTGTAGATTTTCATCTCTATATGATCATTTGTATTTGTATGAAAAGTAGTGATAAGTCATAATTGAGAGCCAAAATAATTATAGATACATCTCCACCCCTTGATGGTAAAATATGGATCTCAATCAGATATGATAATCATTTGGAATCTGTGGAGTTGCTCCACCTCTTCTTGATACTAAATCGATAAAACCTCCAAGGAGATCGGATCCCAAATCAGTATAATGTGGTCTGGTTTCATCAAATAGTAAACTATCACCCATATATAATCATATCCTCCATACTATTGAGTTAACCCATTTAGATAGTCCATTTTGATGTCCTGCCACTTCCACTGGGGAAAAACTAATGTCTATAGAATACCACCAAGAACACGATGCTCAGACATAACATTCTAGAAGACCAAACATCAAGAAACAGACTATTGAACTACACTCATCAACATAGACCACCAAACCTAACCTATCAAGGCTCTATAAATAATTTTTGTGTTAGGATGTACCACCAAATGAAATCTATGGGAATTAAATAGAACCATTTCATGCATATCTAAAGGGAATAAAAGCCTTTCCAAAAACAACACTCAATGTTTTCCATCCCCATACCAACCATCAGGGGAATCCTGAAGAACAACTCTATCTCTCCAGACCTCCATATCAGAATACACCAAATGGGACTCCTCAACTTGTTGAACCAAACACTACTGCACGGTCTACTACAAAAGGAAAAATATTCCTCCAACCAATATCTTATCCAGATGTGTCATTGAGTGTTCTTCCATCACTCTATATGAATCTTTGGATTCATGAATTGCATCACTACGTTACTTCCTTCCCATCACATAAGCCATAACATTTTCCTTTGGTGGATTATACAAAATATCAATGTCATAATCCTACAATAATTCCATCCATCGATGGGGATGAAATTTCAAGTCACACTGGGAGAAGAAATACCATAGGCTCTCATAGTTAGTAAAAATAAAAGAATACTCATCGAGGAGGTAATTTCACCAAAAATTTAATGAAACACAACATCCACTAACTCAAGATCATGGGGGAATAATTACTATTATTTCAATGTAACTACTAAGACACATAACAAACAACCACAATCTTCTGCAATAAAACATATCCCAACCCAAGACCGGAATAATCATATAAAATTGCAAACTAAACTCATTATTCTAGAAAAAAAGTGATTGTATTTCCAAAAAAACTTCTTCTCCAGTTACATAAAATCTTTTTGGAACTAGTAATTATATATGAATTCCTAAATAATTCTGGTCAAGGATGTTAGAGGACTACAAACCTTAGAGAAATCAGCTACAAACCTTCTATAATATCCTATATGAACAAGGAAACTTCTCACCTATTCCACTTTATTGGGGGATATCCAAGAAAAATTTACATCTATCATCAAAGGGTCCATAGGTACTCCATTTTGGTACATTAAATTCCCTAATAAATGTACTTCAAGATTCCAAAACTCACACTTTGACAACTACCCGAACTACTACTTATGAAGAAGAAAACCCAAAACGGAGCACAAATTCTATTTATTCTACTCCTTATATTTGGAGTAAATAATGATTTCATTGATGAAAATAACCATGAACTTATACAAGAACACTCAAAAAACTACATCCATCAACCCCATTAATTCATCGGGAGAATTCATCACACTAAATGGAATCACAACGTACTCATAATTCATGTGATTAAAATGTAAAGTAGTCATTATAATATCCCCATACTTCACACACATATGATGATATACAGATTGAAAATAATTTTTTTATAATTAAAATTATCCCTTTAGCTAATTGAATAAATTATTATTACATGGAATGGGATAGTGGTTCTTTAATTTCACTTTGTTCATGTGAAGATTATCTATAAAATTTAATAATATACCATCATCCTTTTTCATAAACAAAATGGGTGCACCCCCAGGGTGACACACTCGGCCAAAAACCTTGTTTCAATAAATCATCAAGTTGTACCCAAATCTCTCAAAACTCTTAAAGCACTATCAAATATGAAGACATCGATATCGGAGAAATTCTTGGTTTTAGCTCAATCCCAAATTCGATCTCCCATCACGGGGGTAACACTACAACCTCCTTTAGAAATTCATCAAGGTACTCTTCTACAACCATAGGAAACACTAACTAAAAAACCTTTGATTATCTCAACATCAACTATTCCATTAAAATGAAAAGGATGGAATACACCTCCAACCCATCTAAGTGTCTCACTCAATAATGAACACTCATAACTCTCTATCAACATAATAGAACACAACCTTCTTCCTAATGATATCCATGATATCATTCCATGAATATATCCAATACATACAAAGGATAATTTTATATTGTTTTATCCATAAATATAATAGATTTACTAAAAAGTGGTGCTACAACAGAACTACCTCGTAGTCTTAACATTCTTCATAAAAGTTTTCTCAACCTCAAACTAGTATAATCAATGCCAAGTGATCTGAAAGCCTCTCTAACTTAAGTCCAGAAGCATGGATAAGGGTAAGTTACATAAAGGATTTTGTTTCTACCTAATCAAACAATAATTCACCCATGTAGAAACAAGAAAAGGGTACCTTGAAGAAAGTCTTTCTCACTCAGTAATAGCAACACTAAAGCATGATTCCCACCCCAACCTGTTACATGGACTCTCTAACCCTAATGAAGACCACCTCCATCGTCGCGTTATACTCTTTGATGAAGAGGAGATTCTCAGGGTTCCACTTATTCTGTACCATCTACTCCCTATTGTTCTCAAACAGGGTCATCCTACTACTACTACCTCAACTGAAACTGCCTCAATTGTGGATCCTAAAGACGAACACCTCGAGAACACTGAACACTCAGAAAGTTCAGGAACTCTCACCGCTAACAACCATGAACACCATATGAAAAAAACGTTTAGGATACCCAATCATAGGACTGATAGATGGTGAACCTTGAGAAATGATACGGTTAGGGATGGGACCAACCCTCAGCTTATTAAAAACTCTTATGTTTAGGAAACTGGGAAATGTGGACCAAAGTGTTGCATTGTGAGGAATCCTGATAACTCTCCTCCCATGTTGATATGGTTTGGTCTATCATCCTCTCAATAAAATATTCTCTTCAAAACACCTTGAGATGTATTATTAGTATACATGGGTTTACCATGAACTAGATATCTGAAAGAAAAAAACTCTAAGAAATGACACTACCTAACATCTTAATCATGCAACAGGTCTTAAGCATATCATAGAATGTTCCTAAAATAAATCCAAAACTATCGTATACTGAAACTCCACTATAAAAGGGTAATCAATTCCAGGTGGTTGGACACCTTTGTGTCCAAATAAAGAAACTCTACATGAAATTTTTCTTGTTAATTCTCCCCCAAGACTACAGACTCCTTACTATCCCTAAGGAATAAGAACCACCACTATCTCACTACTCCATGTAGCATCGTTACATCCAATGAAACCTAGATCTTCTTCCAAACATTGATTGAACTGATATTTATCTCAACCTAATCCAAATAGTCTTATTTGAATGTGTCTGAAATGGATCACTCATACTTATACAGATTGTTTCACTGAAACTCTTGAAGTGTCCTCCTATAAGTGTCATCATCATCGACCAACACTCTGTAGTGATCTGTTGGCACATCCTGCTAAATATCTTCAGTGAAAATACGATGAGAACGTCGACATGGATTCATCTCTAAACAAGAATAAATTATTATAATCCTAAACCTATACTATGAAATAATTCACGTTATTTAATTAATTTATTATTTTCTTATTATAGTTTTAACCTATCCAAAGGACTACCCATTTCAAATATAAGTGCAAAGAAGAATGATGCATGATCATTTCCTTAGTATCTACGATAGAACCAGTGTTACATCATTTTATAGTGTTAATAAAATTAATGTTCCTTGCATCATGTCATAGGGGGGCATAATACTCATGTATGAATCAATATCCCTTGTTTACATCACTCAGTAAAATGAGCTGACATAATTTACCTACCAACCCATTCATCCTCATCTGTTCCTAACTCTAAACTACATCCTATCCCTCAACCTGAACCTATGATACCACTATATCATGAAACATTTTCCACAAATAGTATCCCCTACTAAGATAGAAATGAGATAAGGGTGGTATTTATTTAGTAATTCCCACCTCCATTAGGCCTCGACTTAGAGACTAGCACCAAAGGTATAATTAACATACATATGGGAGGCATTACCCTCTATGAGAACATTAAGAAGAGATATATAGTACAAATACACAAAAAAACAACTTCTCATACACACACACACACACAGACACACACAAACACACACACACACACACACAGATATATATATATCCTAAGTAAAGTTGGTTGAAACCACAAATCCCCAAAATCACCTACACAACCACAAGCTATTAATATCTAGAATAATCTAAAACCTTTTAATTCTATATTGAATAGAGTTTATATATATATAGTGAACATAACAATATACGCATTAGGATCCTACCCAAATCCTATCATGAAAAAGATTAAGAAAAATATTCTAAATCACAATGAAAAATAGTGAAACTAACTTGTCACATAAAACAGTATAGTAAGTTCCCATCCTCACCATTGATAACTATCACCACATATCACATACATTATATTATATAATATAATAATGAAATATCAAGGATACCCCACTCCCACTTCCCCACTAGTTTTATGCTCTACCCCAATGTAACATGTCCTGAGCAATCTTTCTTCAAAAAATAAGTTACCTTGAAGACACCTAGTTAAGGCATCAAAACATGATCCTCATGCATAAAATCATCACATAATTCCAAATCACATCTCCATATATCAAAAAATTATTTTATTTTAATATCCATCATAGCTCGGATGATGTGTATCATACATCATGTATTATACCTCAGGACATCATAGCCTATATACAAAGAAAGGTACCCCAATCCATCACTGCCTATACAAATCATACTTATAATAATCCTTTGGATACTATATTCCTAGATACATGTGTTTGGAATAACAAAAATACATCACAAACCTCTACCCTCATATATTGGAAAACTAAATAGCATCCATACCAACACAAGAAACTACCAAGAGAATATAGTGGATCCAGAGGGTTTAGTAAGCCATCCATCCTCCCAACAAGATATTGGGGGAAAAACCCTCTTAGAGTCCACTGGGAGTCATTCACTCGGACTAACATGGTTGGGTTAGTGTAAGAAATAATAGAATATACTGGATATAATATATATCCCATCCACACAATGAACATAACCTAGTTAAAATATCAAATGTGGTTATCATCGCTTGGATACTCACCTACCAATTCTAGGGACTAGATATCCTCTAAGAAAAAACATTTAAATAGATACATTAAATTTATTAATTTCATTGAAAAATCACTTTAAATTGATTAATAAATTATAAATTAATTAACCAATAACATTATTCTAAATTTCATTAAATTTCAAATTATAATAAATTCCATTACCTCTATGTATAATCCAATCTAAGTCTATGATTTCTCAAGATTAACTTATTTCCCACATTTTCATTCCATCATTTCCAAACCCAAGGGTTAGTATTTTATTAATCATTATTGCATCATTCTATAATACTAGGTACTCTAGGAAAACCATCCTAAGGTACCACCATGATACAAAATTAAACCAAGAAACTCCAACTACATCAAACATTGGGGAGAGGAATGTAGATAAAATAAGAGAACTTCTCATCTTCCATTAACTAGCTTCATTTCATGAAATAATCCATCTTTATCACATCAATTCATAAACCCAGATTCAACTCATTCCTTATTTTATGTTTCCATACCTATGACAAACATATATATCTTGATGAATTTATCCATCATAGGCATTAATTAATTCCTCATCATTCGGGCCTCCTCAACCATATCATGTTATCCATCACAGAATGATCCATATCAGTCTCATATCACACCTCAAGATCACATTAAAATACCATCAAAAGGATGAAATAAAAGAGAACAATGAATTGGGAAATCTAAGCCCTAAAATAAGGCATTCACCCATCACCTATAAATGAAATCTCATCGATCCCAACACAAGGCACTCATCCTTATCAAGAATATGGGAAGTCACTGGTAATTATATTTATTAAAATACTAGTTTTAATTAATTCTTTAATTATCTGATTCATTATCCATAGGTTAAAAATATGGGAAACCTAAGTAAATGTTCTATAAAAATAAACAAAATAAATTAAACAATTAATTTAAATAAGCTTCCTAACATACATTCTAGTTTCAAAAAACATGTGGAATTACAATTTATTAAAATGACTTTATTACTTTAATCAACAATAATTCACATGATTCAAATTATTTATAAAATTACATCAACACATGGAATTAAATATCCAATTAAATATACATCCTATCATAAATTTTATCATTATAAAATCACAACAAAAACCAGATTCATTGAACATTCCTCTTTATTCTCTAGCCAGTTAATTATCAATTAATTTTGGATTTATGTTTTTAACCATTTTCCATCAAGAAAAAAATTTTAAAACATACAAAAAAAGTTATAACTATAAACATCATTTATTGCACACTCTCTATAAAAACACAAGGAAACCTATTATCTAGTAGAGAAAAAAAATTGTTGATCACATTCCAATTATTTATTAATCCGGTTCAACATTCACTAGGTGAGTTCCATTTAAATACAAGGGAATAAATCATGATAAATTTATTATTTCACATAAATAATTAAGAGCATCAATGAATCCCAAGACTAGAAGAAGAAGGTTCATGTGACTTGTTGTACCAAAAAAATAGAGGGCACAAACATGATTGAATCATAGCATGAGGAAACATGATCCAATGACAAAAAGATTCTGCAAATCTAAGGTAAGGCTTTATAACCTCCATTATGAAGATAAATAAAACTAAAATTAATGAAGGTAAGGTACATAGTATTTTGAGTTGATAGATATAGGGAGATTATAATTTTCATATCAGAAAATATTTAATTCCATCTATTGTAGATCTCATTAAAATCCATGAAAAATTGAATATTTTATAGCCTTTTCCATCTCATAAAATCAAGGACATAATTATCTTTGATGAATGATCCTTTAAAGTACCTTTATTTGTGTATCTATAAGACCCACATGTCTATTTTTAGGCAACTGAAGGAAAACCTGACATGGCCTATTCCACATAGCTAAAATCCTCACATTTCCAAAAGTTCCACATAACCATTTTCACATAATATATAACTCATATAGAAAATATCTTATGTAGTTGTATCTCATATAGCTGGTCTATATATTTTACTTCTCCAGAAGTTGATCTCTTAGTTATATGATCTCTCATGTAGCTGATCCATGTGGTCAATCAATCCCAACGTCTGATTCATATAGTTGATCCATCCACATGTCTAATTATCATTGTATATATCTCATGTAGTTGACCTCTCGCATAGAAAATATCTCATATATCCTATCCACATAGTTGATCCATCTACATAGGTTATTTATACATGTAGTTAATCTCACATAGGTGATGGCTCCATGTATTCAATTTCTCTACTAAGTTTTTTTGACATACCATAAATCAAGCTCTCAACTAAGTTTTGAACCGCACATTCACAATGGGAAACACTCACACAATTTTAATCCTACCTAATTATATATTTTATAATTAAAACACCTTCAAACCCAATCTATGCCTCCTCCGATCACAACAGTCTTTAGAAACACATAAGGGGTCAGACTATATGGATCCAGTTCTTTATAACTTGGGTGCATTAAAGGAGTGGAGACAATTAAAGTTATGATAAAGGTGGGTATTTTCTTGTGTGGTACCCATTAAATATGTTCCAATGTCTCTAATCAAATCAATTGTCTTGGGTACTTTTATCTCTTAATAATGTGTGCCTATGTAGAATTAAAAATAAAATGCTACAAATGTTAGGTCTATGGAAATTTCATTCACAAATACCTATAATTTTTTAAATTTACAAAGCAATCTTGATAATTTTTTTGGGGGGATAGATTTCATGGGAACATATCTATCAGAAAAATTCAATAGTTTAGGTTAATTCTCACTATCACTGATTTATTCTCCAAACATACTAATATAATTCCACGTAATGAGGTCATGAACTAATTCTTAGTCACTTTAATAAAATTCAATATCATTAGAATATTTTTCATCCCATATACTAAACTTATTGATAATGGCACAAAATTGTCTATATATGAATTGAGAAAGATATATTCATATCACAAGATTCTATCTAACCATTCTACCCATTTTCACATAGATTCTAACATATAGGTAGATTCAAGTAATAACACCATGTTAAACATCCCATAAAATATGGTAGATAAGGATAAAAAAATCCTAAAAAATATTTAATGAATTTAGGGATTATCCAACCACCAAAAGTAAACATACCCAAGATAAACCACACTCTTTAATAATAGGAATGGTGTTTCCAATTGAGATCAAACATATTACACATTGAATTTCCGTTTATATACATCTTTCTAAATACAACCATTCACATGTTCAGTTACAAAAATTTTAAAATACTCAATGAAAGGAGGTTACAGGCATTTAGTAATCTAGAAATCTACTAAAATTGGGTTTCTTGAGAATTAAATTGGAAGGTTCACTTTTATTCATTTATTCAAGGAGAATTGGTTATTTCCATAAATTCAATAATGATTCCAATGATAAATCATCCAATACTATACCCTAAATGGTTAGGGATGAACATTTTATTAAAGTTATATACTCTTATATTATATAACCTTATCCTAATTAAGATAAATCAAATATCACCTCCAAAAAATGTTAGGATTCTTAAAAAATATTTTATATAATTTCTTATTGTATTAATGCTTTGTAAGACCTTAAACAATAGGAGGTTTTTTCTTTACAAAAAAACCTTAAAATTTATGGTATATGATATTTGTTTCATGACCATAAAAATTATGATATAGGGTATTTATTACAAAATATTGTACTAAAATACTTTTGATCCTTTTAGGATAACCTTATATTTTAAAATATAATGTTCTTATGGCATAACCTTAAACTATAAGATATCTAATATTTATCTCATGAAAAATAACATTAATTTATATATTCCTTACCAGTTAACTATAAGTGATAATGTATATAGTCATTACCACATGAACTTATATAATATAGTATAAGGACCTTATCACATGACCCTAAAACCCATGACATAAGGTCCTGACCACAAATCCATAAATTATGTGGTAAATTATCCTACTCTCAAGACTTTAACCTATATAAATCATCATTTTTCTTGTAAGGTTCTAAACAACATGGTGTGTTCTTTATTGCAAGGAACAAAATTCTATTCCTCCTAACCTTCAGTTAAGATTTTATATTGGTAAAACACTATGAGCTACCTATATATGAGACAAATCTACATATAGGTCTCTCACAACCCATTCCCTTATAAATTTTCCATAAAAAAAATACCTAGGTTTATAAGAATCCATATCCAGAATGGTTTTTCCTTCATTGATATGACACCAGGAAAACATAGTATAGAACTAAATATTGATTTATTCCTATTACAATTGAATATGTATAAATTCCTAGATCGCATACCTTAGATACAACCATAAGATACCACCTCATTTTGTTTCTCCTATTACCTAATCCACACTAGTTATCAATAATATTAATTTATATCATGTGTAAGATCATTGTTATATGACCCTAAACTACATGAAAATGGTCCTTACAACATGACCTTAAACTATAATATGTTGAATTCTTTCCACATCACCTTGAACTAAACGATTCATGGTTTGGTTAAAATGTAATTAAACTACAAAAATATTCATTATGTAAGAGATAAATCCATATAATATCCACATCCATCATGGAATATTATAAAAAATGAAAATTTCCCTCTAAAATGTCAAGTTTGACCAATATTATAAAAAATTACCCCATTCAAAAACTATTTGTGGCTTGATTTCTATAACCATATGATATATAGTGACACCTAGATCTCTAATCTTGATCCCAACCTCAAGTTTTCATACACAAGAATTTTATGATCTATTCATATTGAGTTAATGATGATCATACAAAGAGAGAATCATCGATTCAGTTTGAGATCTATTCCCTTAAACTATGATCCAACATTGGTTAAAGTTATTTGAATGTAAATATAAAGAATCCAAGGTTTTATCCCCATGATAATTAATAAAATATATATAAATGGTTACATGTTATAGGAATTTAAATTAGGTTCACTTAAGACACTCCCTTTATAATAAAAACCATAGTTTCTTGTATTTTTTGTTGTTTCATTATTCAATTTGGTTTATATAACTGTATTCTAGAAATGTGACCACATTTCAGTGCAAGATATATCACCCTAAATTCTAATACATTATTTTAATCAACGATATATGACTTTAAAATCCATCAATATCACTGTCTATTTCTTATGACTATAATCTATGACCCAATATTCTAGTCAATGTTATATGAACTTAAACATCAAACACATTACTATTTATTATCTGAGAATATAAACAAATAGACACCAAATAGTCAAATCTGTATAATCCAAAATCTAATTCATTACATGTTTCAAATTTTATGGTTGTAAACTATATATAAAGATATATAAATCTTATTAAGTTATTTTCATGAAAATGTGACTTCAGGAAATTTTGATTTATTGACTAATAATCCAAAAAAATAAGGATTGAATAAAAATTGAGGCACAAAGTGGAGGCACAAAACTTATGTGATTTGAATATAACCCTCATGATGCAAGATACATACTCTTTAGAGTTATGAGTCTAGGAAAAAAGTAGATCACTTTGGAATTTTTCATGTGGGTTCATCTTGATGTCCACTAGAAGGAACATCTGTATTATCTTGGGGTACAAAAACCCTCTTGAACATACTATTCTTTTTATAAATACCTTAAAATAAAAAACCCCCCTTGTGTTTCCAAATAATTATTTGTTTATAGGTATAATATGGGATTATAATGATGAAATATACACCCCATATATAATCTTCATATACTCATCCATTTTCACATGTCTTGTAGTAAATAAGCTCATTTTATATCAAAGCAGACCAAATTTATCTTATGGTGATGATATATATACCCATGTCTACACATTAGAAATGAAATTAAACTATTTACCATTACCAAAAAAACAATATCATATTAGAGGGGTGAAATTTTTTCCCCATATTTGGATAGCCAATATCCTAATAATCACACTCCTTGAGAAATAAATCTACTTCCCAAAACCCCATTATTCACTAAAATATATTTAATCATGATTTTAAAAACCCATATTTTCTTATTTTAAATTATATTTTGGTTTTATTTAATATTTATCCTTGTAAAAATATTGTGAGACACTAAAATGAATTTTAATTTTTAAAAACTAATCCATAATTCATCAACTGGAATGGTTAATTTTTTTTCAAAAAAATTATGATCTCTCATTCTCCTTTACTATTTTAAAAAAAGGTATTTGTAATTCATTGATGAAAAATAAATATTTCAAAAAAGAAGTTCATTTTTTTAATTTTTAGGAAACAAAAAACATTCCTAGAATACTTATTTACTTTTCTAAAAATATTAAATAATGAATAACACTTCTAAAAATATATATATTGATAGATGAATGTTAATGTTTAAGATGATTTATTTTTTTATTTTAATCAGTAGATCAAATTTTTAGATGATATTTTGAATCCTTTGGTTGTACAAGTGTCCTTTTGGACTATTCCAAGAGTTTTTCATATTCACTTGTAATCGTTCCCTTGATAATATTAGATGAATAAATGATATATGCTTCTAAACATACATCACTTTCAATAATATGTTATATAATTCTTAGTGATCAAATTTTCCAGCACCCAAACTATTATAAATATGTCAAAGGCCATATTATTTGTTACTAATTTACCTAAATGTTCTCGTAGGGATCACAATATAAATGTTGTATCAAAAACATCTTTCAATTGTTTAGTTTTATATAATATCTTTAGGGCACAAATAAAAACCATTCACTACCATTGGAAAAAAAGAAAACAATGGGGTCCAGTATAGAAGGTCTTGTATTTGACATCTGAGATGGTGGAAATGGATTTTTTATACCTAGGGCCTTGATTTCTTCAAGTAATGGTTCAATATGAGTATATTTAAATTATATATGAACCTCTTTAAATTCCATGGAGCCTATATCAAAGTTGTGAATGGAATATTATATTAACCCTATCATAATTTCAATATGAACACATTCTCTGAAACACCTGTGCGAATCACCATATTTTATAATGTAACATATTTTCATGATCATTTTAAGGGAATTTATTCTCCTTAAAAGTTTATACCATAGGTACTTCTAGATGAGATCTATTTCTATCATGTGGTCTTCTTACTCACAAAACCACCTCCCCAATATTACAATTTTTTAACACCTTTTCAATGACTCTGAGTACTCTCTTGATAAATATTTTGGTATATTTTCAAGTTGAAGAATTATTTGATAATTTGTTACCTCACACACCAAAATCAACTAAAACTGGTGTACAGTAATTAGATGTTATTTTTCATGGACCATATAATCGGGTAATAGGCAAACTTCTTACATAAACCTAAATTTTTAAGAAAATTGGTTTGGTGTAGAGGGTACATATCTAACACAATCTGCAACTCAATCTATCATTAACATATCTTGAATATAAAGTATGTAATATCTCTCCATAAACACCCTAATAATTTATGATATATTCAATTGTAAATAAATTTAATTTTTGTGATAACATATAAAACACACAACCCCAACTCTAAATGAATAGAAATACAGTATACTGTTATAAGATAGTTGTTGAATTTGTGGGTATAAATAAAAATAACTAAATTATGAAAATACCAAATTTTTTACACATCTATAAAATATATTCCTTGACCAAAAGTTTATTAGAACTTTAAATAAAATCACTTTAAATTAAATGATATGTTTTTCAAAAAAAAGTTATATGCACAGTGTGTTTTTATCTTAATAAATTAAATTGATCAGTATTGGTGAATTATTTTATTTAATATTATATTTTATATATTCAATAAAAAATTTAACATCCATATTATCTTTTTTATGGAATGCGATATGAATAAACCCAATTTTTTATTTTAAATAATTTTTTGTAAAAAATAAATTTTTATCATTTTTTCACTCTAATTTAAAAATTAATTTCTTCCACTTGTGGATATTAAATATTGGAAAATTGATTCCATATTTTTAATTAGTTTGTTCATATTTTATAATTATAACCCTTTTATTTTTCCCATTACAAATAATAACTGTGGTAAATAGTTGTCACCTCGGTTAGGGTGGAGTGGGTAAAAGAGGGATAAAATAATGAGATAAGGTCCCAAAATCAACCCAAAACATTCATTTATCCTACTATATGGGTTTATTTCATCCATTTACATATATTCCTAGAATATATATATCTACTTGGTTCTATTTATCTTTGATTAGGACCATTAAATTAATGAAATGAAATAATAAATAAAAAATGTCACTGTCTTGAATTTGATATCTATAAAAAGTGTACCTAAAGATGAAAAGAGGAAAAGTATAGTTATAAAAGTTTAATAGAAATATAAATTAATAATTCTTAACATGATAATTTATTTATAATTTTTAGTTATTAAATAATTTTATTAAATTCTTACACAGTGCTGATATATTATTTATTTAATTAATAGAAAAATAAAATAAATGATTCTAAAATATATTAAATCTAATAAATTTTGCATGAATTATTGTGATCCATAAATTTAGTAGATAAAAAATTACATATTAAATAATTTCTAAAGGATTATATTCGAATTACAATGATTTCATATTTTATGCAAATTCAAACAATGTTAAGAGTTCTAAAAATGACAATAATAATATTTTATGCTAATATTATTTTATTAAATTATTTAAAATAAAAAAAATATTTTATGGATATGATTATGATAATAAATGGTCATATATTTCATACCTTATTCTATTATTATCCAATGGTTACCTTATAAATAAAATTATAAAGCTTTAATATTAAAAAGTTGTTACTATGATAAGATTAAAATTTATAAACCAAGGGGTCAAACCAAAATATAATGTTTAAAATGACACCAGATATTATATAAATTTCATTTTATGGATATATTTATAACTTATACACTTTTTCAACAAATATATTTTCATTTGGAATCATTTTTATTGAGAATTTCATGTTTATATTTTAATCTTTTTAGTAATTCAAGGTGTTTCATTTCCCACCAATATAAAAGGACACAACATCCCTGTTTTATTTACACTGATGTTATAAATATATCCTTAAAAACCTACCAAATTCCTCCAATAAATCATTATCGATGTTCTATAGGGTGTTGTTCATTGAAGAAGACTAACCCTAGGGTCTTTAAGAGGATATTTAAATGTGTTATTTCAAAGATTATGTAATCACCTAAACCAATCACTTTATTTTTACTTTTTAATTTACCACCTCTACATATATGATATTTAATATAAAATAACAACTTCATTATCCTAATTGAATTGAAATTTTATTATGATGATTAAATTACCATTATCCCCATCTTATCTATCAAATTAAAAATGATATTCTTGCTCGTGTGTAGGTGTGGACTACCTCCACCACGAAGTGATGTTATTTGTTTTTTATTTCTAATTTATATGGATATAGATAAGTATAAATTTAATAAATATTTATTATATATAATAAATTTTCTATAAATTTTAATTATAATTTAATTTTCCTTCATTCCATTAGTCAAAAATGTGAAAATAGCATTAATGAGTATATCAGGTCTACCATCTCCATGAAAGGTGTAATTCATATTTGTATCTATAAATTAAAATTTTCTCTAATTTTCCACAATTTAAGTAATCAAGATACTAAAATAATAATTTTAAGGAAACCCAACTTTGTTTTTCTACTCCATCAGGAATCTTTTTCTTCCATGTCTATAATTTCATTATAATATTTCAAATAATATTATTACCACGATCCATTTATTTATAAAATAAATTTTTACCCATGTTTTTCTTTTTACAAAAACAAATTAAAATGAATCTTCTTATCATATTCTGAATGAGTTACATTTTACTTTCACCAAAAATATGAAAGGAGTCATTATTTTAATAGAAACAAAATGAATGGGATTTCAAGACCTCATGATTTTGTAAAGCCTTGAAGCGTATTTAATAAGTTTCAAAGGATATTTTAAAGGAAAATTTTATCTTGGATATTTTGAAAAAAATATATTTTAAATAGGTGATTCTGAAGTGAATAGGGTGTTTTTCACATAAAAGTTTCCTGTAAAAGTATTTTCATCAATATAAAAATACTTTTTTGAATATTATGACTTAATGAGGATATATTATAATAATTCCATCTTCTATATTTCTCTCAATGATTTGTGATCAGTTTGACCGGGGAAATTATAGTCATTTTGCATTCTAGTTCTTTTAATACAGACAGTTATTTATTTTCAAGGAATATTAATTAAGTGGACTTGTTTATTCATATAATGAAATCCTTGGAATTATTAAGTTATGTATGGGGGAAAAATTACATAGCCCCACAATGAATTAGTAGATATTGTGAGACTAAAAAACTTGTTTATTTGGAGTAGGCCTTACCCATCAATGTGGATGTCTTAGAATGAGGCCTCAATAGTATATTTAAGATGTCTGACATTATTAACTCTATAATAATGAAGTCATTTATTGAGCTCTGTGTGATTTTTTACTATTATCATATACATTAATAAATTTTAGTCATGTGAAATTATTTATATGGAATTATTTTATCCTAGACTATTCCTATCATATCATTCATTCATTATTTATTCCATGTTAGCTTCTGATGTATGTATACCCTTACTAATCATCTGAGCTCACCTATTTCTTATGTTTCAATTCCCCAGGATCCCAATAAGTGTATTATTACTAATATTAAAGGATGTTCTAGAGGTAATAATTAGGTTCTCAAATAAAGTACTATGTTTTATTTTATGTTATCAAATGAATTTTTAGATTTATGTATGGATATAAATTTTAGGACTATTAAACTAATCTATCTTTTATGATGTGATCTCTTGTATCTAGAACCAATGTAAAAAATAAAAAATGTATTTCAGATACTAGGGTCAGGGTAATTATAGTTGGTGTCAGATAAATTTTAGTAGAAACCTTGGGTACTATATTTAAGAAAACATATATTAAGTAAAATGATCCTCTGACTGACTTTGAGGATAATTAGAGGTATAATAGAACACTCTTATATTTTGGTAAGGAATATACTATGTTGTTTTCTTAAAAATAAATTTTTTTCTGAAAACTAAAATTGTATGTGGTGTTGTAACTGATTTATCTAAGAGTAATAAGCCCAAAGAGAGTTTTTTGAGTATATCTAGACCATTATTCTGGTGCATGGTTAGATTATTCCCACAAAAAAATAAGTGTATTATTATGAGATTATTTATGCATAAATTGAAAATTTATGTTATGTGTATCACTATATTTAAAATTATATATTATGATTCCTAATCTTTTGATCCATTATATTGTGTATAATTTTTTTTAAATGGTTCCTAGAGGAGGAATGAAAACCGTATTAATTCATGTAATCTATGTTTGGATTTTCCTCCTTGGAATGATAATGAATCTTGAGCTTGAGCTAAATATGGAACTGAACAAATTATAACCATATTAGGGAATAAATATCATGTTATGACTAATAACCTTTCCTATATGAATCATCCTACTGATCGTTAATAAAGTATAATAATTTTATACCATTCCATGTGACAAAAACCTCCATCATTTAATGTATCCCTAAATCCATTTATAAATAAGAATTTTTTAAGTTCCTTAGAAATGATATTTTACACTTTGGGATGTAATGAAAAGGGAAAATATTGTAATAGTGTTTTATCATCTCAAATGAGATGAAAATAAATATTGTTCTTTGATTCAAAACACTAAGGATGATGAAGAAATATTGGGATTGGGGGTGGATTTTAAGGTAATTTTTATAGAAAATTATTTTCCTCATTAATAATTAGTAGATATGGAAAGATGATTCATGAGTTTAATATAAAAGGAAGGGGATAATGAATCTATGTATAGAGATAACATTACAACATTAGTAACAAATTTTATGGACTACATATGTAATCCAAATAGAAATATTGTGTATTTATTTTACGTGACTAAGCTAGACCTTCAAAAGGGAACTAGTCTCCCAATCATTCTCATAATATGAGTATATCATATCATGTTCTGTCAAGATAGATAAATAATTCACCAAGACTTATTGATTAAAATTATAAAAAGATAAGAAGATGAAAGAAGAGTAAAAATTGAAGAGTAATATGTGATACTTTTGGAAGGAAATACCATGGTACATTCTTGAAAGGAAAATTATTTTTCTTCATGTGTTGAGAAAATAGATATCATGATCTTGAATTCAAGGGTTAGGGATAATCTATAAAATTATTATTATTTAACAATAAGTAAAGGGAGAACTATTCCATCCAATTCCCCAAATTTCAAGGTGACTTACTATAAAATAGGTAAAGGGGAGAAGGAAAATCTCATGCAATTAATATATCCAAAGTGGAATTTCTTAGAAATGTAGGAAAATGAATCCCTATCATTCACTCCATGATTGGAAATGATTATCCGATTCTAGTTATACCTCCAATTTTATATCTAAATAATTTTATAAGGGTATTTCATTACAAATTTAATAATTATAAATTGATTTGGTGGTGAAGAATAGTAATTCTATGATGAAAACAACTCATATCTATAGCTCATATATGATAGAAGTTTTTAGGATTTTTCTTCCTGTGAATCTTATTATTCTTACTTTGGTTGATGTTGATGAAATTTATTTTATGTATTTGGTTTCTCAGTATAGAGACCATATCAATTATTGAGGAAGGAAATATACATTCAATACTCTGAATCAACCTTCAATCATCTATCAGTGCAAGGATGAACCTGAAAACATAATGGAAATTACTTCCAAATTATGGGTTTTTATAACTATTCATGAAGGATATTTATCTCATATTGTTTGGATGAAGCTCAACATTGAAAATGTTCTTATTGGCCAGGAATATTCTAATGTATTTCCTAAGGACATTCCTAGTCTTCCCCATAAATATTTAAGTAGAGTTTAACATAGAACTCATATACAGTGCTATACTTATTTCAAAGAATCCATATAGAATGATCTCGACTGAGTAGAATAAATTAAATAAGAAACTCCAAGAGAATATAGATATGATATTTGTTTGTCCTAGTAAATTACCATGGGGTGCACCATTTCTTTTTCTTAAGAAGAAATATTGGTCAATGTGTATTTGGATTGATTATCAAGAACATAAAAATATCAAAATTATGAAAATGAATCTTATACCACATATCGACGATATGTTTGACAAATTATTTGGATCTCTATATTTTTTCAATATTAATATTTAATCTAGATATTATCATATAAGGATCAACATAGAATATATACCCATTATATCCTTCTATATGAGGTATAGACATTATTAATCTATAGAAATTCTATTTGGATTGTCCAACCCTTCTTTTTATCTATGTGAATTTAATGAGTAGAGTATTTATAGTTTACCATGACCAGTTTTCGGTAGTATTTATAGATGAAATTATTATAAATTTAAATAGAAAGGAAGATCATGATGAAGATTTGATAAATATGATGAATAACATAAGGAAGTATATGTTTTAAGGTAAATTTTACAAGTGTAAATTTTGGATTTATAAAGTTCCATTATTTTTTTAGATAATATCAATGGAGGGTATATTGTTGGATCTATCAATGGTGGAATTTACTAAGAAATGAACTAGACCAACCATGGTAACTAAAATCCATATGGTTCTTAGGTTTCATGGATACTACCAACACATTGTGAGAGATTTACCAAGACAATATAATCTACCTACCAAGTTGAATCAAAAAGGGGTTAATTTCTTATGTTTAGTTGAATGTGAAGAGATTTTTAATGAACTGAAAAAAATGTTGATTGGTGTACCTATTATTAAACTGCCCTACGATAAAGAGGGGTTTGAAATCTGTAGTGATGCATAAAATAAGGTAATGAGATGTTTCCTCATACATAATGAAATGGTGATATGACACACCTCTCTCCAATTAAAAGATCATGAGGAAAATTACCCGACTAATGATTTACCATTCCCAGCAATAAATTTTTTCATTAATGATATGGAGGAATTATTTCTTTGTAGAAAGGTGTGATATATATACTAATCATAAAATATTTAAGTATATATTTATATAGAAATATTTTAATATGCTTCAATGAATATTGTGGGAGTTGATCAAAGATTATTTTTTCTCAATACATTATAAACCTATGAAGGAAAACATGGTGAATAATTCTCCAAGTTTGAAATTCCATCTAGTTTTATGATAATGAGTTTTGAAAGTGATACAATATTTATATACTTAAAGAATAAAAATCTATAAATCATGGTGAAATGGGAAATAACTTATCTTTCTTATATGAATATTCAACCATCCATCCATAAGAGTACTAAGATAGTGAATAAAGAAGATGTAGAATTTCAGAAGAAGGTGATGAATTTTCCTAAGATCATCCACGATCCTGATTGAATGATAAGGTTTAAGAAATAAGTATTTTTCACATAAATATCAGAATTTAAGAAAGAGATATTGGTTGAAGCTCATAGTTTTAAATTTTTCATTCATCCTGATAGTATAATGATTTATAGAGATATAAAAGAGTATTTCTAGTAGGATAATATTAAAAGGTATATTGAAGAGTATGTATCTAGATTCCTATTATTTCATCATGTTAGGGATGAAAGAATAGATTATATGCGTATGTTACAACCATTATCCATACCCAAATGAAAATGTGAAAACATAAACATGGATTTTTTCTTCAGACTCCAAAAAATGTCAAAAGTCCATATTCTATTTGGGTTGTAGTTGATTACCCAACGAAGTGAGCATACTTAATTGATATAAGATAATATTTATCTATTTAACATATTGAAATAACATACATTAAGTAATTGGTTCATATGTAAGGATTACCAGATCTTATTGTATATGATCAGGATCTGAGGTTTATATTGAAAATCACGAAAATTATTTATCAAGATTTGTATACAGAGATGAGTTTCTACATTTCTTGTCATCATTAAGAAGATGGTTAGAATAGTTGGACTATTAAAATCCAAGAAATTCTTTTTTAAATATTGTTAAGTGGATTTCAAATGTGGTTGGGATCAACACCTTCATTTGGAGGAAATTTTTCACAATAATAGATTTTACACAAGTATTTATATAGATCCATATGAATCCATCTATAGAATGAAGTGTAGAACACTAATTTTATGAAATGATGTTAGAGAATTAAATCTATCGGGACCTGACTAAGCTAAGGAAATTGAAGATAAGGATAAATCCATTCAACAACCCATAAGGGTAGCCTAGAGTTGACAAAAACATTAGGTTTACAATCGTCTATCATATCTGGTGTTTGATGTTGGTGGGAAGGTACTTATAATAATTTCTCCATGGAAATATTTAATTATAATTTAAAATAAGTGAAATATATGTTGTTGGTATATTATTTACTTTTATATTATTGATCTTATTGGGAAGTTATCTTATCGCTTGATACTTCCACCAAATCCATCTCAAGTTCATGATGTGTTCCATGTATCTATCCTGAAGAAGCACAAATTTGGTCTTTCATATAACATCCCTAACCCAGAATCCACTAATCTGGTGCCCCGAGCCGAGTCATCACATGACCTCAAGTGTGCCTCCCCATATGCCAAAGGTTTTTGTCTAGCAGAGAGGGTCCAATGACTCACATGGGGAGACTATACCCTCTCTAACAGAGTAATACACAGCATAAAACATTATAAATAGCTGAAACAATGTGAACAAAAACAAAAAATGCATAACCAAATGTTTCCCAAATGGGGTACAAACACAAATCAAATACAACAATGTCATACCATACTAGTAGTGAAAAGTGAAAGAAACCCAAAATAAAACCAATGGAAAAAACTCCAAACAGGTCCTGACTCTATGTCTAGATCCTTCTCCAAGAACATCCTAATCCAAACTCAACATCATCGTGTACGGTGTATGCCCTTGTCCTGACCTGCAACCAATAGATCTACTGAGGTACCCAATGATGACCTGTGCAGGGTGTGAGAAGAAAACTCTATAGGCCACCACCAATGGTGTCTACAAAATATCCAGTCCAATTGATAGTGAATGCAAGTACAAAATAATTGGTTGGTAAAAAAAGGAATTTCAAGTTCTATTTGTTAACAAGGTGCATTTGATTCATGACTATAATTTATCCCAGTTCCATTTCTTAAACCATCTTTACTACCAAATCCATTTTTAACAAATCATCTTTGGGTTAGGAATATAAATCATCTATATATTGGTCTAAGGAAATTGATCACTATGCATAGGGGAAAATAACTCAAGTCATTATCTCACCAATGACAGACATTTGACATCAACATGTTATCCTCACCTCGAAGCCTCAGTTCAGGTGGAATGCAACTGTTAGGGGAATAGAGCCTTTGTCCCCTTTTCTAACCTATGCATTTTGGGGTGGAGTTTAGAGCCTCAGTCTAACTCGGCATGTGGGCGTAGAACCACAAGTCAATACCCCACTCTACCAGGAAATGTGCACATGCTTATTTATCAAGTCACCACAACCATACCATAACACAACCAAGAATATTCAATTTCCATTAGAATTCACAATACATGAAAACTACATGGGAATTAATATCATTTCATAACCCATTAACACATTTACCAATTAAAATTCATAGTCGCCCAGCCAAATTCCCATTCATATGCCTTAACCCATTATGTTTACTCAACAACCGATATGCCTTATTCAAATTCATCATTGACTATACATTTACCCATTGATCCCATTTATCATTTCACAAGCATTTACCCCTTATGAATTTCAGGTACAATTCTCATATCACATGACACAACCCCTTTATTGCATTCAATCATTTAGGTGTACCACAGAATTCTCATGTATTGACCCATTACAAAAATTCATCCATTCCCTTATTACATTTAATTAACATATTCCCCATTTCCCATTCCATTACCCAATTATAGGTTCACCATTTAATATGAACTAATCCCCTTAGGAATTTCCAACCAAAATTCATGAAGCAACTGACATAATCTCTTTCAACCCAATTAATCATTTTCATGTCATTCCAAATTCATCATATTACCTTATATCCCTAGTCATATTTATCATCATTTAATTTACAACTTAATCAACCGTTAAAACATGTTCTAAATGGGTTACACATTATTATTCTAAAATCATTCAGTTAACCCTTACCACCCTATAGATCTGGAAATGCCATTGCACCCCATGGGTGGCCCTAAAATGGTCAATTCATCCCCTATGCATCCCAAGGGGATTGTGATGGTTTAAGGGAAATCATTTAGACGCACAATTTACCCAATCATACTCAAGGCAACCAATACACTACAAGATATAGGCAAAATCCCAATACACGTGCACAAATCTATAGCAAAACTATAAGATATAACTTGTAGACTACCTACGTAGGAACTGATGATGAAGAAACTCTTAATTGAGGCCTTGGATCTAGATTCAAACACCCCTTGAATCCTCAACCTAAAACTCCCCCAAAAAAGAGGGTTTTAGAGCTTCAGAAGAAGATGGGTGAAAGATGAAAACCCTAATTAAAAAGATGAAGTAAAGAGGAGATTAGATTTACCTGATTCTTCGATCTGCAATCAACAGCACTCCAAATAGACAAGAATCACGGAGAACCACCCTTGGAAATCTTGTTTTTTCCAAGATAATCACTAGGGTTATAGGGGTGAAATGGAGGAGAAACTGAATTGGGGTTTAAAATATCAGAGTGGAATTTTTTTTAATTTTATAGCTTTACTGGTTCGCACGGTTTACCTACACACTTTTCAAAAATGTATGTAAGACACTATCCAGAAAACACCCCCTTCACATGGTTTCATGGGAATTCTGCACGGTTTGTTTAACCGTGCACCAACCATGCATAAGCCTCTTTCCATGGTTTCACAGTTACCTGGGATGCTCCGCACAGTTTTCACTAACTGTTCGAAAACCATGCAATATGCCTAGAAATTTATTGTTCTTCCTCTTTCATGTCTCAAACCCCCCGAGAAACCTCTGAGTCTTCACATGAATGCAGGAAACACCTATTTAGCCCAAAATAAGGGACGTAAACTAAAATATAAACCAGAACACACCATTTGGTGAAACCCAGATCTTGCAACCTTCCCACCTTATAATTGATAATCCTCAAGATGCTCTTCCGAGAATCACTAAATTTTGGAAGAAGAGATCAATACACAAGGTATGTCTATCCATTCTTATCTTCTAAGTTTCTAGTTGTGCATTACTAGGCCACCGAACACGGATCAAGGGAACATACATGACCCACAGGTCTTCCTCCACACAACCACAACACAAACTGAAAACTCCTCAAGGATTCATGAACTTCAAACATATTGAACCACTAGAAATTCATATAGGAAACATGGGCAACATAGCCCAACTCAAAACACACAGAACTTCACACACAATACCACATCATCAATGAGGGACCAATCGGCACCCCCTCAGCCGGATCCTCTATACAACTCATAACCCAAATCACTTGGTGTCATTTTCCACTATTTTCTAAACCCTAACAATGACCAAACCCAGTATCACCTGGAGTAAAACACACAATCCCTCCAACCACATTTCCTAACGATTTCACTCTACAACTATACAACCAAACGCAACCCATAAATCTTAGGTAATCAACCAACTGAATCTGTGCCAAAGCTCTATATTAGGGATAACTCATCTGAATGGGGACCAATCAAGGCATTCCAACCCAAAACTCTACTCATGTCTTCAACCAACCATTTATTCATTATGGTTCATTCCACCATCTTCAGTTAATTGGAACCTCCAATTTCGAAAGAAGGCAACTTGAACCTCAACCCAACTATCACACCACCTTACATGTTCTAACTAACCACACATCAACATCAATAGGAGCGTTACTCATATTTGGAATCCATTCACACCATTAAACCATTTAAAAGTACATTCCTAAACAATCCCTTCGATGACTATGGTCAAATAGACCTCACTCAGGTACAATTCATTTCCAAGAAGGTAATTTCTGCTACAACATCAACCTAGAGGTGGTTCATTCTCACCAAAACCATTCAAGTTTACCATTTCTCATCAGACTGCCCCCAACTAGCTCACCCCAGAGCACCGAATCTCCAATGCTAGTACACTACCCCCTTTCTCATCTTCTCAAGGTTCTTATTGACTATAATCTTATCATTATCATCTCATGCACCCACTGAGGGTGTTTTCTGAATTCTAGTATATTTCCATCATTATGGCGTTACCGCCCCTAGACCGTCTTTGGGCTTCACCCTTGGCATAACACCACACCACATGTCCAAGGTTCCCTCAACTTCAAGATGTTATAAAACCAACCAAGGAGAAACAAAATAAGTCTAACCCTGATTTTGTTGGAGTTATAGAACCCAACCTCACTTGCCAAAACCTCTTTTCCTAACCAACCACACCCTTCTATGACTTCCTAACTGATGTCGCATGTCTCTCATGGACCCACCCTGAGCTCAAATCCTATACATGGATCATCATCCACCACATCCAAGTCCCACATTGCCTCTCCGATGAACCTAACATACACCTCATAGGTTTCTCATTGGCATTCTGATGCCACTAAATAGAATCTATGTTCTCTTCTCCACATACAAGACAAACTTATTACTCCAAAACGTAGGAATTTTGTTACAATGTCTCTCTATAATTGATTCCAACCATTGTGTTTTACACTTGATCACAAGCCGAACCCCAAACTTAGATATGGCCATCTAGATTTTCCCAAACAAGAAAACGAACGTCACCCAGTGCCCATTCTCAACTTCTGTGAATGGAAACCATGAAGTTTTTCATCACTCAATATATCTTGAGAACCTTACCCAAATACATCGTGGGTGAACATACGATCATCAAGCTCCAAGTATTCTGATTCCATGTGTGTAAAATCCATGATTTCCCTCATCCAACCAAACACCTTGATGTATATTGGCATGATACAGAGCTTCTCTACAAACCTGGGACAATGTCAAGATGTTGGGATTGCTTGTCACTAACTAAGGTATGCTAAAACGTTTTCGAAGAAGACTGTCACCAACTTATCCATTTCTGATATTGAACTATGGTACACTATTACCTCCCAAGGATTTCAAACCTCCCTGCCAAACGCATTTCATCAACACTTAACCACCACCACTCTGGTGTGATTGCCAACCATGTTTAACCAATGCTCCATGACCGAACCTCGAAGAAACTATGAACCAGAAGTTTTTATGGAACTACTTCCACCATACCGCTCAAATTCTTCTAATGCATCCATGCATTCTAACAACTGAAACATAGTGGTCTATCACACTAACCAAATCATCATTTTCTTACAAAAAAACCTTAAAATGAGTATATCCACTGCCTACTTACTTACCTAACCATGTATCTTGGGTATTCAGCCTCATCAGCCCTAAGGCAGCCTCTGCATCTCACCCAACAACCAAACCATTTCAACAAAAAGTTCAGAAACACAACCACCCTCACCTTAGGTGTCACCATCGAGTGAATGAATATAATAACACTTTAGTCACCCTTGTCTCTTCCAATCTAAACAACTTCGAGACCTCTATTAATCATCATCCAAACAGACGAGTCCGGATCCCACATGATACTACCCTTAGAAACAAACCTTACCTTCTATCACAAACACTACGGTGACATTATGAATGAACCAGGCATAAATATATCATTCACTAAAACTGGGGGTACTTAGTATACATTGACACCACTTCTAAAGCATCTCTCATGCTTCACATTCCAAGGTATCTACCTCGTTGGGCTAACCTCCCACAAGGTCACCCTTGATTTTTCCAAATTATCATCACATAACCATGACTCGAGTGGAACCACCAACCATCAACCTTCCCACTTATCCCTCAAGTCCAAAACTACACCATAAAACACTTTGAGTCCCACTAACAAGTTCTAAAACATCTACATGTGTGACACCCACCAAAAATCACTAGAAACCATATCTGACCTCCCTTATAGGTCACCTTGAAGGTTGAATGTTTCCAACTCCCTAGACTGGAGTCACAACCAAGAAAATCCATTGGCCCTCTCTCCTAACCATGAATATCATGATATGAGAAAATAAAGGCTCAGAAATGGAACTCTAGCCCCCATTCTGATGCACACTGTTCCTAATGCACCAAACGACCATATACTATAGGTTTCGTACCAAGGTGTGCACATTCATCGACACTACAAGTAGAACATCCTATTTGTGATTCAAAACACAACTCGTAAGGTCTCTACTAAAAAGGTCACCAAAACACATGAACCATCATTAGGGTCCAGCAAACAATTCATACATTCATGAATCGTGAGAGTTTCCTCACTCACATTACTGAAAAATAACTCACAACCCAAAGGCCACAACCCCACCAAGAGTTCCCTAAACACCCCCCTAGGCCAGATCATAACTAGAAAGGCCTCAAAATCCAAATACAAAGTCTAAAACTAGGGCACTCTCACTAACCCAACCTACACATTAAAGGGTCAACTAACAACAAAAAGGATACCCACCTTTGACCTCAACTATTTTCATATTAAAATTATTTCTCACCCAATGCTTCAAAGAATGAATGATAGGATTTAACCACAAACAAAAAAGATATCACACAATCAACCTTAAACAAACCATTATCCTTACTCTACCCCAAAAGTCACCATCACACTTAAAACACTACCCTCTACCATACCTACTCTGGGTAATGGTCAACATGGGGGGTAACCAATTTATTTAATCACTAGTCTTTTGTCAACACCAATTCAAACAAATTATTCTTTTAAAACATTATCCTTTCATCTCAGACACATTTCCCATTTCACAACCCATTAAAATCATAATTTTAACTCATTTCCACATATCATTACGAAAAAATCATTAAAAATTATACCATCATTGTGCAATCTTTCACCTTTAGACACTGAATCAACCATTACAACTTATCGCAACCCAAAATTTTAACACAATCATAATATTTCTATATAAATTATATTCATTAACTATTCATTTTCATTATTTTCATTCATTCAATTACATTAAATTTATTAAGAATCATTTTCTTCAGATTTATCAAGGAAGTAAAATGCATTATACCCTCTATGACCTGCACACCCATCCTGTGTGTGAGCCTATAATGATGCATGCCACTTATCTCCTTAGGTGCCTAAAATGATGTCTGAATGCATATCCTCATTCCATTCCATAAATGAGTGAAATATCATAAATCAATCAAATAACATAACATTTTTATCACCCAATGGTGAAATATCATTCAAATGTAACAACACACATCATGAACAACAATTCCAGCCCCAAGTGACTTCGGTTTTCCATCGTACATGGGTTAGATACTCCCAAGCATGAGATCATTACAAAGTCCTGACACTATACTAATATATTTTCTACCATCCCCAAATATTAATAAAGTATAAATAACTCCTCTAATACCCCTTTGTAGCATCTCTAACATAGAATCCACTAATCTGGTTCCCTGAGCTAAGTCGTCACATGACCTCAATTGTGCCTCCCCATATGCTAGAGGTTTCCGAATAGCCGAGAGGGTCCAATGAGTCATGTGGGGAGATTATACCCTCTCTACTAGTGTAAGCCAAAGTATATCACAATATAAATACCAGAAACAATGTGAACAACCAACAGACATGAATAACCAAAAGTTTCCCAAATGAAGTACAAACAAAAATCAAATACAACAATGACATGCCATACTAGTAGTGAAAAGTAAAAGAAACCCAAAATAAAATAAATGACAAAAAACCCAAACAGGTCCCGAATCTAAGCCCAGATACTTATCCATGAACATAATGATCCAAAATCAATAACATTGTGTAGGGACTCTACCCAAGACTAGACCTACAACCAAGAGATCTGGTCGGGTACCCAATGACGGCCTGAGCAGGTTGTGAGGACAAAACTCAGTAGGACACCACCAATGGTGTCAACAAAATATCTATTCTAATAGATAGTTCATGCAAGTACAAAATAATTGGTAGGTAAACAAAGGGATGTTTAAGTGCAAGTTGTTAATTAGGTGCATTTAATTCATTACTAGCATTTATCCCTGCTCCATTTCATAAACAATCTTTACTACCTAATTCCATTTTTAACACATTCTCATTGGGTTAGAAATATACATAATCTATAAATTGGTCTAAATAAATAAATCACTATGCATAATAATAAATAACTCAAGTACCTATCTCACTAGGGACACGCATATCACATCGACAAATTATCCTCACCTCGAAGCCTCATTCTTTGATCAATGAAACCATTAGGGGAATATATCCCCTATACCCTTCCCTAACCAGTGCATTTTGGGGTGGATTTTAGAGCCTCAGTCTAACTTGACCCATGGGCATAGTGTAACGACCCAAAAATTCATTAATGAAAATTCCTATTAGTCTATGTATTCTTGTGGTTATGTAAAACATATGGACTAAATTGGTTTTATGTTTGGGATTTTAAAATACTTTTAGGAATTTTGACTATTTCTAATATAGTCATTGAATAGTGACTACATGATTAGTATAAATATAGGGATTTAACAAATACAATTTACTCAGAAAAAGGAAGCGATTTCCTCATCCAATTGGCTTTCCCCATATGAAGCCCATTTTCCGGAGCTCGAAAAGGAGGTGGTGTCATTGGGATTCTATCTTGACCAAGCCCAAGTTGATCTTGAATACGTCATGATTGAGGGGAACCTCCTCCGAAAGAAGTGGAAGTTGATAGAGATTACCACTCGAGCAATGTTATCTAAGCCACCCTAAGAGTCAGTCACCATCGCACACCTTACCCTTCAGTGTTATGCAGGTTTTATAAGGGATTATGTAATGAGACCCTTGCACTATGACTATCTAAATTATTCTTGTATAGATAATATACATTCTTTTTATTGTTACCTTCTAAATAGTTTTTAAAGCACAAATAGTATTATTAGTTAATATTCAACTAAGAAATCTATTTTGAAGAATTAATGGATTTTTGAATTAAATAATATTTTAATAAAATATTATTATTATTATAAAATTAATTTCTATTAAATATTAATTATCGTATAATTTTATGAATGAAATTATAATTTTTATTAAGGTTTAAAAGCTGTTTTTTTCAAAACCCATGAGTTTTCGATAAATGTTTGTTTTTATTTTAAAAGTAAACATTCAAATATTTAGAAAATTATTTATATAAAATTAATATTATTTTTGGAATCAGGTTGTCAAAATTATCCAATGGTTAATTTTTCATAATTTTTTGGGAGAGCCGAATTTTTGGGTAAAAATTAAATACCATTTAAATATATAATGGATTTTATGACATTATAATGACCCATTAGTGATGTAATAAAATACTATAAAAATTATTTTCGTCCAATATATGTTTTACCATTAAAATAATGTGATTTTGGGTTTGTTTTATTTATTTTACAAAGCTTTAGTGGACCCTCCAAGGCTTACAAAACATTTTGCCTTTTTAAATTTTCTTCCTTGAGAGTGTGACTCCCCTCCACATAAGAAACCCTATTATTTTAAGAATTTAGGCCATTGGAATTATAAAATATTGTTTTCCACTTCCGTTTGGCATAAAACATAGGCCAAACCCATGGGTTGTTTTTTGGTTTTGATTAGTTTAATGTGAGGTGTCCCAATCCTAAATAATAAATAATTTCCTCTCCTTTCCTATATAAACTCATCCAAGCTCCCACTTCATATTCAATAAAATCCTTTTGATTTCAACCAAACTCTAACCTCATCTCTTTAGAATCCTCCCAAGGTTCCCCAAGTTCCAAAAAATCCTCTCTTAAGCCTCTCCCAAGCCTTTGGGATCACACTTCCAAGTAAAGGATTTCTCCATTTCTCATTTTTTCCCAATTTTCTTTAAGTTGTTATGCCCTTTTGTTTTCAATTAAAAATGTTGGGGTATAATTTATCACCTCACCCATACTTCCCTATTTATGTTTGGATGATTTAAGACCCCTTTATCTATCATTATTTCCTCCCATGTACACCTGTTAACATGCCGAAATTTCGTAAGGAATTTCTCTCTCCTCATTTATAGTCAAGTAATTATTTTGTATCATGAATCTAAATTCCATTACAATTGTTGGTATATGTATCTATATAACCATCATACTTTCAATTTCATGTAGATATGATGAGACACCCCTTTCCCTCTCATCAACCATTTTTATGAATTCTTATGTCACGATGTTATGCTGCCGAAATTGCACCTTGATTTTCCAAGCCAAAGTCATTGTGTAGTGAATACCATGACCATTTCTCTATCATGGTTATTCACCTGTATGAACATTTACATATTGTATAAAGAGTTTAATTTATGAATTACACACTCATTTGTCATGTAATAAATGATGATGTTTAATGAATCCATGTTTTATGATCAATGTGGCACACTTACGCATGAAATGAAATGATTAAGAAGGGTGTGCCCTTATAGTGATCCAATGCATTAGGTAAAGTATAGAATCATGATACGTCATGTTCAATGAGTTTTAAATCATGCTAATTCAAGTGAAAAGAGGGTCTACTCATGCTTCATGTTCAATGAGGGTTTACTCATGCTCCATGTGCAATGATCCTTGGATCATGCTAATTCCATGTTAAGTGTTGTTGCCACATTTCTATATTATGATTATCAGGCTTTATCATGCCTTTATGTTCATGTTTCTCTTGTGATCCATTGATATACCTTTTTAATAAATATTTTTGTATTCCTCATGTTATTCCAGGTTTATCCCCTTACTGGGATTTATAGCTCACCCTTTTCTTATGCATGTCCTCAGGTTATCCCATGAAATGATAAGTACAAGGGAATATAGTGATCATGTAAAGAAAATTTTCAATAAAGATGTTTCGTTTCAGGTTTTTAGTTGTTATGTAATGATCATAATCCCTAAATACCCTATACCTCTCAATATTCCATGTTGTATCAAGTGAAGATTTTATGTAATAAATCATGTTTTAGTGTGTGATAAAGAACACCTTTGTTATAGTTGTTATCAGGGGATGGGTTTAGTTATTATTTGGGATTAGGATTATAAAACCCTAGTAATGCCTTAGAGATAATACTAAGTAAAATAAAAACATACCAAGTATTGGTGAGTATTGATTAAGTGGTTTATCAAGTGAATACATCCCTGTTTGGATACGAGAAGGTAGAGGTTTCTCTGGCACAGATGTACCTAGGGGTGAAAACCCCGACAAGGAGTTTTGGGATTGACCTGGGGTATCTTGGTACACGACAATGGTCCTTGCTACACTCTTTTTTACGACACACCCGAGGGATATGCTCTGGTAAATTCCCAATATTTGTATGAACCCTTATTAAGGGAATTAAAAAAATCCCCTAAGAATATAAGTTACAAAGTAGATCTTGAATAGCATAGATTGAAGCATGTGGATTTATAAGTTAAGGAAATATAAGTTATTTATAAATCATTAGTTTTTTCCTTGCATTAAACTTTATGTGTTACCCCTAACTTTCCTTTTATTCCAGCCAAATGGCTAGTAATATGAGGACTCGGGTTAACAACCGATGTAAAGATCAATGTGAGGATTGTGCTAATGAGATTCCTAATCCAATGGGAGTGGGAGTCATGAACATTGTCACACATCTCTCTCAGTAAACTAGAAGATTTTAATAGAAACATGGGTCAAGAGAAACATTCAACCCCCCATAAGAAAAGAACAAGTCTCTATCGAGATCTTCATGAGACAAAGGCCTCCTACTTTTAATGGATCATCTAATCCCTCAATCACCGAACAATTGATCAACTCCATGGAAAATATCTTCTCCATCCTTCAATGTTCTTAACAGGAGAAGGTTCTCCTGGATACTTATCATATAGAGGGTGAAGCTGATCAACGGTGGACATTGATAAAAAAATACGAAGCCTGAGGTGGAGATCGAGGTGTTGGAATGGAAGGATTTATGGAAGATGTTTTTTGATAAATATTTTCCATGCACCCTCCGACTTAAGATAGAAAGGGACTTCCTTTCCCTCAAGCAAAAAGACCACGAATTTGTCAAAGCGTATGAGGAAAACTAAACAAGTCTTTCATTATATGCCTCTAGCATTTTCCTTACCCCCGAATTCAAGGTTGACCGCTTCTTTAGTGGGCTGAAACCTAGCCTAAAGAAAGCATTGGTGATCCGTGACTTTGACAGCGATGAGGAAATTGTACAATATTCCCTCAAGGTCGAAATGGAGATCAGAGAATCTCAAGGGTATCATGAGGATAAGAAGCGTAAGGTTGGATTCAATGTTGTTAGTCCAATTGATAAATCCAACAGTGCTAAGAAGATCTTGTACCCCACTTGCCAAAGGTTCAGAAAGAAGCACCCCAAAAATTGCCTGAAGAGGATGAGTAAATGCTTTAGGTGTGGAAGAGAAGGGCATATAGCTATTAATTGTCAGTAAAAAAACCTGAATCTATGATAGAGGAGAGGTACACTCCACTCGACCCTCAACTCATTGTTCATTTCTTCAACTACAAAAAAAACCAGGTCACTTTTCAAACCAGTGACCTAATCCTAGTGTTTTTGGAGGGAACCAACAACCTCCAAGGCAGCAAGGAAGATATTTTGCCATCACTACTACCGAAGTGAACCCCAACAACAAAGTGTTGATAGGTACCCTAGTTACTCATTCAAGAATAGTGAATATACTTTTTGATTCAGGTTCTATGAATTATTTTATGTCTCGAAAGTTTAGTAGAACAATCCCAACACCACCAAAAATCATGGAAGTAATGATGTCATTGAGTATGGAAAATGGGGAAATCATTGAATCCCATAAATATAACTCCTCCCCTGTCATAATCAGTGGATTGAACTTCCCAGCAAACCTCATCATTCTCCCTATAGTGGAATTTGATTCAATTCCTGGTATGGATTGGCTTTCTCTATATAGAGAAGACATAAATTACTATGAGAGGGAAATCACTCTCCCAATGGAGAATCGACCACTGGTTCTATACAAGTGAAAGGATGAAGATAAATCTTATTTAGCTCCATCATCTCATGAATGGATATTATTTCCCTATGAGTACACATATCTAGCTCAGATGATTGATTCCCTAGGAACTACCATCCTTGAAGACATTACTATTGTGAGGGAATTCATTGAAGGGTTTTCTAAGGAATTTCATGTACTTACTCCTAGAAGAGATGTTGAATTCTCAATTGATCGTATACCTGGGGAATTTCCAATATCCAAGACTCTGTATAGAATGGATATTCTGGAGCTTCAGGAGCTGAAGAAATAGATATAAGAGAATCTAGATAAAGGTTTTATACCCCCAAGTGCTTCACCATGGGGTGGACTAGTCCTATTTGTCAAGAAGAAACATGGGTCAATGCGCCTTTGCATCGATTATCGCGATCTTAACAAAATAACGATAAATAACAAGTATCCTCTCCCATGAATTGATGACTTATTTGATCAGCTGCATGGAGCACAATACTTCTCCAAGGTGGATTTTCAGTCTGGATATTATCAAGAATGGGTGAGGAAGGAAGATATCCCCAAGACTGTTTTTTGTACAAGATATGGGCACTATGAATTCATAGTAATGCCTTTTGGACTCATTGATTCTCTAGAAATATTCATAGACATGATGAATATATTCTATATATATTACCTCGACAAATTTGTGGTAGTCTTTCTAGATGATATTCTAATATACTCTAAAACCAATGAGGATCATGAGAAGCATCTAAGAACTATACTAGAGTCCTCACGAAAGGATAAGATCTATGAAAAGTAAAACAAGTGTGAGTTCTTGTTGAAGGATGTATCATTATTGAGCCATATCATCATAAGAAATGGGATATCTATAGATTCCTCCAAAAAAGATGCAATTGAGGGATGACCGAGGCCAACATCGGTAACGGATATTTGTGGCTTCTTCAGGTTAGCTGGATATTATCGACGATTTTTGAGAAATTTCTCATGATTTTCCAACCCTCTTTCAAATTTAACTTGGTAGGGAGTAAAGTTTTCTTGGATTGATGAATGCGAAGAAAGATTCAAGGAGCTAAAAAGGAGGCGTATCACTACACCTGTGCTAACTTTACCAACAAGTGGAGACTTTTTATGGTATTCAGTGATGCATTGAAGATGGGCATGGGATCTGTGTTGATTAAAAATGAGAAATTCATTGCCTATGCTTCATGGTAATTGAAAGTTCATGAGCAGAATTATCCAACACATGATTTCGAGTTGGCTATGGTGATCTTCGCTTTAAAATTTTGGCAGAATTATCTCTTTGGGGAGAACTATGAAATATATACGGACCAAAAAAGCCTCAAGTATATATTCACATAGAAAGAGTTGACCATGCACCAATGAAGATGGTTAGAGCTGATCAAAGAATATATTTTCTCAATCCATTACCACCTTGGTAAAGAGAACAAGGTGACAGATGCTCTAAGTATAAAGGACCCCACAATTATATCATTGAAGATAATTGAAAAGGATTCAATATTCTTAGATTTGATGAATATAGACATGGAAATCATAAAGAAGGGATCATTATAAATCCTTTCACAAATGATTTATTAACCGTCTCTTTTGGAAAAGTTAAAGGATGATCAAAAGGATTATGTGGGAATACAGAAGAAAGTTGAAGCTATCAGAAAAGGGAAATCCTCGGATTTCATTGTTAATGAATAAGGAATTGTGAGATTTGGGAAAGGAATATGTGTTCCATCTAGTCCAGATCTAAAGAATAAACTTTTGGATGATGCACATAGTTCAAATTTCTTTGTTCACCTAGGAAACACAAATATGTATTGAGATATCTGAGAGAATTATTGGTGGGATTATATGAATAAAGAGATCTCTGAGTATACATCAAAGTACCTGGTGTGTCAGCAAGTGAAGGCAGAGAGGCAGAATTCTAAGTGGATGATGCAACCATTGTCCATACCAGCATGGAAATGGGAGAACATCACCATGGACTTTGTCACTGGACTTCCGAAGACATCCAAAGGAAATAATTCAATATGGGTTGTTGTGGATCGTCTTACAAAGTATTCACTCTTTATTAAAATTTGGGAGGATTTCTCATTGGATCAACTGGCATAGATATATATCTGGGAATTGTAAGGATACTTGGAGTACCACTATCTATGTTATCTGATTGAGATCCAAGATTCACCTCTATGTTTTGGGAGAGTCTTCAACATTCTCTAGATATGGAACTGAACTTCAGTACGGCCTATCATCCTCAAACTGATGGCCAATCTGAGCTAATTATTCAGACACTAGAGGATATATTAAGATCATGTTCTATGGACTTAAATGGAAGGTGGGACCAACATCTTCCACTAGTTGAATTCTACTAAAATAATAGTTTCTAATCAAGCATCTGAATGGAACCTTATGAAGCCCGGTATGGGAAGAGGTGCATAACACCGACATTTTGGAATGAATTTGGTGATTGTAACCTGCTAGGACCAGAAATGGTCGAAGAAATTGTGGAGAAGGTGAAAACCATTCAGCATCATTTCAAGGAAGCCCAGAGTCGACGAAAGAGTTATGCAGATAACCATCAATGAGACCTTGAGTTTAAATTTGGATACATGGTATTTCAATGCTTATCTCCATGGAATAAGTTTGTGAGGTTTGGAAAGAAAGGTTAGCTAAGTCCTAGGTACATCAGCCCCTTAAAAATTCTTGATCGTGTTGGGGTTGTGGCATATCGACTAGCACTTCCACCTACCATGGCCAATGTACATGATGTATTTCATGTATCCCTCTAAAGGAAGTAAATACCATATCCTTCACATGTACTCTCTTTAGAGGTAGTACAGCTAGAGGATGATCTTTCTTACAAGGATCACCCAATGAAGTTATTAGATCATATAGAAAAAGTTCTAAGAAATAAGACAATTCCCCTCATCAAGGTGATGTGGAAAAACCACAAGTTTGAAGAAGTGATGTGATAATCGGAGGAAGTGATGAAGCCAAGTTGCCTATATTTTTTTAGAGTGGGAAATGAAAATTTTGAGGGAAAAATTTCTTAAGGGGGGAAGATTGTAATGACGCAAAAATTCATTAATAAAAATTCCTCTTGGTTTATGTCTTATTGTGGTTGTGTAAAACATATGGAATTATTTGGTTTTTTGTTTTGGATTTTAAAATACTATTAAGAATTGTTATCGTTACTAATAATGTTGTTGAATAGTGACCACATGATTGGTATAAATATAGGGCTTCAACAAATTCAATTTACTCAGACAAAGGAAGTGATGGCCTCATCCTATGGACTTTCCCCACATGAAGCCCATTTTTTGGTTCTCAGAAAGGAGGTGGTGTCATTGGGATTCACTCTTGACCAATCCTAATTTGATCTTGAATATGTTAAGCTCGAGTGGAACCTCCTATGATAGAATTGAAAGTTGATAGAGATTACCACTCGAGCAATGTTATCTGAGCCACCCCAAGAGTTTGTCACCATTGTACACCTTATCCTTCAGTCTAATGCTGGTGTTATAAGGGTTTATGTAACGAGACCCTAGCACTATGACTATGTACAATATTCTTGTATAGAGAATACACATTTTTTAATTGTTACCTTGTAAATAGTTTTTAAAGCACCAATAGTATTTTTAGTTAATATTCCACTACAAAATCTATTTTGACAAATTAATAGATTTTTGAATTAAATAAAATTTTAATAAAATATTATTATTATTATTATTATCAACTTAATTTTAATTAAATATAATCGTATAATTTAATGAATTAAATTGTAATTTTTATTAAGGTTTGAAAGCTATTTTTGTCAAAACCAATGAATTTTCGATAAATGTCAGTTTTTATTTTAAAAGTAAAAATTTACATATTTATAAAAATATTTAGATAAAATTAATATTGTGTTTGGAATCCAGATGTCGAAATTATCCAACGATGAATTTTTCATATTTTTTTGAGATAACCAAATTTTTGTTTAAAAATTAAATACTATTTAAATATATACTGGGTTTTATGACATCATAATGACCCAATAGTGACGTAATAAAATACTATAAACATTATGTTCGGCCAATATACGTTTTTACATTAAAATAATGTGATTTTTAGTTTGTTTTACTTATTTTACAAAGCTTTAGTGGACCCTTCAAGGCTTATAAAACATGTTGCCTTTTAAAATAGTTTTCCTTGAGAGTGTGACTCACCTCTACATAAGCAACCCTATTATTTTAAGAAGCTAGGAAATTGGCCATATAAAATATTTTTTTCCACTACCCTTTGGAAAAAACAATGGGCAAAAATAATGGGCTGGTTTGTGGTTTTGATAAGTTTAATGTGAGGTATCCCAAACCTTAATAATAAATATTTACCTCTCCTTTCCTATATAAACCCATCCAATTTCCCACTTCCTCTTTACTCAAATACTTTTGAGTTTAACCAAACCCTGACCTCATCTCTCTATAATCCTCCCATGGTTCCCCAATCTCCCCATAAGCCTCTCTCAATCCTCTCCCAAGCCTTTGGGATCACACTTCCAAGTAAGAGATTTCTTCCTTTCTCATTTTTGTCCAATTTTCATTAAGTTGTTATGCCCTTTTGTTTTCAATTACAAATGTTGGGGTATGATTTATCACCTCCCCCATACTTCCCTCTTTATGTTTGGCCAATGGGAGACCCCTTTCTTTCTCATTAATGCCTCCCATGTACACTTGTTACCATGCCGAAATTCCATAAGGAATTTCTCTCTCCTCATTTACATTCAAGTAATTATTTGGTATCATGAATATAAATTCCATTAAATTTTTTGGGAAATGTATCTATATGACCCCCATACATTCCATTTCATGTAAATATTATGAGACACCCCTTTCACTCTCATCAACCATTTTTATAAATTCTTATGTCACGATGTTATGCTACAAAAAATTGCACTGCAATTTTCCAAGCCAAAGTTATTGTGTAGTGACTACCATGCCCATTTCTCTATCAAGGGTATTCACCATTATGCACATTTACTTATTTTTTAAATAGTTTAATTTATAAATTCCACACTCCTTTATCATGGAATAAATAATGATGTTTAATGAATCCATCTTTTATGATCCATATGGAACACTTTTGCATGAAATGAAATGATTAAGAAGGGTGTGCCCTGATAGCACTCCAATGCATTGGGTAAAGTATAATATCATGACATGTCATGTGCAATGAGTTTTGAATCATGATAATTCATGTGCAATGAGGGTTTACTCATGCTTCATGTGCAATGATGGTTTACTCATGCTTCATGTGCAATGAGGGTTTACTCGTGCTTCATGTGCAATGAGCCTTGGCTCATGCTAATTCCATGTTAAGTGTGGTTGCCACATTTCCATGTTATGATTATCATGCTTTATCATGCATTTATGTTCATGTTTATATTGTTCTATATTCCTATTCCTATTGTCTAACATGTATTATATTCCTCATGTTATTCCATGTTTATTCCCTTATAAGGCTTTATAGCTCACCCTTTTCTTATGCATGTCCTCAGGTTATCCCATGAAATGCTAAGTACGAGAGAATATAGTGGTCATGTAAAGGAAGTTTTCAATAAAGATATTGTGTTCATGTTTTAGGTAGTTATATAATGATACTAATCCCAAAATACACTAGACCTCTCGATCTTCCATGTTGTATCAAGTAAAGAGTTTAGGTAATAAATTATGCTTTAGTGTGTAATAAAGAACATGGTTGTTATACATTGAACCTGAAGTTAATACCCCCACTCTATGAATCCATGTGGAAATTATTATTTATGAAGTCACCAAAACCATACCATAACACAACCAAGCATATAAAATTTCCATTAGAGTTCCCAATACATGACAACAAGATGGGAATTAATATTATTCTATAACCAATTAACAAATTTACCAATTACAATTCATATCCAACTAGGAAAATTCCCATTATCGTTACTTAACCCATTAATTGCATTCAACAACCTCTATTCCTTAGCCAAATTCATCAATGACCATAAATTTACCCATTGATCTCATTTATCATTTCACAAGAATTTACCCTCTTATTCATTTCAAATACAATTCTCAATCACATAACACAACCCCTTTATTACATTCAATTGTTTAGGTGTAGCAACTAATTATCATGTATTAACCCATTCCAAAAATTATTCCATTCCCTTATTATATCCCATTAACATATTCCCCATTTCCCATTCCATTATCCAATTACAACTCACCATTTAATATGCACTAATCCCCTTAGTCATTTCTAACCAAAATTCTGGAAATAACTAAAATAATCTCTTTTAACCCAATTACCCATTTTCATGGAATTCCAACAACATCATATTCCATTATCACCCTAGGAATATTTATCATCATTCCATTTATAACATTATCAACTATTAAAACATGTTCGACAGAGGTTCCACATTATTATTCGGCAATCATTCACTTAACCCTTACCACCCTCTAGGTCTGGAAATGTCGTCGCACCCCATGGGTGGACCTAAAATGGTCAAGTCATCCCCTATGCATCCCATGAGGATCATGAAGGTTTCACAAAAATCATTTAGATACCCAATTTAACCAATCATACTCAAGGTAACCAATACACAACAAGAGATAAGAAAAATACCAACACACATTCACAAATATATAAACAAACTATGGAATATAACTTGTACACAACCTACCTTAAATCCGATGATAAACGAACTCTTAATCATGGCCTTGGATTACGAGTCAAACACTCCTTTAAGCCTCAACCAAAAACTCAACCGAAAAAGATGTTTTTAGAGCTTCAGAAAAATATGGGGGAAATATGAAAACCCTAATTCAAAATACAAAGCAAGGAGAATATTAGACTTACCTGAGGCTTTGATCCACAACCAAAGATGCTCAAGATGGTGAAGAATCGAAGGAGATTTGCCCTTGGGAATCTTGGTTGGTCCAATCTTGGCACTAGGGTTGTAGGGGATTAAATGGAGGACAAACCCGAGTTGGGTTTTAAAATCCAGGAGTGTCAATTTTTTAAATTTTTTAACTTTTCTAGGCTGCACAGTTTTCCAAATCATGCGCTAACCATGTGTGAGACATTGTACAAAAAACACCCATTTCTCACAATTTCCTAGGAATTCTGCACGGTTTTCTAAATCGCACCAACTAGGCGTAAGCCTCTATCCATGGCTACATGGTTACCTGGGATGCTCTGCACAGCTTTCCCTAATCGTGCACAAATAGTGAAACATGCCTAGAATTTTTTTTCTTCCTCTTTCACATCCCAAACCCCCGAGACACCCCCGAGTCTTCACCTGAATGCGAGAAACACTTATTTAGACAAAAATAAGGACTTAAACTGAAACATAAACAAGAACACACCTTATGGAGAAACTGGGATCTTAATATTCTCAAGTACTGAACATAGATGTCATACCACTACTGTAATATATCACTTATTCAAAACCCATTGGAGATTTTGGATCATATATAAAAAGTTATATTAAGCAAGATCACCCTCGTTGTCAAAGTTTTGTGGTGAAACCACAAAAATCAAAAAAGATATTTAGGGACTTGAACATATGATGAAAAAGAGATATCCTCATTTTTTCATCAGAGTGATGGAATTTCAAGTGTTAAATTCAATTTAAGTGGGTTATAATGTAAAACACAATGATTTTATGATATACTTCTCTTCAAATAAATTAAATCTCCTCAACATCTTGTGATACATGAGACACATAGTATAAATAATTGATAATATAGTATACATCTAAAACCAATATATTAAATTGAAGGGTGTGAATATGAATAGAAATATTATAAAAATATATGGTTTACACATTTATAAAATAAATTCATTGGCCATCAATTGATTATAATTACAAATAAAATCAATTGAAGGTAAAAGATATGTTTTTCTAAAAACTATTTTTATCAACGCAATGTGTTTTTATCTTGATAAATTAAATTTATCACTATTGGTTAATGATTTTCATGAAATTAATGTATTATATATTATATAAAACAATTATCACTCATCTAATATTTATTCTAGGAATGAGATATTAATAAATCTTGTATTATGATTAAAAATCTAATATTTTTAAAACTAATTTTCGTCCAGTTTTGTGTGCTTATTTTAAAATTAATTTCTACCACTTATAGAAATTAAATCATGAAAAATAGCTTCCATATTTATAATTAGGTGATTCAATGCTGGAAAATAAGTCCTATTTATTTTTTTATTATGAATAGTAACCAGGGTAAATATTTGTCACCTCAGTAAGGATAGAATGGGAGAAATATGGTCAAAACCATGTGATAAAGTCACAAAATAAATCCAAAACATTCCTATATCCTATTAGATGGGTGGATATACATCATTTCCATCCAATAATAGAATATATATCCACTTGTTCCATTTTCCTTTGTCTAGGACTTTTATATGAATTTAAAAAATTATTAAATACAAAAAGGTCACTCTCTTGAATGTAATATCTCTAAAATTTTTATGTAAGGATAATAATTGGATAAGTTATATTATAAATTATTATTTTAATATAAATTAATTTATTTTATCATGGTAATTAATTTATAATTTTTAGTGATTAAATAATTATATTAAATGCAAACTCAATGATGACAAGGAATTAATTCAATTAATAGAAAAATAAAATAAATGATTTTAAAAAATTGTAAAAGTAATAAAATTTGGGTCAATTATTAGGATCCATAAATTTTATAGATAAATATAATATATTTGAAATGTGTGATAGATTTATATTTTAATTCCATAACTATCTTGTTGTTTTCAAAATCAAATTATGTGAATAGTTTGTAAAATTATATCAATAGTATATTATGATTAAACTATTTTATTAAATTATTTAAAAATCCTAAAAATAATGAAATAGTAAATGTAGGATAATATATGGCCAATAATGTAATTAGTTTTTCATATATGTTCTAATTTTAACATATATTTTAAATTATAGCCCTTAAATATTAAAAAATCATTACCATAGTAAAGATTAAAATTTGTTAACCAAGGGTTTAAATGAGAATAAATGGTTTAAAATGACACCAAAATGAGTTTAAATTACATTATATGGTGATATTTAAAACTTATCCACTTTTAATTTAATATATTTCCATTTTAAGGCATTTTGATTGATAATGACTTGGTTTTATTTTAATCTTTTTTATAATTACAAGTGTTTCATTTCATTCCCTTATAAAAGTACACCACTTATCTCCTTCTTTACTTTGAATCATATATCTTGACCAAAACCTACCAAAATCCCTCCCCAACATCCTAAAACATGTTCTACAGATTCTAGTCATTACAAAATACCATCATTAGGGTCCTTTTAATATCTTTTCTTGGATACCACTACAACCGGTGCCCCGAGTCAGATCTCCACATGACCTCAAGCATACCTCCCCATACTCCAGAGGTTTCTGAATAGTATAGAGGGTCCAATGAAACTAGAATGGATACTATAACCTATTACCTCAGTAAACCAATAATGTTAATAAAAATAAACATCAACATATAATAATAATAATAACCATAATATCACATACCTCCTTTCCAAACTGAGGATGTGTCATCCAACCAGAGCAGTAAAAATGTCATGTCACTATTGTCTAATGTCTAAAAGGAAAATCAAAACCAAACAATAAGAAAGACCAAAAAACAAGTCCCAATTCCATGTCCAGTTCTCTCATCCATTATTTTCCCCAAATCCCATATCATCCATCTGACGTAAGTCTTTTTCCCTTATCCTGACCTGTAACCATAAAGTTTGCTCGGGTACCCAATGACGGACCAATCAAGGTGTCAGTTAAATTCAGTAGGCCAACACCAATGGTTTATAAAACAATACCCATTCTATAATAGTGTTATTATAAGTACAATAATATAATATAAAAATAGTTTAAAAATGTTTCTATTATCTCTAAGGGCTCTTAGTTCCACTATAGTACCAACACACCAAAATTTCATTGGACTATTCTATAAGTTTTAACCATATATCAATGGATTACATAATTTCATAAAAGGATCATAAATATGAGTATCCTAAATATTGGATAGAATGTCATGACCAACACCCATTCCCAATGCGGACTTCCATGACCAGCATCTTTACCTCAATGTGGACCAACTTGAATAACACCCAACTTTCAATATTGACTGCTATTAAAAAAATCATCAACATGGTGTGGAATACCATGACCAACCCCCATATCCATTTAATCAAAATAAACCACTCAAGGTTTAACACACTTAACCATTTTTAATACATTTATACATCAAGGAGAGAACCTATTTCATTTATCAAAATTCCCATAGTTCATCACTTTCGTTACAATTAACCCCAATCCATAATTAGCCCATTTTACCATTTAGTCATTACCAAAACCATTAAACATACTTTATAACCATTTTATAACATTACCATGACCTATTTTCCCATTTATCAATTTTCATATAGTTGTCACATGACCCATTTTACCTTCTAAGTTAATACAAACATCTTTCCATGCCATATTAACATGATAAACACAATTAAAACTATTTTAATCTCATAACCCTTAAATTATACACTTAATAACTCAATTAATATATTTAATGGAGGGGAACACCCCATGTGTGGCCTTAGGCCCAGTATACTCATCATAAATGGGTCTATAGATGTCCTTTAAAGGTCCAACACATCATTTAAAAACTCAATTTGACATTTCATATAATTTAATTTAATACTCATCACCATAGAACAAATCATAACCATATACACATGAATAAACATTAATACTATTAGATATACCATGTAAACCACTTACCTAAAGTTCCTAGACAAGTAATCAGCCAAACTGGACAATGATTGATGACCAAAAAACCCTCAATGTAAAAACTAAAAATATTCTACAAAAAATAAGGGTTTAGAGGCTTAATTAAGACATTGAACAACACATCATGGTTCTTCGAGAAACTAGTAGGAAGAGGAGTGGTATACTCACTCAGAGATTTGATTCACAACCAATGAAGATTCAAATGACCCATGATTGAGGGAGAATCACACTTAGAGGTGGAAGTCCTTGGTCTATCATTCTAGCTAATAGAGTTAGAGATGGGAATAAAAATGGGTATGTTTTATTAAATAATGGGGGAGGATGGGTATTTCCCCCTTCTTTAATGACATGCTCTGTTAGCCAAACCTTGTTCCAACCATGAGGCACCCTCTATCCTAGAGGGGTCCTGTTTCACATGGTTTTCTAGGTATCCAACGCAGTTCAATAAAACTTATAGAGGTCATGTTTTTGGATTATTCCAATGATGCATGGTTTCTTGGCACCCATTTAATTTTTTATAAACTATGAACCACCCATGCATGACACAAGGTTATGGTTCACAGTTTGAACTAAACATCTAAAATAATTTTCCCAACATAGAATGGACCCTTTTCTCCTCTTTTTGGACTTGAACTCCCTGATAAACCCAAAGTACCCTCATATTCTTGGGAAAAATTTATTAAAAATTATACAAGGATTTAACTAAAATTTTAAAATGTAATATACCACATAATAGGGTCGAGATATTGTGACCTCTAAAACATATAATAGATCATCCTTGATCTACATTCACAAGAATCTCTAATCCACCATAGAAAAAATATTAGGACACCAGGACTACATATCAACCTCCTACTCCAAATTTTCCACCTGAAAGTTACCATTATACCACAAAAATCAGGCCAAGAACATGGTATTACCCCAAAAAAATATTCTCACTAAAATCTATAATAGGAACTATATACACCTTAAAGGACACATCATTATCAAGATCCACGTAATCAACATCAATCACATGAGAATGGTCGGTGTGATAATACTGAAGCTTTGACACATGAAAAAAAATTAATACCACCACACCTCTTTAGAAGTGCTAATCGGTGTTTCATTGGTCTAATACTCTCCACAATCTAAAATTTCCCCATATACCTGGGTTCAAACATTACCTATTTCCCAATCCAACAGTGACCCAATATTAGTGACACCTGAAGGAACACTCGATCACCCACCACAAACTCAAAATAAAAATTTCATCAGTCAACATGTGATTTATGTATTAATTAAGAGATAGTTATATTATTCAAATAAAATGAACATTCTCTTACATCTCTAGAATATAAAATAGTCTCAATAACTTTTATTCCCCAGCTTCCATCCAATAAAAGGGTGATCTATAAATCTTAACAAAGGGAGCCTCATGTGTTTCCATCTGAACAGTTGAATAATAACAATATTTATAGTTGAAATCAAAAATAACAAGTATTTATCCCATGATCCATCAAATTCTAGAATTCATTCCCTTAACGTATTCTCTAGAACCTAGATAACATGTTCTCAATTCATTTATTTTTGTGGGTGGAAAGTTATACTAAAAAACACTAGGTTTCTAAGCACCTTCTACAAACATCACCATAAGTGTTATGTAAAATGTGTATCTTGATCCAAAACTATAGTTAATGGTACCCCATTAAAACATTCTCTCTCCAAATTATACAAGTCAATAAATTTGTCATCTATGAAAGTCCCTAGAATCAAAAAGAAATGAGATTCATTGGTTATCTGATCCAAAATCACCCAAATCACATTATTATTCAAAGATTTCCTCAAAATACTTACTGAAAAATCCATGGAAACATCATTATAATACCATTTTTTGAATAGGAAACTATTTTAAAATTCCATTAGATCATTGAGGCCCATCCATCGCCTAGTTATAGGTGTGACATCATGTCATGAAACCTATAATATCATTTTTCCTTCCTGGCCACTAATATTGTCTCTAGAGATCTCAGTACATATTGGTAAAATTAAGGTGAACTTACCACTTTGAGTCATTAAACTCACACATAACCTCTTACCTTATACATTTAAGCACAAAAACATATCAATATATGTGAATTTTCTTATCCTCATCAATAGTCTAATTAGAATATTTCTCCCCTTCATCAAAATGTATCTAAAATAAAAAAAATTGAATCCTTACAATGCCTACTATTAACATGGTACTAAACATATGGATCAACTAAAAAGGACATGAGTTTCATAATCTCATTCTCCTCTTCAACACCAATATTAATATCAGCAAACAAAGTCATCATCATCAACTCAAAACTAGAATTATGAACTACCTGAATTTTTGTCTTTTGACTCAAAGAATCCATAACATTGTTTTTCTACCTAGACATATAATATAGATAAAAATCAATATAATTCAGGTATTCAACCCATATATATCCTTTAATAATCAAATAAAACTAGGAAAATATTTACTTTAAGTCTCTTATGGTTAGTATAAATGATAACCTTCTCACATAGAAGATAATTCCATCTATATTTCAAGGAATAATCTACCATTGCAAACATGATATCATGTGTAGGTTAGTTTTATTATTCATTTTCCTCAACTTTCATGATTCATATTACATAAAACGGTCTCCCAACATCAAAACTTTCTCATTTAAAATCCCTGATGCATCACAAAACATAGTATACTTCTTACACTTATCTAGTAAAATCATGATCGGTACAGTGGTCAAATGTTTCTTCAGCTCCTAAAAATAATTCTCACATTCTTCATAACTCTAAAATATTATAAAATTCTTGGTCAATCCTATTATTATTTAATATAGGAGAGAAAATTATTTAATGAACCTTCAATAACCTTCTAAGTTCAAAAAATTTCAAATATCAAAAACATTCTTGGGATGCGCCCATGAAACCACTTCGTGAAGATTCATTGGATCTACTAGAAAACCATGCCCCAAGATGATGTGACCTAATAAATATACCTTTTGAACTATAATTGAAAATTTTATGGATTTTTATATGTATTGTTCTCACTTAGAGTACTCAAGATGATTTTATGATGTCAGGAATAATCTTCAGGATTATGTGAGTAAACCTAGATTTCACCAACAAAAAACAAAAAAAAATGATCCATGTATGGTTGAAATATTCAATTCATGAAATCCATAAACTTAGTAAGTGTGTTCTTCACACAAAAAGGAATAAAAAAGTACTCACATAAACCATACCTTCTTATTAATGAGGTTTGTAATATATTATAGGGTCACCCCATCAGCTAGTAGTACCCTTACCTCAAATCTATTTTGGAGAACACACAAGCACCCTTCATCTGGTAAAATATATCATTTATACATGGAAGAGGATATCAGTTCTTAACACCCATTTCATTCAACATCCATTTATCGATACTCAACTAAAATGTTCCATTATATTTCTTATCAAATAAAACTAGATAACCCCATAGTGACATACTTAGAAGGATAAAAAATTATTCTCTCTAATTCCTCCAAATGAGTTTTAAGTTATTAGAGTTTTTCTACTTCCATTCTATAAATCTGAAAAGAAACTGTCTTAGCTCCAGGAATCAGCTAAATCATGAACTCAACCTCTATATCAAGTATAAATCATATTAATTCCTTAAGAAACAAATCATGAAACTAATATAATAATATAGGGAATACTTTAATATCCAATCCTTAATCATCTCACAATGTAATAATAAAATCATTAGTGAACTCACCCCGCTGCAGAAGCAATCTCCCAAAAAAACCTGCTAATATAACTTATTCCCCACTGTGAACATAACAATCACCCTTAGGAGACATGAAATTCACTCTCTTATGGTAAAAACCAATGTTATCTTAGTTTGTAACCAATTATTCCATCCCCACTATTAGGTCAAAACCTATCATTTCAAGCATTTAAAAGTACAAAAAGATATGGTACCCACTAACCTCAAGGGAACACTCCTTACATTGATGAATATCCTATGATCAAACCCCTATTGGTGTGTTGACAAACATCACCCCAAACATTTAATTCACTACTAAAGACAACCCACTTACAAACTAGTTGGATATAAAAAAATTTGGGCTCTTATGTCAAATAAATTACTCGCAATCATATAAGATAAAATGATAATACCACAACAACTTGATAGTTCGACCTCACTACCAACATGAGTAGACTGAATAGAATGTAGCTATATGGTTCACCTACCCTTTGATCCTATCTGATTCCCTAACAGTGCACATCTTTTATGAAATAGGTAATCCTATCTTGAAGTACCACAACTTCTTTCATGATTGTTACCGAGGGTGGGACTCCAACTGACTGATTGATATGGGATAGATGATCCCATGTTGGTGCATTGGATCGATCTATATCCTACATAATTTTCTATATGTTGCATGTTCCTGTAGAACCTCTATATATATCCCATCTCACCACTTGATTGTCACTCTCATGAGGGTCTAAGTAACTTACCACACATGTTTATAGGCCTTCCACACTGATGTAAGATCACATAACTATTGGAATCAGAGTCTATTCAACTCCCTTGGTTTCTTTGTTCACCACTACCCTGGTAAACAATCTCATTATAGTTATTCCTACTAACAGAATATTTGCAACAAGATCCCTCAAATGAAACCTTCTTCCTTCAATGATAATCCTCCATAAAGTTACCCTTATAAATGATAGCTCTATCCACTACCTTATCGAACCACTTGAAATGAAATATATTTACTTGGGACTTGATCCCACATCTATGTCCATTATGAAAATGCCTACTGATAGCTACCTCATTTCTAGTAAACATCTGGAAAAAAATCTTACAAGTTAACAAATTAGTCATAATCCATTATTAACATATGCCCCTATATCAATTGCATTACCTCTTCATCTTTCCATTTCCTTATGGTCTTAGGGTAAAAGTTCTCCAAGAAAATCTCTTGGAAGTACTTCCATGAAATTCCTTCCAAATACTCATCCCGATACTAAATATCCAACCATTATTTCATTGTTCCTCATAATAAATAAGATACTGACATGACTCTCTTCTTGAGAATTGTCTCTACGTGGTCTTGTATCTTTTTTATGGACTTAATCCTTAACTCATCTACCTCATGAACACCATCTTTAGAAAACATACTCATCACATTCCTCACATGTATCTATTAATAAAATATATAAAATGAGTGAAGTTATCTCAAAAAGGGTCTTCCCCTAGATTACCTAAATCCAATGAAGGTTCTTATCCAACTAGTGTAATATCATTTTTAGCAATGTACTCTTATTTTATGACCATTAAATTTCATCACGGTGGCCTCTATCTAAAATTACAAATGCACACCTCAAAAAATAATATATAGTTTTTAAAATTTACATAAAAGAAGGATCACATCTAGTCATAACCAACCCACCCTACATAAACTACCCTAATGGGTAAAATCACACCCCATAACTACCCTCAACAATCCCTATCATCGTCCATAGTTAACATGGGGTAAACAAAACTTACATAATCCAAGCCTCTCATTGGATAACATTTCAACCATTTCACTTTTAAATAACATAAATATTTATAATTTAGGAACCACTTTAACCCTTTAAATTTATCATTTTTTAACTGTTACAATTTTTAACATCCTTATTATTCACTATCTTCTTAAAGCCATAGGTAAAGAAGAAAATCATTTTCAATTCCCACAACCCATCATAAGCTGCTTTTATGTGAGTGTCTAATATAAAGCATGCATCATAAATACTGAGGGCCTAAAATTATGTATTCATATAAAAATATCATGCCATTCCTAGTAAAAAAACTCAGAAAAAAAAACATCACACTACATGTCTGTCACCCAAGGTGCAATAACATTCAACGATAACAAGGGATCATAAATAATAACAATCCAACCCTAGGTACATGGTTTGTCCCCTAAACATGGATTAGATAAATCCATGGATGAGGTCATTATCATTCACTAACACATACTAATATATTTTCATCCATCCCAAATTTTAATTAAATGTAAACAAAAACCCTATGATACCACTTTGTAACATCCCAACCTGGGTTCCACTAAAATCAGTGCCTCAAGTCAGATAACCCCATAGTGAAAAGTGCACCTCCACATACCCCAAATGTTTAAACCTATTAGTGACTAACTAATATAACATATTAGAGACTATAACTTATTTCTAGAGTAAAATAATAGTGAAAATCAAGATAAGCATAGACATTGAATAATGAAAAATACCAAAATATCACATACCACATTTCCACACTAAGGAAGTTCCAAACAAAAAAATTCATAAACATGTTTTGTAATGATATTATAATGTTATAAAATAAAACCAAAACAAGACACTATAGAAATCCACAAAATAGGTCTTGATTCCGTGTCTGCTTCAATCATCCATAATCCATCCCAAATACTATATCATTCGCATAACATATTGACATTTCCCTTATCCTGATCTACAACTATAATGACTATTGAGGTACCAAAAAGTGTCCTGATATGGGTATGAGTCCCACTCAGTAGGCCAACACAAATAGTTTATACAAAAATATCATGTCTATGTGTATAGAGACCCTCAATTTTCATACATTAGCGTTATATATCATTTATAGAATACTTATAACATTATACAAACAGGTTCCCAATGATCGTAATAGTATAGTGTCTTTGGAAACATGGGAATATAAACATTCGTACAAAAATGAGCTACATCAACTCCCACTAGGTTCATATTTACTAGAAACCTTCTTATAAAAATCAAACATATTACTTATCTTAAAAATCGGGGGGAATGAAACCTAAAAGGGGTGAGCTCCAATTCACATTAATGGTAAAAAAAAAGGATACATGTAAGCATAAACATGAGCATAAGGGTATGAGAATGAGATCATGAAAATAGAATATCATGCCTTGCATATCTAAGATCGTGAAATGAAATCATGGTATAAAGATTGGCAGTTCATAATACATGAATCATAAGGAAATAAATAATGTTAGACATGAAAGCATAACATGGGAATAAAACATGGAATTGTGTAAAGAATATATAATTATTTACATTTTATCCAAGGAGTTTCTATTGAGACCATATTAGTGTAAAAATTCCTTTACAGAACTGGGTCCACACCCCATTCTGGCTCAGTATTACTGAATCGAGTTCACTTCTCATTCCATTTGTGTAATACTGAATGGAGTTCACTCATCATTCCAATAATGTATTACTAAAACAAGTTCATTTATCTTTCAATCCATGTAATACTGAACTGAGATCAATTTCTCTCTCTAACTATGTCTGTCTCATGACATATAAATATTTACCCAAATCATTAGAAGGAGATATAGGTCTCACCCATATCATAGTGAAATAATACATACATGTTCCACAAAATTATAAACAATCATATCATAGCCCATGTATTGAAATGGGTATCATAAACATTTAAACATATCATAACTTGTGAAAAAAAGATACATGTTGCATAATCATTTCATCAAAATAATAATTTGTGAAATAGAAATGGATTTTATAAACATATAACTTATGAAATAAAAACGTGTTTCATAAATACCATGACATTAATCAAAAACCATTCAGTGAAATAATATTAATGGAACCTTTAGATCATTTCCTAGAAGGTATTAGTTAACATCATTGGATGTAATATTATATGGAAAATAACTTGGAAACATATTTTGAAAAAATTTCTTGAGGAAAATTTCCTTTTATCTTTTAAAAATTATTTTTAAAATATGTAACCTTTTGAAAACCATTTACTTTAAAAATACATGGAAAACATATAAATAAGGATTGAAATAATTTTAAAAACCTTTTCCCTTAAATCCTAATGAAAGAAAACATGAAATTGTTTTCAATATATTTTTCTATGAAAACTCATAAAATAAGATTCAAAACTATTTTAAAACCCTTTTCATTTGAAAACACATTAAAAAATTATAAAGAAATATTTGAAATCCCTTTCAAAACTATTTCACTGAAAAACTTTTAAAACCCATAAATAAGGCATGAAAACATTTTGAAAATAAATTTCCTTCAAAACATATAAATGTAGATTGAAAAAATTTTGAAAAAAAATTTCCTTGAAAATTGCTTTTAAAAACAATATCTTGAAAATTAAATTTTGAAAAATGCTAATGAAGCTTTAAAAAATGATGAAGGTTAAATTCATACATGTCATACGATGTTAAAATAACATTCCTTTTGCATGGTAATTTTTTTTGAAAAATGTGTTGTTCAAAAAGTGACAAGAATATCCGTTTGAATATATTGGTATGATAAAAAAGGGTAAATATTTATTTTAAATAATAAAAGAGAATGGTACACTATTCTTGGAACCCTTTATAGAAAACATTTACTTCTAACCGAAGAGAGGATAATATTGGGCATTCTTAAAAACACATTCTTAACTATATAATATTCCAAAGAGTAGAAACATGGTACCAATACATGAATATAAAGGGAATAACCTGATTAGAATAAAATTAATGAATGTTCTTGAGATATGTGTTATAATATTTCATCAAAGTATTCCTAAACATAAAAAATCTAGAAAAGTGACGACATTGTTTCAATAAACTCCTATCACATGGTAACTTGGGATCATACTATCCATGTAATAAAAGGAAATGAAATGAAGCTTATAAAATCATGAAAATATAGAGATTCATGATATATAATATAAAATGTAATTAGATAAATTTAAAAATTAATTTAATCACAAAACAAAACAAATTCCTCAAAGAAATTGAATTGAGTCAAAAATATTTTACTGATTTGGTAACCTTTGAAACAAAAACCCCATTAAATAAAGGTCATATAATGGTTATGTAAATAATCATAAATTTAACTATAATAATAATTTATTACATACATGGTCATAATAAATTTTGAACAAAATTAATGTGTTGTTAATAAAGCATGTATCTCATGGAAATAAAAAGTGAATGAAATCCCCCTACCTTGTGTATTAGCTCTCTTCCTACTCATAGAAGCTTCCTGTATAATAAATGTAGGTTTATTAAAAATATTCTAAATAATAATATTCTTTTATATAATTCCATATTTGGTTTTATTATGAACTTATATTTCCTGCTTGTTAACAATTCTATGTTAATCTTTCACTTTGGGTAATATCTTCAGTGTTCTTCATATGTGTCTTAATTTGTCATATCTTTAGTCATTATATTATATCAGGACATAAAAATGTATAACATGATATAAATAAAATTTATATTTATTATATTTTTATTATAATAATATTTAGAGTATAGATGTATGAAATGGAATAAGCTATTCATGGAGACGGTAAGTCGTACGTACGCATGAAGGTTGTTTCAGTTTTTATTGTCGTATTGAAAGAAAGAATTTAAATGAAATATCTGTATATATATATATATTTATTATTATTACAGTAGTAATATTATGTCATACATATCATATAGGTTCAATTAAACATACTTAATACATTCCATTTAGTGTTTGAATGAATCACATCATTTTGAGGGGGCATTAGTCCACACTTCCTTAAATGAAATTATCATATTTACACCAAATGGAAAGTAAGAAAATGTATATGTTGTAAAAGAAATAAATAATATTAAATACATAATAAATATAATATTGGAAATATATAATAATATTTTCCATAATAATTTCAACAATTAAACACGGTAAAGGAAAATGAACACTCATCATTTAGTGAGGCAGTAGTTCATCTTACACATAAACAGTACATTCGTTAACCATTAGATGAAAGTGTGTTTAAGTTTAGGTTTAAAAATTAGAATAAAATCATACTAGATTATTTATTATACTTTTTTATAACATATAGTAATAAATATATTATATTATGTGGATAAATAAAATAAAATAAAGGATCTTGAGAGAAGATGTTGCCTCTTAATCGGGTAACTCCTTTTGCTTTGTGCCAAAATGCTTCCTTGGATTTCTTTATTACCAAGGTAAGGATTCAAGTATTATTTTAAGGATGGTGTTAAGTGGTTTGGGAAGCTAATGGATAAACCTATATGGTTTGATAGGTGTGAAGTAGAGGGTGAGGTGGTGGCCTTTCATAGGGATGGGAAAGGACACACATGGAATTTTTTAAAACATGATTGGTGTACCCATGTTTTTACCTTAAAAAAATCCTAAAAACCCAAAAAAAACTCAATAATGGAAGTTTCATGTGTGATTAATTTCCATAAAATAGGTTCTATACCAGTTTTTATGTCATTTTGGGTCTTAAATTTAAGGTATAGTCCTTAGTTAAGCTTAATTTTACCTTCATCGATGTAATTTATTTTAATTAACTTCACTAATATTTTTGGTCAAAAACTATGTTGACATTATTAGACATTATAAATTATTATAATTAACTATATGTAATAAATTTTTCCAAATTACAATCACATAAGTGGCATAAGTTAATTTAAAATTAATCCCATAGTCGGTTTGATAATGCGAGTTTTTAAAGTAAAATCATTCAAAGGTTTGGTATGTTTTTAACACGAGTTCAACGTGAAATTAATCTAAATGACCTAAATAGTATTAATTGATAAAAATATTATCTAATTTAACTTCTAAACTAATTTTTTATATATTTTATCCTTGTAAATAAGTTATATGAAAAGCATTTTTAATTAAAACTCGGTATTTTTCACTATTCATTTAAAAATAAAACTTCAAAGAAAAATACCAAAAAATTACCGTAACTTAATTTTTATGTTTCAATTTTCAATTTTGAAGTTTATTTTTACATATTAAATGTATAAAAGTTCTAAAAATTGGATCTAAAATGGGTTCTCCATTAAAATCTGATAAAAGTGCCTTAATAAAAATATTGGTTTTTAAGTATAAATTTGGGTTTATTATTATCTCAAGACATTCAAATTTATTTTATGGATATAAAAATTATTTTATTAAATATATAAAATATATATTAAATTAATATAACTCACTAATAATAATTAATTTAATTTAGTATGATAAAATAACTTTGTGACCATAAAAATAATAATATTTCCCTTATATTCAATCAGTTCTCATTTTCATTTCTAATCAATTGGTAACCAATGAATTCATATTATATTTGTGTAAAAAATTAATTTTCCTAAATTAGTTAACACTTTTCAATACCACTAACTTCACATCTAGGTTATATCTTGTCATACTAACTAATAACATTTTAATTATATAATATTTTTCAGTAAAACTTGGTCTTGCGTGATATGCAAGCCATCGAGGAAACTCATTATTGTGTATAAAACAAGCTAAACCTAGTGTTCTGTGTAGAGAAAGCTAAATTTTATGTTACATTTAGTGCTTTATTAACTTGGTGTTTCATATAAATCAAGATAACTATAGTGATTTAATATAAAATAAACTATCTTCAGTGTTGTGTAAAAGGAAAAATATCAAAAAGTTGAAATTAATTCGAAAAAAAATAGTTCAAAAAATCACAGGGTGTTACATTCTACCCCAACTAAAATGAATATCTCTATTGAAATTCATCTGTGTTTTCAATAGTTTAATACTTGAAAGTTTCATTCATAAAAACAAACATCATAAAAATTAATACTAAAACTTCTCTTAAGAGAGGAAAGTAGAGACCATAAAGGTTAACCAAAGTAACATATAACTATGTTTACATATAAGAGAACATTTTTTGGGAGTTAATATTAGACATGGTGGAAAATAATAAATATTTATAGGGAGTGATTGAGGTCATCAATCACAAACAAGTAAATGATCAAAAAAATTGAGGGCCTCAAAGTCATAAATTTGTGATGATTTATAAGGCTATCAATTCAAAAAAAATATTATAACATAATATTTTTTATCATTATCCTATATTTATTAATTCATTTATTGACCAAAAATATAAGTAAATATACTTACTTGGTATATTTCTATAAACAAAATTTCATTCTTTGGTTTTTTGTTTATCTATTCCTAATTCATCCATTACTTTAAGAAATGAATGTACAAAAATTAACTTTGATGCCTAAAGTGATAAAATACACTTTTTGCAGATCTTGAGACCCATAAAAGAAATAAAATTATAAATATTTTTCTATAACGATTCTTAAAAATCAATATGGTTACTATATTAATCTCTAAACTAAAAAATTAGCTCTATTTGTTCATCACTAATAATTATTCAACAAAAATAATTACACATTATCCTAAACATAGTGTAGGCCAGTGGTTAGCATGAAACACTTATCGTTCTTTGGTCAAGGGTTCAAGACATGATGCCTTTCTGGACATGATTGGTTTTTACCTGAGATAAATTATGTCCTTTTATAAAAAAAAATCAAATATTATTTCCAAAATAAATTATATGGACATCATTGAAATAAGGTTAATCATTGAATTTCCTTTTAACTGAGGTTTTCAATACAAAATCAGTGTATAAATACTTCTTATAGTGTTTAATTTAAAATTTCCAAGAATGGTTAACCTTATAACCATTCTTATAGATTTAAATCCAAAACATTGGAAAGAGATTCAAGAAATCGCCTTAACATTTATTTTCCAGTATATCAAAAAGTAAATCTTGGTTGTCACATTCCAAACATGTGAATACCCTCATCATATATTCTCTTGAAAAATTTAAATAACCAAAATTACCATAAATACTTATGTAAAACATGAATTCTTCATTATTACATAGAATATTGTATATATTCCATAAATATAATATGTTTTAAACTTCATCCATTAAAGCATTAACTACTTGTCAACGCGTCCTTAATTAGTTCCAAGGTAATCAGTTCTGTCTAATTTACCTATTTGTATCCCACATATCATTATCCAATAAAAATTACCATAACATAAGGAATATATTAAGTGTTATATTTCCCTTAATAATGTTTTTTTATATGGACATCACCTTACCATTATATCACTTTTCCATTCCATCAGAACCATTCAATGTGATCTTGTAAATTCGTAGTGAAAAAAATAAATCTAACAATCCTTATATATTTCACCTTTAATATAACATAATTCTTTAATCCAAATAAAAAAATTATTATTCCACTTCATACTTATCCCATTTACAAGGATACCTCATCCTATTGAAGAATACCTCTTTCTTTTCACATTGCATTTGTAGTCTTGTCATCATCTGCAATGTAACCATTAATCAAACCACATTGTTGATTCTCTTCAAGATCATTCCTCTAGGGAAATTTAGTTTCATAATGAACATGTATTCCACACATAAAACACTTAACCTTAAATTATGAATTAGGGAGGAAAATATTCTCGTCAATTTTGATAACTAAACTCTTCATATTTCCCTTGCAGTCACTTCCTTTGTGCCCTTCTTTATCACTATCAAAATATCTTTTATTACTCTAAGAAATTATCTGGGGTGATTATCTTTAAATTATTTACCTAAATGAAACTAAATCATCTTTCCTCCATGGTATCTATTACTTTAAATCTCAGGAAAATCCTTATTTTTCTTCCTTGGTGAGTCCAAGATTTAGTTAAGTTATATGTTGTTAGTCATGTTCCATGAAAAATGATTTGGTGTGATCACAACATCTTTCGCTCCAGTTATCATACCACTTAAAATATCATTAGCAAGTCATCCCTCACATTCAACATTAATCTAATTCCTTCTAGTTCCTCCCATTAACTAAAACCAGAAGCACAGTGTGATCATTATTTATTATAGCAGAAAACCACATGATCATGAAAATAATTAAATATAGTAAATCATTACATCTACATTAATCTATAACACCCTAGGTTTATCCTAGGTTATTCATAGCCAACTTATATTTAAATCCTTCATGATGGTTTGTGAAATTTATTGTTAATTCCTAAAGAATATCCTTTGGGAGTGTCAAACCAGGTGTGAAGTAAGGCCCATTGTCTTGTACCATATTACCCCGAGTAGTCCTGGAACATCTTGTTGGATATGTAACCCCTAGGAACATCTATTAAAGATCCACATAAACTTCTAATATCTAGACAAGTATTTAATTCTAGGAAACCACTCACTCTATCCTTTACCAAAATTCTAGGACGTTTTAATATACTTTTCCTTATCCTTAGATGTATACCTATACATGTCCCAAGGGTTATAACTAAGGTGTTCTCATCCTATAATCCAAATTTAAACTAAACCTTTTCTTTGATACCAACTATAGTGATCCTAGTTTTCATATATTAACATTACATAACTTTTGAGGAATACTTAAAACATTATACAAATAGACACCCAAAGACCATACTAGTCTAGTTCTATTGGAAACATGGGAACATAAAAAATGGTATATAAATGAGATACATCATCTCCCACTAGGTTCTTCTTTAATATCACCCTTCTTAGACACATAAAAAAATACATATTTTCATAACTTGGGGGAAGGAAACATAAAAAGTGGTGAGATCAGATGACCATTAAGGTTAAAAAAGGAAGACATGTATGTATAAACAAGAGCATAGGGGTATGACAATGTGAACATGAAAATAGAAGATCATACCCTTCATATCAAAGATCATAAATCGGAATCATTGTATAAAGATTTTTAGTTCATAAGATATGAATCATAATAAAATAAAGAACATAATCCATTAAATCATAACATGGGAATAAAACATGGATTTATGGCAGACACATAAGCATGTATAATGATTTCCATAGTAGTCGAGGAAATGTTGTTGAGACCATCTTAATGGAAAAATTCCTTTACTGAACTGGGTTCACAAGTTGTTCCAACCCTATATTATTTAATTGATTTCACCCCACTTTCTAGCCCAGTAACATTGAACCGAGTTCACTCCTCATTCCAGCCCTATATTACTAAACGGAGTTCATTTTTCATTCATCCCTATAATACTTAATAAAGTTCATTTCTCATTTCATTCATGTCTATCTCATGGTATATAAATCCTTACCCAATGCATTGGATGGAGATATAGTTCCCACCCATATCATACTAAAATCATACATACATTTTCTATAAAATCATAAACAATCATATAATAACCCTTGCAATGAAATGAGTAACATAAACACGTAAAAATATCAAAACCTATGGAAAAAGATACTTGTTCCATAATCATTTCATCAAAATAATAACCTGTTATAGAGAAAACAGTTTCATAAAACATATAACCCATGAAAGAGAAATAGATTTCATAATGACCATGACATTAAGAATAACCCATTCATAGAAATAATATGAATGTGACCTTTATATCATTTCCTATGAGGTCTTGATTAACATAAACAGATGTCATAAATAAATGTATGGTAGTTTTAATGTTCTTGTAGACATTATGTTTAGTGACCCAGGTAAGGGTGAGGGGCTCATGGATGATGGTTAAGCTAAGAAGCGTGGATTGGGTGGCAGACTGGGATGGATTCTAAAGCACTCCACAATTTCTATTTATTTACTTATCTTCTACACATACTCTAGATTTCTCTGACTCCTTGGGAACATATTTATCTATTTATTGTATGACATGTATTATATATTTTAGTTTTCACATATTACTTTATTTATTTTTTATATTTATTATTTATTTTTAATTAGGGATATGACATGATAATGAGTGTATAGTCTCTCCACTGATGAACATAGACACTCGCTACTAGTTGTCATCACTTTTCTACAAGAAGTCATTCATAAGGTTATGTGATGCTCCAGATTTAACCTGATGATTTAGGTCAGGGTGATATTATCTCCCTCCAACTACTCAACTCATCTATCAATTATATATTGGGTCTCTAGCCAACTTGTGTATACAATAAGTGAGAGGTATGCTTGGGTACCCAAGTTTCAAGCTCTCTTGAGAAAGGTCGGAGTAAAAATATATATAGGGAACCACCGACATGGTCTCATACATAACCAATATATGTGGTGTATATTAATATTACATGTCTAGATATATTAAATAAACAAACTATAGAAAATAAATAACCACCATATTTCCTCATTCAACCATTGTCAGAGTGTCTCTAAGCACATTATAAAGAATGTGTCTGCCATAACACATAAGTGGGTCCACATCAAAACTTGGTACCAATAACTTGTGTTGATCCTCCAACCCATGACCTTGATCAACAATACCTACTTAATCTAGTGTTTGGGTGTCTCTAAGAATGTCAAAATGACCGTGAAAACTATATAAAAACTGACTATAGCTGTGTAACTCTAGAGACCCATACTTTTCACACTTAGATATTTCATTCTTTGTATATGAATATTCATTACATAACATACCTTTCCATGCCATAATCGTATAGTTCTCATTCCATTGGGAACTTGGACACATAAAAAATTGGTTCATAATTGATCTACATCATCTCGCACTAAGTTCTCCATAACTATAACCCTTCTTAGACATATCATACTTTGTACATTTCCTCATAACCTATGGAAAAGGAAACGTAAGAAACGGTGATATTGGATGCACAATAAGAATAAAAAAGGGAGATATTAATGATCACATAGACATAACATGGTTATGATGGTATGATACTGTGATTTTAACTTTTTAAAATCATACCCTATATATCAAAGATCAAAATATTTAGTCCTGGAATAAATCTTTGAAGTTCATAAGACATGAATCATAAAGGAATAAAAGTATATAACCAATGAGAGCAAAATATTGTCAAAAAACATGAGTTTGTGGAATAATCATAGAAAATAATTTATTTATTAGTAAATTTTCATTTTCAATACTATCATATTAGATTGTTTCCACTCTCCATTCAATCATAGTGTTCTCGGTTGACTCCCATGACTATTATAGTGGACAAAGTCACTTATGTAAGGACCATTGATTTTCTAAACTGTGTTTTTGAACAAAAAAATTTATTTTTGATTATATATGCTTAAAATGGAGTAAAATGGTATTTTTTTCCTATAATATGATTTCAGATAACATTTATGACCACTTTGTTGGTCACTGAATAGGGTGTTTACCCGAGGATAGGATTTTGGTGGATATTCGATCCGTTTGAATTTTAGGAGAATAACTAAAATTTACTATTTAATAATTTAAATATCAAATTATTTGCACAGGTTTGGTCAACCATAAATTTTTAATGGAGCATAATATTTGGATTTCACCTTCTGAGTTGATTCAAGAATAGGGAGTTTATCCTATTCAAGGCATAAATTCGAGCAGGGCACCAGGGTCGGGCCGGGTCGGGCCCCTTTTTCTTTTCTTTTATTTTCCTTATTTTTCTTTCATTCAATTTATTTTATTTATTTTCCTTCATCCTTCTCACATATGTATCTAAATACTCTTCCTAAATCACTTAATAGAGAGATAAAATAGGGATGGGGAGAAATATAGAGACTGGGAAAGGAAGAGAGGTACCATCGCAAATCCTTGACACACTATGTCATAATGTGATAGCCATGGATAGTAGTTTTGGGTGAAACTTTAGAGGTTTCTACCCAAAGGTATGACTATTTATGTTTTCATTGTAGATAACCATATATTTTCCATTTTCTAAATTTAAATCCCCGTTATTCTTGTATGAAGCCACAAGTGGCTGAATCTGTTTATTCAAGGGTGAAAACGAAGGATTCGGGTGGACTGGTGGTTTTGTATTTGGGAAACCCAAAAAACATTTCATGTACTCCAAGGGTACATTTCATGTGTTATTCCCATTAGAGGAATTATAATTTCAAGTAGTACACATCATGTATAGGTGTATACATGTCATGTACTTGTACTTAGTCATGTAGTTGAGTACCCGGGCCTGGCTACCCATGTAGGGGTACATGGTCGGGTGGAATACACGGCCATACCCTACGTCGGATACACACTGTGTTAAAGTACATGTCCTGGCTAAGTATATGGCCAGACCAATTTAGGGACATATTCATGTACCATGTGTTGGGTATACACAATAAAGTCATTTCACATTCCATGTACCTAGGAATTTTACATGCATAGGTCGTAGGGAGAACATGCCCATGTGGCATGTTGGGAGTACACATTGTGTACCAAGGGCGACACACCATGTACTACCCCTTTTTTACCCTTCATGATTTTTTCATCTTTTCTTACCTTGGAGTCAGAATTGGACCTAAAAGTAGTCTATTCTATGTAGTTTTCCACATAGATCGTGATGGTAAAACCTATGGATCATTCTGAGAACTCCTAATGGGTGATTTGGGGCATCTATCTTTATGTAGAGGTTTCATCCTCTAGTAATCTAATCCAATTGTCTTGTGAGAGATAGATACTATGCATAAATTATAGGTTGGGTGTTCATACTGACCTAGTTTGAGACATTTTTATGAGATGATATGAGAGCTATCTATTGTGGATAATACCTTCTTGGTTGTCATTTGAGTATGTCTCTCTTTTGAAATGTTATCTTCTTGCCTAAGTCTCTGAGAATAGTTGTTGTCGAGGATCCTGTATAGGATGCCTCTATATTTCATTGGCTACCAAGGATCCTCTGAGAGATGCCTTTGCATATATGATGATCTATGGAGTCCCTTGTAGGATCCCTCACCTTTATATCATTTAGAGGATCCCTATTGTAGGATTCCTCTATTTTTTATCATTCAAGGATCTCATGTAGGATTCCTCCTCTTCCTTTTTAGTTAATGATCCCATGTAGGAAGACTTTGATCGTGTTTACCTAGAGTATCCCAAGTATTATTCACCTCAAATTTTGGATTGAGGGACCCAATGGTTTCTTGTTGTTTGACCAACCCTAATTTATATATCATTTTTGGGTGGAGATGGTGTTCGGGTGTCACCTTAAAACCCGTGCCGAATTGGTTTCAGAGGGCTATGGCTTGATTGTTGGGTTGGTAGTTTGGGACACCATCACTCATTTTTTTTGTGCTTTGAAATTATTATTAATGGTGGAATGCTGGTTACCAGAGGTGCTTCCTAGTTGGTGGTTTTTGAGATGGATGTGGGTCATATTTATTTCTTTTGGGATTCCCAGACTCGCTTACCTAGGATCTAACTTTTGAGCCATGTTATTTTCAATATTTACTAGTATACCAAAAGGTAATACCTGGTACTTGGCTATTGAACATGAATATATATATATATATGTTTATATTATGATATATATTTTTTTGGGATGACCAGAGGTGTTTATTGGTATTCGGATGTTGATCCTTACATAATGTTAACTGGTATACCCTGAGTGATTCTTGGATTCCCGTTGTAGTAATACCCTTTATGGAGTTATAGGGATGTTTACTTATACACCTTGAGTGATACTTGTATTCCCAATTGTTGAAATTCCCTAGATGGTTTCATAGGACTGTTGATTCTATAGATGCCTTTGATGTTTCTCCTTAGATCATGACATGGAAATGGATGCCTTGGATTGAGTATGATACAAGAGTCTTGATTATATGGGATTCCTTGGGCCTTTCTTCCCCTTGGATGCAGCATACATGGACTCACGTAGGACATGTTCTATTGACATGCTCCCAGGATTCCAACCAGTTCCTTTACTGAGTTTCTAGTGAGAATCTCCTAAGACTCGATGAGGATGCCTGGGACAAGTTCCTTAGATCTGGCCCTTTTTGGTCTAAAACATGATTATATGGCACAAACGTGATGAATTTTATTCTTGTGATTACATGGTGTAGGCCGATGTGGATTCCTTGTTCATTATAACTTGGATTCGACCCTTGGTTTCTGACACAGGATTACTCGGTGTAGGCTGGAGTTGGTAATAGGTATCTTTATAGGATTGACCATCAGTATATGGTATCCTTTTTTCTGTGATTGGAGACTTGTTTGAGTGAACACTTGTGTAAAATGAGTACCCCCCTATGGTGGTGTATCCTTCCTAGAGACTTTTCTAGCATTTTCCGAAGAAGATATATGTCAATTGGGATTATGGAACCAGATATAGACTTAATGGTACATGGATTGAGTGGAATGATTTCTAGATTAATTCCTTTGTGAAGGATGTTCAGGAAATCAGGATTATGGACACAAGGTTCGACTGTTGTTGGTTTCATGTTATTTCCTTCACATACCAGTGAATATTCATATATATATATATATATATTTGTGTGTGTGTGTGTAGGTATGGGACTATACATCAGTACTAATATAGATATAGACATACATGGTGGCACTTTCCTAGTTTACTAGGATTATAGACTCTAGGATTAACTGTGGATTCATGTTTTTCTTAGAATACACTTATAGAATCACATTAATAGGTTTCCTGTCAGGGTGACCTACTGAGATTATTTCACACCCCTACAAATGCACCTTAGTGTATGTGTATAAATTAGGTTTACTTTTCAGGTTGAGCTAAATTTTTTGGTTTATAGTTTTTATAACAAGAGTTTCATGATTGGAGAGGAGCCTATTGTGTGGTTCTTCTGATCGGGTTTCTACAGTTCAATATTGTCTGGAGATCGGGAATTTTTTTGGCTCAAAGTTGGTAGTAGAGACATGTACTATTAATTTTAGTTTATTTTTCACTCATGTATCTGTATGGTCATCCCAATGAGTGACCAGTGATTTATTGTATGGCATAGTTGTTCAGGATTTTACAACATTTCATTTATTATTATAGCATGTTTTATTTCTTTTTTTAAATTCTTCTGCACTCTATTTACTTTCCATTATGTGTGATAATTATCTATTTTCTATTGTTTCTTACTATTATATGAGAGTATAGTCTCCCCACTATCACGCTGTAGTCCCTCACTGTTATTCGGCTGGCTCTGGTATATGGGGAGGCCTACTTGAGTCCTTATAACCTAGCGGCTCAAATCACTGGTTTAGTGGCATTCGGGTTGAGACGTTACAAAGTGGTATCGTTTCAATTATTTTCTTTCTATTTACTATTTAGAATATGATATATAGGATTATTAGTAATGTGTTGTGACCTATGATGTATATAGGACTAGTTCATCAAGAACACTTGTTCTAATAGGATGTCCAGGTTTCTAGGGGTTGGGATTATTGTTTTGATCAACAATGTTATAGTTGTATATGATTTTTTATTTGACTGGTGCACATGTTTTGTGGATTTTTTGATTTATTATGGATATATGGCTATTTTCCATTGGAAAGAGGTCAGGGGAGTATTTTTACTCTTGGATGGAAAAGGAAATAGGCATCTCATGCATCATTTTTGGCATGTATGATTCACTTCATATAGGCCTGATTGTGTGTGATTTTACTGAAAATTTAGGCCTATTCAGTTGATCCTTATTTTATATTTATATATATATATATATATATATATTATGGTAGGTTATGTGGATGTACATTGAAGTGTTTTTTTTAGGCTGATGACTCGTTCCTCATGCATAGGAGGTGAAGTAACCCTAGTAGATCTCTATAGAACTTTATGAAATTATGTTGTACCCCTTATTGGGTGGTGTTTCATAGGACAAGGTTATCTATTTAGATTTATATGTGATATGACAATGGATACATAGAATTTTATTGTGAACTAGACCTCCATGGGGTATTGTTGTGATAAGTTGATTGATGGGTGTCATTTCTGTTTCTCTTTTGTGTTAGTATCGTGACCTCCAAGGAGGAGTTCCTTCTAAGGATTATCAATGAGGATCAGTCCCTTGTATGTCATGTTTTCATCTTTGAGCCTCATAGGTCATTATGATCTTTACTTTCTTTTGAGAGGTTTTTGTCTTTTGGTCTAGGTGGTTAGACCTTTTGAATCAGTTGTGAGACTTGTTCCATAGGGCTTGGAGGGAGACATAGAGTCCCTTAGTTTGACTCGGACCCATGTAGGTCAAAGTTTGTTTCAATATAGGGAAACCTATGTGAGAGAGGTTGTTTGGTGTCTTGAAATTATTTTTTACATACTGATCTTGGTTTTACACTTGTTTTGAGATAAAGTCACGATAATCCTCGAGTTCAGCATTATAGGAAGTTTTATGCCTTCAACTTTTGACGAAGCACCTTTGATGCTGGTTTTTTGATATTGGCTTCAACAGGAAGCATATTTTGGGTGCATGGCCTGATCGAATAGTGATTCCATTATTTATAATGTATTTAGAGTGCAGGTAGACAATCATGACTAGAACAGCACTGGTTAATGGGTGGTTGTGGAATAAATTGTGGCTATGGGAGGTTCTATATTTTGAAAATGAGTTCCAATGGAACTTCTAGATTAATGAGATTAACATGTCGTTTAGCATCATTAGTGTAGCTTTTTTATGGATGACTCCCTAGGGTGTGAGTCTGGGGACAGGGATGCATGATAGTTGCATATAATATCTTTTGAATCTAAATCGGTGAGTCGTTGGGTGCGAGATGAGGATCAATGTTTCATGACATTCGATAGGCTTGGATGGTAAAATTTGTGATTGAATTTACCCACATGTTAGAGGTGACATCATTAAATTAATCTGGTATCATGTGATGTTTGACATGTGGCTGAATCCTGGTCTAGTTTTGACATGATGGTGAGGGTGGCTCAGAGGGAGATGTACACACCCCTTGGTGTAATTTTAGTGGACTCCTATTAGAGATGATCATTCACTATCACGATTCATCTTGAGTATTCTATGTTAGTGTTGTCCCTATACTAATATTCTTTTCCTTTCTAAATGTTCTTCCCTACAGGAGGAAAAAACCAGTTGTGGTTGCACTCGAGGAGTGATATAAGGTAATCCATACGGTGTGGAGTGCACCAATGTCCATTTAAAGGTGGTTATCTTCATTTTTACTTGAACTTAAATGTTTTCCATGTTTCTTTAGGCTCATAGGTTTTTTATGATATGAAAATAAGGGTATTCCTATAGTGGGGAGTACCAGATTGGTCGTAGTAAAATGTTATATGTGTAGAAGGTAGTTATTGATGCTATGAGGATGGTTGTTGGATAGTCCAGATACCATTCTTGTGATGATGCTCGGGTTGAGAGCATGTGTGACTATCTTTTCACTAGGATTCTCAGGGATAATAATTATTATGATTGGGAGTTTTTAAGGACCCTTGTTTTTTTAAACTATTTTTTTCAGCATAAATTTTAATTTTTGATTTCATATGCTTAAAAAGGTGTAAAATGGAATTTTTATCCAAGCAGATGATCTTGGATAATTTTTCTAACCACTTTATTGGTCCTATAATAGAGTGTCTACCCTAGGACACGTTTTTTGTGGAAACCCCAACCATTTTAATTTTAACAGAGTACTTAATACTTACTATTTAATAAATTAAAGATTAAATTGTTTGTGCAGGTTCATTGGACCATAACTTTTGAAGCTAAATTTGAATTGGTATTCCCTCTTGTTCATTGATTCTCGAATGAGTATTTTATCCTTGGTGAGGCATAAACTCAAGCCTCACATCAGGGAATGCATGTTCCCCTTTTTATTTTATTTTAATTTTCCTCTTTTTATTTCTTTCTATTTCTTTTCTTTATTACCTTCCCCCTTCTCTTGGATACCTCTGGTGGATCTACCTATATCACTTATATGAGAGAGAAAAGTTAAGGGTAATTAAGATGGAGATATAAATATGTAAGGGAAGAGAGGTACCATCATGAAGCCTTTGACATGCTGGATCAACATGTGATAGTTATGGATCGTGGTTTTGAGCGAAGCATTAGTTGTTTCCACCCAAAGGTGTGACCATTTATGTTTTCATTGTAGATCACCATAGATATTCTATTTTTTTTAATTTAAATCCCCTTTATTCTTGTATGAGGCCCCTTGTGTCCGAATCGGTTGATTTGGGGATAAAAATAGAGGATTTAGACAATCTGAGGGTTTTCCATTTAGGAAAACCCGATAAAACAGTGCGTAGTCTAGGGGGACAAGCTATGTGTTCTTCCGATTCGAGGAAGATGAAGTTTAAGGAGTACACACCATGTACATGGGTATACATTTTGTGTACTAGTACTTGATCATTTAACTAAGTACCCAGTCCTAGCTACCTATTTAGGGTACATGGCCATGTGGAATACATGGCCAGAAACTGTGTGGGTAACATGCCATGTAAAAGTACACGACATGGTCATGTAGATGGCCAGACTAGTTGAGGGACATGGGCATGTACCAGATGTCGGGTACACTCTATGTACCCATTTGACTTGTCATGTACCTGGGGATTTTATACACCCAGGATAGCGGTAGTATAGACCCATGTGGCACATTGGGAGTATATGTCGTGTACTGGCCCTTTTTAATACTTTGAGGGTTTCTCATATTTTCTTTCCTTAGAGTCAGAATTGTACCTAAGAGTAGTTCATCCTAAGTATTTTTTAACATAGATCATGATGGAAAAACCCATGGATAATTCTGAGGAATCAACATTGGTATTTATTGGATTCTATATATATAAAGAGGTTCTTTCACTAGTAATCAAATTCAGTTTTCTTCTAAGAGAGAGAGATACTTGGTTTTAATGATAGGTTGGGTGTTTGGACCAACATCATTTAACACATTGTTCTGATATGAGATGTGATCTATCTTATGTGGATGATGCCTTCATGGGTTTCCTTTATGTACATCCCTCTTGTGAGATGTTCCCTTTTCGATTGTGTATGTGAGAACAGTTGTAATTGAGGATCTCGTATAGGATGCCTCTATCTTTCATCGGGATAATAAGGATTCACTAAGGGATTCCTTTTCTTATATAATGATCTAGGGATTTCCTTGTAGAATCCATAACCTTTAAATCATTTAGATGATCCTTGTTGTAGGATGCCTCTGTTGTTTATCATTTGAGGATCCCATGTAGGAATACTCCTTTTCCTTTTTAGCTAAGGATCCCATGTAGGATGCCTTCACTCATGATAAACTGGAGGATCCTAAGTAGGACGCCTCTCAGTGTTTGTCTTGAGGGACCCAATATGTGCCAATTGTTTGACTGACCCTGATTTGTATGTTGGGTTTGGGTAGAGATGGTGTTCAGGTGTCACCTTAGAACAAATGTTGAACTGGTGTGCCAATGGGGTTGTGGCTAGAGTGTTAGGTTGGGCGTTCAAGCCACCCTCACCAATTTTTTTATGATTTTACATGGTTATTACTGATTCAATGATATTTATTTGAACCATGTTATTTCTGATATTTACTAGTATACCTAGAGGTACTTCATGGGACATTCATTTTGTTCCTATATATATATATATATATATTGTGATATATTATTATTTTTTTGATGAGCAGAGGTTCTTTTAGGTATCTAATTGTTGATCCTTACATGATGTTGACTAGTATACCCTGAGTGACACTTGGAATACTATTATAGGAATTCCTTGGATAAACTTATAGGGTTGTTGATTTATACACTGTGAGTGATACTTGGATTTTATATTTTAGGAATTCCATGGAAAGATCCATAGGTTTGTTTATTCTAAAGATTCCTTGGATGTTTCTCATTGGATCTTAATGTGGTATTGGACACCTTAGATTTAGTATGTTCCTTGGGTATTGATTGTTTAGGATTCCTTAGGCCATGCTACTACTTTGATCCATATTTCTTGGACTCACGTTGGAAAAGTTTTGTTTACATTCTCCTAGTACACCAACCAGTTCCTTAAAAAATTTTCCAGTGATAAAATTTTGGGACACAATGAGGATTCCTTGGATGAGTTCCATGGATCTAGCCTTTTATGGTCTAAGAATTGATTATACAGTGCAGCCTTAATGAATTTTATTATAGTGATTACATGGCATAGGCTGATGTAGATTCCTTGGTCTTTATACCTTGGATCCGAACTTGGGCTATGAAATTTGATTACTTTGTAAGGACTAGTGTTTCATGATCTAGTGGAACTGCTTGTGTGGTCCCTTTAATGAGGTTACTGCATTTTGAAAATTTCTAGTGACTGGTTTTGTGGTCTAGCTCAGAGTGGGTAGTAGAGCTATGTAAATTATCTTTCATTTTTATTTTGTACTCTTATATATGTATGGTTGTCCTAATGGGTGATCTGTGTTGTATTGTATGGCATAGTAGTTCGGGATTTTACATCATTTCATTTATTATTAAAGCATGTTCTATTTTAGTTCTTCACCTATTACACACTCTATTTACTTTCTATTTTGAATGATTATTATCTATTTTTCAATGTTTATTACTCTAATATTAAGGAATATTCTCCCCACTATCACACCTTAGGACCATACTTCTAGTCGGAAGCCTCTGAAATATGGGGAGGTGCACATGAGGCATTGTAACCCCCCAGCTCCGAGCACTAGTTTAGTGGCATCTTGTTCAAGACATTATACCTTACTAACTAAGGCTCACACCCCATTCTAGTATTTTTTTATTTCATGAGATGTCAATAATAACCCAATTAATTGGAGAGATATATATTTATAGTCCCAACTATCCCAATTTATAACATGACCACCATCCTTGGTTATAACATAACTGATATCCTTGGTTATAATGTTACCACTGTCATTGGTTTATAATGTTATCATCCATAAAATAATATAAACCATACATATGTGTTTCACATGATCCTAAAAAATTAATCATATCAAAAAACATTAAATTAAATGGGTTTTATAAACATTTCATCATAGGATAAACCATTGAATAGAAATGTGTTTCATAAACATTTCATCATAGAATATCCCATGGAAGAAATGGTTTTCAAAAACATTCATCAACAAACACATTATCCATCCATAGAAATAGAAATAAGGGTATCATTGGATCATATCCATAGTAAAGAATAATTAACATCAAATGATATTATCATATATGAAAATTCATTTAAAATATCACTGAAATATTTCATGAGAAAAATAACCTTTAAACTTTGAAAATAAATTTTAAGATACTAATATTTTTAAAAAAATTATGTAATACATTTTATTTAAAATTAACATTATAAAATTGTAAATTAATCTTCAAAACATTGAGTTTTCATAATGATGGTAAATTCCATTCATACTGTATAAGTTAAAATAAAACATTCCTTTCAATTTGTTGTTAAAAATACATGAAGTACTTCATCGGGAAAATAGAAAGAACATTCCTTTCTAAAAGTTTAGAAATCCAAAATTGGGTTAAAATGAATTTTAAAAAAACATATTTTAATAGTTTAAAACTATTTAAAACATTTTTAGAAAACATGGACATGAAAGAAAATGGATTTTCAATGAAGAAATAAAAAAAGTAAATTTTACTTAAAATTTTATTTCAGTCTAATGAGTAATTAAGGTGATGAAAATGAAAGGAAAACATGTATTTTTGAGAAATAACATGATGATAAGAAAATTAATTAGTTTCATGGGAGGTAGATCATAATATTTAATCATGGGAAAATATTAATTATCATTAAATAAATCATTATTATATCATATAGATCATATATATTCCCAAAATCTACCATTATTTCCATAAATGTTAAATAGAATTAAAAATGAATAAAATCACATCATGGAGGTGGTAATCCACATATACGCATTAGTGAAGTATTTTTTTGTAATGGATTGCAAAGTAAGAAGTTAAATGTGATATTATCATTAAAAAGGTATAATTATGTAATAAGTATCATATATAAGAATTATAATTTTCACAATAACCACCTTTCAATATGGTGATGGAAAATAAATTTTATCTCTACGTGGATATGGAAATTTGTTTATACACACAAGTGATACTTTTTCTTCCCATTTGATGGAAATATTCTGAATAACGGTAGTTTCATAATCATAATAACATTTATGTTTATTTAGGATACTTGATTTAGTATTTTATGAAGAATAAAAATTATTTAGAAGAGGTGAAAAGAAGAATAAAAAATAAAGTGATTGGTTAAGGAGATTACATGTTCTTTAAAACAACTCTTTTAGAAATCTTTTTAAGGGTTCTAGGGTTCGTATTTTGGGAAGAAGTGAACCTCTGGAATGTTTCTAGGGATGTTAATTAGATAACTTAGAATATTTTGGTCAATCTAGAAGGCTCAAAGTTGCATGAATAAGATAAATGAGGGCTGTTGTTTTATAATTGAGGGGAGGGGAACTCTTTGAATATCTTAACGGATTAAAATATATTAAAGTAATTCTCATTCAAAAAGTTTCCAAATGACTTAAAAATTGGAAAGGGATGAAATTTTTTACCATATATTACCCCTTTTCCCTATTTTAATATTTTTAATATTTTTTAGTAATTTAATAAAATATTTTTTTATAAAATATCATCATTTCCAATTTTGAAACTATTGATATAATTTTACTTACAATACATAAAGAAAAAGTTCGAATTTAAATATAATCTTTTATAATAACAATAATATGTCATATAAATCTAGAAAACTTTCAGAATACATTAAATCATTAACATTATTTTAATTTTCATATTTTTAAAATAAATTATATATTTTTTATTAATTGGATTAATATTGCATCATTGTTTCATAAGAATTGATGGTCATTATGTCACAACTAAAAATTATAAATAAATTTATATTACTAAAATAATTTCCTTAATTTCAAAATTAAAACATATATGTGTTCATTACTTGATTTTTTCCCAATATAAAAACATAAGAGATATTTAAAACTAAGAGAGTGACATTTTGAAACATTATTTTATTTAACAAATTTATAGGAAATTTTCATTGAAAAATGTACAATAAGAAAATCCATTTCAAACCTAAGGTTATAAGGGTAGAACTACATTCATCCAATAAGAATTTTGATAAAAAAAAAATTGGACTTCTAACAGTGTTACTAGAATATATCGATACTTAAGTCCCCAGTATTGGTGGCCAAGTATGAAATAGTACGTTTTTCGATTTATCACTTGGTGGTCTACCTTGCATTAGGTGAAAGTGAAACATCAGTGACCGGTAGGGAATTTACATTCATTTTTTCTTTCCTGAGTGAAATTGTAATGATGTTTATAAGGATTTCATGATTGAGTTTCACATATAAACACATAGATATGATACAATTTGGGTTTCCATTGATAATTTTACGAAGTTCGTTCACTTTTTACTTATGTGAGAGACCTTATTAATAGACGAGATATGGAGGTTTTACATCAAGGAGGTTGTAATTCTTCATGGAGATCATACATAGTCATGTAGCTCTATGATCTATCTTTTCTAACAGAGATTCTTGCTTAACATCATAGTTATAAAAGTTATTAAAGAATTACTTGGGTACACAGGTGCTTCTGATTAGGACCTACCACCCAATAACCAATGGACAGATAAAGAGTTTGATTTAGGTTTTAGAGGACATGACCTTTGCATGTGTCCTTGACTTCAAGGGTTCCTCATAGAAAAACATACCCCTTTTTGAGTTCACATATAATAACCTCTTCGAGGATACCATTTGGACGGCTCATCATGAGGGCTTTTATAGTAGTCTTTTCCGATCACCACTATGTTTTTTAGAGGTATGGGAGACAACTTTACCTAGACCTCGTCTTATCTAGAAGACTTAAAATAAGATTTAGTTGACCAGAAAGTGCATGATGATAGCTCAATCCAAACATCAATCATATTAAAATGTATCCTAATAACCTATTTAGTTTGAGGTTGTACATTGGGTTTTCTTATGAGTTTTTTCCAGATTGGGCCATCAATTTATTCTTAAATAGGGTAAAATTTCACCACAATTCATTGGAACTTTCGAGGTTGTGAAGCAGATCGGTCCAGAGGCTTAACAGATATCACTCTCTCGGATTTATAATTGTATGAATGATGTTAATAATGTATCTTAGCTTCACTGATATCATCCAAACCCATCACATGTATTTAAACCTAATGAGGTTGATCTGGATATGGATGCTTACTTTGAGGAGTATCTAGTGATTATTGTGGATCTGAGTGTGAGGACACTATGTGGTAGGATAGTTTCTTTGGTATGGGTTCTATGGATGCATGGATGAGTACTGTATGAGACCTAGGAGTGGGAAGCTAATATATAAGATCGCTTGCCATAACGTTTCCCGGATCATCTCTCTTTACCCTCTAAATGCCGACTCAACAAAAATTTTATTTAAGGAGGGGAGGTTGTAACAACCTATTTTTTCATAATGGTATGGATTGTTTTGTTTTTGGTTTATATTCCTCAATTTTTCCATTATAATGTTACCCAAATGATTCACAGAGTTCACAAGGGTGTTTGGGGATCGTTCGGAGCCCAAAGCCCAAAATTTTGGAGAAATAAACTAGGCCACATTTTCAGGAGAAATTTTTCATCCCAACCCACATAGTTTCCCTAACCATGTGGGGAACTTTTGAGGGGTACAGTGGGGCAAAAAATTTGGTTGAAACTATTTGACCCCAAATGCATTCGTGTGTGGGTTGCAGAGGTTTTTGGTATAGTGATCTCTATACAGATTGTTCACGGTTAGACAAATAATGTGCTTATTTCATTTGGGGTCCTACTTAGGTAGTTACATGGAACATTGTTTGGACAACCGTGTGGCCAAACCATGCACCCCTATCTATCTGGGTGAAATTTAAATAAATCCATTCAAATGTATACACACTTCACCCTACCTTTCCACATCCCATTTCAAGTGGATGGAAGTTCTTATCTTCTGCTCATAATCCATATTCATGTCTATTTTGGACTCTTCAATATCTCATATATCTATACACCAAATATAGATTCATAAAAATAATCAGATAGCTATATGTATGAACTAGATTCTTTTTCCTTCCATTCTATGTTTATCTTCTTGTATGTTGAGCTATTTAGGTACAAGATCATATGCCATGTTTTTAGGGAATTTTGTTGTTTTTTGTTTTTCTTCTAATCTACTTCAATTTTGAAGCCTCTATCTAATGAGGATTCATACATGACCCTAATATAGTATGTATAGTTTTTTTCATAAAATTCATGTTGTTTCCAAAGCCTCATTGGTGTGCTTCATGTCAGAATTCATTTCATTTTTTCTATAAATGATTTATTTTATTATAAATAATTTTTTCATGTTATTACACTCCCTTTGATCCTTTCTAGATATTTATAGGATTCCAAATTCAATCTGTAGCCACCCCTGGGTGTGCTGACATGAAATTATCCTTTATATTTTATTGATTAAATGAGTATAACACGTTCTAAGTGTTCTTATTTGATAGTAATTGAAACTTACCATTTTGGTAATTTCCTAATTTAAAATAGAACCTTATAAGTTATTTTTTGAACATTGAAATTGAATTTTCATGATTTAATTTATTTAATGGCTTATAAATGTTAAAAGAATTATCATCAAGATATTTTATTTACTTAATTAATTATATGGATTGATTAAAATGAATGTCAATGGGATTAAGGCCATGTTAGTTGTTTCATGCATGTTACATTTATTCATTTGTATTACATGATCTATGGAACCCCATTTATTAATATTATACTTAATTATTATAATAATAAATAGGTGACCCCATATCCTTTTACTATTTTTATGAGTAAGACCTTGAGATTGGATGTGTAATGATGCTTAAGGGACTTGTTGAGGATGATGTTTCACTCTCTATTACATAGGATGTTGTGCATGGCATCTCTCACAATTATACTATTATATGGGATATGTGAATTATGTACCACATTCCTATGTTTACACTATTGTGCATGAAATCTCACCCCACCTATATTGAGTATTGTGAATGATGTCTCACATTCACTATGAGATTCAGGGATTGTTCCCTCTGCTTGAGCCTACCAACTCATTTAGATGGGTTATGGATGTCTAAGTTATACCCTGGTCCATTCACCTCCTAGTATCCAGGTATATTGATACTTATGTCCTCACATACTTAGTCCATATTTATGTACATAGTATTTAACTATACTATATATATCACTACTATATATATGTACGATTACCGATCAGACTCATTCCGACCTACGCCGAAGTAGTTGAAGTATTCCAGGTATCCTATAGAAACCTTGAACTGATTATTATTTAATTATTTTCATAATTTCTTTTCATTATTTATTACCTACACACTGATCATCTAGGTACACTGCTTGGATTACTTCTAGACACTATTGGTGGTGGCCTAAAATGATTTTATCTCACACCCTACATGGGCCACCTTTGTTAATCGAGTTGATTACTTGTCTACATGTATAGATAGGGGAAATAATCCCACAAAAAGTTCTTGATATGATTTACTTATAGTATGGATCATCGGAGTAGAGGCCCAATCATATTCTTGAGATTATAGTGGAGCATCCTTTGGACTTTTTTATTTTTTTTATTTTTTATAGCATGTTTTATATGCATGTCCCATGTTTCCCCCTTTTTGTATGTTAGTATGCCATGACATAAAATTGTATATCAATCAGCCCATTGTATTTTCTTATAATTAAAATTCATGATTATTTACACATTAAACTTTTATAATTATATCTTTTATATTCTTCTTTCCACTACAGTGTGTTACTAGTGCACTGCTTATAATGTCTATTTATATATGTTTTCATTGTGGTCTATTTATTTATCTTTATTGTTGTGTCACTTAATATTAGGTTACAGTCTCCCCACAACACCACCTTAGACCCTCGATTCTCGTCGGCAGCCTCTGGCTTACAGGTAGGTGTGCTTGAGGCCATGTAACCTACCAGCTCAGGCACAAATTAAGTGGATCTCGAGTCAAGATGTAACAATTTTAAATAAGAAACACAAAACCTAGAAGAAACAGTTTTAGATAACTATATTTTATGTATAAAAGAGACATTATTATTTTTTATTAACATGTAATAGTCATTATATGAATGTTATTTTGTTTTTTTACTTATACAAAATGATTTTAGTTATGTTTTATATTCCAAATATGTGAAATTTATTCTTTAAATAGAAACATATAATAAAAAATTAAATATTCTTTTTGACTATAAACAATTATATTTTTATTAATTTGTTAATTTTTTATAAGATATTATTTATCTATTTTAACAAAAAAAATCCTTGAATTATTTTCGGTCTAAAATGATTCTTTAAAAAAAATTATTTAAAAATATAGTAAAAATTTACTATAAAATAATAAATATTTGAACAATATATTATTGTCTTTTTAATTTTAGGGAAAATTTTTTATTTTATGTTAATTACATATTAAATATATTATTTTTAAATGTTATTCACTTATAAAAATATGCAATATAAAAATTAGATACATGTATTCTCAATGACCATATATCCAACAATAGTATATCCAATGATTGTATATCCAAAAAACATATATCCAATTCCCATATAATAATCATATTTACCTTTTTCACCCCTATAAAAAAGCTCACCTACTTATATAAAATTCACTCATACCCTTTGTTTATTTCTCTCTCAAACTGTCTATTATATTTCTAATGATTTAACTTATTTTTATAGTTTTAATTGGAAGTATGGTATACAAAGAAAAAAATAAGGATGGAGATTTCACGATCATGGTATTTGTATTTACTTATGGTTTTATTCATCTTGAAATTTTACTAATTATGTTTCATATTCATTTATGATATTGTAAAAATTTATCTTAATGAAATATAATGTGTTTTGTTTTAGTATAGTGTAGCACCTGAAACAAGCTATTAAACATGTTAAAGGATTGAAAATGTGGGGAGTTATATTCTAACACCTTAAAATAAAATTTTACCTCAATTTTTTACTAATTAGATTAATATTAATGTAGATATTTTTACCAAATTATTTTTTTAGTTTCCTATATCACTTCATCAAACATATTATTTTAGTAGATAAATTTAACCAGGTGAGTGCTCTTGCTTTATAGTACTTTATCTTAATGATCTAAGATCTCTAAAAGTTATTCCTCATGAGATATATCTTGTTCTAGTAGTATAACATTTGTGTTTGATACATGTAATGGATCAGGTATATACTTTATCAATAGGGATACATGGAATACATTATGCACTTGTGAGAATTTAGGTTGAAATGAAAGGTAATAATCCATATTCCCCACATATAGAAGATTTCAAAAGAGCTAATATATCTACTCCCCTTCTTTCCATTACTCCCAAATATTATATTCCTCTTATATGATTATATTCAAGGAAATACGTTGTCTTCAACTTAAAAAAATAAATCTCATCAATGATATTTGATGTAGATCTTATGTCGATTATTTGTAAGTTTGATATGTCTTTGAATGCTTTTAATCTTCTATAACATTTATTAAGAAAGATATGTTCTGAAATCATCTACTATCCAAATTCATTTCAACATGTTGGAGTTTTATATCTCTTCCAATGTATAACCATATATGGTTCCAATTGAATGCTATAATTGAAACTATAGTTATATGATAAATCTACCCAATGAATGTGTTGATCCAAATCACCTTTAAAATTTTTAAAGTAGGATGTCATTATATCTTCTGAAGTTTAAATGATCCTTTTATATTTAACATTAGTTTGATGATGATTTGAGGTACCGAACCTTTTCATCATATTCAATGATTAGTGAATAATTCTCTAGAAATTAAATGTAAACCTCTTATGTCAATAAAATAAAATTGAATGTGGTATTCCATGTAGTCATTCTACTTCCTTTTTGTATTTCATATCAAGTTGATCAAGTGAAATATATTCTCAAAAGGCAACAAAAAGTACAAATTTTTTAAGTCTTTCAACATAACCCAAATGGAATTATAACCATTAGAGGTCTTGGGAAGACCTGTTATGAAATACATAGTGATGTTATAACATTTATATATATGTATGTGTAATGGTTTAATCATCCCTTAGACTTTTAATATTTAGCCTTAACATTCTGAAAACCAAAGAATCAAAATATAAACTCTAAAATATCCCTCTTTGTGTTTTCCCAACCAAAGTTTTTCTTTAGATTAATTTACATTTTTGTACTTCCAGGATATATAAAGAATCATTAGTTGAAGAAACCAAATTAACATCGATGTTTTATATTTAAACATTTTTTATAATTTGATGTTAGTAAAAAAGATTTAGAAAGTTATATTTTTGAAGTTAGTTTATAAAAAACCAATGTTTAAATACCTTATAAGAGTTAAAATATTTAATTAATTCAATGTATTTATTTCTATAAAAAAAATTAAATCCATCTAAAATATGACATATAGAAGTATTTCTATATTATTTTTTAATAAACTAACATGGAAAACTCTTCCATGAGGTATTTCGATGTTGATGTTTTATAAAACCAATTTTTAAAGTTTCGTTTTTTAAAATTTTAAAAAAATACATAATTCTATACATGTATGGAAATATTATAACACAAAAAAATGTAAAAAAATAGCAAAAATAGGAGTATCAAAGTAATTGAAAACGTATAGAACATTTTTAAAATATACAGCTAAAAGAAACCAATTATCCCAAAAAAATTAAACATTGAATATATTATGAAAATAAATTTTTAATCATTTTTAAGTAGTTTTATGTTTACAAAGAAACATAATAAAAACCCTACAACGTAATGTTTCCTAAATTTACCAAATAAAATATCTGTTAAAATTGTAAGTGTTATAATAAAACTAACCTTTTCACAATCTTTTGTTGTTCGGGAAATGATTATCTCAAAAATGAATCATAAAACATGAAATCTATATTCAAAATTCAATAATTTATGAGGAAAATATGTTTATAAAAAAATATCTTAAAAATAAAAACACTAGATATATAAAAAAACAAGTATCCACTGATATAAAAGTTATCTATCTTAAATTTTATATATTTAGTTTTTGATGGTTCCACTTTTGAATAGTGAGGCCTCTTGAACTCAATCCATGACCTATTGAAATTTAAAATGTTAATTATAAAAAAAAATTATATACAATTAAAATATTAAGATTAAATAAATTAAAGTATATAATAAAACTCACTTATTTATAAACTTTCTAAATCTTCATTGAATTCTGTCTAATAAATAGAATGACCAATATGCATTACATTATTTTTGAAAAAATATTCCTAACATAAAAGGTCAACTAAAATATAAAAAAATCAATCTTAATAGTATTATAATTAATAGTGTTTCATAATTATTTATTTTTTCTTACCAGTCAAGGAAAATAAAAAATGAATATGTAATGTTGGTGTTTTTCATTCTTTAAGATATATATTCAATCCTGGATTCTTACATCAAATGTTTAATAGTAGTTCAAATGTATTTCATATCCCTATATCCATAAACATAAGTAAAATCATATTGTATGAAAAGAGTTTGTAGATACCAGATTTTAAAAGTAAATAATTAATTTAGTATACCATATGTTTACTTAAAGAAAATAAATTATTGATCTAAATTTACTTGCATGAAAAATAAAGAGCAACATGAGTATAATGATATGATCTCCCTTTAAAATATCAATGATGTCAATTTTAAAAATATTTAATGTATAATATGTTTCAAATATATATTTACTCATCAGAAATGTATAATAAATATCTAATATAGAAAATATGTGTATTAACATTGTAACCCCATCAAATTTCTGAGTAGTATGTGAAGGTGTTGCAACCCAAAATTCTCTTTTAATTTTTAGTGATTCCATTGATTTAAGGTACTCTTATATAAGGTAAGTGTCAAAAAATATTATAAATAATTATGAATTTTAAGATAAAGAAAAAATTAAAAAATAACACATACCTTGTATGTCAGCTAACATAAAAGATTAGTTATCCAATGTAAAAAATTTCCAATACACAGTCTAACTATAGATACCTCCTCAATAATAAATAAAAAAAGGGTATTTGGATCAATAGTTTTATGTAAAACCACTCATAACTAACCCAAAATTATAAGTTTATGTTATACATAATCCCCTATATGATGTATAATTCTGTACGCTACAATCTGTACATGTGGATCCTCAGCATGTAACTCATAGTACATGTTCAAGCCTGGACTTGGAGGTGGAAAATCTGGGTAGGAAAGCTACATAGGTTGTGTTTGTCTCATACCTTCTACAAGCATAGTTGATGAAGATGACTCAATTCTATAATTTATTGACCTATTCAAGTGTCATATCACAACCTTCAAAAAAATCTATTACACCCTTATATTATTCCCTCATTGATTCCTTGCAAGGGGAACTAAAAAAAATTAAAATCAATACCCTCATATTACCCTCTGATGCATCCCAATTTTTTTATATTTCCTAATGTAATGGAAATAATAATCATTTTTTCCTCAGGGATGAAGGTCACATTTGTCATTTTCTTCTAATGTGAATCTTGAAATAATATTTTTAATAGTTATTTTAGTGGGATAAATTTTCTAAATAGAAATATTGAAGAAAAACAACAATTAATTACTTACAATAGTATCAGATATGTTCATTTTTGGATTATAATTATACTTCATTTTTTCATTCTCCCCCATTTCCTATTTTCATGATGAGGGGGAGGAAATGGAGGGTTAGGTAGAACATCTTTGGATCCCCTACTTGAATTTGAACTTAATTTACTCAATTTTTTCACAATCATTTGATCCTAAAATAAAGGCTATATTTCCCATGATAATATATGAGGGTATAAATTGTGAGACTATATCTTTTAATGAGATTTCCGAGAGTTTGGTCATATAAGAAAAAATAAATAACTTATCAACTAATTAAAATAAATTAAACAAATAAAAATTTCAAACCACAAAAACACACCATAAATAATTCCTCTCTCAAACTAGTGATAATATTCTTCATTTCCTCTTTATTTATAAACATATACATAAGTCATGGATCTTCATCCTTCTTACTCCCAAAAATATAAATTTAATTCAATTTTAAATTAAAATCTCTCCATTTTGTTGGAATAAAGGATAGACAATTTTTCATAATTTCTTTCGTATCAACCCAAGGCATAAAAATAATTTTCATTTTAAAATAAATTTTATTTTTTTAGTTATCATGATTTATACACAAAGTTAAACTTACACTACACACAACACTAAATTAGTCTATATTACACGTAAGACCAAGTTTTACCACCTTTTAATAGAGAACCTATTTTAAAAATAAGTTTTTAGAATTTTAAGAATTTTATTTTTAAAAATAAACAACATTTTTAAATTCATAATGTCAAAATTATCTTAGTGTATTTTTTTTATTTTTCTAAGAATCATAATTTTTTTATGAATAGCAAAAATTACATCAATTTAGTTAAAAACTGCCTTTTCATTTAAATAATGATTGGTGTTAAATTATACATTAGATTGTTTTTTAATGTTAAAATAGGTCCATTATTCATATATTAATTCAATGTAGGTTATTGGAATCATTTTTGTATTTAAAATATATATAAAAACTTATTTAACTTTGAAAGGTGTAACTGTTTAATAAAATCATTCTCTCCATGTCTGTGGGATTAGCATTAATCTTAATTTTCCCACTTCTTTGATTTGAATTTTGAAAAATGTAAATACACCATTGAAATCTGTATAATATTTTTTATCTAATAATATAAACATAATTTTTTACTAAAACTATTATGAAAAGTTATTAAAATTAATTACGGTGGTCAAGGTAAAATTAATATTAATAAGGGGCTAAAACATAATCTTATATACCAAAATGACTTGGAAATATTTTTGGAAACCATTTTGGTGACAATAATTAGACCATATATCCTCTTAGTCCTAATTTTAGGGTATATTGGAATATTATTAATTGAATGTTTTCTATATAAAAGATCAAGTAATGAAATTCACAAAAAGGGAACTTTCGTTGCCTTTATCATTTATAAAACATTGAGATATGTAAAAAACATCAAATTTTTTGTTATACATATCATTTATAAATATAAATGGGTTATTTTTATCAAAATAATTTATCAATAATTTTTAGATGTGATTTAGTTACTAAAATTTCATAAGAAATACCATTGTAGTGATTATTTAGTTAATAATTAAATGAAATAAATGATACTATAAATATTAAAAGTTAAATATATTGATTGAATTATTATAATTAATTACTTTTTTGGATTAATATATTATGTATAATAGCTATAAAATTAATATATTTTAATTTTAATATTGTTGTGATATTTTAAAAGGAAGTAAATAAATAATGTCAAAATGGACATTATTGTTATTTAACAACAAATGATATATTATTAAATGAATTAAAATTAATAAAAAAAAGTATATTATTCCAATTATTTAAAGTGTTAATAAATATAAAATATCATTTATTAATTTTCCAATTTTTTCTTTTATAATTAACATATTGACCCGTATATTGTAAAAATGATGTTAACTCGGACCAGGTTTAGCTATGTTTTAGCGCATCACATGCGATTATTTTAAACTTTATTTCAAAAACAAATGGTATTTTTATTTTTTAAATTAGATATCATATAAATAATTTAGTTTCTATGTATTTTATAATAAATCCCACTTCATTTTAGTCTTAATGGTTAGATTACATAATCTGGAAAACTATAAGCTTTAATAAAAACCAAAGTGAAAAAAATAGGGAATCTTAGAGGTTGTTGAACCAAATTATTAAAATGCACATATTTTTGTGCGGTGAAAGTTTTAATCTACCATTATTACCCTTTAATCCATCATTTTTCATTTTTCAATGAACTTTAGGTATGGTAGACCTCCCATTAATGAATACCTTTTTGTATTTATAAGAGTGTCACTCCCCCTCCACTATTAAAAGGTAAGAACTCTACCCCTTACTCACACCTATCAAGACACTTGTATCGAACAATATCTACCCAAATAGTTCCTAAAAATACCTATACTCATCCTAGAGTCCTCCACTTTTGAAGATATAAATCCAAGGAATCCTTTTGGTACAAACTAAAAGTAGTTACCCGATTAAGAGGTAACAAACTTCCTCAAGCTCTGTAGTTTTATTTACATTATTTAAGCCCTCAACTATTCTTATTATATTATTGTATAACAATACCAGTATAATAAATATATTATTATGTTTTTATGATATTTTTTCTAATTACACTTACACACACTTACATCTAATGGTTAATAAACCTATTGTTTTTGTGTACAACGAACTACTGCCTCTTGAAATGATGATTGTTCATTTATCCTTCACCACCTCTCATGGTGTCCATAATGATGGAAATTATATTTATATATTGAATATATTTTATTTATAATGTATTTATTCTTCTGTAATTTTTATTTAGAACATAACTTTATGATTTTTATCTTGTTCAAATACGATAATTTTGTTTGAGGAAGTGTGGAGTATCACCCCCTCAAAGCAATATGACTAGTTCACGACATACATGGAATGTAAAAAGGATGGTATTGATAAAAATATGTAACATATAAAACATATATATGATACTATAGTTATAATATACATATATAATTTAGTTTTAATTATTTTAATATAACAAATAAATGAAAGTAGTGTTCAAGCGTACGTACGTGCTACCGTCTCCATAAACTGTGAATTTCATTTATTATCTCTAAACATTATAGATTATTCTACATAAATATTTATGGAATATATATGATAATTATTTCATGGTTTAATTTCTTTATAAAATTAAATAATTATCTATGCAATAGTAGAAGCAAATAAGGATTCAAAACATTATTGATAAAACTAGGCAATTAACACTTGAATAGTGAAAATAATGAATGATTGTAAACAAAGGGGTAATATGACATTATAAGAACATGATATATAATATTATAAACATTATTATAGTTCTGGTGAAAGTTAGTTACATATTTTAAACCACTATAAATGAGGATAATGATCACACAACAAAATTAAGGTTGAGGTAATGCATTTCGTGTCAATATAAATTCTATTGAGACTTTTTTTTTGTTATGCACCACTTCACTTTTATATGGTCTATATACTAACCTTATTAATATTTTATCATTAATACCATTATTTTAATAATATTATTAGTTTTAATTAATTTTATTCCTTCATGTATATTATGATTTAAATGTTTTAAAGTGGCATGGGACACTATGGAATGTTTAAGGATTATTTTCCTCAAGAATGTGTTTAATGATATTCTTTGAAATCACACCTTATTTTTGTTAACATTCACTTGAAACAACAACTTCATTTAATTATACCAATTATTTTTTGATGGATATTTTTATTTCCTAAACCATATACGATTTTTACATATGGTGTTCACTTTGATATTTATTTGATTAACTGCAGAATTATTGATAAATCATTATCTTTTATTCAGTACGGATTGTTGATAAGGAATATTGGTTATTTATTAAATCCATTATTAGATATGGGGAATGATTTGTAAAGGTATTAAATGGGTGGTACCCATTTTTAGATAGACCCTTGATTTATCGGTAATCTCATGAGATGAAATAGTTGGCCAAAATTGATGGGTTTTTACCTGATAGCTAAACTGTCTTATAAATGGTCTTGAAGTTAATGGTTCCATGTACCTACGAAACATGGAATCCAATAATTAATAATTTCCTTAATTTAGTTTTACTTATTATTCATCCATGATATTTTGTGTCGACATATCTATGGATACATTTAATTTTCAATTCATTGATTAAATGGAATGTTTTTCAGTTTCTTACCTCACCATATTGAATTTTCCATATCTAGTTATTTTAATGAAATGTGTAATCAATTATTTAACTTTACAAATTTATTTATTCGCATTGATTCATTATTGGTTAGGATTTAATTACCCTTACTAAGAATTTGAACTCACCCTTATTATGTTTCCCATCCATAGGTTATGAAGAAAAAATATTTGAATAGTCATTCAAGCATGTTTTTTATTTCACGTTATTGTATATCATAATTATATTTCCTTATTCCCAACATATTATGGATATCATGTATGTAATATGGATTTCAAAGACTATGAAAATGATCAGTCTTCATGATTTGATTCCTTGTAATCATACCAAAGTAATAAAATAATGCACTATCTCTGGGTTTCTAGGGTCAAGGTATTAAAGTTGGTATCAAAGGAAGTTTAGAATAAACATTAGAAACTAAATTGAGAATAAATAGATTAAAGAACATAACCGAAAGATATACATTGATTATAAGTATACAAATAAAATCTATAATTTTGGTAACTAAATAATAAATAGGTATTACTATAAATACAGACTTGTCTCGACACTACAAGTAGGAATGATTCTAGAATAAATGTACCTAGGATTAATAACACTAACAAGGTGTGTAAGTCCTGACTTTGTGAAACCTGGTACATGAGAATAAGCCTTACTACACACCTGGTTTGACACTCTCTGGGGATGCACTTAGGATAATTCATGTCTTCATTACAAACAAATATAAAGTATTTAAAAGTAAAGAAATCCACAAAGAAACCATGTTTATGATTATGATATTAACTTTTTCAACTTATGTTAATTTTTTCACTATTTTTGGTATTATACACTATATTATGATTTAATCTATTATATTCCATTTTTAGAAATGGTTCCTAGAATAAATAATGAGGAATCCAGCAATCATGTGATCCAAAGAGTAATATGAATCATATCTTTCATGTTCTTAACCCTACATTTGGAAGGGAAATAGTATCCCATGTATTCTCATCATATTAGGAAATAATATCATTTATTAATGAGTTAAGCCAATAATTATAAGTCGTATGGATTTAATGAGACGAAAAAGACGAAGAGGATTTCCATGAAAAAGATAGATAAATTGAAGGAGGGAAAGAAGGATTTTCCCAATTGTTATAACTGTGTAAAGAATCACCTTGTTAAATACTTAAAGGGAATGAGACATTTTTTTATGTGTGGATATAAGGGACACCATGATATAGAATTCAAAGGGAAAAATAAGAAGTCTACTATTCAGGGTTATAACTGCAAAGAGATGGGACACTATACAAATCAATGCCTCAAGAATCAAAGGAATATACCACAAGTAATGCTATTGGATAATGATCTAGTTATGATACTACTATAGATGAAATGAAATGACTAATATTCCCATTCAATAATTATTTCAATTGAATATTTTGTTAGTAATGTACTTGTTATATTAATTATGGAATATATGAGGATTTTTTTTGCAGTACTTTTTCATTAGGGATTTTAGATCTTATTATGAATGGTACCAAGAAAATTTATTCACTAGAAAGTTAATAATTTTAGAAAAAATATGATTTAGGGAAATAAAACCATTAATAAGTTCTTGATGTTGGGATAATTATGAATAAATTATTGTTTTAGAAAAAATTTGACTGCCTTGGAACTAAATAATGACTTCCTAACAAGTGGTTTATGCTATCATTGATGGTGTTTACAACACTTTTGGATTTAAGGAATATATCCAATAACATGTTTCATACCTAATTAATAAGGAATATTTCATATTTCCAATAATTTTTTATTATAATTAATGTTCTTACCATATTTTAAAAATATATATGATGAAGGTGTTCACATGTTCAGAAAGTGATAATTAAACATCTACTTCATATTGATCAAAGATTAATGATAAGTTAATTTTAAATTTCTTTATAAAGTGTAATATAGAAATATTTTAGAACAGATGGCCATTAATGAAATGGGTTAAGTTGATCTTTGAATGAGTTTTTAGATATTAATGTATTACTTCACTATATGAAGCAACTTATGTTAATAGATGAAGTATAAATAATTCAAGACATAATCAAAGGAAAATATTATAATTATAGAAATATATTTACATATATTCTTAGAGTAAAAAATAATTTGTCAACACTTGGGAAAAGGTATTGAAAAAATGTGTTCCTTAATATCATTATCTTTTTATGATATCAATGACCTTTATTCATAACTCTGGTCTCCGGTTTTTTGGTCTATAACTTTCAGCTGAACATGTTATCTATCACACTCCATCATAACTTGATAGTTATATTTCTCTTCCATATCCATATTTTCACTATATTTCTCTTATTTGAAGGCCTATTTTGTGGTGAACGGATCATTTTAGTTTCTCTCTTATTAAGAAGATGTTTCATTATCCTTGGGTATTATGTGGATTTTTCAACAATAGTACTTGAAAATAACAATCCCTTGATTTATGAAATCAAGTTTAAATTAAGTGGATAAAATTTAATTATGGTGGGGATAATATAATAGCCCAATACTCTAAAATATTTTTCCTTTTAAAATAAATTTAATTTTTTAAGTTTTCATTATTTACACACAAGTTTAATCTTATGATGCACACAACATTGAATTACCCTGTGTTACAAATAATACAAAGTTTTACCACCTTTTAATGGAGAACCTATTTTAAAACTGAATTTCGAAACTTTTATGAATTATATTTTTAAAAGTAAAAATAATTTTTTAATTTTGAATGAATAAATTAGCTTGGGGTGAATTTTTGGGATTTTTCTTAGAAACATCATTTTTTGATGAGTAGTAAAAATTACTGCAATTTAGTTAAAATTGAGTTTTTGTTTAAATAATTATTAGTGTTAAATTATATTTTAAATTGGTTTATAATGTCCCAATAGATAAATAATTAATATAATAACCAAATTTTGTTCATTGGAATCTTTTTTATATTAAAATTAGATATAAAAACATATTTAATTTTGGAATGGTTTTACTTTAAAAACCAACATTCTCACCACGTTTGTGGGATTATCATTAATCTTAATTTACCCACTTCTATGATTTAAATTTTGAAAAATGGAAATATACTGTTTTATTCAGTAGAAATTTTTTTTTCTAAAAATTTCAACTTAATTTTTGACCAAAACAATTAGTGAAAGTGATTAAAATTAATTACAGTGATTATAGTAAAATTAAGCTTAATAAAAGACTAAACCTTAATCTTAAGGACCCAAATGACCTAAAAAATTGTCCACAATACATTGGATTCCAATAATTAGGCCATATCCCCTCTTTTTTACCATTTTATGGGTTATAAGGATAATATTAAAAGGAAGTTACATGTGTAACATGTTAAGTAAGGAAAAAAGACAAAATGGGAACTTTCCTTACCATTAGCATTTATACAACATTTAGTAATGTAAAAAACACTATATTTATTAGTTATTAATATCATTTAAAAATATAAATGGGTTATTTTAATCATACTAATTTATCAATAATTTATATTGATTATTTAGTTACTTAAAATGCCTAAGGAAGACCAACATAGTGATTATTTAGTTAATAATTAACTGAAATAAATAATACTATAAATATCAAAATAAAATATATTTATTGAATTATTATAATTATTTATTTATTTATATTGATATATAATTTAAATTATCTTTAAAATTAATATATTTTAATTATAATATTGTTTCGATATCTTAAAATAAAATAAAATAAATAATGTTAAAATTTACATTATTGTTATTTTATAATAAATTGTATATTATTAAATGAATTAAAATTAATAAAAATCTTATATTCTGAAAAATGATATTTATGTGTTCATAAATATTAATTAAGTTATATTAATGGACCAATTTATCTTTTATAATTAACATATTGACCCATATACTGTAAAAATATTGTTAATATGGTCTGAGTTTAAGTAGTGTTTTAGGGCGTCACATATGCTTGTTTTAAAATTAATTTCCAATAAAACATGGTATTTTTATTTTATAAATTATATATAATATTAATAATTAAATGGGCCTATATTTTATAATAAATATACATTTATTTTATTCTTAATGGTTAAATTACTTATGTTGGAAAACTAGATGCTTTAATAAAAACCAAAGTGATAAAATTGGGGAATCCTAGATGTTAAGAAACCAAACTATTAAAATTCACATATTTTTATGTTGTTGGTGTTTTAATCAACCCTTAGTCCCATTTAATCCAACGTGTTTTTATTTTTGAGTCACTTTAGGTTATTTATAACTCCCATTAATGAATTACTTTTGGTATTTATAAGAGTGTCACTCCCCTTCCATTACTAAAATGTAAGAACTCTACCCCTTAACCAAACTTATAAAGCCACTATGGAACAAAAAATATCTTCCAAAATATATCATAAACATCCCTCATCTTATAATATATTCCTCCCCTTGTTCATGAATCAATATAAGGAATCATTTTGGTAGAAACCAAAAGTAGTTACCCGATTAAGAGGTAACAAACTTCTTCAAGCTCTTTAGTTTTATTTCCATTCTACAAACCCTAAAATATTTGTATTATATTATTTTATAATAGCACAAATAAACTCAATATACTATGTTATTTATATGATACGTGTTTTACATACAATTACACACACTTACATCTAATTGGTAACAAATATACAATTTCTGTGTACGGGGAACTACAGCCTCCCGAAACAACAACTATTCATTTTTTCCTTATCACCTCACATGGTGTTCATTATGATGGAAAATATTTTTATATTTGATATATATGATATTTATAATGTCTTTATTCTTATTTAATTTTTATTCATAACATACTTTTATGCTTTCCATCTTGTGTAAATATGAGAATTTCGTCTGAGGAAGTGTGGATTATAGCTCCCTCAAAGCGATGTGATTCATTCATTCCATACATGGAATATAAAAAAGGATGGTCTTAATAAACATATGTAACATATATAATAGAGATATGATAATGAAATTATAATATACATATATAATTTACTTTTAATTATTTTAATACCATAAAGAAATGAAAGTAGCATTCATACTTATGTACGTCCTAACGTCTCTATGAATGTTACATTTCATTTATTATCACCAAACATTATATGTTATTATAAATATATATGTAATAAATATAAAATATAATTATTTATTTTTTTACATTATTTATATTATGAAAAAATTATCTGATTAATAGGATCAAAAATTAACAAGTAAAAACTTACTTGATAAAAATAGGCAATTAACACCCAAAATAGTGAAAATAATGAAAGATTGTTAACAAAAGGGTAATAACACATTATTATAAGATGATATATAATATTATAAACATGATTTTTGTTATTATATAAGTTATTAACATATTTTAAACCACCATAACTTAGGATAAATACCACACAGCAAAAGGAAGATTAAGGTAAGGGGTTTCATCTTAATTTAAATCTATTGAGACTTATTTGTTGATATGAAACATTTCACTTTTATATTCTGTATATACTACCCTTTTTAATATTATATCATTAATATCCTTTTCTTAATGATATTATAGGTTTAAATTAATTTTATTTATTTATATATATTATTATTTAAATGTTTCAAAGTGGTACAGGGCACTTTTGAATGTTTAAGGATTATTTTCCTCAAGAATGTGTTTAATGATATTCTTTGTAGTCTCAACTTATTTTGATTTTTAAAATTCTCTAGAAATAATAACTTTATTTAATTATAAACATTATTTGGTGATGGATATTATTATTTCCTAAACTGTATACTGTTTTTACTTATGGTGTTCACTTTGACAGTTATTTCATTAACTGGGGAATTATTGATAAATCCCTATCTTTTATTCAGTATGGATAGTTGATAAGGAATATTGGTTATAAGTTAAATACATTATTATATTTGAGGAATTATTTTGATAGGTATAGAATGAGTGGGTCTTGATTATAGATTTTTGGCCGAAAATCCCTCAAGGTAACATTGTAGTATTTTTGGGTTGATTGTGTTTGTTGACAAAACATGTTTCCATGGTGAATTGTCGAGTTCCCAAGAAGTTATTGACAATCCATGTTGACAAAGAATGATGAAAAAGGAAAGGACGATCTGGAGTCAGTATAAAAGATCAGTACAAGGTGGCATCATTTTCCAGTGTTTGCCACATTTTTGGGGTCCAAAATATGGAGTTTGGTGAGCATCGCAAAAAGTGGATATCCCTAAAGATCATATTTTAATATATCAAAGGAATGAATTTCGTGAAGAGAGGATTCATGGTTTGGAATTCGCGAAGACCAGAAGAATGATGGCGGTGATTCTTCACGATTACGTCAAAGCTTCGCGAATGGCAGTGTTGAAGCGCATCGCGGCGGTGAAGGGCTTTGCGAGGGAGCTTCGCGATGAAGGCACGAAGGAATGTTGACGGTGATGCTCCATGATTACGACGAGCTCTGTGATCGGAAAATTTCCATAGTACTTCGCGATTTTGACAGAATTATGGTGGAAACTACGGAGCTTCGCGATAGGCGATGACGTGGCGCTGACTTTTCGTGGAAGGGTCGAGGGTCGGTGGAATTTCCTATAAATAGAGGCCCACCCCCTCGAGAGAATGACAGAGAATTTTTAGAGAAAATACTTTGCTCTCGCTTCACGAAGAAATTTAGAGAAGGTAGTGTGCTTCTTGAAAGAAGAGCTTCGCGGTGGCTATTCTAGCTCTGTAAAAGTCATGTGCTCCACGTTGGCTCAATGAGCTTCATGAGGGAAGTCTCTTTGCGATGACTTGAGCTCCGCGACGGCCTAAGAATTGTGAAAGATTGAGCTTTGCGATGGTCTGAGCTCTATGAAATTGTGAGCTTCGCGAAAAGTAAGGTGTTTCGCGAAGGCTTGTTTGAGCTTCATGAAATTGGGAGCCTCGCGAATTAGGGTACTTTGCGAAGCTGTTTCCAAAGTTAATTGCCCAGTGGTTAAGAGGAAAAGTGGTATTCATCAGTGGCTGAAAGTTGTACTTTAACAGAGCATCTATCGACAGTTGAGGATGCGTGCATTAATGCAAATGAAGAGACCTATAGGTCTATAAACTGTGAGTGGATTCCTTCCAGAGCAGTGAGAAAAGGAAGAGGAAGAAGGTGATCCTCTCCACTGGAAGTGAGCTAGAAAGAGAGAAATAGGGAGTGACCCTTGGGAAATCAGTGAACTGACCCTAAACATTGTAAAGGCAGTGATCCTGGGCGTAGAATTGATCTAGCTCGGACATTATTGGTAGTGAGCCTTAGTGGATTTGGTACAGCGGCACATCGCCGTTGTATGCTCCTTGGACGTAGCCCAGTTAGGGTGAACCAAGTAAAAATCTCTGTGTCTTCCTTGTTGCTTACCTGCATTACATCTAAAGCATAACCATCAGATAAAGATAAAGATAAGTGATCAACATAAACACATAAGAGAAAACAACGTGACCCTTGTAATAAAGAGGTCAAGATCCGGTGGGGCACAAAGAGTTTTTTAAAACAATATCCATATCCTGATTCACCCCCCCTCTCAGGGTATATAGGCCCCTACTAGCCCTAACATAGATATCTCGTCGATGAATCGGTAATCTCATGAGATGAAATAGTTATCAAAAATAGATTGGTTTTTACCAGATAATTAAACCATCTTGTGAAAGGTTTTAAAGGTAATGGTTACATGTACCTAATAAACATGGAATCCAATAATTAATAATTTCCATAATTTAGTTTCAGTTATTATTTATCCATGAATTTTTTTGTTGACATATATCTGGATAAATTTAATTTTTAGTTCATTGATGAAATGGTAATGTTTCAGTTTCTTACCTTACCATATTGAATCTTCATTATATAGTTATTTAAATGGCATTTTTTATCTGTTATTTACCTTTCCATGTTGACTTATTCTTAGTGATTCGTTATTTATTCGAATTTACTTACCCTTATTGAGAATTTGAGCTCACCCTTGTTATGATTCATTTCCCCAGGTTATGAATAAGAAATATTCAAATAAGTGTTAAAGGATGATATTTATTTATTTTTATTATGTATCATATTTTTATCTATTATTACCCAATGTATTATGGGTATCATGTATGTAATTCGGCTATCCAGGACTGCTAAATTGATCAGTCCTTTAGGATTTGATTCTTTATAATCATACTAATGTAATAAAATAATACATCGACTTTGGGCTTATGGGGTTGGGGTGTTACATATTATATTACATGATAGTTAAATTTATTTCAAAATTGAATAGACAAAATATTAACAAATTTATAATATTTAAAAATTTTAAAAACTAAATAAATATGTTAATAAATTTTACTATTTTGAACTATAATAATAAATATTTCACCAGCTGTTGATTCCCCTCTAATTAAAAAATAAAATATTTATCCAATAACAACGATGTACATCTAGGTAACTAATAAACTATGTGGTATGTTGGCCAGTTGGGTGGTTATTCTCAGTAATGTTAATTATCACTATATTCAATCAATGTGAGTGTGAATGTTTTGGTAAATGTTTGAACTCGCACCTACCATTTTAAAATATATAATATCTGAAGAAGAATAATCTCATGTAATTTGAAGAAATATATGTTTAATTTCATTAAATAATTTAATTACTATAGATATATATTTATATGAAAAAACATACATACCTCAATTTCCCTAACTCTTTTTCTAACATTTAGAAAGATGTAGGCTACTTCAACAAAATTATGTGTAGTTTTATATTATTAAGATTAAATTACTATATAAAATGAACAAATTGATTTTTCATAATAGAAAAAACATTGAATATTTATTTTTAACCAAAAAAGTGTGAAACTAAAACTAGTGAAAAAAACTGAACAAAAAATGAAAAAAATAATTATCATTTAAGAATTTGTAATTTTATATACCAATATTTTTTAGAAATAAATAAATGTTATAAATAAAAACATAATTTTCCATAGTAGGAAAAAAATAATAAATATTTTATTAAATAAAATTGTATACCTAAAAACTATGAATATATGGAAATAACTATAATAAAATGATAAAGTAAAACAATTAAAACAAAAAATTTAAATATGGATATAATGAATATAAAAAATATTAAAAAAATAGAAATAATGTTTAACATCTATATATTTAAATATCAAGGTTAAAAAATAGTGTTTTTTACTATTTCAGTTTCGTGAAAAAAAGATAACCCAATTAATTAGGAGAGGTATGGAGTGTGTTCTCATATACCTTATACATCATCATACCATGTTTCTTGGAAAATTTATACATCAAATTCATTGTTAACATTGGGTAATCAGGTAATAGATAGAGAAATTTCAGATAATTCTTCAACCTCATCAATATTATGACTAACTAACTAATTTTTTCCAAAAAAAACAATAGACCACTAATCCTTTGCTGGTCCAACAACATAAAATATTTTTTTAACGATTATCCCTGATAAATGATTCTTACTTTAAAAATAAACCATGTTTAAATACATACTCATCATGTTACACACCACTATTACGATCAACTCAGTTACACTTAAATAATGCTACCTGAAATTTAGTATAATCGCACTTCCATATATCCTAAAAAACTCTAAAATATGAATTTTATAATGAAATTGTGTCTTTATCTTTATCACTCAAAAATTAAAGGTCTTTATAAAAAACCATTACTCTACATTTTAAATTTTACTATTTCTATATTGGTTTTTTATATAAAATGTGTAAAAATTAATATCAAAACCATAACACGTGATCAGATTGACACCTAGTCCCTGTGACACCCCATCCCAACACATTCTCATTAATATATATTTTTTTAATCCATTTTTTAGATTAAATTAATTAAATTAAACTTAGGTTAAAATAAAATTAATAAAATCAAAATCAAAATAGAAAAAAAAAATATACATCACCTATTCACCCCCTTTTGTGTGTCGCCTTCCACCTTCTCCCCCTTGCCTCGCGATGCCGAACCCCCCCCCCCCCCTTCCTCTAGTTGCTTGACGCCGACCCCCCACCCCCTCCTGAACCTCTGACCATGCTTCTTTCTCCTGGCGAACCTCTCCACAACCTATCTCTCTCTCTCTAACGGCCTCCTCTACCTTGCACGACCTCACTAACACCTCCTTCGAAATGTTTTTTTCTTCTATTTTTTGTCTCAAATGAACCCTAGGTAATGGGTTGACCAGGTTTTGTTATTTTCTTCCATTTTTTGGGTGTTTGGTGGGTCTCATAGATCTTCCTCATGCGGGTTTTTTCATCCCTTGCTGAAGGCGAAGCACTTCGATTCATTCTGGTTCATATGTCGTCGTTTTGAGGTTTATTGCTTTTACCCTCTTATTTGTTTACTTAATTTTAGTGTGTTATAAATTTTATTTGGGTAGTGTGAAGTGTGATTTGGTAATGTTTTAACATGTTTGTGGGTTAGAAATGAGTTTTTTCAAAATATATGTCTTTTTGTTGTGTATATTGTATTGTAATGTTTCTTGAAAAGTATTTTATTCCTTGTTTGTAAAGTGCAGAAGGCACTTGAGGTGTGTTTTTTTAAATGATCTTTTATTAGATAATGTAGTAATGTTGGCATATATTCCTTGCCATGTATTTTTTTTACATATGAATAGTATATTTTTTAATCATAAAAATTAATGTTTTGGAAATTATTTCAGGATGTGTTTGGATTTATAAAAAATGGGATTTTCGAGAAATTGGTTGAGAATGTATGTATTTTTCTTATGTTTATCAAATGAGATTTTATAAATTGTGTAAGTAATGGTAAAAGTATTTAAAATGGGTTTTTGGTGTGAGTAAAATGGAAGGAATTGATTAGTATTGGCAAGTAGTCCATTTTGTGCACTTTTAGTATGAGTTGTGAACTATTTAAATAATGGGAAGCTAGTTTTGGAAATGAACTTATTTTATGTGTGGGTTTCCTAGAGGTAGATTAAATTGTTCAATGTCTTCTCTAAGGGTTGTAAACACATACATAGGTATGTATATATATATATATATCCTCCTTGCACATATTCCTTCATGATTCAAGGAATATGTGTATTGGATTTAGGGGTATATATATATATAGCAGTGCATGTGTGCACAGTTTTGGGGAGATCTTCGTCAAAGGCATCAGGTGACAAATTTGTTTTTCATGGTCAGCTCTCTTTTGAGGTAGGTTTCCCGATGAATTGTCATTTAAATTAAAGAATTATTTATTTCTTGTTTTTTCACACTTTTATTTAATTCTTGTTAATAATTCAAGGATTTTATAATAATTAATTATTGTGAAATAAAGTAAGATCCTTTCTATTTTAATTTCCTGTAGTTGTTTTGTTAAATGTTCTTACTAAGTTTTGGATGAAATTCCCCTTTGGCCCTTATAAATGTTCTTCGGATTTAAAGTGGTGAATTGAGTTTCTTAAATGGGTTTCCAAGTGCGTTTCTAGTTTTCAAAGTAATGGCATGTGTTGCCTCTTTTGGAAATGATTTATAGTTAAATTATCTCTTGCGAACTATTTGGTAATTTTTTAATATTAATTACTTTGAAAATCCTCTTTTGGATGCACCACTTTACTTGTTTGATGTTGATAAGAATGGGTGGTCCTCGGATGGGACATCCTTCATGTGTTAATGGTTGAAGGAAATATGGATAAAATCCCTTAGAGTGATTCGGGGGAGATTTTGTTGTGTGTGTGTTGATGGTGTAAGATAAAAATGCATGTTTTAGATTTTTTGGTTAGTATTTGTTGACTCACATCCCTTCTTTTAAGTCTGAACATGGGAACCTATAATATCGAGGGAATTTTTAGTGAACGATTATTGCACTAGTTTATATTATGCACTGGCTAGTGACCCATAGCAGGGGATACTCTATTATTTTATTGTTATGGGATTGGTCCCCTCGACCAGGCCAGGTAGGGTGATGGTTGGGCATTATGACGTTATGAATTCATTGAGTAGGGCATTCCTTCAGGATGAGTCACATTTATAGTACATTCTAGACTATTCACAAGATCCTAGGTTCTAACCATGTATTTTGGTACGAATTTTTTGATGCATTGTTGACAAGATTATCTTATGTTATTTACCATTGTCCTTGTTGTATGATTGCTGATCTTGCTTCTTCAATAGTGTGGTTTATTGATGAAATGATAAAGAGGTTTTAAATGGTTATGGAAAAAGGTTTTAGAAATGTTTTATACTCTCTCTTCCCTTTATAACTAAAATTTCTTCTCTCTTTTAAAAATGCATATGGTTCCTTCTTGGGAAAGAATATGGGTTTGAATGGTAAAATAGAAATGGTCTGTGATTTTATTTAAAAGAGAAAATGTGTGAAAAATTACCTTTATATATTGTAGTTCAAACCTAGAATTAATGTTTCTTTATTTAAAGGTAATGCATTGGGAATAGATTACTTGAGAACACCTACTGAGTTTTAATACTCACACCTATACTTTATTCTTGTTTTTAGTTTGAGGTTCTGGTTTCAGTTTGATCTTGATTTCCTTGGGTGATGTCGAGTCTTTGAATCAAAGAGTGACTTGAGGGGTCACGTGGAGATTAGTGGTCATCATGTCCGATTATTTCTGCTTTTTTGTTCTTACTTAGTTGTTATGTTCAGTTTATTTATTTATGGGATTATTTATTATTATTATACTACTTCTGTTTATTTATATTGGGTGTGTAACGACCCAAGGTTTTTCAATGAAAATTACCTTCTTATAACTATGTCATTAAATCACATGAAAACAAAACATAATGAACTACTAAGTTCTAAGTGACCTTTAAACATAAGTTTTTCACTTCTGTGTTTGGAATTTTGAAAATCCTACATACACAGTTGTGTTCAAGATGATTTTGGGGTCCAATAAGAAAAACATAATTTTTGTTGAATAGTAACCTACCCTTAAGAATAGTAACCTACCCGTGTAAATATTAATACGAACCTTATGAATAGTAAATTGTCCAAAATAAGAGTAACCTTACACATGAATAATTAAATAAAATTTAGGCAACATAGAAAGTGACAATTTGACTATAGAAAACATTTTGGTATTTTTGTAAGTTATAACTAAATAATTATAATTAATTAATTAATTTAAAAGAAAATGTATTTTCTTAAAATGTTTTCATAAATTAACAAATATATTAATTCTTGATTTAAGATAATTTCATAAGACCTCAAGTAATTTTTGAAAGCATTATAAAATTAGTTTTAATTTTAAAATCTGTATTTTTCATGTAAATTATGATTTCAATTAAATATTAAATCAATCATATTTAGAAAATTATTTTTCAAAACTGAACTTCATTTTTGGATTCTACTCATATAAAATGGTTGTGGTGAAATTTTGGGATTTTTCTAAATACTTGAATTTTTTTATGAATAGTGAAATGTTGTAATTTACAAAAATAAGCTAAATAAACTAATTATAGAGTCATGTGTGATGTTATACGGATGTAATCCCACTTGGTTTGTGATTACATTATAAAATTACTATTCTTGGTCCTGGAAGACTCACTATTCCTTTTCATGTGGAGAAATAAAAAATTAATGAATTTTATATTAAGAAAACCCTTATCCCCTCCACTATAAATACCACCCTTCAAACCCTCATTTCCGCACACCTCTCAAGCTTCAATACTTGTCTAAAATCTGTCCAAAAATCATCCTCAGCCCCTCCCCCACATTCAAAAGCTACTTGTCTCACCAAAAGACCAATCTTAAGCCTTTTAAGGAGGATCTCAAGAGGAGGATTCAAGAGATAATTTCTCTCCTTATTTTCGTTAAATTCTTTTCAATTTCAAGTTCTTTTCTTATTATCTCTCCAACTATCATTGTCCAAACGGTATCATAACTTCAGTATCATACATATAATTTAATTTTAGGATATTTATGGGATATTATATCATCCAACCCCCCTTCTCCTATTCTTTTTATTTTATAAAAGAATATGTCGTTCGTGAGGTGTTAATCTATCACCTTCAAGAACGACATGTTTTATTTCTCCATTTATACCTTTAGATATGGTCATGAAACCATTTTTATAGTTGAAATATATTATTTTATATGTATTATTTCCTAATTAAAGTTCTGGAACTAACTTATGTACATCTTACTAAATGAGTAAACAAAACAAGTTCGTTGTGGTTGAAAAACCGCCCAAATTAACCCAAATGGTCATTATTTAATTCCTATATAATGATTAATCCACATGGTATACAATTTAATTCATTATAAGATCATTAAAACTCTTGAAATATCATTAATAACATGTAATATCTTTTCTGGAGGTTTACCCATGTCTTACCTGAACTTTAATTTATGAATACAAGTGAACCGCTCAAGAAAACTGTAAAAACAAACATTCCCGAACAATGTTTTTAAACCCTATAACTCATCAAAAGGCCCATAAAACAACATAATTAAACCAAAATGAAAAATTTTAACTGGTAAAAGGATCTGTAGTTTCTAATTAATGAATATAATGTCATTATACAGGACATTAAATCAAAGTAAGTGTTCTAATATAAGGTAAGGGGAAAATATCGAACTCAATTTTCTTTTTTCGGGTTCTCCCTCTTTCACTCCAAATTTGTTATTGTAATTTATTAAAAATATTTTTTTAATAATTATATTAACTTTTCTGGGATATAAATGTTTTATACTAAAGTTTATGTCCAACAAAATGTTTTCAGAAAGAACTCTTCTTTTAAGAACTCACCTTTTACCTCTCATTCAAGGTTGTCGGTTCTTGTATCAAGTATGATGTTCCCTCTTTCTTTTGGGAACCTAAAGTTTATGAATATGTTCTTATGAGATAAAAAAAATTCCTTCCCATGGGTTATATATGTTCATTATATATATAGTTTCTTTGCGGCATGCATGATAATGATAATGTTATGATGTGACGGGTGCGCTCGGAATTATATAGCACAATATGAATGTTATGATGTGACGGGTGTGCTCAGAATTATACAACACTCTAATTCATTGGGTAAAGTGATAAATCCCATGATTAAATGAGAAATTATGTGAATAAAATTCAATCATTGTTCATAAGTATGTGCAGTAGTTAACCACTAAGACATGATGTTTCATTTTTATGCATTGCCACATTTCTAGTCTTATATATATGCTTCCTATTATGTTCATGATCCTTTGCTTATGTTATGATTTTGCTCCACCCATGATATATTTTTCTTATCTGTACCCTTACTGGGATTCTATCTCACCCCTTTTTGTGTATATCCTTAGGTGACTACATGTATTAAGGAGTGGTCAAGTTCCAGTAAGAAGCTAGTGAAGAAGAAATTGAATAAATGTTTATGCTCGATGTTGTAATTGTTTTGTATGGTCCAAGTTTTCCCGAGGCACTAAACTGTTGGTTCTTTTATGTGTAATAATATTATTTTATTTATATTTAAAATTATTTAATAGTAATTTAAGAAAATTCTGGGTCGCTATAGTTGGTATCATAGTAAAGGTTTAGTTAATTTTGGAATTGAGATTAGTGAACCCTGAAGAAAACCTCTAGCATTAGACTAAGTACCAGTATGCACACAAGAATTTTTACATAGGGATCTCATATTTTATTCTTTTAGTATAAATCATGAAAATTAATAAGTTATTTATTCATGACTTGTTGTCTTATGTTTTTTTGTAACCTTTTCTATTTTAGAAAATGGTGGGAACTAGGAGAAACCAGGCCAACATCTCGTGTGAGGGCCAATGCAACGATTGCCCGAAGGACATCCCCAATGATTTGGGAGGTGGAGTTAAAAACTTTATAGCTATTATTTCTCAATTATCTCAGGTTATGAATAATAACCATAATAATAGGGAACGTCATCCTTCACTAAAGATATAGAAACTGGATATCGAATGTTTTATGGGGCAACGACCAACAACGTTTAGTGGATCTTCTGATCCACTAGTTGCGGGATAGTGGGTCAACTCCATGGAGAATATATTTTATGTTCTGAGATGGAGAAGGTGACACTAGCCATTTATCATCTAGATGGAGAGGCTAATAAATGGTGGGCTTTGATTAAGAGCACCAATCTAAGGGAAGAAATTGAATAAATGGAATGGGAAGACTTTAAGGTAATGTTTCTTAACAAGTATTCCCCAAGAACTCTTCGCTTGAATATAGAGATAGAATTCATAGAACTCAAGAAAAAATAATAAGAATCTATCACAACCTATAAAGCGAATTTCACAAGGCTTTAAAGGTATGCTTTGGTTTTTGTTATTAGCAATGATAGAAAAATTGATAGATTCTTTAGTGGATTGAAACCACACCTTCGAAAGGATCTTGCGATTTGAGACTTTGGGAGTTATGAAGAAGTTGTTCGTTGTGCAATCAAAGTGGAGATGGAGTTTGGAGAATGGTCCCAAGGATATGGTGATAAGAAACGAAATATGGAGTTTCATGCTGGTGGATCTAATGACAAAGGTGGGAGGAAAACTCAATGACCCACATGCCAAAAAAGTGGGATGCTGCACCATGGGAAGTGCCTCAAAGAGATGAGGAAATTCTTCAAGTGTGGGAAAGAAGGACACCATGCTCAAGAGTGTTGAATATTCATAAAAAGGAAGGAGAATGTGTTAGAATAAAGGAGAGAACCAACCATGGTTCAATGCTACAACTGTAGGGAGATAGGTCACTATGCAGGCTAGTTCACTAAACCTCGAGTTCTCGAGGGTAATCAGCATCAGCAGCCGCCAAAACCAGAGGAACAAGGGAAGGATTATGCCATCACTACAGCGGATCTGGATCAAGATAATGAATTCAAACAAGGTACACTTCATATTCACTCAATAATGTCAAAAGTCTTATTTGATTCTGTTTCTACGCATTCCATTATATCTGGGAAGTTTTCTAGAACTATAGAATCGAAGCCCTGAAACCTTGAAGTAGAGATATCTGTAAAAACACCAAGTGGTGTCATCATTACAACCCAACTGTTTGACTATACTCCTATTGGTGTATGTGGGAAGATTCTTCCATCAAATCTTGTAATACTTCCCTTGGTGGAATTCAACACTATAATGGGAATGGATTGGCTCTTGCTATATAGAGCACAAATCAATTGTCGGGAAAAGGAAATATTTTTTCATACTCTGAACCATCCCATGCTCCTCTACAAATTCAAGGAATATCAGGAATTTTCTTTGAAAAATCCTTCATCTGTGTGGGTGTTGATTCCCAGTGAAGAATCATACCTCGCCCAAATGTTTGAGTCAAAGGAAGGTACCAACCTTGCAGAAATGCCCATCGTGAGGGAATACAGTGACATATTTTCTAAAGAGTTACCCAGAATTCCCCCAGATCGTGAGGTACAATTCTCAATAGAACTCATACCCAATGCTAATCCTTTCTCAATGTGTCCCTATAGGATGGATCCTATCAAATTTCCGGAGTTAAAGAAGCATCTATAAGAGAATCTAGGAAAAGGGTTCATACGCCATAATGCATCACCTTGGGGTGCACCAGTGCTCTTTGTGAGGAAGAAGGATGGAACAATGCGGTTGTGTATCGATTATTGGGAACTCAAAAAGGTCACCATAAAGAATAAGTATCCTCTTCCAAGTATTGATGAATTGTTCAATCAATTAAGAGGAGCTCAACACTTCTCAAGCTGGATCTTTGTTCTGGATATCATCTGCAAAAGGTGAAGAAGGAAGATATTCAAAAGACTGCCTTCTGTACAAGGTATGGGCACTATGAGTTTCTGGTTATGCCCTTCGGACTTACTAATTCCTCTGTAGTCTTCATGGATTTAATGAATAGAGTCTTTCTACATTACCTCGACAAATTTTTTGTGGTGTTTATTGGTGATTTTTTTCATATACTCAAAGTGAAAGGAGGAACATGAAGAACATATAAGACTTGTGTTGGTGACATTGAGAAAGGAGAAGTTGTACGCCAAGTTCATCAAGTGTGACTTTTGGATGAATAAAGTCACATTCTTGGGACATGTTATCACTACTGGGGGAATTTCTGTGGATCCTTCAAAAAAAGTCAATTGAGGAATGGACCAGACCCTCTAGTGTCACCGAAATCCATAGTTTTCTTGAATTAGCTGGGTACTATCGACGTTTTGGAAGAAAATTCTCACGATTTTCAATCCCACTAACTAAGCTAATAAGAAAAGGGGTAAAGTATGTTTGAACTGAAGAATGTGAGGGAAGATTCATGGAGCTAAAGAGAAGGCTGATCACTACACATGTACTCACACTACCAAAAAGTAGAGAAAGTATTGTGATATACAGTGATGCTTCAAAGAAAGGATTTGGGTGTGTACTCATGAAAAATGATAATATGATATCCTACACCTCATGGAAGTTAAAGATAAATGAGAATAACTACCAAACGCATGTTCTAGAACTGGCAGCCGTGATTTTTTCCTTGTAAATTTGGTGGCACTACCTTTATGTCGAGAAGTGTGACATATACACTGACCACAAGATCCTAAAGTATATATTCACACAAAAGGAGCTCAACATGCATCAAAGGAGACAGTTAGAGATAATCAAGGACTATTATTGCTCTATTCACTATCATCCTAGAAAGGCGAACAAGGTAGCTGATGCTCTAAGTAGAAAAGAACCTACTACTCTATCCATGTTGTGGATTGAGAAAGACCTTATCTTCTTGGATATTCAAAGAATGGATACATCCTACCTTTACCAAATGATTACACAACCATCCATACAAGAGAAGATTAAGGAATCACAAAGGGATGATGTGGAGATACAAAAGAGGGTGAATGCAGTAAAGTAAGGTAAGCTTCATGAGTTCCATATCAATGATGATGGTGTGATTTGGTTTGGAACGCGGCTTTGTATACCTTCGTCACTAGGGATAAAGAAGGATATATTGAACAATGCACATAGCATAACATTCTCTATCCATCCTGGTATCACCAAGATGTACCGTGATCTCTGAGAACACTTCTGGTGGACTAACAGTAAGAAGGAGATTTTAGAATATATATCAAGGTTCTTGGTATGTCATCAAGTCCAAGAGGAGCAATAAAAGTCCAATGGGATGATGCATCAATTTCCTATACCTATGTGGAAATGGGAAAATGTTACTATGGACTTTATCATAAGTCTTCTGAATACATCGAAGGGAAATAATGTGATATGGGTTTTGGTTGATCGACTCACTAAGACTGACCATTTTATCACTATTTTGGAAGATCTCTGGCTTGAACAACTTGCAAAGATATATGTAAAGGAAGTGGTGAGAATGCATGGTGTTCCACTCTCAATTGTCTCTGACCGTGATCCAAGGTTCACATCTAAATTCTGGAGGAGCCTTTAACATGCTTTGAGTACTGAATTAAATTTTATCATGACCTATCACCCACAAACTGATGGCCAATCTGAAAGGACTATTCAGAAGCTTGAAGATATGCTAAGAGCCTGCTCTCTAAAATTCAATGGTGGATGGGATCAGCATCTCCCATTGGTTGATTTCTCATAAAAAAATAGCTTCCACTCGAGTATTTAGATGGCTCCATATAAAGACCTTTATAGAAAGTATTGTAGAACTCCAACCTGTTGGGATAAAGTTAGAGAAGGAAAGCTACTTGGACCCGATCTTGTGTAAGAGATTACAAAGAAGGTTCAAGTCATCCAGAAACACATCAAAGCTGCTCAGAGTTGGCAAAAGAGCTATGCTGACAACTGTTGAAGGGACTTGGAGTTTGATGTTGGAGATAAATCTTCCTTCAAATGTTATCATGGAAGAGAGTAATGTGATTTGGGATGAAAGGTAAACTAATCCCAAGGTACATTGGCTCCTTTAAAATCTTTGACCGTAAAGGAGTCATGGCCTATTGGCTTTCACTTCCACCGAATACGGATCAGGTTCATGATGTTTTCACGTATCACTTCTGAAGAAATACATACCTGATCCCACACATGTACTAAACTCAGAGGTGGTACAACTGGAAAATTATCTCTCTTATGAGAAGCAGCTAATAGAGATTCTGGACTGGAGAGATAAGGTTCTACGCAAAAAGAAAAACCACCTTGTCAAAGTGTTGTGGAGGAACCATAAGTTTGAAGAAGCTATTTGGGAACCAGAGGAGATGATGAAGGAGGTTTACCCACACCTATTTGTGTAAAGTGAAATTTCAAGTGAAAAAATTCATAAGGGGGAAAGAATGTAACAACCCAACGTTTTTCAATGGGAATTATCTTCTTATAATTATGTCAAAAAATCACATGAAAACACAGGATAATAAACTACTAAGTGCTAAGTGACCTTTAAACATAATTTTTTCACTTCTGTGTTTGGAATTACAAAAAAATGACATACACAGTTGTGGTCAAGATGTTTTTTGGGGTCCAATAAGAAAAACATAATTTTTGGTGAATAGTATCCTACCCTTATGAATAGTAACCTACCCTTATAAATAGTAATATGTCCCTTATGAATAGAAAAACATCCAAAATAATAGTAACCTTACCCATGAATAATTAAATAAAATTTAGGCATCTTAGAAAGTGACTATTTGACGATATAAAACATTTTCGTATTTTTGTAAGTCATAATTAATTAATTTAAAAGAAAAGGTATTTTCTTAAAATGTTTTCATAAATTAAAAAATCTATTTATTCATGATCTATGACAATTTTATAAGACCTCAAGTAATTTTTGAAAGCATTATAAAATCAAGTTTAATTTTAAAAACTGTATTTCTCAAGTAAATTATGATTTTAATTAAATATTAAATTATTCATATTTAAAAAATTATTTTTGAAAAATGGAATTCATTTTTGGATTCTACACTTCAAAAAATGGTTTGTGTAAAATTTTGGGATCTTTCTGAAATACTTGAATTTTTTATGAATAGTGAAATACCGTAATTTACAAAAATAAGCAAAATAATCTAATTATAGAGTAATGTGTGATGTTATGAAGATGTGAGCCCACTTGGTTCGTAATTACATTATAAAATTACTATTATTGGTCATCGAAGACTCACTATTCCATGTATTGTGGATAAATAATAAATTAATGAATTTTATATTAAGAAAACCCCTCTCCCCTCCACTATAAATACCACCCTTCAGACCCTCATTTTCTCACACCTATCAAGCTTCAAGACTTGCCTAAAATCTCCCCAAGAATCTTTCCTAGACCCTCCCCCACGTACAAAAGCTTCTAGTCTCATAAAAAGACCAAGCTTATGCCCCATAAGGAGGATCTCAAGAGGAGGATTCAAGAGGTAATTTCTCTCCTTCGTTTCCTATAAATTCCTTTCAATTTCAAGTTCTTTTCTTATTCTCTATCCAACTATATTTGTACAAATGTTATGATAACTCTAGTATCACACATATAATGAAATTATATGATACTAATGGGATATTATATCATCCAACCCCCCTTCTCTTCTTCTTTTTATTTTATAAAAGAAAACGTTGTTCGTGAGGTGTTAATCTATCACCTTCAAGAATTACATGTTTTATTTTTTCCATTAATACCTTTATATCTGGTCATGAAACCATTTTTATAGATGAACCATAATAGGTCATATGTATTATTTCCTAATTAATGTTCTGTAAATAACTTATGTACATATTACTAAATGTGTAAACAAAACAAGTTCGTTGGGGTCAAAAAACCACCCAAATTAACCCAAACGATCATCATTTAATTCCTATCTAATGATTCATCCACATGGTATACTATTTAATTAGTTATAACAACATTATATATCCCGTAATATTATTAAGAACATGTAATATTTGTTCTGTATGTTTACCCATGTTCTACCCGAACATCAATTTATGAATACAAGTGAACCGCTCAAGAAAACCGTAAAAACAAACATTCCTGAACAATTTTTTAAAACCTATAACTCATCAAGAGGACCATAAAATGACATAATTAAACGAAAATGAACCATTTTAATTTATAAAAGGTTATTTAATTTCTAATTAATGAATATAATTTCATTATACAGGACATTAAAGCGAAGGAAGCATTCTGATATAAGGTAAGGGGGAAATCTCGAACCTAATTTTCTTTCTTCGAGATCTCCCTATTTAACTTCAAATTTGGTATGTTCACTTATTAAAAATATTTTTTTCATCATTATCTTACCTTTTATGGGATATACATTTTTTCTTCTTATGTTTATGTCAAACCAAATGTTTTCTAAAAGAAATCTTCTTTTAAGAACTCACCTTTTACCTCTTGTTCAAGGTTAATGGTTCTTGTATCAAGTATGTTGTTCCCTCTTTCTATTGGGAACCCAAAGTTTGTGAATGTGTTCCTATGAGATGAAACCCATTCTTTTACATTGGTTATTTATGTTCGTTACTGATATATTTTTTAGGTGTCATGCATGATAATGATAATGTTATGATGTGACAGGTGCGCCAGAAATTATATAGCGCAATATGAATATTATGATTTAACGGGTGTGCTCAGAATTATACAGCACTCCAATGCATTGGGTAAAGTGATGAATCTCATGTGTAAATGTGAAATCATGTGAACAAGATTCTAGATTTGTTCACAAGTAGGTGTGGTAGTTAACCACTAAGACATGACGTTTCATTTTTATACATTTCCACATTTCAGGTCTTATATTTATGCATTCTCTTATGTTCATGATACTATGACTATGTTATGATTATGCTCTCCATATTATATATTTTTATTATCTGTCCCATTACTGGGATTCTATCTCACCCCTTTTTATGTATATCCTCAGGTGACTACATGTACTATGGAGAGGTCAAGTTCCAGTAAGAAGCTAGTGAAGAAGAAATTGAATAAATGTTTATGCTCGATGTTGTAATTGTTATGTATGGTCATTGTATTCCCAAGACACTAAACCATTTAATACTCTATGTTTAATACAATTATGATATTTATCTTTAAAATTATGTAATATTAATGTAAGAAAAGGTTGGGTCTCTATATTTGGTATCAGAGGAAATGTTTAGTTAATTTTGGAATTAGGATTAGTGAATCCTGAAGAAAAACTCTAGCATGAGACTAAGTACAAATATGGACACAAGAATCATTAAATAAAGATCCCATATGTTATGATTTTAGTATAAATTTTTAAAATTAATAAGTTATTTATTCATGACTTGTTGAATTTTTTTTTTGTTCTAAACTTTTCTATTTTAGAAAATAGTGGGAACCAAGAGAAACCATTCCAACAACTTGTGTGATGGAGAATGCAACGATTTCCCAAACAACATCCCCAATGATTTAGGAGGTGGAGTTAAAAACTTCACAGTGATGGTTACCCAATTATCTCAGGTTATGAAAATTAACCATAATAATGGGAAACATCCTCCTTCACCAAAGAGAGAGCAACTGGATATCGAATGTTTTATGCGGTAATGACCACCAACGTTTAGTGGATCTTCCGATCCACTAGTTACAGAACAGTGTGTAAACTCCATGGAGAAGATCATTTTTATTCTTCACTATTTCTAAATAGATAAGGTGAACCTATCCATTTATCATCTAGATGGAGAGGCTGATCAATGGGGGGCTTTTATTAAGAACACCAAGCCAATGGAAGAAATTGAAGAGATGGAATGGGAAGACTTTAAGATAATGTTTCTTAATAAGTATTTCCCAAGAACTCTTTGCACAAAGATAGAGAGAGAATTCATAGATCTCAAGAAAAAAGAAGAATAATTTTTCACAACCTATGAAGAAAATTTCATAAGGCTTGGATGGTACGCTTTGGGTTTTGTTATCAACAATGATAGTAAAATTGATAGATTATTTATTGGATTAAAACCACACCATCGAAAGGCTCTTGAAATTAGAGACTTTGAAAGTTATGAAGTAGTTTTTTGGTGTGATCTCAAATTGGAGATGGAGTTTGGAGAATGACCCCATGGATATGGTGATAAGAAATGAAAGATAGAGTTTCAAGCTGGTGGATCTAATGACAAAGGTGGGAGGAAAACTCAACGACCCACATGGAAAAAATGTGGGATGTTGCACCATGGGAATGACCTCAAAAGGTCATGGAAATGCTTCAAGTGTTAGAAATAAGGACACCATGATCAAGAGTGTCGAAAAGACATAAAAGTGAAGGAGAATGTGGCAGAAGAATGGAGAGAATCACACATGGTTCAATGCTACAACTGTAGGGAGCTAGGTCACTATGCAAGCCAGCGCACTAAACCTCGAGTTCTTGAGGGTAATCAGTGTCAGCAGCCACCAAATCCAAAGAAACAAGGGAAGGATTATTCCATCACTACTACGAAAGTGGATCGAGATAATGAAGTTGTACAAGGTACACTTTCTATTCACTCAATAATGGAAAAAGTCTTATTTGATTCTGGTTCTACGCATTCCTTTATCTCTTGAAAGTTTTCTGGAACTAGAGAATCAATGCCCTGAAATCTTGAAGTAGATATATCTATAAAAACACCACATCATTCAATCATTGAAACCTAAGTGCTTGACTCTTCTCCTGTTGGCATATGTGGGAAGATTCTTCCAGCATATCTTGTAATACTTCTCTTGGTGGAATTTGACGCTATAATGGGAATGGATTGGATCTCATTATATAGATCACATATCAACTTTCAGGAAAAGGAAATATCTTTTCATATTCTGAACCATCCCATGCTCCTCTACAAATTAAAGTAAGATCATGAATTTTCTTTCAAAAATCCTTCATCTGTGTGGGTGTTGATTCCCTATGAAGAAGCATACCTCACCCAAATTTTTGAGTCAAAGGAAGGTACCAACCTTGCAGAAATTCCCATCATAATGGAATAATGTGACGTATTTCCTGAAGAGTTACCCGGAATTCCCCTGGATTTTGAGGTACAGTTCTCAATAGAACTCATACCCTGAGCTACTCCTATATCAAAGTGTCCCTATAGGATGGATCCTATCAAACTGGAGGAGTTAAAGAAGCAGATGCAAGAGCATCTGGACAAAGAGTTCATATGCCCTAGTGCTTTACCTTGGGGTGCACCAGTGCTCTTTGTGAAGAAAAAGGATGGAACAATGAGGTTGTGTATTGATTATCAAGAACTCTACAAGATCACCATAAAGTACAAGTATCCTCTTCCAAAGATTTAAGACTTGTTAGATCAGTTAAGAGGAGCTCAAAACTTCTCAAAGGTGGATCTTCATTGTTGATATCATCATCTAAAGGTGAAGAAGGAAGATATTCAGATGAATGCCTTCCGTACAAAGTATGAGCACTATGAGTTTCTAGTTATTCCCTTCGGACTTACTAATGCTGTGATAATCTTCATGGATTTGATGAATAGAGTGTTTATAAATTACCTTGAAAAATTTGTGGTAGTGTTTATTGATGATATTCTCATCTACTCCAAGAGAAAGGAGGAACATAAAGAACATCTAGACTTGTGTTGGTGACATTGAGAAAGGATAATTTGTACACCAAGCTCAGAAAGTGAGACTTTTGGATGAATTAAGTCACATTTTTTGGACATGTGATCATAAGTGAGAGAATTTCTATGGATCCTTCAAAAAACGGCAATTGAGGAATGGACCAGACCCTCTAGTGTCACCAAAATCTGTAGTTTTCTTGGATTAGATGGGTAATACCGATGTATTGTGAGAAACTTCTCATGATTTTCAATCCCACTAATTAAGTTAACAAGGAAATGGGTAAAGTATATATGGACGGAAGAATGTGGGGGAAGGTTTAAGGAGCTAAAGATAAGGCTTATCACTGCACCTGTACTCACACTACCAAAAAGTGGAGAACGTTTTTTGATATACAGTGATGATTCAAAGAAATAATTGGGGTGTTTACTCATGCAAAATGATAATCTGATAGCCTACCCCTCACGACGGTTGAATATAAATGATCAGAACTACCTGACGCATGATCTAGAGCCAGCAGCCGTGATTTTTGCCTTGAAAATCTGGTGGCACTACCTTTAAGGTGAGAAGTGGGACATATACACTGACCACAAGAGCCTAAAGTATATATTCACACAAAAGGAGCTCAAAATTCGTCAAAGGAAATGTTTAGAGCTAATCAAATATTATGATTTCTCTATTCACTATCATCCTAGAAAGGCGAACAAGGTAGCTGGTGATCTAAGTAGAAAAGAACCTGCTACTCTATCCATTCTCCAGATTGAGAAAGACCCTATCTTATTGGATATGAAAAGAACAAATTTTGAAATCATAAGGGAAGGGGATACATTCAGCCTTTCCCAAATGATTGTGCAACCATCCATACAAGAGAAGATTAAGGAAGCACAAAGGGATGATGTGGAGATACAAAAGAGGGTGAATGCAGTAAAGGAAGGGAAGCTGCCCAAGTTTTATATCGGTGATGATGGTGTGATTCGGTTTGGAATGCGTATTTGTGTAACTTCATCACCTAGGATAAATAAGGATCTATTGGACAATTCACATATATCAACATTATATATCCATCATGGTATCACCAAGATGTACCGTGATCTCTGAGAACACTTCTGGTGGGATAACATGAAGAAGGAGATTGCATAATATATATCATGGTGCTTAGTATATCAGCAAGTCAAAGTGGAGCAACAAAAGTCCAAAGGGACGATGAATCCATTGCCTATACCCATGTGGAAATGAGAAAATGTTACTGTGGACTTTGTCATGGGTCTCCCGAAGACAAAAAAGGGAAAGAATGGGATATGTGTTGCGGTTGATCGACTCACCAAGACTGCCCATTTTATCGCTATTTGGAATGATCTCTCACTTGAACAACTTGCAAAGATATATATGAAGGAAGTGGTGAGACTGCATGGTGTTCCACTCTCAGTTGTCTCTGACTGTGATCCAAGGTTCACATCTAAATATTGGAGGAGCCTTCAACATTCTTTGAGTACTGAATTAAATTTCAGCAGGACCTATCACTCCCAAATTGATGGCCAATCTGAAAGGACTATTTATATGCTTGAAGATATGCTAAGAGCATGCTCTCTGGAATTCAAATGTGGATGGGATCAACATCTCCCATTGGTTGAGTTCTCATAAAATAATAGCTTCCACTCAAGTATTCAGATATCTCCATATGAATTTCTATATGGAAAGAGATGTATAACTCCAACCTATTGGGATGAAGTGGGAGAAAGAAAGCTACATGGACCCGATCTTGTGCAAGAGATGACAGAGAAGGTTCAAGTCATCTAGAAACACATCAAAGCTTCTCAGAGTTGGAAAAACAGCTATACTAACAACCGTTGAAGGGACTTGGAGTTCGTCTTTGGGGATAAAGTCTTCTTATGAATATCACCATGGAAGAGAGTCATGCAATTTGGGAAGAAATGGAAGCTAATCCCAAGGTACATTGGCCCCTTTAAATTCCTTGACCGTATAGGATTCGTGGCCTATAGGATTGAACTTCCATGGAATATGGCTCAAGTTCATGATGTTTTCACGTATCACTCCTAAGGAAGTACATACTTGATCCCTCACATGTACTAAACTCAGAGGTGGTACAGTTGGAAGATTATCTCTCATATGGGGAGCAACCAATAGAGATTCTAGACTGGAGAGATAAGCTTCTACGCAACAAGAAAACCCCACCTTTTCAAATTGTTGTGGAGGAACCATAAGTTTGAAAAGGATACTTAGGAACCAGAGGAGATGATGAAGCAGACATACCCTCACATGTTTGTGTAATGTGAAATTTTGGGGGAAAAATTTCATAAGGGTGGAAGAATGTAACAACCCAAAGTTTTTCTATGGAAATTCCCTTCTTATAATTATGTCATAAAATCACATGAAAACAAAACATAATAAACTACTAAGTGCTAAGTGACCTTTAAACATAAGTTTGTCACTTCTGTGTTTGGAATTTCGAAAATCTGACATACACGATTGTGTTCAAGATGATTTTTGGAGTCTAAAAAGAAAAACATAATTTTTTGGTGAATAGTAACCTACCCTTATGAATAGTAACCTACCCTTATAAATAGTAATACGGCCCTTATGAATAGTAAATCATCCAAAATAAGAGTAACCTTACCCATGAATAATTAAATAAAATTTAGGCATCTTAGAAAGTGACAATTTGACAATAGGAAACATTTTGGTATTTTTGTAAGTCATAAACAATGAATTATAATTAATTAATTAATTTAAAAGAAAATTTATTTTCTTAAAATATTTTCATAAAATAAAAAAATTCTTTATTCTTGTTTTAAGTTAATTTTATAAGACCTCAAGTAATTTTTGAATGGAATATAGAATCAGTTTTAATTTTAAAAGTTGTATTTTTCAAGTAAATTATGATTTTAATTAAATATTAAATGAATCATATTTAGAAAATTATTTTTGAAAAATGGAATTCATTTTTTGATTCTACAGGTCAAAAAATGGTCGGGGTGAAATTTTGGGATTTTTCTGAAATACTTGAATTTTTTATGAATCGTGAAATACTATAATTTACAAAAATAAGATAAATAAGATAATTATAGTCATGTGTGATGTTCTAATCATTTAAGTCCACTTGGTTCGGGATTAAATTATAAAATTACTATTCTTGGTCATGGAAGACTCACTATTCCTTGTCTTTCAGAGAAATAATTAATTAATGAATTTTATATTAAGAAAACTCCTCTCCCCTCCACTATAAATACCACTCTTCACACCCTCATTTACTCACACCTCTCAAGCTTCAATCCTTGTCTAAACTCTTCCCAATAATATTCCCTATCCCCCCCCCCCCCAGGTCCAAAATCTTATGGTCTCATCAAAAAACCAAGCTTAGGCCCCTTAAGGAGGATCTCAAGAGGAGGATTCAAGAGGTTATTTCTCTCCTTCTTTTCCTTTAAATTCCTTTCAATTTCAAGTTCTTCTCTTATTTTCTACAACCTCTCTTTATCCAAATGGTATTGTAACTCTAGTATCATAAATATACTGGAATTTTATGATACTAATGGGATATTATATCATCCAACCCCCTTCTCCTCTTCTTTTTAGTTTATAAAATAAAACGGTGTTCGTGAGGTGTTAATCCATCACCTTCAACAACAACAGGTTTTCTTTTTCCATTTCTACCTTTTAATCTAGTGATGAAACCATTTTTATGGTTGTAACAGAATATGTTATATGTATTATTTCCTAATTAAGGTTCTGGAAGTAACTTGTGTACATATTACTAAGTGTGTAAACAAAACAAGTTCGTTGTGGTTGAAAAATCGCCCAAATTAACCCAAAAGATCATCATTTAATTCCTATCAAATGATTCATCCATATGGTATACAATTAAATTCATTATAATATAATTAAAAATATTTTAATATCATTAATAACATGAAATATCAGTTCTGGATGTTTACCCATGTTCTACCCGGACTTCAATTTATGAATACAAGTGAACCGCTCAAGAAAACCGTAAAAACAAACATTCCCGAACAATGTTTTTAAACCCTATAACTCATAAAAATGCCCATAAAATAAAATAATGAAACCAAAATGAACCCTTTTAATTTATAAATGGTTATAGAGTTTCTAATTAATGAATATAATGTCATTATATGGGACATTAAAGCGAAGGAAGTGTTCTGATATAAGGTAAGGGGAAAATCTCAAACCATATTTTCTTTCTTTGGGTTCTTCCTATTTCACTCCAAATTTGGTATGGTCACTTATTAAAAATAATTTTTTAATCATTATCTTACCTTTTATGGGATATATATGTTTTCTACTAAAGTTTATGTCCAACAAAATGTTTTTCAAAAGAACTATTCTTTTAAGAACTCGCCTTTTACCTCTCATTCAAGGCTGATAGTTATTGTATCATGTATGTTGTTCCCTCTTTATTTTTGGAACCCAAAGTTTATGAATGTTTTATTATGAGATGAAACCCATTCCTTTCCATGGTTTAGTTCTGTTCATTATTGATATATGTTCTATGTGGCATGCATGATAATGATAATGTCATGATGTGATGGGTGCGCCCGGAATTATATAGCGCAATAAGAATGTTATGATGTGATGGGTAAGCCCGGAATTATACAGCGCTCCAATGAATTGGGTAAAGTGATGAATCTAGTGATTAAATTTTAATTGATGTGGAAAATATTCTAGCTTTGTTCACAAGTATGTGTGGTATTAAACAACTAAGACATGATGTTTCATTTTTATGCATTGCCACATTTCAAGTCTTATATTTATATTTCCTCTTATGTTCATGATCATTTTTTTATGTTATGATTATGATCACCCCATGCTATATTGTTCTTATTTTTCCCCTTACTGGGCTTCTAGAGTGCCCATTTTGATTTATATCCTTAGGTGACTACATGTACTAAGGAGAGGTCAAGTGCCAATAAGAATCTAGTGAATAAGAAATTGAATAAATGTTTATGATCGATGTGTGATTGTTATGTATGGTCCTAGTTTTCTCAAGACACTAAACCATTAGATCCTCTATGTGTAATATTATTATGTTATTTATCTTTAAAATTATGTAATAGTAATGTAAGAATGTTCTGGTTCTCTATAGGGTGAAATCATTCCCATCGTCACTCTATTGATGTCCTTGGCAATTGTCACCAGCCCGAGAGGATCGAGAACACCTCTCGGACCTTGTCATGGGCCGACTCGAGTGATCGGCTTAGAGTTGACCCAGGTTGGTTCATGAGAAAATGTTATTGGATAATAGGTTCTTTAGAGTACCAAGCTTTCAGAGCACCCTTTTTTATTTGGGTTATCACTTTAGATGGAGTAGGACTGTCGGAGCTTGGGGTGTAGGTTTGGGGGAGTTTCTAGCCAATACTTTTTGTACCGAACCTTGATTTACCAAGGGAAGCTGGGTTTTCTTGATTTACTTAGTTCTTTTGGGTTTCTTGGTATTTGGGGAAATAAAATTATTTTCAAGTCAGATGTCTTAGTGAACTCTTAGGGTCTGGAAATCCATGTGGATCTGAGGACACGGTCCTCGAAGACTCTCTATGATGGTGGTTTGATTGGCATATGGACACCGACCATATGTACAAGTCACTAATAGACACTAGTTTCCCCTAGTGAGTTTTTTTGGGTTCTTTTGAGATTTTGGGATTTTAGACCCATTGAATGGTAAGTTGCATTCATTTTTACTTAAATTTGTCCTGTAATTTTTTTGGGATGTTCTTATTTAGATTTTAAGATAATTTCTTGTATCACAAAATGATGATTGGTTTATCAAAAATGAGATTTCAAAAACCAAAACATTGAATCCTTTTTACAGTGAAATGGGTTGTTTTGAAAATTGGAGTTATTTTAGAAAATGTTTTGGGGGATTCTAACGGGTTTTGAGAAATGTAAAATTGGAAAGTGAATGTGGAATTTGAAAAAAAAAACTTTGATGATGATGTGTGCTATTAAAATTGGTTGAGGTATTTTTAAAGAGGTTTTGAAATTGATATTGTTTCTTTTATCTAACTCTTTGCACTCCTATGAGTGATCAAATATATGGATACCGATGTATGTATGTAGTGAGTGGATGGTTATTTGTATGTATGGGTGAGTGCTTGAGCTGGAACAAGAGTGTATATATGTGAGGCTAAGTGGAATACCAATAGCGGGGGATTGGTTTGTAAGGATTGTTATGTTTTATAAAAATGTTCTTCAAAAGGGGGGATTTTAATGTTTTAAAATGTGTGAGTGTCTAATGTTTCCTTTTTGTTTTTTGGTGTTTTCATTTTAGTTCTTTTTCTTTGGTGTGTTGGAGGTGTGATTGAAATCCTGTTTTGAGTTTGGGTTGTTAATTTGAAAATTAGATATGGAATTTTGATTTATGATATGTTTTGATTTGGTTTTGTGCTCCCTATTTTCATGTTTTGTCCCCACCTAGTTCTAAGGGACTTTGAGAAGCATATGTGGGTAGTTTTTTCACCATGTGACTTTCAATTGATCAAGTCGTTCTTTAGACGTTTGGTTTGTCCATTTCAGATATGGAGCTTGGTGGTTCTCAATATCAGGAGTTCGTCTATAGGTTCCGAGAGTCCAAACCTCCTCATTTCCTTTGGTAGACGGAACTAGGGAAAGCTGAGAAATGGATGCAAAATATCAAGGAGATTTTTTTTCAACTTGAATATCTTGAACCTCTCAAGATAGATCTTTCCACCTTCACGTTGGAAGGCCTATGTCGAGAATGGTGGAAATCTGTTCTTCAGGTCGAACCGCAGATGAATTTCTCATGGGAATGCTTTAAAGCCCTGTTCATACAATTGTACATTCCCAATGATGTTAAGGCACTGATGGGTTCAAGTTTTTATGGTCTTTAGAAGTGTGATTCAATAGTGTTTGAGTATGATAAGATATTTTTACAAGATGGTGTCGTATCTCTGAAACCTTATTGTGGATGAATTTTTGAAAGCTTGATTCTTTGAAAGGGGTCTCTGACTTGGATTCCTCCCATATATGCCTTAATTCATTGATTATTATGAAGAATTCATGAGGTTGGATGATCAAGTAGAAGGTAATTTAGAAGAAAATGGACAGTTGATAAGAGGCACACAAATTTGTTGTTTTCCGCCTCACCAGATTCATTTGAGAGTAAGTACTGGTTGTGTTTTCAATGTGCAATACTGGGGCATAGGAATTTTTCATGTTGCGAAGCACCTAAGATCTATACTGCCTATGTCCGTTTAGGTCATTTGAAATAGTTTTTCTAGGTTTGTGCTAATAAGTGACATGGGGAAATATCCACTCCCTTGGAGAACCATTCATCTCAATTGGATGACTGTAATGTTGGCACAAGCTCAATTGAAATCTTATTTTTTTTTGTGAAAGCCATTTTTGTTGTAATTAATGTAATCTGTGGTGTTTTCTTCATTTGGGTATGGATAATGATGTTGTAAGTCTTTTTTGAACTCTTTTTAAAATAGGATGTCTTTGTAATGTTCTTAATTTTCATGTAGAATGGTGTTGTTTTTTGTCCCAAGTTTCATTTCTTATGTGTTTCCCTTGTTTTTTTAGGATTAGATAATTATTCTAGCTTGTGAAATAAATGTTTTTTTTAATCCAAATATGGTTGGGATACCACCATGGGATGAACTTGTGATGAATCCAACTTCCAGGTGATCTTGACGAAGCAGTTTCTTGTTTCCGCTCTGCCCGACCCCGATTATAGTTGTTGGTCGGATTGAATAGTGGGTCATGTAATGGATTCTCACAGAGAACCCAATCAGTCCACAAATAGTTTCTTCAATGGTTTCTGTTTTAGGGGGAAGGGTGTTCCTTGTTGGTTTGTATTTAGAAAAGTGTGAGTCTCTTCTTTGTAATATCTTTGTTGTTTTTTCAAACTCTTTGGACTTTTGAAATGTCTTCCGTGAAAGTGTGACTTCTTTTGAGGAATGTATCATAGTTTCTTTTTGGGAATTCATAGTCCCAGGCTCTGAATTAAAGGGAGTATTAGTTATTTGGTCTTTTAGTTACAAGGTTTTGTCGTGGGAGGTAGACTATCCTTGCTTTGGTTTTGATCAACTGAATCTATTGGGACTTTTTGGGGGCAGAAAGTATCATGGTGGGGAGAATTGTCACACCCTGACCCAACAATTTCCCATTTATTTATTTATTTATTTTTATATCCTTTTTTTAAGATTAAATTAATTAAATTAAAGTTAGGTTTAAATAAAATTAATCAATTAAAAATCAAAATGGAAAAAAAAATATACCTAACATATTCCCTCTCCCATTTTGTGTGTCGTCTTTCCCCTTCTCCCCCTTGCCTCGTGACACCGACCCCCCCTCCCAGACCTCCGACAATGCTCCTTCCTCCCATCGAACCACCCTCTCCACAGCCTCTCCCTCTGGCGGCCTCCTCTCCCTTGCGCAACCTCACTGACACCTCCTCCGACATGTATTTTTCATTTTTTTTATATTGTTCGAACCCTAGTTCATGGGTTGACTAAGTTTTGGTATTTTCTTCCATTTTTAGGGTGTGTAGTGGGTCTCCCGGGTCTTTCTCATGTAGGTTTCGGCATCGGCTGCCAAAGGCAAAGAACTTCGGTCCATTCTGTTTAATCTGCCTCTATTTGAAGTTGATTTCTTTTACCCTCTTATTTGATTAGTTAATTTTAGTGTGTTCGAAATTTTATTTGGATAGTGCATAGTGTGATTTGGTAATTTTTAACATGTTTTTGTGTTAGAAATGAGTTTTTTCAAAATAAATATCTTTGTGTTGTTCATATTGTATTGTAATGTTTCTTCAAAAGTATTTTATGCCTTGATTTCAAGGTGAGATTTATATTTTAAAAGGCACTTGAGGTGTGTATTTGTTTGAAAAGATTTTTTATTGAAGAATAGAGTAATTTTGGCATATAGTTCTTATCGTGTATTTTTTTGTATTAATTTTATATTTTTTAATCATAAAAAGGCATGTTTTAGAAATGATTTTGTGTTATGTTTAGATTTATAAAAAAGGGGGATTTTGGGGAATTGGTTGAGAATGTGTGTGTGTTTTTTTGTTTGTCAAATAATATTTTATAAATTGTTTAAGTGATGGTAAAAGTATTTAAAATGGATCTTTGGTGTGAGTAAAATGGAAGGAATCGATTAGTATTGGCATGTAGGATTTTTTTCACTTTTATTATGATATGTAAATTCTTTAAATAATGGGAAACAAGTTTGGGAAATGAACTTATTTTATGTGTGGGTTTCTTATAGGTTAATTAAATTGTTCAGTGTCTTATTGAAGGGTTGTACACACAAACATAGGTATGTGTGTATATATATATATATATTCTTGTTTCACATATTACCTCATGAAATGGGGAACATGTGTATTGGATTAAGTAGTGTATATATATATAAGAGTGTATGTGTGTGCATTTGTGGGGTGATCTTCATCAAAGGCATTGTGTGCCGAACTGTTTCACTTGGTCTGCCCCCTTTTGAGGTAGGCTTCCCTATTAATTAGCCTTTAAATTAAAGAATTATTGATTTCTTGATTTTTGCACTTTTATTTAATGCTTGTTAGTAATTTAGGGATTTTAGAATAATTTCTTGTTGTAAAATAAATAAGACCCTTTATATTTGAATTTCATAAAGTTGTTTTTGTTAGATGTGCTTACTAAGTGTTTGATGAAATTCTCATTTGGACCTTATAAATGTGCATTGGATTTTAAGTGGTGAATTGAGTTTCTTAAATGAGTTTCCAAGTGCATTTCTGGTTTTCAATGTAATGGTGTGTGCTGCTTCTTTTGGAAATGATTTGGTGTTAACTGATTACTTGAGGCCCTTTTAGTACTTTTGTAAAATTAATTACATTGAAAACCCTCTTTGGGATACACCTATTTCCTTTTACGGTATTGATGGGAATGGGTGGTCCTCAGATGGGACTTCCTTCGCGTGTTTATGGTTGAAGGAAAGAGGGAGAAAATCCCTTGGAGTGATTCGGGAGAGATTTTTTTGTGTGTGTGTTTATGGTGTAAGATGAAAATGCATGTGTTGGACTGCTTGGTCAGTATTTGTTGACTCACACCCCTTATTTTCAATATAAACATGTGAACCTTTCATAGAGAGAAAATTTTTAGTGAATGATTGATGCACTAGTGTATATTATTAATTGTCTAGTGGCCCATAGCAGAGGATACTCTGTTGTTATTATTGCTATGGGATTGGGCCACTCAACCAGGCCATGTAGGGAGATGGTCAGGTGTTAGGGAATTATGACGTCATTGAGTAGGGAATGCCTTCAAGATGAGTCATGTGTATTGTGTGTTCTAGACAATTCATGAGCTCCTAGGTTTCACCCATGTTTATTTGTACGAATTTTTTGATGCATTGTTGTCTAGATACTCTTGTGTGCTATTTCCCATTTCCCGTGTTGTATGATTGTTGATCTTGCTTCTAGAATAGTGCAGTTTATAGATGAAATGATAAAGTGTTTTCAAATGGTTATGGAAAAAGGTTTTTTGAAATATTTTATACTCACTCCCCCATTTATTACTAAAATATCTTCTCTCTTTTAAAAATGAAAATGGTTCCTTCTTGGGATATAATATGGGTTTGAATGGTAAAAAGAGAAATTGGTCATTATTTTATTTAAAGGAAAAAATGTGTGACAAACTTACCTTTATATATTTTAGTTCAAACCTAGAATTGATGTTTCTTTATTTAAAGGTAATTCATTGGGATTAAATTACTTGGGCACACCAAATGAGTTTTAATACTCATGCCTATACTTCATTCTTGTTTTTAGTCTCAGGTGCAGGTTTCAGTTTGATCTCAATTTCCTTGGGTGGTGTTGAGTCTTGGGATCGGAGAGTGACCCCTAGGGTCACGTGGAGTTTAGTGGTCATCGGGTGCGGTTAGATTTTATTTTCCATTCTTGGTTAGTTATTCTATCAAGTTTATTTATTTTTGGGATACTTTATTATTATTATGTTGCATCTATTTATTTATATTGTGATAAATCATTCCCATTTTCACTCAGTCAATTCCCTTGGCGCTTGTCGCCAACCCTGGAGGATCGGGAATGCCTCTCGGGCCTTATCGTAGACCGACTCAGGTGACCAGTTCAGGGTTGACTCCGGTCGGTTCATGAAAGTACCCCTATTAACAATTTCAGTGTTTCTGATGTTGATAAATAATTGTTTATTTTCTACTTAAACCAATAAAAAAGTTTTTTATGTTAATTAATCAACAACTTTTCATTTCTTATCATGAACCAACCCAGTTCAACCCAAAACCAGTAACCTGAGATGGCCTGCGATAAGGCCCAAGAGGCATTTCGGATCCTTCTAATCTTGAGACTACATTACTATAAAATAGGCCTTCAGCAACATGATAATATACCTTTATCAGTGCTAAAAAGCAATGACAACCGTACTGCTGTTAAAATCCCAAATTTTTTATCAACTCTAAAAAAGTGTTATTAAAGGACCTAATAAATAGTGCTAAAAAGCGTTGTTAAATTGGTCCTTTAACAGTGCTGATTTAATGAAAAAAATTTCACCATTAAGGGGTAAGATTATTTTTTTTTAGAGTTCTATGAGCCCAACCCATTTAAAAGTGCTTCTGTGATACCTTTAATAGCACTCCCCCCTCCTTAATTAGTTCTTTTCACTACACCACTTCTTTTATAATAACTTTATGAATATCTAGCCTCATGCGCACCCACCTGGATTCAAACCCTACACCTCTCCATCAAATATGGAATTCATTTTATACTATACCATGTTTTTTTGTTGTTTGTTTAATGATATTTCTTTTTATTTATATATATATTTACATATAAATTTACATATATAATTTTTGCTCATATATTTAAATAATTATTTATAAATACATATATACAATATATGTGTGTTTGTGTTATATATATATATTCTTATTTTTATTTAAATATATTATATATTATATTCATTTCCATATACTATAATATAATATAAATATATATTTATTTATTAATACACACATATATGCATATATAAACATTATAAATATATTTGTATAATGTAAAAAATGGTTAGATATTATTTTAAATATATTTTTAGAATATTTATTTATTGACATATATTAGAATATAAATTTTTACATAAATAGTTTGATATATGTATTTAAATGAGTGATTTATTATAATTAAATATAAAAAAACATTCATGTATTTAATTATAAATAAAATTACATCTTGCAAAATGATAAAATTTAAAAACAATAATATCAATATGAATGTAATCCTTAAGAATAAATTTATTCACCATAAAACAAGGTGAAAATACCCCCTTAAACAAGGTATAAAATCCATAGAATGTTAAAAAGTTGGGGTACCCTAACTAAAAACTCAAATTCAGAGGCATTCTAAGCCTTTTTACCTATAAAAATGTGATAAAGATTTATTTATGTCATCAAGGGCATAAAGATCATCACAGGATTTAATTTCATATGTGGTGTATCCCAAACAGATGCCTAGATCAGAAGTTATGACTACTGATGTTCGAGTTATGTTTTCAACTTATTTTAGATATTTTATTGATTTTTTTATTTTTTTTTTTGTTTTCTTCAAATTGAAATTAAATGACTATTTCTTGGTAATAATAAAAAAAATTATTAACTAAAAATATTTTTTATTATTTTATAATCCATTTTCACTAAATATCTTATATATTAATTGTAAATTACTATTTACCTTATCTAAAACATTTTTAAAAATATTTATATATTATATTTATATCAATATAAATATATTTATATATTAATATATTATTTTTAATAAAATATAATTTTTTGATATATAACCTTATGAGAACTACTAAAAATGAACTGATAAATGGGGTCTTTATCAGTGCTTCAAAAAAACACTGATAACCCTCATATTCGTGATTTTTTACAAGTGTCGATAAAAGATCTTATTTATTAGTGCATTTTTAAAATTTCTTATAAAGGTTGGGTCTTTATCAATTCTTGTAAAAAATCACTGATAAATGTACCACCTTTAACAACTATTTTTTTAGTTCTATTATAGACCCCCTTTAACAGTTATTTTTTAATGCTGACAAAGGGGGTATTTAACAGCATTTTTAGCCAGCGTTGTTAAAGCCCTAGCTCTAGATAACCACTATTTTTTAGTAGTTCTAGTACCGATCATCAAGGATAAACCTAATGGTAATGATTTAACTTAGTATGAACTGATATAAAAGAATCATAACAGAGTTCATATCATAAACCAATAATAACTAAATATCAATAAATACATAACCAAATCCAAATTGAACTCTTGTAGAACCAAATATAGAACTAAAACAAAATAAAAAAATGCGACCATAACCAACATGATCTCTATGTGTCCTCTTGTTCACCATCACCCATAAAAATATCCCACCCCACATGAAAACCAAAAAGAAAATAATACTATAAAACAACTCTGGTCTATCGGTGCTGAGTGGCACAAGTAGGGTATGAGCAAAAAAGATCTCAGTAGGAAAGAAGAATAGTGTCCATGCAATTCCTTTCCAAAAACAACCCATAAATGATAGTTTTAAATAAATTTAACGAAAATAGGGTTTCCCCCTTTTTAAAACAATGATCACTGTTTTTGAAAAAATCCACTTTTAAAAGAACATTATTTTTCCATATTTAAAAAAAATCTCATTTAAAACTCAATTTGAAAACCACATTAGACCACCACTTTAATTAAGAATAAAAACATGAAGAAGATGAACTATGTATAATAGCAGGGAATAACCAATAGAGTGAGATGAAAAAGGAAATAATACAAGCACAAGTAGAAAAATAATAAACAAACAATAATCAACATGCTGAAAAATGAAATAGGTAAATAAAGATATGTAATCATAGGAATTTTCTAAATAGACCTCGAATAAATCCTTGGACACACTTAGTTCAGACCCACCTATCAATGTATGGTGAAACACCATAATCAATAACTAATCAGGAATCTCTAAAATAGCCTCATGATTTGAAAAGCCTACCTAGTCTATCCCTTATCTAAGGGGATCCATTCCATATAATCAAGATAAGAAAGTAATTTTAATTTGACCTTCTAGATGACATCCAAAAATCCCATGATAAAAGAATAAAGGGTAATAGGGAGGTCATCATGTGATTATAAATAAACACAACTCATATATTCCACCATTCGTGCCTTTCCCAATCCCCAACACCAATTTTGAGAAGGCCCTCTCATCCGAAGGATGACCATAGAGGTGCTCAGCACATATTGATTCATTCCCAAGTGCCAACCGGGCCTACACATCATCTGTTTATAAACCCAATTTTTGAAACAACAAAACGTACAAATTGGTCTTTAACATTTAAAATATAAATCCATTTAAAATAAAATAAACCTACTCTAAAAATCATTTTAAAATCAAGGTGATAACATAACTCAAACTTAGAAGGTTGCAAATAGGCCTTTTAAGTCATTGAGTTTACACATAATATTTCAAAGTACCAAATGTGAGAATATTTATAAAACACATTTAAAAACCAAAAATTAATGTATTTTTGAACCAAGAATACATTTATAGAACATTATAAGTTTTATGAATAACCATTTGGGAGATAGATTACAATATAGAGGGAATGGAAGAAAGTTTTTTTGAAATCCAGGTTTTAAGATGATCATTATTATGGAAAGGGATTATCATTTTTGTGATTATCCATATTCCCACCACATGATCATATGGATATTACCACATCTAATGGAAGCATTATTGAAATCCACAAAATTACCAAAGGCTCAAATTAAATAAATACAAGTAGCACAACAACTTGTCACAAGGACTTGCACTTAGACATTAACCATAATAGGGACTCAAAATACACTCACAATCCCAATAACCATGTAAATAAACTTCAAAGATCCAACTATGGCCCAAGACACACCAAAAATAACTAATTGTATTTTAAAAGGCCAATTATAATTTCATCAAACACTAATACAAAAAAAGGCTTATCAGTGCTCAAAACAGGCTTTATCAGCGCTCAAAAAGCGCAGTAAAGCTCAACGCTAATAAGGGGGTCACCTTTATCAGCACTCAATAAGAACTGATAAAGGGATAATTTATCAGTGCTAAGAAACACTGATAAAGGGGTACTTTATCAGCGCTAAAAAAGTGTTGATAAAGGGGTACTTTATCAGTGCTAAAAAAGTGCATATAAAAAAAACCTTTATCAGCACTAAAAACGTGATAATAAAGGGAGACTTTATCAGTGCTAAAAAAGTGTTGATAAAGGACCCCTTTATCAGTGCTAAAATGGCACTAATAAATGCCATGTCTGCTGCAACAAAAAATTCTACAGCAACACACCCAAACAACACCTACAAAAAATTCAGCATCTCAAAAAGTAAGTATACCCATAAAAAATTAACACATAAATCATAAGGTAAGTACAAAAAGTATACCCATACAGCAAGTACACCCATACACCATTAACACATAATTAATAAGTTAAATAAATACATAAAGAATTCAATTCAGAATTCAGGGGTTGGGGTTGTTCAGGGGTTTGGGGTGGTTGTCCAAGGGGGGTAGGGGTGTCTGGGGGTATGGGGGTGTCCGGGGGGATAGTGTTGTCCAGGGGGTGGGGCTGTCTAGGAGGTTGGGGGTTGTCCAAGGAGGGTGGGGATGTCTAGGGGGTGGGGTGTCTAGGTGGTGGGGTGGTGTCTAGTGGGGGTTGACCATGGGGGTGTCCAGGGGGGTGGGCTGGTGTCCAGGGTTTCGGAGGGGGGGGGGGGGGGCTTTCCAGGGGTTAGGGGTGTTCAGGGGGTGGGGGTGGACCAGGGGGTTGGTTGGGCTATCCAAGGGGATGGGGTGGTGTCCAGGAGGGTGGGATGGGGGTGTCCAGGGGATAGGGGTGTCCAGGGGGGTGGGGCGGTCCAGGAGGTTGGGGGAGCTATCCAAGTGGGTGGGGTAGTGTCCAAGGAGGGGGTGTCCAGGTGGGGGGGGGGCTGTCTATGGGGTGTCCAGGGGGTGGGGTGGTGTCCAGGATATCAAGGGGGCTTTCCAACGGGTGGGGGTGTCCGGGGGGTGGGGGCGGTCCAGGGGGTTGGTGGGGTTGTCCAAGGGTGGTGGGGTGGTGTGCAGGAGGGTGGGATGGGGGTTTCCGGGGGATAGGGGTGTCCAGGGGGTGGGGGTATTCCAAGATGTTGGGGGTTGTCCAAGGGGGTGGGGTGGTGTCCAAGGAGGGGGGTCCAGGTGGGGGGGGGGCTTCCTATTGGGTGTCCAGGGGGTGGGCTGGTGTCCAAGGTGTCAGAGGGTCTATTCAGGGGGTGGGGGTGTCTGGGGGTGGGGGCGGTCCCAGGGGTCAGTGGGGTAGTCTAGGGGGTTGGTGGGGCTGTCCAAGGGGGTGGGGTGGGGTCCGGGAGGGTGGGGTGGTCGTCCATGGATGGGGTGTCCAGAGGGTGGGGGTGTCTAGGTGGTGGGGTGGTGTCTAGGAGGGGTGGGGGTGTCATACAGGGGTTGGTGGTTGTTTATGGGGGTGGGGGTGCCCGGGGGGGTTTCTGAGGTGGGGGGTTATCCATGGTCGTGTCCAGGGGGTGGGGTGTCCAGGGGGTTGAGGGGGATTTCCAAGGGTGGGGGTGTCCAGAGGGGTGGGTGGTGTCCAGGGGGTGGGTTGGTGTCCAGGGGGGTGGGGCGGTCTAGGGGGTTGGTGGGGATATCCAAGGGGGTGGGGTGGTGTCCAAGGGGGTGGGGGAGGTGTCCAGGTGGTGGGGCGGTGTCTATGGGGTGGGGGTGTCCAGGGGTTGGGGGGCCACACTGTGCCTCAGATTGAGACGGTGTTGACTCGTACACATCTCAAAGGACCCGTGGATTTTTCTCCTAAAATATCAACACAATTCAAATGCGTTTGGTCAGATTTCTGTAGGTCAGTTGTTGTTTTCGATTAAAATTGTGTCCATTTTAAGAAAAAGAGAGACACTTTGAGTGATAACGGACACACCATGCCTAGGATTGAGTTGGGGTTGACTTTTACATGTCAAAAAAGACCCATGTATCATTCTCCTAAAGAATCAACAAAATCCAAATGCGTTTCGTCAAATTTGTGTACGTCAGTTGTTGTTTTCACTTAAAATTGTGTCAATTTTAAACAAAAGAGAGACCCTTAGATTGATACCGGTCACACCATGACTCATATTGTGGTAGGGTTGAATTTTACACATCACAAAGGACCCATGGATCATTCTTATAAAGTATCAACACAATCCAAATGTGTTTGGTCAGATTTCCGTACGTGAGTTGTTGTTTTCACTTAAAATTATGTCCATTTTAAACAATAGAGAGACCCTTTGAGTGATACTAGGAGGGGTTGACTCTTACACATCAAAAAGGACCCATGGATTGTTATATTAAAGGATAAACACAATCTGAATGTGTTTGGTCATATTTTCATAGGTCAGTTGTTGTTTTCACTTAAAATTGTGTCCATTTTAAACAAAAGAGAGACACTTTGAGTGATAGTGGCCACAATGTGCCTTGGATTGAGGTGGGGTTGACTCTTACATGTCAAAAAAGTATCATGGATCGTTATCCTAAAGTATCAACACAATCTGAATGCTTATGGTCGGATTTCTGTAGGTCAGTTGTTGTTTTCACTTAAAATTTTGTCCATTTTAAACAAAAGACAGACACTTTGAGTGATACCGGCAACACTGTGCCTCGGATTGAGTCGGTTTTGACTCGAAAATGTCACCAATGCACCCATGAATCTTTATCCTAAATCATCAACACAATACTAATGTTTTTGGTCAGATTCTCGTACGGCAGTTGTTGTTTTCACTTAAAATTGTGTCCATTTTAAACAAAAGACTGACACTTTGAGTGATACTGGCCACGATGTGCCTCAGATTGAGGCGGGGTTGACTCGTACATGTCAAAAATGACCCATGTATCATTATCTTAAAATTTAGACACAATCTTAATGAGTTTAGTCAGATTTTCATACATCAGTTGTTTTTTTCACTTAAAATTGAGTCCATTTTAAACAAAAGATAGACAATTTGAGTGATACCGGACACACCATGCCTCGGATTGAGGCGGGGTTGACTCGTGCACATAAAAAAGGACCCATGGATCGTTATACTAAAGGATTTACACAATCCAAATGTGTTTGGTCAGATTTCTGTATGTCAGTAGTTGTTTTCACTTAAAATTATGTCCATTTTAAACAAAATAGAGACCCTTTGAGTGATACCGACCACACCGTGACCCGGATTGAGGTGGGGTTGACTCTTACATGTCACAAAGGACCCATGGATCATTATCTTAAAGGATAAACACAATAAATGTGTGTTTGGTCAGATTTCCATCGATCAGTTGTTATTTTCACTCAAAATTGTGTCCATTTTAAACAAAAGAGAGACACTTTGAGTGATACCGGCCACACCGTGCCTCGGATTGAGGCAGGGTTGACTCATAAACGTTAAAAAAGATCCAAAGAATGTTCTAATAAAGGATAAACATAATCTTAATGTTTTTGGTCAGATTTTCGTACGTCAGTTGTTGTTTTCACTTAAAATTGTGTCCATTTTAAATAAAAGAGAGACCCTTTGAGTGATACCGGCCACACCATACCTCGGATTGAGGTGGGGTTTACATGTAGATGTCACAAAGGACCCATGTATAGTTCTCCTAAATGATCAACACAATATCAATGCTTTTGGTCAGATTTCCGTACGTCAGTTGTTGTTTTCACTTAAAATTCTATCAATTTTAAACAAAAGAGAGACCCTTTGAGTGATATCGACCACACCGTGCCTCGGATTGAAGTGGGGTTGACTAGTACACATTACCAATTCCCCCATGGATCGTTATACTAAAGTATCAACACAATCCTAATGCTTTTGGTCAGATTTTCATACGTTAGTTTTGTTTTCACTTAAAATTTTGTCCATTTTAATCAAAAGAGAGACCCTTTGAGTGATATCGGCCACACCGTGCCTCGTATTGAGGTGATGTTGACTTTTACACATCACAAATGACCCATGTATCATTCTCCTAAAGTATCATCACAATCCTAATGAATTTGGTCAGATTTGCGTACGTCAGTTTTTGTTTTCACTTAAAATTTTGTCCATTTAAAACAAAAGAGAGACCCTTTGAGTGATACCAGCCACACCGTGCCTCAGATTTAGGCAGGGTGGACTCATTCATGTCATAAAGGACCCATAGATCGTTATATTAAAGGATTAATACAATATGAATGTGTTTGGTTGTATTTTCATAGGTCAGTTGTTGGTTTCACTTAAAATTGTGTCCATTTTAAACAAAAGACGGACACTTTGAGTGATACCAGCCACACCGTGCCATAGATTGAGGTGGAGTTGACTCGTACACATCTCCAATGCACCCATGGATATTTCTCCTAAAGGATAAACATAATAAAAATGTGTTTGGTTTGATTTTCGTACATCAGTTGTTGTTTTTACTTAAAATAGTGTCCATTTTAAACAAAAGACATACACTTTGAGTGGTTCATCATTATTGCATGTTGCTAGTGCATATAATCTGTTAAAATGGGGAAATGACTCATTGGAGAAAGGATTTTTTATTTAATAAAAATTACAATTTTCTACCAAAAATTTACATACAACAATGTTTCATATTTTAATCCCCTTAACCCCTCTCAAAAATTACCGCCAATTGTACACGTCCCCAAGTCAAATCTTCATGCTATTGTGTAGAATATAACATCAGGTATGTGTCCCACTCATTTATAAACAAATCTATATCATATTTTGATTATGAGTCTTTTCGGCAGTCAGAGTAGTACTACAAAATATAAAAATAAAGAATTAATAAATAAATTAAATGAAATATTAGTTTTTTTTTAAAATACCTCTTTAAGAAATCTAGTTTGTTGATGAAAAATTATCTCTTTCATAAATTTACAAACATAATAACTACAATAATTATTGTTTTTTTGTTTTGGACACTGCAAAAAAATTGGTCATTCGAAGAATAAGTAACTGGTGTTGAGATGTGTTTGGATAGTGAAATTTTATTATATATACCCTGATATTTGTCCTGACATAGTACTTGCTCGTCTCCTTATGCTTTTCCCCTATCCTCATTCCTTTTTTAGACGATAATGATACACTACCCTATCATAATATAATCCTTATTAAAAGATAATATAAATTATATTACTTGATGTTTAGGCATAAAACGTAGGATGTAGTGTCTTACAAATTCAAAAACTCCATCACGTGTGGTCGATTTGATGGATATCTTTGCTTTGAATCTAGAAAATAAATCTTTGGAGTATCCAATTTCACCGCAATTAGCATCCAATGTTTCCTAAAAATACAAAAAGTAATAAGTAATAGAAGAATTGAAAATATAGTTGATATTCTTTAGACACAGATTTTTACCCCTGCATGGTTGGTATTAGGAAGAGTCTGTCATATGTAATCTTGCTATCAAATTTTTTCAGAAAGCCATTCACTATTTCATTCTTTTTTTGATGGCTCTAATTTTGTTAGATGTTTTGATGTGGTATGAGTACTAATGAGCCCAAATTTTGGATCATGGGAAAATTCCTTCAACGTTTTTTCATATATAAGTCTGTCAACAATATAAAATGAATTTAGTCCTAATTTTCACATTAGCTCATCTTTTAGAAAATCAATTCATGAAAACATACCTCGTATATATATTTACAACTGTGATGCCTAGCCAACCATTTTCAAGGATCCCATTTACATTTGCAGTAGAAATGAAATATTGACTTTACTCTCTGTATATATTCTTTTTGAAAACCACTATATGACTACTACCACCTCTTAGCTTCATATCCACATGAGTCTTCAATGCTAGAAAATGTGGATATAGAACAGGTGGTGTTATTGAGATTTCAGTAGCTCCTTGGGATCGGTAGGTCAATCCTTTAAATGGTTGTGAACTGACGTTTGTCACCCCCTTCCCTTTATCCGTCTATAATAACATTCATTGGTTCAGACCCTTTTTCATTAATTGTTAGAGGTTTTGCTTGAAAAAAAAGAAATAAATACCTTTTTTTCTGCAAGTACTCTTACAAGTTTTGAAAACCATGTAATGAATGTCCAAATAGCCTTTTCGACCATATGAATATCATCGTCATCAAGTGGAATATGTAGCACTACTTTTGGATCATGATCTATAGTAATCGTCACATTCAGATGATCTTTAGTAAGTGGTCTATTATGCAGCGTGTCATCTGGGATGATGAACACTGTAGAACTCACTACAAGGTGATAGTTTGGTGTTGACAGATATAAACCACAATCATTATCACCCTATAGAAGATCAGTACAGGAAAAGTATCAGTGTTTGTCTGATTCACATTTCATGGGAACAATTATTATAATATTTATTACCATGGCTAAGACAGCTCTTTGAGGGGAATGGCTCGCCTCAAAGATGGTGGGGGGGATCTTCACGCATTGGTTGTTCCTGAGTTGTGTGTTATCCTTTCTTCCCACCCATAAAATTTTCTAGCAACTCTCCCTGTCATTGCAATCACTCTCTAAGATTTTCTAGTCTTTCTCTCATTTGTATCAATTTTTCATCTCTATCATCTATTTTTTTCTCCTCAAAATATACTCGGGGTGTCACCGCAAACCCTACACCTCTAACATGACAGTATTGTTCTGGCTGCTTCAAATCCATCGCTAACAGGTCTGTATTCGCTACACAAGTAGATGATTCCTATGACTGTCAGATATAAGAAAATAACTAATCATTTTTATGTGATAGAAATTTAAAACAAATAATTTTATCGTCGTGTAATACTTACACATATTTCCCACACTTTTTGTGTGTTCTCATCTACTATCTTACCTTCCTTATTCACATGTGCCTCCTTCCATAGAACATGACGTGGGTTGAAAGTATCTTTGGTTTTAGACTCATCTATATACATATAAATATAGAAAGATAATTATGATTGTTTGTTGGAACCTAACAATATTACTGTAAATTTAAAATATGTACCACTTTCTTTTCCAGTGAAGCATACCCCATACTTGATTTACAATAAGGGTATGTTGGTTTTGATGCACGCTTCTTATTTTCAGTACAGAGTTGTTGTTTCATAAATGAAATATTGACAATCAAAGTGATGAATACACGTATCCTCAAACAATGTATTATCACCCGCAATGTACCTAAAACTTATGATCCCCACAGAGTCCAATAAATGCATCCCATGCTTCTTGGGATATCAGGTGAGTGTAGAAAATGGGTGGGTGCGGGTTTATTTTACCTTTAGAATCTTTTAGGTGGTTTCTTGTTAAAATTGTGAGAAAAACTCGATGAATCCTTCCTATAAGCCTAAGTACATAATCCTTGTGTGAATCGTCTACTATAAATGTACTCTGCAAGAGATTGAGAAGAGTAAGACATTGTTTCATTATTTTATTTACTAGTAAATTAATGAATTAATATCATAATGTTATCGTAATTTCTTCCCAGATCACAGCCTTCATCCCAGACACAACATGGTGCCATGAATCTATGTCAGTTTGCACGCGTTGCTGAGTGAAAACTCCAATGTAACTACTAAACATAGCCTTGTTGGGATTCACATGTTTTCCTCATGCATTCCATCTGACATCAAATTTAATACCTTTTCTTTTATCCTTAAGAACTTTTTCTAACACCATCAAACTATGACGCACCTGTGTTTTTTGCGACATAGATCCTTCATTCCAGACCATTTCATCGATATCAACATCATCTATATGTTCATTCGAAATGGTAGAAATGGAATATTCTGATGGTTGTTGGAACTCAACACTAGGAGCAACAACAGGTTCAGAAACTTGTTGTTGCTCTGCACTATGAGCAGCAGTAGCAGCCACAGCAGTAGCAACTTGAGAGACTTGTTCATCATCAAGGTTAGGAGGACCAGAACGTGCAGAAGTCATTATCTATAAAAGTGGATGAACAGTTAATTTAGATTACATAAATTCAGTTTTTATAAGATAATAACATAAGATAACAAGATCTATATTACAAACAAAATATAACATGTTTACTGAACTCTCTTTCTTTTTTTTAAAGGCTGAAGGGATTTGACACCTCTTTTAATTATCCAAATCCCTTCATTGTGGTCTCCTCTAACATACAAAACATTATCTACATTGGGACTGCTGCTAAATGATTTCGATGTACCACTAAAATGATCTTCCTCAATTGAATTTTCATTGAACCCTTTAGTAGTTTTGGATGATAACAGAACAATCGACCAATTTCAGTTTGTGGTATCTGGAACATAAAAAACTTGTACCATTTGTGATTCCATTATAAATTGTTTGTATTTATACCCTTCTTTAATAAAATCAACTTTCACAAATCCCCATTCATTTATTTTAACAACACTATTGTTATCAACCCATTTGTATTGAAAAATCAGAAATTGGAATGTCATATAATCCAACTCCCATACTTGTTTGATAATTCCAAAGTATGACATAATTTCATAAATTGGATTTCTGTCCTTACTACCAGAAACATGCATCACTTTAGCCACTAGTGTAACTTCACTATTTTTCATGGTACTATCTTCATCATGTACATCTTTATAGAATGTATAACCATTAATTACATAACCATTGTAAGTTAATACATACACACTTGGTCTGACAGCTGACCATTGAAGTCATTCTGAAATTGAATTCAGATTTTCATCCAAATCCTTAAAAATATGGTCCCGAAACCATCCTATAAACAGGTGATTATGTGTATTTGATAACTATTTTTCATCCCTTTATGGATTCAACTACCTAAGAATTTCATTGTGAGTTTCAATATTTGAAGTAACCTCCCAACTGTTAAACAAAACATAAAGGTGTGCCTTCTCCCGATCTGTAATACTGATTGTCACAACATCTCTTCCAGAAATTCCCTCACCCTCAATGCATCTAGTGTGATGATATTTCGGGAGACCAATGCTTTCCACATCATATAGGTATTCGTTACAAAATTCAATTGCTTCCTCAACAATATATCGCACCATTATAAAACCCTCAGGCCGACTTTGATTTTTGACATACCCTTTCAAAATATTCATATACCGTTCAACGGGGTACATCCATCTATAGTGCACAGGACCACAAAGTAAAATCTCTCTCACCAATTGAATCATCAAATGAACCATCATATCAAATAATGTTGGTGGGAAGAACAATTCTAATTCACATAATATGATAAAAATTTCTTTTTCCATAGCTAACAGTTTCCTTGGGCCTAAAAACTTTAATACATATAGCTTTGAAAAAGAAAAAAAGTTTGTTTAACTTATGATGAACATTCTTGGAAAAAATGCAACATAAATCTATAGAAATTAGATCTTGCTTCAAAACATGGAATTCATGTGATTTCAAACCTTTTAACTTCATATCACTCATTGAAACAATGTTCTTGATATTTGATTAATACCCCTCTGGAACCTTTATATCATTGATGAAGTTTCAAAACTGATATCTCTCTTCCCTAGAAAGAGTATAAGCAGCTGGAAGAAGAAACATTCGATTTTCACCCTCCACGGGAGCCCACTCTTCTTGTATTCTCATGTCAACCATGTCCAACCTCGACTTGATTCCATCATTTTTTTACTAGGGGCATTTAGCAATGTTCCGATAACACTATCACATAAATTTTTTACACATGCATCACATCAAGAAAATGTCTGACGTACAAACAATTCCAGTATGGTAATTAAAAAAAACTAATCTCTTTTTTCAACCGATTTTCGTAAGATTTTTCGAAAATGGTTTACCAAAAATAGTGTTCACATTTTTTACTTTCTCAAACAGCTGATCACCTGTTAGTGGAGACGGTGTAGCGCGTTGTTCTAAACTTCCATTGAATGATGTCGTCCATGATCGGTACTTATGCCGATGAGGTAGAAATATATGATGTCCTAGAAACATAGATTTCGATGAATTTTTCAACCTAATTGATTCCTTAAATTCTTTTCACACGGGACTCCATTGAGTTCCTTTAAATCTATAGCCTGAAAAATTTCCATAAGCAGGGAAATCATTTATTATCCCATAAAACATCGCTCTCAACATGAAGTATTCAATTTTATAAGCATCATACAACATAACACCTGAATCCCACAATAACATCAAATCCTTGATCAAAGGAGCCAGATAAACATCAATATCGTTACCTGGTTATTTTAGTCCTGATATAAGCATAGATAACATGATGAATTTCAACTTCATGCTTAAATAGGGTGGAATGTTATAATTTACCAAAATAACAGGCCATGTACTATGAGTGCTGGTTTGAAAACCAAAAGGATTCACTCCATCTGTAGATAATTCAAGACAAAGGTTTTTCGGCTCTTTTCCAAATTCAGGATACTCATGATTAATTTTCTTCTATTGAGGAGAGTCGGTCGGATGATGTAATTTCCCATATTTAATTTTATTATATGCATGCCACGAAAATTTTCTTGAATTTTCTTCACTTCCATATAGACACCTAAACCTTGGAATTATTGGAAAGTACCATACAACTTTTGTAGGATTGGATTCATCTTTCTTGTATCGAGAAGCACCACACTTTGGGAATTCTGTAAGTGATTTTTTCTCCTTACGAAACAATATACAGTCTTTCGAGTAGGCATGTATTCTAATATAAATCATACCCATCGAGTGTAGCATTCATTTAGCTTCATATGTCCGGCTTGGGAGCTCATTATCTTCCGGGAGCATGTCATTCAAGAGAGAAAGTAGTTCGGTAAAACTTACATTGTAGAGACCCGAAGCCTGACGTACATTGACATTACATTACATTTGTGGAATACTTATTACATAACAAAAACACACACACAAGGATCGTAATAGTTTAGTGTCTTTGGAAACTTGGAATATAATCTTCTAATCCTGGTGAAAGATCTTCAACATCTCCCATAAAGATCTTCCTTTTTTTACCTAAAACCTTTCTTTATATCTTGGGGAAAAGAAAACATAAAAGGGTGAGCTCAAATGCTCAGTAAGGGTAAACAAAATAAATATCAATCACATCATATACATAAGCACATAACTTTTGGAAATCTTAACCTGTAAAAGAGATCATAATTTCATAACCTGGGATAACTCATGGCAGTGAAATGTAATCACAATAATCATAACATAAAACATTAAACTTTGTGTCATACACACATAATCATAGAGAATAATATCTTATTAGTCAAGACTCATTTCCAAGACTATCTTAGTGGACAAAGTCCCTTTCTGAACCGAGTCACCCTCGTTTCAGTCCTGTTTCACTGAACCGGTATAACCTACCGTTCCATCCATGTCTATCTCATGAGATATAAAATCTTTACCCAATGCATTGGAGGGAGATATAGGTCCCACCCATCTCATAATGATACCATTCTTATGTGTGCCACAAAATCATAAATCATACATCATTGCATAACTGATGTAATAAAATGGGATTCTTAAACATCATGCCATCATAATCTATAAAAAATTGATATCACTTCATCATAAGAAAATTGAAACCATTTAAATGATAGAGACATTTTACTTGAAACATACATATCAAATAACATCATCTTAGATGGAAAATAGTTTTGAAAAACACTTGAAATGAATTCTTGAGGAAAATATCCTTTCTTCTTTAAAAAACATTTTTCCTTTCTTAACATGTCATAAAACTTTTAACTAAAAGAAGTTGATTAAAAATAAACTTGAAAACTTGTAAAGGAAGCTTCTTGGAAATAATGTTTTAAAAATCCATTCATGCCGTATAAGTTAAAAAAACATTCTTCTCGTACTTTTGTCGGAAAAGTCCAAAAAGTACCTCGTACGAAAAACAACAAAAGATTCCTTTCATATCTTTTACTAAAAACACACCGAAGGTTAAAATTGGATTTAAACCATTGTAGGTGGATGTAAATAATATGTCATATCGAGGAAACATGAATGTGTATGATAAAATGCACCCCAGTAAATGCCAATGTATAAACAATCTCGGATAAAAATGAGATTGTGATATTTCCCTTACCTTAGGTCCGATTTTCTTCATAAGTGTCCGAACCTCCTGTATAATTATTTAAATAATGTCATTGAATTATTACATAATCATATTCATTGTTATGATATCATATATGGTTCACTTATGACTTTATATTACCCATTCTTTTGTAAATTCCATGTTAAAGAGCGTTTTGGGTAAAATTGTTTCATTTGTCGTCCGTGTTTTGACTTGTAATTATTCATATGATTACTTAGATCATGATTACTTAATTCCAGAACATAAAACATGATTTATATATATATATTCAGAATATACATATATATAATAAATCAGTAAATGGAAAGAAATACACCGTTCATGGAGACGGTAGGCCGTACGTACGCATGAACGCTGTTTTCGTTTCCTTATTGAGTTGAATGGAATTAAGTAGATGACATTCATATATATACACATAAATCCAGTATCATTGTTATGTAATATATTTCATTATTACTTATTATATATACTTTATAATCATTCATGAATGGTTTAAAGTGGAGAATGAATCTCATCGCGTCGTGGAGACGGTAGTCCGTACGTACGAACGAGTGATGATATCATTTTCATGATTATTGAATTGAATTGGAGTGGATGATACAATATATCAGAATCATTATGATGTTATAATAACTATTTATAGTTATTCTTTACACCATAATACCCATCCATGTAAGGTGTTGGTGGAAAAACAGATTACACCACGGTGTGGAGACGGTATTCCGTACGTACGCACGCGCAGTGATTTCGTTTTCCGTAGGATGGATAGATGGTGAAATAGGGTTGTTTCATACTTATAATAACATATCAGTATATTATTGATACTGATGTTATTACTTAATAATTAAACAACCTAAGAAGAAGAAGTGGAAGAATAAATAAAGGTGAAAGAATCGGTAACGGAAATTACCTCTTCTATGAAGCGCCTCTTTGAGACCTCCTTTTAGGGCACTAAAATTGGTCTTTGAGGAAGACCAGAACCTATAGGATGTTTTTGGGGAAGTTTAGAAGGGAATTTGTCATGGGTTGTCCGATCTTGAAGGCTCAAAGTTGTGTGAGGAAGAGAGGGAGTAGGTTCCCTTTTATAAGGGAGGAGAGGGGCTCCTTTGGAAAACTAAAAATATTATTTTATTATAAAGTCATATTCGGTTTTAAATAGCTAAAAATTGATTTATTTCGAGGCTAAGGTGGGGATGGGTAGAAATACTCTCATCCAATAGAATTTATACAAGTTTAGGTTCCTATTTTAACCTTATCATTTAGATTTAACATTAAGTAAAATAATTTTACTTTTACCGTGTCTTCTTGTGTTCTTATACTATAAGGTTAATAAACATACTATAAGAAGCCAAAAGAACCCCAAATTTTTTATTATTAATATATATAACCTTATATAAGTCATTTTTCCGAACCTTAGATTTTTAGGAATAAAATAACAATTAATAATATAATATTTTTTTTAAAAACTATTTTATGTCAATTTTGACACTATTTAGTAATTGATTTTTGTGAAAATCATAACAGAATGATAAGATCTAAAAAAGTTAATTAAATCAATACTAACATGTCATATTAACCTAGAAAATTAGTGTAATTCATAAAAAGTCTCAAATTATATTTATTTGGGTATTTATAACATCAATTATGTCAATATTTCATTAATAAGATAATTACTGCATCATCGTTGTGTCATAAATAAAATAAATTATTTAATGTCTAAAAATTACAAATAAAATACCATTATGTAGTAAATCTTTTTATCTTTCTAATGAATATTTATAGTCGAATTTATCTTATGTATAACCCCATATTAAAAATATTTTAGTAAATAAACTTTGATTTTAACTCTTTTAACCCTTCTTTAAATAAATTAATAATAAATGTCCTAATCTAATCCAAGTGGGCCTAAATGGTCATATTTTATTCCTAAGTTTGTTTTTGGTCGAATTACACTTGTCCAATAGAATTAGGACATGTGTTATGGTAATAATAATATCATTTCTACCCTTAATTACCCTATTTACTTTTAACTGTGGTAAATAAAAGTAAAAAGTTACTATTCACCAAAAATTATTTTCATCTCATTGAACCACATTTTACTTACTGACATCAACCGTGTCTCTCGGATTTTTTTAAATTCCACTCACAGAAGCGGTAAAATTAAGTTTTATGAAAAATTCAGTTTTTTAACTACCACTTAGTGGTTTCACTATTCATCAAAAATTGAAAGTTTTCAGAAAAATGCCAAAAATTAGGCCTAAGCTATATTTGATATTATGAACTCAAAAATTATTTCTATTTTACCAAATTCAAAACATATCAGTTTCATTAATTAATTTAAAAATTAATTCCCATCATCAAAACAAAAGACGTGTTTTTAAGAGATAATAACTATCAAAAGATTGACACTTGTTTATAACTGGTTTAAATGTGAAATTACATCCAATGACCATCATTGTATTAAATTGTAAAAATATATTCTAAATATACTTTAAAACCACTAAAATTAATAATTTATCACTATTAATTATTTCGATTGAAAAAGTTGTTTTTAATTAAAATTTAGTAATTTCCACTATTCATCAAAATATGAAAGTTATCCGAAAATTACCAAAATTTCACCCTAAGCTAATTTCAATATTCCGAATCCAAAAATGAAATCCATTTTGAAAAATAAAATTTACAAAATTTCAAAAAGTGGTTATTACTATTCATAACGACTAGTTTTAATAATATTTTAATAGCATATCGTTGTTTAGTGAAACTCGGTATTGCGTACTACACACACTATCAAGGAAGGTCACGATTGCATGTAATGAAAGGCAAGTCAAGGATGCGTGTTGTGCAAGCTCCTTTTGGTGTATCGTACAACATAAGACATTAATGAAATTAAAAAGAATATTTTTCATAAAATCTCGGGGTATTACATTCTACCCCCCTTAAAATGAATTTCGCCCTCGAAATTCTTTAGGGTTATAAATGGTTTACTACTTGAAAGTTTGTTTAATAGAGACCCACATCGTAAAAAAAGAATACAAAAACATGGCTTTTAAAAACTAAAGTATGAAATGTAACGGTTACCCAAATTAACTCATCACAGGGTTTCCACGTAGGAGAACATAGGTGAAAATATAGATATGGAAGAAAAATCTAACCATCAAGTTCTGATGGAGAGTGGTAGAGAACATGGCTATAAAAAATCCAACAATCACAAAGCTATTGATTTGTGATGATCTAAGGTACCATCTGATTAATCGGATATAAGGGAACTAGGACAACATTTTTGGTTTTCAAGATCATTTCCCTAAAGTCGATGAATTAAAAGAAATACTTGCATGATTTTGGTACAATCTCACTGTTGTTCGTGAATTGATCAATTTCCACTTCATCCATTAAATAAATGAAGTTTAATTTGTTATTCGTGGTGTGTTAGCAGATCATGTGATAGAATGATGGGTCATTCCATCTCTTTCAAACAAAAGGTTTACAAAAGTTATAAGTCTATCTTATGGTTAGATTAATCGTATATGGTTCCAAAAATGAACTGATACTTCATATATCATACCGCTTAATAAAATAAATCTAGTTTGTACTAACCAGGGACTTCCTGTAGGCCAGTGGTAGGCGATAAAGGTCAGTCGCACTTCGGTTGTGGGTTCGATTCCCACAGCCTTGTCCGACGCGATGGGCTGTCGCCCATCCTGCAGGTTGTCCTTTTTCTAAAACTATATTATTATAACATCCCATCAATAATATCGAAAAAACTTCTATCCTTAAACAATACTAACTTATGTCCAACATAATCCATTCCAATCTTTAGGCTTATCCATAATACTGCAGTCCACTCTCATAACATAGTGAAAACGATTACCAGAGATTTAATACCATCGTTGATCCCCATATATCATAAGATATGTATTGTTGGTCACATTCCAAACATTCAAAGTCCTTAATCATTTATTCTCTTGAATACCCATTGAACCTTAGTGAAAACATGAATGCAGTTAAAATTTAACACCTTCCACATACCAAAATCCTCAAAATTCTATATACTCAAACCATGATATCACTTAGTCCTTATATCAATCATGATCTCATGAATACTGTTAAACATTTCATTTTATCGTTTTCCCTTCATTATGCGCATATCATCTTATTTCTAAAAATATCTCAATCACTTTGAATACCACATTAGACCAATACATAAATATTCCAATACTCCATGATACAACATTATTTTGGAATCCCATTACATAAACACTTAATCATTCCACCACATCGTTTGTCATATTCAACATAGCCAATAGTGATCGCATGTGACTTCCCTTTGTCCTTTGCCTTAAGTGGTTTCTCATGTTGATCATCACTAACCCTTGGATTAGGGCATTTATTAGCATAATGCCCCATTTCCTTGCACTTGAAGCATTGAAGTGTTGGTGGTGTGTTCTCTGTAGTGTTTTCTTTATTCACATCATTAGAAACCCTTTTTCCATTACTTCGACACTCAGCTGCTCGATGACCTTCTTTTCCACACTTAAAACATTTTCTAGTCCCTTTAAGACAATCTCCACCATGCTTCTTTCCACACTTTGTGCATAAGGAAACATTCATCTTCTTTTCACCATTATTCTGAGATTTCTCCTTGAACTCCATCTTTCGTTTCTTGTCAAAACCATGTGATGGATATGTAACACCAACTTCCATTTCTACCTTAATAGCACAACGCACAATTTCTTCATAGCTACTGAAGTCTCTTATAGATAATGCCCTTCAAAGACTTGGTTTTAAGCCACTGAAAAATCGATCAACTTTAATTTCAGGTTGAATGATAATTCGAGATGCATACCTTGCAGTCTTGTAAAATTCGCTTCCTATATACCAACATATTCATCATCCTTTTGCTTTAGTTCAAGAAACTCCTTCTCCATCTTTGTTCGAAGAATACGAGGGAAGTACTTATTGAAAAATAAGTTCTTGAACTCGTCCCATTCCATGGACTCAATTTCATCTCTTTGCCTCGTATTCTTGATAAGATTCCACCATTGATCAGCTTCACCTTCCAAATGATATACTGCTAAGATGACTTTATCATGTTTTGAACATTGAAGAACTGAAAATATATTTTCAGTGGTACTGATCCATTGTTCAGCAACAAGTGGATTAGAAGACCCACTGAAAGAAGGTGGACGTTGCCTCATGAAAAACTCAATAGAATATTGTTCCCTTCTCTGCTCATTTAGAAGTCCAGAATGATTCATAGCTTTTGTAAGTATAGCAATAAGATTTTTCACTCCATCTCCCATAACATTTGTTTGTTCAGGAGGACAATCATCGCACTGTCCATTGCATTGATCAACATGGTTCCTTCGGGTTCCAGCAATCGTCTAAAACCCAAAAAGAATAGTTTGAGAGGAAAAAATCATGATAGGGAAAACAACATAATAAAGGGGGAGTACTCTCAATATCTAACATCTTAGGTTAAATTCTAAGATCGTTAGCGCAATTCTAGGACTATAAACTATATGTATACTTAACCTTAGATACATCCCTAGACATACCTTAGAAATATCTCTAGGAATCTCACTAAAGTTCTCGCATCCTAGTTTCCAAAGGCTGACTAAACCTTTCCTCTGATACCTACTGTAGATACCCGAAGCCTGACGTACATTGACATTACATTACATTTGCGGAATACTTAGTACATAACAAAAACACACACACAAGGATCGTAATAGTTTAGTGTCTTTGGAAACTCGGAATATAATCTTCTAATCCTGGTGAAAGATCTTCAACATCTCCCATAAAGATCTTCCTTTTTTTACCTAAAACCTTTCTTTATATCCTGGGGAAAAGAAAACATAAAAGGGTGAGCTCAAATGCTCAGTAAGGGTAAACAAAAGAAATATCAATCACATCATATACATAAGCACATAACTTTTGGAAATCTTAACCTGTAAAAGAGATCATAATTTCATAACCTGGGATAACTCATGGCAGTGAAATTTAATCACAATAATCATAACTTAAAACATTAAACTTTGTGGCATACACACATAATCATATAGAATCATATCTTATTAGTCAAGACTCATTGCCAAGACTATCTTAGTGGACAAAGTCCCTTTCTGAACCGAGTCACCCTCATTTCAGTCATGTTTCACTGAACCGGTATAACCTACCGTTCCAGCCATGTCTATCTCATGAGATATAAAATCTTTACCCAATGCATTGGAGGGAGATATAGGTCACACCCATCTCATAATGATACCATTCTTATGTGTGCCACAAAATCATAAATCATACATCATTGCATAACCCATGTAATAAAATGGGATTCTTAAACATCATGTCATCATAATCCATAAACAATTGATATCATTTCATCATAAGAAAATTTAAACCATTTAAATGATAGAGACAGTTTACTTGAACCATACATATCAAATAACGTCATCTTAGATGGAAAATAGTTTTGAAAAAACACTTGAAATGAATTCTTGAGGAAAATATCATTTCTTCTTTAAAAACATTTTTCCTTTCTTAACATGTCATAAAACTTTTAACTAAAAGAAGTTGATTAAAAATAAACTTGAAAACTTTTAAAGGAAGCTTCTTGGAAATAATTTTTTAAAAATCCATTCATGCCGTATAAGTTAAAAAAAACATTCTTCTCGTACTTTTGTCGGAAAAGTCAAAAAAGTACCTCGTACGAAAAACAACAAAAGATTACTTTCATATCTTTTACTAAAAACACACCGAAGGGTAAAATTGGATTTAAACCATTGTAGGTGGATGTAAATAATATGTCATATCGAGGAAACATGAATGTGTATGATAAAATGCACCCCAGAAAATGCCAATGTATAAACAATCTCGGATAAAAATGAGATTGTGATATTTCCCTTACCTTAGGTCCGATTTGCTTCGTAAGTGTCCGAACCTCCTGTATAATGATTTAAATAATGTCATTGACTTATTACAGAATCATATTCATTGTTATGATATCATATATGGTTCACTTATGACTTTATATTACCCGTTCTTTTGTAAATTCCATGTTAAAGAGCGTTTTGGGTAAAATTGTTTCATTTGTCGTCCGTGTTTTGACTTGTAATTATTCATATGATTACTTAGAACATGATTACTTAATTCCAGAACATAAAACATTATTTATATATATATATATTCAGAATATACATATATATAATAAAACAGTAAATGGAAAGAAATACACCATTCATGGAGACGGTAGGTCGTACGTACGCATGAACGCTGTTTTTGTTTCCTTATTGAGTTGAACGGAATTAAGTAGATGACATTCATATATATACACATAAATCCAGTATCATTGTTATGTAATATATTTCATTATTACTTATTATATATACTTTATAATCATTCATGAATGGTTTAAATTGGATAATGAATCTCATCGCGTCGTGGAGACGGTAGTCCATACGTACGCACGACCGATGATATCATTTTCATGATTATTGACTTGAATTGGAGTGGATGATACAATATATCAGAATCATTATGATGTTATAATAACTATTTATAGTTATTATTTACACCATAATACCCATCCATGTAAGGTGTTGGTGGAAAAACAGATTACACCACGGCGTGGAGACGGTATTCCGTACGTACGCACGCGCGGTGATTTCGTTTTCCGTAGGATAGATAGATGGTGAAATAGGGTTGTTTCATACTTATAATAACATATCAGTATATGAGTGATACTGATGTTATTACTTCATAATGAAACAACCTAATAAGAAGAAGTGGAAGAAGAAATAAAGGTGAAAGAATCGGTAACGGAAATTACCTCTTCTATGAAGCGCCTCTTTGAGACCTCCTTTTAGGGCACTAAAATTGGTCTTTTAGGAAGACCAGAACCTCTAGGATGTTTCTAGGGAAGTGTAGAAGGGAATTTGTCAGGTTTTGGACGAGATTTAAGGCTCAAAGTTGTGTGAGGAAGAGAGGGAGGAGGTGCCCTTTTATAAGGGAGGAGAGGGGCTCCTTTGGAAAACTAAAAATATTATTTTATTATAAAGTCATATTCGGTTTTAAATAGCTCCAAATTGATTTATTTAGAGGCTAAGGTGGGGATGGGTCTAAATACTCTCATACAATAGAATTTAGACAAGTTTAGGTTCCTATTTTAACCTTATCATTTAGATTTAACATTAAGTAAAATAATTTTACTTTTACCGTGTCTTCTTGTGTTCTTATACTATAAGGTTAATAAACTTATTATAAGAAGCCAAAAGAACCCCAAATTGTTTATTATTAATATATATGACCTTATCTAAGTCATTTGTCCTAACCTTAGATTTTTAGGAATAAAATAACAATTGATAATATAATATTTTTTTTAAAAACTATTTTATGTCAATTTTGACACTATTTAGTAATTGATTTTTGTGAAAATCATAACAGAATGATAAGTTCGAAAAAGGTTAATTAAATCAATACTAACATGTCATATTAACCTAGAAAATTAGTGGAATTCATAAAAAGTCTCAAATTATATTTATTTGGGTATTTATAACATCAATTATGTCAATATTTCATTAATAAGATAATTACTGCATCATCGTTGTGTCATAAATAAATTAAATTATTTAATTTTTAAAAATTACAAATAAAATACCATTATGTAGTAAATACTTTTAGCTTTCTAATTCATATTTATAGTCGAATTTATCTTATGTATAACCCCATATTAAAAATGTTTTAGTAAATAAACTTTGATTTTAACTCTTTTAACCCTTCTTTAAATAAATTAATAATAAATGTCCTAATCTAATCCAAGTGGGCCTAAATGGTCATATTTTATTCCTAAGTTTGTTTTTGGTCGAATTAAACTTGTCCAATAGAATTAGGACATGTGTTAGGGTAATAATAAGATCATTTCTACCCTTAATTACCCTATTTACTTTTAACTGTGGTAAATAAAAGTAAAAAGTTACTATTCACCAAAAATTATTTTCATCTCATTGAACCACATTTTACTTACTAACATCAACCATGTCTCTCGGATTTTTGAAATTCCACTCACCGAAGTGGTAAAATAAGTTTTATGAAAAATTTAGTTTTTTAACTACCACTTAGTGGTTTCAATATTCATCAAAAATTGAAAGTTTTCAGAAAAATGCCAAAAATTAGGCCTAAGCTATATTTGATATTATGAACTCAAAAATGATTTCTATTTTACCAAATTCAAAACATATCAGTTGCATTAATTAATTTAAAAATTAATTCCCATCGTCAAAACAAAAGACGTGTTTTTAAGAGATGATAACTATCAAAAGATTGACATTTGTTTATAACTGGTTTAAATGTGAAATTACATCCAATGACCATCATTGTATTAAATTGTAAAAATATATTCTAAATATACTTTAAAACCACTAAAATTAATAATTTATCACTATTAATTATTTCTATTGAAAAAGTTGTTTTTAATTAAAATTTAGTAATTTCCACTATTCATCAAAATATGAAAGTTATCCAAAAATTACCAAAATTTCACCCTAAGCTAATTTCAATATTCCGAATCAAAAAATGAAATCCATTTTGAAAAATAAAATTTACAAAATTTCAAAAAGTGGTTATTACTATTCATAACGGCTAGTTTTAATAATATTTTAATAGCATATCGTTGTTTAGTGAAACTCGGTATTGCGTACTACACACGCTATCAAGGAAGGTCGCGATTGCGTGTAATGAAAGGCAAGTCAAGGATGCATGTTGTGCAAGCTCCTTTTGGTGTAGCGTACAACACAAGACATTAATGAAATTAAAAAGAATATTTTTCATAAAATCTCGGGGTGTTACAGACATCACTCCATCGGTTTCCTGCTTTCAATTTATACAACTTCAGTATAGTTGACAATGTTGTATATTTAGTGCAACCAGCATACAATGGCATCTTTGCACAACTCTTTAACTTCTCAAACAATTTTGGGCAATCATGGAGTTCATCTTCAATTGTATTTGTCATTTCCTCAATACGATCTTCATCATCATTGACATCTGTAATCACATCTTTCATATGGTCTTCTTTATTATCCATATTTGTATTTATATCTGATGATCCATAAAACGCAGTTTTTTCCCAGCCAGTAGCTGTATTCACTTTTTATCCATGTTTATTCCAACATTTATAATATCGATCTATTCTGTGATATATCAAATGTTCTTACAACTCCTCTGGAGTAAGTATTCTATAATAACAACAACGTAAACATGGAAAAAGGATTTGATAAGGATACTTTGCGTGATCCTTTGCAAACTTGATGAACTATTTCACTCTGTTCTCATACTCTATTGTCAAATGATTAGCATCCATCCAATCTTTATTAATATCCATCTTATTTGAATCTCAAATATTATTATTTATAGTTGAACTAAACAAAACAAGACTTCCATATATATTATAAGAGAACCAATTCCTTATAAAATATAGATTAATAGATCCTAACCATTTCCAATAAGGATTTGGAAATCAACAGAACCAGGATAGACCCCCCATCAAAATCAACACAGTTCCCAAACACAAAGGGGTTCGTAGGGATAATCACTTGTGTTATAGATGTTAAAACTCACATGGAATCATCCTCTATGTCTCATACTCCTCTATCGGGTCAACCCTTCTATGGTCTACTAGTCCATCCTTTTATACCTCACTAACCTAAAATACATATGGATGAAAACCAGTGGCCAACTCTATAAGTAAAGTAAGGATTATCCTAATCTCTATAATATGGAATTCATTAAATATAATTACAATAGATTCATTATAGTTTCCTCAAATCACCCTAGTCCAAATACAAGAATAATCAAGAATGATACATCTACCACTCCTAGGTTTCTTCCCTAAATTCAATATCATCATGCCTAATATTTTTGGTAAGCTCAAGTTACTTACTTTAAATCACAGGGGGGATAATCACTTATGTCATAGATGGTCTCCCATGTTATTCCCTATGAAAATTTTAACAAATATTTTTGACCTATCATCCCATTCAATCCTCATGAGTGTATAATTTCAAACTCCATATTAAGTGTAATATCAAAAGAATATATATTAATAAATTACCCCACATACACTTCCCCACTAATCTGGTCATTCTCACACTTTAATGGAATATTTCTTATGCTTCAACCCCTTCTATATAATCTCATAACCCTATATCCACACATACACATGTCACAAACACATAAAAAATCATATCCACATCACAACCACACATCACATCCTCATCACAGTATGATATCATGAACATGAAGGACATAAATATCATACTGTCCTCCTACAATGCACAACCCCCACTATGTATCCACACCAAATACACATAATCATGTTAAAAATAATATATATACACCAAAACCAAAAATCGTTATAGGTCATATATATACACCTATTGTGATCCATTACAACTCATAATAAGTGTGAAGGGGGAGAAGGGAAGAGGGAGTGGTTCTATATGTGTTCCCTCTATAACCTAGATATTGTGAAAAATAATCAGAACCAAAGTGTAACGCCCCAACCCCAGTTACCCAGAGTTGGTGAATTATTACATAACATTGGCATGATCATAAGAAAGATCAAGTCTCAAAAGACCGATTACTTTAGTAGCCTTCGAATAACTAGATACATTAATAAAGTTTTACATTACATCATAAAAATGAAAACTACAACAACATAGTCTCCATATTCCACACTCTTATCCCCTCATATTATCCCTGCAGGTCATTCATAATTTACATCTTCACATCCTGAGAAAAATAAAACATAGAAAAGGGGTGAGCTCAAATGCCCAGTAAGGATAACAATATAGCACAAACTTTCATAAATAAGAATAAACATTTAAGGTAATGTATAACTAAAACAAAAGCCTTTTAAACTTGAACTTCAACATAGTATGGCAAAAATAAAATGAAATAATTCCATTTACTTATTCACATGTATATTCTACTAATCGAATAATCACATTCAATATCAACAACCACTTTTATAATGATGGGATGCATAATGTCATACTATCATAACCACATAGCCAAGGCCTCGTGCCAAGACTACAAATAAGATTTTGTCAAGGCCTTGTGCCAAGACACTAGTTTGTCTCATGAGATCTACCGATGCATCGAGGAGCTATAGCGGGCTCTACCCGTCACATATTAAGTCCAATGCATTCCCATATGAAAATTTTTAAACATAACATAAACATTCGTATTAAAACTAGGATACGAAATGTAAATACTTCATCCATAAACCATGATTTTCATAAAAATAACACATCCATAGTCAAACATATCACAAAACTTTTAATACAATATAGATGTTTTGTATCATAATAAATCAACTTAAAATAAGCGTAAAATCCATCAAAGGATGTTCACATAGATGAAATCAAAACTCTTTTTAGAGAAATATCTCTTTCTATTTTGAAATCATTTAAGAGTCATATATTTATAAAATAAAATATTTTCTTTGAAAATATTCTTATAATCTTGTAAGGGAAGCTTCTAAAATTTTATAACGGTGGAAAATAGTTGCATCCACCGTATAAGTTAAAAAAACATTCTTACCTTAATTCTGTCGAAAAGGTTAAAAAGGACCTTGTTTGGAAAAAGATGGAAATATTCCTTTATAAACCACTTATAAAAGTCAACAAGGGTATAAATGACTTTAACCCATATTCTAGTAAATAGTAAAAATGTTTTGAAATAAAGTTTTTGGAAACATTGATATGGATGATAAAGAAGTCCCAGTAGATTATTACGTATAAACAACCTCGGATAATGAAGAGATTGCGAAATAAACACTTACCTTGTAATTTTCCTTGGTTGGGGTAGGTTGACCTCATGTATAATGGTGAAATAATTGTTATTAAATTATACAAGAATCGTATATATTATTATGTTATCATATATGATCTTTTAACATTGCTTTGTTAATAATATCTTAGTATTATCGTCGTTTTGGGTGTTAACTTACTCGTTTTCTTTTATATGTTTTGTTACATAAGCCATGTTTGTCATGGATAGGTTGTATCTTATTCATATCCAGAATGATATCAAGTCCTTAAACATTATTTTCAAATCATCAAATGATAATTATACTTGAATGGATACGATAGAGGATGAATCTCATCGCATTCGTGGAGACGGTAGTTCGTCCGTACGCACGAGCGACAATATCATTCTTTTGATATTAAAATAACATATAATTGGATGTTATATCTTATATAAAGAATCATTATCATGTTATATTTATTATTTACATGAATTACACATCATTATTATACCCATCCAAATAATAATATATTGAATAACAATTACACCACGACGTGGAGACGGTAAGCCGTACGTACGCACATATGGTGACATGTCATTCAAAGGATGGATAGAATACTGAATATGGTTGTAAAATATTTATAATAATATTACAGTATATAGAAGATACTGGATTAATTATTTTAGAATGATAATAACAAAGAAAGAAGAAGTTGAAGAAGAAATGAATTTGAAAAAGGGTGGTGAAAACATTACCTCTTCTTCGGGTTCTTCCTTTTTATTTGATCAAAAGGGATCCATAGGTTGGCTTTATGATATAAATAAGGCCTCTAGGTTGTAGTGAGGGAAGTTGAGAGAGTATTTGGGCAGGTTTTGGCCGAACCAAAAGGCTTTTAAGGTGTTAATTAATGAGAAGGGGGAGTGCCCGTTTATAAGAGGGGTGAGGGGCACCATTGGAAAAGCTAGAACTATTATTTTATAATAAATTAATATTAGGTTTCTAATGGCTCCAAAGTGTCTTATTTAAAGGTTACGGTGGGTATGGGTCTAAAACCACTCAACCAATAGAATTTATATAAGTTTGTGTTATTATATTAACCTTATCTTTAAGTATTAACTCTTAGTTAATTAGTTTCACTTTTACAATGTCTCTTTGTATTTTTATATTATATGGTTAATAAACTTACTATATACATCCAAGCGACCCCCAAGTGGTCCATTAATGATACACCTATCAGGATATAAGTTTCTTGGCCGAACCTTAGATTTTTATAAATTTAATATCAATTAAAAATATAATATTTATTTTAAAAACTCTTTTATGTCAATTTTGACACTATTCAATAATTGATTTTTTAAAATCATAAAAGAATGATTACTTAGAAAAAAGTTAATTAAATCAATCCTAACATGTCATATTAACCTATAAAATTTTTGGTATTTATAAAAAAGTCACAAATTACATTTATTTGGGTATTTATAATATCAATTATTCGAATTTTTCATTAATTAGGTAATTACTGCATCACCAATGTGTCATAAATAAATTAAATTATATAATGTATAAAAATTATAAATAAAATACCATTATGTAGGAAATCGTTTTATCTTTATAATGAATATTTACAATCGAATTTATCTTATGTATAACCCTATATTAAAAATGTTTTAGTAAATAAACTTTGATTTTAACTCTTTTAACTCTTCTTTGAATTAAATAATAATAAATGTCCTAATCTAATACAAGTGGACCTAAATGATAATATTTTACTCCTAATGTTGTTTTTGGTCGAGATACACTTGTCCAATATAATTAGGACATGTGTTAGGGTAATATTAATATCATTTTTACCCTTAATTACCCTATTCACTTTTAACCGTGGTAAATAAAAGTAAAGAGTTACTATTCACCAAAAATTATTTTCATCTCATTGAACCACATTTTACTCCTTGATATTAACCGTGTCTCTCGGATTTTCGAGATTCCACTCACAGAAGCGGTAAAATTAAGTTTTATGAAAAAATCAGTTTGTTAACTACCACTTAGTGGTTTTACTATTCATCAAAAAATGAAAGTTTCCAGAAAAATACAAAAAATTAGGCCTAAGATATATTTGATATTATGAATTCAAAAATGATTTCTATTTTACCAAATTCAAAACATATCAGTTTCATTAATTAATTTAAAAATTAATTCCCGTCGTCAAAACAAATAGCGTGTTTTTAAGAGATAATAACTATCAAAAGATTGACACTTGTTTATGTCTGGTTTAAATGTGAAATTACATCCAATGACCAACATTGTATTAAATAGTAAAAATATATTATAAATATACTTTAAACCCACTCAAATTAATAATTTATCACTATTAATAATTTTTATTAAAAAAGTTGCTTTTAATTAAAATTTAGTAATTTTCACTATTCATCAAAATATGAAAGTTATCCGAAAAGTACCAAAATTTCACCCTAATCTAATTTTGATATTACGAATCCAAAAATTAAGTCCATTTAAAAAGATAAAATTTATAAAATTTCAAAAAGTAGTTATTACTATTCATAACGGCTAGTTTGATTGGTAGTGGTGTGTTAGAATCTCGAAGTTGCGTATAATGCACGTCATTGCATTATTCAAAGGAAAACATACCATGGAAAATTGGGATGTTTCATTGTAAATTTTTCATGTCCCCATTCTAAAAAGTAAATTTATTTAGTCAAATTGAATATATAAAAGTTTAAAATATTGGATTTAAAAAGGGTTCACTGTTAAAAGTTGGTAAAAGTGCAATACTGAAAATGAATTTGTTCTTACATTATGTCTAAGAAACTCATAATATGGATTCTAAAATTATAATCATTATATAAAGTTTAAAATTTAGTTAATACTATTCATAACCTCTTTTGAATGTCTTGTTTGGTAAGTCATGGTGTGCTTGAACTCGGTGTTGCTTGTAGTGCAAGTTATTGAATTATTTTAAAGAAATAACACACTATGAAATCTTGGGGTGTTAAATTCTCCCCTCCTTCAATAAATTGCGTCCTCGCAATTTGAAATTGTTCTTCGAAAATAAAATGATGAATATAGAAAATATTTTTGTGGGAAAACCCACATCAGAAATTAGGTTAATAAAATTTAGTCTTAATAAGAGGAAAAGAGAAATGAAAGGGTCACCACCAAATTATGATCTCACATAAATATTTATAGGTAGTGATTGAGGTCATCAATCACAAACAAGTGTAAAATTGATGGCCTTAAATTCATCAATCTATGATGATTTAAAATAACATTGATTCAGCAAAACATATGGTATTCGGATAACACATTTTTTTTGTTTTAGGATCCCTTCACTAAAGTATAAGAATTAATTTCTTCATTGAATAAGAGAAGAAGAAAAATATATACTTGACAAGTAGAGTCTCATCCTTTAACTAAGTTCTACCACAAACTCATCTTTCACTCTAAAAGATAATAGAACTTAAAAATAATATTCTATTTACCCTATTCGTATAGGGTTAAAAAACTTAATTTATAAATCATCTAGCAGAACCATTAAAAAATGACATTATTCAATCCAGGACATCACATGGGTCAGTGGTAGGTGATACACCCTTTTCGCCCTTCGGTTGTGGGTTCAAGTCTCGTGGCCTTGCCGGACGCGACGGGTTGCCGCCCGACCTCTGGGTTGTCCTTTTTATGGCAATCCAAAATAATCCAAACTAGAACTATCCAAAATACTTCAGTCCAAAATTTATAAGGAAGGTAAACACAATGAAGATCCTTTTTTCCACGTAATAACATGTGAACACCTTCATCATGTATTCTTTTAAAACACTGCAACATCCTGAATTGCCATAAAACCTTATTGATTACATTCATGATCCCTTATTCCTTAAAGAATAATAGATATACTCATTCAATCCAAAATTGTTGTAAACCCCTACAATGATGGAATATACAAACCATTAATCAGTTTCAAGGTAGTCAAGAATATCTAATATAATTTATCCAAATCAATCATGTATTATTCTAAAATCACTACCTCAGTATCAGAACCATATTATGGTTTATCTTTCTCCCAACCATATATTTTCCAAAAATTTAACCTGCTATTGAGTCACTTTTCTTTGTTCCACACAATCTCAAGTCCTTAATGAAATATTACTGTAGTACAATCCTTATATACTCCATAATTATTATAACAAGTACATTATTGATACAACACTCAAATGACATAATCAACATAATAACTCTAATCATTCCTCTTCATCTGTGGTAGTATCATAACTTGATTATTATCCAATAGCATCATTTACGGCATAGTTTGATTATTGGGACATAGGTTCGAGTAGTGTCCAAACTCCTTGCAAATGAAGCATTGTACATTTGAAACGATTTTCTTACCCCTGTAGTCATGTACTTTGTTCCCTTTTCCTCTACACTTATAACAAACTCCCATTCCTTTCAGGAAAGTTCCAGGGTGTTTCTTCCCACGGTTATCACATATGGGAAAATTCTTCTTTTCCCTCTTCCCTTTATCCATCTTTCTCACTTCCATCCTTTTCTTCTCTTGCTTCCCTTCAAATCCATATGACTCAGTAAACTCTTTACCTATCTTATCAACACATGATATTATTTCTTCATATGATGATAATACATGGGAGACTATTTCTCTTATAAATTCTCGCTTAAGACCATGAAAGATATGATCCTTTTTTCTCTTTGGATCATGTGCATTGCTGGAGTTCTCATTCCTTCTACTGGGCACCATTTCTAAACAATGGCATACACTAGATTAGTTTATGAATAACAATACCTAATCCCAAACTTGTAAAACACATAACATAAATTAAATAGTTTATGGATATAATCCATAATCATAAAAATGTCTCCTTTGAAGAAGTATATACTCATAAACCCTTCATAATGGTTTGTAAATAAAATGAGAATTATCCTAATCATATCCCACGGGAGTGTCATAACCAAGAGTGCAGCAAGGCCCATTGTCGTGCACCAGTTCCCGTTCGAGTCTAGCTCAAAGCGGTGTTTTTGGGTTTTACCCCTAGGTACATCTGTGCTAGAGCCGCCTCTACCAGCTCGTATCCAGACAGGGATGTATTGCTCGGAAAACTCACAAAATTTATACAATACCAAAATTCTAGGAAGTTCTTCTATACTAATCCTCAAAGTCCATCTTAGATCTATGTGCTCTAATCAAAGTTTATCTAAATCTAGCTTCCAAGGTTTGTACTAAAATTCCTCTAATACCAACTGTAACGCCCCGACCCCAGTTACCCAGAGTCGGTGCATTATTACATAACATTGGCATGATCACAAGAAAGATCAAGTCTCAAAAGACTGATTAGTTTAGTAGACTTGGAATAACTAGATACATTAATAAAGTGTTACATTACATCGTAAAAATGAAAACTACAATAACATAGTCTCCATAGTCCACACTCTTATCCCCTCATACTATCCCTGCAGGTCATTCATAATTTACTTCTTCACATCCTGGGAAAAATAAAACATAGAAAAGGGGTGAGCTCAAATTCCCAGTAAGGATAACAATATAGTGGAAACTTTCATCAATAAGAATAAACATTTAAGGCAATGTATAACTAAAACAAAATCCTTTTAAACTTGAACTTCAACATAGTATGGAAAAAATAAAATGAAATAATGTCATTTACTTATTCACATGGATATTCTACTAATCGAATAATTATATGCAATATCAATAACCACTTTTATAATGATGGAATGCATAATGCCAGACTATCATAACCACATAGCCAAGGCCTAATGCCAAGACTAAAAATAAGATTTTATCAAGGCCTTGTGCCAAGACACTAGTTTGTCTCATGAGACCTACTGATGCATTGAGGAGCTATAGTGGGCTCCACCCGTCACATATTAACTCCAATGCATTCCCATATGAAAAGGTTTAAACATAACATAAACATTCGTATTAAAACTAGCATACGAAATGTAAATACTTCATCCATAAACCATGAATTTTATAAAAATAACACATCCACAGTCAAACATATCACAAAACCTTCAATACAATATAGAAGTTTGGTATCATAATAAATCAAATTCAAATAAGCGTAACATCCATCAAAGGATGTTGACATAGATGAAATCAAAACTCTTTTTAGAGAAATATCTTTTTCTATTTTGAAATCATTTAAGAGTCATATATTTATAAAATACAACATTTTCTTTGAAAATATTCTTATAATCTTGTAAGTTAAGAATCGACAATTTTATAACGGCAGAAAATAGCCGCACCCGCCGAATAACTTAAAAAAACATTCTTACCTTAATTCTGTCGAAAAGGTTAAAAAGGACCTTGTTTGGAAAACGACGGAAATATTCCTCTATAAACCACTTATAAAAGTCAAAAAGGGTATAAATGACTTTAACCCATATTCTAGTAAATAGTAAAAATGTTTTGAAATACATTTTTAAGAAACATGGATGTGGATGATAAAGAAGTCCCAGTAGATTATTATGTATAAACAACCTCGGATAATGAAGAGATTGAGAAATAAACCCTTACCTTGTACTTTTCCTTGGTTGGGGTAGGTTAACCTCCTGTATAATGGTGAAATAATTTTTATTAAATTATACAATAATCATATATATTATTATGTTATCATATATTATCTTTTAACATTGTTTTGTTAATAATATCTTAGTATTATCGTCGTTTCGGGTGTTAACTTACTCGTTTTCTTTTATATGTTTTGTTACATAAGCAATGTTTGTCATGGATAGGTAGTATCTTATTCATATCCAGAATGATATCAAGTCCTTAAACATTATTTTCAAATCATCAAATGATAATTATACTTGAATGGATACGATGGAGGATGAATCTCATCGCGTTCGTGGAGACGGTAGTCCGTCCGTACGCACGAGCGACAATATCATTCTTTTGATATTAAAATAATATATAATTGGATGTTATATCTTATATATAGAATCATTATCATGTTATATTTATTATTTACATGAATTACACATCATTATTATACCCATCCAAATAATAATATATTGAATAACAATTACACCACGACGTGGAGACGGTAAGTCGTACGTACGCACGTATGGTGACATGTCATTCAAAGGATAGATATAATACCGAATATGGTTGTACAATATTTATAATAATATTACAGTATATAGGATATACTGGATTCATTATTTTAGAATGATAATAACAAAGAAAGAAGAATTTGAAGAAGAAATGAATTTGAAAAAGGGTGGTGAAAACATTACCTCTTCTTCGGGTTCTTCCTTTTAATTTGATCAAAATGGATCCATAGGTTGGATTTATGATCAAAATAAGGCCTCTAGGTTGTAGTGAGGGAAGTTGAGAGAGTATTTGGTTAGGTTTTGGCCTAACCAAAAGGCTTTTAATGTGTTAATTAATGAGAAGGGGGAGTGCCCGTTTATAAGAGGGGTGAGGGGCACCTTTGGAAAAGCTAGAACTATTATTTTATAATAAATTAATATTCAGTTTCTAATGGATCCAAAGTGTATTATTTAAAGTTTAAGGTGGTTATGGGTCTAAAACCACTAAATCAATAGAATTTAGATAGGTTTGGGTTATTATATTAACCATATCTTTAAGTATTAACTCTTAGTTAATTAGTTTCACTTTTACAATGTCTCTTTGTATTTTTATATTATATGGTTAATAAACTTACTATATACATCCAAGAGACCCCCAAGTGGTCCATTAATGATACACCTATCAGGATATAAGTTTATTGGCCGAACCTTAGATTTTTATAAATTTAATATCAATTAAAAATATAATATTTGTTTTAAAAAATCTTTTATGTCAATTTTGACACTATTCAATAATTGATTTTTTTAAAACTCATAACAGAATGATTACTTAGAAAAACGTTAATTATATCAATCCTAACATGTCATATTAACCTATAAATTTTTTTTTATTTATAAAAAGTCACAAATTACATTTATTTGGGTATTTATAATATCAATTATTCGAATTTTTCATTAATTAGGTAATTACTGCATCACCAATGTGTCATAAATAAATTAAATTATTTAATGTATAAAAATTATAAATAAAATACCATTATGTATGAAATATTTTTATCTTTATAATGAATATTTACAATCGAATTTATCTTATGTATAAACCTATATTAAAAATGTTTTAGTAAATAAACTTTGATTTTAACTCTTTTAACTCTTCTTTGAATTAAATAATAATAAATGTGCTAATCTAATACAAGTGGAACTAAATGATAATATTTTACTCCTAAGGTTGTTTTTGGTCGAGATAAACTTGTCCAATAGAATTAGGACATGTTTTAGGGTAATATTAATACCATTTTTACCCTTAATTACCCTATTCACTTTTAACCGTGGTAAATAAAAGTAAAAAGTTACTATTCACCAAAAATTATTTTCATCCTATTGAATCACATTTTACTCCTTGATATTAAACGTGTCTCTCGGATTTTCTAAATTCCACTCACAGAAGCGGTAAAATTAAGTTTTATGAAAAATTCAGTTTTTTAACTACCACTTAGTGGTTTCACTATTCATCAAAAAATGAAAGTTTCCAGAAAAATACCAAAAATTAGGCCTAATCTATATTTGATATTATGAATTCAAAAATGATGTATATTTTACCAAATTCAAAACATATCAGTTGCATTAATTAATTTAAAAATTAATTCCCACCGTCAAAACAAATAGCGTGTTTTTAAGAGATAATAACTATCAAAAGATTGACACTTGTTTATGTCTGGTTTAAATGTGAAATTACATCCAATGACCAAAATTGTATTAAATGGTAAAAATATATTCTAAATATACTTTAAAACCACTCAAATTAATAATTTATCACTACTAATTATTTTGATTAAAAAAGTTGTTTTTAAGTAAAATTTAGTAATTTTCACTATTCATCAAAATATGAAAGTTATCTGAAAAGTACCAAAATTTCACCCTAAGATAATTTCGATATTACGAATCCAAAAATGAATTCAATTTATAAAGATAAAATTTATAAAATTTCCAAAAGTAGGTATTACTATTCATAACGGCTAGTTTGATTGGTTGTGGTGTGTTAGAATCTCGAAGTTGCGTACAATGCACGTCGCTGCATTATTCAAAGGGAAACGTATCGTGGAATCTTGGGATGTTTCATTGTAAATTTTTGATGTCCCCATTATAAAAAGTAATTTTATTTAGTCAAATTGAATATATAAAAGTTTAAAATATTGGATTTAAAAAGGGTTCACTATTAAAATTTAGTAAAAGTGCAATACTGAAAATGAATTTGTTCTTACATTATGTCTAAGAAACTCATAATCTGGATTCTAAAATTATAATAATTATATAAAGTTTAAAATTTAGTTAATTATATTCATAACCTCTTTTGAATGGCTTGTTTGGTAAGTCATGGTGTGCTTGAACTTGGTGTTGCATGTAGTGCAAGTTGTTGAATTATTTTGAAGAAATAACACACTATGAAATCTTGGGGTGTTACACAAAGTACACATATGGAATTCAATCAGGTTAGTCGACTCAAGTGGTGGTGTGTAAGAAATAATAAGGAAACATAATAAGTATATAGTCACACATAAATATTTCTGAAGGTTTTACACCAAACTAACACTGCAAACACCCTCATCAACCATTTCCTTGTTACTACCACCCTCTTATAACCACTTCCATTATAATGCCACAAATAATCCCCAACAAATCACATAATCATCCTTATCAACATTACCAACTTCTCATTTCATTTAACATTATCATTTCTTGGATTTTTATTAACATGTGTATTTCAATTGTTAACCATTTTAATGTAAAACAAATCATTAAATCGCTACCCACTATAATCCATTCATTAATCATTAATAACATTTATTCTATCTTTAACCTTTTATTAAACATAATTATTCTAATCATTATCATTAATCATTTAACAAACCATAATTTATCATTTCAAACCCATCACCTGTTACTATTTTAATTTATTCCAACCATATTCCATGCCAAAAGGAAACTATAACACCACCCAATAACAACTAAATTTTCATGAAATAATATACAACTAAACACATTCTAAAATACATAAAACCACTTATTTTATACCTAAATAGCCTTATCATTGCTATTATAACCACACAATAATCCATCCATCACTACTGTAGTAATTACCACACCACATGCTCCCAACCACATCAATCAACCATCACCCTTATAATCATTGTGATAAATACCCCATACATAGTAGCATTAATGGGAAAACATATAAGAAATTCACACTAAATGTCCTATGTATGACCCTTAACCATTAAAACCATAACATAAAAACACAAAAACCGAATCATCATTGTTGTCACATCCTTCCTAGGAAGAAAGTTCAAGAAGAGAATCAAGAACAATAGAAAATAAATTCACTTTAGAGGAGGAGAAGTAGGGAACCTTCTGCGCTATGTCGGGAGGGGAAAAAGCTATGACCAGAGGTGGAGGTGAATGACAGGAGCTTCTATCTATTGAGAAATGGAGGAGTAGGGTTTTTGGGAAGTATGGTCGAGTGAAGAGGAGGAGAAGTAGGGTTTTCAGGGATGAGGATCCGCCGAAGGGGTTCAAGGGGGAGGATTAGGAGAAGAGCTAGTGGTGGAGGTCCAGAAACACAACGATTGGGGGTGGCGGAGGTCCGTCAATGCGATGATCGGGGGGCAGTGGAGGGGAGTCACAGGGTTATAGTACTGCAAGAGATTTAGGGAGTGATAAACTGAGGACACTGTGAGACCTATTTTATAAAATATGTGATGAAGGTTTTATCAGCGCTAAAAAAGCATTGATAAATCCTTCCAGTATCAGCGCTAACATTTTAATGCTGATACAGTCCTTCTTTATCAACGCTTTTTTTAGAGCTGATAAAGGGTCTCTTTATCAGTGCTTTTTTAGCGCTGATACATGGATTCTTTATTAGCGGTTTTTGCTTAGCGCTGATATAAGGTGGCGCTTCCCTTTCCTGATTTTGAAGTAGTGAGACACATTTAACACATATATATATAGGCATAATTAAATAAATACTTTAAAACCCCATTTTGATCAAATTTACAACATTAAAACACAAAATTTTTTCTAAAACACATAAAAATAATGATCAAAACATTTAGAAATTAATTGTAAACACTCAATCATAAAATAGAATGTTCCAAAAATAAACGGATAGAAACACTTTCCTCAATGATGAGTGAATGTGATGAAACTATCAAAAGAGGAAGATCAAAACCCCAAGATATAGTCAAATGATCTAACATCAAAGAAAACACAATCTCAACATAAAATTGAACACCTCGGTTTTTCACAACAGTTATTCCACCTAATAAAAACCAAGAACCAAGGGAGAAGTAAAAGAAGAGAAGAAAAATAACTAAAATCCATAGGAAACTCTCCTAGGAACCTTGAGGAAGTACAAAATGAAAAATTAGAACCCAAGGGGATACTATGGGATCCCACTTCTTGTTCCTAGGTCAAGAAATAAGGGAGAGACTGATTTGAATTAAAACATAAGGAAATATTGGAATTTAAACTTTTTAAAGGATCTGGACAACTCCCACGGTTTGACCACACGACTTTCAAAACTATGAGCCAACAATGTGCACCTTACTGGAATAGAGGACACCCAGATGGTTTGGCCACATGGTATGAGAAACCATGAACCAACTAATTAAAATTGTCATATCAAAAATTGTATAACCCCTCTCATGCTTATCACACAGTTTCTCCTAACCATGTGCAAGCTATGTGTCATATCCCAGAAACCACAAGAATGATGCACGATTACTCCTAGTCCTCACATGTATTGGGTCAGACCATTTTAATATTATGAAATTCAAATTTTATATTAATAAAAACAACTAGAAATTCCCTCAACCTTTACCAGTTGCATGATTTCCTCTCAAACCATGCATAAAAACCGTGTACAGGGCCAAAACTCATCAAAAACCTCTAAAACTCAAAAATTATCACCAGGAACTCAACCCAAAGCTCAACCAAAATATCCAACATCAAGAAATAAATAATGAATAGTATAAATTAAATAAAACCTGTGTTGGTGTGTGACAATTCTCCCCACAAAAAAAACTTTCTGCCACAAAAAAAGTCACCATACCAAAGGAAGATCCATAATATGAAATCGAAAAAATACATATAAACCCAAAATTCTCAATGTGAACTTTAAACACCACAATTAACACCCAATAAATAAAAGATAAAACTAGATAAATATCAATGATAGGTCTCACCACCATATAATAAACAACTAGCATAATGGATCCACATAGGAAATGCCAATAAAAAAACATGAACCAAACACCAAACCAAATGATGATTAATCATTTATACAAGGTACAAGCATATCCAAAATGATAAAAACCCAAAACTAATTCATATACACAATAAATACAACCACTAAAATTTTCACATCTATGAACCATCACTATAGAAATTTCTAGGAATACAAGGATATCAAAATCCATAGAGAAATAAAGGATCATGAAAAATAAGGAAAACACAATAACAAAGACAACTTGAACTATAACCCCTCTAAAATTGGGGAAAAAAGAAATCCAAAGGTCCCCACACTAAAAAAACAAGACTACATAAAATGATTAACTTTAGGGAATATGGTCGGAGCCCTAGTGCCTTGAATAATCTTCTCCACCATATCCCAGAGATAGAAGATTCCTCTTGAGACTTTCTATTTTTAAAATGCTACTTTAAGAACTTCTCCACATGACCCAAATGACCACACATATGACACACCTTCATAGGATTACTTCAAGATGTCTTCAAGTTCCCAGACTGACCACACTGGAAGCACACGAGTGAGCAAAGCTACAAAAAAGGATCATTAACCAATAAAGGATAATTCTAAGAAATATGTTCTTATAGTTTAAACACATAACTATATGGGGAACCTTCATAATATCTAAGAGAACTTGGATTTAAAAATTTTACAGACTTCACTCTTGGAGCCATCTCATCTAGAAATACCTTATCTACCAGCTTCTCAAATAGAACCTCCCCGGATGAGTGAACTCACTTCTTAACCTCTGGGTAGATACCCTAAACAAAGATATGAGATTTCAGATAATACTTTGAGGAAATATCTAGAGAAAAATAATTTAACTCATTTAAATGGTCAAACTAGGGCTTCATAACCAATTGACCATGATGAAAAACCAATACCTCTACCACTTTCTTCTCATTCACCTCCTCTGGTATAAACCATCATATAAAATTAATCTTAAATAATTCATAGGAAATTACAACTTGAAACGATGATGGGATTATCACCTTCCAAAGATCCAAACCCATACCCTCAAATTAACTTATAATAGCTCGCACCATCACAGATTCAGGAGTTCCCAAAGTCTTGATAATCATTTGACTTTAACAATCCATTTCATAGGTACTAAAAAACTTGGGTTACCTTGTAAAACCATCCAAAACTAAAAATAAATCAATCCTATCACCCCATAATAAGTGTGGGTAGAGTCAGAAACTGGAATAGACTTACTATAAAATTTTGGGACCTGTTTGGGTGGCATAAACTATTTAATACAAAAAATGAAAAAACAAATCAACATCCAACTGAAGTTCAACTCTAATTGAAATTCCAAACCAAAACACCAAGAACATAAACCAAACATCAAAAAACAAAATCCAATATATTCTTTTGAAAATTTCTATTTTTATTCTGATTTCAAAACCATTTCATTTCAAGGACACTTTCATTAAATTACAAAGATCAATTTTAAATCCCACTCAAACACAAAATCCACTTTTTAGAATAAAACAATGTCTAGAAATAATTTTCCTTTGGAAAACCCCAATTTTTTCAAAAAAACAAATCATTCAAAATTCAATCTCCCTGGCCAAAATTTTTCCAAAACATAACACACACAAAAAAAATAAAAAATATTGAACTAGTGGACATTAATAACCCAACCACATAGTTTACTAGACCATGCCTCAAACAAGAACCAACCACAATAAATAACTTTAATCATTCACTTGTGCTCCACATGGTTCGTTGCTCCATGAAAGCTCACTGTGTATCATCGGTTCAGTTCTATTTTCATTCCCCAAACACAAAAACAAAAAAAACCCAATGGATTAAACCCAAAAATCCAAAACAAAGACTAAAATCTCTGACTACCTTGGTAACTCATGGATAATATTGAGAAATATTTCATGATACTTTTACTGTACCTACCTTCCGAGTCCTAAAAATATTTTCTAAAAACTACATAATACCCTAAAATTACAATGGGACCCTTTGATATCATTTTTTCATGAACCAACCTAGTTCAAACTCAAATTGGTTACCCAATCTGACCCGCAATAGGGGTTGAGATTCAAAATTGATTCTCTTAGGCTTTAAACTAGTGTCAGGCATCAAATATAAACCAAGTGGGAATGATTTATCTCATCATGAAATAATATAAAATAATAATAATAATAATAGAGTTTCCATTATAAAACAACAATAATAGAACATAAATAAATACCTAACTAAATCCAAATAAAACTATAGAGAAACAAAAACAGAATACTAAATAAAAGGACAAAACCAAAACAAGTCCAGAACCAAAAAAATCTATATATAACTTCTGGGTCACAACCATCCATAAAACTACCATACTCCATAGGAAAACTTGAATGCAAGTGAACCTATAAAATAGCCTAGGTCTATCAATGCCAAGTGTAACAATTAGGGTTTGAGCATAAAATAGTTCAATAGGTAAGCACTACAGAGTCTATGAAATTTCTTTCCGGAAAAAATTCATAAATGGTAGTATGAAATAGATTTAATGAAATTATTGGATTCTACTTTTTAAAACAATCACCATTGTTTTGTAAAAATCCAACTTTAAAAATAGAATATTATTTATCCATATTTAAGAAAATTCTAATTTTAAACTCAGTTTGAAAACCACATTAGCACACCAAATTAATTATGAATAAAATTTAGAATAAGATAAACTAAGTATTATATTAGGGTATAACCTATAAAGTTACAAGAAAAATAAAATAGTATAAGAAAAAGTATAAAAATACTAAATAATAAGAATCAATGAGTGTCAAAATGGAACAGAAGAATGCATATATGTAATCATGGTAATTTTATAAACATCCCTATAAGAAATCCCTTGTCATACTCAGTTCGGGCCCACCTGTCGCCCTATGGTGTAACCTCATTGTCAATAACTAGAATGGATTCTCTAAACTATCCTAACTAGTGGAAAATCCTGCCTGGCCTATCCTCAATCCAGGGGGTTCCAATCCATCTAATCGAGACTAGAGAGTAACAATCACTGGACCCTCTTGATGATATCCAGGAATCCCATTATAATATAATAAAGGAGAATGATGAGTTCATTACATTCTTGGAATTAAACACAACAAACAGATTCCACCATGCATGCCTTCCCCAATCCCTAAAACCAACTATATGAAGTGCTTCTCATTAGAAGGACGACTATAGGGTTTCCCATCACACATTGATTCATTCCAAAGCGCCCACCTAGGTTACACATTGTATGTTTTCAAAACCAATTTATGAAGCAAAGAATTGTACCAATCAGGCCTTAACATTTAAAATTTCAATTCATTTATAATAAAATAACTTCCTTCTTAAAATCATTTTGAAATAATGGTGATCACATGAATAATAGCTAGATGGTTCCAAACATACCATTTTAAGTCATTGAGGTTACCCATCAGGTTTCAAAGTACTAAACGTTCCATGATTTAGAAAAACACAATTAGAAACCACAATTAAATTTATTTTGAACCAGGAATCCATTTTGTGAACATTATAATATTTAAGAAAAACTATTTGGGAGATAGAGTGGAAGAGTGATGGAATAGAAGAAAGGTGTTTGGAAATCTAGGTTTTAATATTATCATTATTATGGAAATCCATTATCATTTTTGTACCTATCCATATGTTCACCTTTTGCTCATATGGATATTCCCACATCCAATGTCATGCTTATTTAAATCCATAATAGTACCAAAGGATAAAATTAAAAAAACACGTTTAGTGCAAAAAATTATCACAAGGATCAACAATTTAACATAAACCATAAAAAAAAGAACCAAAATCCACTCACAAAACCAATTCCCATATAAATAAACTTATATGATCCAACCAAGCCCAATCACAATCCAAAAATACCCAATATTATTTTAAAAGTCCAATTGGAATTTCATAAAACACCTTACATTCATATATATATAGGAATAATTAAATAAATCATTTGGACCCCCATTTTGACCAAATTTCCAACATTAAAACACAAAAATTCATTAAAAACATCACAACCATGAGTAAAATATTTATAAATTAAATGGAAATACTCAATCATCAAATGAAATGTTCCTGAAATGGAATGGATTGAAACGCCCACCTTAATGATGTGTGAATGTGATGAAACTCTCGTAGGAGGATGATAATTTCCCAAGGAGCAAAATATACACCCCAAAATTATATAAAACACAATCCCAACATCAACTCTAACAACTAGGGTTTTTATAAGATAGAACCCACCCAAGAAAAACCAATAACCAAGGGATAAAGAGAAGAAGAGGATAAAATTGACAAAAATTCAAAGGTAACACACCTAGGAACCTTGAGGAAGAACCAATGAGTAGAAGAACCAAGGATGAAGAGGTTGGGAGAACCCTTCATGAACCTAGGTCAATAAAGATGGGATTAAAGTTCATTGGGGTTAAAAAATAATTATTTAATGATAGAAAGTTCAAAATTTTTAAGGACCTATATAGGTCACACATTTTGGCCACATGGTTTTCCTAACCATGCGCCAAACATGTTCACCCTACTGAAAGGAGGGAACACCCACACTGGCTGGTCGCACAGCTTGGGAAATCATGTGCCAACCGCAAAAAAATAGTTCTATAAAATATTTTATAATCCCTTGAATACTTTCCACATGGTTTCTCCTAACTATGTGCAAGCCATGCACCTTGTATCAGACACCACAAGAAGGCTACATGTTTACTCCATAGCCTCACATGGTTTGGTTCAAACCATGAACATACCATGAAATTCAAAAAATTTAAGAAGAAAAATTAGTCGAAACTCCCCCATCCTTAACCAGTTGCATGGTTTCGTCTCAAACAGTGCACATAAACTGTGCATCGGGAAAAAAGATACATGAAACCTCAAAAACTAAAATTTTATCACCAGGAACAGAACATTAATCTCCATAGAAAGATCCAACATTAATAGATAAATAAAATAAATAAAATAAAACCCTGGATGTGTTGTTACATTTCTTCTCAGATATCATACATGCAACCCGGTAATATGTTATGCTATGTGTTGTTAAATATCACTTATGTTGTTCAAATGTAAAATTGTTAATTAATCACTTCATTATGCGGAATTAACTTTACCTTTATGTCACAAATAACTTTACCTTTATGTCACAAATAACTTTACCTTCATTATCAACTATTAGATTTCATGATATAGGGAGACCAAAATTCCCCACATCAGACAAATAATTAGTGCATAACTCAATTACCTATTATAATATATATTCTTGAACAATAAAGGCCTCTAGTCAGTATATATTCTTACCATGTCCAACAAAATTCTCATATATCTTTCAAAAGGATACATCCAATATTAATAAATAGGTCCACATATTCTTATCTCTCACACCAAATTAATTAACAGATAAACTATTATATAAAAAATGGTGGAAAATACATTTCTAGTTGAAGAAGTATGAGTTAAATTCATTCTCCAACATATCTAACAGATCTGGATCTATGACATTGCTGCAAATTGAATTTAATAATTAACAAAAACTAATTATAAACTTTCAAGAATAAATCATTAATATGTAATTTATTGAAAATAGTATAAAATATTGTATAAATACATGATGATCATGATATTCCATACATATTAACTTTGAATCCTTTAATGACACCAAAATATTCACATTTGAAGAAAAACCACTATGTACATTAATACGATGTACGCGTTGAAAAGAAAATTATCTTTTCAAAAAAAATTAATGTGTGACAACATATAGGGAAATATGTTTTGTTTCCTTTGGTTATTGGGTCCAAATACAAACATATTTTTGTGGTTATTAAGTCCAATAATTCTAGCTATCCAATTTTTTTCTTTCTTTTTATTTTTAACAATGTTTCAATTAGACTTCTACATATTTTTTTATCAACATGAATAACTTCCATGTTACATATTATGTCCAAAAATATCTAATAAGGTAGATCAAATAAAATGGATCATTTCTTAAATGTATTTATTTGAAGACCTATACATCATGTATTTACAAACATGACATCAATGTTTTTCACCTTATCATAATATTATTTATCTAGAAATGGTTATAGTGAAAATAATATTCTTGGAAACTTTTATATTTTATTTTTAATCTTCAATAAGGATGAACAGTTAGATAAAATCTCTAGTGCCCCATATACACTATTTTTCTTCCATTCTACAATTGATGTTATAAAGTATCCTCTTCACAAATTAGAAAAGCTTTGTATCTTTTAACACTTTATACAGATAAGTTTCTATATATAGGGAATTTTTTTGTAGTAAACATTATCGTTGAATACAAAATAGAATATTTTTTACTTTATGCATCAAATATAGTAACACATGTATCCCATGGAAATTTAAAATCATCAATCAATGGTGATAGATAAACATAAATATCTTTTACAAGCTGTTTCGGTCCATAAATCATAAAACTCTAGTCCAAAATCTTTTTTGTCCACTAAGACTCTGATATAGATTCACTCCACCTATGCACACACCCATTCTATGATTTATAACTTCATTTCCAAAATTAAAAAAAAATTATGATCAAATATTTTTCCATTATGATGAATCAGCAGATTGACATAGGTTTATATCCTATAAGTTTCCATTTGTATATCGTCATAACCTCTTGGAATCATTTGAATTTTCAAAGATACACTTCAAACAAAGAATGATTGGAAGATACCATATGGTTTTAGTAGGAGCTTTGGTGTTTTTTTCTTGAGAATGGATCATGGATAGATTTTTCATCTATTTATATCATTATATCCCTCATTTAGGACATTATAATAAACATTCATATTCCTTTCTATAGATCACATAGTGGTTATGGAAATCATGTTTATTTTTATACCACAACCACATTGAAGAAAATATATTTTTTACTAATAATTGTAATCTATAATATTCTTTCCTTTTGAAAGTATCACTTTTAAAAGATCATGTAATTCAGTGAATCTTTTATCACTACAACCAAGTCTTACTATCAAGTTAAATAATCTTAACACTATCAATAAAACTATAAATTTAATGAAAATTAAAACATGTGGTTTCATATTACCTCCATAAAGTTGTTAAAAACTTGTTTTTCAAAGGTTTCGACACCAACATTGAGAGTTAATACTTCAAGATAGTCCTGGGTCTAACACTAAATATATTATTCATCATTAAATCTTAACTTGTTTGTTATTTCACCATATCAGATCTATATTGTATGATTATGACTAAAAAGAGAGAAAATAATACGGTCTTTGATTTCTCTATACCCCAATTTACTCATTTTTAAACACTTGATGCATGGACATACAATCAAATATTTATTTTCAGTATTTTATTTAGAAAAATCCAAGAATGTTTTAACCTATTCTCGTATTCTTCAGTCATTGTTCAGAAATTTTTTTCATTACAATTTATTAATTACCTAAAACATAAAAATAAAATAGATAAATATATTAATATATATAACCATGTACATAACTTTAAAAAATAATTTATATCTTAACAAACAATAATAATAAACAAGTTACAATCTAAAAATAATTTTTTATCAAAAGTAATTATAATGACAAAAATAGCTTATAAAGGGAAAACAATGAATAAAAAAACAAGTCTAGCCACCTAAAATTATAAATATAATAATTTTATAAATATAAATAACTATAAATATAGATAGTTAAAACTAAAAAAAATTACACTCACAACAAATTTAAAATAACAAAAAAAATATATAATTAAACAAATTTTAACAAAAAAATTATATTAGATAATAATATTCTTACAAAAAAATGAATTGATTAATGAAATTTATAAATAAAAAATAGTTAATTAATCTTCAAAAATTAACTTAAAAAATTTGGAGACCAAAAATGGGAAATAGTTTCTATTTTCTAATGAATTCACTCGAAGGTGTTGAAATAGTTCGAAAATTGCATGATTAAAAAGAAACATTTGAAGAAATGAAGTAGAAAAAAGAACAAACAAAAAACTTCAAGTGTGTTCATAGGTCAAGTGGATTAGGGTTTATATGGACTGAATAATGTCAATGGTCAAGGAATAATGGTGATGTATGGAATACTAGGAATAAATAATGCAAAAATAATTTGAAAATCAAACAAAAGTAAAACTTTGAGTGTGGTTTGGTGTCATTGAGAGTCTAGAGGAAAATATTTTCAGAAATATTACATAAAGAAAATGAGGATATTTTTTTGGATATTATATTTTTTAAAACCTTCTTACATTTTTTTAAATAAAATGTTAAAGAAATACCATTTCACTTTTAAGGGTTCTTTTTTCAAAACTAATGTTAAAACTCCCAAACTAAATCATATGTTTCTACTAGTGAATTATGAGCCATGTGCACCTTCAAAAAGGTTCTTATTTAATACTAATTTTTAAATAACAAATATTTATTTAAATAACCTTATAATTTCATCATTTTCATGTTTTATCTCTAAAATATTCCTTACCTTATTTTGTAGTTGCATATCATCCTTATGTGAACATGAGCCTCAGCCCAGTTGGTGAGGGATCCTTAAGGGCATCCACAAGACCCGGGTTCAAAAGCAGGTAGAGGCATATTTTTGGGGGTACCATAGTAGTACTGTAGTAGGTACTGTAGTAGTACTGTAGGAGTACTGTACACTGTGTGGAACTGTAGCAGAACTGTAAACTGTACAAGTGCTGTAGCAGAACTGTACATTGTGTGGGTACTGTAGCAGGCATTGTATCTGTTACTATAGCAGGTACTGTTCGGTATTGTATCAGCTAGAACTATTCACCTTGGGCCACCGATTTGGGCTTGGAGTCCTTAAGGCTTTCGGGCCACCCAGGCCTTCTGGTAAGTAGGGCTTTCAGGCCACCTTTAAGGCCCTCGAGCCACCTCAAGGCCTTTGGGCCACATGCAATTTCCCCAGACACACTACAAAAAAGGAGGAGCCCCAGAAGAGGATTCAGAGTAGGTGCACTCACCAGAGCAGAGCCAAATGGATTGTCAGAATGAGAGGGTATGGCTATGCCATCGGTACCAGCCTGTGCTTGCACGGGATGCCAAGCCATACGGCCATACAAAGGTAGAGAGCTACTATCATGACACGGATGCTGGGGAGGGTCAATTCCTTGTGGATAGTCTGTTTAAATTCCTTAAGACCTTCGGGTCATGTAATCTTGTAAGCCTACGGGCCTTGTAATCTCTGAGCCTACGGGCCTTGTAAGGGTTCCCCCTCATCCCTTGAAAGGGGGGTTATCAAAAATCAATAAAAATGAAGGCCTTTGGGCTATTCGTGCATTTCGTCCTTATGTATCTCATTTATCATCAAATGGATGGATGGCTGACTTGTCTTTTTAGAAAGATAAGATTTATACCCTTCCCTTGTGATTTCCAAATATATTCTTTTAAAATCAATTAGTATTGGTTTTATTTCACTCATAATCTTGGATAAGGTACCATTATCCTTATTTCTTAGAGAATCATCCATTTTTTCACCTTCTTAGGATGGTAATGTATTGAAAATTCATTGTCCATGATCAACTCTAACCATATCATTTTGTACATGTTCAAATACTAACATGAATATATTCTGTAAACTCTTATGATCATTATATAATCAAAATTTCATTGTATATATAATTACTCCATATATTTCATTAAAATATTACCAATGCTAACTCCAAATAATACATCGGGTAATCTTCCTCATGAACCTTTAATTGACTTGATTCATAAGCTATCATTGTGTAATTTTTCATATGGATGCACCCTAATCCATTCATTAATGTGTCATTTTATGTCACAAATACTTCTCCATTAAATTTTGAGTGTTATTATAGGTGTAGTGACTAACCATTTCTTAGGGTCTTTTAAACTATATTCATATGCTTCTATCTAGAGAAAGTTGACACCCTTTTGTGTCAACATGGTTTGTATATTAACAAATATGTTAAATTTCTCATAAATAGTTGAAAATATCTAGCTAATATAAGAAATATATATATATATATTTTTGTCTATTCCATTATTAAATCACCACTATCTTTTATTAATACATGGATATACTTTCACATGTGATTATATGATGAAATAATGATACTTCATATAACAGGAATTCACACTTGATAACTTAAGCATACTATTTCTCCTTTCATAGGGAATTTTTCACAATTATTAAATTATATTCATGATCTTACTTTCTCTTAGATTATATGAGAATATAATCTTTAATTTATACCAAAAATTTATTGATTTAATCTCGAATGTGTCTATTCATCAAATACATGAATATAGTGGGGGTATTTGTAAGCTTGAAAGTCGTCACTATGAACTTGTAGCATCTATTTCTTTATAAAAGGTTATCATATATGTATACTCTATTTTTAACTTTAATTTATTATATTTTCATCAAATATATATTTTTTATAAGTACTTATACCATCGCCATTGATCAAACAAGTTATTGATATTGATTATTGGATACTTGTTCTTGATTGTGATCTAGTTAAGATCATGGTAGCCAATGAAAAGACATTTTAATCCTTCCTTCTTCTTAACAAAAAGGACTAATACTCGCCATAGTGACTCACATGGGAATATAAATCCATTATCTATATTCTCTTGGACTTTCTTATTCAATTCATCTAATTCAGTAAGTCCTACTCAATAAGGATTCGTGATATAAGAATAACACCATGTGTGAGTTATATTGAAAACTCAACCTCAAAATTTAAAGGAATAGGAATAAAATAATCTAATAATATGTCAAAATATTCTCATAAAATTGGTATTTAATAAATATTGAGATTATCCCTAACTATTTGAGCTAAATTCCTCTAATGATTGAGTATTATGACTCATATAAGGGAGGTAATTTTAATATAGAGTTAATAGTTAACCTTTCACCAATATTTGACAATGAGTTTATTTTGGATATAAAATGTGAATTTAAAATTTAGAAAACTGATATGGGATACAGGTAGATATATTAATTTCATCCCCAAAATCACATTATATTTGACTAAATATATAATAATAATATTTTCAAGTACTAAATTTACACAAACCTCAATTAGAGTGGAGTTGTAGACTTGGAATGAGATCATCTCACCCCCATTTTTTCATAGATAATTCAATATCAATTCATTGTGGAGTTAAATTAATGATTTTAGAAAAACAATTATATATGAATGAGTTTCTAGATCCATATTCAAATAAACATTTTTCATTTTTTATTGGATGATGAGTTTACTTTTCACCATATCATTCTTGTGTTATGCCTTAGGGGTGGTGATTGCATAATATTTTTCTTTATCCCTTATACTTGGATGTTACTGATGTAGATTACCCTTATTAACCCTTGGGGTTGTTTATTAATCACCTTAATAGAAAAATTATTTACATTTGAAACATTAAATAGTCTGCATTAGCTGGGTCTTCCATATCTTATATTGTATTGGTCAACATCTTCATATCTATTTGAAATTCATGTTCTTGATGTATTTTTTTCAATACTTGAAGCATTTACATATTCCATTGAGATAATTCCTCCCATGATTCTTCCAACATTTTTTATGTAAGAATTTAAATCATATTTTATCATTTTAGTTATCAAGAGACTCTATTTTCCTTCTTATCCCAAAATCTATATATAAGAGTATTCAATTAATATTTATTCCATGATAGTATGTCAAAATACTTATTATATCTAAAAAATTATTTTATAATTAATTATTTTCAGGGACTTAGTTTAAAACCACTAAATAAATGATCAATTTTTCTTTTGGGTTAAATGATACAAATAGAGGTGTACCTTATGAATATGTGGAAATTTTCATCATAGGAACTATTGGATTCATCCTCCCTTTATTTCATCCACCATAATTATTTCTCTATTTCAATAAAAAGAGTTTGAGTAAATTTTTATTGAAAAATATCTTCTTAGACTCCCCCCATTCCATGGAGATGATTTTTTTACTTTTACCTTGTATTGGTTATGAAAGTCCATTATTGAGTTTTCAAACCATCCAAATTACAAATAGCTAAGATAACATTTTCATGATACAATAACTGAATAATACCAAATAAATTTTCTATAATGTTGATCCATCTCTCACTAATTAGTGTATCATAAGAGACAATAAAGTATAGATGACATTATTAGATGAATAACACTATGGAAATTTGTTCCTTCATTTTCATGTTTATGAGTTGGGAATTTTTTATGTTATTATTAATAAAGTGAAATATTTTGCTGTATATATCCATTTGATTTTATACTATATATCTCATATGGTTTGGTTTATCAATGGTACAATCAATAAAATTTCCATCATATTTATTGTGTACTCATTTCCACCTGGTTCAAACCATTATTTTAAACTAAAAATGTTAGTGTGGGTATTAAATAATAATAACTAGAGTAAGGAATCATATGATAATGAAAACAGTGACATTCCATATTAACATATGAAACCTTCATTTCAACTTATGATACTTTAGGTTTAACCTATATCACTTTTGGTTCAACATAGGTTGTTTTAATTTATTTATTCTCATTCTCAACCCCAAAATTAACTAAACCCTAATATGATACCAATTGATATGAATATATCATAAAATACATACATACATACATAATAAATAATTTTACATGAATATAAATTATATATCCAAATATATCACACCCAAAAAACAATATCCATAGTATATTTGGATATTAGAGATATGAACTTCTTATTTTCTAAAAAGTCTTCAACATCACCCAAACAATTCTCCACACACGATGTCCTTCTAGACATATTATACATAATATTTATATTTATTTTCTATTGAGTGAAATCATAATAAATTTATGAGGTAAAATTTTTAATAAGGGGTAATACATTGGAGACATTAATAGAGTTAGTATAGGTAATCCTAAATATGACCATACTGAAGTAAGCATAAGATGAACATGAAGTCATGGGAACATAATTATAAATTCATTTCCAAAGGAGTGAGAACATGGAATGAGTCATAAATACTTTTTATAACCTAGGTATTTTAAATTATAATAAAATAATCATGATCCATGGGCACATAACTTAGGAATGTGCCACAAATTTAAGAATAGAAAATTATAACTTATGTCACGGTTAACCACCAAGATAGTTATATCACAGTGTACTAGGATAACCTCAAATGTCCTATAAAATGGTGGACTTAGCTAACCACTTGTGTCTCATAACATAACATATCATGAGATATAAATATTTACCAAATTAATTGTAGAACTATATCAATCCTGCACATTACATAATTATAAACCATACATATTTGTGTGATAAGAACAAGATCACATTCATAAATAAACCATAGAATAATTAAGTCATGAGAATGAAATGGATATCATGAAATTTTATGAAAAACATAAATTAATCATCCAGAGAAATAAAGTGGATAACTACATTAAAACATATTCCTAGTGAAACAAAATTAACATTAATGGATATCTATATTCATCAAAAACACATTAGAAGAACATTATAATTTTTTTTGGAAAAAAAACTAAATGTCATTTATATTTATTATGAAATATAATTTATAAGGGAATAATTTTTAAATAAATGGTTATATAAAATGAATGAGGTATTTAATAAAAAAATTAATTTTAGTGATCTTAAAAACTTATAAAGGAATTTTTATAATGAAAAGTGAAGAAAACAAAGAGAGAGAGAAATTATATGGAAAACATTAAAGAATTCAATTTAAACATTAATTTTACATTTCTTAAAATAAATTTCAGGTGAATATAAAGAAAAATTAATAAATAAATAAAAATTATAAGTATATTTATAAAAAAAATTAAATAACATGTACATGGTACAAAAATATTCTTATTTGAGGATAATAAATAAGGACAGGAAAACTTACAAGTACCATTATAGCTGAATAATAAATCAATGGAAGGGGAAATGATAAGAATACATATAAACCCAAAAACTAAATATATTATAATAAAATATATAGTATTTTATATTTATTTAACATACAATTTTCCAAAAATATATTTTAGACAAATAATCTTGATTTTAATGTGAGACTAAAAAATAAACCCATACCTTTACTAATGATTCTCACAAAAGTGCATAGGCCTTCTATATAATAAACATAACCATATTAAAAAAATATATAGCCATATTTATATATATTACCATTCATTATATTAATTTAAAACCATTTATAACACATTTATTAATTATTTATTGTTTAATTTCATCATCGAATGTTAAAAATGTTGATAGTCTCGTAAAAGTTCCAATATAAAAATATTGAATATAATTAATTAATAACAAGTTCATCATTGCTATATTAGTTATGGTAGTGGAATAATTATTGTTAAATTATTTATGAAATATAATTTTCATTTTATGGAAAATATGGTATGTTTCATGAAAATGGAATTCATGAAGATCATGTTTTGGTTAATTTAAAAATAAAAATGAGTTACTTTAAAATGAATATTATTTTTTTACACCATTCCAGGACCATAAAAAATAAATAAATAAATATTTAATATCACATATTATTTTTATTAATTCCTTTATACTCATTCATGCTGTTAACTTTGAAGATAGTATCAGATTATTCATGTTGGGGGGTCAAAGAAACCAAAACAAGAGCATGCTACATTAATCAATATGTAAGAGTGTAGAAATTAATTATAGTAGTAAATTTTTTAAAAAGATTAAATAATTTTAATATAAATAATTATATTCGATAATGAGACTTAGAAATATTGTATATTAAAATGGAATTGAGAATTATTGTTAAGAACAGGATACTTTGATGCATTTTCTCCATCTCAAAATGGGATCCTTCGAAATTAAGAATTTAGTGATCTTTTAGACCAGGAGAGACAAAAAGTTTAATAAAAAATTAGGAGAGGAAATTTTTTAATGGATTCAATAGAGAGCTTAGGGAAATGTTTGGTTTGAATTGGGAAGGGGATAGGTCCATTACAAGTCAGTTTGGGTGACATTTTTGCAAATACCCATTACTTAAAGTGTAAGAAATGTATTTTTGTATGGAAAGTGGATCAAAAGTTGAAAAATATTTGATATTGGCCAAAAATCACCATATAAAAATAATTTAGAAACAATTTTATGATATTTTAGGCCATTACCACTCAATTTAACCATTTTACCACATTTTACCTTTATAGTGGTAACTCAATTCTTACCTTGATAAATTCATTTTTCCACAAAAATGAAATTTACCCTCTTAACTAATTTGAATATAATGATTCCAAAAAATAAATCCATTTTATTAAATTCAATAAAAGTAATTAAAATTAATTTTAAATAGGAAATGAAAAAATCTAAAAAATTATTTTTTTTTTAAACTATATTTTAAGCATCAAAGTGAAATTATTATTATTTTCATAATAATTAATAATCATTATATGAATTTTAATTTATTTTTTTTATAAATAAAAAAATTACTAAATTTTAGAGTCAATATATGAGGAATTTATATTTTAAATAAAAATAATAATTTTACATAAATTTTTTTTATTAAGATATTTTACCAAAAATTTAATTTTTTCAATACAAAATAATTTATTAAAATTAATAAATTTAATTAAAAAAGAAATAAAAAAATTATTTAAAATGATATATTTATTAAAAATGAATTATTCTCTTTATATTTTAATCCAATATTATTTATTCTATATTAATTAAATATAAAATAAATTATTTGTAAACATTAGTGACTTTCAAATGTATTCAATATATTTATTGGATATTTTCATAACCAATAACCATATATCCAACGAATGTATATCTTACAGTCATATACACAACGGCCATATAATGGCCATATTTACCTTTTTCATCCTAATGTATAACCTCCCATACTCCTCTAATATTCATTCTTATCCTTTTTTTATTTCTCTCTCAAAATTTCCATTATATTTTTAATAATTTTCTTTATTTGTATAGTTTTATTTTTTGGTTTTATCATTAATTCAAAACATGGGGATGAAGATTTCACATTCATTGTATTTTATTTTCTTTTGGTTTTAATCCTCTTTTAATTTTTAGAATGAAGTTTCAAATTGGTTACTCATAATTATTAATGTTATCTTTTATTCTGATATTTTATCATAATATAATATATCATGATTCATTTTAGTGCGATGTTTTTGGTGAAATAAACTATTCAACATGTTAAAGGAATAAAAATGTGGGTTGTCACAGTGCATAGAGGAGGCAGCATTGAAAGTGTGGTGTTCAGCATCGATGGTTTAATGTGCGCTAGAAGTGTATTGATAGAGCATCATGTCAATGGAAAACTCCCTTGGTTTCATATGTGTTTTATGATCATTATACATGGTAAATCAAGTATGTAGGGGTGATAAAGTTTCAGTTGTAGAAATATGAAAAATCACAGTAATAAATATTTAAGGGAGATGCACATCATATATATGGAATTACATTAGTGATAAAAAGATGATGAAGACATACTCTAGTGTTGTTTTTTCTTTTTTCTTTTAAATATTTTGTAAACGTATTTAGTTTTTTATAAAGTGTCTAGGTTTTTATGTGTGTGATGGTTTTTCATGTTCAGTGATTTGTATTACATAATTGATTACCATGTGAATTTATTTTTTTTAATTCACTTTTATTAAATTTACAAAATTAAAATTATATACTCTATTTTCTTCTCTTTATTTGGTTTCAGTTATTTATTTGCTTATTAAATTTCTTAAAATCACTATTTTATCAAATAAATATTTTATGTTTAAACATTTTTGAAAGAGGATATTTCTAGGGAATACACGCATTATTTTTAATGACATGTCCTTAAACAGTACATATTCTAGTGACATTATACTATAATTCACATTCTTATATTCCTAAATATCTTTTAGGTTTAGAGATTTAGTTAATTATGTCATAACTCTTGCATATTTTAAAAATTGGAAACTTTTGATCTATATCCATTTTTCCACAATATAAAATCATTAAAATAAAATGTGATTTATTTTAATGATAAATCATCAATGACTTCAACATGAATTATTAATTTTCTTTACCCATTCTTAAAACACTATGAAAACATTTTTTTAAAATGTGTAATAATAAAAAAATGAACTAAAAGACATTAAAAATAAAGACTTCATTAGTACCGTGAAAAAAATAAAAACCCATGAAAAAATTCCTATAATAACATACTTGTATAACAAGAAAGGGTGTCATTGTTTTAAAAAATATCATTATATTACCTTTTCAAAATCAATAATTTCAAACAAAACTAATTAAAAAGCATTAAAAAGTAATGTAGGTACCTTAGGACTTCAATACCATAGCACTCTTATAATCACTCTTACAAAACTAACTAACATACAGTCGACTTCCAACGCTGGAGAACCCGATAAATTGGAGAACTATCTAGATACACCCAATATATTAGATATTATGGTCTCACCCATGATAATTAATGGGGCTCAACCCTTTGTCAAAAATTTCCAAGGACTGTATCATAAATAAAACCCCTAAAAACATCTTTCAAAACCTTTTGAAAAACACTTTTGGATATAAAATTAAATTTTCTTCTTAAAACCCCATTTTCAACACCAAATACCTAAAAAAATAGAAAGAGGTTTTTCGTTAAGGAAAACATGAAATCTTGTAGAGGAAGAAAAACATGAAATAATGGTTAAAGTAGTAGGAAAATATGTTTTCACCATATACATTAAAATATAAAATTAAATTTATCTTATTATAAATAAATTCTAATATTATGTAAAAATATTACTTTTTAAAACATTTTAAATAATGTTAAAGAAAATCATTTACTTAAATATAAAAACTGCCCACATAATAAAGAAACAGTTTATTTGAAAATAATTATTGAAACTTATCAAGGAAAATTCAATGTATTAAGTTTCATGATTGTGTAAATTACATTAATTTCATATATGTAAAAATATGTCATCCTTTTTGACCTTTGTAAAAAACAGTTGAAAGAGGAACCTTAAAAAAGGATTTTTAAAAGAAAGTCTCTTAACTTATGCCTGAATCATCGCATATGTTATTTATATTAATAAATAATAAAATTAAGTTAATTATTTACTTTGTTATGAAATTTTTTCATGTTCATTATTCTTTAATTTTTATTTAATTCCATGTTATATACAATTACTCAGTTAATTATGTTCACGTCAACTATTTTGACGATATTCAGTTCATAATCCCAAAATTACTTTCATAAGTCGACTATGGTAAAAGAGTTCATTATACCATATTGTCTAAAATAATAGTCATGAAACAATTATAATTCTTATATATAAATATTAATTTTAAATTCAACCATTAAATATGGTTTTTAAAAACAAACTATGTTACAATCATGGAGGCAGTAGGATGTACGAACACGTGATTAACGCATCCATTTTTAAATATTAATTAAAGAAACCATGTAAGTTTTATTTTATATTTATATAATTATCATTAAATCATAAAAATAATTTTAAGTATTTAAATACATGTATATATTTCATCCATGTGATGTGCTGATGAAAAATGAATCAAATCGCTTCATGGAGGTGGTAGTCTAAATGTACGTATGAACGCCATTCTCATTTTCTAGTGTATGGAAATGTGATAAAATATGTGTTATATTATATTTAAATAATTATAAATATATCATTAATATCATATATATATATATATAACTTAAATCCATCATTATAAAAATTCTCTTAAGGCGGTGGTGGAAAACGAATTTCATCAGTTCATGAGGTGGTAGCCCGTCGTACACACGAACGATAAATTCCATCCCCATTGGATGGAAGACTATATAAATGTAAGTTATGTTATTAACATAATAAAATAGAAATATATGGTGTATATTGGTTTTATTATTTTATCTTGGTTGACTAAAATTTCAAGGAGTTGGAAAAAAATGGAAACACTCGATTAATAAGGATACTTCTTCTTCGAACAACCTCCTTTGCATAACACCTTAAGAGAAAACAAGTTAGTGTTATACCTAAAAAAATCATCTAGAAAGACGATATATATTATAAAAATGTATTTTTATATATATTTTTAGAACTAAATTGGTTTTTAATTATAAATAAATCAGAAGAAGTGGTTCCCTTTTATAAGATAACATAGGGGTATTCTTGGAATTTCTCAAAATATAAATTAATTTTTAAAATAAAAATGGATAAAAATATATTTATTTATAATATAGGATAACAATGGGTCTAAATTCTCTGATATAATATTTTTTGGAAAAGTTTAGGTCACATTTTTACCCTTATCATTTTTTTTAAACTATCATTAATGATTTTTAAACTTCCCAGAACAATAAGGATGTTTACTCTTTGAGGGTTAATAGAGTTACTACAAATGGAAAAAATACCAATAAATGGGACACTATGGATTCATAAACCATATAATAATAACTTTTATTAATATAAGATTTTTAGTTATTTTATGACATTTAATAAAATATTATTTATTATAATATACCATTATTGCCTATTTTTAAAACTATTCTTTACGTTGATTTTAATAAAATCAAGAAAATATGTAAAACTAGAAAAAAAACATTTTATTATATCCATTTAATTTCATGTTATTATATCAAATTAGTGGATTATACTAACTATCAACAATTATATTATTTTTAATATTTTTAAAATCATTTATTTGAATTTCCCATTAATTGAATAATTAATGCATCTATGTTGTGTAAATATTTTAGGTAATTATGTCTTTAATAAAATTAAAAATAAATTCCAATGATGAAGATAAATATTTTATATTTCAAAATAATATTTATAACTAAACATATACTCAGGTTATCCCCATGTTAAGAATATTATTGTTATGATAAACAAGAGTGTGAAAGTTTTTACTTTTCATTAAATAAAATATTATAAGTCATAATTTCATCGAAATGGCCAAAAAAATACCATATAACTTAATAACAACTTATTATAGATGAAATTTAATCTTAAAATAAAATTAATACAAGTTTTAAGGTCATTTAATATTTATTATCAATTTCTTTTAACATTAACAACATGTTTTACCATTTTTCATGATAATAAAACTATTAAGGTTCCAATTAATATTGAATAAAAAAAATGGCCCTATTTAAAAAATTTGGATACATTGATTCAAAATATGTAATCAATTTTTCACAATTAAAAATACAAAATTGGTAGGTTTTAATTTAAAATTGAATCGGAAAAAACCCAATGAAAAACGGTTTTTTTAGAAAAATATCCTTTTAAAAATATAAAATGTTTTTATAACAAATTAAAGTGTAAAAATACATTAAAAACCCATAGTTTTATTATTTACAATTATATTTTAAAAAATAAATTTTAAAAAATAAATCAAAATTGAATTTTACTTTTAACCTATAATACAATTTCAATAAAAACATTATTTTTCAATATTCCCTAAAAAATAAACCTTTTCAGAAAATTATCCAAAAATCATCCTAATATAATTTTAAAATGATGAATTCAAAAATAATTTTTTTAAATAATTTTTCTAAAATATTTAAAATTTAATTATAATATTAACTCATAAAATAAAAGGAAATCTATTTCTTTAGAAAACCTATTTTTCGAAGAATAAAATGACTTTACTATAAATTATATGATTATTTACTAAGAATTTACTAGTGCATTTATATTTAGTATGAACTTTATATTTATTTCATAAATCAGTTATTCTTATTCATGCCACTAATTTAATGTCTTGGTTGTAATGACCACATTTAAATAATAATATTTCATTCTTCCTTTAAGATCTATGTTGTGTATCTTTTATGTTGTTAAACATAGTATTTTCTTTTTAAAATATTGATATATTACTTTCTCCCCCAACCCTTTATAAATTTTTTCATCACATTTTTAATTCAGGCTCAGTAACTGGGGTTTGGATTCCTAAAACACCTTTTTTAGAAACTCACATCTTTAAAAGGGTTAATAAAGCTTTCTCTTGAAAAGAGAGAAATGGAAGTACAAGGGTCATCTAGAATAACACATACTAGATTTAAAATTAATAGAACATAATTATAAAATAAAAACATAGATGTAGAAGAAAAACCTAACTCCCAAGGAATTATAGAGTGATAGAGAACATGGTTAGGAGAAAATTTACCATTATAAAAATGCAAATGTATGATGGGTTAAAAGGCCATTGATTTCTTGATAAGAATATTAAATGGATAAAATTATTGTTTTAACATAATTTTCCTAATTTTGAGGAATTTTTTAATAATATATCCTAAAATCATAAGGTAATATACTTATTTTACAAGTTTAATTTCATCCTATGATAAATTCCAACCACAATTTCATCTTTTTTTCTAAAATATGATTATTAAAGAAGAATTTTTTATGTCTAAGGGACTAAAATCAACTTATATTAGATCACATAATCCCCAAAAAAGAAAAATAATATATTTCTCCATTCTTTAGACATTAACCAAAACCAAAATTGTTATCACGTGATAAGATAATTCCCAAAATGATTAAAAATTTAAACAAATAAAAACTACTTTAATCTCCATGACTCAATAGTAATAAAAAAAATTCAACAAATATTATTTATTTAATAACTATCCTTAAAATTACTCAACAATATTCAAGAATATTATTGAAACCCAAAAATCTGAAGGATTTGATCACATCCTCTTCCAAGATAAATTTAGTATTCATATCTAAATAACAACAATCACTCTTAATGTATCATTCAAAAAATATGTTCCCTAATCATATAATCTACAAGATATGTTAATCATTTCTATAAATAATATAAATAACCATAAATCTGCAATAAAATAATATATTATTTCAATAGATAATTCGACCACTATTCCTTAAATAAAATCCCATATCATTCTATTTACCATAATCGTATAAGATTCCCAAAATTAAAGTGATATTCTTATGAAGAAACATAAATCACTTAAACTTAAAATCAATTTCCAATCCTATGGTAATTTTATGATAAAACATATGTTACAAAATTTAAATAACTGATATTTACCTCAAAATTATAGATCATATAAATCCTAAAGGTTATAATTACCTTTAAACTTACATCCACCAAAAGCAAAGTTATTATTTCTAAAATAAACTTTTTTCACATGTTAATCCTAAGGGTCACATGTACCTCAAATATTTATAAAAACTAAATAAATATTTACCAAAAATTATAACCTTTTCACTACACCACTATATAAAGGTATCGATTCTATCTAACATATGTTTCCAAATTTTGAAAAAAAAACCTACTATAGAATATACTTTAGGTGTTTTATGATTCTCATGATATTTAGAATATATCAAAATATCAGTGATAAATGCATCCTTCTCTAAACGTCTTTCATAAACCTTTAACCGTGGTTTGTTGTCTTATTACTTAATACTTTATTTATATAAATCACAAATATGAAATATAACCTTGTGATTCATCAATATAAACCCAAAAAGTTTCATAATTAAAGAAAAATAAAAATATTCATACATTAAATCTAGACATCGATGTGTTCCTTTATACTATGGATATCTCCTTTATCATCTAGCATGTTTTCTATATCATCCGAAAAGAAATAGTCAAGTCCTTCATGGTGTTCCCTTTTTCAAATTAGACAGATAAATTGATATTTTTAAATAAGATAAGAGATACTCCAGGATCCATATAAATTTTATAAAAATAAAATGATATTGGATCCAAATAGCTTCTTGCAACTGATTTCGATGTTCAGAAATATTTTCAAATCATTCTAATTTTTTTCCTTGATGGGGATGATTAAATTATCTGGTAGGGATTGGAATGTTTTTTAGGCCATTTCCCTTTCATACTGATAAATGAACTTTAATCTATATAAAATAACAATATTAAAATAGGAAATGAATTATTGAATTTTAAAATTAAAACAGTCTTTTAAAAGAAAATAACATTATAAACTCCATAATATTTTAACCTTCAAATCATTTAAACCTAATTTGACTAACCTTTTAAATCCAACCTTCAAAAATATCATTAATCCCTTCAAGTCCATTACTAAAAACCTAAAAATTGGTGTCTAACACTTTAAACTTATAATCAACCTTAAACTTTTTTTACCCATGATGATATCTGTAACTCTTCAGACAACCTCACATGAAAATGACTTAATATCAATATTTTAATAAACCTTAATCAAATACCAATTGTGGAGAAATGTCCTTAAAAATCACATAGGCAAGGGACTTTAGACTAGAATTATCTTTCTTACATTCTCAAGGTTCTTTTATGTTTAAATATTTAGATAATTAGGTAATAAATCTTATATATTCTATAAATTGGACACTTTTGATCATTACTAATTTTTTCCATAATATATAACCATTGAAATGATTTTTTTTCTATTCATGAAAAATAATCATGACTTTAACTTAACATCTTCATTTTCTTTACACATCTTTAAAACCCTATAGAATAAATTTAAATAAAAATTTGGTATGAGAAAAAAAAGTTCAGCATGGGATATAAAAATTAGTAAGTCGTTAGTCAATTTAAAAATAAGAAAATCCCTAAAATAATTTTCTTAATAATATACCTTTATATTTAGAAAGGGAATAATATTTTTCACATATATCATTATCTTACCTTTTCAAAATCATATTATTTTCATGGAAACTAATTAGTTATCATTGAAATTTCATGTATATTCCTTATGACATCATTACTGTATCACTCTTATCATCACTTTCATAAATATAATGACCATACGGTCAACTTCCACCCCTGAAAAACCCAATTCATTAGAGATATATCTTAGTGCACCCATTGTATAATCTATAACGGGCTCACCCGCTTGTTATAATGGGGATGAAACCTTTATAAACATTGTCCAAGGTCTATATCATAAATAAAACCCATGAAAAACTATATTATAAATGTTTTCAAAAAACATTCAGATATCAAAATATATTATCTTCTTAAAACCCCATTTTCAATGTCAAAATACACATAAAAATGGAAAGAGGGGTTTTATTTGAATAAAACATGAAAGTTTGTAGAAGAATAAAAAACTGAAATAATAGATACAATTTTGGGAAAGTCATTGTCACTATATAAGTTAATATAGAACATTATTTTTATTCCTTTTTGTAAATAAATCCAAAAATTTCGTAACAATATTTCTTTTTAAAACCATTGAATGAATGTTAAATAAAATATTTTATTAAAATATAAAAGCTGGACACATAATAAAGAAACTATTTTATTCAAAAAAAATGGAAAATTATAAAAGAAACCTCAAATTATTCAGGAATTACGATAGAGATAAATTTAATTCATTTCATATATGTATAAATATACATTTATTTTTTACCTTTTTAAAATGATTTGAAAGAGTAACATTAAAAGATGATTTTTAAATGAAAGTACCTTACCTTGGACTAAACTCAGCACATACATTATTTATCTTCTAGAATAATAAAAATAGGAAAATTATTTAATTTATTAATAACCTTTTTCAAGTTCATTATTCCTATATTTTTATTTAATACTTTTTTATATAAAATCACTCAATTTATTAATTTTACTTCAGATATTTTCACGATATTCAATTCATAAGTCCAAAATGACTTTAGAAAGTATACTATGGTCAATGTTTTCATCATTAAATCATCTCCAATGTAATAATAATGACCTAATTATCATTTTTATATTTAAATTATACTTTTAAATCCATTCATTAAATATGTTTTTTAAAAAGGAACTAGGTTACAATCTTGGAGGTAGTAGGTCGTACATACGCATGATTAACATTTTAATTTTAAAATTATCATTATGGAATGAAGGTAAATATAATTTTATCTTTAAATAAGAAAAAATTTATAATATAAACCTTATTAATTATTTAAATAAACTAATATATATCATCTATGTGATTTTGTGATGAAAAATGAATGGCATCGCTTCATGGAGGTGCTACCCATACATAAGCACGAATGACGTTATCATTTTCTAGTGTATGTAATGGTGAGAAAATATGTGTAATATTATCTTTAAAAATTATAAATATGGAATGAATATAATATATTTGTATATAACGTAAATCCATTATTATAACATGTCTTTAGAGATGATGATGGAAAAGAATTACATCAGTTTGCAAGGCGGCAGTCTATTGTACACACAGACGATGAATTAATTTCTCATTTGATGGAAGTGGATATGTATATAAATTACCATATTAACATAATAAAATATAATTATATATATTATACTAGTTTTATTATTTTATCATCCTTTAATAATATTTTATTTAGGTAGAAGAAGAAATAAAATAGAAATGCTCGATTAAAAATGATACATCTTCTTTGAACAAAATCCTTTGCTTAGCAACTTAAGAGCACAAAGGGTGGTGGTTTTATAAAACCAAGGCCTCTATAACAAGTTTAGATATTATATAAAGGTAATTAGGAATGTATGTTCCAAAAAATTGGTTTTTAAGTGTGAATAAATGAGAAGAAATGGTTCCCTTTTATATGAAATTGGAGCGGAACTCTTGAAATTTCACAAAATAGAAAATAATATTTAATTACAAATGGATCTGAACTGATTTATTTTTTATAAATGAGGATTATTGTTCTAACTTATCTCATTAAATAATTTTTTATAAGTTTAGGTCACATTTTTATCCTTATCATTTGGTTTTAACCCCTCATTAACCTGTTTTAAATATACCATGACAATAAGGAATTTTACTCTTTGAGGGTCAATATAGTTATTATAAATGGATAAAAAACCCATTAATGGACCACAATTAATATTAAAAACCATTCCATAATCGATTTTATTAATAAAATATTTTAAGTAATTTTTTATCATTTAATAAAATATAAATTATCATAATATATCATTAATGTCAATATTTAGAACTATCCATTGCATTGATTTTAATAACATCAAGAAAAAAAGTAGAATTAAAACAAAATATTTTAATATATCTCTAAAATTTTATTTTAATATAGATTTTTTTTATCACACTAATTTTCTCAAATTTTGTTATTTTTAAAATTTTTAATATCACTTCTTTTATTTTCCCATTAATTGAATAAAAAGTGCATCAAGATTCTGTAAATTTGTACAATAATTATCTATTCACTAAAAATTATGAAAATTACCATGATTAATATAAATCTTATATATTTCAAAATAATTTTTATAACTTAACATAGACCCTAGTTATACCTATATTAAGAATATTATTGTTATGAAAAACAATAGTGTGAAATTTTTTAATTTTCATTAAATAAAATATGATAAAATTCCTAATCTCATCCAAATAGAAAAAAATTCCATATAATAAATTATTTCATGATTATGGATGAAATGGGAACATGAAAAAATTAAGCCAAGTTTTATAGTTATTTTATCGACCTTATCATTTTATTTTTAACCTTAATTACATGTTTTATCCATTATCATGTTAACAAAACTAACCAAGGTTTCCATTCATATTTAACAAGTATAAAAATAAACTATTTACCAAATTTATAACCACTACTTTCAACTATTGAATCCATTTTTTAACATAAAAAATCTTAATTTAATTTTAAATTAAACTAGTATAACATATTAAAATTTTCTTTTTAGAAAAATGTCATTTTTTAAATATAATTTTTTTATATTAAATTAAACTCTAAAATTGACTTAAAACATAATATCTCAATATTTTATGGTATTTATGTTATTTAATAAATTCAATTTTTTGATATATTATGTTTCATGCAACAATAATCTTAAATGAACTGTGATATACTGTTAATTATTAACATAACCGTCAGAATAGTAATTTAACTGTTAGGAATAGTAATGTGACCATTAGAAGAATAAATTCACCTATGAAAGTATAATTAAAATTTAGGTTATTCATAAATTAAAATATTATATATTTATATCATGGAATAAGTAACTAAATGTTTTAAATTGATAAATTAAGTGTTTGTATTTTTGTGAAAAGTAGATGTTTATTTATAATTTTATAATTAATATAATAATTTTAAAAGGAAATTTATTTTCCTAAAATATATTCATAAGTTAGTATTTTTTTATTATAATTATAAGATAATTTTATTTCACCATAATTAATTTTTCAAAGTGTTATAAAATCGGTTATAATATTAAAATCTGTATTTTTCAACTAAATGATGATTTTAATTAAAAATTGAATTTCTCATATTTAGAAAATTATTTTCATAAAATTTAGTTCACTTTAAAATATAAACATCAAATAATGGATCAGGTGAATTTTTTTGATTTTTCTAAAACAATTTTATTTTTTGTGAATAGCGAAATACATTAATTTATGATATTTAACATTATAAGTAAATAGATGAATTATTGATTCATGGATGATATATGGATGAGATAAGAACTAATTATTTAGAACTCAAATTCACTAGTTATTATACTTAGTCACAAGATTCATCGTTATTGATAGTCTTGACCAAAATAAGAAACAAATGAATAAAATAACCAAAAACAGTCCACTCCTCTCCCTATAAATACCACTGCTCACCACCCCTTCTCCTCACACATTATAATCCTTGAATATTATCTAAGTTACTCCCAATTAAATTCCCAATACTCTTCCCCATGTCCAATATCTATTGGTATTACCAATAGAGAAAATCTAAATGTCTTAAGGAGGTTCCCAAAGAGAAGATATTCAAGAGGTAAACTCGTCCTTCTTTCTCTTTTATTTTCCTCTCTTTTATTATCCTCCCCTAACCTCCCATATACAAAGTGTGTGGTAATTAAATTATCATATATATACTTTAATTTTATTTTGTTAATGTAATATTCATCACCAAATTTCTTCTATTCTCCTTCTAATTTAAAAACGCTAACATCGTTTGTGATGTGTCGATTCACCGCCTTCGTGAATGATGAGTTTAAGTTTTAATTTACCACCTTTAAGGATAGTCAAAAAACCATTTTTATGGACAAATTATATTATAATATTTCAATTATAACTTTTTTTATGTTATGGTACTCATATATTCACATTATTAAATATGAAAACAAACCTAGTTCATGATGATTGAAAAAATTCCAAAATAATCAAAACTTCTATCATTATAATTTTATCTAATGAATCATCCTCATACCATATAACTAAATGATATATGATATCATTTCAAATCCTATAATAATATTAATATTATTCCATTCAACTTTTATATTTTTTTCTTTCATTTGATAATAACTCCCATAATTATACACAAGGAAACTGACTATAAAACCATAAAACGAATGCTCCCAGAAGAGTGAAATTAAACATTATAACTCGTTAAAATGGAAGTAAATAAACATAAAAAATATAATAAATTAATTATATTTTTAATAGGTTTTAAATTATGTAATTATAGAACTTAATTTCATTATCTATGACATTAACTACAATTACGTAATGCTTTCATTCATAATCTAAGGGTTTCTAATATTACTTTTATATCTATGAGATATGCCTTATTCACCACTTATTTCTTGTGTGTTGTATATGTGTACTACCCTGTTGATATATCATATCATGAATCTATTTATCTTTCTTTTATTAAATTTTTATTTTGATTATTATTACATTTAGGGGTATACGATTCGATTGATTACAAAGTGGTAATGGATTTCTTAACTCAATTTTCATTCATTAGGTTAAACTTCTATTTCATTGATTATGTCATACTAAGGTTGTTTGAAAAATAACTTTTTATAATCTAATATTTTATTTTTAATTATTATATTAATTTAATATAAATACATATAATCTATTAATTTGATTAAGGATATGATCCTTGTAAGGGACTTCATCTCAATTTTCATTCATTCTGGCATATTTTTTATGTTATGTACCTATTTCCTTTTATATGGTGTATATATTTCCCCTTTTTATTTTTTATCATCATTAATTGAATATTTCATTAAATATCTATATTTATTGTTTCATGGATTTTATTATTTCCAAAACCATGTACCAATTTTTTATATATGTTGGGCAAAAATCCCTCAAGGTTTCATTGAAGCATTTTTGAGGTGATTGTGTTTGTTGACAAAGTGGACATCTGTGTGGTGATTGTTGACAAATAAAAACAATGGTCAACGATCCATGGTTGATTCAAGAACACCGAAAAAGGAATGGATTATCTGGAGGTGGTATAAAAAGAACAGATACAAGGTGGTGTCGTTTACCAGTGTTTGCCAAATTTTTGGGCCTGAAAATCGACAAATGAAGAAAAGTGGTTTTTGGAAAAGGGACTTGCGCACCATGTACTTTAAGGAGAGGAAACTTTCATTCCTAATGTTTTTCAAGATCAGAAGGTCAAAATATGGCAAAGTAAATAGGGTCGCGTAGGTATTAGTGTGGTCACGCAGGTGACTTGCACGCTGTGAAAGGACCTGTGCGCCGGTGCCTATGAGGGTCGGAAAGTTGCGCACCATATGTTTTTCAAGATCAGATCTTCTAAATATGAAAAAGGAAATAGGGTCACGCAGGTGTCTTGTAGGGGAAGAAACCTGAACTTCGGGACTTGCGTGCCGAGGGGAGACTTGCGCACCGACGCGTAGGTTGACCACATGCCTATAAATACAAAACCACCCCTCCTTGTTTTTAACGGAGTTCAACACCTTGAAAAATCAGAGCTCTCGTCGCGCTGGTGTGGTGGTCATGCAAGTGGTGTGTGGTCACGTAGGTGGACTTGCGCACTAGTGTTTGAAGTTGCGCTCCAGTTGGTTGTTGTATGCCAATATTGGTTTGGGCGTAAAAGGGGTTGAGTCGCGCATGTTTGGAGTTGAAGAAGATTTTGCCACACAAGTGGTTGAAGTGACTTGCGTGCCAGTTGTGACCTGCATGCCGATACTTGCACATTGGGTTATACCTGCGCTCCAAGGTTGATTCACGGCAGTTATTCAGGCCTGCATGAAAGTTAAAATATTTCCCGATACCTTCGGTGAAAAGAGAAATTCATCTACAGGTGAAAGTTGGGCTTCAATAGAGAATCTACATACAATAGAGGATGTATTCATTAGTGATAATGAAGAGACCTACAAGTCTATAAACTGTGAGTTGATTCTGTCCAGAGCAGTGAGAAAAGGAAGAGGAAAAAGGTGATCCTCTCCACCGGTAGTGAGCCAGAGAGAGAGAGACAGGGAGTGACCCTTGGGAAAGCAGTGATCTGACCCTAATCCTTGTAAAGGCTGTGAGCCTGGGCATAGAAGTTATCTAGCCCAAACCTTGTAAACAGCAGTGTGCTTATAGTGGATTTGGTAGGTCGGCAAATTTCCGGTGTATTCTCCTTGGATGTAGCCCAATGAGGGTGAACCAAGTAAAAATTGTTGTGTCATGTGCATGCTTTACTTTCTATTTATATTGTGTAATGGGAAAGTGAGAGAAGAGTGTTTTGCGTAACAGCGAAACAAGATCAGAACGGACTTTAATTTTAAATTAGTCATGCCCTGATTCACCCCCCCCCCCCCCCCCCTCTCAGGGTATTCAGCCTTGTGGACCTAACAATTGGTATCAGAGTGAAAGTTCGATAGTAGTTCTTCTCTCAATGGAGGTCACTAATCATAAAGGGATTCTGATCTTCGACGGGATCAATTTTCAGCTATGGAAGAATCGAATGCAACACTACTTCCGATCTTTGGGAATGGACGTATTCACAGCAGCAATGCATGGCATAAAATCTAATCTTAATAGTGGTGCACTATCAGAAGCTGGGCATAGAAAGTTTTATGATGATGCCAAAGCAATCAATTCCTTAGGGGGATCCCTATCCAATCCTATATATACAAAGGTGATGTCTTGTAAAATTTCACATGCCATGTAGGAAAAGTTATTGAATATATATGAAGGGGATACAATGGTCAGAGAGGAGAAGATGTAAGTGTTGTGGAACAAGTATGAAGATCTGAGAATGAACCCGAATGAGTCGGTTGATGCACTTTTTGATAGGTTAAATGTTGTTTTAGAAAACATGCAAGGTCTTGGTGAAGTTATTGAAGACATAAAAATTGTGAAGCGCATCTTGAGAAAAATTTCACCTCAGTTCAATCTGAAAGTTTCTGTTTTGGAAGATAATGACCCGAAAGAGTTGACATTGGATAACTTGCACATCACCCTTGTTGCATATGAAATTAGAAATGATGATAACGATGCTATGGAAAAGGGGAAATCTAAAGAGGTAGCATTTAAGGCCATGAAGAAGCTCACCATTGAATATTCTCTGGAGGAAGAAGGGGCAGATGAGGTGATGTCATTCCTTTCTTCAAATATGCAAAGAGGAAAAGGAAAGTTTAAAGGGAAACTTACACTAGCATGCTATAGATGTGGAAATTTTGGTCATCTGGTGGCAAGGTGCCTCATAAAGTTTCAAGATAACGACAATGATGATGACGAAGTCGAAATTTCCAAGAAGTTGTCTTCGGTGTTTGTGAAAGGGAAGAAACAATTCAAGAGAAATTACTTCAAGAAGAAGAATCTTCTATCTCAAGAATTTTAATGTTCATATGAGTCTGAGGATGAAGAGGATAAGGTGATTGAAAACTGCAAAGATCGTGGGGAAAATGACATGGTAGCGGTCGTCGGTAGTTCTCAGGAAAAAGAATAAACTGACGCTGGAGAAGAAGAGGAAGAAGTTGAAGGAAGCATTGATATGGAAGCCGAATTGAAAGAAGCTCTTGAGGAGATAGATGTTTCAAGAACCAAAATGAATAAATCCAATAAAGTGGTTCGTGATGCCAAAATCTATATGCAACAACAGGATGATGAAAAGTCTGAGCTATTAGAAGAAATTGAGAAATTCAAGTTATCATCACCAGAGAACTCAAAATTAGTTAGTGAGTATAAGCTCAAGATTGAAGAATAGAAAAGGGAGATCGATGGCTTGAATAGAAAAGTGAAAGATCGCATCAAGCATATTGAAGATCTTGAATAAGAAGTTGTCAGTCTGCGGAGAAAAGTTAAAGACCAGGAAAAACCCTTGATTCCCAACACATTCTTGGGAAAGCAGGTCATTCTGAAGACTAAAAATATGAAAGAGGAGCCTAGTAGTTCATCATGAAAGAAGCAGTAATTGAGCTCAGACTTCCAGGCTGCTTCAGGGCTTGATCAGAAGCAAAAATCTATGGCAATTGAATTTATACCGCAAGCACCCGTCCCGAGACTGAAGGTTTATTTGGGCACAAAGAAGAATCAGAATATTCAGAGATCCCAAGGGTAAACTCATAGTGATAATGTAACATTAAGGAATGCACCTTATATCAGGTGTTATTCTTGTGGAAATATGGGGCATACATAGTATGTGTGTTCCATAGCCAAGATATATTTAAGGGAACAAGAACAGAGGTGGCATCCAAACAGAAAACAGTTATCCAGAACATATTTTGAAGGACACTATATTTTGTGCGGAGGATTTGAGCACATGGCTAGGTACTGTACTTCGACCATACAGAGATATGTTCCAAAGCATAATCAAAACGTTCGCAAGCATTAGATCAATAAACCCATAGGTGAGTTAAAAATGCAGAATAGATTTGTGTCTTTGCAAGATGAAGTTGGTCCATCATAATCTGAGAAAGAATAGAAGTCTCAATCCATGCCGAGTGTGAAGGAAAATGTATGGACCAAGAAGAAGAAGAATGAGAAGGCTGTGGTGGTAGAAATTTCCCTTAAGGCATCAGATCGCACTGGTGTATGGATCCTTAATAGTGGTTGCACATCTCACATGATAGGTAATAAGGATCTTATTACAGGCATAAAATATGACAAAGAAGGAGTTGTCAAATTTGGAAACGATGAAGGCCTGAAGATTTTTGGCTCAGGAAAAGCCAAGTTTGGGGGTAAAGAAATTAGACGTGCTGATGTCTTGGTAGTTGAGGGTCTTAGTCATAACATGCTCAGTGTTAGTCAACTATGTGACTCTGGGCACTCTATTTGATTTACCAAGAAGATGTGTGTTGTGAAAGGAAAAGATGGAGCAGTTGTTATATAGGGAAAATGGACAAAGGGAAATCTTTACCTTGTAGGTGAGGAAGAAGATACGTGCATTTTATCCAGAGAGGAAGAAAACCACATGTGGCATAAGCTACTTGGTCATCTATGCCAACCATCCATGGAAGATCTGGTAAAGTGTGATGCTGTTAGAGACCTTCCCAAACTCTCACATGATCTCACTCATACATGTGATGCTTTCCAACAAGGGAATATCATCAGAAAAACTTATAGGCCAAAGGAACAAAAATCAACTAGAGTGCTCAAATTGGTGCATGCTGATGTATGTGGAGCTATCTCACCATGAGCTATAAATGGGAAAAGGTACTATGTTCTTTTCATTGATAATTATAGCAGAATGTCCTGGGTATTTGTTATTACCCATAAGGCAGAAGTGTTCAGTTTCATAAAGCAGTATAGAAGGGAATCAGAAAGGATGCTTGGGTAGAAAATTCTGAAGTTTCGTACTGATAACGGTATAGAATTCACAAACAGTCAAGTTGAAGACTATCTCAAGAAACACAAGATAAGGCATCAAGTTTCATCAGTGAGAACTCCCCAACAAAATGGATTGGTTGATAGGAGAAATTAGATCATCAACAACATGGCCAGAACGATGCTTATTGATAAGGACCTACTGGAGAAATTTTGGAAGGAAGCAGTTTTGACATCGGTCTATATTTCGAACAGGTCTCTGTTTTGTTCGAAGGAAGGGAAGACTATGTGTGAAATTTGGTATGGAAAGAAGCCAACGTTGAAATACTTTCGAATCTTTGGGAGAAAGTGTTTTATTATAAACAAAGAAAATCACAGGAAGTTTGAGTCACGAGGAGATGAGGGGATATTCCTTAGCTACTCAGGGAAAAGTAAGGCATATAAATGCTTCAACAAAAGGCTGGGAAAATTTGTTTAGAGCAATGATGTCACTATAGTTGAAAATGAACAGAATACTCAACGACCTAGAGAATAGTTTCTGGATGAAAGTGATGATGAGGTAAGAAACACAGGGGGAGTAGAAGTGGTAGAGGCTGACTCAGAAGAAGATACTAATGATGAACAAGAAAGTGTCAAGACTGTGTCTGCAAGGAAGCCAAAGAGTCGAGCTAAAATTGATAGGCAAAATATCATTGGTGATCAAGAAGCTATAGTTCAGACTCGAAGAATGAAATCATTACAAAAAACGTAGTTTTTATCTCAGGTGGAGCTGAAATGTTTTTCCGATGCAGCTGAAGATGAAAACTGGGTTCAGGCTATGAATGAAGAGCTTGATTAGATTAAGAAGAACCAGACATGGGAGATTGTTTCGAGGCCAGTAGATAAGAATGTCATCGGAACTAAATAGGTCTATCACAAAAAGATGAATGAAGATGGAACAGTGATTTGGAACAAAGCACGACTAGTGTGCAAGGGATACTCCCACATAGAGGGAATAGATGTTGATGAGACATTTTCACTAGTTGCTACACTGGAGACAATTAGATTATTTTTTGCAATAGAAGTGCAAATAAAGTTCAAAGTGTTCTAGATGGAAGTCAAATCTTCATTCTTTAATGGATTTCTGGAAGAGGAGGTGTATATTGAGCATCCAGATGGTTTTCTCATTCATGAGGATGAGAACAAAGTTTACAGGCTGAAGAATGCGTTGTATGGGCTGAAACAAGCACTAAGAGGATGGTACTCAAGGCTTGATCAATACATGAAGAATCTTAGTTTCCAGCGTGGGGGAGTTGATTACAATCTCTATTTCAGCAATGATAGTAATCGAAGGATAATGGTGTTGGTTTATGTCGATGACATAATATTTGGTGGATCAGATAAAGCTCAGTGTAGACAGTTTTCTGAATTCATGAACAATGAGTTTGAAATGTCAATGATTGGAGTGCTAACATTTTTCCTTGGTCTACAGGTGACCCAAAAAAAGAATGTAACATTCATTTCTCAATCCAAATATTCCAAGGAGGTTTTAAGAAGGTTTGGAATGGAAAATTATAAGGAGATGAAGACTCCGGTTGATACCCGGATGAAATTATCAAAAGATGAGTATGGAAAGGCAATTAATATCACAGAATACAGGAAAATTATTGGAAGTCTGTTGTACATAACCACAATAAGGCCTGATATTGTTTTCTCCACATTCCAAGAAGCGAGATATCAGAGTAATACCAAGGAAATCCACATGCTTAAAGTGAAAAGAATACTTATTTATATCAAATTCCCTGTGGATTTCGGTCTGATGTATAATGACAAATCTCAATTAGTGTTATTGGGTTACACAGATGCGCATTGGGCCGGATCAGTAGATGATAGAAAATCAACGTCAGGAGGTGCATTTTATCTTGGTGGATTGTGTATTTATGGGCTAACCAAGAAGTAAGACTTCATTTCATTGAGCACCACTGAGGCTGAGTATATTGTGGCCACTCAAGAATGCACACAGTTATAGTAGATGAAGCAGCATCTTGAAGATATTGGTGTTGAAGTGAAGTCTCTGATCGGAATCCAGTGCGATAACTCAAGTGATATCAATCTTAGTAAAAATCTCTTCCATCATTCAAGGACAAAGAAGATTGAGATAAAGTATCATTTTATGAAAGAGAAGGTTGAATAGGGACTTGTGAATTTAAATTATGTGCCTACAAAGCTACAGGTTTCAGACATTCTAACAAAGGCCTTACCCAAGGAATATTTAGAGAGACATCCACTAGCTCTGAGAGTTCAGTCAACTCCTCACACTTGAAAGAGTGTGGATGTGGAAACAACTCCTCCTCTCCCTGAGGTATGATGTATTTTCCCGAATGTGGTGATATGTGCTCTCTACTCTGTTACAGACTACAAAGGAGTAAACTTTGGTTTCATTGACAAAAGGGGAGAAAATAGTGATTGTTCAAGGGGGAGACAGTGTTGTTATTTGAGGAATCATGACAGATAGGGGGAGAAGCTGACAGGTGGAGCAGCCAGATAGGGGGAGCGTATTAAATATAATGATGCTAGAAGTGATTGATCAAAGAATATATATCACGACAGCTGGGGATTGTGATAAAATCATAAGATTGGTGTTATAATGTGGTAATCATATTTCCAACAAATTGGTATCATTTTAGTGTCAACAGTGGGTGTCAGATTTGAAGTGATTCATTGATGAACTTTTCATTTACTCTTGTTTCTCACGCCAAGCATTGCTCATGTGGGCTTAGAGTATGTGTTGAGTAAATCCTTGATCTCTATCAGAATAGAAAAAGATGAATGGTGGCTGAATAATTAACGATGTATCTTTTTATGGAAGAGTTGTAAACAAACCCAAAGGGGGAGATTATTGGGAAAAAATCCCTCAAGGTATCATTGAAGCATTTTTTAGGTGATTGTGTTTGTTGACAAAGTGGAAATCTGTGGGGTGATTGTTGACAAAGAAAAAAAATAGTCAACGAACCATGTTTGATTCAAGAATGCCGACAAAGGAATGGATGATCTGGAGGTGGTACAAAAATAAAAAATACAAGGTGGCGCCATTTACCAGTGTTTGCCAAATTTTTGGGCCTGCAAATTGACAAATGAGGAAAAGTAGTTTTTGGAAAAGGGACTTGCGCGCCATGTACTTGAAGGAGAGGAAAATTTCGCACCTAATGTTTTTAAAGATCAGAAGGTCAAAATATGGCAAAGGAAATAGGGTCATGCAGGTATTGGTGTGGTCGCACAGGTGACTTGCGCGCCCTGAAAGGACCTACGCGCCAGTGCCTAGGAGGGTTGTAAAGTTGCGCACCATATGTTTTTCAATATTAGATCTTAGAAATATGAAAAAGGAAATAGAGTCGCGCAGGTGTCTTGCAGGGGAAGAAACCTACGCACTTGGACTTGTGCGTTGAGGGGATACTTGCGTGCCGACACTTAGGTTGACCAAATGCCTATAAATACAGGACCACCCCTCCTCATTTTTAACGGAGTTCAACACTTTGAAAAATCAGACTTCTGTCACGCTGGTGTGGTGGTCGCGCAAGTGGTGTGTGGTCGCGCAGGTGGACTGGCGCGCTAGTGTTTGAAGTTTCACATCAGTTGGTTGCTATGCGCCAATATTGGTTTGGGTGTAAAAGGGGTTGAGTCGCGCAGGTTTGGAGTTGCAGAAGATTGTGTCGCGCAAGTGGTTGAAGTGACTTGCGCACCAGTTGTGACCTGCAAGCTGATACTTGCGCAGTGTGTTAGACTTGTGCGCCAAGTAAGGTTGATTCACATCAATTATTCAGGGCTGCATGAAAGCTAAATGATTGGCTGATACCTTTGGTGCAAAGATAAATTCATCTATGGGTGAAAGTTGGACTTCAAAAGAGCATCTGCATAAAACAGAGGATATATTCATTAGTGATAATGAACAGACCTACAAGTCTATAAAATGTGAGTGGATTCCTTCAAGAGCAGTGAACAAAGGAAGAGGAAGAAGTTGATCCTCTCCACTGGCAGTGATCTAGAGAGAGAGACAGGGAGTGACCCTTGGGAAAGCAGTGAGCTGACCCTAAACCTTGTAAAGGCAGTGATCCTGGGCATAGAAGTGATCTAGCTTGAACCTTGTAAATAGCATTATGCTTATAGTGGATTTGGAACATCGGCACATTGTCGGTGTATGCTCCTTGGAAGTATCCCAGTGAGGTTGAACCAAGTAAAAATTATTGTGTCATGTGCATGCTTTACTTTCTATTTATGTTGTGCAATGGGAAAGAGAGAGAAGACTGTTTTGCTTAATAGCGAAACAAGATCAGAATGGGATTTAATTTTAAATTAGTCATACCCTGATTCACCCCCCCCCCCTCAGAGTATTCAGCCTTGTGGACCTAATAGTTTACTTTGATAGTTATATGATTTAGTTGGGAAATAATGATAAATCTGTATATTTTACTCAATATAAATAATTGTTGATAAGGAATATTGATTTATGAATTAAATTGATCATTTAAATATTTGATTAATATTTTGTACATACATACATGGGTAGTTCCCAGTTATATATAGCTCCTCGATACATCAACAGGTCTCATGAGAAAAAGAGAGGGTGATAAACCCTTCATGTTTATTTCCAAGAAAAATCAGATGGGTTTCTACCCACAAAATTAAATCATCTTGTGAAAGGTTTTTATGGTATTGTTTCATGTTCCAGATACATTAAGTACAATAATTAATCATTTCCTTCATTTTGTAATCAATTATTACTATCCATGAGATTTTCACTATGAAAAATTCAATAAATGTATTTTCACTCTTAGTTTATTGATTAAATTGAATGTTATTTTCAATTATTTACCTCTCCAAATTGATTATTCATTATTTTTTAATATTCATTTACTAATGATATATGGTTCAACTATATGTAAACCTTACAGATCATTTGATATCACCCTTTTATTTTTTTCCTTCCCCAAGTTATGAAGATGAAATCATTGAATAAGTGTCAAGAAAGAAATTTATTTTCCTTTTTTGTGTTCAATATTTAATTACCAGTGTAATAAGGAAATTGTGTATGTATCAAGTCATTCAAGACTACTAAACTTATTGATCCTTAGTTATGTGATCTCTTGTGTCTATGTCATTGTAATAAAATAACCATAGACTCTAGGCTATTGGGGTCCAAGTTTTTATGGTGGGTATTAGAGTAGGATTATTTAAAACCTTGGGTACTAGATGTTAAAAAAGCATAAGAATTATAATAATTTATCATAGTGATTTTTTTATCAATACTCATGATGATTATGAGGTAAATCAATGGGTTCTATTATTTAGTGATGGTACCGAAATAAGAAAGGGAATTAATACCCATGGACAATGTAGACATTTCCCCACTAAGAAAGTCAAAAATAGTTGGTGTTAGATATGAGAAGTCCATGACCATATTAATAAAAATTAATCAGGTTATGAAGAATAACCATACTACACATATGTTCAATCATTTCATGTAAAAAAACCATCATCTTTTAGTGGGACTACTAATCTAGTGGAATCTGAGAAATAGATCAAGTCACATGAAAAGATATTTCTAGAATTGGGATGAAATAAAAATGAAAAGGTAGTATTGGAAGTATATTTCTCAAGGTATATGTTGTTCAATGGTGTTTGTTGATCCGAAATACTAAGGATGGAGATGAAATAGAACAAATTTAATAGAAAAATTCTTCTACAAATATTTCCTATGTGAGCAATGAACTAAAATGAAAATAAAATTCCTTAACATAAAGATAAAGGATGAAGAGAGTGTTTTAGAATAGGAGGATACCTTAAAAATACTATACAACTATTATATAGATTAAATTTATTATTTGGAAAATCAATATTGATCATTTCTTTGAAGGTTTTAAAACAAGTCTCTGAAGGGAACTGGCATCTAAAACATTTTCATTATATGATAAAATATTATTAAGTTCCATGAAAATGATGAAGGAATTTTCAATATCATATATGTTAAAGGGAAACAAATAGAAGAATAGTTCTTCTAGTAACCATGAAAAGGGTAAAGAATCAAAGAAGAAAGGGGAACAAATCAATTCCCATTATGTGAAAATTATGGAAAGAATCATCCTGGGAAATGCTTGAAAGGTATGGGAGTTTGTTATAATTATAGGTTAAAGGGTTGTCGAGATAAAAAATGAAAGGGGAATAAACTAATCAATTATGTTCAATTATTCAACTATAAATAAATGGATAGTTATTCAAATCAATGTCACAAGCTTTAGGGGAATCTACCATAGAAGATACCAAAGGGAGATGACTAAGATTTTTTAATCACTACAGCTGAAGTATAAATACACAATGATGTGGTGGAAGGTACCTTAATCCTATCTTCAAATTTGTCTAATAATTTATTTGATTCAAGATCATCATGCTCTTTTATATCTGCCCAATTTTCTAGGAAATTTATACATTTTCATTTTTATTTATTAAGGGATTAGTCAGTCAAAACTCCCAAGGGAAGTATCATTACAATAAAAATACTTCATTTAGTCCCCATTATAACACATAAATATAATTTATTTGTAGGATGTATCATCATACCTATGGTTGACTTTGATTTAATACTCAGTATGGACTAGCATTAAAAATATAATATGGAAATTTATTTCAAGAAAAAGAAAATTGCGATTTGTGAGGAAGGTATGGAATTCCTTATCTTTAGAGTAGAAACTTCATCATCTGATTCTTATCTAGGTCCATCCCAGTAGCTCTAATAAATTAAGTATCTACGGATGAGGAAAGTAATCTTGAAATTTAGGTTGTACCAATTATACAGGAATACATTGATGTATTCCCCAAGGAATTACATAGAAAACCCCCTTATTGTGAAGTTTATTTATCATTGATTTAATCCCTAATAAAATAAAAATATCAAATACTTCATATAGAATAGCCACTATGGAATTAGTGTACATGAAGAAACAACTATAGGAGTTGAGTAAAAAGTAATTATTCACCCTAGTGTTTCTCTATGGGGATCCCATATTCTCTTTATTAAGAATGAATATGGATCCATGAGGTTGTGCATTGATTATAGAGAAATAAATTCAATTACAGTAAATAACAAGTATGCTTAGCCTCGCATTGATTATTTATTTGATCATCTTTATAGAGATCAATTTTTTTCCAATATTGAACTTCGTTCTGGGTATCATCAATTGTGAGTAAAGAAGGAAGATATTTCAAAGATAGCTTTTCAAATAAGGTATAGAAATTACAAGTTTACAGTATTATCATTTAGAATAACCAATGAACCCTAAATTTTCATATATCTAATAAAAATATTATTCAAGCAATATCTTAGTGATTTTGTTTTAGTATTCATTGATTATATTCTAGTATAATCTAAAACCTATGAAGACCGTAACAATCACTTGAAGATTATTATTGAGACTCTCAAGAGGAAAAATTTATATGGTAAATTTTGAAAGTGTGAATTTTGGCTTTAGTAAATATATATTCTTAACTTTATTATCTCTAAGGATTGAATACTAGTCGATATTGTAAAGAGAAATGAAATCCAAGAATAACCTATTACAATGAAAAAATTAGGTATGTAGTTCCATTTGTTTAGCAAGTTATTATCAGTGTTTCATTCAGAATTTTTCCTGAATGGCTAACCCGTTAACCATGTTAAAACATAATGCAGTTATGTTTATATGGAAAAAAGATTGTGCATAATTTTTTGAATAATTGAAGAGAATATTGTTCAATACTTTGATTGTTAATTTACCATCAGGAAATGATGGGTTTATGATATACTTTGATGCGTCCATGAAATGAGCAGGCTGGGTCCTTATGAAAAATGATAAAGTTGTTGCATATGAATCACGACATTTGAAGATTCGTGAAAACAATTCTGAAATTCATGATCTTGAGTTAGGAACTTTAATCTTTGCACTGAATATATGGATACCCTATCTCTATAGTGAATGGTGTGAGATATATACAGATCCCAAGAGTTTGAAATACATCTTTACACATAAAGAAATCTACATGAGGAATAGATGATGGATTGAGTTACTAAAATATGGTAATTTCTCAATACACTACCACTTAGGAAAACAAAATAAGGTAGTAGATTTGTTAAGAAGGAAAATTTGCGTACTTCTAACCAAATGAGGATTGATAAAGATATTATGTTCTTGTATTTAGTAAATATAAATATGGGAATTTTTATGTAAGATAAAAAATCACCATGTTTCCAATGATTGAGAAACCATATTTATTAAAAAAGAGAAAAATATCTCAATCTGAGGATGTGAATTTTCAAGATAAAATTAAAACCATTAATAATGTAATATTGGAATACTTCATGTATGAAGATGTAATTCTAAAATTTGGAAAGATTTTATGTGTTCTATTAATACCTAAGATAAAAAGAGAACTATTAGACGATGCTCATAGCTCAAATTTTTATATATATCATGGTAATACCAAGATGTATAGAGATATAAAGGATCATTTTTTGTGGGATAATATGACACGGGAATTTTTTGACTATGTTTCAAGATGTCTAGTTTTTTAAAAAGTAAAGGCTGAGATAAATAATTCAACAGGAGTCATGAAACCTCTACTTATACCAATGTGGAAGTGGGATGATATTACTATGTTCTTCGTCACTGGATTATCAAATACCCCTTGAAAGAATGATACAATTTGGTTTATTGTTGATTTCCTTAAAAAATTAGTACATTTTCATACTATAAGAGAATATTTACCTATTGAAAACCTATAAAGACTCTATATTACTGAATATGTTAGACCTCATGGTTCACCTCTATCAATTGTGTCTGATCAAGATACCCATTTTACATCAAAATTCTAGAATATTCATCAGAAGGATTTCTATACGGAGCTTAATTTGTGTACTTCTTGTCACCCTAAAAGTGATGGAGACTCTGAAAGGAAAATTCAAACATTATAATACAATTTTAGATCATGATCGCTTTAATTTCAAGGTATGTGGGAAAAATATTAACCTTTGGTAGAGTTTTCCTATAATAATATTTTCCATTCTAGTATGCTAATGGATCCATTTTAAGCTTGATATGGTGTGATATGTTGTACTCCAACTTGTTGGGATGAAGTTGGTGAGAGGAAACTTATAGGCCCACAACATATTGAAGAGACAACAAAAAAGTTAAAGACTATTTTGTCATGACTCGACCCATACAAAGACTTGATCTGTAACTACCCCAAGCCTACCTCTATAGGCCAGGGGTTGGAGACCAGCACTGAAGGCATAAAAAATTATGGAGACCTTTTCCTAAGTTCATGTACACACATATATCCAACTCACTGAAAAAATTTAGAGGGAATGGAAAACAAGATACAACGTTGTTATATATATAAACCACAAATATTCATCGATCTCAAAGCAATACAAGTACTGAAAAGTAAACTGAAAGGGAATGGGGAAAATACACACCCAACCAGAAAATTGCCAAAAATAGACATTATATGGAAAAGTAAAATAGTTGAGAGATGTCCGCTCCTGGATCCCACGCTATGACCACTATGGGGGGGTCCAAGCACCTCGTATCCCTATGCTCCTTTGAAGTCACGATCAACCTATATGTTGTCTGCAAGGTCACATCGAGTGCGGGAAAATCCCAAGTAGGGGTGAGTATAAAAATACTCTGTAGGTTGAACTGAATTCTCAAGGGATTAGAAAAATATATATTGAATAGGGGAGAAGTATATAGAACAATATAAAGAAAAATAGTTCAGATTAACCCTACTAGAGAGTGAAGTAAGACAATCCAAATGCAAGGATCTAGAAACAATGAGAAGATGAACTTCTCTTCGAGTCTTCTCTACCTATAGTAGGAGATTAGACTTGTCCAACCATGAGAATCTTGACACAGAAATCACATGGCATACCCCGCACGTCTTCGCCTCTCCTAGAAGGAGAGTAACCAAAACCCAAGGAGTGAGTACTATTACTATGATATATGTATGCTCAGCCAAAGAATCCTAAATGAGAGAGTAGGGGGATCTCCATATACCTATCTCCTCCAAGGAAAATAATTTCCAATAGTTCCAAGAGTAACGACCATTTATTCCCAGTATCCCACACGTTTTTCCTAAACTACAAGTCAATGGGGCTCAATCACTACACCTTGATAATATCCTCTTTGGGAGGTTCTGCCTCACCCGCACGGTTTTAGGTCACATAACAAGGACGTGTCATTGTTGGAAAAGCACCCCTATTTCTTAAGAGTCCAAAGTCATATCAAGAAATTCTTGTCAGTATGCTGCACAATTGAGAGATTGTGTCACAATTTCATGAACCCACTTCCCAGCCCCGTTGGAGGGTATACTCAGAAGAGTCATCGGCGAACCCACAGCCCAGCCCAGTTGGAGGGTAAGCCTGAAACAGTAAATGGAAAACATCACTACCCAGCCCCACTAGATGGTAACACTTAAAGGAGTAACCAGTGTACCTCACTGTCCATCTTCATTAGAGGGTAATCCCATAAGATTAAATGATTAACCTCACAACCCAGCCCCACTGGAGGGTAAGTCCTAGAGAGAGAATAGCGAACCCCATTGTCCAGTCGTGCTAGAGGGTAACCCGGTACTATTCTGATGATTCTAAAAACATCACTACCATCACTTTCATCACTATCATCATTGATAATATCCTTGGATGTACATCACACTCATAACATCTCTCATTGTACCTTAAAAGCGAATATGTAGGGCACCATCAGATTCTATGAAGAAGAACACTTTGGATACGCTACTCGCAGTTCAAAATATGAGTTCAAAAGAAGGAGATACAAGAGGTAGAGGATTCATAATGTGGTACACGACACATGTGGGGCCCACAAAATGTGTGACCTCAACTCATCATCTAGTCATGTACCTATCCATGCTTGGGTACTAAACTGTGATCTACCCACAAGTCGTTCCAGTGTACTCTTAGAGTACACGGAACCTCTAGCCAAAAGGTTGACAAGTGCACATTGATCATTACTTATTTGAAGGGTGAAAATGTTATTCTACAAGCATTCCTCTTGAAATGGCCTCAGATAACCAAACTAATCACACTGTTGTGATACTTTCAAAAAAACGCAAGGTAGACTATTAACTTTCCCCAAACAGACATCCGATGTAGAAGTTGTAAAATTCTATATTACACTCAAAAAGGAGTCTCATGGGTCCCATGCCTCGGACCCATATTTAGTTGGGCAGATCACACCACTGTGTTCCTCATGGAAAAACACACAAGTTTGACTACTCGTTTGTCCAAAACAGACACCCAATGAAAAAGTGACATTTCACCCCAAACACTGAGAACGAGGCTCATGGGGCCCACATGGTCATTTCGATCTATGAAACCAAAATTCATCTTGAAAATTCTACCTCAAATCTAGGGTAATGATACCTTTTATGATGTTCCAATCGAACATTCGGCATAGAAGTTATGTCCGTTACGAGAATCGTAAAATAATTATTATTATTATATTATTATTTTAAACAGATGTTTTGTATCATCGAGCTTCAAGACTAAGACCAAAAGATAACAAAATGGAATCAAAAGATCCTTTGCGAAACAAGGATCATGTGGATGTAGATGGCTCACAAAATAGACACTCAGATTCAAAGATACAAGGTTTTTATTAAAAACCCCAGTTTGAACCAACCTCGGCCAGCCCGAACCGGCTGGTCTGGCCCAAACAACCGGCCACCGCTGCCTACTGGATCCCAATGCTGAAATTGCCACTGAGAAACTTCCACAATTCAACATGGTCATTTCAGTGATCTAAATCGTGATCCTGGATCAGATCTGGACTTCTCTAGATGAGACCTCTATAGTGTCAGCCTCCGCTCGAGAATCTTTTGACGTTTCGGCACAGTGTAAAGTAACCACCACTTTTTTCACCATTGCGCTTCCTATGGAACCCAAAACTCGAACCCGATAACATATCAGGACTCCTCAGGTTGAGGGATTCACGGATATGGGTCTAACTCCATAACCAGAGGTTATTTGTGAAGGAAAAAACGTTTTGCGATGAAGAACGCGAAGAAAGGGTAATTGATAACTGAAAAATATGATGGTCGTTGTTTGTTTGGCCATCAATGAATGATTCCAGAATAACAAATTCAAACAAAAATAAAAAATGACAACAAATTATTCAATCAGGGAGCGGTAAAATCTGAAATGTAAATCCAACCTCTAATATAGATCTATCATTTTGTTCATTGCGCTCTGATCTATCATTGTTTGAAGTTTTTTCATGATCCAAAGACGTTCATACAATGAATCACCATCAGCCAGAGTTCCACTGTCTGAGGGAGAAATGATTCAACCCTATATTATTCCTCTAACCTCCTATTTGTAGGAAATATCCATTGGATGCGAAATTTAAATTTCTCGCGCCCTCTCAACTGATGTCACCCCAAGGGTAAAAACCACACTACGAACTCAACATCCATATTAGATTTCCAATCTGAGTCCCCATTTGGATGTTATTCAAAGTAGTGTTTCAAATAAAATAATTTTATTTAATTATTTTATTTACAATTTTTCCCTTGGGGACTTTTTTCTATAGAAGGCATGTGCCGAAAATGATTATACCTCTCCTAGGGTGAATGACACGCTCCAGAATCAACCATAGCCTCAGATTTCTGATCTAAGTTACTATTTCAGAGTTATTTGGGTTTGAAATATTAAATAATTGAATTAATAAATTCATTTATTCATTTAACAAACCTCTAACAAGAAAGGGGACCAAACATCCTATGTTGACATGTTTTTTGTCACACATAGGGTAAAAACCACGCTCTATACCCAACTATGGTATCAGGTTTATGATCCAATCAACCGTTTAATATATATCATGTTTCTGTTGCATGAATAGTAAAAAAATGATTAATATTTTTGTATAATTTATTCTAGGTCGGTCCTTAGAATCACATGTCGTCTCAATGCTTGACTCTGGAAATATGTGTATAAATATTCTAAAGTCTTACAAGGCCAAAAATGAGTTTCTACATCATTTTTCCTGTGATGATTTTCATCCCCAAAAATCAAAACTTGGAAAAGAAACCTGGGATACTGAGCTCACATCTGGATCTCCTACTCCCAGGAAAAACTTGAACATTACCATGTTGGCACAACATGAAAACCAAATGGATAGCCCATACTCATAATGTATACTCTTTTTGATGAATTAAGTAAAAAACACACACATATATCCTTAGCTATGATACGTGGAAGATGTCGTGTGCCCACTCCACCTATTGGGGGAAAGGCGGTAGGAAAACTATTCATCTCTTTCACAATTACAAATAGCCTGAAGAAACTAGGGGGATAGTTTAATTCCTCGTAAGAACCTCTACACTCCACGTCATGACTGGAATCATGTTTTTTCCCTGGAACAGGGTCTCATGATTCCCTCCTTCATAATATCCATCTGGTGAAACACCCAAGGATATTTGGTCTTTAAATATTTCATAGTTAAATGCATCAAAATCGAGACACTCTAATATGATCAAGAATAGAATGAGTCAACACCATCGACTTGGGAAAATTTTTACCCTCCTGCTCCCCCAAGGTTAGCTTGAAGTAAGACAGCTACTGTGAAATATCCCACACTAGGTGAGCCTGAGACTTCCTACTAAGGAAATTTTCTACAACATTGCCTTTTTCTGGAGTATAGACTACCTCAAATTCATAGTACTATAGAAATTTCAATCATCATCGTCGTCTCAGGTTCAAGTCTCTCTAGGTGAAGATGCACCTGAGACACCGGTGGTCTGAGAAACCCACAAAGCTATCTCCTAGAATATAGTGCCTCCACTTTCTCAAGGTATATACTACAGCTTCTAGCACCACATAGTGAGTAGCATAGTCCTATTTTTGTTGTTTCCATCACATCAACTTGTACTTGATAATAGTATCAAAATTAACATTGATCATGTAAGGTACCAACAAATATGGTAGGTGAGAAAACTCATCCAACCGAAATAGTCTACACATGGAAAGCATGTGGAATAAAAAATAAGAACTACTAGTCCCCAAAACAAGAACTGTTCCAAAACTACTAGTGGAACCTTAATATAAGGGAGTTCAAGAAGAAATACTCCACTGAAAAAACCATGACCTACTCTGACACTCAACTGCACAACCCCTCCATAAACACAAAAGTCAGAGGGATTTATCCACCACACCTTGATACTATCCTATTTGAGTGGAACTGAGTCCCCCTCATGCTTTTTCTTGCTTCACAAAAACATGTCTCAATGGAAGGATAACCCCTCTTTCTCATGCATTCAAATCTATGTCCAACAACAGTGACACGGGGTTACAATGACGTCCCACGTCACCCATGGTAACTCCTCGATAAATGAGTTTAAAGAAAAGAGTACCTCACGTAGTGTCTAACAAGTTCTATTAAAAAAGGTATTAAAGACATAGATCATACCTCTTATCATATTCTACTCTAAAGGATTATAGACATCTATATCAAGAAGCTACCCACATCACTAGCCTCCAGCACCCTGAGCCTGATGTGGGCTGCCTAGTAGTGGTGGAATGACCTCGAAACGTCATCTACCAACCACGGTTCTTCCTACTCTTCTTCCAGCACTAGCTCCCTAGGGACCACCCTATCCCCTCCTGGGAGATCCCTAATCACGAAATTGCCTCTGCTGTGGTGGTGCATCTACCAGCTTCCTGGGAAGGTCAGCACATCTGGTTAGGTAGTCTCATGCCATGTGACCTCGCACAACATAAGTATATCACTAGACCTCCCTGGGCTGTCCTGGTGCTCTATGATGTCCTCGGCCATGTGCCTAAGTCTTATCAAGGGGATGACTCTTAAGTCTAGGGCCTTCCAACTGAAGTTTTCTAGTTGCAACATTCATCCCAACTCTGTTGTTCCCACTACCAAAACTGGCCAACCAACTTCCCTCGGATAGAAAGATCTCTTTCACTAGTGCTTACTCCAGCACCCCGAGATGGGTGATGATGCACAAGGGCACTATGCTGGCGTGAATCTATTCTATAGAGACCCTTCTCAAAGTTCTTTTCCTTAAAGTTTTCATCGTGGGCCACGTCCAAAGAGTACCGAGTAAGTTCTTGGAACATAGTCTCATAATTAGCCACTATCATCCCTCCCCTCCAAAGATCCAGTAGCTCCTGAAACCATACAGAGTGTAAGAAGGATGGGCAGTACTCCTCAAAAAATAGCTACTGGAAGTCATACCACAATATTGCCGACTCATCCTGCATCTGAGTATCCCGGCTCTCCTAACACCAAGATGCTCTGTGAAAAAATATTGGCTATTAAAGCCACCATCTAATCTTATAGTGTCTAAACAAATCTGAAGAGTTGAACCACCGACTCTAGGAAACCATCACTACTACAACTTGGCCCTTTATGAGCACTAAAAACCGGCATTAACAGCGCCAGAAAAGCACTATTAATACCGGCATAGATAAAGGGGGGTCCCCTTTATCAGCTCTCCGAGAAGCACTGATATAGGATACCCATTATCAGCGCTCCTCTAGCGCTATTAAAGGTGTCCTTTATCAGCGCTCAAAATAGCGCTGATGAAGACACCATCGCCTGCACCAAAAAAATAGAACCTGCACACCAGAATACCTGCACAATGTAGCACATGCACACCTGCACACCATAGCACCCGCACACAATATTTTGACCGAAAACGGTATATACATTTACTTAACATCATGAATACAAAAAAACACATTGTTATATACATTTCAAACATTGTTTTACATGGTTACAATTACAATTATTCAAAAATAGTTATAAACATTCATGTTTCATCCTTTGATATCCGTGATCCGCTCTCGACGGTATTTCTTGCCGAACAAAGCATCTGAACTCAAGGAAAAAAATTCACCTATATAAGAAAAAAAATATTATGTTAGTAATCCAATAATGAAATAAATTAAAACAGTAATATGAAAGAATACCTTAATATAAAAATGTGAAACTAAAATATGAAATTTTAAACTCAAATGTTTTCATTTTCATAACAATGAAAGGGAATAATGTAAAATCAATATGTTTTTGATTGATTTATCTCATTTAATAAATACTGATTCTTTATCTAATGAAAAGCTTTACCGGTCACACCGTGCGTCGTATTGAGGTGAGGTCAATTCATACACATCACAAATGACTCATGGATCGTTGTCCTAAAGTTTCAAAACAATCCGAACACGTTTGCTCGGTATTCCGTATGTCAGTAGTGTTGTTTTCCAAAGTTTATCTCAATTTGAAACTGATATCAGACACTTTTAGCCATACCGGTCACACCGTGCATCGGATTGAGGTACGGTCGATTCGTACATGTCACAAATGACTCCTGGATCGTTGTCTTCAAGTTTCAAAATAATCCGAATGTGTTTGCTCAGTATTCCGTATGTCAGTAGTGTTGTTTTCCAAAGTTTATCTCAATTTGAAACTGATATCAGACACTTTTAGCCATACCGATCACACTGTGCGTCGGATTGAGGTGCGGTCGATTCTTACACGTCATAAATGACTCGTGGATCATTTTCCTAAAGTATCAAAACAATCCGAACTCGTTTTCTCGGTTTTCCGTATGTCAGTAGTGTTGTTTTCTAAAGTTTATGTCATTTTCAAACTGATATCAGACAATTTTAGTCATGCCGGTCACACCGTGCATCGGATTGAGATGCGGTCGATTCGTACACGTCAAAAATGACTTGTGGATCGTTTTCCTAAAGTATCAAAACAATCCGAATGCGTTTGCTCAATATTCCGTATGTCATTAGTGTTGTTTTCCAAAGTTTATTTCAATTTGAAACTGATATCAGACACTTTTATCCATACCGGTCACACCGTGCGTCGGATTGAGGTGCAGTCAATTTGTACACATCACAAATGACTCATGGATCATTTTCCTAAAGTTTCAAAACAATACAAATGCGTTTGCTTGGTATTCCATATGTCAGTAGTGTTGTTTTCCAAAGTTTATCTCAATTTGAAACTAATATCAGACACTTTTAGCCATACCGGTCACACCGTGCGTCGGATTGAGGTTCAGTCGATTCGTACACATCACAAATGACTCGTGTATTGTTTTACTAAAGTATCAAAACAATACAAACGTGTTTGTATGGTATTCCGTATGTCATTAGTGTTGTTTTCCAAAGTTTATCTCAATTTGAAACTGATATCAGACACTTTTAGCCATACTGGTCACACCGTGCGTCGGATTGAGGTGTGGTTGATTCGTACAAGTCACAAATGACTCATGGATCGTTTTCATAAAGTTTCAAAACAATCCTAATGTGTTTTCTTAGTATTCCGGATGTCAGTAGTGTTGTTTTCTAAAGTTTATGTCATTTCAAACTGATATCAGACACTTTTAGCCATACCAGTCACACCATGCATTGGATTGAGGTGCGGTCAATTTTTACACGTCAAAAATGACTCGTGGATAGTTTTCCTAAAGTTTCAAAACAATCTAAACGCATTTTCCCAGTATTCCGTATATCAGTAGTGTTGTTTTCTAAAGTTTATGTCATTTTCAAACTGATATCAGACACTTTTAGCCATACCGGTCACACCGTGCGTCGGATTGAGGTGTGGTCAATTCGTACATGTCAAAAATGACTTGTGGATCGTTTTCCTAAAGTATAAAAACAATCCGAACGCGTTTTCTCGGTATTCCATATGTCATTAGTGTTGTTTTCTAAAGTTTATCTCAATTTGAAACTGATATCAAACACTTTTAGCCATACTGGTCACACCGTGCGTCGGATTGAGGTACGGTCGATTCGTACACATCACAAATGACTCATGGATCATTGTCCTAAAGTTTCAAAACAATCTGAATGTGTTTGCTCAGTATTCCGTATGTCAGTAGTGTTGTTTTCCAAAGTTTATCTCAATTTGAAACTGATATCAGACACTTTTAGCCATACTGGTCACACCGTGCGTCATATTGAGGTGCGATCGATTCGTACACATCACAAATGACTCGTGGATCGTTTTCCTAAAGTATCAAAACAATCCAAACTTGTTTGCTCGGTTTTCCGTATGTCAGTAGTGTTGTTTTCTAATGTTTATGTCATTTTCAAACTAATATCAGACACTTTTAGCCATACCGGTCACACCGTGCGTCAGATTGAGGTGAGGTCGATTTTTGCACGTCACAAATGACTCGTGGATTGTTTTCCTAAAGTATCAAAACAATCCGAATGTGTTTTCTCAGTATTCCGTATGTCATTAGTGTTGTTTTCCAAAGTTTATATCAATTTGAAACTGATATCAGACACTTTTAGCCATACCAGTCACACCGTGTGTCAGATTGAGGTGTGGTCGATTCGTACACGTCACAAATGACTCATGGATCATTTTCCTAAAGTTTCAAAACAATCCGAACACGTTTTCTCGGTATTCCATATGTCAGTAGTGTTGTTTTCCAAATTTTATCTCAATTTGAAACTGATATCATACACTTTTAACCATACTGGTCACACCGTGTGTCGGATTGAGGTGCGGTTGATTCGTACACATCACAAATGACTTGTGGATCGTTTTCCTAAAGTATCAAAACAATCTGAATACGTTTTCTCGGTATTCTATATGTCATTAGTTTTGTTTTCCAAAGTTTATCTCAATTTGAAACTGATATCAGACACTTTTAGCCATACCGGTCACACCGTGCGTCGGATTGAGGTGCGGTTGATTCGTACACGTCACAAATGACTCATGGATCGTTTTCCTAAATTTTTAAAACAATCCAAACACGTTTGCTCGGTATTCCGTATGTCAGTAGTGTTGTTTTCTAAAGTTTATGTCATTTTCAAACTGATATCAGACACTTTTAGCCATACCGGTCACACCGTGCATCGTATTGAGGTGCGGTCGATTCGTACATGTCGAAAATGACTCGTGGATCGTTTTCCTAAAGTTTCAAAACAATACGAATGCATTTTCTCGGTATTCCGTATGTCAGTAGTGTTGTTTCCTAAAGTTTATGTCATTTTCAAACTGATATCAGACACTTTTATCCATACCGGTCACAATGTGCGTCGGATTGAGGTGCGGTCAATTTGTACACATCACAAATGACTCGTGGATCGTTGTCCTAAAGTATAAAAACAATCCGAACGTTTTTTCTTGGTATTCTGAATGTCATTAGTGTTGTTTTCCAAATTTTATCTCAATTTGAAACTAATATCAAACACTTTTATCCATACCGGTCACACCATGCGTCGGATTGAGGTGCGGTCGATTTGTACACGTCAAAAATGACTCATGGATTGTTTTCCTAAGGTTTCAAAACAATCCGAACGCGTTTGCTCAGTATTCCGTATGTCAGTAGTGTTGTTTTCCAAAGTTTATCTCAATTTGAAACTGATATCATACACTTTTAGCCATACCGGTCACACCGTGTGTCGGATTGAGGTGTGGTCGATTTGTACATGTCACAAATGACTCATAGATCGTTGTCCTCAAGTTTAAAAACAATAAAAACGCGTTTTCTTGGTATTCCATATGTCAGTAGTGTTGTTTTCCAAAGTTTATCTCAATTAGAAACTGATATCAGACACTTTTAGCCATACCGGTCACACAGTGCATCGGATTGAGGTGTGGTCGATTCGTACACATCACAAATGACTCTTGAATCATTGTCCTAAAGTATCAAAACAATCCAAACACATTTTCTCAGTATTCCATATGTCAGTAGTGTTGTTTTCTAAAGTTTATGTCATTTTCAAACTAATATCAGACACTTTTAGATATACCAGTCACACCGTTCGTCAGATTGAGGTGCATTCAATTTGTACACGTCACAAATGACTCATGGATCATTTTCCTAAAGTTTCAAAACAATCCGAACGTGTTTTCTCGGTATTCCGTATGTTAGTAGTGTTGTTTTCTAAAGTTTATGTCATTTTCAAACTGATATCAGACACTTTTAGCCATACCGGTCACACTGTGCGTCGGATTGAGGTGTGGTTGATTCGTACACGTTAAAAATGACTCGTGGATTGTTGTCCTAAAGTTTCAAAACAATCCGAACGCGTTTGCTCGGTATTTCATATGTCAGTACTGTTGTTTTCTAAAGTTTATGTCATTTTCAAACTGAGTAGTAGGAATTCACTAATCTAAGGATATGAAACATAAGAAAGGGAGATCGTGGATTCTCAATAAGTGTAAATGGAGATATCAATGACCATATAAAGATAACATAAGTATTATGAATTCACCTTCATTGTCCTATTTGTTTACATTCTTTTATTAGATACGCTGCCCATTCGTTTCTAAAGACATTTATATCATCTTCTGAATAGGAGTTTTTGCGACAGTCATAGTAGTATTGAAAAAATATAAATACACAAAGGATTAATAATTATTTTAAATAAATTAGTAATTATTTTCAAAAATACATCTTAAGGGAAGCTAGTTTGTTCATGAAATATGATCTCTTTCATAAATTTACAAACATAATAACCGCGGTCCTTGTCGTTTGTTTGTTTCAGACACTGTAGAAACATCGAGAAAAATAAGTAATTTGTTTTGATATGTATTTGGATATTGAAATATAATTATATATACCCAGATACTTCTCCATTTGAAGATCTTGTGGGCATTGTCGTCCTTATGTCCTGGATTCATTCCAGCCTTTAGACGATATTTATACACCGCCCTATCATAACAAAATCCTCATTAAAAGATAATATAAATTATATAACTAGATATTTAGTTCTAAAATGTTGGATCTAGTGTATTACAAATTGACAATCGCCATCATGTGTGGTCGGTTAGTTGGATATCCATGCAGTGAATCAAGAAAATAAATCTTTGGAGTATCCAAATTGACTGCAATGAGCATCCAATGAAAACATACCTCATTTATACATTTATAACTGAGGCGCCTAGCCAGTCGTATGTGATGATCTCAAAAACAGCATCTGCACTAACGAAATCTAATGTTTCCTCTCCGTACATATCTTTTTCACAAAAAATTGTATGACTCTTGTTGTCTTTCATTTTCGTATCCACATGAGCTTGCAATGATATTAAATGTGGATATAGAATGGGCGGGGTGAACGCGCTCTCAGTAGATCGTTTTGATCGGTTGGTTGATCCAATGTTGGAGCCGCTCTTTCGTTTTAGCTTCTCCATTTTGTCCTTCTGTAATAACATTCATCGGTTCATCCATTTTCTAATTTAATGTTAAAGGTTCTTCTTGAAAAATGAATTGGAAATGAATACCACCTGGTCGACATGTTTTTTTACAAGATTCGACGGCCATACAACGAATGTTCCAACAGCTTTTTCCACCGTATGAATTTCATCATCGTCATTTGGCACGGGTAGCTCGGCGCTCGGCTCATGAGCTACATTGATTGACACTTTGACATGACCGGTTGGAAGTGGTCTGGAGTGTAGTGTGTCATTCTGCATATTGAACACCATAGCCCTCGCTAAAAGGCGATGGGTGGGAGTTGAAAAATATAAATCACATTCATTTTCACCCTGTAGAATATCATTACATGAAAGGTATCAGTGTCTATGTGATTCAAATTTCACAAAAATGAATATTAGAACATTGATTACCTCGGTTAAGTTAGGTCTTTGAGGGGAATGGCTCTCCTCAAAGCTGGTGAGGGGTGGATCTTCTCGCGCGAGTTGTTCTTGAGTTGTTTGTTCTCTTCGCCTCTCCTCCATCAAACTCTTTAGCATCTCTCCCTGACTTTGGAATAGTTCTTCAAGGGTAGCTACTCTATCTCTCATTACATTCAATTCTTTAGTTTGTTCATCCTCTTGTTTTTTTTTCTAAAAATATAACCGGGGTGACACCCCAAAACCCACACCTCTGACGCAGCCATACTGTTCTGGCTGTTTCAAGGTCGTTGAAAGTATGTCTGCATCCGGTGCAGGTGTTGTTGATTCTTGTGACTATGTCAAATAGAAAATATGGAAAAATAAGTAAGCATCATTATGTAATAGTGATTTAAAGCAAAACAAGTTTATATTATGTCATACTTACACATGTTTCCCACACTTTTTGTGTGTTTTCATCTATCAATTTCCCCTCTTTATTAACACGAGCCTCCTTCCATAGAACATGGCATGGAATGAAAGTGACTTGAGATTTTGCTTCATCAATCTGCATATAAACAGAGAAACATGGTTACAGTGTTGTTTTATGTCACATAAAATTATTACAGTACTTTTAAAATACGTACCAATTTTTTTTCAATTGAAGCGTACCCCAACCTTGCTTTACAGTAGGGGTACGCTGGTTTTGCTACCCATTCTTTATTTTCAGCACTCAGTTGCTGTTTCATAAATAAAAACCTGTCAATCAATGTGATGAATACAAGAAACGTTACACAATGTCTAACCAAACACAATGTACCTGAAAATTCTGTTTCGCACGACGGTTGAAAAACACATCCCACGTTCCTTGGGATATCAAGTGTGCATAAAGAGAAGGTGGGTGCGGCTTGATTTTCCCTTCAGCATCTTTCAGATGATGTTTCGTTAAAATGGTGTGAAAGCCTCTATGAATCCTTCCTGCCAGTCTTAAAACATATTCTTTGTGCGAAACATCTACTATAAATGCACTCTGCAAGAGATGATGAAGGGTTAGTCAATATTTCAGTATTTTATTTTATTTTAATAAATTAAATAGATGATATTGTAATTTTATCGTAATCTCTTCCCACATTAATGTTTTTAACCCGCTGACAACATGGTGCCACGACTCTACATCAATCGGCACACGTTGTCGAGTGACGATTCCAATGTAGCTACTAAACATGGCTTTGTTGGGGTTTACATGCTGGCCTAGTTTATTCCATCCCACCAGATATTTGATGCCTTTTGCTTTTGCCTTAAGGATTTTGGATAAAACTGTCAAACTACAGCGCACCTGTTTTTTTTTTGTTGGGGTTTCATCGCCTACCATTTCCTCAGTTTCTGCATCATCATTATGTTTCTCTGAAGCGCTAGTATCGGCACTGGAACCAGCTGCAACAGGTTGAGAGACCTGTTGTACGTCATCAGTGGGACCAGCTGCAACAGGTTGAGAGACCTGTTGTCTCTCAGCAGTGGGACCAGCTGCAACAGGTTGAGAGACGTGTTGTGTCTCGGGATTGGGTGCATCAGCAGGTGAAGAAGTCATTATCTGCAAAATTGGTTTAAAATTTAATTTAGATCACATAAAAGCAGCCGTGAACAGATAATAACATAATGTAACATAATCTATATTACAATAAAAATCAATAACCTGATTATTGAACTCTCTTTTTTTAAAGGCTGAAGGGATTTGACCCCTCTATCAATTATCCATATACCTTCATTTTGGTCTCCTCTGACATACAAAACGTCTTCTACATTGGGACCACTGCGAAATGATTGCGATGTCCCAATGAAAGGGTCATCTTCCATTGAATTTTCATCTGACCCTTCAGCTGTTTTGGTCGATAACAGAACGATTGACCAGTTTTGGTTTGTAGGATCTGAAACATAAAATACTTGCACTGCCTGTGATACCATTATAAATGGTTCGTCTTTCTCCCCTTCCTTACTGAAATCAACTTTCACAAATCCCAAATCATCTATTTTAACATCACTCCTGTTATCAACCCACTTGCATTGAAATATCAGAACTTGAAATTCCGTATAATCCAACTCCCATATTTTTTTGATGATGCCAAAGTATGACATATTCGCATAAATTGGATTTCTGTCCTTAGCACCAGAAACATGCATCGCTTCAGCCACAAGTATAACCCCACTATTCTGCATGGTACTGTCTTCATCATGTTCATTAGTATAAAATGTATAACCATTAACTACATAAGAATTGTAAGATAATGTATACACACTTGGTCCTCTGGCTAGCCATCGAAGTCGTTCCGAAATTGACTCTGGATTTTCATCTGACTTCTTAAAAATATGATCTCGAAACCATCCTATACACTGTCGATTATGTGTATCTGATATCCATTTTTCATCCCTAGATGGATTCAAATGCCTAAGAATTTATTTGTGGATTTCAACATATGGATCAACGTCGAAACTGTTATGCAAAACATAAAGGTGGGCCTGCTCTCGGTCTGTAATATTGATTGTGACAACCTTTCTTCCAGAAATTCCTTCACCCTCAAGCCGCCCAGTGTGACAAGATTTCGGTAAGCCAATGCTTTCCACACCAGACAAGTATTCGGTACAGAATTCAACGGCTTCCTCAACAATATATCGCTCTGCAATACAACCCTCTGGCCGACTTCGATTTTTGACATACCCTTTCAAAATCTTCATATACCGTTCAATGGGGTACATCCATCTGTAATGTACAGGACCACATAGTCGAATCTCTCTCACCAAGTGGACCATCAAATGAACCATCATATCAAAAAATGAAGGCGGGAAGAACATTTCTAATTCACATAATATGACGGTAATTTCTTTTTCCATAGCTGGCAATTTCGTCGGGTCTATAACTTTGCTGCATATAGCTTTGAAGAAGAAACACAGTTTTGTTAATATATGGCGGACATTCTTGGGAAAAATGCAACGTAAATCAATTGGAATGAGATTTTGCATCAAAACATGACAGTCAAGTGATTTTAGACCTTTTAACTTCAAGTTGCTCATTGAAACAAGGTTACTAATATTTGAAGAATACCCCTCTGGAACCTTTACGTCATTCAAGAAGTTAAAAAACTGATATCTCTCCTGCCTGGAAAGAGTGTAAGCAGCAGGAGGAAGAAAAGTTCGTTTTTCACCCTTCACTGGTGCCAACTCTTCTCGTATTCCCATCTCAACCATGTCCAACCTAGCCTTAATTCCATCATTTTTTTTTGCCAGATGTATTTAGCAACGTGCCGATAACACTATCAAATACATTTTTTTCTACGTGCAAAACATCAAGAAATTGTCTTACATACAGACAATTCCAGTATTGTAATTCAAAAAAAAACTGATCTCTTTTTCCAACCGATTTTCGTAAGGTTTTTCGAAGCCGGTTTACCCAAATTAGTGTCCACATTTTTAACTTTCTCAAACAATTGATCGCCTGTTGGTGGAGATGGTGTTGTACGTTCTTTTGAACTTCCATCGAATGATGTCATCCAAGAACAGTACTTATGTCGTCGCGGTAGAAATCTGCGATGTCCTAGAAACATGGTTTTTGATGAATGTTTCAACCTAATTGATTGTGTACCTTCTTCGCAAAAGGGACAGCCTTGAGTTCCTTTAATGCTATATCCTGACAAATTTCCATAAGCAGGGAAGTCATTTATCATCCCGTACAACATGACTCTCAAAGTGAAATCTTCCTTTCTGTAAGCATCATACAATATAACACCTAAATCCCACAATAATTTCAAATCTTCGATCAATGGATCTAAATAAACATCAATATCATTACTCGGTTGTTTTGGTCCTAATATAAGCATAGATAACATGATGTATTTTCTTTTCATGCATAACCACGGTGGTAAGTTATAATTTATCAACATAACCGGCCATGTACTGTGACTGTTGCTTTGAAAACCAAAAGGATTCACTCCATCTGTAGATAACGCAAGACGAAGGTTTCTCGACTCATTTCCAAATTTAGGATACTCATGATCGATTCTCTTCCACTGAGGAGAGTCTGTCAGGTGATGTAGTATCCCATCTTTAATTCTTGTATCTTCATGCCATGTTAATTGTTCTGCAGTCTCCTCACTTCCATATAGGCATCTAAACCTTGGAATGATTGAAAAGTACCATACAACTTTAGTAGGAATGGATTCATCTTTCTTGTATTGAGAAGCACCACACTTTGGGCATTCTTTAAGTGATTTGTGGTCCTTGAGAAACAGTATACAGTCATTCGGGTAGGCATGTATTCTTTCAGAGATCATACCCATAAAGCGTAGCATTCGTTTGGCATCGTATGTTCAGCTCGGGAGCTCATTGTCTTCTGGGAGCATGTCATTCATGAGGGCAAGTAGTTTCGTAAAACTGTCGTCACTCCACCCATTGTCTTCTTTCAAATTATACAGCTTCAGTACGACTGACAATGCTGTATATTTAGTGCAACCATCATACAATGGCATCTTTGCACAACTTTTTAACTTCTCAAACAATTTTGGGCAATCACGAAGTTCATCTTCGAAGGACCTTGTCATTTCCTCAATACGATCTTCATCATCATTCACATCTGTAATCACATCCTCCATACGGTCATCTTCATTGTTCATGTTTGTAATCATATCAGATGATCCATAAAACGCAGTGTCACCCCATTCACTACCTACATTCGTTGTTTCCCCGTGTTTATTCCAACATGTATAACTCTGATCTATTCTATGACAGATCAAGTGTTCTTCCAACTCATCTGGACTAATTTGTTTTGAATAACAAAAGCGTAAACATGGACAAAGGATTTGAGAAGATTCACATGCGTGATATTTTGCAAACTTGATAAACTCTTTCACGCCTTCTTCATACTCTTTTGTCAACCGATTGGCATTCATCCATTCTTTATTTATATTCATCCTATTTGAAATCCATAGGATGAGTATATAGTTTAGAGGAGAAGGAATATGAGTATAATTTAGATAAAAAACAAGATACATCAAAAATGGTAGGGGGTGTGCTCATTAATATCAAATCTTGGGTGGTTCTTGGGATTCATCCAATCTCTTCCTCTCTTCGATCACCCCTGATGAGGGGTGGTTCTTGGGATTTTTTTATAGTGTGTTAGTGGGGTTCACCACTATAGACATGGGTTAACTATACCTTTTGTGAGGAAGTAGGATAATCAGTGCAACTTGTGGATCAATCTCATAGGGCAGTCTCTATAGGGTGTCCGTACAAGGAAATACCTCATGGGTAAGGCCAATAGGTAGCCTAACATGTGCATCAAAAGTAAAAGTGTAAAGAGTTGATTGAAACACATGGGACCAAATGCATAAGTAAGAAGCAGTATATGTTTTCCACAAGGGAACCCATGGAAGTGGCCATAATGGGAACCTTAGTCTATGTGATGGTTATGTGGGAGTCTCCCCATGCTATCCAGGCATGAGCTAAGGCACAATTACTAATCCTCAGATAATAACCCTTCATCTGGGTGCTCTTGGATGTGGGAGGATCATGGATGCTCGTGGGCTCATGAGTGATCAACACCCAACTCTTTAGTGTATTTTTCTTGTTCAGATCAAGACACAAAGCAACATAGGTAGTGGATGTAGCAAAGTCAGAAGAATAAACCCCAAGATAACTCTGAACTCACCCAGTGTCAAATCCCAATCCCTACCACCTAGTTTGAAGGTGATACAGATTAATTCTATCTTGAAAGTTGTAAGGAACTCTAAAAAGATCTCCTAAAACGTCTCCTCAGGAACATCAATAATTTGGGAGTGTTTCATTGATGCGAAGGGCTATCATAACAACCTTGTCGATGAGGACCTTGTGTATTATGACCAAATCCATGGATTTTTTGGTGAAAATTGACTTGGATTGAAAATGGTCCAAGCACATATAGTGTGCATTTCCTCAAAGTGAAAATAGGGATGGACATTGGTAGGTGGAACCACATCTTGTGAGTGGTGGGATGCAAAAGTAAAATCAAAACCCAACAAGATGGAATCTTCCAATGGTGGTGGAAAAGAAGAGGGAGAAGGAGATGGTGGAGTTAGATTTTGGGTCTAGTGCTTAGCTGCAATAGGCCATGATCCATAAGCTATGTGTTTGGATGGGGGAAGGCACCTACCCTTAGTTCAAATCATGGTTCTAGGAGGGAAGTGAGTATGGGTGGAGGAAGGGGAGGAGGTTTAGTTAGAGGAGAGGGAGATGAGGGAGGAGGGAAGGCATGGATGAGGTGGGTAGAAGAGGGAGTAGTGGAGGTGGGGCACAACAAACCCAAGGTTATAGCTTAAATAACTCAGTCATGAACTTTATTTCAACACATCCAGTGTTGATATATTTTATTTCAAGAAGGGGACAAGGCTAAAAATAGTCAAAGGAGGTATAAATTAGTTTATCCCAAGGGAATATTCTTTAACTAAACTAACAAGCTTGGGGGAGGGATCCTATGATGTTAAATATGGTACACAGGTTACCTAGAGAGGCCTAAGTAGCCAGGAAATCAGTGACCTTCTAACCCTCTTTCTATGTATGAGATAGATCCATGTGGTTATTGAAAAAAAATTATGCATCTCATAGTGAATGGGACCTAGAAAATACTGGGTACCTCAAGCACACCCATGACATGACACCATGGATATGTTGTAGCTCCACCCTATGCTTAGGTTCTCTGTCTTCATCATCACATATCAAGTGTAGTACCCTACTAAGGGATATTAATTTCATGATGGTCCACTTCTTTGATGTACAACATATAAACACCATGCATGCTAACACACATGCGAGGTGAATCATTCAAGTTGTAATGTCATATTATCATGAGTATATAATATAACACATAACATCATGTGATCACAATCCAAACATAACAATTACCCACAATAACAACACTCATAAAATCCAAAAATCAATATTCATAATTTGTGATAGGATGCAAGGGGTCACCACAATGAAAACATAATTAATTCATACAAATTCAATTTGAATCACCTTAAGAAGGAGGACCCGGTGGCGGAGGAGAAGGAGGCGTCGACAGCGGAGGCACCAGAGGCAACGGAGGCAGCGCGGAGGCAGGGCGGAGGCAGCGGAGGAGGAGGAGGAGGAGGAGGAGGAGGAGGAGGAGGAGGCCGCGGTGGAGGAGGAGGCAGCGGAGTAGGCAGAGGAGGAGGAGGAGGAGGAGGCGCCGGTGGAGTAGGAGGAGGAAGAGGCCGCGGACTAGGCAGAGGAGGAGGAGGAGGCACCAGTGGAGGAGGAGGAGGACGAGGCCGCGGTGGAGGAGGAGGAGGACGAGGCTGTGGTGGAGGAGGATGAGGCGGAGACCGGAGGAGGAGGAGGCGGCGGCCGGAGGAGGAGGAGAAGGAGGAGGAGGAGGAGGAGGAGGAGGAGGCCGTGGCGAAGGAGGAGGCGGCAGCGGCAGTGGCGATAGCAGCAGCAGCGGCGCAGAGGAGGGCTTCCGTGAGAGCTTGACAGGGTGCGGGGAGGAGGAAGAGGACCCGAGGGTTTTTAACAATCTCGCGTGAGCCTTTATCAGCGCTAGTAAAAAGCGCTGATAAAGGGTGTATTTATCATCACTAAAATGAAAAGCGTTGATAAATACAACCTTTATCAGTGCTTGTTTTAGCGTTGATAAAGTGGACCTTTATCAGCGCTTTTTTTAGCACTGATAAAGCCCCCCCCCCTTCATCAGCGCTTTTCCATTAGCGCTGATAAAGGCAGGTGCATGCCTTGCCCAGTTTTGTGGTAGTGCATTCATTGCCTAAGGGCCTGGATTAATGATGAATCTTAGTGGTCTTTGATGCTGGAACTTGCAAACAATGCTCATCCTATGCACATCCTCAACCTGCTCTGCTAGGAATAACTGATGCTCAAGAGGTGGAGGCATTGCTACCATCTCTCCTAAAGAAAGGGGGATTGTATGATGGATCCTGAACTGAGGCCTTGTCGCTCAGGGAATTTTCATCATGAACAGGAGCTAGAATCTTGGTTGGATGGCATCACAGAGGCATCCTGAATATGATCAAGGAGTACCGTAGTCAAATGAGCACATATATATATATCAACAATTATGGGGAGATGACTCAAGAGGTTAAGTCAAAGACTCAATCCTATATTATTCATTTACCATTGTTCCCTGCAACAAGTTTCTCAGCACACCAAGTTGACAGGTGGGTAATTAGAGTCTTGGTGAATGGCTAGATTAGCCACTGCACCATTACTATACTCCCTATCCTGAGATCCACTCTCAATACATATTGACAATGTTGCCCAAAAACCCAAACAGTTACTTTTTAGGGATCTTCCGAACAACATCCCAAGGAATGAACCACCTATGATACCACTTTTTCATGACTAGACCCATACTGTAGCTCAAGACGCAACTACCCCATGCCTGCCTCCATAGGCCAGGGGCTGGTGACTAGTGCCGAAGGCATAAGAAAACTCAAGGAGGCCTTTTCCTAAGAACATGTACACACACAAATATCCAACTCAATGAAAAGGTGTAGAGGGAAAGGAAAACAAGATACAAAACTACTATATATATAAACCAAAAATATGCATCAACCTCTAAACAGTATAAATACATAAACGTAAATTGAAAGGGAAAGGGAAAAAATACACGCTCAACTAGAAAATTCTCACAACTCGGTAACAAGTGGAAAAGTAAAATAGCTGGGAGAGCCCCACTCCTGGATCCCAAGCTATGACCACCACATGAGGTCCAAGAACCTTGTATCCCTATTCTTCTCTAAAATCATGATCAACCTGTCTTTCATATGCAAGGGCACACCGAGTGCGGGAAAATCCCAAGCATGGGTGAGTATAAAAATACTCAGTAGGATAACCCTAAGGCTTAAGGGAGTAGAAAACGATGTATTAAAGAGGGGAGAAGTAGATAGAACGGTGTACAGTAAAAGAGTTTATCTCAACCCTACTAGAGAGTAAAGTAAGATCATCCAAACATAAGGAGATAGAAATAGTGAGAAGATGAACTTCCCATCGAGTCTTCTCTACCTATAGGAGGAGAGTTGACTCGTCCAACCATGATAATCTAGATATGGAAATCATGCGGCATACCCAGCGCGTCTTCGCCTCTCCTGGAAGTATAGTATCCAAATCCTAAGGAGTGGGTAGTCCAAATACTATATATATATATATATATATATATATATATATATATATATTCTCATCCAAAGAAGCTCAAACAAGAGAGTAAGGGGATCTCTATATGACTAGCTCAGCCCATGAAAAGATTAACTAATAGTTCCAAGAGTAACTGTCATCGATTCCCATCATCCCATATGTCTTCCTTGAACTACAAGTCAAAGGGGCTCAATCACCACACCTTGATACTATCCTCTTTGGGCAGGTCTGTCTTGTCCACATGGTTTTAGGATGCGTCACAAGGACGTGTCTTGGTGAGAAAAGTGCCTCTATTTCTAGAGAGTCAAAAGTCGCATCAAGTATGCATTATCACTATGTTGTATAGTCGAGATATAGTGTCACAAAGGCATGAACCCACTTCCCTGCCCCACTAGAGGGTATACTCAGAAGATTCATCAGCGAACCCACTACCCATCCCAGTTAGAGGGTAAGCCCTAAAGAGTAAACAATGAACCACACTACCCAGCCTTACTGGAGGGAAAGTCTTGAAATATTAACTGGTAAACCTCACTGCCCAACTATGTTAGAGGGGAAGACAAGAAGAATAAATGAAGAACCTCATTGCCCAACCCTACTGGATGGTAATTACTGAAGAGAGAACAGTGAACCTCACAGTCCAGCCGCACTGAAGGGTAAGTCGGTACTACTCTGGTGAATCTGAAAACATCATTTCCATCACTTTCATTAATTTTGTCATCAGTAGTTGTCTAGGATAGGCATCGCACTCATAAAATCTTTCATCATACCTCCAAAGCCACTATGTAGTTCACCATCACATTCTACGCAAAAAAACACTCAAGAAAGGCTACTCGTAGGACAAAATCTGAGTTCAGAAGGAGATATGAGAGGTAAAAGATTCGTAAAGTGGCACACGACATGTGTGGGGCCCACACGATGTTTGACATCACCTCATCATCTAGTCATGTACCTAGCCATACTCGGGTACTAAAGTGTGATCAAGTACCCATAAGTCGTTCTAGTGTACTCCCAGAGTACACAACACCTCTAGCCAAAAGGATGACGAGTGCGTGTTTATCTTTACTGATCCGAAGGGAAAAAATGTAATTCTACCAACATGCCTCTTGAAAACATCCTCAAATAACCAAACGAATCACACTATTGTGATCCTTTCATAAAAAACACGCAAGGTAGACTAATCACTTTCCCCAAATGGACTTCCGATGTAGATGTTGTAAAACGCTGCATTACGCTCAAAAATGCGTCCCATGGGGCCCATGCCTTAGCCCTGAATTTATTCTGGAGGATCACTCCATTGTGGTCCTCATGGAAAAATACATAAGTTTGACTACTTTCTTGTCCAAAATGGACACTGGGAAAAAACTGATATTTCACCACAAATGCCCAAAACATGGCTCATAGGGCCTACACCACCATTTCAGTTTAAGTTCCTGAAATTAGTATTTAAAATTATGCCTCAACTATAGGGTCATAACCCCTCTGATGATGCATCAATTTGACATTATACATAGAAGTTATGTCTAGTACGAGCATAATCAAATAATAATAATTATATTATTATTTTAAACAGATGTTCCATACCACTGAGCTTCATGACTAAGAAAAAAATATCAAAATGGAATCAAAAGGTCTGACATGAAAAAATGATTGTGTGGCTATAGACAGGGTGCAAAAATGGACCCCCTAATTGAATGATATAGGGTTTTTATTAAAAACCATCGTCCGAACCGGCATGGGCCGACCCGAACCGTCGGTCGCCACCATGCTCTGCCACCTGCCAGATCCCCTCAGAAGAATAACCACCGAGAAACATCCTTCAACCACCACAGTCACTATGGTGGTCCAAATCATGATCTAGGACCAGATCTAGACTCCCCTGGATGAGACCTTCACAATGCCAACCTCTGCTTGACAATCTGTCAATGTTTCGGTGTGGCGTAAAGTAACAGCCGCTTCTGCTCACCGTTGTGCTTCCTTTGGTGCCCAAAACTCAAACCTGAGCACAGATAGGGACTCCTCTGGTTGAGGGATTCATAGATAAGGGTCTAACTCCATGATCGGAGGTCATTTGTGTAAGAAGAAAATTTTTTGCGATGAAGAATGCAAAGAACGCGAAGAAAAAGTAATCAGAAATTGAAATAGATAATGGTCATTGTTTGTTTGGCCATCAATGAAGGATTCCAGAACAGTGAATTCTAACAGAAATCGAAAACAATAAAAAAGTATTCAATAGGGGCATGGTAGAATATGAAATAGAAATCCTACCTCAAATCCACATCTGTCATATGTTCGTTGCGCTCTGATCTATCAGTGTCTGAGGTTTTGTCGCGATCTGATGACATTCGGACATCGAATCATCATTTGCTAGAGCTCCACCATCCAAGATAGAAGTGAGTCAACCTTAGCTCATTCCTCCAACCTTCTATTTATAGGAAACTTCCAGCGGGCATGAAATCTAAATATCCCACACTCTCTCAACTGGGGTCACCCATAGGTAAAACACCACACCACAAACCCAACAGAGGTCTTAAATTTCCAATCCAAGTCTCCTTTTTGAAGTTATTCAATGTATAATTTCAAATAAAATTATTTTAATTATTTATTTTATTTATGATTTTTCCCCTTCGGGACTTTTTTCTATAAAAGGCATGTGCCAACAATGTTTATACCCCTCTTAGGTTAAAATGCATGCTTCGGACTCAACAATGGCATTGGATTTCCGATCCGAGTTACCATTTGAGAGTTATTTGGGTTTTAACTATTAAATAAATGAATTGATAAATTAATTCATCCATTTTACATTGTGCTAATGAATTAGGGGTCCAAACGTCCCACATTGACATATTTTATGTAGCGCCTACAGTAAGCATTGCATTATGAACCTAAACATGGTCTCAAATTTATGATCTGATCAATCATTTATGAGATATCCTATTTCCATTATGTGAATAGTACAAAAAATGCTTAATATTTTTGTATACTTCATTCCAGGCACACCAGGGCCTCGAAATTGCACGCCGTCTTAGCGCCTAGATCTGGAAATATATATTAATGTTTTAAAAAGTCTTACCGGGTGAAAACCGGGTCTCTACTTATTCAGGATCATATTAAATCATCTCAAATTATGAAAAAGAGTTATTCTGATAACTAGAGAAAAGATTTGAAATTTCAAGTGGGGATCATGTCTTTCTGAAAGTATCTCCATGGAAGGAAGTCATAAGGTTCTGGTAAGAAAGGGAAACTAAACCCTAGGTACATCAGACCATTTCAAATTATAGAAATAATTGGATTTTTATCTTCTCAATTAGTATTGTCACCAAGTCTCTCCAAAGTTCTTGATGTGTTCGACATATCATTGTTAAATAAATATATTCTAGACCCAATGCATTTACTCACCTATGAAGGAATAGAATTGGAACCTAATTTTTCATGTTACGAAGAGCCTATCATGATTCTTGACACTACATATCAAATATTGAGAAATCAGATGACTTGACTAGTAAAAGTTATTTGGATAAACCATGAAATAGAAGATGAAATGTGGGAACCTAAGGATGTCATGAAGAAGAAAAACCCTCATCTATTTTGAAGGAAATATTCATGAAAAAAATTGAGGAAACAATTTTTGAAAGAGGGAAGAATATAACACACTAAGATTTTATAGTATTTATCTTCTTAAATAAATTCTATTTTTTCAATAGCTTACGTTGCGTAAAGTTCCAAGCTTAAACAAACTGTTATATATTATTAAATATTTACACAGTCATTGGAATAGTAATGTGACCGTTAGTAATAGAAATGTGGTCATTATAATAATAACCTCACCTTGGAAAGTATAAATAAAATTCTGGTATCTCATAAATGAATATATAGTATATTTATATCATGGAATTAGTAAATAAATGTTTTAAAATGATAAATTAAGTGTTGGTATTTTTGTGAAATGTAAATGTTTATTTACAATTTTATAATTAATATAATGATTTATAATAAAATTTATTTTCATAAAATTGATTTATAAATTAAAATTTTGTGGTATTATAATTATAATATAATTTTATGAGACCCTAAATATTTTTTCATAGTGTCGTAAAATCAGTTAAAATATTAAAATCGGTATTTTTTGAATAAATGATGATTTTAATTAAAAATTAAATTTATCATATTTAGAAAATTATTTTAATAAAATGGATCCCATTTTTAAAATCTACTTGTTTGAAAAAAATAGGGTGAATTAGTGGTAGATTTCTTAAATAATAGAATTTTTAGTGAATAGTGAAATATGGTAATTTACGGTATTTAACATTATAAGTAAATAAATGAATTATTGAGTCATGTGTGATATATGTATGAGGTAATCACACATTATTTCGAAATAAAATATATTATTTACTATACTTGGTCATAAGAATCATCACTATTTATTTTCTTGAGCCAAAATTATAAAAAAAATGAATAAATTAGTCAAAAACACTCCTCTCCTCTCGCTATAAATACCACCCCTCAACACCCCTTCTCACACATTATAAGCATTTAAAATTGCCTAATTTTTTTACAATTCACTTAACAATCATCCTCCCCATGTCTAATAATATTTATCTTACCAATGGACCAAATCCAGTTGCCTTAAGGAGGTTCCCAAGGAGACAATAGTCAAGTGGTAGAACCATCATTCTTTATCTTTTATTTTATTTTAATTTCATATCCTCAACTCACCTCCCCTATAAAAAGTAAGATGCTAACTCTGGTATCATACATATGCTGGAATATATATTTTTTAATTTAATATCAATCATAAAATCTCCTCTATTCTTCTTTTATTTAAAAAATGGAACCATCGTCTGTGATGTGTCAATTCACCGCCTTCATGAACAACAAGTTTCTGTTTTCCTTTACCACCTCCAATGGTGGCCATAAAACCATTATTATTGATAAATAATATTATAATAATTAAATTATTACTTTTTTTTGTTTTATAACTAATATATATATACAATATTAAATAATAAAAGAAAAGTAGTTCATGATGATCGAAAAACAACCAAAATAAACTAAATGTTTATCATTAACATTTTATCTAATGAATTATACTCATACCATATAAAAAATTACATATGATACCATTTAAAATCCTGTAAGTATATTAATATCATTCTATTCCACTTCTAGTGTTTTTATTCCATTTGACAATAACTCCAATAATTATACACAAGGTAATCGGCCATAAAACCATGAAACGAATGCTCCCAGAACAATGAAATTAAACAATATAACTCATCTAAATGTCCATAAATGAACTTAATAAAATTATAATAAATAAAATATCAGTTTAATTGGTTATTAATTAAGCAATTAATTAATCTCATTTGATTATCCAAGACATTAAGTACAGGTGCAGACTGCTTTTGAACATAAGGTTTGGGTTTATCACGTCACTTTTCTTTCTGTGAGATATTCCTTATTCACCACTTATTTATTGTGTGTGGTGTAAGTATACTACCATTTTGATATATAATATCATGAATATATTTATCTTTATGGTATTCAATATTTCATTTGATAATTATTAATTTTTTGGGGCATACGATTCAATTGATTGCAAAGTGGTAAGGGATTTCTTAACTCAATTTTCATTCATTAGGTTAAACTTCTATTTCATTGATTATTTCATGCTAGGGTTATATGTAAATTGAATTTTTATTATCTTATGCTTCATTTCCACTTTTTATGTTGATTTACATTTATGACACATAATCTATTTATTTAATTAATGATATAATCTTGTAAGGGATTTCATCTCAATTTTCTTTCGTTGAGCCACATTAGGTATGTTATGCACCTATTTTCTTTTATATGGTGAATATATTGCCCCTTTTTACTTATAATAATTATTAATTGAAGATTTCATTAAATATCCATATTTATTATTTCATGGATATGATTATTTCTTATGTTTTATACCAATGTTTTATAAGGTGTTTACTTTGAATATTAATTGATTAACTAGGGGAATAATGTTAAATCTATATCTTTTACTGAATATAGACATTTTGTGATAAGGAATATGGATTCAGGAATTAATTCTATGAGTTTTATGTTTGAGGAATCCTTTGTACATGCAATCATGGGTGGGACTATTTATAGATAGCCCCTCAATTAATCGATAGGTCTTATGAGAAAAACCATTTTACGACAAACCCTTTATGTTTGTTTCCAAGAAAAATCAGACAGGTTTCTACCCACATAATGAAAATTTATTGTGAAATGTCTTGACAGTAGTGGTTTATGTTCTAGATAAATAACTTCCAATAATTAAGAATTTCCTTCATTCAGTATTCAGTAATTCTTATCCATGATATTTTCACTATGACAAAATTTATGGATGCATCTTCATTCTCAGTTTATTGATTAAATAGAAAGTTATTTTTAGATATTTACCTTTTTAATTGATTGTTACTTATTTTTTTTATGATTAAATTGTTATTGATTCATGTTTCTATTGTATGTAACCCTTATTTAGCATTTGATCTCACCATTTTATTTTTTTTTTCATTCCTTGGGTTTTGAAGATGAAATCTTTGAATAAGTGTTAATGAAGTAGTTTTTTTTTTTTTATCTTCTTTGCTTAATTAAAAATTTAATAATGGAACCATGTATGTATCAAGTTCTTGGAGACTACGAAACTAATGGATACTTGGTGATGTGATCTTCTGTATCTAGGTCATTGTAATAAAATAACCACCAACTCTGGGCTACTAGGGTCAGGGTTGTTACATAAAAACCATAATTTGATTATTTTAAATTAAAATGAACTGATGAAATTTTAAAACTAAATCAAAATAGAATTTTACATTTAAAAGAAAATAAATTTTTCAATAAAAATCCATATTTTTTTACTATTCATTGAAAATAAATCTTGACAGAAACTTCTAAAAAATTAATCCGATGATAATCTTGAAATGCCGAATTAAAATTAATTTTTATTCATATACATTTTCAAAAATTTCTAGATATTATTTATAATATTAACTCATAAAAATAAAGAAAATCATTTTTTGATGATAACATATTTATGAAGAATAAAATGACTTTACTAAAAAAATAAATGATTATTTTATAAGAATTTACAAAAGAGTTTATATTGAGTAGGAACATTATATTTATTTCATAAATCAGTTATTCATGTTTATACCTACTAATTTAACAACTATGTTATAATGGTCACTTTTAAATAATAATATTTTATTTTTATTTATGATAGATGTTTCATATCTTGTACACTATCGAAAATAGTATTTCCTTTTAAAATATTGGGATACAACATTCTCCTTATTGGATCAACCATACTAAAACTACTACCATTATTAGTAGTGAATTACCCAATTGGTTTGATTTATTTATTAAAAATATATCAATGATGTGTAAATTCAATATGAATAATAGAATTGGGTGATGGAAGAAGGTCATAATGAATATGAACAAGAAGCTACACATTTATTAATGGGTAAAGAAGAGTAAGGTATAGCATCAAATTTTTGTGTGACTATTGTATGATATTTATTCCATTATAAATAAATGAAAATGAGAAATAAGATAATGTTAATCGCTTGTGGTTCTTTCTTACACCGATTTTTTGAAATTAACCTTGGAATCTAATGATTGGAGATCTGATCTTCATGTAAATATTTGAAAAAGTGAAATTATTTATGGAATCATAGTCGAAAGCAATATTTTTAATGATGGTAGGTGTAGTTGTCAGTAATTACTTAAAAAATTGATTTCATTGGAGATATGTATGTATTAGACAACTTTTATAGCTACTAAGGATAAGAGTAATGGCTATCTAATAGCGTGAAAATCCATCCATAGATAATTTATCAAAAAAATATGTGTAATATATATAATTTTGTAGTGGATAAGGGTTGTGGATTCCTAAATTCAGGGATGGAATTAGAGTGGTAATGAATGTTTATTAAAGTACTCAAAATTACTACTTATATGATAAAAATACTTTTGAGTTGTGTTAGGGAGATTTAGAATTATTATAATAATTCCTATAGATAATTAAAGTTGTTTTAGTGGATTTTAATATACTTTAGACTCCTTGAAAAAGTTAAGAGATACTACGAGTAGATATGGATAATTATGATTTCATATAAAAGATATTTGTGTTCAGATCAAATCTAATGAAATGGAAAAGTACTTGGAATCACATTGAATACATGACATTCTCTCGAAATGATACATAATCTAGGGACTTAAACTAAATACATAACATATTTATATTATATGTTGTATGTTTTTTAGAGAGAAAAAATATGAAAAATGGGGGACCACCTAAACATATGTAATATATTATCTGGGTGAAGATTTTGACAATGCAACTGAGCATAGAGTGGCATGTAATATTTTTACGTTGGGTAAGTTTTTGTTGGATTTCAGAACGAAATAAGTAAAAGGAAACATCTTATTAATATTTGTAACATATTTTATGACTAAAATCTAAAGAAATTTAATAGTAAAGTGATGTGTAATATCTATTAAATTCTATATAAAATATTTTTCAAATTCTTAGATAAAAATGTGGTTAAGTAAAAAATACTATACAGTACATAATTTAGTTGGCACTCACACTGTGGAATATATGTTTTTGTAAAAATTATATAATTTATTAAACAAAGAGAAAAGTGATATTTTAGAAGATATAAGAATTAGAGATAAATAATTCTAGAAATTAATTTAAGTTATTCAATAACTGTTCCATAGTGAAACAAATATCACCAAATTAAAATTAGAATTTGGATTCAATATAAGTCTTTAGAATGGTGATACAGCCATATTGCGGTGAATAAGAACATAATATAAAAGCTATGTGAAAAGAATAACAAGTCAAATTTTTATCTAACAAATGAGAATTAGTCATGATATAAGGATAATATTGTGTTATAATTCTTGATTATGAATGATTATTGAAGAGTGCTTCAAGATGCTATAGAAGAGGTCGTGCCACAAATCTCTATACATAAGAATATGTATGCCACCATGGAAGAAGTTAGAAGATATCATGGATTTCATATAAGTTTTAAAGAAGAATATCCCAAGTCTCAAGGTATATTTAAATAGAGTTTTGATCAAAATTTATGTCAGATATAAAACTATAAATATTATTAAATAATTTAGAAAATTATGAGACCTCACTACTGATAAGCAATAAATAGTTTCCATATATTTAATATGGAAAATATATCTCGGTAATTTTTTAGAATTAATATGTTATATGAATAATAGGATATTTATTATTGAAAAATACAATATTTAATTCCATAGATGAATACTTTATATGTATCTATGATAGAGGAGGATGACAACATCTAGGAATGAGATCCTATAAAAAAAGGAGAATAAAGATGAAGAGTCCCTATGAAAATTCATATATTATTAAATAAGATTAAGTAATATAATAATAGGTGTTATTATTGTCTTTGTTTATATCCTATACCAAGACTCTCGAAGTATTGAGATACTGTGATATAAGATAATGATGATATTGAGCTGAAGAACAAGGATTGTTTTCATATACTGTTTATAATTACATTCTAATGATTAAATACCTATTTGTTGTGGAAGAATATCTTATTATGATGATGTTATGACATCTAGGGTAGAAGTAAGATCAAATTAAAGGATTTTTTAGAGGTTTATTAGAGACTAGTGGTTCTAGTATAAACAAGGTCTCCATCATGGTCAAGGGACAGAAGATATTTTTAGAGGAAGCTTTTTCATTGGGAAGTGGACGATGGTTACCTAATTGGATAGGATGATATACTATCTATGAAGTGTAGGGGAAAACAATTTTGAAAAGGGTAATACATTCCTAACCATTTTTTGTATTGTATATTAGATGTTACCTTCAAATGTACTTGTATTATCTATAATATTGATAATGATATTCTATATCTAAATAAGAGCCAAACACAGTAAGGATTAGATTCACAGATAAGGGAAAAACCATATATAACCCTTCATGTTGATTTTATATTATGTATTATCTATCTTTTATATGGTGGTGAGGGTTAGTAGAGAATAACGAGATCCATACCACTTAACTGAGACAAATGCTCATATATTTAAAGGCGAAGTAAAAGGTTAAAGAGAAATTAGTAAAATGGTCAAGCCAAATCTACCCCCAGTGATTGAACTATCCACTAAGACATTCATGTTGAATTAGATCTAATCTAAGTTCCCTCAGATTGTATATATAATATATTCTAATTTTTTATTGATATATGTAAATTTCATATTTAAAGAAAATTTTGAAGTTCTCCGAATGGAGAACTTAGTCCCCATCATGATAAAAGTTTAAATTGTGGTCTCAACCAAATCTGTCAAGAATTGGATGAAAATAGAGGCAAGGAAATAAAGAAATACCTCAAAACTAAATGATGATTTACCACCAGTGGAAAGTAATCCATGTGGTAATTTACTTAAACTTTTTTTTATTATGATCTGCTTGATGAATCAAGATATAGCTATAGAGAGTATGAGGAGGACGAGTCCAATAAAATAGTTGAAGAATGCAACACTAAAGTTTAGTATTACCTAATGAATGTTCACATTAATGTTTTCACTTATATTTTTAGGTTTCTTTCAATGGTCTACAAGATAAAAAATGATAACTAGAGTTTTAATCTGATGATATGGAATATGAGTTGACCAAAGTTTTTCACAAGTAAAACATACTCATCAAAATTATTGAATCCAAATAAAAATATCAATCGCTTTTCAATGAAAACATTTCTCTGGTTAAATAACAGTTATAAAGAAATGTTTATGATAAAGTTACGACTGAGAAATTTGTTAAAGAGAATATCTATGATTTAGAAGATACTCATAAAGCTAATATTTATTTAAAGTATTCCTAATTTGATATAAAAGAAGAAATAAATAAGGACCTTGATAAATCTATGAAAAATAGTAGAAAAAGCATGAATATCATATTTAGAAGATGAATAAATAGTGTAAATAAAGTTTTAGATCAGTTGAGGATGAGAATAATTCACTCAAAATTAAGATTTTTGAACTTGAGGTGATGTTAAGAAGTCTAAAATCAATGAAATATGGGACTTCCCAAAAAAATAAGAAAATAAGTGCTACCAAAAATGGTTATAAAATAATTATTTTTTCATAAAGGACTCATGTTGGTGGTAATAAGATCTTGGGATAACCCAATAATCTATCAACTAAAGGCTTTCAAAAAAATGTAACTCATGTCCTAGATATGTCTGTTTATACTAATGTGGTTTTATCTGCTATTATATGTTTAAAATCTAAATATATAGCCAAAAATGGATGAATAGAAATTAAAATATATCCACTGCCCCTCTAAGGGTTTATATAGGTATATCTAAGAGGGGTATCTTCCTAAGAAGATCCAAAAACACATGTGTTTCTACAGAAAAATATCAAAGTATAAAATCTGGAAAAAAATCAACTGTAGGTAAAAGAATAAGGGTTATTTGATACTTTTAGTGGTGTTGGAGGTTTATACAAAATGATATTTAATTTTGTTATAATATGTAAACTTATTGATATTGATGAAGTCCAACACTAAAGGGAATAATATTTTAAGAGAAGATACAACCCATTGTGAAAAAGTGTAATTCATGTAAAATGAGAAATGTGTTCAGAAAGAACAGATTTGAAAGTCTTAAAAAATTATATGGGTTTTTTAATATATGTGTTCATTGTGATTTTTGAGTGATGGTATAAATCAACCTAGGGAAATTATTATATTGATAAAAATAGAATTCCACAATAAAAAAAGTTATAGAAATAGGAGGATGATTCTACATTTGGATATAAACAATTGAAAGAAGGTGTTAAACAAAATAAGAATGTTGGGAAAAATTAACCCCCAATGAATACTAAAAAGGATTTCAAACCAAAATTTACGTTCTTCTATTATGGGAGAAAAGGAAACACTGTGGACTAGTGTAGATATGACATTAGAATTAGAGTTGGAGGAGGAAATTTGAAACAAATAGAATAATAAATCCAATAGAGGAATAAGTTTATTTTTCTAGTGTAAGAGATCCCTAATGAAGATCTATTGAAGTTAGTTAAAATGGGAAACACAAATTTTATGAAGAAACCATGTAAAAAATCATTAAATATGTTTATATTAAGAAAAAATACTTGATAGTTTGGATACCAATCAGATATGGATAGAAATATATAAAAGGAATAAGATAATTTACAAGATAAAGTGAAACAATAATTACACCAAAAAAAGAAATTGAATTTCATGATAGGTTTTCTAAAAGATATGACCCAAGAATTTATGAAGAACTATGTTGGTGGTGTAAGGAAGTTATTCATCTCCAAAATGAGTTTATATTTATCCTATTACCTCAAGAATAAATGTTAATGAAAGAAAATATAGCACCATAAAATGCGTGTGATTTGATGGATTATGTCAAAAATATTAAGCAAAATAAGGTTGTTATTAAGAAAAGTAAAAAAATCTATACTTCCTAAAGAAGTTCAAATTTGGAATATTAAGGGTGAAGCTAGCATGAAGAAATTTCACTATTGTAGAGTTTTAAAGAGTTTAGTCACTAGGTTTAGATCCAATACTTAACCATGTTTCTATAATTAAGGGAATTATGAAGACACACATTGTTCCCATAAATGTTTTTTTTGTGTACCTATGTGCATGAAATTAAAGGAGGCCTATCAATGGGGAACTGATTGAATTTTGTGATCACTATACAGCTTGAAGATGCATCTATCATGTAATGGTTAAAGGATCCTTAAAATCTATAATTAATTTTAGAAATATTTTTAGATATTGTTATTTAACAAAATCAATTGTGATGAAGAACAATGTAGTGCATCCTTGTAGGCGAGAAAATAAGATAAAAAATATTCTAGGCGTCATTATTTTTCTGACTATTTAATTTTTGGATAGAAGTTAATGAAATATGAAATCAGAGGTATGAAAGTAACTTTAATATTCTATATTTAATATATTTATACTATTTCATTATTGGGGAATAATTGCAAAAAATAATAGGGGAGGTTACATTCTTACTCTTGAATGGTTTTCATGTGTTTAATAACATCTTGAGAATTTCGAATGTACAACCCCTAAGAAATGAAATAAAAATTGGTTTCACATGTTGTATTATTTATGTATGGTAATATGACTATGTTAATCACTATTTTTTATACATATATCTAGCTCAAGTAGACTTACACTAGCAGAAATATAGGATTTTGCATTGGTTTTTTTAGAAAAGAAAGTAGCACGACATAAAAATATTAAAAGTGTAGTTACACAAGTCGGAATGAGGGAAAACTACATATTTCATATTGAAGGATAGTCATCAACTCACCGGTGATGATAGAGTAGTGAGTGAAATTCCCTTTCAAGGCTCCTTTGGTGGCAAGACGGTCGGCAATTTTATTTGCTTCACGATAACTATGTGTAATGATGAAGTTCATTGAAGTGACGGTACCCAAGAATTTGTTCCATTTGTTTGTGAGCTTCCAAGCTAGGTGAATCTAACCCAGCCTAACTACTTGAACAATTGTGGTCGAATCACATTCAAACCAGACAGAGTTCCAACTTCTTTGCCATACAATTTCAACAGTTTAATAAATCCATGCATTTCTACCTCAAGCACTATGAAGTGGCCACATGGACCATGTTCCCCCTCAAGAAAATCATTGTTGTGATCTATGAATGAAATTCTATAGGCAGAAGGTCCTAAGTTACCCCTTGAGGCACCATCCATATTTCATTTAACTCAGCCTACAAATGGAGGCATCGAGAACACTTCAATGGTTCCAAGAGGTTCAGGGAAGTTACCTTGAATTCGAGGCCTTATCAAGATTACAAGGTCCCTGACCGAGTTGTCACAGCATTTAGCATGCAATTCATTGGCTCATTGGACCACCAGCAGGATGGCAGAGCAGGCGACATTGTAGTTGGAAACAGCCTCACCATGAGGGTGTTTATTTCTGCTTGTCCAGATAGTATGAAGGAACTCTGCACAGGATACCAGGAAGAGAGTGTACCTGCTTTGAGAGCTGGAAGGAAATAAGTTCTATAAGGGAGTGTGAGATAATAGCAGCTTGCAAAAAAGGAAGTTCAAAATGATCAAACACATAATTCCAGATAGAAACTGATGTGTTGCAAGAGAGAAACATGTGGTTAACGTCTTCCCGATGTTGCTGACACATGGCACATCTAGAGCACAAGTTGATGCTGACTCTTTAAAGGATCACCTCAACCGAAGCTTGTTGAGGTGGTGGCACCATAGAAGAGTGATACACAAAGGCATCAATCATTTTTTGTTAAAAGCTTCGAGCCCTGTACTCTCCCCATGGATGAGGTGATTATAGTAGCCTTTGGAGTCCTGGATTCCACTTGAATTTGGTTCCCACAATAGGAGGTCATTGCTGTCTAGAAAGTTATATTGTTCTACCATAAGAGCAATTTGAGATGGAAGTGAAACACCATATTAAATCTAGTTCTTGATGGAGGAATCATAATCAGTTTCGGGGTCAATATAGCTAACACTTTCAATAAGAGGGGAGCCAGTTCATTTGTGCTTCCAGAATTTGAGAGAGGACTAGGCACTAACCATCCAGCGAGCATAACTATTAATATAATGGGAAAAATTTTAGATCAGGCCAGATGGAAGATTAAACATAGCCCATATTCCCTTCTATAACGCTTGATAAGTTTTGATCTGCAGAAATCTAAGGACTTATCCTTGTCATTGATAAGCCTCCAGATGAACTGGTATTATAAGGATTGATTAAAGTGTTCAAGGTTCTTAACTCCAAGTCCTCATTTAGAATAAGGCATAAAACATTTATTACAAGGATAAGTAATGAATTTTATTTCCAGAATTTTGTCGCTCCACACAAAGTTTCTCATCATTGATTTTAAAGTCATGATCACTGAGGAAGTCCATGAGTAAACCATGATGGAATAGACAAGTTTGGAGGTGGAGACATGCTTAACTAAGCAATGTCTTCCCACCATTGAGAGAGATTTTTCCTTCTAGGTGGAGAGGGTCCTTCTGACTTGGCTCACAACATCTATAAAGTGAGAATGACGAGGTCTTCCAAAAAACATAAGGACTCCGAGGTAAGTGAAGGGGAGATACCCTTCTCAAATACCAAGATCATATATCATTCCAGATTTTGTTGAGGCAGAAATATCTTTCACAAAGTAAATAAATTATTTTCCCCAATTAACCACCTATCCTGAGACTCATTCATAATGGTGTAAAGACTTCTTGATGTTTTGGAGGTTTTTCATGTCATCATGAGTAAAGAGAATAATATCATCCGCAAAGAGAATGTGAGAGGGGACAGAGATGCCTCTTCATGCTATGATTGTTTTGAGCTCTCGCGTGCATGTCATGTGAAGGAAGAGTCTACTAAGATAGTCCTCTTAAATAGCAAAGATAATGGAAGAGAAAGGGTCACCCTTTCTCAATCCTCTATAACACTTGATGTATCCCTCTAGGGATCCATTAATAATGATGGAGATGTGAGAAGAGCTAATAAGGGCTTTGATCCGTTGAATAAACCTCATTTGAAATCCAAAATCCAGGAGAATTCGGCCAATGAAGTTCCAATCTATAGTATCAAAGGCCTTTCTGATATCTAATTTGAGAGCAATATTACCCGCTCGAAGTCTTCTAAAGAAGGTTGACACATTCAGAGGCAGTGAGAAGACAATCCTAAATTTTCTTCCCCTTGACATAACCAAATTGATATCGAAGAGATAATTTTCTCAAAAACCTGTGCAAGACGACTGGAAAGAATTTTTGTGATGATCTTGTAGATGGTGTTGACAAGAAAAATAGGTCTGAATTGGGATATATCAATAGAATTTTCCACTTTAGGGATCAAGGTAATAAACTGGGCATTGTATGCTTTAGAGAGGGATCCTTTATTGAAGAAGTGATTAACTAGATTACAAACATCAGTGTTGATGACCTCCCAGTAGAATTGAATGATGTGTTTGGTAAATCTGTATAGACCCGGAGAACATCCCTTGTTGAGCCCAAAAATAGCATCTCTGATCTCAGTGTCTAGTGGGAGAGAAGTTAAAATAAGATTATCAGATTTAGTGATTAGATGAGGTATGTTGTCTTTCATAATTTCCTCATTACCTCGTGTACCATTGAAGAGGTTCAGGTAGTATGAAACAATGTAATTAGAGATACTTTGTCTATTGTCTAAGATATTGTCTCCATCCTTTAAATGTGATAGGGGCCTTTTATCTTTTTTAACTATTTTAAGGGCATTGAAAATTTGGTGTTACTGTTTCCATCTATGAGCCACTTGACATTAAAAAGTTCCTTTTGGATATTTCCTTTCAGCCTGAGAAGATCATTGTCTCTTGAGTACATGTTGGCCTCTTGGTTTGTATCACCGAAAAGTTTCCTTTGGTAGTTTCTTCTTGAATCGCATGAAGGGAGCTCTCTAGAGAATCAATTTCTTGATCAATGTGGCTGAATTTCCTCCTGCTTCATTATTTCATAATTTCTTTGAGCTCTTTTAGTTTGAGAATACAGGAAAGGGGATTATCGTAATGATCTCTTGTCTTCCAAGTATCTCTCACAATTTGAGAGCAATCTAGGAGATTTTACCAAGCATTATTGAACCGAAAGGGAGTGGGTTTCTTATCTCCCTTGGGAATTAAGGTTGAAATAATTGGACGGTGATTTGTGTTATGTCTCACAAGAGTGACACATGAAATGGTTTTCCAACTTCCAAGCAGCGGGTCATTGCCAAAATCATGGTCCATTCTACTTGACCTCATGCCGATTAAATGCTTCGTATACCACATAAATTTGGCGCCAGTCATATTGAATTCAAACAGATCAGACTCTTCAACACATGCTTTGAAATAACTTATAGAAATAGTATTATAAGCATTTCCAATCTTCTCGTCCAAATGTAGGATTGCATTGAAATCACCCATGAGGACCCAGGGATCTAATATGAGTGTGGATAACTCTTTGATATGCTTCCAGAAGTGTCTTCTGCAAATATAACTGTTGAAGGCATAAACCGTTGAGCATAAAGAGAGTTTCCCTGCATTTAGGAACATTCAGGTGATAATTTTCTTATCCACCCAAACAATATTATGGGTATTGACATTGTGGAGAACAAAAATACAATGCATGTCCAGACTTGAAGCATCCAAAACAAAACTGAGAATATAATAGCCACTACGATCGAGTGGGTAACCATAAAAGGAACTGTTGGTTTTTGGTTCAGAAATTCCAATAAAAACAGGTTTTTATTTACCCAAAATAATCCTATGAGAACTTAATGTTCTAGGGTTGGCCAGCCCCTGGCAGTTCCAGTAGAGGATTCTCAACATTACTTCTGGATGGGGGACATTCCCCCTTTCTGCTTTCACCCAACTTCCTTGTTTTTATGAGATCTCCTCATCTCTCTCTTGGTAGAAGTGTTGGTGGGATGGACTATCCCTGGAGTGGTATCTGTGCCTATCAGAGATGAATCCATATGTGGTTGTCTTAGGAGGGGATGCATCAACCATTTGAAGCTTTGTATGTTGAGTCAATATGGACTCAGACTTCTGCCTGGGGAGCGGAGTCTATATGATTTCAGCAACGATATTGTCATCCATCTCAAAGGCTTGCATTAAGTCTGAATTAATAACATTTAGTGTGAGAGATTCAGACTACATGTTGAGATAAAAGGAAATAATGTCTTTAGATAGACCTTGGAGGATTGAAGACTCACTGCCATTGTCTGTTAGGTTGTCTGCACCATTAGGGATACCAGTTTCATCTTGTATGTCAGCATGATCTTGTAAGTCTTTTTCCTACACTAACTCAGCCCATGTTCTACTAGATTTAGCCTTGTTATCCTAGGTAACCTCTTTTGGTTGTTCCTTAGATTCATTTTTCACATATTTCTTCATGATTGTGTTTTTTCCTCTGGATACCTCCCTCGCTGCAGTGCTATTGGAGGGTGTCTTAGAAAATTTATGGACAACTCTACACTTGTCGATGGCATGTCCTATAATCCTTCAATGTTCACATTATTTGGGTATGTTTTCAAATTCAAAACATACCTCAATGAGATGATCATTCACATCCAGTGACACATGATCCATAAGAGACAGTTCCATGTCTATCTCAATAAGAACTCGAGCATAGAGTCTGAGGTCACTATTGATTGTACGCTGGTCGATTCTCAGAGGACTCCCTATGCTAGAATCCAGGACATTAAGGATTTTTGTGTACTATTAGATCCATGGGAGCCTGTGAATACTTTCCCATACCTGAGCAATAGAATACTTTTGTGTGAAAGGGTTGAATTTCAGATCCCATTCCGAGAGGCGAAAGATCCATGGTTTCAGATCGAGAGTACCCAAGCACCATACCGCATTTAGGTCTTCTTGGTTTCACAAGATGAGGTGAAAGTAGCCTTTAACTATTGTGATAAGCCTACAAACAGATAAATTCCAATAATTGGAAATGCGATCTTTGAGATTTGATGATGACCAAGGCTTTGACTCCCTTTTATAGAAGATACGCCCTAGCACCGAGAATTTACAGGACTCCGTCCGTTGCTTTATTACCTCTGGGTCAGCCACCACTATAATGAAACCTTCTACGAAATTCTTGATGATAAGGGGCATAATATGATTCACCTCTATTGATGATGACCCTGCAAGTGCTTCCGTGAAGGAGATCGCTTTTCTAGAAGGAGTTGAAGAGATCGACCCTCAGGCAGGATCATTTTGTCGAGGTGGGGGAACAATCATTCCCAATATGGATTAAACGAATCCATTCAGCCACAATATTAGAAACTATGAAAGATCTCCATTGCAATTTCTTTTCGTCGATATTTTGATGTCTTTTTTTTAAATAAATTTTAAAAGTAATTATGGAATGTTTTAAAGTTGATTTGCATAGAAACCAACGTTAAAACTACTTTAATATTACTTTTAACATCGATTTTCCTAAAAATAATATTAAAAGTTATAAAAAATTTAACACTGGTAATCATTAAAAGTGATGTTAAATGTAATACCCAAGATGTTTTAAAGTTATTAGTTTTTAAACGATGTTAAATACTAACTCTTTAATGTCAGCTTTTTGAAAGACAGTGTCAAATATCATATTAACAACTCTTTAATGTTGGTTTTCAATAACATTGGAGTATGTGAAAATGGCAGCTTTACGGACGATGCTCTCACGTTTGGCCTCTAGGGTTTCCTCCCTATCGTCGCATTCTTCTTAACCTTCTTCGATACCTCTTCCTACCTCGAATGAAATTTATCAAGATGATTAGTTCCACTCTTTCCCGTATTTCCCTTTTTCTCCTTTGGAGACACATATACTTTTCCCCTCTATGTATCGGTTCTTGTGAAAGTGGGGTTTTTCTGGTTCCATATTGGTTGGATGCTCACTGTCACTTCGTGGCCACTAACCACTGCAACCACCTCCTTTATCACAGTTATCTTTGTCATAAAACCCCATATTGGTTTTTCAGAAAGATACTCTGGTGGTTTGGGTTTTTTGGTGGTTGTAGTGCCCGGTAGCTTCTCCTCGTGGGATTGATAAACATCATCTTCTCTTGCTACCCAGACCGTCGTCCTGGGCCTCTTCTCAAGTCGGTATTAAAGAGTTTGTGGTGGATTGGGATGTTGTTGGGGGTTTGGTTTGGGGTCTAGGTTTCGTGGAGGATGGTTTCATTTGTCTCTATGGTTTCTGATTGAATTAAATGATCTAGAGGAAGTTTGGTGTTCCATCCTCATAAGAGTACTTTTCAATTGGTTAGTGGTACTTTTTAGCGGTCCTTCAATTCGTCCCTCAAGTTTATGATTTTTCGGCTCATTGGTCTCTATCTACCTATTGGTGGCTCTGAAGAAATTGGTTTGTGATCCAGCCGAAGGTCGCCTTTCCCTAATTATGCCTCCCCTTTCGAAACTCTGACTTGGCCTCTGGTTTCTTCTCACCATTCCAGGTCGGCATGGTGTGATGGATCATCATGAGGTTTTGGGTTGGTGTTGTTTGAGCGGTGGTTGTCAATTCACGAGGTGAAAACTAGAAGTCAGTGTTTGAGTTGATATTGGTTTGGTGTATCTGTCTGTTGTTGATGATTCATGATGGAATAGATTCTCATGGATTTCATATTCATTATGGTGATAGTGGTTTTTAGTGGATAATTTTTTGTGTCTTTCTGATTCGGAATAATGATGTCGTTGATCTTTTTTCGGGTCCTTATCGGTGTTGGGGTAGGGATGCTGATAAATTGTTTCTAGGGTGTGCATCTTGAGATGGTTCATCATCTGTGATGATATGTGATGATTTTATTTTAATTTTAATTTTAATTTTTTAGATGTGTACTGGGTTGTTTGGCGCTCATTTTGATTTTTTTATGACGTACGAACGATGGTAGTTGTGAGGTTCCCACTCAGTTGTAGAAGTGGTTTTTATTGAAAATGAAAAAAAGTGATTGGCTAATAAAATAAATGTTAGAAATCATTTAAAAATATATCAACAACTTGAAGCCTTATTTTTCTTTCACTTGAAACCCTTTCTCTCAACCAACTCTCGACCAATGATGAAACCCGATGGATTCAACAACCCTAAACGATTTTTGATTCTCTATTTTAGTCTAATTTTATACATTTTTTATGTTATTTCACTTGAATATTCCATCCTTTTTTCTTATTTCTTGATCCTCATGCTATTATGGTCGTCCATCGACCATGATTTGATGTTTTTGTTGGTTCTTTTTTTACTTCTTTTTTTTCACTCATTTTTCATCAATCTTCCTACATTTAATCTCATTCCATGGACATAGATTGAGTTTATTAGAATTTAGGAGGTATTTTTCATTACCAATCTCCAAAAATTATTTTTTTTATTTTTGAAAATAAATAATGTATAATTATTTTTTATTCTCTATCGAGTGTTGTGATTTGAATACTATAAGTTACTATTGTAAAAGTGGGTTTTTTATGATTTTTGGTGAATATCAGTTATTTTGAGTTACATATGGAATCCAAAACAAAAATTAAAATTTCAACCTTTTTTAATATACCTAAATAAATATACAGGGTTTTAATTTAACTAATTTTTCCTATGGATTATGAAAGTATAATATTCAATTATTCAATATCCAGGGAATTTATAAAGTTTTCTAATGTGATTAGATATAAAATGAGTACAACTCATTAAGACTTGTTTTTTTAAATCAACATCACCTAAATAGGATAATTTTAGTGTCTAAAATGTCTCATAAAAGTTTATAATTGAAATTATGAAAATTGAACATAAACAAGGTGATTTAAACTTATTGAACTATTATAGGGAATGTCATATAGTTTGAATAATGACTTATCTAACCATTCAAACAAATTGTTCATGATGTTTTTTTATCTAAATTTTTACTCTGTTTTAGGTTTATTAATTTCTTAAACACTTAATATTATACATATTTATTTAATTTTCCTTTTTTGTGTTCTCTATAGTGCTTCTCGGTGGGTTGAGTATACATTTTTCAGCCTATGTACTATTCTAACTTAATCATTAGAATGTTGTATCAACCTAATTATCTCTAAAGAAGCCTTCAAATACAACCATGTATGATTAAATTATAAATTATTAAGTATTTTTTATTATAGTTTGAAATATTATTATTTAGACAACATTTTTCATATTTAAGTTATCAAATTATGTTTGTTTTTATAGGTCTGTTATTTTCTATACATGTTGTTTCTCTATTGTATATTTTGTTACATTTTACAGTTTTTCATACATTTTTTGGGTATATAATTTACTATATTTTTTTAAAATACATCAACTTTCCATGGTGGTTTTTTTATAAAACAACATGGTATTAAAATTATTATACTTTCAATGTTCATTTTTAACAAAAACTGACATTGAAAGTATTGTGTGATTTTTTTCATGTGTACTTTCAACATCAGTTTTTTGTAAAAACATCAATTGAAATCATTAAATGACTTTTTCTAGGTTAAAAATAATATTTTTATCAACATTGATTCTTGGATAAAACCGATGTTGAAATTTCCATATGATATTTTCCACATGAATTTTATAATAAAACCGGTGTGGAAATATATTTTCATCATTGGTTTTTAAAAAATTGACATTTAAAGACAACTTAAATTCACATTTAGTTAAATTTTTGATGTTAGTTTTATTAAAACTAATATCAAAACAATAATTTATAATGTTTCTGACAAAAATGATGGTTAAAAATGATGATAAAATGTAAAAATGACAAAGAAATATATTTTTCCACTGATGTTAGAGTTTATTAATTAATGAATCATTTCTAAATTAATTGTGATATTATCCTTATATTTTTTGGTAATGGTGATATCCTGTGAATTTATTTAACAAAAAACATAAAATAAACAATTACCTAATTTGAATTGATGGTGTGTTTGATAGCATCTCATTGCCAGTGATCGTTTCCCAAAGGATCCAAATTAAAATCCATCTAGATCATCAACACATTCTTTAAGAGTCTATATGAATGTCAATCATCTAAATTAGGGTGCTTTCACTGAGGTCTGATGAAGTCTCTAACATCCTTATGATCATTGTTTTATTGTTCCTTCGATCTGCGATAATGATCGAAGATCAAATTCATAGAATGACCCTTTATCTCTCTATGATATGGGGATGGTGAGAAGAGATCCCCAATTCAATTGGATGAATATTCTATTAGAAACGAGATTTCTCTTTCTTATATAGAGTAAGTTAAACACCCAGAAAGGGTTCCCCGTCTCCCATATATATAACTCCCACTAAATATGATATAAATGACACATTATGGCAAATTAACTCTATCATAAACACCATTTATATTTAATCACCTAGTTGTGATATATAATAAATATATATTTCATGATAAAAGTGATTCATTAACCCAACTCGTAATTCTCAGAAATAATAAATGAACCTATAGTATAAAAATAAAATTCATTCATATAATATTTTTCCATGTAATCACTTAATACCTTGTAAATACATTTAATAAATAAATTAAACTATAATTATTATATAATTGAAAAATAAATAATTTTTTTATTAATTGGTGATCATTTATTTTCAAACATAAATCAGACCATGCGGTGGGGCTCACCATGTCATATACACATATTCCTCATAATATGGAAGGCTTTTGAAGATTCTTAGTTTATAACCCTCTAGGACCTTATCTCAATAGTAGTGAATACTACTCACATACCAGGAGTGGATTCTAGAAACCCATCAAGGCCCCTATAGAGGTAAAAAATCATAGAAACAACAACATTTCCTATGAACACATGTTGGGTAATATAATCACTTAGTTGTACAATATCTCATAAAGAGGGATGCACACAAGGTGTCATCATCCATACTTATTTTATTATTCATGGAACTAACTGGATATACTTTCCTTCTTCTAATATAGTTATGGATTTGGTAAAGGTATTACTATCCTGATCAACTAGGTCTGAGATATCTCTTCCATTTAGTAGCAAAAAAAATCTATCTTGATTATTCAATCAATGGGATACCACCAAATACATATCCAATATAAGATACCACGCTATGATATCAATTCCACAGTTTTCATCTCATATTAAATCATAGAATCAAATAGTATAAACTGGTAATAATTTCAATTAAATAGACCATTACACATGTTCATATATTGCAACTACTAATGACACATGAAACATGTGGTTTTTCTAATTGGAGGGTATGCCCTCATGATCTCATAAACTCAAGATCACTATGTGTGAACTTCATGAGAAGAAGTCTCAAGACTTATAAAACCCAAACAATTTATGGTCACACATTATCTATGTCTTTTTATCATCATGGATTTGGACCATAGGAAATAACTTTAAGACTACTATCACGGTATCTTTAGGTTGTCATTATAGCATGGGAACAACTCTAACCTTTTTATATGACATATAATCAAAGTACATTACTATAAATATAGTTGACACAGAATTATCAAAATTATTATAGTAAATTAAACACTTGTGTATATATATATATAATTTTATACATTTAATGGATAAAAGTATATAAAAGATTTGGTTCTAGGTAACCCACTTTCTATACTCCCACATCCACTAGATCCATTTATTAACAAGTCTAAAACTTCTCTCTATCACATGAGGATCATGATTCTTATAAGATATGGATTTAGTTGGTTGTTCTACCACATTATCCTCTATAAATACTCTACTAACTATGACTTCACCTCTATGAGTAAAATCCTTCAAGAGATGAAGGTTTTGAAGTATATGCTTTGTCCTCTGGTGTGACCCGGGTACCTTGGAAAGAAAAACTACTGTAGTATTATCAAAATAAACTAGAAAATGGTCTACGCTTCTAAGAATAATGATAATGTCTGAGGTTAATTTTTTTTATCTAAACTACCTCCATAGCTACATAGGAAGTCATGGTGTACTCGGATTTTAATGTAGTGTCAGTAACCATAGGTTTCTTCGAGCTTCTCTAGCTCACTACACCACTATTCATGAAAAACATATAGCCTAGATATTAATTTAGATCACAATGATCTTTCTAGAAACCAGAATCATTATATCCTCTCACATCTAGTTCATCATATCCTAATACACTAGGAACGTATCATTTTTATGTGTCAAGTACTTATTGATAGTTTTTACAGCTGCTCAGTACATATCTCTTAGATTATCTTAGTATCTGCCTACATTTCTTAAAGAAAATCCAACATCACACCTTTTACATAGCCTAGAATAAATGATAGATCCCACATCCAAATCATAAAGTATTATACTCATTCTTTCAATCTCTTTCTTTTTTGGACACATTTTCTTGAAGATATTGATACCATGTGATATTGGAAACAATCTTATCTTAGATTATTCCATAATGTACCTTTTGAGTACCTTATCAATATAAGTACTTTAACTTAGTCAAATAATCCTCTAGGGTCTATCTCGATAGATCTAAATCAATTGGATGTAGGTTGCTTCCCCTAAGGCTTTCATGGAGAATCATTCATTTAACCAAGTCTTAACTGACTATATGACATACATTAGTTTCCCATAATTAATATATAATCTACATATAATAATTGGAAAACTATGGTATTCCCATTAACCTTCTTATAGAAACATGGTTTTCTTTAATTCTTGATGAAACCAAATTCTATTATGGCCTCATAAAAATGAAAATTCCATGATAATGATTATTTCTGTAACCCATAAATGGGTATCTACAACTTGTATACTTTATTGGAACTCTTTGACTTAATTAAACTTTCATGTTGATTCATATAAACATCTTCAACCATAATTTCATTTATAAAAGAATTTTTTACATCCATCTTCCCAATATAATAATCATGGAAGGTTGTTATTGTAAGTAATATTATGATGGGCTACAACATTTCAACTGGTGAGAAGGTTTTCTTATATTATATGCCATGAATTTTCCTAAATCCCTTTTCTACTAGTAGTTCCTTATAGGTATTTACCTTACTATCCATATATAGATTTTTCATGAATACCCAATTTAATCAATGGGTTTTATATCAGATATGGGTTAAAAAATAATTTAAAATTGGTTTTGATACATGGAATCCATTTCAGAATGAATGGAAACATGCCATTTAGAAACATTATTTCCTTGTACTTCTTCATTTTAAGCTATAGGTTCATCATTTATAAGAGTAATGTGCTATCTATCTGGTGATATGAAAATCGTATCACTCTGGTTCTATAACCTCTCATGTTTACCTACATAGCTTTTGTGCCTTTAGAACATATCAATCTCCCACTATCACTTGTGGATATTGTTCTCATACCAACTCTCATGCATCTAGAGAATCAACCTCATCAAAGTCAATCTGGATCCCACTATTTCTATTGGAAATATGTTCCCTTTCTATAAATATGAAATTTCATTCCACAATCACTTTTCTATCTAAATAATTATATAGGTAATATCCCTTAGTTTCATTAGCATAATGTATAAAGATTCACTTCAAGCTTTGGCTAGCTAATTTTTACTATGTATAGTCCTAAAAGGCCTCATTTCCCTATACACTTATGTGTGACAGACTATATTTTTTTCAATACCAAAACTCATATGGAATTTCATCTATTTATTTAGTTGGTACTTAGCTAAGGATATATTCCACTATCTGTAATGCATATCTCCAAAATGATAATGGAAGAGTTGGCTAACTCATCATTGATCTGACCATGTCTCGAAAGAATGGATTCCTCCTCTCACTAACACCACTAAACATATGTGTATAAGGAGGAGTTAGTTGGGATAATATCCCACAATCCTTCAAGTGATCAATGAAATCTTTTTCTATATACTCTCTTTCTTGGTCTGAGCAAAGTCCCTTAATCTTCTTAGAAATATGGGTTTCTACTTCATGTTGGTATTCCTTGTACAACTATAAGTAATATGACTTATACCTCATATATAAAAGTAATGAAGTAAAAAATATCATCACTTTATTCTACTAGAAATAGACCACATACGTTAGTATAAATCAATTTATGTAATTTAGTGGCATTGAATCCTTTCCCAATGAAGCGTGCTTGGTCATTTTCCCTTATAAAAAATCATGATAGAATTACAATGGTTTTAACTCAGCTGATTCTAACAACCCTCATTGGTGTAATTTTTTTAAATGCTTCTCATTAAATGAACAATCCATATATTCCATCAGTGGATGTTTTATGAGTCATTTTTTTGTTTTTCTAGTGATTTCCATTACCATGTTTTTGATTTCAAGTATATACAATCCATTATTAAGTTGTGTCATACCATAACACATGTCATCCTTAAAAAATAGAGATCATTTATTTCCAAACATGAAATAAAATATCAAGGTTTCCAAACTTGATGCTGAGATTATGTATCTGTTAACTTAAATAACATAATAACTATTATTTAATATAAGAACCAAACAACTAGGCAATGTCATATGATAATCTTCCATTGTTGAGGCTTCTAGTCTTGCACCATTAGAAGCTTGGAGATCTTCCTTTTCCATTTAAATATTTTTGAATCTACATGGTTCCTGAATATGAATAAAAATTTGTGATCCACACATTGTATCCATTACCCAACTTGTAGATAAAGACATATTATATTCAATGAAAAATATACCTGAAGTGGAATCGTTGCATTGCTTCTTTTTCCAAGACCTTCAATTCTCAATCCAGTATCCTTTCTTTCCACGTGAAAATTAGGTAACCTCATACTCATTTCCCTCCCTTTGTATCATTGGATTTTTTGAAGGATGGTGCATCAGTATCTTCGGTATGGGTTTAGCCTTAGACACCTTATCCCTGAAATTCCTCCTCTTATTCACCATAAGTACTAAAGAATTGGTATTATTCATATCTTTATCATCTTGGTGAACCAAATCCAATAGGTCAGGGAGTGAATTTTTCATGTTACCAGGTTCTAATTAACAATAAAAGTCAAGAATATTGGTGGTAATGAGAAAAGAATGATATCGGTCCCTAGTTCTTGGTTCTGTTTGAACTCAAGGCATTCAAGTCTCTCAATTTACTATATCGTATTGAGTAAAGGAGTTAATGCTTCATTTCCTTATAAAAACCTACACCTATATACTAAAAATTATATTTCATACCTTTCTTTCCTTACTCTCTATTGATATAACACGTGGTGATGACATAGAATCTTGTAGGATTCTTCATCCTCATTCATTCTCTACAGTTGACTACACATTGATGTTAACATGATACATTATACATCTAGTGCGTCATCTATATGATTTTTATATTTTTCTTTATCCACCATTCATTCTCCTTGAGGGGATTATCATGAAGTTAGGACTCCGAAGCATAAATATTTCTCTCTTGGTATAGTATTTTGTGAAAGTACATGTAGCACTCATAGAAGTTATAACTGATCAAGATATTTTCTTTATCCCAAATTGATCATAGTGATAATGTGTCGATTGGGTTGATTTCCATTTTATCTATTGAAATTTAACTTTACCAATTAATACTTTATCTTGATTATTGTTTATAAATTACTAATTAATTCATTAAATGTATTAATTTATTTTATTGAACCCAAGAAGCCCTCATTACTAGATTATAAATACCCAGTCTCTTGAGTATTCTAGTGTCAAGGATTCACGAAAAATCTCCTCATAGTCTATGCTATGGATATTCCACTACTCGAAGAGTTTCATGGTTGGAAGTAGAGTGGAAATCCACATTAACTCATGGTTACTTGAACTATTGAGTAAAGTCTCAGCTTCTCATAATCGTACCCTTTATTCCCTAAATGCTTTGCCTCTAAATTAGTAGCATGTTAGATATTGATTATTATTTTCTACCATATTTAGTTAAGTGAACCCATCACTCTCATAATAATTTCTTAGTAGTATGAGGCACCCTCAACTAGGGATGATTAACCCCTTATACACCCAATTTTTTCAAGTTAGAAGGCATTAAGACTTAATATTACTTTGAGGGTTTTTATTATTTTTTAATGAATGTAATAATTTTCTATTAAATATTTCCATATTATTTTTTATGATCAAAACTAAACATAATGTAAATAGAAAAAATTAATCGCATCTTAAAGAATTATTTTTTATTATTTTATATGTTCTCACAAACATGAATATTTAAAAAATAATAAACAATGCATAAATGAAATAAACTACCAGAATGATCTTTATAATTTTGTATTGTTGATCCATTTATAATCAATAGATCAATCATGACCCTAGGGGTATAATACCTCAGTCGATCTTGAATCATATCACAGCTCACACCCTAGTTCAATGCTTCTACATCTCATCAGGGATACTGGCTTATCTTGGTGTGGTCCATGTCTTATAGCATCATTATTATACTACATAAATAATTTCACGCAAGTGAGGGGGTGTCAGGAAGTGAAAATTATATATATAAATATATGGATGGATGCATGGACTATTATACATATTAAAGGAAGAAAGAAGATGCATAAAACATAAAAAATAAATTAATTATTACAATCATCACACATAGTTATAATAATCAATTAAATAAATAAAAACCCAGAAAAAAAATTTCCAGTCAATGCTCAAGAACTTTCGGTAGAGAAATTAAATGCATTATAAAATTAAAAATGTGATAAATTTAAGTACTGGGAAATTAAATTAATTAAATAAATTATTTTAATTCAAATAATTGTATTTCATTTAGTCTCTTAATTAAGTTAAATTTTAATCTAAAAATTAAATTAATTATAGAATATTATATATTATAATTTAAATTTGAAAATTTAAATTGATTGTTTTGAATGTACTAAAAAAATCGTTCCCTAATATGGCTAGATGGGTCGATTAGAACCCCAAATATGGTTGTTCTAGGATGGGAAGATCCCACCCAGACCTGTTCTGGGTTGGGCCGGTCCCACAAAGACCCATTCTGGTTCATGGAGAACCCATGAAGGGTGTGCTGGGTCAGGAAAACCAACAACTAGTCGTTTCATGGTTAGGATTGTTGGGGCTAGCTGGTAGGTGAGAACCTAGGGGAAGCCAAGCACAACGGGTAGTTGGGATGGAGGTTGTGGGTAGCCGAGAGACAACATTGGTAGAAATATATGCGGGTAGTTAGCCATGTAGGAATCGTTTCCAGTGGAGATCCTGTAACAAGGGTAGTGGCTAGAGGAGGGGAGGTCGATAGTGAAAGGAGGTACAGAAAGAGAGATAACAGTGTCAATCGTAGTCACAATGAAGGATAGTAGAGTAAGATATGAGATGTGATGACTGATGGTTTCTTCCACTAAAATCCCACCCAATATTTTTTTTTATTATATTTCATTTTCTTCTATGACTAGAAACATATAATATATATTTTTAGTAAATTTTTTTCTATATTGACTAGTGGACACCTTCCCACCTTTCCTTTTTTTTAATCATAAACATAAGTCTTTTTATATTTGTAGACTTATGAAACCACCACCATTTTTTAGGATAATTCCACAATAGTGTGGAAGAAATTCCCACTAGCTGGTGCTATTCCAATGAATGGAATCTAGCCAGATCCTAGTAGAAAAATGGGAGCTCATTAGAATCACCACCAGCCACTAGAGATGGGTAAAATTTAATACATATAAAAAATACTTTTTTTCAATTTTTACCCATTTTCAATCAGAATTAAATCTTTGGATAACCATAACTTGTATTTCTGAGATCAGATCGATGCACAATTTTTTTTCATTACTAAAATGAAACCCTCAACTTAAATTTATGGAAAATTTAATTTTTTCATGAATCAAAAAAATTATTTGATCACTCTGATTCCAATTTTTAGTATTAGGATCCATAATGGAAGAATATGGGCCAAGGAATTAATTTTTTTTATCACTAGATCATTATAAATTCATCATCCCCAATGATCTGAGCCTTGTTAAAATCTTGAGGATCTCAAGTGAATTTCCATTAATCATAAAATTAAAATGAACTATGACCACATTTGAATTGATGGAACATTCGACAAGATCTTTTCACTAGGGATCATTTCCCAAAGAATATGAATTTTTATCACTATAGATCATCCAGACACAGTTCAAGAGTCCATGGGAATATAGATCATCAAGATCTAGGTGTTAGTGCTGAGGTTTGATGAAGCCTTTTATTTTTCAATGATCACTATTATTATATTCCATCGATCCATAATTGATATTGAATATCAAATGCTTGAAATAGTTTTTTATCTCCCTAGAATATGATGAGGGTGAGAGAGGAGATCTCAAATTAGAGTGGATAGTCACATAAAAATGATATTCCTCTTACTTATATAGTTAATGTTAAATAATAGAAAAAGGTTTTCTGACCCGCTATATATATAACTCCCACTAAAAGAGAAATAAATGACACGTTATTAATAATTAATTGTTTAATGAAAATGTAACTCCTCAACCCCAGAAGCCCAGAGTCGGTGAATTATTTTAATATATTGGCATGATTACAAAGGATCAAGTCCCTAAGGGCCGATCAGTTTAGCAGTCTTGGAAATGGATTACATACATGAACATTACATTACAATTTCAAAAATAAAATGCAACATAGATAATACTTTGAAAATTCCATCATTCCCTTAGTTTAAACCTGTATATCAATCATAGTACACTTCTTGGAATCCTTGGAAAAAACATAAGAAATGGGTGAGCTCAGATGTTCAGTAAGGGTAAATAATTTAATGGAAGCTATAAACTTTTAAGGAAAGATGTGTAATAAAAACAACATCCTTTTAAACCTAAAATTGAACATAATATGGAAAAATAAATCAAACATTACCATATACACATGCACATGGATATTCTACTAGTCGAATAATCACATGTAATAACTAATTTCATAATGAGGGAATGCATAATGTTGGACATCATAACCACAAAGTCAAAGTCTTGCACCAAGACTCCAAATATTTTTTTTTTCAAGGCCTTGTTCCAAGATAATAATTTGTCTCATGAGATCTACCGATGCATCGAGGGGCTATAGAGGGCCCCGCCCGTCACTTATTAAGTCTAATGAATTACTCATATGAAAAAGGGTGAAACATAACATAAACATTCATACTAAAACTAGCATACGAAATGTCAATACTTAAACTATAAACCGTGAATGATTTCACATCGACTATCAAACATATCATAACTCGTTCAATATAATATGGAATAATATATAATAATAAATCAACATCAATCAAGAATAATATCAAATAAATTATGTTGAAATAGTTGAAAATAATCAACAAAAATCTATGAGAGAAATACCCATTTTCATGAAATCATTTAAAAGTAGCACAATGTAACATCCTGGTTCCAAAAGCTGTCGAGAGGTGCCCCGTACCCAATTGGTTACATGGCCTCAAGTGCATTTCCCCAAATGCCAGAGGATGCCGACTAGCAGTGAGGACCTTAGGTGTGATAGTGGGAAAATTATTCTTTCATTGGTAGAGTAACACAGTGTAAGTAAAACAGATAACAATAACGGAATCAGTAAAACATGCAATAGGTAAAAATCAGAAGTAATAAACAACTAGAGCACACACACACACATATATATATATGATGCAAGATACATATGTCTAAGAAAGAATCCAAACAATTCACAATGCTGGAATACCATACTAAAACAAATTTCAACATAAAATAAAAAAAAACTCCACTGCATCACAAGCCTCAGCTTGGTCCCATTCTCCCCAACTCCGTAGCAATCAAGTATCTAAAGTAGAAGGGTGCTTACCCTTATATATACCTGTAAACATGTGATCTGTTTGGGCCTAAAAGCATGAACCAAATAGGGTGTGAGACTAAATCCCAATAGGCAACCACCCAAAGATCTGTTCCTAACAGTTAGTGAATATATATGGTAGGCTATAATCAAAATGAATCGGTAAACAAGGAAGTACTCAAAAGTAAAAAAACACACAGTTTCAAATGCATTCAATTATCAGATATCAAGTAAGCAGCTAATCATAACCATAGAACCCTCTGGGAAGTACTAACAACCAAAATCATCTGTTCCTACCAAAACAAACACTACAAACCCTATGGGAAGTACACACAGTCTAACCCCTCTAGTTCATCTTTTGCACAGACTCTCTGAGGAAGAAATCAACATTAATTCCCCATGTAGTCTTGTATCGGTAACTAAAAGGTGCACTGGGGAAGCACTCAACATCCAATTACCCATGTGGCCCACATTAAGGAACTACGAACACTCTGAGGAAGCACTTACTTCTATTCCCCCTATGGTCTCGCATTGTAATAGTAAACAGACACTCTAGAGAAGCCCTCAACATTCATTATCCCTATGGTCTACTACACCAGCTTCTCATGGCTCTATAAAAGTCAATCAAGCATAGAAATATATAACGGACAAAGTATACCTCCAGAATTACTTGGCTAAACAGTCTATAGCATAACAACATGTCATATAAATAATATTACTCCATCCTATCTGCACTAGGAATAAAAAGAAAGAAGCATAACAGACTATTCAAGACCAAATAGTCATAAACAATACAAGAATGGGAAAGAAATCCATAGCATAAAAATTTACCATATTCACATTCAATTGATCTGTACTCAAGCATATAAATCATAGCAGACAATAATAGGGTTAAATCCGTAAACATGCAATACCCCAAACGGGGTATTGGGAACTCTTTCACATATAAACCAAATACTATCTACGGAAAGGCAAAAACCACCTACCTCAGCATTATATGGTCGATATACTCTGATGTCGGCCCTAGGATCGACCTAGAATGTTGTAGATCTATAAAAAAGTCTAAAACGTTCAACCTAGGATAACTCACGAGAGAAGAGAAATCATGAAACAAGGTTCAAGAAGAAGAGAGAACTCACCGATGCGATTCCAACACAACTGACGAAGTTCGATTCAGAGAATGGGTGCTTGATCGGGGGCTCGGGGAAGGATCGATGTCGTATGGATTCTCTTGATCAAAAAAGGTGAAGAAGAAGACACTTCTTCCAATTAAACGTGACCCCAGTCCTTTTAATGAAAAAAACAAAGTACATGGCGTGTACTTTCCCTAACCGGCCCCTGCATAAGGCGGTCTCCAAGTCACCACACTTGGATGTGTGCTCAATCGTTACATAGATAACACACAGCGATGTGCGGAAAAAGAGTACATGATGTGTACATATAAGTACACAATGTGTACTTCAAAAATTTCCAGAAACTCCTCTTTTTCTCAAAAACACCAGAGGAGAGAAAAACATACCTGAAAAAAAGATCTGGGTTCATAAAAACTTCCCCCCTTAAATAAATTCGTCCCTGAATTTCCCTAGCAAGGAGGAATAGAAGAATAATCCTCAAAAATCTCCAGCCACTATGATCATACATTGGTTTGCCTCTCCCAAGTCTCGTCTTGTACTCACCTGTTCTACCATAGCACTCGTACCAAAGGAACAAATTGGCCATAGAGAACTTTCATACTTTGATCAACAATCCGGATAGGATGCTCCTCAAATGAGGTGTCCACCTCTAACTCAACCTCCTGTGGTTGAAAAACATTAGGCTGGTCTGAGAAGTGGCATCAAAGATGAGAAACATGCAAGACATCGTGCATAGCCTGGTACCTTTGAGGTAACAACAACTGATAGGTAACCATCCCAACTCTCTCCAACACCTAAAACGGCCCGACGTACCTCGGTGAAAGCGTACCCTGTCTTCTAATCATCTTGTGTCACAACCTTAGTGACACATAAGAAAACCTGATCCCCAACCTTGAACTGCATAGGTCATCTCCATCAGTCATTATGAGACTTTTTTCAAGACTGTGCAGTAGTCATACCTTCCGAATCAACTCTATCTGCTCTGTGGTATTCGATACAAGATGAGGTCCCAACATAGTGGCCCCCCTTCTTCCAGCCAACATAAGGGTGATCGGCATGGCCTACCATACAAATCCTCATAAGGTGCAATCTAAATAGTTTCTTGAAAGCTATTATTGTAGGTAAAATCCACAAGAGGTATGTCCTTCTCCCACGAACCTCCAAAATCCAGGATTCATACTCGAAGCATGTCCTCAAGAACCTGAATCGTATGCTCAGATTCGTCATCTCTCTGGGGAAGGTAGGTCGTACTTAGAAGTACCTATCTACCCAAAGACTTCTGTAATCCCAGTCATACCAGAGAAGTAAAACATGCGTCTCTATAAGAAACAATGGAGTGTGGTACTCCATGTAAACGTACAATCTCTCGGATATAAAACCTTCCCAGCTCATCAACACTGAAGGTATCCTTGATCGTAAATAAGTGAGCAACATTGGTGAGTCTGTCAATGAAAACCCACACTGTATTTTTCCCTCGAGGCAACCTCGATAAACCTATCACGAAATCCATTGCAACATCATTCCACTTCCACTCAGGAATGGGTAACTGTTGCAAAATCCCTGCTGGACGCTGATGCTCTACCTTCACCTGCTGATAGGTGGAACACCTCATGACAAAACTAGAAACATATCTCTTCATACCAGGCCACTAATACAGATGGTGTTTATCATGATACATCTTAGTGCCACCAGGATGAACTGCCCAAACCAAGGAATGAAAGTCTTGCATTAGCTCCCTGCGTATGTCCGCTGGTACCCACATGAGCCCATGAAGATGCAAGATCTCATCCTTTCCTATGGTCCATCCAGGAATAGGGTCCTCTCCTGACACACTTTTTCATAGGACCAGGTCTTCTAAATCTGATAGATACCTCATTCGCACTTGATCAAGTAGAGTCGAGGTAACAACTATAGAAGAAAGGAATTTCTTCCCCTACCTGTCATGCACCTCCAGATGCATCTTAGAGAATAGATCCATAAGCTGCCACTCAATGTGGACCTCCTAAACTGCATGTATAAGAGTCCTCCTGCTCAACGTTTCAGCCTCATCGTTTCCCTTCCTAGGTGTGTAGGAAAGCTTAATGTCAAAGGAATTAAGGTACACAACCTACCTTCATTATCACAAATTCAAATTGTGCTGAGTGGAGATATAATTGAGACTCTTGTGGTTGGTAAAAACCACAAAATGCTCTCCTAGAAGATAATGTCACCAACAACATAAAGCATGAACAACTGCAGCTAGCTTGAGATTGTGTATCGATTAGTTCCTCTCATGTGGACTTAATTTCCAAGACCCGTACGCAACAACCCCTTCCCCTTGCATAAGCACTGCTCCCAGCCCGATACCAGATGCATCATAGTAAACAGTATAGCTTGTGCCCGGATTTGGAAATACTAGTATCGGTGCTAAAGCCAACCTCCCTTTCATCTCTTTAAAGGATTACTCATAATAATTTGACCACAATAACCTTGTTCCCTTTTTAGTCAGGCCAGTTAGTGGTGCTGCTAAGCGTGAAAAGTTCTGTACGAAAATTTTGTAGTAACTAGCCAACCCTAGAAAACTCCATACCTCAATGAAATTCTTCAACTGCTCCCAGGAAAATACTGCTCTCACTTTTTCTGGGTCTACTGATACTCCTGTCTCTAAGATAACATGACCCTAGAAGTGAATCTGGTCCATCCAAAAGTGGCATTTTGAGAGCATAGCAAATAACTAATTCTCTCTTAGTGTACTCAAAACGATCTCAACATGTGTGGCATGGTCATGTCGAGTGTGAGAGTACACGAAGATATCATCCACGAGGACTACCACAAAATAATCTAAGTATGGATGGAACACTCGGTTCATCAATGCCATGAAAACTGCAGGTGCATTCGTGAGACCGAACAACATAACCACATACTCGTATAGACCATACCTGCTCTAAAAGGATGTAAGAGGTACATCTAATGGTCTAACATGCAACTGATGGTAACCAAATCTCAAGACAATCTTCGAGAACACCCGGGCTCCTCAATGTTGATCAAAGAGATCATCAATCCTCAGCAAGGGATATCAGTTCTTGACCGTCAACTAGTTCAACTTTTGATAATCCACATAAAGTCTGAGGGAACCATCCGCCTTCATCGTAAATAGGATAGGCGAACCCTAAGGAGAAGTACTGGGTCAGATGAATCCCTTTGCCTACAACTCCTCCAACTGCTTCTTGAGCTCCTGCAACTCTGGTGTAGCCATCCTATATGGAAGAATGGACACCATTGCTGCTCCTGGAACAAGATCAATAGAAAATTCCACCTCTCACTCTGGCGGTAAACCTGAAAAGTCATCTGGAAAGACAACCTTGAAATGATCCCCCACTAAAAGAAATTCCATTTGTGAAGACCCCTGGTCATCCAGATAAAGACTAGAAATCTGGGTTGTAACTCCTCCTAACCCATGATGCTCGGGTCCTACTCTTCTCACTTGTACATCCCATTCGCCCAAGTGAAGAAACGATTCGCCCTCTAGTGATATGAAACTCACCCTACAATGATAGAAATCAACAACTACCTAGAAGGGAACTAACCAGTCCATTCTGAGAATGAAATCATAGCCTATCATCTCTAAGATATAGAGGTCCCATAAGAAGTAACACCCACCAACCTCTAGAGGGAACTCCTTGCACTATTGTACACTAGACATTTTTCCCCAACAGAGTGTCTAACATCAAGATATAAGTAGAAGAAAAGATATAGAGCCCAAGGCTCTCCAAAATAGAAAAAGATATAAATCTATAGAAAGCCCCTATATCGAAAAGAGAAGAATCTAAAACTGATGCAAATAGGATTGTACCTTGTACTGTTGAGGGTCTGGGATCCTACTCATGTTGGGTCTGCTCCATCACAAAAGTCTGACCTGAACTACGACCCTACGACCCTTCATGACCACTTTGAGTTGATCCACCCTATTGTCGTTGAAAGCCTAACGACTGAATACCAAGGCCATGACCTCCACCTTGGTCTGAATGGTTGGAAGAACTCCAGTTCCATTATTAATGAGAAACTAGTGGTGTTTATCCCGAATGAGGAGTCATATAAGAACCCCAGTCACCAGCTGCGGGTGAGAAGATCTGACAGAAGTGTTGAATATGGCCAATCTTGCCGCGAAATCGGCACTCCACTGGGTCTCTCGAGCAATGTATCATCGTATTCCCACTCTTTCCACACTGGTATCACTCCACCTGAATACCATAAGAAGTGTCCCACCTCCTCAGATCCCTATGTGTAGATTCCATATGGTGCTTCCTACTATCAGTAAGAGGGATACCATCTCCAAATGTCGAACCGCCTTGGCTCACCACTCTAGAATCCCTCAGATTGTGCTCCATGATTAGTGCCTGGTTGACTATAGAAGTGATGGAAGTCAACATGAAGATGTTCACTTGATATCGGATGTCATTCCTGAGACCATCCTCAAACTTCCTTGCCAGAAATAACTCATCACCTCTTGGAATAGGCGTGAAGTGCTGCAGCTCTGTGAAGTAATAAGAATACTCCATAACTGAAAGAGTACCATGTTCCAGATACATGAATCTTGGGCTCAATCATCCCTCAAGGTCTCAGGGTAGAAGTAGTCATTGAAGGCATGATGGAACTCATCCCACGTCATAAACTGATGGCGTCCCTCCTGTGAGATCATAGTCCAACATCTCTTGGTGAAGTCCTGAAACATATACGTATCAAAATTCACCCTCCTCTCTCGAGGAATCTCTCGATTCTCGAATATAGATAGCATGGATTCTAACCATGACTCTATAGCCTAAGTTCCTCCTTCCACTGTGAAGGTGGTAGGATGCTACTACTAGAAAAATTGCATCAAATCTACCATAGAAGGGGCAGGATTCGGTACTCCTCGAAAGGTCTACATGAACCTCATGAAGACCTCTTAGAACAATGCATCAACACCTATATCTGGGATAACGGCTGGTGCCATGACTGACACAACTGGAGGATCTTCTGGTTGTTCCTAATCATCCATATTCGGTGTCTGATATCTACCCTATAACTGGAAGACAACCAGAGGACGTCTCGGTGGCATCACTCTGCATGGTCCAGAGCACACCTTAGATCAAGATTAACAAGGGCTGAAACTTAGAAGTGTGAGAAGGGAACAAGAAAAGGAAATCATTCAGGTTTTTCAAAACATGGATACACAATGTGTATAATGACTACACGGTGTGTTCCCTTAAGCCTTCACATGGGCTTGTACTTTGGCCAACCCAGGTCGTGTAACACCTCATACACACGGTGTGTTGTTCTAACACACGGTGTGTACTTGAATCCTCTTTCCCTACCTGATTTCTTCTGCACATCTAAGACACATGGTTCTCCTAGAACAAGACTACAAGAAGTGTTAGTTCTAGACACGACATTTACCAGACGAACCTCACTGACCAGTGTTGTTAGTTACACAGCCGGATACAAGGGTTACACTACACGGTGTGTTCAATCTTGACACGACATGTATAACCTAAGTTTTATCCATCTGTCTCATTAGTCACATGGGTGGACACATGGTCTTCACAACACGACATGTACATCAGGAACACGGCATGTTCCACCAAAGATTTCCCAACACCATGTATTTTCCCATAGATCCAGTGACACAGTTAGAGACTACACGGTGTGTACATACATTACACGACATGTACTTAAGAAAAACAGTTCCTTCCGAATAGAAGGACACATGGTATGTATTCATCATTACACACCGTGTATTCTGGGTTTTTCCAGACATTAAGCCTCAGAAACTACTCCAAAATCCTATAAAAACACTAAAACAAACATTAAAGTTCCAAATTTTTATCTGTGAGGGCTCATACTTCCCAATAATCAATGATTGGCATTTAAATATGTCATATATAAACATAACAGAGCAATGATCCAACAAATTCTAGTCCATGAGGGCCCATAACACCTCAAGAACCGAAGTTTGGCATTCATTCAAATGAAGCCTTAAACAATTCAATACGCTATTAAAAGTAGGTATTCTATTAAGGAATCTATCACAATAGTATACATATCTAGCAGAACATTTATCACAACAACATGCAATTACTAATGCACCCTAAATGGCATGGAAAGAATGCATGACATGTGATTTTTAATAAGTGCCTATATGATGAATGAGATGGAATACCCTCATCTCATCATGTTGCAATAGAAATAGAACCTCAATAACATCAACAATAACAGAACGAAACATGTGAATCACCCAATAGTGAAATAAAATCAATTGTAAAATTGAAAAACCAGAATTTTTTTTTGTAATAACGAGGTGGATTGGATTTTCCCTATACACGAGTTAACTACTCCCAGGAACAACTTATTACCCAAGTACCTATTCCTTACTATCCCTGGCTTTAGGCTCCAAATAGTAAGTCAAGAAGAAATAATCCCTCAAATAAAACTTTGTAATGTCCCAGTTCCGGAAGCCACCTAGAGGTGTCCCATACCTGATTGGTCACATGGCCTCAATCATATTTCTCCAAATTCCAGAGGCTGCTGACTAGCAGCAAGGGACTTGGGTGTGATAGAGGGGAAACTATGCCCTCATTGGCAGAGTAACACAACGAAAGTAAAACGGATAACAATAGAGGAATTAATAAACAACTGGGGCACACACACACACACACGCATATATATATATATATGATGAAAGATATATATGTCTAAGAAAGTAGCAAAAAAAGTCACAATGCTGGAATACCATACTAAACCAAAGATCAACAGAAAACAGAAAAAAATCACCACAACATCTCAAGCCTCAACTTCGTCCCATGCTCCCAAACTCTGCAGCAATCAAGTACCTGAAGTAGAAGGGGGCTTGAACTTATATATACTTGTATAAATATGATCTGTTTGAACCTAAAAGAATGACCCAAACAGGGTGTGAGACTGAATCCCAGTAGGAAACCACCCAAATATCTGTTCCTAACAGCCAGTGAATATATATGGCATGCTATAATCAAAATGAAGCAGTAAACAAGGAAGTACTCAAAAGTAAACAAACCTACAATTTCAAATAAATTCAGTTATCAGATATCAAGTAAGCTTCTAATCATAAGAAGGGAACCCTCTGGTAAGTACTCAAAGCCTAACCCCTCTGGTCAAACCAAAACAAACACAAGAAACCCTCTAGGAAGTACACACAGTCTAACCCCTCTGGTTCAGCTTTTGCACAGACTCTCTGAGGAAGAACTCACCTTCAATTCCCCATATATTCTCCTATAAGTAACTAAAAGGAACTCTAGGAAAGCACTCAACATCCAATTCCCCCTATAGCCCGCATCGAGGAACTACAGAAACTCCGAGTAAGAACTTACATACATTCCCCTTATGGTCTCGCATCGTAACAGTAAACAGACACTTTGGAGAAACTCTCAATGTCCATTCTACTTATGGTCTACTACCCCAGGTTCTCACGGCCCTACGTAAGTCAATTGAGCACAGTGATATATAATGGCCAAAGTATACCTCCATAACTACTTTTCTAAACGTTCAACAACATAACTACATGTTAGATAAATAATATTACTCCATCTTATCAGCACTAGGAATGGAGAGCAAGCACCCTAACAGGCTAAGAAAGACCAAATTTTCATAAACAATACAAGAATGGACAAGACATCCATAGCATAGAAATTAACCCTATTCAAATTCAATCGATCTCTACTCAAGCATATAAATTATTGCAGGCAATAACAGGGTTAAATCTGTAAACACGCAATACCCCAAATGGGGTATTGGGAAATCTTGCACATATAACCCAAAGACTATCTACAGAAAGGCACAAACCACTTACTTCAGTGTTGTATGATCGATATACTCCAGTGTCGACCCTTGGATCGACCTAGAACTAGGTAGATCTTTAAAAGACATATAAAACTTTCAACCGAGGATAAATCACTAGAGAAGATAAATTAGGAAATTAGGTTCAAGAAGAAGAGATAACTCATTGATACGATTCCAACGCAACTGATGAAGTTCGATTCAGAGAATGGATTATCAATCAGGGACTCGGGGAAGGATCGAAATCATAAGAATTCTCTCAATAAAAGAAGGTGAAGAAGAAGACACTTCTGCTAATTAGATGCGAACCCGGTCCATTTAATGAAAAAAAAGTACACGACGTGTACTTTAGAAGTACACGGCGTGTACTTACCCTTATCGGCACCTGCATAAGGCGGTCTATGGGTCACCACACATGGCTGTGTGCTCAGACGTTACCCAGCCATCACACAACTACATGCAGCAAAATATTACACGATGTGTACATATAAGTATCGGCGTGTACTTCAAAAATTTCTAGAAACTCCTCTTTTTCTCAAAAACACCAGAGGAGAGAAAAACATACCTGAAAAGAAGATCCAATTTCTTACACACAATTTATAAAGGAAGTCATTTAAAATATATTTTTCAATCAATGTGTCCCATACCACTTTTAAACCTTTCAATGAAATTAACACTTTGAAACAATCATTTCCACATAAATAAATCCTAAAAATCATTTTGTAAACATGGACACTAATTAAAATGATTTAGAAAAATAAATATTTAAAAACATTTAAAATGATGATCAAGCTAAATATTACCTTATATAAAACCTTAAAAGATTATTTTTTAAAACATTTTAATGAAACATGGACATAGATGATAAATATATCCTATTAGATACTTACAAGTAAACAATCTCAGATAATAATGAGATTGAGGAAATAACCCTTACCTTATACTTTCTTTTAGTAAAGGGTATGTTTAGCCTTTTGTATAATGACCATAGTATGTTATTAAATTATACGAGAACCATATTAATATTTATTATATCATTTATGATTCATTTATGACTTTATACTACCCATTTAATAATTATTTCCATGTTAAAGTAACATTTATGGTAATAATCGATTTCTTTATCGTACGTGTTTTAACTTGTTATTTTTGATCGTATCACATAGATCACGATTTACATACTTCTAGAATATAAAAAATTATTTATATATCATTTATATTAAGAATATAAAAATTTATAATAGATAGATTTATGAAATGGAAACACCGTTCATGGAGACGGTAGTCCGTACGTACGTATGAATGTGGTTTCTGTTTTCTTATCTTATAGTTTGGAAGTAAGTAAACGACATATATTTATCTACATAAATATATATTATTCTAGTAAAAATATTATTTCATATATCTCATACTTAATCAATATATATATATATATAATTCTTTATTGGTGATCGTTGAAAATGAATTTCATCACGTTGTGGAGACGGTAAGTCGTACGCACGCATGAGCAACAATATCATTCTATCGATTGTAAAAAAATGTTTCATTGGATGGTATATTATATATACAAAATAATTACCATGTTATATTCATTATTTAAATTAATTGTACTCATTATTGTACCCATCCAAAAAATGTAGTGTTGAATAACAAACTACACCACGACGTGGAGACGGTAAGTCGTACGTACGCACGCATGTTGACTTTGTCATTCCTAGGATGTATATAAAATGAATATGGTTTTTCCATATTTATAATAACATCTCAGTGTGTATAAGGTACTAGAGTTATTATTTTAGTATGGAAATAACAAAGAAACAGGTTGTGGAAGAAGAAAAGAACATTGAAAGTGGTGATGAAATAATTACCTCTTCTTTGGGTGTTTCCTTTTGATTTGAACAAAAGGGGTCCTTAGATTGTATTTCTGATAAAAGTAAGTCCACTAGGTTGTAGTGAGGGTAGTTTGGAGGAGATTAGAGTAGGTTTTGTCCCAGCCAAATGGCTTTGGATGAGTGATGTTAAGAGAAGGGTAAATACCCTTTTATAAGAGAGGTGAGGGGCACTTTAGGAAAAGCTTGAAATATTATTTTATTATAAAATATTTTTCGATTTCTAATTGATAAAAATTGATATATTTTGAGGATATGGTGGGGATGGGTCTAAATACTCTCATCCAATAGGTTTAATACAAGTTTTGGTCACCATTTTAACCTTATCTTTTAGATTTAACCCTTAGTTAAGTTTTTTAACTTTTACTATGTCTTCTTGTATTATTATAATAAATGGTTAAAAAACCTACTAAAAATGCCAAGATAACCTAAAGTGGTTAATTGATTACATATCTATCCTTATATAAGTCCCTTTTACAAATACTTGATTTTTAGGACTATTATATATTTTAATAAAATAGTATTTGTTTTAAAAACTCATTTATGTCAATTTTGACACTATTTAGTATTTGGTTTTTGGGAAAGTCATATCAACATGATTAATTCAGAAAAAAATTCTTTTAATCAACCAAAAAAATGTAATATTAACCTATAAAATTCTTGGGATGTATAAAATGTCTCAATTTACATTTATTTTAATATTTATAACATCAATTATTTTATTCTTTCATTAATAAAGTAATTACTGCATCATCATTGTGTCATAAATAAATTTAATTATTTAATGTATAAAAATTATAAATAAAATACCATGATATAGTAAATATTTTTATATTTATAATGAATATTTATAGTTGAATTTATCTTATGTATAACCCTATATTAAAAATGGTTTAGTTATTAAAATTAGAATTTAACACTTTTACCTCTTCTTTAAATAAAATATAATAAATATCCTAATCTTACCCAAGTGGATCAAAAAGTATCATAATTTTGTCCTAAGATTTATTTTGGTCGAAATAAACTTATAAAATAGAATTTGGACATGTGTTAGGGTAATTTTAATATTATTTTGGCCTTTAATTACCCTATTTACTTTTAACCGGGGTAAATAAAATTCAAAAATTACAATTCACCAAAAATTATTTTCATCATATTGAACCAAATTTTATTTATTTATGTAAACTGTGTCTCTCGGATTTTTGAAATTAAATTTATAGATGCGGAAAAAATTATGTTTTATTAAAATTTGCAAATGTACCAAAAAGGTGGGTAAAATACATTAAATAATTCAATAAAATTTTATATATCTTTTCTTATTATAAAATGACTCCAATGAATTATATTAGACTAATATAGGTATTATATATCTATTTTTACTTGAAAATAAATTTTAAAAAAAATATTAATTATTTAAAAAATAAGTCAGTTTTAAACAGTAACGTAGTGTTTTTCACTATTCATCAAAAATTGAAAGTTTTCAAAAAAATACCAAAAACTTCACCCTACGCTAATTTTGATATTAAAAATTCAAAAATTATATCTATTTTACCAAATATAAAATATAGAAGTTTCATTAATTAATTTAAAATTAATTTGCTTTGTCAAAAACAGAAAGCGGGTTTTTAAGAAGTAAAAACTATCAAAAGATTGACATGTGTTTATGTCCAATTTAATTGTAAAATTACTTACAATGAAAAAAATTATTTTTAATGATAAAAAAATAATCTAATAATACTTCAAAACTAGTCAAATTCATAATTTAACACTATAAATTATTTCGATTAAAAAATTTGTTTTCAATTAAAATTTAATATTTTTTACTATTCATAAAAATATGAAAGTTATCAGAAAAGTACCAAAAATTTATCCAAACTATATTTTTATGTCCCACTTCTAATGAATAATTTAATTTCATTAAATTTATTATATAAAAGTGTCAACTATTGGATTTAAAAAGGGGTTTTCCATTAAAATGTGGAAAAAATGCATTTTGGAAAAATACTTCTTTTATCTGAAAAATTGAATTTGTCCTTATATTATGTCTAAGAAATAGAAAATATAAAAGTTAAAATTATATAGGATATATATAATTAAAAATTTGTTTAATAATATTCATAACCGCTTTTTAAATGGCTAGTTTGATAGGTCGTGATGCACTTGAACTCGGTATTGTGTGTAGTGCAAGCTATTGAATTATTTTAAAGAGATAGCATACTATGAAAAATTGGGGCGTTAAATTGTCATCTCCTTAAATAAATTGAGTTATTGCAATTTTAAATTTTTCTTAAAAAATAAAGGTTGAAAATAGAAAATACCTTGGTGGAAAACCCACATCAGAAATAGGGTTAATAAAATTTAGTCTTAATAAGAGGTAAAGGGAAATGAAAAGGTCACCACAAAATTAGGGTTTCGAATAAGAAAACCTTGGAGGAAATTATAGACACATAATTTGAGGAAAAACATAAATATTTATAGGGATTGATTGAGGTCATCAATCATAAACAAGTGAACAATAAATAGAAAATTGAGGGCCTCAAACCCATAAATCTACGATGATTTAAAATATCACCTGTTCAAAAAAACATAAGTTATTAGAATAACACATTTTTTGTTTTAATTTACTTTCCCTATTTTTTAAGAATTAATTTATTCATTAAATAAGAAAAAAAATAATTGACAAGTAGAGTTCCATACTTTAAATAAAATCTATTACAAACTCATCTTTCACTCCAAAAATATAATAGAACTCAAAAATATTCTATTTAAACTAGTTATATAGGGTTTTAAAAAATGAATTAATAATTCATCTTTCATACCATTTTTAAAAAAACTACATTATACAAACCAGGACATAAAGTAGTCCAGGGGTAGGTGATGCACCCTTGTCGCCCTTTGGTTGTGGGTTCAAGTCTTAGGGCCTTGTCAGACACAACGGGTTGTCACCCGACCTTCGGGTTGTCCTTTTTATAATAATCGAAAAATAATCTTAAGAAATTATTTAACCTTAAAAAATAGTATCCAATTTAAAACTTAATACTTTCTAACCATTTGACTTATCCAAAATACTTCAGACTAAACTCACAGCCCAAAATTTATAAGGTCACATAACATACATGTGAATACCTTCATCCTTTATTCTCTTAAAACTTAGTAATAAACTAAATTACCAGAAAACCATATTGAATACGTTAATTCTTACTCATTCCTTATGTAAAACATAGAATACTAGATATACTCCTTAAATCCCAAAATGTTGATAACTCCCAAAATTATGGAATAAACAAACAATTAATTAGTTTCAAGGTTGTTAAGAATATTCAATATAATTTTTCCAAATCAATCATATCTTATTCCAAAATCATTATCTCTATTTCAGAAACATATTAAAGGTTATATTTCCCTCAAAAATATATTTTCCAAAAAGTTTAACTTCCTATAGATTGAATTTTCTTAGAACCATATAATCTAAAATCATCAATGAACTAGTATTTCAGTGCAATCCTTATTTATTTCCATAATTCATATTACAAGTACAACGTTGATACTACACTCAAATGACATAACATAAGAACACTAGTCATTCCTCTTCATTTGAGGTAGTATCATTACTTGATTATTATCCAACAACATCATTTAGGACATAATCTGATGATTTGGACATTGATTCATGTAGTGTCCCAACTCCTTGCAGATGAAACATTGTACATTTGAAACCTTTTTCTTACCCTTGAAATCATGAATGTTGTGTCCTTTTATCCACACTTATAAAATACACACATTACCTTCAAGAATTTACCAAGGTGATTCTTTCCACAGTTATCAAATGTGGGAAAATCCTTATTTCCCTTCTTCCCTTTGTCCATCTTTTTTTCCATCCTCTTCTTTTCTGTCTTCCCTTCGAAGCCATAGGACTCAGATAATTCTTTAATTATCTTATTAATACATGATATTATTTCTTGATATGATGTAGATACATGGGAGAAAATTTCCCTTCTAAATTTTGTCTTAAGACCATGAAAGATATTAACCTTCTTACTATGTTGATCATGTGTATTGATGGAGTTCACATTCCTTATACTAGGAACCATTTCTAAATAACGACATACACTAGGTTAGATCGTATCATATTGTATAATAAAAAAACTATAAAAATTATCAACATTAATTGAATATTTTTACACATCTAGACTCATAAAATGGTTTCTTTACTGGCATATTTACTCATAAATCCTTCATAATGGTTTGTAACGAAAATGTGAATTATCCTAAGCATATCCCCTTGGATGGTCAAACCAAGTGCACAGTAAGGCCTGTTGTCAGGTACCAGGATACCCCATATCAAGCCTTTAACTCCTGGTCGGATTTTCACTCCTAGGTACATCTATTCCAGAACCACGTCCACTTATAGTATCCATCAAGGGATTTATTTCTTGGAAAACCCACATAATATATACATTACCAATTTTTTTGGATTTTCTTCTATACTAATCCAAAAATTATATCTTAGGGTAATGTTTTTTAATAATAGTTTATCTAAATCTCATTTCCAAGGATATTTCTAAACTTCCTCTAATATTGACTCTAACACCCCAATCCTAGAAGCCCAGATTCGGTGAATTATTTTAATACATTGGCATGATTACAAGGGATAAAGTCCTGAATGACTGATCGGTTTAGCAGTCTTGGAAAATAGATTACATACATGAACATTACATTACAATTTCAAACATAAAATACAACATAAATAATCCTTTGAGAATTACATTATTCCCCTAGATTAACCCTACATATCAATCATAATACACTTCTTGGAATCCTGGAAAAAAAAAATATAAGAAAGGGGTGAACTCAGATGCTCAGTAAGGGTAAATAATTTAGCGAAAGCTATAAACTTTTAAGGCAAGATGTGTAATAAAAACAACATCCTCTTAAATATAAACTTGAACATAATATGGAAAAAATAAATCAAACATTACCATATACACATGAACATGGATATTATACTAGTATAATAATCACATTTAATAAATAATTTTATAACGAGGGAATGCATAATGTCAGAAATCATAACCACATAGTCAAGGCTGTGTGCCAACACTACAAATAAATTTTTTATCAAGGACTTGTACCAAGACACTAATTTGTCTCATGAGACCTAATGATGCATCGAGGGGCTATAGAAGGCCCCTCCCATCACTTATTAAGTCCAATTCATTCCTCATATGAAAAAGGGTGAAATATAACATAAACATTCGTACTAAAACGGGCATATGAAATGTCTATACATAAACCATAAACTATGAATAGTATAAAGATAGGACATACATAGTCAAACATATAATAACTCATTAAATACAATATGGAAGATTTTATTATAGTAAATCAACCTCAATCAAAAAAAATATCCAATAAAGGATGTTGAAATAGTTAAAAATAATCAATAAAACTATTTGAGAGAAATACCCCTTTTCATGAAATCATTTAAAAGTATTGCAATTTATAAAGGAAGTAATTTGAAAGAGATTTTTTAATCAAAGTGTCACATACCACTTTGAATCTTTGGAAGGAAATTAACACTTTAAAACAATCATGTCCACGTAAATAAATCCTTAAAATCATTTTGAAAACAAGGAAATTAATTAAAAAGATTGAGAAAAATAAATCTTTAAAAGGTTTAAAATGATGATGAAGATAAAGAGTCCCTTCCATAAAAACATAAAATATTCATTTTTAAAACATTTTAATGAAACATGTACATATATGATAAATATTTCCCTGTATATACTTATAGATAACCAATCTTAGATAATAATGAGATTGATGAAATAACCCATACCTCGTACTTTCCTTTAATCGAGGGATGTTTATCCTCATGTATAATGACCATAGTATGTTATTAAATTATAAAAGAACCATATTAATATTTATGATATCTTATATTATTAATTTGTGACTTTATACTACCCATTTAATAATAATTTTCATGTTAAAGTAACATTTTGGGTAATAATCGCTTTCTTTATCATACGTGTTTTAACTTGTTATTCTTGATCGTATCACATAGATCCTGATTTTCATACTTAAATAACATAAAACCTGATTTGTATATCATATATATTATGAATATAAATATTTATAATAGATATATTTATGAAATGGAAACACCGTTCATGGAGACAGAAGTCTGTACGTACGCGTGGACGTTGTTTCTCTTTTCTTATCATCTAGTATGAAAGTAAGTAAATGAAATATATTTATCTACATAAATATATATTATTCAGGTATAAATATTATTTAATATATCTCACAATTAATCAATATATATATATATATATATATATAAATCTCAAATGGTGATCGTTGAAGATGAATCTCATCGCGTCGTGGAGACGGTAAGCCGTACGTATGCACGAGCGACAATATCATTCTATCAATGGTAAAACGATGTTTAATTGGATGGTATATTATATATACAGAATAATTAAAAATTTATATTCATTATTTAAATTAATTATACTCATTATTGTACCCATCCAAATAACATACCGTTGAATAACAAACCACACCATGACGTGGAGACGGTAAGCCATACGTACGCACGTATGGTGACTTTGTCATTCATTGGATGGATTGAATAATGAATATGGATTTAAAATATTTATAATAACATATTAGTGTCTATAAGGTATTGGAGTTATTATTTTAGTATGGAAATAACAAATAAAGAGGAATTGGAAGAAGAAAAGAACATTGAAAGTGGTGATGAAATAATTACATCTTCTTCAGGTGTTTCCTTTTGATTTGAACAAAAGGGATCCTTAGGTTGGCTTTATGATCAATGTAAGGCCTCCAGGTTTAATTTAGGGTAGTTGTGAGAACATTTTAGTAGGTTTTGGCCAATTCAAAAGGATTTGGACATGTGTAGTTAAGAGAAGGAGAAGTACCCTTTTATAAGAGAGGTGAGAGGAACTTTAAGAAAAGATTGAAATATTATTTTTTTATAAAATCATTTTCGTTTTAAAATAGATAAAAATGGATTTATTTCAAGGATAATGTGGGTATGGGTCTAAATATGCTCAACCAATAGGTTTTATACAAGTTTAGGTCACCATATTAACCTTATCTTTTAGATTTAACCCTTAGTTAAATAGTTTAACTTTTACCATGTCTTCTGGTATTATTATAATACATAGTTAATAAACTTACTATAAAATTAAAAGAGAACCTCAAGTGGTTAATTAATGACATATCTATCATTATATAATTCCTTTTTCCAAACATTATATTTTTTATGACTATTATATAATTTAATAAAATAGTATTTGTTTTAAAAACTCATTTATGTCAATTTTGACACTATTTAGTATTTGTTTTTTGTGAATGTTATAAAAACATTATTACTTCAAAACATTTCATTGAATCAAACCTAACATGTCATATTAACCTATAAAATTCTTGTAATTCATCAAAAGTTTCAATTTATATTTATTTTAATATTTATAACATCAATTATTTTAGAATTTCATTAATAAGGTAATTACTGCATCATCATTGTGTCATAAATAAATTTAATTATTTAATGTATAAAAATTATAAATAAAATACCATTATATATTAAATATTTTTATCTCTATAATTAATATTTATAGTATAATTTATCTTATGTATAACCCTATATTAAAAAAGGTTTATTTATTAAAATTAGAATTTAACACTTTTAACTATTCTTTAAATAAAATATAATAAATATCCTAATATAATACAAGTGGATAAAAAAGGATCATATTTTTTTCCTAAGGGTGATTTTGGTCGAAATACACTTATCCAATAGAATTAGGACATGTGTTAGGGTAATTTTAATTTTTTTACCTTTAATTACCCCATTTACTTTTAACCGTGGTAAATAAAATTAAAAAGTTATTTTTTACCAAAAATTATTTTCATCCCGTTGAACCACATTTTACTTAATAATTTCAATTGTGTCTCTTTGATTTTTTAAATTCAATTCACAAAAGTGGTAAAATTACGTTTTATGCAAATTTGCAAATGTCCCTAGAAGGTGGGTAAAACATATTAAATAGTTCAATAAAATTTATATATCTAATCTTATTATAAATGACTCCAATGAATTAAATTGGACTAATATAGGCATTATATATATCTATTTTGACTTTAAAATTAATTTAAATAAAAATATTAATTATTTAAATAAAAATTCGGTTTTGAACAATAACGTAGTGTTTTTCACTATTCATCAATAATTAAAAAAATTCAGAGAAATTCCAAAAATTCACCATTTGGTAATTTTGATATTCCAAATTCAAAAATGATGTCTATTTTACCAAATTTAAAACGTAGAAGTTTCTTTAATTAATTTAAAATTAATTCATGTTGTAAAAACCAGAAAGCGGGTTTTTAAGAAATAAAAACTATCAAAAGATTGACATGTGTTTATATCAAATTTAATTGTAAAATTATTAAACTGACTAAGATTATATTAAATGAGAAAAATATAATCTAATTATACTTTAAAACCACTCAATTTCATAATTTTACACTATAAATTATTTTGATTAAAAAAATTGTTTTCAATTAAAATTTAATATTTTTTATTATTCATCAAAATATGAAAGTTATCAGAAAAGTACCAAAAATTTATCCAAATTAATTTTTATGTCCCTATTTTAAAGAAGAATTTAATTTAATGAAATTTATTATAAAAAAGTGTCAAATATTGTATTTAAAAAGGGTTTGCCATTAAAAGGCGGAAAAACTGCATTTTTGAAAAAAATACTTTTTTTATCTGAAAAGTTTTATTTGTGCTTATATTATGTCTAAGAAACAAAAAATATCAATGTTAAAATTATATAGGAAATATATAAAATTCAAAATTTGGTTAATATTATTCATAACCGCTTTTTAAACATCTATTTTGATAGGTCGTGATGCACTTGAACTCGGTGTTGCGTGTAGAGTAAGCTATTGAAATACTTTAAAGAGATAACATACTATGAAATCATGGGGTGTTACAGAAAATCATTTATATTTTACCACCTACTTGTAATATATAATTAATATATATTACATGATAAAATAGATTCATTAACTCAACACGTAATTCCCATAAATATTAATTGATACTTGAATATTAAATTAATATTTCTTCATATGATATTTTTTCATGTATTCACTTAATACCATGTGAATACCGTTAATAAATAAATTCAAATATAATTATTCTATACATAAATAATAATGATTTTTTTAATTCATTAGTGGTAATCTATTATAAAAAATATCTTGTACCCCATGGTGGGGGTCCTTATATCCAATAATTCTATTCATCATAATAATGCATAACTTTAAATATGTTTAGTGTCTAGCTCTCTTGGACCTTATCTCGATAGTAGTGAATACTATTCATACACCAAGAGCAAATTCTACAGAACCATCAAGACCCCTAAGGAGATAAATAAAATTCATATAAAAGAAGACCTATCATACGAACAGATTCCATGTAATATAAACTCTTTATTGTATGATATCTCATAAAGAGGGTTGCACACCTTGTGTCATCAGCTATTATTTCTTTATTATTTATTCGCCTAGCTGGATGGACTTACATTCTTATACCATGGCCATTGATTTAGGAAAGGTACTATAATTTTGATCAAATAATCCCAAGATATCACATCCAATAGAAAGTTGAAAATTACATCTTGATTATTCAAACAATGTTATACCACTAATGATACACCCAACGCAAGCTACCTCACTACAAAATAAATTCCATAGTTTTTTTTCTTGCATAAAAGTATATAATAAACTAGTACACATAGAAAATAATATCATGTTAGGATACTATTACACATGTTCACAAATTGGAACATCTGATGACACATGAAACTTGTGGTGTTCCTGTCACAACCCGTCCCTCAGGGCCTGTGTTGGGACTACCCTAGGACTGCCTTCCATAGGCCAGGGGTTGGCTACTAGAACCAGAAAGGTGTATCCCTAAAACGGGAAGGCATTGACTTTAAACCTACGCAAACACACAGAATAGAACGCCACAAGTTTAAATCCCTATGTAAAACTATTGTATTGAAAGTGAGTACTAAAAGTAAGGGTCCGAAATGCATTCCCAACTGAAAGATAAAACTACAATTAAAAAATAGAAATGGCTCATGTGATCTTTCCCCAAGGATCCTACCTCGCGGGTAGAAACAACTCATCTGCATAACTCTCTACATTAGACAGTCTCCTCCATGTACCACCTGGTCCTGACTCCCTCAAGTCTCATCCAAGATGCTCATCGTCTGCACAAGACACTACAAGGTGTGGGCGAAGTCCATGTAGGGGTGAGTATTACAATACCTAGTAGGGAACCCGAGACCCCCGAAGGTCTCTCAGAATTCCACAAAAAAAACTATAAATCACGATCTCAATCACAAATCACAAATAAAAAGACATAGCTCAAACCAGATATACTCGTCTCATCCACAAAGAAACATAAGGCCCTGACCTCAAGCCATTTCCATGATTTCCAAAGAATGTTCAAAGAATGAATCAAGGATCAAGAGTACACGATCCAAGAACGGTCCATCCCTAATGTCACCCGTCTGAGAGATGTACTCTATCTGGTATAACTCAACCATTTCTAATAGAACGTCCGAAAGGATGTGCTCTATTAGAAACTTTCTGCTATAACTTCCTCTAATACCCAGCACTAGTGGTCTCGCAGTCATAGTCTTGCGCCTGATGCAAGACCAAGGGAAAACAAGTGAAGATGCCCACTCCTTAACACTAGGTCCTGCAGTCGAGGGAGATCTAACTCCCCTGAATGAACTAGTCCCCATTGCTACATGGATATGGGGGAGTACTACTCCATATGTGAGGATCGACACCCTACCCGGTATAGGAATATAACTATGGTAGTTTGTTTGTTGTGGGAGATCTGTGCCCTAGTAAGTCAGGGGAGTACCGACCCCAGGATAGAGGACCCACATACAGGAATGGTAGGGGAGAACCAATTCTATATGTGAGGACTTGAACCCTACCTGGTAGGAGAGTACAACTATGGTAGTTTGTTCGTTGTGGGGGACCTACACCCTAGTATTTCAGGGGAGTACCGACCCCAGTCTAGAGGACATACAGCTTGGAACGACAGGGGATTATCGACTCTATATGTGATAACCTGCACCCTACCTGATAGGGGAGTAAAACTCTATTAGTTTGTTCGCTATGTGGGACCCTCTCCCTATTACATCAAGGGAGTACTGACCCCAGTCTAGAGGACCTGCACCCTGGCACGATAGGGGAGTACTGACTCTATATGAGAGGACCTTCACCCTACCTGGTAGGGGGTACAACTCTGGTATTTTGTTCTATATAGGGGATCCGAACCCTAGTACGTCAGGGGAGTACCGACCCTAGGCTAGAGGACTTACACCCTAGAATGGAAGGGGAGTACCGAATCTAGTGTAGCACTGCATTAGGAGGAAATGAACCCTTAGTTGACAGGGGAGTACCTACTCCTAGCATAGAGGACCCACACCTTACACAGTAGGGGATTACCCGACTCTATGTGAGAAAAGCATTGAGTACCCACACCATAGTCCAATAGAGGAGTTCCGAATACAAAGATAGAAAAAACAATTATAGGGAACCAAACTTTCACTCATGATGTGGGTAGTCCTGTCTCTACCAGAGTAGAGGAGTAAGAAATACTCGTGCCTTGAGCCATCAAGGGAGTATCCATCCTTACTCTCACTACAAGAAACACCATGTTTATGATCCTCTAGTTATAATTCATACCAAAACCTCCATGAATTTCCACAAGGAAGTAACATGATGATCCATCATGTCATAAGGGTTCCAACGTAATAGACGACACGTCAACTGGACACCCGATCTGTAAGCTATATGCATTTTTGTGCTGAGGGCCTGGTTAGATTCAGGTACGATCCAACCCAGCTAAACTCCAAATTTCTCCAAAAGTCACGTGGAGTATCTCAAAAGGACCATATTGCTCCAAATATCCCAGCGCCATAGGCGATTCGTTAAACAGATGTCCAGTCCGTAAGATATGACCTTTTAAGCGTATCTAGGCCTGAGAGGGGTCTGGGTCGAGTCCGCCCCGGTCATACCGACCCGACCCTGTTCGGGTCAACCTGACCTAGGCTCGGCCGTGAACCGGACCAGCCTGGTTGGGCTGGGCCACGAACTGGCCTGACCTAGTTGGGCAGGGCTGCAAACTGACCTAGCCCGATTGGATAAGGCGGCGAACAAGGCTGGCTCACCCTGGCAGGGCTGGGCCACGACCGGCTCGACCCGCCGGTTGGTGCGACCCATGCGGGGTCGCATGGTCTACTGCTCTCGAATGGATTAAAGGAGCTGTTCGGCTCCTCTATTGGTGGTTCCAGGTTGCGCCGCCTCATCACCCACAGGACCTGCAGGGAGCGGGTCCCCTGCATCACTGCATCTCCCTATAGCACAGCGCGCGACGGCGCACCACCTCTACCTCTGTGGCCAGCTGTTTTCGGCCGCCTATCTGACCACCACGGCACTGAGCAGCGCTGAACTTCCACCATGGTTGGTGGTTTCTGGTCGCTTCCCTCATCTGCCGGCATCGACACTTATTCTGTGGTCCACCGGGTGTGCTCCTATGGTCAATTCTTTCCTCGAGACGTGCCTACGGTCCTCTCAAGATGCCATCATCATTGTGCGCCTCTCGGTTTCAAGGTTCCGTCAAGTTCGAACAAACCTCCTCTGAAGAACACAATGAAAAACTAGGGGTGGAGGTTATGGGTCTTGTTTTTTGGAACATGCTCCCTGAATTAGCATTATTAAAAATGGGGGTAATTAATGCATCACATTAATTTCATGAGGGGTGGTTATAAAACCAAAGTGTAACTGAGTATTTAGAATCCCATATTAAATGTATGACTACCTCTGTGGTCCCTACCACCACCACTCAAGAGGTGGTAGGATAAAATAAAATAACAATTTTGTTATTTTATTAATTCTTAAAAGTTGAAAAACTAACTTTTTCACCTGACCTACTGCGATCAAAGTGAAGCCTCACTTAATTGAATCACAGCATTGCGAGTTTAATGGTTCACTTGGATTTCAATTCCGAGAACCAGTTCAAAAGATAGAAATTGGTGCCTTCACATTTACTGAACTTACCATAAAAAAGTTAAAAAATTATTAACAGTCACCCTCGACCCGTTTCGGTCGAGGTTAGGCTTTACCGAAGGGAAACACGCCCTCACATGCTCAACGGTACTCTCGTATTTATAATCCATGTTACCATTTAGGAGTTACATAATTTAACAATAAAAAAAATTATTACTTAACTATTTTATTTACGGCCCAAAACTAACATCCATTGTTGGCTCGCACCGGCCAATGTTATGGTTTACCTAAGGAAAGAATTCCCTTATGAGTTCAGCGGTGGTATCATTTTTTTAATCTGATTCACCATTTGTGAGTTATAAGAATTTGAAAGATAAAATTATTTAATTTTATTATTTTATTTACGGTTATGCCATTTTCAAGTTTTCTCTCTCAAGGAATGTGTCGAATAAACTTAAGTCACACCTAGGGAAACTCGCCACCCTGAATGCAACAGTGCCCTCAGATTTCGGACCCAAGAAACCATTTAAGAGTTATTCCACTTTTTTAGAAAAACTGCTCAAGCGCATTATTTAAAGATCAATAATTTTCTACGAACCATTATGAGCACTCCATGCTTTGGAATCACGTGCCGTCAGATTTCATGGTCTTGAAATATTTACATATAATAAAAAAATATGGAAATTTTGGGACATTACATTATCCCCACCTTATGGATTTCCATCCCCAAAAGCCAAAACTAAGGAAAACTAAACAAAAGAGGGTACTGAGCACAGATCTGAGCCTCCCGCTCCCATGTTCTCTCCTGGAGGTTCCCATGCTTCCACTGAACTCGCACTGGAGGGATTGACCATCCATGAAGGACTCGCTCCTGTCGATCCTCTATCTCCCTTGGGAACTCCATGAAAGTCACTACATCATCAAAGTTCAGCTCACCCTAGTCTATAACGTGTGATTAATCATGAATGTATCTCCTAAGATACAGAACAAGGGAAAAATTATGCACCCGATGCATCTATGGGGGAAGATTTAGGTGGTATACCACCTTGCTAACTCTTCTAAAAATCTAGAAAGGTCGAATGAACCTCAAAGATAGCTTGCCGCCCCGGACAAATCTCCGTAGTACATGTCGGGGTGAGACCTGTAAGAATACATGGTCTCCCTCCTCAATCTCTAAGGGTCTATGTCTCCTGTCGGTATAAGACTTCTACCAGTTCTATGAAGTATTCATCCTTGGGAACCAGTTCTGACACCAAAGGTCCTTGTACAACTTTTCTACACCAGGATGTACCGCTAAAGGGAATGTGTGGAACTCCCTCAACACCTCCTCTCATAGTGTCATGGGTACCATGGTGCATCCAATAAAAATGAAGATGTGCTCCCCACCTTAGAGAATTCTTTAGGAGCCTGTCATGATGATATTTGGGCACGTCAGGCCTTGCAGTCCACGTTCCCAAGTTGTGCCTCCCGAACTCACTGAAGGAGTGGGGGAGTGACAGTCATATATTGGATGTAAGCTGCTCCATCACTAACCACGAAGGGTTTCTATAACATGGCTAGCTGCTTTTTCTCCTCACTCAATATCTATAAACTGGACCTCCTACTGAGTGCATCTTCCAACACACCCCCCATCTAAACTCTCAGCCCCCAGAGCTCTATGGGATCCACCAAATATGCAGTTGTAGATATTGGTGTTGTCGCTGGGTATAATCCAATGCAGAAGTCCCTCTTCCTATGGGAAGGTAATTCTAGAAACATCTTTTGAAAAGATGTTCCTGCACTCTGCCACTATTATTGGGAATTAAAAACTCAAAACTTCTACTACCAAGAGGGTAAGGTTGGCCGAATCAAGAGTTATCAGCTGCACCCTCCTATGCATGAGTTTAACCCGTGCTACATGGGTTTCCTTTTTCTTCGACCAAGGAAAACACCATTCCAACACTATAGATATACCATAACCTTTTTTCCTAAAACAGTCAATCTGAGCATGAACTATGGATGACCAGTACATACCCAAACTAACATCATAAGGCATTGATGTTTCCACCAAGAGGTTCCACCCAAAACTCTCACCTCAAGGGTCAGATCAAACTATCGACATAAGTGTGATTATCGAGTCTCCCCCCAAAGGCATCTTTAGATGTAAGGGTCAAGTCAACAGTTTAACTAGAAACTATAGGTCTTGAAAAAGGTCCATGAAAATAAAAAATGATTAATACCTATGTCTATTGATATAGAATCTAGTAGTAGACATAGATCATACATTGAATCATTCATGGAGCCCTTGGATCACACTCCTTGACCTCATGTAGCTACTCCCTTACCTTGTACTCCAACTCCCTGATCTTGGTGGGGACTACATTGGTGTGGTGGTTGTAACATGTCAAAATGTCTACCAACTCCTACTGCTCTCATAGATCCTCTTCCACATCTGCTACCCTGAAGCTTCATCTTTCCCTATCACTTCCTCTTCCCAAAACATTTTTACATGTCCAAGTCCCTGAGACTGACATCTGTTTCCTGCTTCCCCACTACTAACATTCATTGGTTGTATCTACTCGGCCAAATAACCTTCAAAAAATAAGGTTCTCTCTAGCATCATAGCATAAGTAGGAATACACTAAGGAATAGTGCTGGCATGAATGTCCCTAAACACATCTCTCTCAGAGGTCTGAGCCTTGAAGCATTGGTCGTATCATATTCATCGAGTACCTAGAATGGTCGGTACGCCTTGATGAATACTCAGCTACCGACATGTCATCCTACTGAAGCTGTAGAAGCTCTTGGGAATAAATACCCCTTATATTTTTTTTATGGCAATAGACCCCCTTCTCTGAGGAAGGTTCTCAAGCTATTTCCATGGAAACATTCACCTCAATGCAAGATAGGGGCAATCTAAACCCTGCCATCACCCTGTTGATCCACATAGAATGATCACTACTAGGACCACCATCTGATATAATGGTTCCCTGTATAGATGGAAACTCAGTCACTGAAACTCATGTAAGTCACTGAGCCTATAAGTGTCCTATACTGGTAGCACCAGTAGTAAATTCTGAAAAATGAGTGGTTTTATTATTGGGACACCTCCCAAAGGTACCATCTTGAGCAACAATCCTTTTACTGAAGATTTATCACACTATGGAACATCCTCATGGCCACACATTGGAATCCTGGATGGCTGTCTGTGTAGAGGAATATTGAAAGATAATCAATATAAAACACGGTCAAATAAGTTATACCTGGTGAGATTACTCCAAAGAGATCACAAGAAACATATTCCAAAACACATGCAATGAGTGTTTTCGTGCACCGAGACTGAAATCAAAATTCAGGGTTCCGATGTATGGATACGTCGACCGCCACACCAAAACTGGACTCCCGAACTAAAAACCACACTCAAATCACATAATACTATTTCTCTATTTAAAATATTAGAGCCCTATTTCTTTATTAGAAATGACTCCTCTGATACCACTTTGTCGCGACCCATCCCCCGGGGCCCATGCCATGACTACCCCAGGCCCGCCTTCCACAGGCCAGGGGTTGGCGACTAGCACTGGAAAGGCGTATCCCTAAAATGGGAAGGAATTTTTTTAAACTTGTACAAACACATAGACTAGAATGCAACAAGATGCAACCACAAAGTAAAAATTCTGTAGTAAAAGTGAGTACTGAATGTAAGGGCCGAAATACACGCCCAACTGAAAGATACAACTACAACTAAAAATCATAAATGGATCCAGAAATAGTTCACCAAGGATCCTACCTGAAGGGTAGGTACCACTCATCTCCACAGCTCTCCACATCAACTTGTCTCCTCCGTGTACCACCTGGTCCTGGCTCCCTCAAGTCTTATCCAAGCTGCTCGCCATCTGCACAAGACACAACAAGGTGCGAACGAATCCCATGAAGGGGTGAGTATGAAAATACCCGGTAGGGACCCCGAGACCCCTGAAGGTCTCTCAAAATTACACAGATGAAAACCAAAAAGAATTATCTCAATCAAAAAGCACAAAGAAAAAGACATAGATCAAACCATATATACTTGTCTCATCCACAAACAAACATAAGGCCCCAACCTCAATCCATTTCCTTGATTTCCAAGGAAGGTTAAAAACGTAACTCAATGATCAGAAGAACATGCTCTATGAACTGGCCATCCCTGATGGAACCCATTTGAGATATGTACTCCATCATGTACAACTCAACCATTCTTAATGGAATTTCATAAAGGACACGCTCCATCAAAAAATTTCTACTAGAACTTCCTCCAGTGCTTGACACTAGAGGTGTCGCAGTCATAGTCTTGCGCCCAAGGCTTAACCAAGGGAAACCAAGTGAAGATTCCCACTCCTCGACACTGGGTCCAATAGTCGAGGGAGCTCCAACTCCCTTGAAGGACTCACTCCCTGTCTCTACTCGAAGAAGAGGGAGTACTACTCCATATGTGAGGACCCACACCCTACCCGGTAAGGGAGTACACCTCTGGTAGTTTGTTTGTTGTGGGGGACCCGCACCCTAGTACGTCAGGGGAGTACCGACCTCAGGCTAGAGGACCCACACCATGGAATGGAAGGGAAGTACCGAGTCTATATGGGAGGACCTACACCCTACCTAGTATGGGAGTACAACTATGGTGGTTTGTTTGCTGTGGGGGACCCGCTCCCTAGTATTTTAGGGGAGTACTGACCCCAGCCTAGAGGACTCGCACCCTGACACGGTAGGGAAATAAATACTCTATATGTAAGGAACTGCACCCTACTTGGTAGGGGAGTTCAACTCTAGTAGTTTTTTCGCAGTGGGGGACTCGTGCCCTAGTACGTCAGGGGAGTACTGACCCCAGTCTAGAGGACTCACTCCATAACACGGTAGGGGAGTACTGGCTCTATATGTGAGGACCCACACCCTACCCAGTAGAGGAGTACAAATCTGGTAGTTTGTTCGCTGTGGGGGACCTGTGCCCTAGTACTCCAGGGGAGTACGAACCCCAGACTTGAGGACCTTCACCCTGGCATAGTAGGGGAGTATCGACTCTATATGTGAGGACCTTCACCCTACCCGGTAGGGGAGTACAACTCTAGTTGTTTGTTCGCTGGGGGACCCACACCCTAGTAAAATAGGGGAGTACCGACCCCAAGCGAGAGGATTTGTACCCTAGCACAGTAGGGGAGTACCAACTCTATTGTAGCACGGCATAAGGAGGACTTGTACCCTGAGATGATAGGGGAGTACCTACTCCTAACATAGAGGACCTGCACCCAACCCAATAGGAGAGTACCTGACTCTATGTGAGTTAAGCCTGGAGGACTCGTACCCCAGTCCAATAGGGGAGTAAAAAATCTGAAGATAGAAAAAGGAATTATAGGGAAAGGAACCTGCACTCATGATGTGGGGAATCCCATATCTATCGGAGCAGAGGAGTAAGGAATGCTCGTGCCTTGAGTCATCAAGGGAGTAGCTATCCTAACCGTCACTACAAGAAACACCCTGGTTATGCTCCTCCCGGTATCATTCATTCCTCAACCGCTATGAAGTTCCACAAGGAATTAAACCGATGATTAGTTATTTCATAAGGGTTCCAACATAATAGACTATGTGTCAACCAGACACACGGTCTGTAAGCAATATGCATTTTGTGTTGAGGGCCCGATTGGATTCGGGTCTGATCCAACCCAGGAAAACTCCAAATTTCTCTTAAGGTCATGTAGAGTATCCCAAAAGTACCATCTTACACTATGTATCCAAGAACCATAGAAGGCTCATCAAACAGATGCTCGGTTCGCAAGATATGACCTTTTAAGCGTATCTGTGACAGAGAGGGGTCTGGGTCTGGTCTGACCCGGTCAGACCAACCCGACCCTGCCTGGCCCACCCTGGCTAGGCTAGGCCACAATGGGCTTATCCCACTAGATAGTTTGATCCACGTGGGGTCGCGTGGTCCACTTCTCCTGAATGGATCAAAGGAGTCATTCAGCTCCTCTATTGGCGGTGCCTGGTGGCACCTCCTTGTCACCCTTGGGATCTGCCAGGAGCGGGTCCCTTGCAACGCTGCAACTTTGAGCTGTGACTTCCTTCAGTGTGGCGTACGACAGCGCACCGCCTCCACCTCTTCGGCCATCCACTGCTGTCCCCCTATCCGACCACTACGGCTGGCAGTTTCTAGCCATCGCCCTCGTCCGTCGGCACCAGTCACCGACGCCGCCGTGCCGGTACCACATTGCTGCTTCTTCCACGGGCCACTAGGTGAGTTCCAGTGGTCCGTTAATCCTTATGAACACGCCTACAGTCATATCGAGATGCCTCCGTCATTGTGCGCCTCTCAGTTTCAAGGTTTCATCAATTTGGAACAACTCGCCTCCAAAGAACAGAATGAAGAACAAGTGGTCGAGGGTTCGGGCCTTGTTTGTTTGGCCCGCCCAATCCGTGTTAGCATTACAAAAGTGGGGGTAATTTATACATCAAATTAAAATAATGATAAACCCCTTTGAAATCCCTCACAATTACCACCCACAAATTCAAGAACGAGGAGAAGAAACATGAGAATTTCATAATTAAAAGACAACCCCTACCTCGAGATTCTTTAGAGACATAGCGGTGGAGAAAGAAGATTCCCCATTTCATAAAGATGTCGGCATTCGTCGATCCTGGTTCGTTACTGCCCAAGCTTCCATCTCTATTAGTGGAAGGTGTCACATCACTTTTCCATAGGTTCCTCTCTTGATGAATCTGTTCCAAAACTCTACCCCAATCCCCATTTAAATAAAGGGGGGAAAGGGAGAGTAAACCACCAAGGAATTAATGAGGTTCATTAATTGACATAATTAATATTCCACATTAATTTCATGAGGGGTGTTTACGCAACCAAAGTGTAACTGAGCATTTAAAATCTCATATTTAATGTTTTACTACCTTCGTGGTCCCCGCCACCGCCGCTCAAGAGGTGGTAGGATAAAATAAAATAACAATTTTTTTATTTTATTAATTCTTATAAGTTTCAAAAACTAAATTTTTCACCTAACATACTATGGTTGAATTGAAGCCTCCCTTAATCGAACCATGGTACTGTGAGTTCAACAGTTCCCTTATATTTCAATTCCGAGCACCGGTTCAAAAGATAGAAATTGATGCCTGTATGTTTACTGAATGTACCTTAAAAAAGTTAAAAAATTACTAACAGTCACACTCGACCCACACTAGTTGAGGTTAGGCTCTCTCTAAGGGAAACACACCCTCCTGGGATCAATGGTACTCTCGGATTTCCAATCCGAGTTACCATTTAGGAGTTATAAAATTTAACAATAAAATAATTATTACTTAATTATTTTATTTACGGACAAAAACTAACTTCCATTATTGGCTCGTGTCGGACAATGTTAGGTTCTACCTAAGGAAAGAATAACCTCATGATTAAAGAGTTGGTCTTGTATTTTTAATATGAGTCATTGTTCATGAGTTATAATCATTTGAAAAATTAAATTAAATAATTTAATTTTTTTATTTACAGTGATGTAATTTTTGTTTTTTCTCACTGTAGGACTGCGCTGACTAAACTCAAGTCGCACCTAGGGAAAAACCACCACCCTTAACCCAATGGTTCCCTAGTATTTCTGATCTGGGAAACCGTTTAATAGTTATTCCACTTTTTCAGGAAAACTGCTCACATGCGTTATTTAAAGCTCAACAATTTTCGACGGACCATTCCAGGAACTCCGGGCTTCGGAATCATGTGTCGTCAGATTTCATAGTCTCAAAATATTTCTATATAATAACAAAACTTATACAGAAATTTTGGGACATTATAGTTCCTATGATTTTTTTTTTCTCTCGTGATCTCATAAACTCTTGGTTAATAGGTGTAAACTTCAGGAGAAGACGTATCAATGCTTATGAGTCCCAGACACCATATGATCATGTATCATCTGTGTACTTTCAACATTATGTATATGGACCATAGGACATAACTTTAAGATTGCTATTATAGTATCTCTAGGGGCTCATTATAGCATGGGAACTATTATAAATTTTTGATATGATATATAATCTAAGGAAATTACCATAAATGTAATGCCTTATACCCGTGCATTCAGAACCAGTACCAAAAACATTGTATATTTTTTTATTTAAACGTAACTAAAAAATATACATATATTTACAACTGAAGATCTTTTCAAGTTTTGTATTTTAGGGAAAATGATCTCTTTTACATAATATGAAAGTTAAAATAATAAATAAAATTGATGTGTTAAGACTTTGTGCATTCTGGATCCTTATTGAAGTTAAACTCTATGGAATCTCTAAATGATCCAGAATTTTTTTTATAAAAATAGAGGGAGAGAAAAGTTTCCCAATAAGGGGTTTTTGAAAATCCAGTGATTAGCCTTTTGGAAAATACTTATACCTTTTGGAAATACATTTGAAAATTATTTTGAAAATGTCATTGAAAATACATTTGATAGATACTTTTATAAAAACATAGCTTTGGAAAGCACTTTAGAAATACATTTGAAAATACTAATAATATTGAACATAATATTTTGAAGACACTTTTCAAAATATAATATATTTTTTAAAAAACTTTTGAAAATCCTTTGAAAACATGATTTTTAAATTTCATTTGAAAATACTTATACTATTGAAAACATATAAATAGTCTCTTTTGAAAAGTACTTATGCTTTTGGAAATGATTTAAATGCTGTGAAAATAGTTTCACTTTTGAAAATATTCAAATACATTTTTAAAATAATTATTCTTGAAAATACTTTCAAATAATCCTATGGGGTTTTAGAAAATACTATGCAGTATTTTGAAAATAAAACAATATGGTCACTTAAACATTGAAGGATGTCTTGGTCCCACTCATTTCCTAAAGAATTAGTTAACTCGCCATATGCTTCTTGTTTACAATTTCCAAGTTCCAATTTTTTTTTATAAAAACATTTTTAGCTTGCTTTACATATATACATTTTCCACTGGGGGTTTTTATTTAAAAAATAATAATTCATTCAATACACATGCATGTTTATAAATTTATAGATATTTAGTTTATTAGAAAATCACTTATCAGATTTGGTATTACCAAATATCATTTTATTTCTCTTTTGTGTGGTATGTTATTAAAAATAATCAACATTTATGTATTTAAAATATCCCTTAAAATTACATTTCATTAAAATTTTAAACATTATCTTTAAAAACTCATGCTTAAATAAAAATATTAAAAGCTTATTTTATTAATTGTTTTTATGCATAAAATAATGACATGAATGAATAAACCATTCACATGAAATAATATCCATAGTAAATTTTATTTCCAAAAAATGATATATAAATCAATAATCATAAATAATAAACAATTATGTATCACACATAAAATTATAAGAACACAAGATAATGGCGTACATATTAGTAACTATAAAATTACAATTTTGACAAATTAATTCCTATATTAATATATGAATGTATATAATTTACTTTCATGAAAAATTAGAAGTCAAATTAAATATACTCCTAACATATAAATTTAAAATAAAAACTATATAACTCATATAATAAATATAAAAAATATATTTTCAAAATAAACAATTCTCTATTTCTTAATTTGGAAATATTAAGTTTGATAATTTCATGTTTTTAAATGAATTACATATTCATTTTGAAACATGCAGTGATGGAAAAGAATATATTTATATATATAATGAAAGAAAAAATTTACATTAATTTAAATAACTTTCATTCCTAATTAAAATATTTGAAAAAGATGTAATACTTATAAAAACATGAAGTTTAGAATTGGTATACATTCATTATATATATATATAATCAATATAAACATGGAAACTTTTGGAAATAATATATTCCATGCAGACAAAAATTACTTAAATATAAATATAAAAAATAGTTATATCACATGAGGTATATTCTTATAAGTACTTACATATATTTGGTTGATAAAAATGCAATGACATGCATATATATATATAAACCATAGATTTAAATTCTAAAAAAGGAACCTAAAGAAATTTAAAATCATACATGCATAACATATATATATATATATATTTGAAAACCTAAAATTATGGACAATATATATATATATATATACTTATATACTTGAAAAAAATGAAAATTTGGAATGATAACATAATACACCCTTACAAAACATAATTTAAAATTTTAAAATATTAAAGTGTAACATAAATTTGATACATTATAATCATGAATTGAAAATATCATATATATGTTTTTATGCATGAAATCAAAAAATATTGTATATATTAATATATATAAATTAAATGTGTTCCCCATACTTGTTGTAAAGAGAAGTAAGAAGTAGGGGGAAATGGTGGGTTCTTCATCTCACCAAGTGATGGCATGACCTTCTGAATATGTGTATTAAAACCAGATGAAAATATAGAGTGAGTAATAAGGAGGGAGGTCTCAACATACTCATGAGGGACTGGGGTTCCTCCCTATAGGTTTTATATATATGTGAAAATTTGAGTATTGGTGATGCTGTAACCCGGATGGGTTTTGAGAAGATGACGATGTGGCATTTATAGGCTAGATCATGGCTTGTGGGGGAGGTTGATATACAATGTTAGAATCAGGTAGTTGAGACATTCTCAAGAAGGTGTTGGTTAGGTTGGGTAAGAGACAATGATGGAGGAAGACGAAGAGGGTGGAAGTTTTGGATTCTGGATGTCTTTCAGAAGAGTAAAATGTACAGTGAGGGTGTACCTAGATTATTATAGATTATAGGAGAAGATAGTGGAAGAGGGATGCATCACAACAGGAGGGGCTTCGCCTAGTTTGGATAAGTTGGTGCGGAATCTTCAGTGAGCTACGATGGTGGTTGTGGTTTCATCAACTGGTGATCACATATTTGGTCAATTTTCTATGAAATATGGGGATCTTAGTAAGGAAGATGAATCAGATTATGTTAGTGGTGGAGTCATGGATCAGGGATGAAGACAACCAAAGTCTTCTTTCTCTTTTTCTTTTTTTAAATATTTGTTTTCTATTTTATGTTTCGTTTTATTTTATATTTTTTATGATATATATATATAGACATATACATACTCTATCTCATATCTATATATGTAACATTTATTAAAACTAAAACATAAATATTTATTTAATTAATCTTATATATATGTATATATATATAGGTAAATATTAAATAAAAAAAATTAATTTATAAATTATAATTTCAAAAATAATTTCATTTATTTTTATTCAAATAGTGAATTTACTTATTTTTTTTATGAAATTGTATTATCATCACATATGTTTTACATTAGAATAGAAATATCATCATTCGTATGAAACTCATATTACTATTAAAGTTCACCCATGTAAATTTTAAAACTAAATTACTTTCTTAACTAAATATTTAAACACTCTATTTTATGAAAGCTTATTACTTTAATCTTTCAATTCTTCCTTATAGTAACCTAAGTTTATTAATTTTAAAATTTTTATATTTTTTAAATATCATATAATTTCATTATATATGTGTGTGTACTTTATAAAAGTTTCCCAATGGATATATCATCATGTTATTATTACATACATTTTTATTTTGTTTAAAAGTATCAATGACTATAAACCAATGACTTTAATTAATTAACTTATAAATACCTAACTTAGATGTCATGTTACTAAACTGTATGTGCCTGGAAATTTATTTTTTATGGAGATGGTTCTCATATTTTCCATTATTCTTTATGTACTCATTATATTACAAGTCATAGAGTTTCTACTCCTGGTGGATCCAATAAAGTCAGGTTATGATCTTGCACTTCTTATGTTCTTAGAAATAGGCCCAATCATGTTATTAATTATTGAAATGATTATGACCATATATTTATAGACTTTGATGAATTATCGTGTCCTTGTATTAATGTGTTGGGTTTTGTATTCTATTTTAAATAAAAAATCTATTTTTTACTCATGTCTATGTTTTCAATGCTTATTTTATTTATTTAAACAGTGAACACATACTTTAAAATAAGAACATACTGGGGTGTACAATAAATATAGTGGATGTAGAAGTATCAAAAAAATTATGGTAAGGTAAACACATGAATTTATATATCAAACTGTATACAAGTAATGGTAATCAATTTATATACATGATTTTGATCTATGTAGCCCACTTAAAACAATGTAAGTGTTGAAGAATATTTTACGATTTAAAGGGTGAAGAAGTTATATAATGGAATAATTGTATGAGGAAGACTAATTTCCCTAAAATTTTCATCTTTTCATTTAGTTTCAATAACCGGGAGAAAAAATATTTAAATTAAATAAAATTTGGTGTTAACAAAAAATACCAAGGGGGAGATAGAAATTCCCAATTTATTGGTTGTATTTTTTATATATATCAATAAAAAAGAAAAGGTCAATATGTGTATTGGAATTGGGTTATGGAGAAAGATACCATTTAATATAAACAATAATCTTCCCATGTATTTATGGGAAAATAGTATTAAGATATTACTTGGAGTTTCTATGTGATTAGTGTATGATGTTCCCAAAATTATAAATGAATATATAGGAGAAAAAGATGATATTGGATACTTGGGTTTATTGCATAAATAAATTCTAAAATAGTTTCCAATGAATATGATGATTGGATTTGGTTGTAAAGGAAATATAGGAAAAGTTATATGATTTATGAAAGCATGGTATACAATATGTTACATAATGATGCTAAGTGTAGCTAACTATAAATTCTAAATAATAGAGTTTTCATTAAAGAGAAGGTTTTATTGGATAGCTTTTATAGTAATTAATTTCAACAGTAATGGTTAACAGATAGTGTGATAATCCTTCCATGGATAATTTATCATAAAGGTAGTATTAATACATAGAAATATTTACTAGATAAAGGTTGGAGATGGTTGAATTAGGCATTTAAGGTTTATTGAAGTATTCAAAAAAATTACTTATATACTAAAAAAGACATTGGAGTTATGTTGAAAATATTTGAAATTATTCTAATAATTAAATAATGTATTTAAATCTATTTGAGTTCATTTTAATATATTAACGATTCACTAAAGAATTTGTAAGTGGATCTGAGTAGATTTAGGGATATTAGATTAAATTTGTAAGTTATTTATGTTTGTAATAGATATAAAGAAATAGAAAAGTCCTTGGAAGCTCATTGAATACATGAAATTATCTAATAATGATATCGAATATAGGTACATACATTGAATATATAACATATTTATATGATACGTAATATATTTTCTAATGAGAGGAAATCGGGTAAAGAGAGGAACAACCATGAGATGCATTATATATTCTTCATGTGAAGATTTTGAAAAAGTATATGAGTATAGAGTGATAAAAAATATTTTATGTTGCATAATTTTTTGGGCCACAATCCTGACCCTAGTATCCCAAAGCCATTTTTTTCTTTATTACATTGTAAAAAGATACAATTGATTTCATAATGAGGGATTAAACAATTTAGTAGTATTGGAAAACTAGATACATTCTTGAATATCACGTTAAATTCAGCAACATAAAATAAAATATGGTATTTTATTTAATTAAACTAATATTACCTCTAAAATATCTTTTCATATAAATCATAGAACACTTTCTGGAATCCTAGGGAAAGAAAACAAAATAAAAGGGTGAGATCAGATTCTTGGTAAGGGAATACATACAATGGAAGCTATCATAAAATAAATTATGAATGAATAATATGAATGGAATATTTGAGGATAAAATAATTCAATATAAATAATCACATGATCTTGAAAATTATCCATGGATAACATAACTATTCAAATAAGAACATGGACATCGATAAATTATTTTATAATGATGTAATAAATAATGTAAGACAAATTAAGCATACCATTGAGGTCTCATTCCAAGAAATAATACATAAATGGGTAAGTCATATACCAAAAACCCAATACGTTTTTTCTCATGAGACCTACTGATGTATTGATGGGATATGTAATTATGGGCCCCCCTTTACCTTAACATGTCTAATGGATTCATTAAATTAAATAACTATACAACTTTATCAATATACCTTAATAATCAATAACATTCCATACGAGAAGCACTAGAATGCATAATGTCTATAATTTACACATTCAAAATGATCATAAGAAAACCAAAGAAATGTGGTGGGTAGTGTCATTAGATTATAACCTTATAAAATAATAATATTCATCAAAGGATTGTGACATAGATTAAAATAATTATAAAATATCACTAGAATATTTCTAGAGAAAAATAAACTTTTCATTTTGAAATCAAGTATTTAAAATATAAGAAAAATCCAAAAAAATAAGAATATTTATTTAAAAGAAAAATAGAAACTTATAAATTAATATTCACAGAAAAGAGTATTCATGATAACAGGAAACATTGTTAATGCAGTGTACATTAAAACAAATATTTTTTTACACCTTTGGTAAAAATTGCCTCATTTAAAAAATGACCATAATATTTTTTTAAACCATTTTATAGAAATTTAAACATGGGTAAAATTGAAATTAATAAATAATTGGATAATAGTAAAAAAATTATTTTAAATATTTTAAATAATATATGGACATGGAAGAAAATATTTTTATTAAAATAGATAATCAAATTTGGATTTCCTTTGAAACATTATTTAAGGGTTTTGAGTAATTAGAGAGAGGAAAATATAAGGAAAACATGTAATTTCTAAAAATAATTATAGGAGAAGAAAATTATGTGTTTTAAGATAGAAGGTTTATATAATTCCCATAATTTATACTTAAACATAAATAATCTTGAATGAGGATTAGATTGTGAAATAGACCCTAACCTCAAGCCCGACTTGAATCATAAGTAATTTTATCCTTCTGTATAATAAATTTGAATTTTTATACTTAAATAAAATAAAAATATAAATACTTATAATATCATCTATGATATACTTATAATATTTCAACACTCCTTTATTGATAATTATTTATTATAACTATCATCTCTCTTTGTTAATTGTATCACTTTTCATGTAAGTTTCATAATGTTAATTTTTATCCTTGAGTATTTATAATGGTTTCACATTCAAATATTTATTTTCACTAGAATGCATAATGTCTATAATTTCTCACATGTACGCATGAGAGACATTATCATTTTTAAAGGGTGTAAGTGTGATAAGATAAATGATATATTAAATTTTAATAATAATAATTATGTCATAAATATTATAAATAAACATTATATAAATCATAATAACCATCCATTGATGGTGGTGATGAAAATTAATATGCATCATTTTGTGTGGCAATAGTCTGCATGTACGCCCAAACAATGCTTTTATTTCCATTTTTTAGAGAATTAGATGAATAAAGGCTGATCTATTAGAATAGTAACATCTTGTTATATTATAAATACTTATTTTATTATATCATCGTAGTTATAAAATAATTGAATTAGGTATAATAATGAGAAAATATAATTAAAACACTCACTTGAGAGCTATACCTCTTCTTTGGACAACCTCATTTGGATTACACATTAAGCCTTTTAAGTTTGGTATATCAAACCAAAATTACATCTAGATAATGGGTAAATATAGTTTTAAGGTATTTTGGAATGGATCCACCAATCTATAAGGTACTTTAATTGTGTAGAAGGGATGATAGGTGGTTTCCTTTTATAAGTGAGGGAGAGGACAAAATTGAAAATTTTCAAAATATTAAAATATATTAATGTCTTACTCAATCCAAATGGTTACAAAATGACTAATATTAAAATATTATATTATATATGGTATAAATATAATAATATTATAAGATTTAGATATGTTTTTAGATTAATTAATCCCATTTAACCTTTTTTAACTCTTACTGTGGTAACTAATTTTTTTACTGAAGTTGCTATTCATAAAGACCAAAATGAAAGTGAGATCATTAAAAAAATTTGAAATTATGATTCAAAACAAGTAGTATATTTTATCAAATTATATTTCTTTATTTAAAATAAATTAGTTTAAAAAGAAACTCATAAAATGCGATAAAAATTGTTTTAAAGAAAAATACATTTTTAAGTATGAAATTAAAGTACAATGTTGATTCTAATGACATTATTTGAATTACCTATAATTAAAACAAACTAATTTATTTTTAAAAACAATCCAAAAACAAAGTGGCACTTTAAAAAAAAGTTTAATAAAAAAAAGACAATTTTCTAAAAAATCGGTATTTTTCATTATCAATTAAAGATAATTTTTTAGAAAAGCCCCCAAAAATCATTCTAAAATAATATTAAAATGATGATTTAAAAATTAATATTAATTTATTAAAATATTTTTTCTAAAATTGGGCGAAATTATTTATAATTTCCATAATAAAATTCAATAAAAATCCTTTTTGAAGAAAACATGTTTATGAAGTATAAAATGACATTAATAAAAATTGAGTACTTATTAATTATGAATTAATCAATAAATTTTAATTATATAAAATCATTATAAATATATTTCAAAAAAAATATTCATATTCATGTTGTTCATGTAATCGAAAATATATAATGGTCACAATTATTTTATATTATGGTTTTCTTAAATCTCAATGTTTCATGCTAAGTAAACTATCAAGCTTATTATTCGTTTAAACTATATATTAAAAGTTTAAATTTTGTTAGATATAAAACTAAAATGATTCAAAGAAACATCTTGAAATTATATATATAATATTGTATTTTTTAAATCTATATAAATACTGAAGGCAAGAGATGTGTAATTTTTTTTGAATAAAATGTAACAAATTTATTGAAGACTTGGAAATAAATATAGTTAAGTCCAACATATTATATAGTATATAATATAATTGGTACTCATACTATGGTAGGTAATTTATTTTTAAAACTTACATAAGTTTTTATACTTACATAAAAGTGATATTTCTTAAAATTGATCAATTCCTTAAAAATATTTCTAGAAATTAATTCAAGAGATGCAAGAATTTATCTTCAGTGAAACAAATATCACAATATTTAAAAAATTGTTATGATTCAATATGTGTTTTTTATAATTAAGAAAAAACCATTCCATAATATAATAATAACATGCTATGGAAACTCTTTGACAATAAAAAAATAATTTCTTTTTGAGAAATGAAAGAAAACACACCTCAAGGAGAAGATCACATTGTGATGCTTGATTAAGAAATAGTTGTGAAGATAAATTAATTCGATAATAGAAGAGGCCACATAGTGCAGCTACATTCATGAAAAAATTAATTACATAATATAATAATTTATAATTTCTTTTTGATTTCATGGAAATTTAATATAATAATATCTCATGTCTCATATAATATTTAATTAGTGTTTTGAATGGAAATTAAGTGAAATAAAAAAACATGATAGATTGTTGACCAGTTTAAAAAATAAAAATATATCATTTAAATGAATCAATGAAAAGTTTATAATACGTAAAATAAATCATGGTAGTTTTTTCAGATAAATATAAAAGAATAATAAGAGGCAAAATATTATTGAACAAACTAGTACCATATCACATCGGTTCGCAAGGCGGTAGTCTGCCGTACACAAGAGCGATGTTATTTTTTTTCCAAAGGATTTGGAGGTAAGAGGTTATATGTGGTATTGTAATTAAAAAGGTATAATAATATCATAAATATCATACATAAATATTCAATCAATCATTATATCCATCTATGAGAAGTGGTGATGGAAAATGAATAACATCGGTTCGTGAGGCGATAGTCTGACATACACACAAATAAATATTTTGTATCCAATTTGATGGAAGAGGAAAATTATTTACGTTATGAAACTAACATAATAAAATATTATTATATATAATATAATATTGATATTATACTATAATGGTTTAATAAAAATTGAAGGATTTGGAGGAATAAATAATATAAAACGCTCGGTTATGGATGTTTCCACTTCTTCCTAAAACTTATGTTGGTTTCGACCAAAAAGTCTTATTAAGTTGGATTTTTGACCAAAACAAGTCTTATAGTATGGTATTAGTGAATTAATAAAGTTATTTTCATAGTTATTGGCTGAACTAATGGGTTTTGGAAGTGTGAATTGTAGAGGAGAGGTGGTATCCTTTTATAAGAGAGGTGAGTGGCACACTTGTAATTTTTTAAAGTAAAAATGTGTACCCAAATTTTTCCCATAACAAAAGGATAATAATTGGTCCATTATCAAATCTTATAGGTTTTTATTTCAAAATATTTCCATAAATTGGATTTTGGATAAGTTTTGGGACATTTTTAACACTTATTTTTTTAGTTTAACTCCACAATAAACTCATTTTTACCTTAAGCATGGTAAATAATTTTTATTGTTTTTACTATTTATTTTAGTTAAAAATTATTTTGGAATTATTATATAATTTAAATTATTCTGATTCAAATTATGTAATCCATATTTCCAAATTCAACCCACATAATGGGTAAATTTTAATTTTAAAATTAAACCTATAGACATTATGAAAAGGAGGTTTTCTAAAGAAAAAATCATAAAAAGTTTAAAATTTTTTATATTAAAGTTAAATATGAAATTGATAATAATTAATTAAATTAGATTAATTGATATGTAATGAAATGACCCCAGAATCCAAGAGTTGTTGAAATATTTTTTTATATTAGCATGATTACAAGAAATCAAATACAGAAGGACTGATCAGTTTAGCAGTTTTGGAAAGCCAGATTACATACATCATACCCATAATACATTGGGAAATATAAAATAAAAACATGATACATAATAAAATTAATTAAATTGAATCCTTGAACACTTATTCTAATATTTATTCTTCATAACTTGTGGAATGGAAACATAGTAAGGGTGAGATAAAATTATATGTAAGGGTATGTAAAGTGGAAGTAATAATAAATAAATGAGAATAAATTAACATAGATAAGGCAAATAACTAATAACACATTCCATTAAAATAAATATGTAAGGAAAAATAAACCTGGAAAGGTAAGAAACTGAAATATATTCTAATCAATCAATAAACTAAGAATAGAATGCATACATATATATGTCGATGAAAAATATCATGGATGTAAAATAACTGAAACTAAATGAGGGAAATAATATATTAATAAAATTCATGTCTGAGGAACATGAAAAACTATACCATAAAGACCTTTCACAATATAGTTTAAACTATGGATAGAAACTCATTTAATTTGAAAAAATTAATCATCTCATGAGAACATATCGATGCATCAAGGGGATATATAAAGTCTAGGGCCCACCCATCATTACCAGTCCAAATAATTCCCCATATCAATTAATTAAAATAAATAATATGACTTATAAAATATACTTATTTAATAAAGAATACATATTTATCAATAATTCCTCAGTTGATCAAATAGTTTTCAAAGTGAACATGGTATGTAAAAATGATATACAGATTAGGAAATACTAATATCAATTTTTTGAGAATATAAATATTCAAGTAAATTTCAAAAACAATGATTAAAATAAAGTTATTTTTTAATGATAAATTTAACAATCATGAAAGGAAGTGATATTGCAAAGATAATCATTAAGAACATTCTTTAGAAGAATAATCATTAAACATTTCAAAGTGTCTCATACCACTTTTAAACATTTAAATAGTAATCCCTATAAAGGAATAATTTTTAATGAAACTTAAAATATTATGAGATTAAGGAGATTCATGATATAACATCTCTAAAGGGCAGTATTTACACCATATAAAAGTGAATAGGTGTATAGTAACAAATAAGTCTCAATCGAATGTAAATTGAGACGAAATACCTTACATTAACCATCCTTATGTTATTTGGTATTTATACTCCTTTATAGTGGTTTAAAATATGTTACTAACTTATAACATAAACATAATAATATTTATAATATCATATATTATCTTTTTAAAATATTTTATTTCCTGTTTATTAACACTCTTTTATTATTTTAACTCTTTCAGTTGTTAATTTCTAAGTTTCTCGGGTAAGCTCTGAATTTTTAATTATTATTATTATTGATTATATCATGGTTTAATCATCACAGAAATTTAAAATATTACTTAACATCACATATATTCATTACATATTTATTTATAATTATTTATAATATTTTTAAATAAGAAATGAAATCCACAGTTCATGGAGACAGTAGGTCGTACGTACGCATGAACATTACTTTTATTTATTTTTCATATTAAAAGAATGAAAATTAAATTATAAATATATATATTATAATTACATTATAATATAAATGTTATATATGATACATAAGTTTATTAAAACCATCTTTTATATGTTATGTGTATTGTGTGAATGGGTGACATCGCTTTGAGGGGACAAAAGTCCACACTTACACAAATGATGTTATCATATTTATATAAAATGAAAAGTGTAAGGGTGAATGTTATAAAATAATTAAATAAGAATAAGGAAATAATAAATATAATATATATCATATATTAAATTATTTTACATCATAATTATTACCATGATATACAGTAATGGAAAAATAGAGAATCATCATTTTGTAAGGTGGTAGTTCACTGTACACATAAACAGTATGTTCTTTACACGTTATATGGAAGTGTGTGTAAGTTTAATTAAAAAAATTATCATAAAAAATAATAGTATATTTATTATATTGTTTTTGTTATATAATTACATAATAAAGAGATTTTAGGGGTTTAAGAATGTAAATGAAACAAAAGAGTTTAGGGAAAGATGTTACCTCTTAATCGAGTAACTCCTTTTGGTTTGCACCAAAGGGATTACATGGAAGGATTTATTAAAAAGGGGGGGATTATAGGATGAGGGAATGGATTTTTAGGATCTATTTGGGAAAATATTGGCCGAACTTAAGTGTCTTTATATGTGTAAATAATGGGAAGAGTTGGTAGCCTTCTATAGGGGGGGGAAATGAGTCACTTGGTATTTTTTGAAAGAAGTTAGGTTTACCCACATTTTTACCAAAAAAAAGTTATCAAAACCAGAATTTTTTTTTAAATTTTATGGACTAATTTTGTACATAAAATGGGTTTTTTACATGTTTATAGGTTATTTGGTCCCCTATGCTAAAGGTTTGGTCCTTTGTTATGCTTAATTTTACCTTAATCGTTGTAATTAATTTTAATTACATTCACTAATATTTTTGGTCAAAAACCAAGATGAAATTATTATAAATTATACATTATGATGATTCAAAATATAAAATCCATTTTTCTAAATTCTAATCACAGACATGGTGGAAATTAATTAAAATATAAACCCACATACGAGACAACAATGCGGGTTTTTAAAGTAAAAATGTCCAAAAGTTTTCTAGGTTTTTGTACCCAATTTCAAGTTAAAATCGATTAAAATTAAATAATTTATATTAATTTATAAAAATATGATCTATATAACCTTTAAATAAAATTTAAATTATAATTTATCCTTATTAATAAATTAGATGAAAAAGTAGTTTTGAATTAAATTTTAGTATTTTTCACTATTCAATAAAAAAATGAAACATCACTGAAAAATACAAAAAAAAATAACCATTAGATAATTTTTATATTTCACTTAAAAATATTAGGTTTATATTGAAATATTAAATTTATAAAAGGTTCAAAATTTTATTTATAACCTGTTCTTCATTAAAGGTGGAACAACTACTTTTATAAAAATATAATATTTTATAGTATTGGGTTCATTCATGTATTTTTCCTATAAAATGTATTGGATGAACATTAAAATATTATATTTAATATAATATATATATTAAAATAATATTAGTTACTCATTAATTTAATTTATTAGGCTAAAACAACTTTTCAAGAATAAAAATAGATTTCAAAAAAAATATTCTTTTTATATTCAATTTGTTCTTATATTCATTTATAATTAATTTGTAACAAATGAATTAGTTTTGTAAGAAATATAATTTCATATGTTTGTTAATATTACTTATAATTTCTATTTAGTTTCTTATTATATTAAATAATAATATTTTAATAAAATATTATTTCTCTGTACAACTCTATATTGCATGTAACGCAAGCCATTGAAGAATGTTTTTCTTGCATGTAACAAATTATAACTCAGTGTGGAGTGTATTTAAATATATAGAATATATCAAATCCATTTAAAATAGTTAATATATTTTAAATTATCAGCATATTTTATTCCCTTATGTGCTTCATGTCTCGTGTCATGCATGCTATCAAATATAAGGTTCTTACTTTAGAATTTCAGGGTGTTAAATTCTCCCCACCTTATATAAATTGATTTCTCATAATTTAAACATAATCTCAGAAATATAGGGATTGAAAATAAACTATTGTTGAATTACCCACATTTTCAAATGTTTAATATCACATATTCTTAATAAGAGAGAAAGGAATGTACAATGATCATGTGATTAGGTTCCCTAATAGGAGAATATAGATGGGAAATAGAAACATGGATACAGAAGAAAAATCTAACAATCAAGTTTAAATAGATAATGCAAGAGAATATGTTCATATGAATGTTTTATTCCACAAAACCATAAACCATAGGTGTGAATAAAAGTTATTTATATCATCAAAAATTATGATAATGGGACAAAATTTTTGTTTCATGACCATTTTTCCTAGAGTTGAGAAATTAATTCACACTCTAAGAATATAATAAAATATATGATTCTATAAACATAATTAGTTTCTTTGATTACACCTTTAACTATTTCTACTTCATCTATTAGAACAATATTCTTCATATGGTGAAGTAATACATTAACCTAGGATGAGGTTTTCTAGGATCCCAAACCTGTTTGACCAAGTAATACATTAACCTATAAAATATCATACCAAGATAAACTTAAACCATTTTATAACCAATTAAATTTTCCAACAGATTATGATTCCAACAATTTGAATGAAGTTCACTGAATTTCCAAAATCAACTTATCATTATCCTTTAATAAACATAAAGCAGCTCTAAATTTTCACATTCCAAACATTTGAATAAATTCATCGTGCATCCTCTTAAAATATGTTAATAACTAGAATCAATATAAAACCTTATTGGAAACATGAATTCTTCTTTATTCCATAACTAAGATACATGTTATTGGATATATTCCTAAATCCAAAAGTCTTTTAAACTCCATCAATGATAGAATATACCTCTTATCGATAAGTTATTTATCAACTCTAATGTAGTCAGTACTTGTCCAAATCAATCATTTATTCATCATTATATCAACATTAGGAACATATTAAGGATTTTATTTCCCTCAATAATCTATTTTTTGAAAATCTTAACTTTATACTGAATAACATTTCTCAGTACCATTCAACATATGATCTCAAATCCTTATTGAAAAAGTACCGTAGTACAATCCTTACATATTTCATAAATTATACGATGATAAAATCATAAGAAAAATACTTTTATAATATATTTATTAGATCCAAATACATAAGTACATTAATCATTCAACTTGGGTTGTGTCAATAACATATGATTGACCATGATCGTTTAGTTTCTTCATAGGAATATTCCCTTGATGCTTGGGGAATTCATTTGCAAAGTGTTCCATCTCTTTGTAGTTGTAACACTAAATAGTGGTGTTTTCCTTCTTCTCTATTCATTACTTTTCCTGGTGACCCTTTTCTCCATACTTATAAAAAACTCCCAATCCTTTCAATCATTTACCTCGGTGATTCATTCCACTATTATGACAAGTTGGAAAATCGTACTTTCTGTTAATCTTATTTTATTTATTCTCTTTTTCATAGTGTTCAGAATACCTCTTATTCTATTGATTTCCCTTGAATACATAGGATCTTGAGAATTCCATTTATTTTTTTATGGAACATAAAACTATCTATTTTTATGATGATAAATTCTAAGAAACAAGAAAACTTTGAATATTTTGCTTAATAAATACAAATAAGTGGTCAATATTTCACTATGTGTTACGTATGTAATTAGTAACTTACCTAGCTATCCTTGTAATGGTAGGTTCATAATCTGCAACACTCTCTTCTTCCATTTTCATTAAGATAAATAACTTACTCTTTATCTCAATTTGATGATAATGAGGGAATTATTTATTGAATAATGTATCCTCAAATGCTCCCCATTCCAGGAGTTATATTTCTTATTCCTCTCTAGTATTTTGTATCAAGGAACACAATTGATCAACATCACCTTGGTGATAATAGAATTTAGGTGTAACCTTTTCCTTTTCTCTATATTTTAAAGCTATAAATATCTTCTCCAAAGACTTAATACATTGATTAACATCAATTGTATTAGTAATCCCACTAAATTATAGGGTCTTCTTCCACATAATATGATATGACATCAGAGATTCTCTCTATGGAATATGTATCTCCATTCGGGCAATGTTATTTTTTATAACCTGACTAAGATGCCCTAATATATCCATAACTTTCTCAATTCTAATACTAGCTACATTGAATTTCTCAATAGGGAAACCACTACATTGTCCATGATTATTGGTATCATTCTTCCTTCCACGCACCATTTCTAAAAAATGGAATATAATAGATTAGATCCTAAAATTATGAACATTGTATAACTCTAAATATGGTATATCACATAGCATAAATTTATTCATCATAAATCATAAACTCATAAACTTTGGATACTTTGGGGAAATCTTTACTTTCAAATCCCACATAATGGTAGGTAAAGAGATTGTGAATTATCCTAAGTATATAATATAGTATTTTCAAACCAGGTACGCAATAAGGCCCATTTTCATGTACCAGGTTACATTGAGTCTGGCCCATCACACCTTGTTGAAATTGTTACTCTTAGGTACATCTGTTCCAAAACCACATCCACTTTTAGTATCAAGATAGAGATGTATTTCTAGGAATACCCACATAATCTCTACTTTACCAAAATTATAGGATGTTTTTATATATTTGTAATTAAAGTATATCTTAGTGTTATTATCCCTAATCTATGTTTTCTAAATCTAGTTTCTAATGTTGTCACTAAACTTCCCCTGATACCAACTGTAATGCCCAACCCTAGAATCCTGAAGCTGGTGCATTATATTATCACATTTTAATGATTACAAGGAATCAAGTCCCAAGGAATTGATCTATTTAGCATTCTTATAAATCTATATTACATACAAGATACCAATAATACATTGGTAAATAGAAAATGAAAACACGATACATAATTAAATTAATTAAACTACATCATTGAATTCTTATTCAAATATTTATTCTTTATAACCCAGGGAATGGAAACATAATAAGTGTGATCTCAAATGATTAGTAAGGGTAATAAAAGTGGAATTAATAATTAATAATAGAGAATAAATTAACATGGAAAAGTAAATAATTGATAATTCATTCCATTCAAATAACTAGCTCCGAAAAAAAAACAATATTACAGGGTTTGAAACTGAAACACATGACCGTTAATCAATAAACAAAGAATAGAATTGATACATAGAAATGTGGATGAAAAATATCATTAATGAATAATAACTAAAACTAAATGTGGGAAATTATTTCTTAATTGAATTCATGTATAAGGAACATGAAAACCTATAACATCAAGACCTTTCACAAGAGGGTTAAAAAAACGGATAGAAACTTTTTTAATTTGGTCAACTTAATCATCTCATGATAACCTATCGATGCTTCGAGGGGATATATAAAGTCTACACCCCACCCATCATTACCAGTCCAAAGAATTACTCATATAAGTTAATAAAAATATATAATATTCCTTATCAAATATCCATATTGAATAAAGAATACATATTTTCCAATTATTTCCCAATTAACCAAATAATTATCAAAGTGAACACTCTATGTAAAAATCATATATGTTTTAGGAAATACTAATATACATTTTCTAAGAATATGGATATTCAATTAAATTTCCAATAAAAAATGATTAAAATAAATTTATTCTTTCAAGATAAATTTAACAATCACAAAATGAAATGATATTGTAAATATAATCATTAATAACATTCTTGGTGATAATAATATTTAACCATTACAATGTATCTCATACCACTTTGAAACATTAAATAATAATCCCTATGAAATAATAATATGAAATTAAACATAGTGTATCATGGAAGTAAATATATTCATTTTATAACATGTAAAAAGGGCAGTATATACGCCATATAAAAGTGAATTGGTGCAAAACAATAAATAAGTCTCAATTGAATGTAAATTGATATGAAATCCATTAAGTTAACCTTCCTTTTGTTTTGTGGTCTTTATCCTACTGTATCATGGTTTAAAATATGCTATATCTTATAAAAGAACCATAATAATGTTTATAAAATCATATATTATCTTCTTAAAATATTTTATTACCATTTTATTAACACTTCCATTTTTTTAACTATTTCACTTGTTAGTTTCATAGTTTCTCCGGTAAGATTTGACTTTTTATTTGTTATTATTGTTAATTAAATCATGGTTTCATCATATTAAAAAATTAAAACATGACTTAATTATCACATATTTTCAGTACATATTTATTTATAATTATCTATAATTTCTTTAGATATGGAATTAAATGACTATTTATGGAGATATTAGGTCGTACGTACGCATAAATGCTACTTTCATATCTCCATCATATTGAAAGAATAAAAAATAAATATTGAATATGTATATTATAATTCAATTGTAATATATATGTTATATATGTTACATAGTTTTATTAAAACAATTCTTTATGTGTTTCATGTATAGTGTGAACGAGTCACATCACATTGAGGGGGAGGTAGTCCACACTTCCACAAAATGATGTTATCATATTTTCAATAAATAGAAAGTATATGGGTATGTGTTATAAAATAATTAAATAAGAATAAGACCATAATAAATATAATATATATCATATATAAATATATTTTCCATCATAATTTATACTATGAGATGTGGTAAAGGAAAAATGAACAATCATCATTTTGTGAGGAGATAGTTCACCAAACACGTAAACAATATGTTCTTTACACATTAAATGGAATTACATGTAATTTTAGGTCAAAAAATAGCATAAAAACATCCTATTATATTTATTATATTATTTTTGTAATATAATAATGGAATAATAAGATTTTAGGGGGTGAATAATGGAAATGAAACTAAAGACCTTAAGGAATGATGATACCTCTTAATTGGGTAACTCCTTTAGGTTTACACCAAAATGATTCTTTGGATGGATTTATGACCAAGGGGAGGACTATAAGATGAGTTTAGGGATGTCTATGTGGTATTTAGTTATATAGTTTCTTAACTTAAGTGTTTTGAGAGGGGTGAAGAAGGGGAAGTTTTGGCGTCCTTTTATATGGGTGGAAAAGGACCCACTTGGTATTTTTGAAAAGAAGTTAGGTATACCCACATTTTTACCAAATAAAAGTCATAAAAACAAAAAAAACACAATAATTAAAGGTTTATGGACTAATTTGGGATATAAAATGAGTTTTGTATAAGTGGTTAGGTCATTTATGCCCCTAAGTTAAAGGTTTTGTCCCTTGTTAAGATTAATTTTACCTTAATCGTTGTAATTAATTTTAACTTCTTTCACTAATATTTTTTGAGAAAAACTAAGATATTATTATTAGAAATTATAAATATTTCTAATTATAAATAAGGAATATATTTTTTGAAATTTCAATAACAAAAGTGGTAGAAATTAATTTAAATTTAATCCCACAGACAGGATGATAATGAGGGTTTTTAATGTAAAAACATCTGAAAGTTTGATAAGTTTTTATACCCTATTTCTAATTGAATTTGATTCTAATGACCTAATTTTGATTAATTGATAAAAATTTGATCTAATTAAATGTTAAATATAATTAAAACTATATGTTATCTTTATAAATAAATTATATGAAAAATCCATTTTGAATTAAATTTTAGTATTTTTTACTATTAATAAAAAAACTTCAAAAAAACACCAAGGCAAAACTACCTTTATTAAAAAATAGTATTTTAGGTGTAGTATTGGGTTCATTCATATATTATACCTATAAAATTTATTGTATGAAAATAAAAAATATTATATTTAATATAATATATATATATATATATTACATTAATATAATTAACTAATTAATTTAATATATTTAGTTCAAACAACTTTCTGAGCAAAGCAAATATCCTTCTATCAAATTATTATTTTCATAATAAATTGGTTCTTATATTAATTTATAATTAATTTGTAACCCCTTAATTATTTTTGTATACTATATAATTTCACAATTTAGTCAATATTATTCATTACGGTGCTTTTATGTAATATTATATTAAATAATTATATTTTAATAATATATTATTTCTCAGTAAAGCTCGGTCTGGCGTGTAACACAATCCATCGAAGAGGGTTTATATTACATGTAATAAAGGATAACTCTGTCTATCTTGAATTTCAATATATAATATATCAAATCAATTTAAAATAGTAAATATATTTTAAAGTATCAGGGTATTGTATTTCTTTAAGGGATTTATGTCATGTGTCATTCAGGCAATCGAGAATAAGGTTCTTACTTACAAATTTCGAGGTGTTACATGATATATAATTGAACTAATTTTACTTTAAAACCCATTTTAAAACAAAAAATAACCTTATAAATTCATTAAATGAAATGTGAGTTTCTAATAAAAACCAGTATTTTTCACTATTCATCGAAAATTTAATCTTTTCAAAAAAAATAAAAAAACAAACAAACCAAGCTAATTTTGAAAAGATGATATCATAAATGAACATTTCTTTATCATATTAATTTTATAAAATCATCAAAAAATAATTTTATTATTTCTCACTAAAAGAAATAAGAAACATTTTTTTTAAAATGACATTTTTGAAACTTATAAAGACTTTAATGAAAATTTAGTACTTTTTATCAGTATGTTTTCTTTATATAAAACATGTATACTTAATATTTAAAATTTGGTTATTAATATTCATTCTTCTATGTCTAATTTCTAGGTAATAATAGTATTGTTTGAAAAATAATATTAATAGTTTGTTATGTTTCATTAAAACTCAATGTTGTGTGTAATGCAAACTAAACTCAATGTTTCATGTAACGAAAGATATCTAAGAAGTTAAATTTATTTAAAAAAAATGTTTCATAAAATATCAGGGTGTATTTTTCTAACCCCCTTAAATAAATTGTGTCCTTGCAGTTTGAACTTGTACTCAATAATCAAGGGTTTAATATTTAAAAGTCTCTTTGTAGGAAACCCATATCATAAAAAGGGTTAACAAAGCTTTATCTAGAGAATAGGGAAATGGATGTGCGAATTTCATCTAGAATAACACATATTGGGTTTTAAAATGGTATGCAATAGGTGAGAAGTGAATATTTGGTCATGAAATAAAATCATAAGGTCTAACTAATGATGAAGAGTGAAAGAGATCATTCATCATAAGAAGAACATTGATCGTGTAAAATAAAAAACCACAAAACTATACACCAAATAGGTATAAAATAGGTCATTGATACACTAGTAGAAAAATAGACTTTAATGTCGGCGTTTTAAAGTCAGTTCTTAGAGACTGACGTTAAAATTATTCCATAAGTAATTTTGGAGTCAGTTATTTATAAAACCAACCTTGAATCATTTTGACCACTAATTTTTTGTGTCAGTTTTATCTAAAATTGATGCCAAAATTTCGACAGATGCATCTTTTGGCATCAGTTTTCTTAAAAACTGACACCAAAAGTTTAAAAAAACTAGATTTTGGCATCAGTTTCTTCCGAAAACAGACATCAAATTTGATTATTAAGATTTAGTATTTTTCCTAAGCTTCTAAATGACTAGTCTTAGAGAAAAAACAAACTTACGGATAAAAATTCATGGATGTCATATGTTGAGGTTCTCTAATAGAAGTCTTGGAGAAGTCTAACTTTCAAAGGTCATAACTTTTTATCAATAACTCTGTTTCATCTAAATAACCACTCAAATAAAATCTTAGAAGGCAATATAAAATTTTTATATCATTTTTTAAATTGGTTTTTGAAACAAAATAGATGTCAAATATGATTACAATGATTTTTTATTTTTATAAATCTTTAAATTGACTGGGGTTGGTTAAAAAATGGACTTACAAATCAAAAGTTATAGATGTCAGAAGTTGAGCATCTCTAAGAGAAGTATTTGATACATCAACCATTACAAGGTCATAACATTTGATCTATAAATCTTTTTGATCTAAATTACCACTAAAATAAAATATTAGAAGACAATATAAAAGGGGGTAATCCTTTTTTATGTCGGTATTTTGAAATAAATTGATGACAAAAGATAGTTTTATTAGTTTTTACGTCATTTTTTTGTAAAAACCGACACCAAAAGTTAAGAAAAGTAGATTTTGGAATCGGTTTTTTACTACATAAAATTTAAAATATGATTAACATGATTTATTATTTTTCCTAATATTTTAATTGAATGGTCTTGGAGAAAAAACAGACTTACGGATCAAAAGTTATGGATGTCGGAAGTTGAACTTCTCTAAGAGAAGTCTTAGAGAAGTCAAACTTTAAAAGGTCATAACTTTTGATCTATAACTCTGTTTGATCTAAATGAAAACTAAAATAAAATATTAAAATAAAGGAAACAACTTTTAAATCCTTATTGATGTAGGGTTTTTGAAAAAATTGACACCAAAAGATAGTTTTATTAACTTTTTGTGTCAGATTTCGTAAAAACCGATGTCAAATGTTAAAAAAACTTGCTTTTGGAATTCGTTTTTTCCAAAAACCAACATAAAATATAATTTCCAAGATTTATTATTTTTCTTAATCATATAATTGATTATTCTTTGATCAAAAATAGACTTACAGATCAAAAGTTATGGATGAATGTAGTTGAACTTCTCTAAGAGAAGTTTTAGAGAAGTCCAAATTTCAAAGGTCATGAATTTTGATATATAACTATGTTTCACCTAAATAGATATTCACATAAAATATTAGAGGAATATATACAAGTTTTAAATCCTTTTTGACATATGTTTTTTGGAAAAACCGACACTAAAAGATTGTTTTATTAACTCTTTGCGTCAGTTTTCATAAAAACTGATGACAAAAGATAAAAAAATAGATTTTGGCATCAATTTTTTTTCCAAAAAATGACATCAAATATGATTACCAAGATTTATTGTTTTTATAATATTATAATTGACTGGTCTTGGAGCAAAAATGGACTTACGGATAAGATTTTATGGATGTTGGAAGTTGAAATTATCTAAGAGAAGTCTTAGAGAAGTCCAATTTTCAAATGTCATAACTTTTGATCTATAATTTTTTTTGATCTAAATGTACACTAAAATAAAATATTAGAGGAAAATATACAATTTTGAAATCCTTTTTGATGTTAGGATTTTTAAAAACTGGTAGAAAAAGCTAGTTTTATTAAATATGTGCTTCTGTTTTTGTAAAAACTGAAATTAAAAATAAAATTTCAAATATGCGGGATCGATATTTCAAAAAAAAAATTTCAATGCACATTAAATTTTTAAAAATTGTGCCTAAAGTTTAAAACAATGCATTTTAAAATATTTTCATTTACTGTATATAATTATTTTTTCTCTTTCTTTCATCGTTTTTAACATATTCGATTCAATCAGATTTTCAAAGTGTCTTCAATCGACGATTTGAACATGATATTTATTCTAATGATGTAATATATTTTTTATTATTTTCATTCATTGATAAATATACTGATAATTTTCCTTATAATGATTTATTATTCTTATTATTGAGTTAAAAATATAAAAAATATAGATTATATTTACCAACCAATATAAAAAATTCATTATTGATCACCGGTTTCGTTGTTTTGTGAGTTCTACTATAAAAACAATAGAAATGATGATAAACAACATATTTATTTGATAAAAACTTCTAAAAGTATTGAAATTTTTTCGAAGGATTTTTTTTTAGTTTTTTCATTTGGTTTTCACAATTATCATTTATGTTTCTCTTGTTTTCTTTAAAACGAGTTGTATCTATCAAAACATAGGGATGTCCAACTTCTAATGGTCATAAATTTTGATTTGTAACTCCATTTTCACTCCACAACCAGTCAAATAGAATCTTATGAAGTTATCTAAAACTTGATCATAATTCAGGGAATCTATTTTTTAAATAACTAACACAAAAAATGACTTTTAACATCAGTTCCTAAAAAAAGACATTAGATGTCTTATAGTAGGGTTTTTAGCATCGGTTTTTCATGAACCGATGTTAAAATAAGGGTTTTATCATCAGTTAATTAATAATAAAAGTTAAAAGATTCCATGAGGACATTTATAGTCAGATTATATGAGAATACAACATTAAAAACATTATATAATTTGTCATTCGACATTAGTTTTTAAAAAAATCGACAATGAAAGTTAAACTTTTTAATTTTTAATGTCATGTTGTAAAAATTGATGTAAAAAATATCATTTTTTTCGGAAGCTTAGACGTTGGTTAAAAACCGATGATAAAACTATTTTTCTAATAGTTATGTAATAAAAAATTATTGTAATAGTATAACATTTAATTTCAATATCCTTTTCTTAAAGTTGGTGAATTTTCACAACAAGATATAATTACTTTATTTCATTCTATTTCATAACCACAATCTCATCCTTTGTTCATAATTTTATCAATTACCACATCATCTCTCACTTTAATAAATGAAGATTAATTATTTTTTTCATGAATTACTAGTGAATCATATGATCTATAAAATAATGATAATTTATTCCTTATTTATCTAGTTACTATCAAAAACAATTCTCAGCATAGGTTATCCAATAACATCAAAATTTCAACTTAATTCATTTCATGAATAGTTAACCTTAAGGCTCCTCTATGTCTAACAAAAATTAAAATCCAATAATTTATAAATAAGTTCACAAAATTTATAAAATATACTTATCATTAATAATCCAAATAATATGAATTTTAACTTAATTTCACAAATCAAATATATAAATACATTGATCATATATTCTCCTAAAACATGGTAATATCCTGAATTACCATAAAACCTTAATGAAAACATATATACCACCTCTGTCCTTGAATAAAACCATATATTATTGAATATATTCCATAAATCCATTAATGTTGTAAACTCCACTAATGATAACATAATCCACTTTTTCCACAAATCATTAATAACTTCCAAGGTCATCAATACTATCCAATTTACTATATTTATATACATCATCTATTTATCCCAACATCATTATCTCATCATCAGGAACATATTATGGGTTATATTCCCTTTATCATGTTTTTTTGATAAAATATCACTATACTATTAAATCACTCTTCTAGGTCATCAGTACCATTAAAAATTTTCATTTAATTACTTAATGAAAAACTTATACTACAAAATCCTTATATATTTCATAACTCTTGAATTAAAACAAAATAGAAATTTAATTAATTTTAATTCATTATTAAGTCATTAACTATTATTTTCCATCTTATCCCATAATAAATATTTCCTACAATATGAAATATGAATCATGTATTAACATTAATAAACCTCAATTTAATCATCATTATCACATTTAACATAAAAAATACAGTTGGAATAGCCCATATAGTGGCCCAAGATTAACGTATATAGATATTACATCATCTTAGATGAATATTCAAAACATTAAGAAACATTCATTAGGACTATAATAGATTAATGTCTTTGGAAACATTAAAAAATAATCTACTAATTTTGTGAAATATCTTCAATATCTCTATTAAAGATATTCCCCTTTTAGTACTCCTACTTAAAACCTTTCTTCGTAACCTCGGGAAAGAAAACATAAGAAATGGGAGAGATCAGATGCTCAATAAGGGTAAACATGGGAGATATATAATAACAATCATGATCATAATGGAATGAGAATATGATTGTATTATTTGAATATCATAACATGCATATCAAATACCATAATCAAGAGTCCTGACATAAAAATTAGCAGTTCATAGGGAATTAATTATAAGGTAATCGAGAGCATAATCCATGAAAGCGTAACATAGGAATAAGACATGGAGTTATGGCTTAAACATTATCTTATAACATTGTTAACATGTATAAGTAGAAATGGGTTCACTCATTAAGTTAAGGACATGAAATAATACCCTTTCATAAACTTATAGACATGCAACCAAGTCCATACATAACATTGTGAACATGTAATCGGGTTCATGCATAACATTGTGAACATATAATTAGGCTCATGAATAAACTGATGGACATGTATCCAGGTCCATGCCTAACATTGAAAACATGTAATTAGTTTCACACATAACATTGTGAACATGTAATTAGGTTCACTAATAACATGGTGAATATGTAATCAGGTTTACACATAAACTTATGGACATGAAACTAGTTTCATGCATAACATTGTGAACATGTAATCAGAATCATGTATAACATTGTGAACATGAAATAAGGTTTATATATAACATTTATACTCAATATTCATCCATTTTTACCCAATACATTGGAGGGATATATAGGTCCCACCCGCCAAAAAATTAAATCATACATGAATGCGCCACAAGATAAAAAAAATTCATCATAACATTACCCATAAATATAGATGGGTTTTCTAAAAATCATATCATAACCCATGAAATTAAATGGGTATCATAAATTTTTAATCATATCATAACCTATGGAAAAGAGACAAGTTTTATAAAAATTTCATCAAAACATAACCCATGAAAATAATTGGGTTTCAAAAGAATATAACACATGGAAGAGATATGGGTGTTATAAAAATTATTCCATCAAAATATAAACCATTTAAGAAATAATATTAATGGTGTTCTTGGATCATATCCCCAGTAAAGCATATACTATAGAAAATTATTTTATCTTATATGGAGAAGGATTTTAAAATTTCAAATGGAAGTTTTCTTAAGGAATTTAGCCTTTATTTGAATATAATTTTCTTAAAACCATTTAAAACATTATTTTTTTATAAATATATCTTTACAATTTCATTTGAAACATTCATTATGGAAAACTCCTTTTCTATTTTGAAAAATTATCTTTAAAACCAAAATCATTTAGAAAACCAATTTCTTTTAAAATAGCTTCAAAAACGTTTAAAGGAAGCTTGAATTTTTTTTGAAAACATTTCTCTTTGAAAATACTTAAAAAAGTCTTTAAATAATTTTAAAACCCCTTTTCTTTTAAGATATCCTTTTGAAAACATATAAAGAAATCTTTGAAAATTATGTAAAACACATTTTGAACATAATTTTATTTTGAAAATATTTTTCTTTGAAAACCACATTAAAATAAAAAAATCTATATAATATTTGGAAACAAATTTCATTAAAAAACCTTATAAACATACAAATTAATTTTAAGGAAATGATGGTCATGACGGTTGGTAAGTCCGTACATGTCGAACATTACTTTCACACCATAAAATGTATAGAAAAGTTCCTTGATCAGAAAATGAAAATAATAATCCTTTTAGAACCATTTTTTATAATGATAAATCATTGGTAAAAATTGATTTTAAATTTAAAAGTATTATAGTAAAAAAATAGAATTTTTTTTAGAAAACATAGTTTTTATAGAATGCATATTTCCAACTGAAAGGAGAAACAAAGTCGGGTTTTCATAAAAACATTTTCTTATTTATATTAAGTACCAAAGAGTGGAAAAATAGTACAATTACTTGGATAAAACATGAATAAACAGATTATTATTAAATTAATGAGAGTTCTTAAGATATGGATTTTAATATTTCATCAATGAAAGCATAATTGTAAACAATCTTGATAAACGATGAGATTGTAGCAATAAACTCTTACCACTTTAGTAACTTTAAATAATAATCACCATGATATAATAACATTACATGAAACTTTTAATATCATTAACGGAATAATGTTCATGATATAACATGTCAAACGGCTGTATATACACCTTATAGAAAGATATAGGTGCATAACATTGCATGTATCTCAAAGAAGGAAAATTGAGACAAAATTTTGTTACTGATTCAGTAAATTTTGAACCATAAACCCTATGAAATAAATATTATAAATGTATATGTAAATACCAATAAAATTTATGTATAAGAATCATATAATACATTCATGGGAAGTAAATACACCATACAAAATAAACGAGTAGCGAACATGGCCCATCTCTCACGGATACAAAAAGTGAGATGAGAAAACTCTTACCTTAAGTCTTGACTTTCATTGTAAACATTAAAAAAATATTGTATAATAAATATAAGTTTATTATAAATACAAAAAATAGAAATAATAATATATATAATTCCTTATATGATTCACTTATGACTTTTTATTACCCATTTAATAACAATTCCATGTTAAAGAAACATTATGGGTAATATCCGCTTGTTTATCATATATGTTTTGACTTTTTATTCTCGATCCTCTTACTTAGATCATGATTTACTTATTTAAAAAAAGTAAAACATGAAATAAATTTCATATATATTGAGTATATAAATATTTATAATAATCTATAAATTATGGAAGTATGAAATGGAATGCAGCATTCAAGGAGACGGTAGGTCGTACGTACACATGAACATTGTTTTCATTTAATTATAATTTTGAAAGAAAGTAAGTAAATTAAATATATATATATATATAGTAATTAAATTATAATTATTATTTCATATATATCATATATTTTTACTAAACTCTTCATCAATACATTCCGTGTAGAGTATGAATGAATCACATCACTTTGGGGAGGCGGTAGTCCACATGTCTGCAAACGAAGTTATCATATTTACACAAAATGGAAAGAATGAAGATATGTGTTATATAATAATTAAAAAATAATAATTTCATCATAAATATAATATATATCATATAAAAATATATTTTCCATCAAAATTCCCAACCATGAGAGGTGGTAAATGAAAAATGAACAACATTATTTCTTGAGGTGGTTGTTCGTCGTACACAAGAACGGTAGGTTCATTAAACATTTGAAGGAATTTTTTAGAGGTGTAGGTATAAACCTTATATTAACAACATATCTTTAAAAAATTGGCTTTTCTAGAGGTTATTTTTTGTTTAATTTTTGGCTTGCATCTCCTTATTTTGGTTAATAGAATGTATACCTGGGGTATGAGGGGCCTAGGGTTGTTATGGGGGTTCGAGATGAAAAAAAAGGAAGAAACATTTTCATCCTATGAATGATGCATGGTTGGACCATGGTTAGAGTTAATCATGTTCCCAGACCATGCTATCTAATTGGAGGTGATGAATTATTTAGTAAACCATAAAAAAGGGGAGGTTAAACCATAAAAAATTGGACAGATTCATTTCGCAGAGTTGGGGCACAGTTTATCAAACCATGCATCCAAACTGTGCACCTCATTAAAAGTGGGATTTTACTAATTTTCTCCATCAGTATTCTTAGGTTTATCAGTCAATTTTCTCCTCATTTCTGCCCCTTTCAAACCTAGTGATGAACCAAAATATCCAAATCTTCCCAAGGGTGGATCTTCTTTGATTTTAATCCATTTGGAGTGTCATTGGGTGCAGATCAATGATTTGGTGAGTCTAATGATTCCCTTTCTTCTATTTTTCAATTTGGGGATTCTAGGTTTTCTATTCTTCTTCAAAATCCCTAAAACCCTGTTTTTCTATTAGATCTCTATATGGGGTTTCTAAGGGTTTTTGAATCCAAGTTAAGGTCCAAGTTTGATCATGTAATTGTATTCAAAATTGAGGTAGGTAGTCTACAAGTTATATCCCATTGTTTTAATGTTGTTTTTTGCATATGTAGTTTTGTTATTGGTTCCATCTTGTGGTGTATTTTATGCCTAAATTAGATTTGGTCAAATGTTTGGCTAAATTATGGATTGAGCCCCTCATGATTCCAATGGGATGTATTGAGTATGATTAGACCGGTTTAGGGCCACCCATGGGGTACGCTAATATTCTCGAATATAGAAAATTTAAATGATAATCATTGTGTTGAATTAGATACCATGGTAAGTATGTTGACAAGTCAGTTTGAATGACAAAGAGGCCCTGATGGTAATTGTTTTTAGTTGTTATCATGGAATATGGGGTTGTTTGGTTTAATTTTAATGGGTTAAATGAGTTATGGATTATAAAGGGTAATTGGTTGATTGTCTAAGGAATGTGAATGATAAATTGGTAAATTGGGTCAAGTTATGTAAGTGAGAATGTGTAAATGGGTTAAGGAATGTGGATTGGTAAATCTGTTAAATTTGTTAATGAGTGAGAATTATTGAATATTCTAAATGGGTTAAGGTATGAGAAAGGGGATTGGGTTAAATGAGATATTCAATATAAATTTTAAATGTGCTAATGGGTTAGATCTTGATGATGGTTTACATGTTGAATTAATATTAAATGTGAATGGTTTCTAATTGGTTGACATGGAATGAAAATGAAATTGATGTTAGTGGTATTTATTGATAATATGGCATAAGGAATCATTTGGAACAACGTTAACAGATTAATGAGGAATTAATTGTAAATGGTAAATATTTCATCGAGTTATGCTTTGACAATGATTTATATATTGAAATTTTTTTGAATGGAGATTTTTTGTGTATTGTGGAATACGATTTGTAAAATGATATAAGTGGTAAATGGTTAAAGAAACATGAGAACATGGCTTGGTAGTTGTGGGGGATTTTAATTGAGGATCTATGCACATGGGTTGGGTTATACTGAGGCTCTAAACGCCACCCCACAATACACAGGTTAGGGTAGGGGACTAAGGCTCTATGCCCCAAATGATTTCCCTTGATGAGAATCCCTGGAATGAGGCTCCAAGGTAAGTGTGATGTATTCTTTTTGAAATGTTTATTCCTAGTGAGATAAATAATTGGACTTATTTTTTTATGCATGGTATTTGACCTACTTAGGCCATAATATAAATTATGTAAATATAGTTTTGATTCATCTCACTCAGGGGGATGTCGGGTTCAGCTCTTACTTTGTAACTGTGGCAGCCATCAAATTGTTCCCCCCCCCTAATAGGGGAGGGACCTTCATTGTACTACAAGGTATTGAAACCCTTTTCCCCCTATTTTAATCCTAAGATCCTTCCTCTATTCCCCAAAATTTCTTTATTCCCTAAGGTACCTGATTTGTTCAATGGATTCCTTAACCTTCCATTCTCATTTGTAGAGTTTAATGGTGCTTTAGATCTCCTCAATCGGACATTAATCTCTCATTTCTCAAATAATTTTCCTTTGGTGGACTCTATCAATCGGTTTGTGTTTGGAAATTGGGATTTTCAAGGGGGAGCTACCATGGGGTTTCCTAATAGGAATAAAATAATGGTTCAAATCACTTCAAATGAGGATATGATTAAAGCATGGGCCTTTCCTCCCCATAGTTGCAATGTCTCCTGGTTCTTTGTCTTCAGATATACCTATGAATATTACATGAAGTGTGACTCAACCTCGGTTCCCATATGGTAAGATTTACTAACCTCACTTTTCCATTTTATAATCTTGCGATCTTTAGGATGATAAAGAACTGGTAGGTATGTTATTATGCTCTAATTGTCGAACTCAATCCATTTCCCACCCTATTAACCCTCATTTAGGTGTGGAAATTGATGCCTCAAGAACACCTCTTAATTTTGTTTTAATAATAGTAAGAGAAGAGATCCAGTATAGGAAACCAATGGTTTATGAATCCTGGGTGGATTTATAGTTGGTGTGTTTGAGAATGGTTCATTCATTGGTGGTTTGTAGGTATAGTCCTAGGCAGTCAAATCTATAGGTTTATATGGATGTTTCAGACCAAGTAAAGTTTACTGCAACCAATATTGATGTTGGAACCTCCGGTCAGGTGCATATTGATGTAGAGATAATGAAAAAGGTAGTCCAAAAGGAACCTTGTAATGGTAATCCCATGGTTAGTGATATCTTCAGTCTTTTGAGGAAGGATCTAGAGGATCATCATCCTTATGTGAAATATTCTATGGAGAAAAGAGGTCTAGAGACAGGGAATGATGCTAATATAGAGCCTCAATAGGTGGTTACTAGAGGTTGTAAGACCCATACAAGCACATAATATATGAAGGTGGTGTATTTAGGGGGTATTAGTAGTGTAGGAGGACATGTAGTGTATTCTAGTGATCCCAAGTGGGGTTATTCCGTAGGTTATAATGCTTTGAGAAAGGATTCAGGAGGTATGAACTTGATCAGGACAAGTCCAAGTAGAAAGGTTGTAGGTATTGAATTGGGTTATCATTTTGATCGTTTTTTGATTGATGAATCGATGAAGGAGCTTGAGGATGATTCATTCAGGCTCTCTTTTGATGGGTAAAGGAGTGAGTCCAGTGTAGGTTATATAGAGTAGGAGGGTCTCAGAAGATAGTCCTCTGAGTTCAGGGAGTTTCAGGAACTATAAGGGAAGGCGTAAAGCGAGTAACGATTCCTCTTTTCTGCCCCTTCCAATAGAGACACGATTATCAAAGAAATTGAAATAAAAGATGATAGATAGTGACTCCACCTGTCAATATTGGAATTCAGATGAGGTTTTTGAGAAATCTTTGGCATTTCATATGAGTTCAGAAGAATAAGTGGTTGATCAGGTTCTCACACTCAATGCTACAAAATAAGAATCTACCAAAATGATGGGAGGTCATTGATAGTAACCCTCAACGGGTTTAAATATTCCTAGATTGACAAGAAGGACCTGATTCTTTATGGGTGGTTCAATTATGGAAAGATCATAATTTAGGAATACATATAAACCTGGAACAAGTTGGCCTTTCAATTTGAAGATCTGTTATTGGATGAACCAAACACTCAGGTAACCAATATTTCTTGTAAACTATTTAGGGAGATCTATTATGTTAGTCTTAAACAATATTTAAATAGTTTTATTATCTATTTCTATATTTTAATCCTTGGTTTCTCACTTTTACATAGAGTTTTTTTAAAACTAAAAAATTAATTTTTAGCCAATCAGTAAATTATGTAAATTCCTAACTCATAGAACAAATGATGAAAACAACTAAAGTGATTATTGTTAACTAATGCAAACTAATTTTTCTTTTTCTTTTTTAACTTTTTCAATTATTTATTACTTCCATGAAATATCAGTTTAGACTGGATATTTTTTAGACATCATTAGTGGTGTCCTACTGAGTTTTACTTACACCCTTCTCAGGCTTAGATTTGGAACCTGAGTATATTTCTTGATGTCAAGACAAGGGAAAAGTACCTATGGTTGGGAGTTTTGTTGAGCTTGGGATGTACAAGGATGAGGATCCAAAAATGGATCAAGGACCGATTTTGGGTATTTAGATGTTTATATTTATTTTTGGGTTTCTTAACTTCTGGAACTATTAGCATGATATGGAATAATTGTAGTTTGGTTGTGATTTTTACCCTATTTGGGAAATGGTTGGTAATGCATATTCCAAGTTTATTTCTTATTTTTCTATTTATTTCTTATGTTATCTATTGTGTCTTACTCTAGTAAAGGGAGTATAGTCTCCACATGTGACCAATTATACCCTCTTTTCTAGTGGGAAACCTATGGAATATGAGGAGGCATGCTTATGTTCATGTGTTGACCTATCTCAACGCATATGTTTAGTGGATTCTAGTTCATGAATGTTACAAAGTGTTATCATAATGGTTCTTTTTTGTGGTCTTACTATTTGGGAGGGTAGATAGTAGATTGGGAAGTTTTGGTCCTTGGAAATGAGCTCATTCATGGGGGTATCTAACCCATGTATAAGGGAACACCCAAGAACTCATGGTGGGAATTTTTGTTCTTGATATGTGTTGTTATAGTTGACTGATATTTCACCATTGGGTGATAAACTTGTTGTGAGATGGAACTATTTTATGATATTTTCCTCGTGGCTGGAACAACATGAGGTTGTGCACTCATACATCATTATAGGCACCAACGGATATTAGTGGCATGAATCATGATAGGCACACATGGTATGGGTGTGTGGGACATGAAGGGTATAATGCATTTTACATTATTTAAGATTTAATGAAAATTGTGTCTAATAAAGATGATTCAAATGGGTAGATGGAAATAATGTAAATGAATGGTTAAAAGAAATGTATTCTTAAAGATATGTTATAAAAAGATTAATTTTTTTGGTTGTGATAAATTATAAAGATGGAATAGAGATTAAAAGAGAAATATTTATTTTGTGATGGTAAAATGGTTAAATAATTGTGCTTAATGAAGATTTTGAATCAGTTAAAATATTGGTCATAACAATTTGAAAAATGGGAAAGGTTCCTAAATTGAAAATATTTGCATTGTGAAAGTGGAAATGGTTTAAATAGAGGGTGTCTAATGAAATACTTGTATCCAAATTGGTTGGATTACGCAAAGTTGACATGAACTTTGCTAGGAATGGTTGAGGGTAGTATTAGATATGTGATCACTTATTTTGTGATAATGTATGCGTAGTGGGTTTATTATAACATGTAGTGTATTTTCCATTGTGTTCTACACCAATTGGAATTTCCTTGAAATTTTTGTTGATGAAAATGTTTTGTAATATGAATCCGAATAAGCAGGAATTTTTGAAATGTTGGGTAAATATAACGTCATAAAGTGTAAACCTTTGGGTTTTCAAAATGGTAAATTTAATTATAAGATAATGTGTAATGATGTAACTTCTGATGAAGAATGGAATCGATTATTCTTTTTGTTTTTTATATAGACCTTTGAATTTATGCTTTGGGTAGTGAGAGTGCCCCAAGATGAGACCTTGATTATATGTTAGGAGAGCTTACTGACTCTCAATGTGTAGATAAAGGGGTGTTCTATGTTATTCTTTCTGTAGGGTTGTGACCTTGAGGTTTTAAGATGTTTCATTATAATGTGAAAGTGTTAATCCCTGTGGGTTGTAATTGTGTGGGTTGGGTGTTGGAAATAAAAATGGGTGTCTTGGTTTGGTCATCATTATTATTGGGTGTTTTTTTGTGGGTGTGGTGACCCATGTGGGTTTAGACCTCGTGAGTTGTGTTTTAGACCCAAGAGTAGGGATTTTGGCTTATGGTGAAAATGTATGTGTGTGAGTATTATTTTTGTGAAACATAGAGTGAATGTATATTGGGGTGAATTAGACATAGTGCACTGAAATGGGGGTACGAGAGCCACCTGTGAGTGGTGACTTGTCGGATGTTTGAGGTATGTGTCCTAGAGAGGGTCTAGTGAATTGTTACCCTTAACCCTAGTTGGGAATTTTATAACGACCCATACTTTACATACATTGTTAAAACTTCAAAATTGAAGTATACTTATTACAACATATAACAAAACCATGGAAGGATCGTATAGATATAGTGTCTTTAGAAACTGGGAAACATAAACAACTGGTTCATAAAGCGTCTACACTGTCTCCCATTTATTTCATCATATCTATAGTCCCTTTTGGCATATCTTACTTAATAACCTTCTTCCTGACCTGGGGGAAAGAAAACATACAAAAGGGTGAGATCAAATGCTCAGTAAGGGTAAACAAAAGAAAAATCAATCACATCATGAACATAACATTTTGGAAATCTTAACCTGCAAAAGAAATCATAATTTCATACCATGGGATAAATCATAGAAGTGAAATGTAATCCCAATAATCATAACATAAAACATGAAACTTTGTGGCATACACACATAATAATAGATAATCATTCCTTATTAGTCAAGACTCATTTCCAAGACTATCTTAGTGGACAAAGTCCATTTCTGAACCGAGTTCATTCCTCTTTTCAGTCCTGTTTCACTGAACCGGTTTAACCTACCGTTCCAGCCATTTCTATCTCATGAGATATAAAATCTTTACCCAATGCATTGGAGGGAGATATAGGTCCCACCCATCTCATAATGATACCATTCTTATGTGTGCCACAAAATCATACATCATTGCATAACCCATGTAATAAAAATGGGAATCTTAAACATCATGCCATCATAACATAATCCATATAAGATAAAAGGACATCATAAAAATAATTCCATCATAACATAATAAAATCAATTTAAAAATAGGGATAGAAACCGAACCCTATATTATCTTAGATGGAAAATAATTTTGATAAAACACTTGAACTCCATTCTTGAGGAAAATATCCTTTCTACTTCAAAAACATTTTTCCTTTCTTAACATGTCATACAATTTTAGACTAAAAGAAGTTGATTAAAAATAAACTTGAAAACTTGTAAATGAAGCTTCTTGGAAATAATGTTTTAAAAATCCATTCATGCCGTATAAGTTAAAAAAAACATTCTTCTCGTACTTTTGTCGGAAAATTCAAAAAGTACCTCATACGAAAAACGAAAAAAGATTCCTTTCATATGTTTCACTAAAACTCACCAAAGGGTAAAATTGGATTTAAAAAATTGTAGGTGGATGGAAATAATATTACATATTGAGGAAACATGGATGTGGATGATAAAATACACCCTAGTAAATTCCAAAGTATAGACAATCTCGGATAGAAATGAGATTGTGATATTTCCCTTACCTTAGGTCCGATTTGCTTCGTAAGTGTCCGAAACTCTTGTATAATGATTTAAATAATGTTATTTACTTATTCCAGAATCATAATTATTGTTATGATATCATATATGGTCATATTCTTAGCTTATTATTAGTAATATTTCATTACTACTTTTTATTCGGGTGTTTATTACTTTTTGTTCTTATGCGTGTTTTGTCGAATAAATTCTTATTCTTCTCTTTAGGTTATAGATAACTCATTTAAAGAATGGTATTAGTGTAATATATATCATATTAATTCATTCAATTCATTTATATAATCATTATTCAATGAATATCATGTAGAACGAGTCGCATCACATCGTGGAGACGGTATTCCGTACGTACGCACGAGCGATGATATCGTTCCCATGATCGTGGAATTGTATTGGAGTGTATGTATACTATTTCAGAATCAATATCACTTTACAATAATCATATATAGTTATTATTTACACCATTATACCCATCCAAGTAAGGTGGTGGGGTAAAATAGATTACACCACGGCGTGGAGACGGTATTCCATACGTACGCACGCGCGGTGATTTCATTTTTCCGTAGGATGGATAGATGGTGAAATAGGGTTGTTTCATAATTATAATAACATATCATTATATGAGTGATACTGATGTTATTACTTCATAATGAAACAACTAAAGAATAATAAGTGTAAGAATAAATAAAGATGAAAGAATCGGTAACAGGCATTACCTCTTCTTTGAAGCGCCTCTTTGAGACCTCCTCTTAGGGCACTACAATTGGTCTTTGAAGAAGAAAAAGACCTCTAGGATTCTTCTAGGGAAGTGGAGAGGAGAAATTTTCAGGGGTTTTCTGAGCTTGAAGGCTCAAATTGGTGTGAGGAGAAGAGGGAGGAGGTGCCCTTTTATAAGGGAGGAGAGGGGCACCTTCGAAATAACTAAAAATATTATTTTATTATAAAGTTAAATTCGGTTTTTAATATCTCCAAATTGATATATTTCTAAGATAAGGTGGGTATGGGTCTAAATACTCTCATACAATATAATTTAGACAAGTTTAGGTCATTATATTAACCTTATCGTTTATTTTTAACTCTTAGTTAATTAGATTGACATTTACCATGTCACTTTGTATTTTTATATTATATAGTTAATAAACTTACCATATACCTCCAAGATACCCCCAAGTGGTCCATTAGTGACAAAAATATCATGATATATGTATCTTGGATGAACCTTAGATTTTTAGGAATAAAATAACAATCAATAATATAATATTTTTTTAAAAAACTATTTCATGTTAATTCTGAAACTATTTAGTAATTGATTTTTGTGAAAATCATAACAGAATGATTAATTCTAAAAAAGTTAATTAAATCAATAATAACATGTCATATTAACCTATAAAATTAATGTAATTCATAAAAAGTCTCAAATTACATTTATTTGGGTATTTATAACATCAATTATGTCAATATTTCATTAATAAGATAATTACTGCATCATATTTGTGTCATAAATAAAATAAATTATTTAATGTCTAAAAATTAAAAATAAAATACCATTATGTAGAAAATCTTTGTATATTTCTAATGAATATTTATAGTCGAATTTATTATATGTATAACCCTATATTAAAAATTATTTACTTATTAAACTTTGATTTTAACTATTTTAACCCTTCTTTAAAAAAATTAATAATAAATGTCCTAATCTATTCCAAGTGGGTCTAAATGGTTATATTTTATTTCTAAGGTTTTTTTGGTCGAATTAAACTTATCCAATAGAATTAGGACATGTGTTAGGGTAATAATAATATCATTTTTACCCTTAATTATCCTATTTACTTTTAACCGTGGTAAATAAAAGTAAAAAGTTACTATTCACCAAAAAATATTTTCATCTCATTGAACCACATTTTACTTACTGACATCAACCGTGTCTCTCAGATTTTTGAAATTCCACTCACAGAAGCGGTAAAATTTAGTTTTATGTAAATTTGCAAATTCTCCTAGGATGTGGGCAAAAGACGGTGAAAAGTTCAATAAAATTTTTATATATCTAAAATTATTATAAAATTACTCCAATGAATTAAATTGAACTTATATAGGTATTATGTATCAATTTTTACCTAAAATAAATTTAAATAAAATAAATAATTATTTAAATAAAAATTCGGTTTTTAAATAGTAACCCAGTGTTTTCACTATTCATCAAAAATTGAAATATTCTAGAAAAATACCAAAATTTCACCCTAGGTTAATTTCGATATTCCGAATCCAAAAATGAAGTCCATTTTGAAAAATAAAATTTATAAAATTTCAAAAACTGGTTATTACTATTCATAACGGCTAGTTTTAATAATATTTTTATAGCATATCGTTGTTTAGTGAAACTCGGTATTGCGTACGATGCAAGATATCGAGGAAGGCCGCGATTGCGTGTAAAGTAAGCCAAGCTAGTGTTGTATGTAGTGAAAGATTCCTTTGATGATTTATATAACATAAAAACAAAATATTTCTCATAAAAGTCTCTGGTGTTACATTCTACCCCCCTTAAAATGAATTTCGCCCTTGAAATTCGTCACTTTGTAACAAAAAGATGAGGGTACCTCTCCCTCATCATATCCTCAAGCTCCCATGTAGCTTCTTCTAATTGGTGGTTCCTCCATAAAACTTTCACCAATCGAGTGGTCTTGTTTCGTAGGACTTTTTCGCTACGATCCAGAATCTCTATCAGCTGTTCTTCATAAGAAAGATCTTGCTCCAGCGGTACAACTTCTGAGCTGAGTACATGTGAAGGATCAGGTATGTACTTTCTCAGGAGAGATACATGGAAGACATTGTGAACTTGAGAGAGATTCGGTGGAAGTGCCAATCAGTAAGCTACCTTTCCAACACGATCCAGTATTTCGAATGGACCGATATATCTAGGGCTCAACTTCCCCTTATTTCCAAATCTCAGGACCCTCTTCCAGGGAGATATTCGTAAGAACACTTTATCACCCACTTCAAACTCTAGGTCTTTTCTTCGGTTGTCGGCATAATTTTTCTGTCGAATCTGAGCTGCTCTTATGTGTTGTTCAATAGATCTGACCTTTTCTGCCATTTCATCAACGAGATCAGTTCCTAATAGCTTTCTTTCCCCAACTTCATCCCAGCAAGTTGGAGTCTTGCATTTCTTTCCATAGAGAGATTCATAAGGATCCATCTGAATACTGTAGTGAAAGCTATTATTATAAGAAAATTCTACCAAAGGTAGGTGTTGATCCCAACCACCTTTGAAATCCATAGAGCAAGCTCTCAATATATCTTCTAGAGTTTGAATTGTCCTCTCAGACTGACCGTCTGTCTGAGGATGATAAGCAGTGATGAAACTCAACTCTGTATCTAGAGTATGCTAAAGACTTCGCCAAAACTTTGAGGTAAACCTCAGATCCTGATCAGATATAATAAAAAGCGGTACTCCATGCAATCTTACCGCTTCATTTACATATATCCTGGCAAGCTGATCTAGAGAGAAATCCTCTCTAATAGCAATGAAGTGTGCAGACTTTGTAAGATGATCAACTATGACCCAGATAGCATTATTTCCTTTTGATGTTTTAGGAAGTTCTATGACAAATTCCATAGTGATGTTTTCCAATTTCCATTCGGGTATGGGTAATGGTTGTAACATCCCCTTAGACTTCTGTCTCTCAACTTTAACTTGCTGACAAACCAAGCATCGAGAGACATATTCAGAAACATCTCTTTTCATGCCATCCCACCAGAAGTACTCTTTTAGGTCCATATACATCTTCGTGCTTCCTGGATGAATAGAGAATGAAGAACTATGAGCCTTATCCAGCAACTCCTTCTTTAATTCTGGGATGGGAGGAAGACAAACCCGATTCCTGAACTTTATTATCCCATCACAATCAAGGTTGAATTCTGGAACATTTCTCACCTTCTTTTGTAACTCGACATCTTCTTACTGTGCCTCTTTAATCTTCACATGTATAGATGGTTGAACATTCATTTGAGAAAGATAATATTTTTCCCCTTCCATTATAATTTCAAGATCCATCCTTTGTAAATCCATAAATATTGGATCTTTTGTGATCCTCATCATGGATAAACTGGCATGGTCTTGTCGACTTAATGCATCTGCCACCTTGTTTGCTTTCCCAGGGTGGTAATTAATTGAGAATTCGTAATCCTTAATCAGCTCAAACCATCTTTTTTGGCGCATATTCAGCTCCTTTTGTGTGAAAATATACTTTAAACTTTTATGATCAGTATAAATATCACACCTTTCACCATAAAGTAATTCCTCCAAATCTTTAATGCAAATATTATGACAGCTAACTCCAAATCATGAGTTGGGTAATTTTTCTCATGTATTTTCAATTTTCGTGAGGCATAAGCTATCACCATATCATTTTTCATAAGAACACACCCCAATCCCTTCTTGGATGAATCACTGTAGATCACAAACCTTTCTCCACTATAAGGCCGTGTGAGCACAGGTGCACTGGATAACCTTCTTTTCAACTCCGTGAAATTCTCTTCACATTCCTCCATCCAAACAAACTGAACTCCTTTCCGAGTCAACCTGGTGAGTGGATTAGATAATCGTGAAAAATATTTCACAAAATGTCAATAATATCCAGACAAACCAAGAAAACTTTAGATCTCAGTTACTGTTGTTGGTCTCGACCATCTTTCGATAACCTCTGTTTTTGCTGGATCCACAGATATCCCCTCTTTTGAGATTATGTGACCCAAAAATGAAACTTTTTGAAGCCAAAATTCACACTTGGTGAATTTGGCATAAAGATTCTCCTTTCTAAGGGTATTCAATATAATTCTCAAGTGATCTTCATGTTCTTCCTTTATCTTTGAATATACAATAATATCATCTATAAAGAATACCACAAACTGATCAAGATAGTCTCTAAAGACTCTATTCATCAGATCCATGAAGATAGCAGGGGCATTAGTAAGACCAAACGACATCACTATAAATTCATAGTGTCTATACCTTGTACAGAAAGTCGTCTTTGGTATATCCTCCCTTTTGACCCTTAATTGATGATACCCTGAATGAAGATCAATCTTGGAAAAGTATTGAGCTCATCGTAGTTGGTCAAATAAGTCATCAATGCGCGGGAGAGGATATTTTTTCTTGATAGTGATCTTGTTAAGTTCTCGATAATCAATGCAGAGTCTCATTGATCCATCTTTTTTCTTAACAAACAGAACATGTGCTCCCCAAGGTGACGCACTAGGGCGTATGAACCCCTTATCAAGATTCTCTTGGAGTTGCTTCTTCAATTCCTGCAACTAAATTGGGGCCATTCTATAAAATGTATTTGAAATAGGCAAAGCACCCGGTATGAGTTCTATTGAAAACTCAACTTCAAGATTTGGTGGAAGACCTAGCAATTCCTCTATAAAGACATCATCAAACTCCCGTACAACGGGCATATTCTTAATTGTGAGTTTCTCTCCAGCCATTTGAAATAAATAACCTTCATTTAGTGGAATCAAGACCCATAAGATGGAAGAAATTTCCACTGGAAGGTTATGTTCATCCTTGCATCGATAGACGATCATAGATTGATCTGGAATATGAAATGTGACTTCGCTTCTATGGAAATTGATATAAGCTCCATATAAAGAAATCCAATCCATGCCAAGAATCACATCAAATTCCACTATAGGAAGGATCACAAGATTTGCAGGAAGCACTTTCCCACAAACTTCAATCGGGGAAGAATTATAAACTTTTGATGCGACTGTTGTTCCATTAGGGGTTGTCACAACTAACTCAACATCTAATTGTTGAGGTAATACGGTGATACTCTTAGAAAATTATTCAGAAATAGAAGAGTGGGTGGATCCAGAATAAAATAAAACATTTGTTACTTTAGAATGGATAGTAAGTGTACCTTTCACCACATCGTTATCGTACTCCACATCGCTGATAGAAATTGCATGTGACTTTCCTTTGTCTTTATCCTTAAGAGTTGGTTGACGTCGATCATCATCATCAAACCTTGGATTTGGGCATCGATTGGCATAATGCCCCATCTCCTTGAACTTGAAACATTGAAGTGTAGTAGGTTCATTCTGTGTATCCCTTCCTTTTTTTTGCATCATTAGACATCTTCTTCCCATTATTTTGGCATTCAAATGCCCGATGACCTTCCTTTCCATATTTGAAACATTTACTTGTCCCTTTAAGACAACTCCCTCCATGTTTCTTTCCACACTTTTAGCATAAGGGAAAGCTCATCTTCTTTTCAGTGTGATCTTTTGATTTTCCTTTGAATTCCATTTTCCTCTTCTTATCAAACCCATATGACTGATGGGTTACTCCAATCTCCATCTCAACTTTGAGAGCACATCGAACGATATCCTCATAGCTATTGAAGTTCCTTATGGCTAAGGCCCTTCGAAGAATTCGTTTTAAGCCACTAAAGAATCGATCGATCTTACTCTCAGGTTGGATAATAATACCAGAAGCATACCTTGCAAGTCTTGTAAAATTTACTTCATAGGTACCAACAGATTCATCATCCTTTTGCTTCAGTTTAAGAAACTCTTTCTCCATCTTTGTTCAGAGAATACGAGGGAAGTACTTATTGAAAAATAAGTTCTTGAACTCGTCCCATTCCATGGACTCAATTTCATCCCTTTGCCTTGTATTCTTAATAAGATTCCACCATTGATCAGCATCTCCTTCCAAACGATATACTGATAAGATGAATTTATCATGTTCAGAACATTGAAGAACTGAAAATATCTTTTCAGTAGTACTAATCCATTGTTCAGCAACTAATGGATCAGTAGACCTGCTGAATGAAGGTGGATGCTGCCTCATGAAGGATTCAACAAAATGTTGCTCCTTACTTTGCTCATTTGGAAGTCCTACATGATTCATAGCTTGAGAAAGTTGTGTGAGCATGGCTACAAGATTTTTCATTCCATCTCCCATAACGTTTGGTTGCTCAGGGGGATAGTCATGGAATTGCCCGTCGCATTCCGCATTAACACGGTTCCTTCGGGTTCCAGCCATTGACTAAAACCAAGAAGAATAGTGTGAGCAACACTAATTATAATAGGAAAACCACATAATCAAGAATAAAATTTCACACATAAGGTCTTATCCTAGGTTATTCATGGCCATTTCTAAAACACTAATATTGTGTTCTATGCTTAGACTTATCGTTATAATTCTTACTAATTCTTTCACATCCTAGTTTCCAAAGGTTGACTATACATTTCCTCTGATACCAACTATAATGACCCATAATTTACATACATTGTTAAAACTTCAAAATTGAAGCATACTTACTACAACATATAACAAAACCATGGAAGGACCGTATAGGTATAGTGTCTTTAGAAACTGGGAAACATAAACAACTGGTTCATAAAGCGTCTACACTATCTCCCATTTATTTCATCATATCTATAGTACCTTTTGGCATATCTTACTTAATAACCTTCTTCCTGACCTGGGGGAAAGAAAACATACAAAAGGGTGAGCTCAAATGCTCAGTAAGGGTAAACAAAAGAAAAATCAATCACATCATGAACATAACATTTTGGAAATCTTAACCTGTAAAAGAAATCATAATTTCATACCATGGGATAAATCATAGAAGTGAAATGTAATCCTAATAATCATAACATAAAACATTAAACTTTGTGGCATACACACATAATCATATATAATCATTTCTTATTAGTCAAGACTCATTTCCAAGACTATCTTAGTGGACAAAGTCCATTTCTGAACCGAGTTCATTCCTCGTTTCAGTCCTGTTTCACTGAACCGGTTTAACCTGCCGTTCCAGCCATGTCTATCTCATGAGATATAAAATCTTTACTCAATTCATTTGAGGGAGATATATGTCTCACCCATCTCATAATGATACCATTCTTATGTGTTCCACAAAATCATACATCATTGCATAACCCATGTAATAAAAATAGGAATCTTAAACATCATGCCATCATAACATAATCCATATAAGATAAAAGGACATCATAAAAATAATTCCATCATAACATAATCAAATAAATGTAAAAATAGGGATATAAACCAAACCCTATATTATCTTATATGGAAAATAATTTTGATAAAACACTTGAACTCCATTCTTGAGGAAAATACCCTTTCTACTTAAAAACATTTTTCCTTTCTTAACATGTCATACAATTTCAGACTAGAAGAAGTTGATTAAAAATAAACTTGAAAACTTGTAAAGGAAGCTTCTTGGAAATAATGTTTTAAAAATCCATTCATGCCGTATAAGTTAAAAAAACATTCTTCTCGTACTTTTGTCGGAAAAGTAAAAAAGTACCTCATACGAAAAATGACAAAAGATTCCTTTCATATCTTTTACTAAAACTCACCGAAGGGTAAAATTGGATTTAAACAATTGTATGTGGATGGAAATAATATTACATATTGAGGAAACATGGATGTGGATGACAAAATACACCCCAGTAAATTCCAAAGTATAAGCAATCTCAGATAGAAATGAGATTGTGATATTTCCCTTACCTTAGGTCCGATTTGCTTCGTAAGTGTTCGAACCTCCAGTATAATGATTTAAATAATGTTATTGACTTATTCCAGAATCATACTTATTGTTATGATATCATATATGGTCATATTCTTAGCTTCTTATTAGTAATATTTCAATACTACTTGTTATTTGGGTGTTTATTACTTTTTGTTCTTATGCGTGTTTTGTCGAATAAATTCTTATTATTCTCTTTAGGTTATATATACCTCATTTATAGAATGGTATTATTGTAATATATATCATATTAATTCATTAAATTCATTTATATAATCATTATGAAATGAAGATCATGTAGAACGAGTCACATCACATCGTGGAGACGGTATTCCGTACGTACGCACGAGCGATGATATCATTCCCATGATCGTGGAATTGTATTGGAGTTTATGTATAATATTTAAGAATCAATATAACTTTAAAATAATCATATATATTTATTATTTACACCATTATACCCATCCAAGTAAGGTGGTGGGGGAAAATAGATTACACCACGACGTGGAGACGGTATTCCGTACGTACGCACGCGCGGTGATTTCATTTTTCCGTAGGATGGATAGATGGTGAAATAGGGTTGTTTCATAATTATAATAACATATCAGTATATGAGTGATACTGATGTTATTACTTCATAATGAAACAACTAAATAATAAGAAGTGGAAGAAGAAATAAAGATGAGAGAATCGGTAACGGGCATTACCTCTTCTTTGAAGCGCCTCTTTGAGACCTCCTCTTAGGGCACTAAAATTGGTCTTTGAAGAAGAAAAATACCTCTAGGATTCTTCTAGGGAAGTGTAGAGGAGAAATTGTCAGGGGTTTGCTGAGCTTGAAGGCTCAAATTGGAATGAGTAGAAGAGGGAGGAGGTGCCCTTTTATAAGGGAGGAGAGGGGCACCTTCGGAATAACTAAAAATATTATTTTATTATAAAGTCAAATTCGGTTTTTAATAGCTCCAAATTGATATATTTCTAAGATAAGGTGGTGATGGGTCTAAATACTCTCATCCAATATAATTTAGACAAGTTTAGGTCATTATATTAACCTTATCGTTTAGTTTTAACTCTTAGTTAATTAGATTGACATTTACCATGTCACTTTGTATTTTTATATTATATAGTTAATAAACTTACCATATACATCCAAGAGACCCCCAAGTGGTCCATTAGAGATAAAAATATCATGATATAAGTATCTTGGCTGAACCTTAGATTTTTAGGAATAAAATAACAATCAATAATATAATATTTTTTTAAAAAACTATTTCATGTTAATTTTGAAACTATTTAGTAATTGATTTTTTTGAAAATCATAACAGAATGATTAATTAGAAAAAAGTTAATTAAATCAATAATAACATGTCATATTAACCTATAAAATTAATGTAATTCATAAAAAGTCTCAAATTACATTTATTTGGGTATTTATAACATCAATTATGTCAATATTTCATTAATAAGATAATTACTGCATCATATTTATGTCATAAATAAATTAAATTATTTAATGTCTAAAAATTAAAAATAAAATACCATTATGTATAAAAGCTTTTTATCTTTCTAATTAATATTTATAGTCGAATTTATCATATGTATAACCCTATATTAAAAATTATTATCTTATTAAACATTGATTTTAACCATTTTAACCTTCTTTAAAAAAATTAATAATAAATGTCCTAATCTAATCCAAGTGGGCCTAAATGGTCATATTTTATTTCTAAGGTTTTTTTTGGTCGAATTACACTTATCCAATAGAATTAGGACATGTGTTAGGGTAATAATAATATCATTTTTACCCTTAATTATCCTATTTACTTTTAACCGTGGTAAATAAAAGTAAAAAGTTACTATTCACCAAAAAATATTTTCATCTCATTGAACCACATTTTAATTACTGACATCAACCATGTCTCTCGGATTTTTGAAATTCCACTCACAGAAGCGGTAAAATTAAGTTTTATGTAAATTTGCAAATTCTCCTAGGAGGTGGGCAAAAGACGGTGAAAAGTTCAATAAAATTTTTATATATCTAAATTTATTATAAAATTACTCCAATGAATTACATTGAACTTATATAGGTATTATGTATCAATTTTGACCTAAAATAAATTTAAATAAAATAAATAATTATTTAAATAAAAATACGGTTTTTAAATAGTAACCCAGTGTTTTCACTATTCATCAAAAATTGAAAGTTTTCAGAAAAATACCAAAATTTCACCCTAGGTTAATTTCGATATTCCGAATCCAAAAATGAAGTCCATTTTGAAAAATAAAATTTATAAAATTTCAAAAAGTGGTTATTACTATTCATAACGGCTAGTTTTAATAATATTTTTATAGCATATCATTGTTTAGTGAAACTCGGTATTGCGTACGACGCAAGATATCGAGGAAGGCCGTGGTTGCGTGTAAATCAAGCTAAGATAGTGTTTTATGTAGTGAAATATTCTTTTGATGATTTATATAACATAAAAACAAAATATTTCTCATAAAAGTCTCGGGTGTTACATTCTACCCCCCTTAAAATGAATTTCTCCCTTGAAATTCGTCACTTTGTAACAAAAAGATGAGGATACCTCTCCGTCATCAAGTCCTCAAGCTCCCATGTAGCTTCTTCTAATTGGTGGTTACTCTATAAAACTTTCACCAATCTAGTGGTCTTGTTTCGTAGGACTTTTTTGCTACGATCCAGAATCTCTATCAGGTGTTCTTCATAAGAAAGATCTTGCTCCAGCGGTACAACTTCTGAGTTGAGTACATGTGAAGGATCAGGTATGTACTTTCTCAGGAGAGATACATGGAACACATTGTGAGCTTGAGAGAGATTCGGTGGAAGTGCCAATCGGTAAGATACCTTTCCAACATGATCTAGTATTTCGAATGGAACGATATATCTAGGGCTCAACTTCCCCTTCTTTACAAATCTCATGACCCTCTTCCAGGGAGATATTCGTAAGAACATTTTATCACCCACTTCAAACTCTAGGTCTTTTCTTCGGTTGTCAGCATAAATTTTCTGTCGAATCTGAGCTGCTCTTATGTGTTGTTGAATAGATCTGACCTTTTCTGCCATTTCATAAACGAGATCAGTTCCTAATATCTTTCTTTCCCCAACTTCATCCCAGCAAGTTGGAGTCCTGCATTTATTTCCATAGAGAGATTCATAAGGATCCATCTGAATACTGGAGTGAAAGCTATTATTATAAGAAAATTATACCAAAGGTAGGTGTTGATCCCAACCACATTTGAAATCCATAGAGAAAGCTCTCAATATATCTTCTGGAGTTTGAATTGTCCTCTCAGACTGACCGTCTGTCTGAGGATGATAAGTAGTGATGAAACTCAACTCTGTATCTAGAGTATGCTAAAGACTTCACCAGAACTTTGAGGTAAACCTCAGATCCTGATCAGATATAATAAAAAGCGGTACTCCATGCAATCTTACAGCTTCATTTACATATATCCTGGAAAGCTGATCTAGAGAGAAATCCTCTCTAATAGCAATGAAGTGTGCAGACTTTGTAAGACGATCAACTATGACCCAGATAGCATTATTTCCTTTTGATGTTTTAGGAAGTTGTATGACAAAGTCCATAGTGATGTTTTCCAATTTCCATTCGGGTATGGGTAATGGTTGTAACATCCCATTAGACTTCTGTCTCTCAGCTTTAACTTGCTGACAAACCAAGCATCGAGAGACATATTTAGCAACATCTCTTTTCATGCCATCCCACCAGAATTACTCTTTTAGGTCCATATACATCTTCGTGCTTCCTGGATGAATAGAGAATGAAGAACTATGAGCCTCATCCAGCAACTCCTTATTTAATTCTGGGATGGGAGGAAGACAAACCCGATTCCTGAACTTTATTATCCCATCACAATCAAGGTTGAATTCTGGAACATTTCTCACCTTCTTTTGTAACTCGACATCTTCTTACTGTGCCTCTTTAATCTTCACATGTATAGATGGTTGAACATTCATTTGAGAAAGATAAGATTTTCCCCTTCCATTATAATTCCAAGATCCATCCTTTGTAAATCCATAAATATTGGATCTTTTGTGATCCTCATCATGGATAAACTGGCATGGTCTTGTCGACTTAATGCATTTGCCACCTTGTTTGCTTTCCCAGGGTGGTAATGAATTGAGAATTCGTAATCCTTAATCAGCTCAAACCATCTTCTTTGGCACATATTCAGCTCCTTTTGTGTGAAAATATACTTTAAACTTTTATGATCAGTATAAATATCACACCTTTCACCATAAAGTAATGCCTCCAAATCTTTAATGAAAATATTATGACAGCTAACTCCAAATCATGAGTTGGGTAATTTTGCTCATGTATTTTCAATTTTCATGAGGCATAAGCTATCACCATATCATTTTTCATAAGAACACACCCCAATCCCTTCTTGGAAGCATCACTGTAGATCACAAACCTTTCTCCACTACAAGGCAGTGTGAGCACAGGTGCACTGGATAATCTTCTTTTCAACTCCTTGAAATTCTCTTCACATTCCTCCGTCCAAACAAACTTAACTCCTTTCTGAGTCAACCTAGTGAGTGGATTAGATAATCGTGAAAAATCTTTCACAAAATGTCGATAATATCCATCCAAACCAAGAAAACTTCAGATCTCAGTTACTGTTGTTGGTCTCGACCATCTTTCGATAACCTCTGTTTTTGCTGGATCCACAGATATCCCCTCTTTTGAGATTATGTGACCCAAAAATGAAACTTTTTGAAGCCAAAATTCACACTTGGTAAATTTGGCATAAAGCTTCTCCTTTCTAATGGTATTCAATATAATTCTCAAGTGATCTTCATGTTCTTCCTTTCTCTTTGAATATACAAGAATATCGTCTATAAAGACTACCACATACTGATCAAGATAGTCTCTAAAGACTCTATTCATCAGATCCATGAAGATAGCAGGGGCATTAGTAAGACCAAACGACATCACTATAAATTCATAGTGTCTATACCTTGTATGGAAAGCCGTCTTTGGTATATCCTCCCTTTTGACCCTTAATTGATGATACCCTGAATGAAGATCAATCTTGGAAAAGTATTGAGCTCATCGTAGTTGGTCAAATAAGTCATCAATGCACGGGAGAGGATATTTGTTCTTGATAGTGATATTGTTAAGTTCTTGATAATCAATGCAGAGTCTCATTGATCCATCTTTATTCTTAACAAACAGAACATGTGCTCCCCAAGGTGATGCACTAGGGCGTATGAACCCCTTATCAAGATTCTCTTGGAGTTGCTTCTTCAATTCCTGCAACTAAATTGGGGCCATTCTATAAGGTGTATTTGAAATGGGCAAATCACCCGGTACAAGTTCTATTGAAAAATCAACTTCACGATTTGGTGGAATACCTAGCAATTCCTCTAGAAAGACATCATCAAACTACCATACAACGGGCATAATCTTAATTGTGAGTTTCTCTCCAGCCATTTGAAATAAATAACCTTCATTTAGTGGAATCAAGACCCATAAGATGGAATAAATTTCCACTGGAAGGTTATGTTCATCCTTGCATCGATAGACGATCATAGATTGATCTGGAATATGAAATGTGACTTCCCTTCTTTGGAAATTGATATAATCTCCATATAAAGAAAGCCAATCCATGCCAAGAATCACATCAAATTCCACTATAAGAAGGATCACAAGATTTGCAGGAAGCAATTTCCCACAAACTTCAATCAGGGAAGAATTATAAACTTTTGATGCGACTGTTGTTCCATTAGGGGTTGTCACAGCTAACTCAACATCTAATTGTTGAGGTAATATGGTGATACTCTTAGAAAATTATTCAGAAATAGAATAGTGGGTGGATCCAGAATAAAATAAAACATTTGCTACCTTAGAATGGATGGTAAGTGTACCTTTAACCACATCGTTATCATACTCCACATCGCTGATAGAAATTGCATGTGACTTTCCTTTGTCTTTAGCCTTAAGAGTTGGTTGACGTCGATCATCATCATCAACCCTAGGATTTGGGCATTGATTGACATAATGCCCCATCTCCTTGCACTTGAAACATTGAAGTGTAGTAGGTTCATTCTGTGTATCCCTTCCTTTGTTTGCATCATTAGACATCTTCTTCCCATTATTTTGGCATTCAAATGCCTGATGACCTTCCTTTCCACATTTTAAACATTTACTTGTCCCTTTAAGACAACTCCCTCCATGTTTCTTTCCACACTTTTAGCATAAGGGAAAGCTCATCTTCTTTTCAATGTTCTCTTTTGATTTTCCTTTGAATTCCATTTTCCTCTTCTTATCAAACCCATATGACTGATGGGTTACTCTAATCTCCATCTCAACTTTGAGAGCACATAGAACTATTTCCTCGTATCTATTGAAGTTCCTTATGGATAAGGCCCTTCGAAGACTTAGTTTTAAGCCACTAAAGAATCAATCGATCTTACTCTCAGGTTGGATAATAATACCAGAAGCATACCTTGCAAGTCTTGTAAAATTTGCTTCATAGGTACCAACAGATTCATCATCCTTTTGCTTCATTTTAAGAAACTCTTTCTCCATCTTTGTTCGGAGAATACGAGGGAAGTACTTATTGAAAAATAAGTTCTTGAACTCGTCCCATTCCATGGACTCAATTTCATCCCTTTGACTTGTATTATTAATAAGATTCCACCATTGATCAGCATCTCCTTCCAAACGATATACTGATAAGATGAATTTATCATGTTCAGAACATTGAAGAACTGAAAATATCTTTTCAGTAGTACTAATCCATTTTTCAGTAACTAATGGATCAGTAGACCTGCTGAATGAAGGTGGATGCTGCCTCATGAAGGATTCAATAGAATGTTTCTCCTTCCTTTGCTCATTTGGAAGTCCTGCATGATTCATAGCTTGAGAAAGTTATGTGAGCATGGCTACAATATTTTGCATTCCAGCTCCCATAACGTTTGGTTAATCAGGGGGATAATCATGGCATTGCTCGTCGCATTCCGCATTAACACGGTTCCTTCGGGTTCCAGCCATTGACTAAAACCAAGAAGAATAGTGTGAGCAACACTAATTATAATAGGAAAACCACATAATCAAGAATAAAATTTCACACATAAGGTCTTATCCTAGGTTATTCATGGCCATTTCTAAAACACTAATATTGTGTTTTATGCTTAGAATTATCGTTATAATTCTTACTAATGCTTTCACATCCTAGTTTCCAAAGGTTGACTATACATTTCCTCTGATACCAACTATAATGACCCATACTTTACATACATTGTTAAAACTTCAAAATTGAAGCATACTTATTACAACATATAACAAAACCATGGAAGGACCGTATAGGTATAGTGTCTTTAGAAACTAGGAAACATAAACAACTGGTTCATAAAGCGTCTACACTATCTCCCATTTATTTCATCAATCTATAGTCCCTTTTGGAATATCTTACTTAATAACCTTCTTCCTGACCTGGGGGAAAGAAAAAATACAAAAGGGTGAGCTCAAATGCTCAGTAAGGGTAAACAAAAGAAAAATCAATCACATCATGAACATAACATTTTGGAAATCTTAACCTGTAAAAGAAATCATAATTTCATACCATGGGATAAATCATAGAAGTGAAATGTAATCCTAATAATCATAACATAAAACATGAAACTTTGTGGCATACACACATAATCATAGATAATCATTTCTTATTAGTCAAGACTCATTTCCAAGACTATCTTTGTGGACAAAGTCCATTTCTGAACCGAGTTCATTCCTCGTTTCAGTCCAGTTTCACTGAACCGGTTTAACCTGCCGTTCCAGCCATGTCTATCTCATGAGATATAAAATCTTTACTCAATTCATTGGAGGGAGATATATGTCTCACCCATCTCATAATGATACCATTCTTATGTGTGCCACAAAATCATACATCATTGCATAACCCATGTAATAAAAATGGGAATCTTAAACATCATGCCATCATAACATAATCCATATAAGATAAAAGGACATCATAAAAATAATTCCATCATAACATAATCAAATAAATGTAAAAATAGGGATAGAAACCAAACCCTATATTATCTTAGATGGAAAATAATTTTGATAAAACACTTGAACTCCATTCTTGAGGAAAATATCCTTTCTTCTTCAAAAACATTTTTCCTTTCTTAACATGTCATACAATTTTAGACTAGAATAAGTTGATTAAAAATAAACTTGAAAACTTGTAAAGGAAGCTTCTTGGAAATAATGTTTTAAAAATCCATTCATGCAGTATAAGTTAAAAAAACATTCTTCTCGTACTTTTGTCGGAAAAGTAAAAAAGTACCTCGTACGAAAAATGACAAAAGATTCCTTTCATATCTTTTACTAAAACTCACCGAAGGGTAAAATTGGATTTAAAAAATTGTAGGTGGATGGAAATAATATTAAATATTGAGGAAACATGGATGTGGATGATAAAATACACCCCAGTAAATTCCAAAGTATAAACAATCTCAGATAGAAATGAGATTGTGATATTTCCTTTACCTTAGGTCCGATTTGCTTCGTAAGTGTCCTAACCTCCTGTATAATGATTTAAATAATGTTATTGACTTATTACAGAATCATACTTATTGTTATGATATCATATATGGTCATATTCTTAGCTTCTTATTAGTAATATTTCATTACTACTTGTTATTTGGGTGTTTATTACTTTTTGTTCTTATGCGTGTTTTGTCGAATAAATTCTTATTATTCTCTTTAGGTTATATATACCTCATTTATAGAATGTTATTAGTGTAATATATATCATATTAATTCATTAATTTCATTTATATAATCATTATGCAATGAAGATCATGTAGAACGAGTCGCATCACATCGTGGAGACGGTATTCCGTACGTACGCACGAGCGATGATATCGTTCCCATGATCGTGGAATTGTATTGGAGTGTATGTATACTATTTAAGAATCAATATAACTTTACAATAATCATATATAGTTATTATTTACACCATTATACCCATCCAAGTAAGGTGGTGGGGGAAAATAGATTACACCACGACGTGGAGACGGTATTCCGTACGTACGCACGCGCGGTGATTTCATTTTCCGTAGGATGGATAGATGGTGAAATATGGTTGTTTCATACTTATAATAACATATCAGTATAGGAGTGATACTTATGTTATTACTTCATAATGAAACAACTAAATAATAAGAAGTGTAATAATAAATAAAGATGCAAGAATCGGTAACGAGTATTACCTCTTCTTTGAAGCGCCTCTTTGAGACCTCCTCTTTGGGCACTACAATTGGTCTTTGAAGAAGACCAGGACCTCTAGGATGATTCTAAGGAAGTGGAGAGGAGAAATTGTCATGGGTTGGCCGATCTTGAAGGCTAAAATTGGTGTGAGGAGGAGAGGTAGGAGGTGCCCTTTTATAAGGGAGGAGAGGGGCACCTTTGGAATAACTAAAAATATTATTTTATTATAAAGTCAAATTCGGTTTTTAATAGATAAAAATAGATATATTTCTAATCTAAGGTGGGGTGGGTCGAAATCCTCTCATACAATATAATTTAGACAAGTTTAGGTCATTATATTAACCTTATCTTTTAGTTTTAACTCTTAATTAATTAGATTGACATTTACCATGTCACTTTGTATTTTTATATTATATAGTTAATAAACTTACCATATACATCCAAGATACCCCCAAGTGGTCCATTAATGATACAACTATCATGATATAAGTATCTTGGCCGAACCTTATATTTTTAGGAATAAAATAACAATCAATAATATAATATTTGTTTTAAAAACTATTTTATGTTAATTTTGACACTATTTAGTAATTTATTTTTGTGAAAATCATAACAGAATGATTAATTAGAAAAAAGTTAATTACATCAATAATAACATGTCATATTAACCTATAAAATTAATTTAATTCATAAAAAGTCTCCAATTACATTTATTTGGGTATTTATAATATCAATTATGTCAATATTTCATTAATAAGATAATTACTGCATCATCTTTGTGTCATAAATAAATTAAATTATTTAATGTCTAAAAATTAAAAATAAAATACCATTATGTAGGAAATATTTTTAGATTTATAATGAATATTTATAGTCGAATTTATCATATGTATAACCCTAAATTAAAATCTATTTACTTATTAAACTTTGATTTTAACTATTTTAACCCTTCTTTAAAAAAATTAATAATAAATGTCCTAATCTAATCCAAGTGGGCCTAAATGGTCATATTTTATTTCTAAGGTTGTTTTTGGTCGAATTACACTTATCAAATAGAATTAGGACATGTGTTAGGGTAATAATAATATCATTTTTACCCTTAATTACCCTATTTACTTTTAACCGTGGTAAATAAAAGTAAAAAGTTACTATTCACCAAAAAATATTTTCATCTCATTGAATCACATTTTACTTAATAACATCAACCATGTCTCTCGGATTTTTGAAATTCCACTCACAGAAGTGGTAAAATTAAATTTTATGTAAATTTTCAAATTCTCCTAGGAGGTGGGCAAAAGACGGTGAAAAGTTCAATAAAATTTTTATATATCTAAAATTATTATAAAATTACTCCAATGAATTAAATGGAACTTATATAGGTATTATGTATCAATTTTGACCTAAAATAAATTTAAATAAAAATTCGGTTTTTATATAGTAACCCATTGTTTTCACTATTCATCAAAAATTGAAAGTTTCCAGAAAAATACCAAAATTTCACCCTAGGTTAATTTCGATATTCCGAATCCAAAAATGAAGTACATTTTGAAAAATAAAATTTACAAAATTTCAAAAAGTGGTTATTACTATTCATAACGGCTAGTTTTAATAATATTTTAATAGCATATCGTTGTTTAGTGAAACTCGGTATTGCGTACAACGCAAGCTGTCGAGGAAGGCCGAAATTGAGTGTAAAGCAATCCAATCTAGTGTTGTGTGTAGTGAAAGATTCCTTTGATGATTTATATAACATAAAAAAAATATTTCTCATAAAAGTCTCGGGTGTTACAAATTTGGAATCGTTTGATCCTAAAGAGTGACCCGTGAGAGTGGTTGACTATTTTTTCAGTGCTCTTGTGTGTATGAGGCACAGTTTTATGTTTTGGATTTGTGCAGGTGAATATTGGACTAGAGGGATAATTGGGAAAGTCAGTGGTTTTGGAAGATGTGACTCGAGTTATGATGAGGAGTTGGAATTCATGGGAAAATCAAGGGTGACCTGGTGGGGAGTTATCCTAGTATTTCAAGTGCCTTGTAATATAAGTTATGGTATATGAATCTGTGGTGGAATCAATGCATAATGAGTACCATCATTTTTTGGAAAATGATATAATTGTGCCCTGGTTTTTTTAGAAGGGCACCTGAGAACTTGTGGTTGGTTGTAATGTTATTCTTGAAGGGTTGTATCTTCTAGATGACTAGCTCATATATTCCAACGATGGTTAACAGAGGCCTCAATTTTTATTTGGAGTTGAAGAGACAAGGGTGACTAAAGTGTGGTTAGATTCGTTCATTATGAAGGTTATTACCAAGGTTAGAGTGGTCATGTGGTTTAGCTAGTTTGTACAAATGGTTTGATTGTTTGGGGTGTCACGAACTAGATCGTAGTTCCATCCAAACCAACACCTGACCCATTCTCATACATATCCCCAATATAATTCCCAATAACCATGGGTTAGAAACCAGTTTCAGGAATCAAATACAATCTGGGAGGTAATAATTTTATCCCAATAAACTCACATTAATAAATAGACCAGACAGGCGTAAGAAACAATAACATGTGAAATATAATAAATACCAAATTGGTTTAGGTATAAAGTATAACTGGAAAAAGGAAACTGGAAAAATAAAAGATATAAAAAAATACTACAACCAGAACAAAAACAACTCAATATTCATGTGACCTCAATGTCACCCCCATCCACAAGAATGAACTGCTCTAAGAGCCTACTCAAACCAGAAGACCTGGCCAAGAATCCAAACCATCAAAATAGTTTGGGTCTACCAACACTATATGAAATATGTAGGGTGTGAGTTTCACACCTCATTAGACAACCAAAAAATAATTCTTATGTTTCTTTTCTTGAAACATACCACAAACACTAGCCTCACCAGTGGTACCACACATCTGGACACTAAGACATCCATGGGGTACCAACTCGTCTAATCAGGGATGATAAGAAACCATCACTCAACCCTCTAAAATTTATCTAGAAAACCCATGGTAATATTATTATGTGTAAGTATGAGGTCCTCACATGTGTGACTTACCTTACCATCTGCCATCGCACTTCCATACCCTAAACAGTGAAACCACCAATACGATAACCCATAAGGGGAAATCCTTAAGAGGGTTTCCCATCATATCAAAAACCATTCACAAGTACCAACTGGGTTGTCACATCACTTAATCATTCAAACAATTTCAAAAAATACCTTGAGTTTCAAACTAGGGATTTACATTTGTAAGATCACATTCATTTCCCAACATTAAAAAGTTCCAAAAAGGGACTTACATTTTTCCTATTTCAAATGAACTTTTAAAACATTTATCAATCATTTTAAAAATCAATATAAACAACCAATTTCAAGATATCAATTCTAAACAAGACTTTATACCAAATCTAACTTAATTTTCAAACTTATTTCAAGACCAAGATAAAAACACACAACACACTTAACTGTGAAAAATAGTATTCCATGTAATTTAGAAACCGACCATATTTTATAAAATACCAAACATGACCTGATATAAAGCATAGCATTTGAAAACACACTTGAGTCATTTGGAAACAACATTAGTTTAGTGAAACACCAAAAGTTTGAAAGTGACAAACAAGTGTGTTGAAAATTGGGTTTTATGTTAAACATGGTCATCATAATTTTTGTTCCCATACATGTGTTCACTCTAAGAACACATGGATGTGCCCACATCCAATGGCGTACAACATGTAGAATTTTTCCAAACCATTTACAAAATAACATCACATTATTTCCAACTAACACAACAGACCACACTATAAAAATCAACATGCTCCACATATCAAGCCCAAATCACAATCTAATCAATTTAATAAGATGTATATCAATGAAAATACCACTCAAATCAATAATTTTACTCTAAAAGATCAATTGACATTTCCTAAAATACATTAGGTGTGAATATATATAGTCATATTTAAATAATCACTTTGAAAACTATTTTTAATAAATTCTACCAACACCAGAATCAACTAAAAAATGCATCAAATGCACAAAAATAATATTTATAAATTTACTAAAATCAATCAAGAATCAATGGAATGAATCGGAATGTAAAAGTATGTAGACTCCTACCTCAATGATGTGCGAATGTAATGAAATTCTTGAATAATGGAGAATATTCCTTGATGAATGATCTGCACACCCTAGGTCAATCAAAAATAAAGTCACGCACAAAAACTAACCCTTAGGGTTAGACCAAGATGGAAACCACACAAGGAAACCCTAAGAACTTGAGAGAGTGGGAAGAGGGAATGGGTAAATCAAACAAGAACATAAGGAACTTTCCTTAGGGACCTTCAGGGCCTTAATGGTGGGTGTAGAGAAAGGGAAAGGGGTTTTGAGATCCCCCCTTGTGATTCTAGGTCATAGGAGGGAGGAGAAACCTGATTTTGGGTTAAAAGAGTAGAGATAAATGAGTTAATTTATGTAACACCCCCAGATGATAAAGGGTTAAATGACTAAATGATATGACTAATGTCAACAAGGTGCACCTTCCTTTTCTGGAGCCTACCTAATTAGAACTCTGCAGTTAAGTGTGCTTGGCCTGGAGTAGTGATCAGGATGTGTGACCTTATGAGAAGTTTCCTAGGGTGTGTGTGAGTGAGGAAAAAACACACAAGAAAGGACATGTGTTGTCCTGTGGGGATAATCATTAGTCAGATGACCTGTTCAGGCATGTGGGTGGGCCCCTGGGTGGGGACCACCTGTCTGTAGGGAAACTGGTGGAACTTGGTGGGCCAGGTCCTGATAACCATGTTAAGACAGGGTGGCTGTGATGTCACCAGGACCCAGTTTTTACAATTTAAATATTTTTAATGAATGGGAAGACCATATGGTTTGGCCACATGGTTTACCAAACTATGTTCCAACCAAGAAGTAACTACTCGCTAAGAGGAGATCGACCACATGACCAACCCACACAATTTTCCATACCATGCTCAAACCACGTGGTAGCTACTATCTAGCTCCGTGACTTGTTGCACGATTACCTAGGCTAGTCCACATGGTTTCCACTAATCGTGTGTTGCCCGTGCATAGGATAAAAATTCACCTAAATCTCAAAAACTCAAAATTTTATTTGGAAAATCAATATGAACCTCCACCGAAACATATAAATACAATAAAAGAATAAAATAAGAGGATTTTCATGGTTAGGCTGTGAAAATTCTCTCGGCCAAAAACATTTAATACTCCCAAAAGGTCACCCAGCCAAAAGATACCCAAAATTTAATTTCATGCCCAATCAAAATCCAATGAAAACATGAACCTTGGGGTGAACTTTTACTCTACAAGTAATGCCTAAACGATTATAGATAAAACCACAACATGAAGAACAATGGGAGAATACAATAGGGTTATCCCCACCATAAGAACTCTACTAACCCCTTGGCATAACTTTGAATCATCACAATGAGGGAACCAACAAAAACTTTTCACAGAAACAAACCAACACACTCACTACAACCAGGAACTCCCACACAAACCAAATTTCCCTACATAAGGGAATCCCCTGAAAATAATTTTAACCAAATAATAAACTAGACTATAACCACAAGAATCATTTTTTTACTCAAGCATGAATATCTCAAAAAAATATGGTAAAAAGTGAGGAATAGATTCATGAAAGGATGACCATATTAAGATCCACATTCAAAGGTTACCTTGAAAACCAAAACCAATTTACAAGAGGGAATCCTATTTAAAATCAAACGAAAAATATAGGGAGTCCACAAGAAAACAATATTTTAGAGTATCTCACTTAGATAGAAGAAATTCACAACAAGGAGAATATTAAAACAAGAAACTTAAACTACCTATACTCAAATACTGAGGAAAAAAATAGGTTAAGGTTTCCCTCACCCCTAGTGACTCTTTATTGGGTGTGATATTCACTCTGAGGCCTCTGGTTGGATCCTTGATGACTAAAGCATCTCCTGACTATACATGGTCAGTGCATAGTTAGTGAAAACCATGCGTCCCAACCCAGGTAACCATGTAGAGGGTCCTATATTTGGATAGTAGCTATTGCATGGTTTGAGAATAGTAAGTCAAACCCTGAGGTTTGGTCGTGCATTTGATCTCCTCTTGGATAGTATCTACTACACGGTTGGCGCATAGTTTGGTTAACCATGCGGAAAAACCATGCGAGCTTCCCAGTCATTAAAAAAATTTAAATTACCTCTTTTCCCTCTATTCTTTTAACCCAAAATCAGGTTTCTCATCCCTCCTCTAACCTAGGAACACTAGTGTGCCTCTAAAAACCTTTCTCCTTTAATCTCCTTACACCATTAAAGTCCCTTAAATTTCCCTAAGGTAATCTACTTCAGTTCTTGGTCGATTTCCCCCTTCCCTCTTCCTTCTATCTCAATTTATTAGGGTTTACTTATGTGGTTTCACTCTTGATTGAACCCTAAGTGTTGGGGTTTGTGTGTGACTTGATTTTTTCTTGACCTAGGGTGTGTGGATCATTCCTCAGGGCCTATTCTTCATTCTCTGATAATTTCATTGTGTTCTCACATCATTGAGGTAGGTGTCTCTATACATTTCCTTTACAATGCATTAAATTTATGCTTGAGTGTGTTCAGTAAATTTATAAATATTATTTTCATTTTTTTATTCATTTATTTAGTTTATTGTGGTGTTTTGGTGTTCGTGGAATTTGTTAAAAATGGCTATTAAAGGGAATTTGTAAATATTCTTATGTATATGTGCACCTAATGTGTTTGATGAAATGTCAGTTGTGATTTTAGAGTAAAATTTATTAATTTGAGTGGTATTTACCTTAGAAAGTTTTTATTAAATTGATTGTATTGTGATTTTGTCTTGATATGCCGAGCATGGTGATTTTTATAGTGTATTTTTTTGTGTCAGTTGGAAACATGCGATGTTTCTCTGTAAATGGATTGAATAAAAACTACATGTGGTTTGTCATTTTATGTGGGTACATCCATGTGTTCCCAAAGCGCACACATGGATGGGAACACAAATGATGATGGTCGTTTTTAACATAAAACCCATTTTTCAATACACTTGTGTGTCTCTTTTAAAATCTTAGTGTTTAACTGAACTCCCTTTGTTTTAAAATGACTCAAGTGTGTTTTGAAATGATATATTTAATATTATGACATGTTTTCATTTTATAAAATATGGTCGGTTTCTAAATGACATGAAATCCAATTTGGAATCTTTAAGTGTATTGTGTGTTTTCATATTGGTCTTAAAATATGGTTGGAAATGAAGTTGGATTTGGTATAAAGGCATGTTTGGAATTGTTCTCTTGAAAGTGGTTATTTATATTGATTTTTAAAATTATTGATAAATTTTTTGAAAGTTTATTTTAAATTGACATGGTTTAAGGCCTGGTTTTCAATTTTTAACGTTGGGAAATGAATGTGATTTGGAAAATTTAAATGCCTGGTTGGAAAGTCAAGGTATATTGTGAAATGGATTGAAATCTTATGTTATGTTATAGATCAGTTGAAACTTGTGATTGTTTTGTGATATAATTGAAAACCCTATTAAGGATTTACCCTTATGGGATATCCTATAGATGATGTTAGTGTTAGGGGTATAAAATTGCGGTGGCAGCATGTAAAGTGAGTCACATGTGTGAGGGACTCCTACCTACACATAATACTGTTACCAAGGGTTTCCTATATTACTTTTAGAGGGTCAAGTGACGGTTTTTTACCAACCCCGATTAGATAGGTTTGTACCCATTGGATGTATTAGTGGCCATGTGGGCTGTGCCACTAGTGAGGATAGTTTAGAGCTGCCATTTTGTTATTGACTATAGAGATGCACCATATCTCACCAGGTGATTCTAAATCGAGTATGCATAGGGATTACTCTAGGGATATTTAAAAATTCCCATGGTTTATCATTTGTTTTTCTTAGTTATTTTTATGTTGTACCTAGTTTATTATTTACACTGTTTATTTTTTAGCATTATTTGGTATCTCATTGTATATATTTTTTTAGGGTTTAGTTTTAAAATGAAAAATGTTTTCAAAAATGTATTATGGTGTGTAATTTTTTTAAAATGAAAAGTTTTTTTGTTGATTAAAAATATAAAAACCTATTTTATATATGTATTTCAAACTAGTGTTTGTAGATAGTTTCGGGAAAGGAAACATCTGTATTCTTTAGTGGTTGCCTACAGAGATTTAAATATCACACCATACTTGTACCATTTGGTGTCAGTAGACCCAAACTATTTTTAATGTTTGACTTTGTGTTCAGGTCTTCTAGTTAGAGTTGTCTCTTGGAGCGGTTAGGTATTGTGAGTGGTGATGAAATTGAGGTCATATAAAGATCAAGTTGTTTACGTTCTGGTTTTAGTATTTGTTTATATATTTCAATTGTTCAATTTACTTTGTTCAGATTTAGTTTGTACCTAGATAAGTATTTTGTTTATTAAATTTTACTTTTATTTGTTTCTTCCACTTTTCTAGTCTTTTTATTTATCATATTTTATTGGGATGAAATCATTCCCACCCAGATTCTATTTTATGTCTGGAACTATTTTCTATCATGTGGGGATCATGGATGCCATTTGATCCATGTATTGGACTGGTTCAGATGTCAGGTTGTATGGAACTCTTATCTTATTCAATAAAGGGTGATATATTTAGGAAGCCTTGAGGTCGGTGGGGATGACAGACCAATATTAATGGTTAGTTAATTTAGTTGGCATTCATGTAGGCTCTAGTGAAAGTTGTATTGTGAGAGATAAATTTAATTTAAGTGTGTGGTTTATGAAAAATGTGAGACCGTGAGGGTTCTAATGTGGTCCTGATGTGGGCATGTTCTTGTAAACACGATTATGGTTGGGATGAGTGAATAGGTGACTCAGGATAATCACATGTCATTCTCAATGAAACCAATGATGGAAGTGTGGATATATGAGAGATCGTTGGTTTTGATTGGTGTGGTAGAATTTAGTGTTTCAGTTTTTAACTAACAGGGTCATGCAATAATAACTCTATTGGTGTGGTGGTTCTAGTTCCAAAGTAATCATTGGCTCATGGCTAGTTAGTGGATGCTCATGGAGAGGAGGTGAGTATTTTATGGAAATCATACCTAAGTGGTGGCGGTTAAGTGCTGATGAGATGTGTGTGTGCAATTAATCCAAAAATTCTTGGATGGTCATTATGTTCCATAGTGGGAGGTGACATCAGTGATTGATATTTTTTGTAGTGTTATTCAACAACTTATTTGTGTACTTTTAGCAAGTGATGATCATGTCCAACATCTTGACATCATTCTGAGTATGGTGATAAAGATTTGTCTTTACCCTAAGAGTCATGAACATGTTTTGGTCTGATGTGTGACATCATGGAGTTTACACTCATGGGGCAGTATATGTGGAGATGGATGGTGGGATGTATACCATTGAAAATTCATAAGTGAGTTCCTTAGGATTGACCAAGTATCGAAAAACATCATAAGTCTATTCTTGGAAGCTGGGAATGGGTATTGGGTGATGTTTGTTTTATTGTTCTGGGAAAAGCTAGATGTCCACGTCTAAGTTTTGGGGTTTATCTTATGATCTAAGTGTGAACCATGGTGGTTGGAATTAATTGAGTAATGATAAGGTAATGAAACTCTTAAGTTATGGAGTGATAATTCATCCCTGGATGTTTGGTGTAGAGTATGCAGTTAATATAGTGGAATCAAGATGCCAATGAGAACCCTATGAGGTGAACGTTGGGTCTCTCAATAATTCCAGGTGGTCCTTGATTGTGGTTTTCGATGGATACAAGTGTTTTTTGGGGCTTAGGGTGGTTCCAAATGAAATTTGAGATGCCTACATAAAAGTCATCAAAGGAAGTGGTGAGACATAATAATTATTTCTGGCAAGTGATGTTTAGTTCTATAACTCCATAAAAATCAAGCATAGACTTGGGTAGGTGTATTTGGGTGACATTATAATTACTAGAAGTGTGAAATCACGTTGTCCATGTGTTGTAGTTTCATGCCAATAGTGAAGCTAATCATTTCCAAGATGAGTCATTCAGGGAAATCCTGACTTGGATATGAGCAAGAGATGAATGTGGGGGGTCGTACACTACCTTTGGTAGGTGTATGGAGAAAAAAAGTGCATTTCAAAAAAAATTAATGGTTTTGAGAAATAAATTATCCATCTTTATTCATTTTATGTATAGTATTAGTGCTTTTGTTGGGAATGTTGATGGTTATAGTGGAACATGATAATAGTTTTGAGGATAGTGGATTTCATGATGGCGGTGTTCTATCGAAAGTCAGGGAATGACCCTGATATGTGTATGGATGATAGTGATTGGCCTCAAGTTAGTAAGAGACTAGGGAAGGGGAAAAGGGGGTAGCGTGCCAATAGTGGAAGATGGAAGTTCTGGGACAAGCCATTCAGGGGTGATCTGGAATGATATGGTAAAGGGAATGTATGTGGTAAGTTTTAACCCACCTCTGGTTTAGTGTTAGTAGTGGAAATTTATTTTTATAAATGAAAGAGCCCTTGAGTGAGTCAGGCTATTCTTAGTCCATGAATGGATGGTGTAGGGAATTCCTCTCGAGTGATTTCATTGGTAATGATGGATGGAAATATAGGGTGAAGTCTTTATGGATGTTCATGTGCGGTGAGTTAAGAATGTGTAAGGTATGTTGTGAAAGTTGATTTGATGTTCTGGTGGTATTTCTAGATAGTGTATATGTCAAAAATTGGAAGGTGGTGGGGGTAAGATAAAGTGTGTGGTGGTGATCACCACAGTGGGAAGGTGGTTGGTTGATAATGTGATCAGTGTTTAGGGTAGAAGTGAGTCTTATATGTACCATTTTGGTAATTTGACCTTGAAAACAAGTGTTGAATCAATTTTGACTGGTAGAGTTCCTAGAGTGTTTTGGTTATGTCATGCACATTTGATTATGGAATGGGATTGTTAGGCCTCGAGTTGTGGATTGATGTAAGTTAGGAAATGTGTTCAGAAAGATCATGTGTTTTATTCAGATGGTGTCATGTTGGCATCACTGTTAGAGTTTTCAAAACAAGGTAAAATGGGGCCAATTGATTTGTCTATGAGTTCCAAAGAGGATTGGACTAATCGGGTTTTAATTGGCTCTTCCATAATAATTTGGTGTTTTTTATGAAGTTTCCTTTTGTTCTGATTTAGGCAGTGTTTCTTAGGCTTCCCTATCGATTATTGGTGGTTGATGAAAGGTTATAACTTGATGCATACTTTAAGTAGTATCTAGTTTGTTTTGTAGATCATAGTTATAAAGTCTTCTAGGGAAATACCATGACTTCATTTCGAGTTTTTTTGGCAATATGGTAATGCTCAGAAAGAGACCTGGGAGAGGGAGACAGACATCCAAGCCTGCTGTCCCGATCTCTTTTCCTTGGAATATTAATGATACTTGGGATGTGTGGATCAAGGAAGATACTTTATAAGGTGGAGACATTGTAATATCCTGATTTTTCTAGAGTTTTGTTTTTTTATGGTTTGGCTTATATATCATTATTTCGGTTAATGGAATGTCTATCAGGGGTATAAGGGGCCTTGGGGCTGTCCTGGGGGGTTTGAGACACAAAAGAATACATAAAAGTGGCTATATTGTGCATTTTTCAGGGTTAGTGCACTGTTAGAGTTAACCATGCACACAAACCATGATATCCAGGTGGAGGTGGTGCACTATTAAATAAACCATGCAAAAGGGGAGTCCAAACCATACAACATTAGATAGAGCCTTCCACACGATTGGTGTACGGTTTTTCAAACCGTATGAGACCCCCAGGTAACCATGTGAATTGGACCCCACTTGGATAGAGGTTGGAAGATAGTTGGTTCATGGTTTCCCAAACCATGTGGCTAAACTATTCTCTTCATTAAATGTGGGATTTTACCAATTTACCCCTCAAGATTTTAGAGTTCCTCACCGATTTTCTCCTCATTTCTAACACTTACAACCCTAGTGACTAACCAAAATACCCAAATCTTCTCAAGGTTTAATATCCATTTATTATAATTCATTTAGAGTATCTTTGGGTGGGGATCAAAGCTCTGAGTGATTCGAATTCTTCCATTTATTCTCTTTTTCGAGTTGGGGATTGTGTAGTTTCTCTTCTTCTTCTGAATCCCTAAAACCATGTTTTTCCAATGGATCTTAGGTTGAGGTTTTGAAGGGTGTTTGAATCCATTTCAATAGACAAGGTTGATCATTTAGTTAACTTCAGAATTGAGGTAAGTGGTTTACATGTTATATCCCATATTTTTAATTTTGATTTTGGAATTTCTAGTTGTGTTATTTGTTTCTTCTTATTGTACATTTGATTTCATAGTGACATTTGGTAAACTGGTTGACTAAATTATTTACTGAACCCCTCATTATTTGAGTGGGATGCATTGAGGGTGATTGTACTGGTTTAGGGACACCCATAAGGTGTTATAATATTCTAGAACATAGAGAATTTCAATTTTAAGCATATGGTTGATTTGTGTTAAATTAGATCTCAGGGTAAATATGTTGACATGTTAGTTTGAATGGAAAATAGGCACAAATGGTAATTGTGTCTAGTTGTTATCATGGCATAAGGGGTTGTTTGGTTTAATGTTAATGGGTTAAATGAGTTTTGGATTGTGAAGAGTAATTGGTTGATTGTCTAAGGCATTTTAATGATAAATGGGTAAATTGGGTTAAGGTATGTAAATGAGAATGTGTAAAATGGGTTAAGGAATGTGAATTGGTAAATGTATTAAATTGGTTAATTAGTGAGAATTTTTTAATATGATAAATGTGTTTAGGTATGAGATAGGTAATTGGGTTAAATGGTCTATGCAATTTAAATGTTTAATGTGATAATGGGTTAGATCTTAATAATGGTTTACATGTTGAATGAATATGAAATGTGAATGGTGTTTAATTGGTTAATGTGGAACGAAAATAAAAATTTTATTAGTGGAATTGATTGATAATATTGAATAAGGAATTATTTTTCATAATTTTAAGAGGTTAATGAGAAATTAAATATGAATTGTAAATATGTTATCCGGTTAAGTCTTGACAATGATTTATGTATTAAACAATTTATGAATGGTGATTTATTTTGTGTATTGTAGAATATGGTTTGTAAAATGGTTTAAGTTCTAAATGGTTAAAGGATAATATGCACATGGATTGTTAGTTGTGGGTATTGGACTTGAGGATATATTCCCATGGTTTGAGTTAGACAGAGGCTTTAAACCCCACCCCATAATACATGGGTTAGGGAAATAGACTAAGGCTCTATACCCCTAACAGTTGCATTTGATAAGACTGGCTAGATCAATTCTCTAAGGTAAGTGTGATGTATTTTTTATGAAATTTGTATCCCAAATGACATAGGTAACATTACTTATTCAATTATGCATGGTGTTTTTCCATCTTAGGCTGTATTGTAAATTATGTAAATTCCTAACCCATGGAAAAAATGATAAAAACAACTAAAGTGATTATTGTTAACTAATGGAACCCAAATTTTCTTTTTTTATATTTTAAGTTATTTATTAGCTGCATTAACTATCTATTTAGACTGGTTATTTTCATAGAATCCAATGTTGGTGGCCTACTATGTTTTACTCACACCCTATCCGGGCCATCATTGGGTAACCAGGAAAATTTATTGCTTTCAGACAGGACAAGGGAAAAAGCCCTATACTTGGAAGTTGAGTTGGGCTTGAGATGTTTTGGTATGAGGATCTGTACTTGGATTCATGACCTATTTTGGTGATTTAGTTGTATATCTTTATTTTTGGGTTTTCATCACTTTTTACTATGTTAGTATGACATGGCATAATTCTAGTTTGGTTGTGATTTGTACCTAGTTTGAGAAATGGTTGGTTATGAATGTTTATGGTTTATTACTTAATGTTTCATTTATTTCATATTTTATCTACTATGTCTTACTCAGTTAAGTGGGTTTTAGTCTCCCCACATGACCTATTAGACTCTCGCTACTAGTCAGCAACCTCTAGAATATGAGGAGCTGCACCTGAGTTCATGTGAACACCCAAATTGGGGAACTGATTTAGTGTATTATAGGTCTATAATGTTACAATATTAGTATATTGAGGATACAGAGGTTCTTATATAAGCATGTAATAAGAATATTTTAGGGTTTCTAAAATGAAAATAAAACAAAATATCTCCAGGAAGGATGTTTCTTATTCTTTGGGTAACTCTTTTGGGTTTTCACAAAATGGGTTCCTTGATTGAATTTATTTCCAAAGGGATGCTTATATAATTAAGGTAGGGATTTTGGGAGGATATTTGGGAATAGTGTTTTCATGAAAAAGGACTTTATAGGTGTGAATAAGTGGTATGGTTGAGTGCCTTTTTATAGTGGAGGAGGATTGGCATTCTTGTAAATTTTTGAAAAGGGAATTCCACCCACGTTTTTTCAATATAAATTGGATCCAATAATGGTCCAAATATGATAAAAGAAAGGATAATGTCTATAAATTAATAGAAAATGGATTTTTGAGTAGTTTTTCTGTAATGAACCAAAATTTTATTAATAAAAATTTCTCTTGATCTGATTAAATGTCCTACAATGTAAAATGGTTATATAAGACATATGAACTTCCTTGGTTTTATGTTTTTGGTTTTTTAAAATACCATTAAGAGTTTTTACCATTGATAATATAGTCATTGAACAGTGATCACATGATTAGTATAAATATAGGGCCTTAACAATCCAATTTACTTAGAAAAAGGAAGTGATGGCCTCATCCAGTAGAATTGATCCATATGAAGCCCATTTTTCGGATCTCAGAAAGGAGGTGGTGTCACTAAGCTTCTCTCTTGACCAAGACCAAGCCAAGATTCAATACATTAATCCTGCAAAGAAATACCTATGGTAGAGGTAGAAGTTGATAGAGATTACCACTCGAGCGATGTTATCTGAGCCACCCTAAAAGTCTGTCATTGTCACACACCTTACCCTTAGGTCTCATGTGGGTGTTATAGGGGGTTATGTTACAAGACCCTTAGATTATGCACATTATTTTTTTATAGAATAAATAATATACATTCATTTTATTATTATTACTTTGTAAATAATTTTTAAAGCACAAATACTTTTTTTTGTTAATATTCAATTAAGAAATCTATTTTGATGAATTAATGGATTTTTGAATTAAATAATATTTTAATAAAATATTATTATTACTAAATTACTTTTTATTAAATAAAAATGATCATAAAAGTTTTATGAATACAATTGTAATTTTTATTAAGGTTTGAAAACTGTTTTGGTCAAAACCCATGATTTTTCAATAAAAGTCTGTTTTTATTTTAAAAGTTAAAATACACATATTTAGTAAATTATTTAGATAAAATTAATTTTATTTTTGGAATCATAATGTCAAAATTATCCAACAGTAAATTTATCTTAATTTCTTAAGACAGACAAATATTTGGGTAAAAATTAAATATCATTTAAATATATAATGTGTTTTATAACATCATAATGACCCAATAGTGATGTAATAAAATACTATAAAAGGGATTTTCGGACAATATATGTTTTATATTTAAAATAATGTGATTTTATATATTTTTATTAATTTTACAAAGCCTTAGTGGACCCTCTAAGACTTATAAAATATTTTAACATTTTAAAATGATTTCTTTGAGAGTGTGACTCACCTCCACATAAGCAAGCCAAAAATTTTAAGAATTTAGGACATTAGCCTTATAAAATAATGTTTTCCAATCTACTTTTTCAAAAACTAGGGGGAAAAGAATGGGTTAGTTTTTGGGTTTGATTAGTTTAATGTGTGGTGTCCAAAACTGAAATAATAAAGAATTCCCTCTCCTTTTTATATAAAACCACCCAAGACCCCACTTCTCTTCACTCAAAACCCTTTGATAACGTACCTAATTTGAATTACTATATCTAGTATCCTCCAAAGGTGCCTAAATCTCCCAATAAGCCTCTCTTAATCCTCACCCAATCCTTTGGATCACACTTCCAAGTAAGGTATTTCTTCCCATCTCATTTTTTCCAAGTTTATGATGCTATAACCTTGTAGTTTCAATTAAAAATGTTTGGGTATGATTTCACAGCAACCCCATAATTCCCTCATTATGTTTTAATGGTGAGATAACTCTTTCTCTCTCATTAATTCGTCCCATGTGCACCTGTTACCATGCCAAAATTTCATAAGGTATTTCTCTCTTCTCATTTACATCAAGCAATTATTTTGTTTTATAAATCTAAATTCCATTACATATGTTGGGAAATGTATCTATATAACCCACTTAATTTTTATTTTTTTACATGTGATTAGACACCCCTTTCACTCTCATCAACCATTTTTATGAATTCTTATGTCATACCATTGTGCTACTGAAATGGCACTGCAATTTTCCAAGACAAAGTCATTGTGTAGTAAATATTATGCCCATTTCTCTATCAAGTATTCACCTTTATGCACATTTACATATTGATTAAATTGTTTCATGTATTAATTCTACATTAATTTATCATGTAATAAATGATGATGTTTAATGAATCCATGTTGTATGCTCTATGTGACTCACTTATGCCTGAAATGAAATGATTAAGAAGGGTGTTCCCTAATATCACTCCAATGCATTGGGTAAAGATTAGTATCCTGATACATCAAGTCCGATGAGGGTTTACTCATGATAATAAAAGTTCAATGAGATTTTCCTCATTCTAATTGAATTTCAATGAGGGTTTACTCATACTCCATGTGCAATGAGTCTTGGATCATGCTAATATCATGTTAAATGTTGTTTCCACATTTCCATGTTATGATAATCATGCTATATCTTTCCTTTTATGTTCATGTTTCTCTTATGCTCTATTGATATGAAAATTGCCTAAAATGTATTGTATTCTTCATTTTATGCCTTTTTTACTCCCTTATTGGGCTTTATAGCTCACCCTTTTCTTATGAATGTCCTCAGGTTATCCCATGAAATGCTAAGTACAAAGGAATGTGTGTGGTCATGTAAAAGAATTTTTCAATAAAGATGTGTATTTCATGTTTTAAGATGTTATGTAATGTTTCTAATCCCCAAAGTCACTATACCTCTTGATATTCTATGTTATATCAAGTGAAGATGTTATGTAATAAATTATGTTTAATTGTGAAATATAGATCATGGTTGTTATAGTTGGTATCAAAGGAAAGGTTTAGTTATTTTTGGGATTAGGATTAAAAAACCCTAGTGAAAGACTTAAGGATAAGAATGAGTATAATAAAAACAACCCTAAATTTTGGTGAGTATTGGGTAAGTGGTTTCTCAATAAAATACATCACTATCTGGATACTAGCAGGTAGATGCGGCTCTAGCACAAATGTATCTAGTGTTAAAATCCGAAAATAGTGCTTTGAGCTAGACTTGAATGGGAACGGGTGCATGAAAATGGGCCTTGCTGAACTCTTGGTTACGACACAACCTGGGGATATGATTTGGTAAATTAATAAGCTTAGTATAGACCATTATTAAAATGATTAAAAAAATACCCTAAGAATATATGTAGGTAAGTAGATCATGGATAACATAAATTCATAAGTTAAGGAAATAAATGTAATTTATAAGTTATCCCTTTTTCATTGGATTACCCTTTATGTGTTACCCTTAAATTTCCTTTAATTCCATCCAATGGATAGTAATATAAGGACTCAGGCTAACAACTAATGCGAAGATCAATGTGATGACTATTTTAATGAGATTTCCAATCCAATGGGAGCAAGAATCATAAATATTTTCACAATACTCTCTCATTTAACTCAAGTTTTGAATAGAAACATGGGTCAAGAGGAATGTTCAAACCCCCATAAGAAAGAACAATCCACAATAGAGATCTTCATGAGACAAAGGCCTCCTACTTTTAATGGATCATCTGATCCCTCAATCACCAAACAATGGATCAACACCTTTGAGAAGATCTTCTCCATCCTTTCATGTTCCGAACAAGAGAAGGTTCTTCTGGGTTCTTATAGTATAGATGGTGAAGCTTATCAATGGTGTACATTGATAAAAAATATGAAGCCTGAGGAATAGATTGAGGTGTTGGAATGGAATGAATTTTGAAAAATGTTTTTTGATAAATATTTTCCCCGCACCCTCTGACTTAAGATGGAAAGGGACTTCCTTGCCCTAAAAAAAGATGACAAATCCATTGGATAATACAAGGAAAACTTCACAAGACTTGAATGATAATCCTACGACTTTTTTATTACACCTGAATGCATGGTTGACCAATTATTTGGTGGGATAAAACCTATCCTACGGAAATCCCTAGTGATCTGTGACTTTGAGAGCTGTGAAGAAATTGTCGGATGTGCCCTCAAGGTTGAAATTGAGATCGGTGAATAACAAGGGTGTCATGGGGATAAGAAGTGTAAGTTGGACTTTAATTATTATGGTTCGATGGATAAATCCAATGGTGCTAAGAAATTACATCACCCCACTTTCCAAAGGTGAGGAAATAAGCACCCTGGGAATTTTTTAAGGGGATGAGGAAATGCTTTAGGTGTGGAAGAGAAGGGAACCTACCCATTAACTGTCGATAAGATAAACCCGTGGCTGCGACATAGGAGAGGAATAGTACATTCTACCCTTGAATAATTGTTAATTTCTTCAAAAAAAATAACTAGGGAAATTTTCAAACCGGTGCCCTAATCCAAGGGTTTTCAGAGGCAACCAACAACCTCTGAGGAAGCAAGGGCGCTATTTTTCCATCACAACCACCAAAGTGAACCCCAACAATGAAGTGCTGATAGGTATGATTGTTATTCATTCAAGAATCGAAAAAATACTTTTTTATTATGGTTCTATGCATTATTTTATATCTCTAAATATTAGTTGAAAAATACCAACACCACCACAAATCATGGAAGTAAAGATGTTGGTGACAAAGACAAATGGGGAAATCATTGAATCCACAGAATATAACTCCTCCCTTCTCATAATTTTTGGATTGAACTTCTCGATGAACCTCATCATACTTACTCTAGTGGAATTTTATGTAATTATTGACATCGATTGGATTTCCTTATTGTTTCCCTCTAGAATTGGGGATGATCTCGTTGATTTAAGATTCAAACATTCCAAGAGGTTTCTAATGGGTTTGTTCATAGAACCGGAAACATCCAATGATTCCATATCCATTTGAACCTACTTTCCAAAGGTAGGTGCTCATTAGTTGTGGACTGATAAGTCTTAGGAATTTTCATTGGTCGAGAGGATGGGAGGTCGGACTCATCACACCTTTTTGAGGGGAATTATTGTCTACTCCGGCACTCTCTTTATAGATTTATGTTATGTTCATGAATCCTTATTACATTACCAAGTATAAAATGAGTTTTCCTTTAGATCTGACAATAAATTATTGATATGTAGGAAATTTAGAGAATCTTTTATATGTATTAGAGGTTCTTCATTGATATAGAATCATCTGTATTTGTTAGAGATTCTTAGTTAATGGTATACTTTGATACATACAATTCTCTTGGTCATTATGATGACCATACTGGTTTTAAATCCACTCAGTGGGGTACTTGAAGTTTATTGTCATTCAGAAAGACATTGATTATTTTAGAGTTCGGATCATACCTGCAGATGGGATACCTAAGTATCCTTTGTTTAGGAAAAGGAATCATAACCCACATAGTTCGAGTAAGAAAATATGATGTTTATGATTGATGGCTCAAAGAAAGATGTCATAATTACTTTTACACGCTAAACTCACGTGAGTCATGCTCGGTGTGAGAAACAAGAGGTATTGGTAAAACTAGACAATTATGCCATAAAAGATGCAATCATAAGAAATGATGTGGGGCTTATGTATGTATGAATTCCCAAATAAATGATGTCACACCCCAACTGACACTCCTTTTTAATTTAATTATTTTAAGTATTTATTTTGATATGTGGTTTGAACAAGTTCCTTTTTTTTATGAAATTCAGATCTTTTATGGGTGCTTGAACGTAATCGCAACTAGGCATGCGGATGCGCCTGTGCGCGCGACCCTGCGCGCGACCGTGCACGCAAACTTGCACAGTGTTCGGCCTAAATTTATAAATTTATTATTTTTTGGTTGGTTTTATTATTAGTATTAATATTAATTAAGTTATAATTTTTTTTAAGATGTCATTATAGAATTTCTAGAATTCTTTCCCCCCTAATATTAATTTTATTATTATTAAAAACCTTATTGTTATTTTATGTTGAGTTGGAGTTTTATTTTTAGTTTTAATTTATCTTTATTTTTATTTTCTTTTTTATTTCCTTTTCCTTTTCTTTTTATTTTTATTTAGTTTTATTTTCTTTTATTTCCCCCCATTCTTTCTCTCCTCTCTTGAGCTACCCTCTCCCCATTCGGATTCCCTTTCCCCCTTCAACCCTATCCGCCACATCCGTTTTCCCCTTGCTCCCTCCAGCCGGAACCCTCCCCACCTGCTTTGCCGCACCACCCTCATCCAGCGGGTCCGCCGCATCCTCACTGGCCGCGCTTCACCTCTCCAGTATCCTCATCCGCAGGAAGACCATTACGCTCCAAGGGCATGGACCGCCCTCTCCCTTTCTGGAAAACTGAAGTAGTGCGACCCACTGGTCCTGCTCCCATCCGGCGATACCCCGTCGCCCTCTTGCTTCTGCTCGGCACAGCCCCGCCGACCTCCTTCCCATCGTGCCGCACCCCGAGCTCCTAGGCCAGCCTGTCATACTGCTGCTCCCCGGCCAGTCCACCGCACACTCTTCATCCTTGTCGGCCTCTCCGGCACACACTGCTCTATCCAGCAGGCCGCGCACGCCATCCACCTTATCCGGCCAGCTGAACCTCCCCTCCTTGTTTTGGCCGGATCGATTCTGGCTACCACTCTCCACCCGACCATCCTAGCATCCCGACCTACCTCCTACGCCTTGCGCGCACCCGGCCAGCACCCCCCCCCCCCCTCCGGCAAGGTCCAGTCGGCGCGACACCTTTCATCCTTCACCGCTCTCGCCGGCCAGCCTCTCGGACTTGTCATCACATGTTCGTTTTACGTCGGGTGTTGTTTTTTCAATTCGATTAAGCTGCGGTTCGGGTTTATATTACTTTTGGTATAATTGTTGATGCAATTATGCAGTGTTTGTTTGTTTTTTTTGGGGTCTAGATTGATGTTTCTGGTTAAAATGTTTTAATTAGAGTCAAAGTGAGGTTGCTCGTAGTGCGATTATCATGCCGCAGGAGTTTCGCACCGAACTGTGAAGTTGGTCTACACCGAGGTAGGTGGTTCCAGGTTCAATTGTTATTTGATTAATTAATTTGTAATTTTAATTAGTTTAGATTGTTGTTTAATTAATTTCTGTGGCACAAATTTATTTCTCTTTGAAGTTTAATATGAATTGAAATATGTTTAGTAGCATGTTGTCATAGTATGTGTGCTTGTTGCTGAAATATCATTCATGTTTAACTATTAGTGTATGTTTTTGTTTATTTGTGAGGCTGGATTACTAATTAGTTTGTCTGATGTAATTTGTTTTTTTTAGGTTAGTATGTCTTAATGTTTTTATTAGTGTGTTTAGGTGATATGAGTGAGTTGTCACTGTGAGAACCAATGTCAGACTATCCGCCAGTGTTTTATGAATTATGCAGTTACTTTGTTAGGATGTGCAAGCGGTGCAATTGGTGTTTTGGAGTAGCGTTGGTATGCGTTCTTTCATAAATGAGCAATTGAGTGGATTTTTGTTGTTTTGGTTGTGTGGCGTATTTTCAAATGGGTTGGCAAGTTCTTCTGGTGGTTTCTTTAATCACGTGTGTGATGCAGATTTGGTTCCTGAGGTGGCATTGTGTGTGTGTGGTTATGTGAGGGGGTTTGGGTCGGTCTAGCATGTAAAGCGGTGTTTTGCTCTTAAAAATTTATTTATGAAAATTTGAATTGTTTTATTAAATAATTATTAAGGGTGAAAATTGTTTTGGGTAAATCGTGTGAATATTTTTGGTGCTTAAAGTCATGTGACGTGTGTGGAATTTGTTTAATAAATTCTGTTAGTGGCGTGTATGATAATGAAAGTGACCTCTTTGATTGTGCAGTTTCTTTAATTAGTTGTGTAACTGATGCAGATTTATCTTTGAGATATTTTTAGTGTGCTTATTTCAAATGGATTTTTGGGTGTTCAAATGGTGGTTTTGGTGTGTGTAGGACTTTTTCTGGTTTGAGTATATAGTTATGACATGTGACATGAACTTGAAATTGGTTTGAGCACAAAATGGGAAGCCCAGGTAGCTAGGAGGGTGAACTAGACTAGTGGGCTAGTATTCCGGAGGTGACTCGACCCAGTTTCACTAGAAGGACTGATGATTGCAACACTAACTAAACATATTCTATTCTGAGGGTTGTGGTCTTCTAAGCCACGTTTTTTGAGGGTCGTGGCCATCTAAGACACATTTTCTGAGGGTCGTGGCCTTCTAATCCATGTTTCACCGAGACACAAAGATCTAGGGTCCCGAGCTAGCTAACACCCACGCGGCCTCTCCCATATTAGTGATCATTGGTTAATTTACGCTCATCAGTGTGTCACTTGGGTTATTTTAAAAGTAAGTGTGTGTGTGTGTATTTTAATTAAAATTTTTTCTTTTTAAAACTGCTTTCTCTAAACCTGTTTTCTCTAAAGTTGTTCAAGATTTTAGTTCTTTTCTTTAATTAAAATTGCAAATGTATTTGTCGTTTAATAATTGTGTGTGGAACCTTTTCTCGGTGGTATCTTACTGGGATTTTATCTCACACCCTACATACACCTTTGGGTGTATGTAGATTATATTTCTTTTTCTTTCCAGGTCGAGGCATCGGGATTGGTGATGAGGGTTTGAGTTGCATTGGTTTCCCCATGCAGGTTGGCGGCGACGGCTTGGGGATGTGACTCCTCATGTCGCACGGAGGTTTGTGTGGAGTTTTGTTTTTTATTATTATTTTATTTTATTGATGTAGTTTCTTTTGAGTTTTTATTTCAAGTTGTTATCTTTAAATATGAACTTGGTATAAGGGTCTGTTTGGTTGTCAGTTTTTAGTTTCAATTTAATCAGCTTGTTGTCTGTTTTATATTTATTCATCCGGGTAAATCGTTCCCAAGTTTATTTTTGATACCCGGGTACTTGTGCCAGCCCGTGGGGATCAGGAACACCCTTCGGGCCATGTCGCGGACCGGGTTGGGCGCCGGGTTGAATGGCGACCCGGCCTGGTTCGTGAAAAAATGGTATCAGAGGAGGTTTTGTTCTTGTTAATTGGGGTGTCAGGTAGATCGGAGATATGATTGTCGGTACTCGAGTTGTAGGTGCAGGAAGAGCGTCATGAACTCTTGGTCGTTTCGATCCTCGAGTAACCAGGGGTAGTTCAGGATTTAAGTTTTGGCTTTGGTCTTTGTGGATGGGAGTTGACAATAGGAGTAAACTGGTACTGCGTGCGGTCTCACATAGAGTAGCGACCCATGTGATGCCTGAGAGTACGGTTCGACACTCCTAGTGGTTGGTGCTTTCCTAGGGCATGGTCTGCTAAACCATGTAGCCGGGTTAGACACGACCACTAGTCCTCCTCCCAGGTGCTTTAATGTTTGTGATATCTTTTTTCAGTTTTGGTAATTGACGTGAAATTATTTTCCTTTAAAAAGGGAAGCGAACTTTGCTACTGCTTTTATTTTATTTTGGGGTGCGTTTCTCTTGGACCTTGTTTTTGGAATTTGGCGTCGCTTTGTTGAAGTTGATTTTCTAAAAGAACGTTTTGGGTTATTTGAAATTGAAGTGGGTTATTTTTGAAATGGGAAGCATTTTTAAAATATGTCTTGAATTTTTGAAATGGTTTGGATTCGGATATTGAGAATGTTTTGTTTTGAAAGCGGAGTAACCTTGTTTCTTTCCAGTGGTATTCCTATGGGTGCTCACATGTGCGTACAGACTTCATTAATGGTTAGTTGGTGAATTGTGTGGACGGCTGCCTGAGTGGCACGAAAATGCATATTTGTGAGGCACCATGGAATATCAGTGATGGTTGATTGATTTCTAAGGTTGCTTCTTGTTTCCTAGAAAGTGGGCCTTTTTCATTTGGTTTTTGTGCACAAATGGTTTTGGAAATGGAAAAAAAAGACATTGCGTTTAGAGTAAATATGGAATTTCAAAATGGCTTTTGGGCATTTTGTGTAGTGCTTGGTTTTTCAAGTGAGTGTTTTTCTTTGAAAATGAATTGATGTTTTAAATTGAAATTATTGGATTTGTTTCTGGAATGTTGAAGTTTATATTGTGATGCGTTTGGATTTTTGGAAGGTTGTTTCGTGTTTCTTGTTTGGGATATGCCCCCTAGAAACGTTCCATGGGTTCCAGCAGGTCTCTATCTTTTCTTGGCCCGACTCAGAATCTTAGTGGAGTGGCAGAGTTTGGTTCTTCTCGGTGGAGTCGACTGTTCGTAGACGTCGATGTCAGTTGGATGTCATTGAGTGCTTTGGGAAAGTTGGAAGTGTCTCTAGTTTTAGAGGAACTCTAGATGTTGTGTATGCGTAAGTTGTCTCGAGTATGTTTGGAGGAGCGAGACTAAACCAGCAAATGGTGATAGTTCCGTTTTCGTTGTGAATAGTGACGTCGTGAGCAACCCTCAAGACTAGTCTCATTCCGTGGTTGTACCTAAGTGAAGGAGAAGGAAAGTTGTGGATCTCGTAGGTTCTTGACCAGTCAACAGAGGGTGAAGGAGGTATGTTGACCTTTCTGATGAGCTAGTTTCTTGTTCCCTAGAGGTTGTGTGGAATGATCAGTTTAAAGCTCGTAATAGTTATTGGTCCCTTTTATACTGTGGTAAATGAATGTTCTTCATCCTATGAAGAGTGTGAACCAAAAGGAATTGTTCTTGGAGTTCCCCTCTCGTCAGTTTGTGTCACGCGTTTGACAGACCTCTCAATCTCCTACCTCTAGTGTGGTCAGTCGGACACCCTAAGTCATTCGCTGAAATTCTCAGTTGGTATGTTAATAGAGTGGCTGTGCGAGACATGATGAGAGGTATGCAGGCTGCTTTTCCAGCGTAGGAAGTTCCAGTTAGAAGTGGTCATCTTGTGACTGCGAGGCAGGAGATGCTTTAGACATCAGTGCCCTAGCCATAGGTCTCGGGGTGAAGCTTGCGCGCAGTCAAAACTCGTCGGACGTGGGACGGGCTTGGTCTGACTTTAGTCCGCAATGTCAGGATGAGGACAACTTAAATTTCCCTATTGCGGTACCCTCTCTGAAGGTATCATTCTTTCTGTGAGGGGAATGGATCCCTTTTCTACTTGTCATGGTCTAATTTTATGGGAGTTCCTCTTGGGCCTTAAAGAGGTTCCGAAAAATCCGTATTCTTGTAAAGCTAGTGGGTGTGCTCCGTGAACCTCCTTGTGGTCGGAGATGCTCATGTCTTGCGGAATTGTTGTGCGCCTATCTGGTTCACCTCCTGGTTAGGGGTTTCTGCTATCAAAGCTACCTCATGTGGCAGAGTGTTGTCCACTGTAGGGATAATCAGTGCAGGTCGGCCGGTGTGGTGGGTTCACGATGAAGGGTTTAGTTAGTTTTGAATAAGGTAAACTGGGAATGCCCGCGCGGGTTCCGTGGTGTTAGGAAATTATAAAATGGTGGGGAGACCCATTACGGGTCTCACCAGCGTCTCTTCCTATGTTGGTTTGGTTTAACATAGGGGACTCTGAGGGTCAAGCCAGTGTTAGAGTTGTCTGGGTTTGAGAGTCGTTTTGATTTGGAGAACCAATGTCTGCCGAGAACCCTAATATGATGGGGAGACCACCATAAGACGGGCTTGTGGAAGGCTCTATTTTCAAAGTGCACTTGGTGGAGCAACCCCTTTCTTCTGCTCCGCCCAACCTCGACCATGTTAATTTTATAGCTTAATTAGTGGGTCGCTTGATGAGTGTTCTTGGAGATCTCGAGTGGTCTTGATGATCCCTACGTTAGGGGTTGGGGTGTTCCATGTTGTAGTTGTGTTTGGAGGTGAAGTCTTTGCTGTTGGTTGTTTTTCTTGGTGATTCTGGTTTTGAGATATTTTGAGTTTCATGTCATGGGTGTTTTGAATGATCAACCTTCGAGTGATTGAGGTTTTGTTTTAGGTGTCTTCGTGGTCTCACTTGGAACCCTTGGTTGACCCGGTCTTTTGGGACTTTCTGGGGGCAGAAAGTGTCATGGTGGGAAGAATTGTCACACCCCGACTGACACTCCTTTTTAATTTAATTATTTTAAGTATAGATTTTGATATATGGTTTGAACAAGTTCCTTTTTTTTATGAAATTCGGATCTTTTATGGGTGCTTGAACGTAATCGCAACTAGGAGCGCGAACGCGCCCATGCACGCGACCCTGCGCATGACCGTGCACGCAAACTTGCACAGTGTTCAGCCTAAATTTATAAATTTATTATTTTTTTGGTTGGTTTTATGATTAGTATTAATATTAATTAAGTTATAATTTTTTTTAAGTTGTCATTATAGAATTTCTAGAATTCTTTCCCCCCTAATATTACTATTATTATTATTAAAAACCTTATTGTTATTTTATGTTGAGTTGGAGTTTTATTTTTAGTTTTAATTTATCTTTATTTTTATTTTATTTTTATTTCCTTTTCCTTTTCTTTTTATTTTTATTTAGTTTTATTTTCCTTTATTTCCCCCCTTCTTTCTCTCTTCTCTTGTGCTACCCTCTCCCCATTCAGATTCCGTTTCCCCCTGCAACCCTAGCCGCCACATCCGTTTTCCCCTTGCTCCCTCCGGCCGGAACCCTCCCCACCGGCTTTGCCACACCACCCTCGTCTAGTGGGTCCGCCACATCCTCACTGGCCGCGCTTCGCCTCTCCAGTCTCCTCATCCGCAGGCAGACCATTCCGCTCCAAGGGCATAGACCGCCCTCTCCCTTTCCGGCAAACCGAAGCAGTGCGACCCGCTGGTCCTGCTCCCATCCGGCGATGCCCCGTCGCCCTCTTTCTTATGCTCAGCACAGCCCCGCCGACATCCTTCTCTTCGCGCTGCACCCCGAGCTCCCAGGCCAGCCCGTCGCACTGCTTCTCCCCGGCCAATCCACCGCGCACTCTTCATCCTCGTCGGCCTCTCCGGCACACACTGCTCTATCCAGCGGTCCGCGCACGCCATCCCCCTTATCCGGCCAGCCGAACCTCCCCTCCTTGTTTTGGCCGGATCGATTCCGGCTACCACTCTCCACCCGACTAGCCAAGCATCCCGACCTACCTCCCGCGCCTTGCGCACACCCGGCCAGCACCCCCCCCCCCCTCCGGCAAGGTCCAGTCGGCGTGACACCTTTCCTCCTTCACCGCTCTCTTCGGACAGCCTCTCGGACTTGTCGTCACAGGTTCGTTTTACGTCGGGTGTTATTTGTTCAATTTGATTAAGCTGCGGTTAGGGTTTATATTACTTTTGGTATCATTGTTGATGCAATTATGCAGTTTTTGTTTGTTTTTTTGGGGTCTAGATTGATGTTTCTGGTTAAAATGTTTTAATTGGAGTCAAAGTGAGGTTGCTCGTAGTGCGATTATCATGCCACAGGAGTTTCGCACCGAACTGCGAAGTTGGTCTACACCGAGGTAGGTGGTTCCAGGTTCAATTGTTATTTGATTAATTAATTTGTAATTTTAATTAGGTTAGATTGTTGTTTAATTAATTTTTGTGGCACAAATTTATTTCTCTTTGAAGTTTAATATGAATTGAAATATGTTTAGTAGCATGTTGTCATAGTATGTGTGCTTGTTGCTGAAATATCATTCTTGTTTAACTATTAGTGTGTGTTTTTGTTTATTTGTGAGGCTGGATTAATAATTAGTTTGTCTGATGTAATTTGTTTTTTTGAGTTTAGTATGTCTTAATGTGTTTATTAGTGTGTTTAGGTGATATGAGTGAGTTGTCGCTGTGAGAACCAATGTCAGACTATCCGCTAGTGTTTTATGAATTATGCAGTTACTTTGTTAGGATGTGCAAGGGGTGGAATTGGTGTTTTGGAGTAGCGTTGGTATGCGTTCTTTCATAAATGAGCAATTGAGTGGATTTTTGTTGTTTTGGTTGTGTGGCGTATTTTCAAATGGGTTGGCAAGTTTTTCTGGTGGTTTATTTAATCACGTGTGTGATGCAGATTTGGTTCCTGAGGTGGCGTTGTGTGTGTGTGGTTATGTGAGGGGGTTTGGGTTGGTCTAGCATGTAAATCGGTGTTTTGATCTTAAAAATTTATTTATTAAAATTTGAATTGTTTTATTAAATAATTATTAAGGGTGAAAATTGTTTTGGGTAAATCGTGTGAATATTTTTGGTTCTTAAAGTCATGCGACGTGTGTGGAATTTGTTTAATAAATTCTGTTAGTGGCGTGTATGATAATAAAAGTGACCTCTTTGATTGTGCAGTTGTTTTAATTAGTTGTGTAACTGATGCAGATTTATCTTTGAGATATTTTTAGTGTGCTTATTTCAAATGGATTTTTGGGTGTGAAAATGGTGGTTTTGGTGTGTGTAGGACTTTTTCTGGTTTGAGTATATTTTTATGACATGTGACATGAACTTGAAATTGGTTTGAGCACAAACTGGGAAGCCCGGGTAGCTAGGAGGGTGAACTAGACTAGTGGGCTAGTATCCCGGAGGTGACTCGACCCGGTTTCACTAGCAGGACTGACGATTGCAACACCAACTAAACATATGCTATTCTGAGGGTCGTGGTCTTCTAAGACACATTTTCTGAGGGCCGTGGCCATCTAAGCCACATTTTCTGAGGGTCGTGGCCTTTTAATCCATGTTTCATCGTGATACAAAGATCTAGGGGCTCGAGCTAGCTAACAACCACATGGACTCTCCCATATTAGTTCTCATTGGTTAATTTACGCTCATTAGTGTGTCACTTGGGTTATTTTAAAAGTAAGTGTGTGTGTGTTTTTTAATTCAAATTGTTTCTTTTTAGAACTGCTTTCTCTAAACCTGTTTTCTCTAAAGTTGTTCAAGATTTTAGTTCTTTTATTTAATTAAAATTGCAAATGTATTTGTCATTTAATAATTGTGCGTGGAACCTTTTCTCGGTGGTATCTTACTGGGATTTTTGATCACACCCTACATACACCTTTGGGTGTATGTAGATTATGTTTATTTTTCTTTCCAGGTCGAGGCATCGTGCTTAGCGATGAGGGTTCGAGTTGCATTGGTTTCCCCATGCAGGTTGGCGGTGACGGCTTGGGGATGTCACTCCTCATGCTGCATGGAGGTTTGTGTGGAGTTTTGTTTTTTTTATTATTTTATTTTATTGATGTAGTTTATTTTGAGTTTTTATTTCAAGTTGTTAACTTTAAATCTGAACTTGGTACAAGGGTCTGTTTGGTTGTCAGTTTTTAGTTTCAATTTAATCAGCTTGTTATCTATTTTTTATTTATTCATCCGGGTAAATCGTTCCCAAGTTTATTTTTGATACCCGGGTACTTGTGCTAGCCCGTGGGGATCGGGAACGCCCTTAGGCCCATGTCGCGGACCGGGTCGGGCACCGGGTCAGATGGCGACCTGGCCTGGTTCGTGACAAATGAATATTAGGATTTACTTCAGGGAAGAAATATAGGAACAGGGTCCATAAAAGTATATGTACTTTATGGAGATTCAGATACTCTAACTTGGGGATTACTCCTGAAAAGGAGGTCCAAATTAGGAGGGGACTTATGATTTATTTTTACTCCTGATAAGGAGACCCAGATCAAAAGTAATTTAGGATTGGTTAAGAGGATTATGACTGGGGCTTACTCCTAAAAAGGAGGCCCAGGTTAAGAGAATTATTATTGGGGCTTACTCCTGAGGAGGATGCCCATATTAGGGGACCTTTGAGACTAGGGATTACTCCTGAAAGGAGGCCCAGGTTAAAGGAATTATGACTGGGGCTTACTCCTAAAAAGGAGTCCCAGGTTAGAGGACTTGGGGATTACTCCTATAGAGGATGCCCAGATTTGAGAATTATGACTGAGGCTTATTCCTGAAAAGTAGGCCCAGGTTAAAGGAATTATGACTGGGGATTACTCCTGAAAAGGAGACCCAGGTTAAGAGGATTATGATTGGGGCTTACTCTTGAGGAGGATGGCCAGATTAGGGGACTTGGGGCTTACTCCTGAAAAGGGTGCCCAGATTTGAGAATTATGACTGGGGCTTTCTTTTAAAAATGAGGCCCATGTTAGAGGACTTGGGGATTACTCCTAAGGAGGATGCCCAGATTTGAGAATTATGACTGGGGCTTATTCTTGAAAAGGAGGCCCAGGTTAAAGGAATTATGACTGGGGCTTACTCCTGAAAAGAAGGCCTAGGTTAAGAGGATTATGATTGGGGCTTACTCCTGAGGAGGATGCCCAGATTAGGGGAATTGGGGATTAATCCTGAAAAGGATGCCCAGATTTGAGAATTATGACTGGGGATTATTTTTGAAAAGGAGGCCCAGGTTAAAAGAATTATGACTGGGGCTTACTCCTGAAAAGGAGGCCCAGGTTAGAGGACTTGGGGATTACTCTTAAGGAGGATGCCCAGATTTGAGAATTATGAATGAGGCTTATTCTTGAAAAGGAGGCCCAGGTTAAAGGAATTATGACTGAGGATTACTCCTCAAAAGGAGGCCCAGGTTAAGAGGATTATGATTGGGGCTTAATCCTGAGGAGGATGCCCAAATTAGGGGACTTGGGGCTTACTCCTGAAAAGGATGCACATATTTGATAATTATGACTGGGGCTTATTCCTGAAAAGGAGGCCGAGGTTAAAGGAATTATGACTATGGATTACTCCTAAAAAGGAGGCTGAGGTTAAGATAATCTCTCATCTTAAAGGATGAGGTTGAATGAATGAAATCTCAACCTTTAGTGACATAAAGATGTGTAAATCACTAAGTTTTGAGAGATATTCCACATAATTCCTTTCAGATATGGAATTCAATCAAGAAAATATTCCATAAATGAATTTGAAGAATGTTTTGAAGACTGAATCTTGAATAGGAGAGGTGTAATGGTATAAGAGGGGTGAAATGGGAAAGAAAGGCACCCAAAAAGGCAGGGGCGCGCAAGTCCTGGCTGGCGCGCAGGTACTGCGTGGGCGCACAAGTCCTGGTCGCGTAGGTATACCTGCGCGACACATGGGTAATTGCACATTTGTCAGTCCTTAGGGTAATATTTGGGCGAGACATGGCTCAAACCCTTGGTATTATCCCTAGAGGCTTTCCAGAAGAGGACGCACAAGTTCTGGTGAAGAAGTAGGGAGACGCGCAAGTGTGTCCATTTCCCTCAAGGGTAAAACACTTAGGTGCGCAAGTGTTAATGAATTATAACACTTAGACCTTACTCCTCTTGTTTAGACCTTCCATTCTAGGTAAAGAATTACCTTAGAAGTGATCAGAAGACCTGAAGAAGAGACTTGGGCGTTCAGAGCTCTGTATGTGAATTCTGAAAAAATTCCTCCTCTAATGGGGGGCCCACATGGTCTATTTATAGGCTGGAGAAAACTCCGGGCAGTTATCACTTAGGGCGCGCAAGTCACTTGCGTGACCATTAGGCGTCGCGCAAGTGGACTTGCGCGACAGTGATGGAACTTGCGCGGCGCATGTGCTTTTGAAGCCTTGTTCATGCCTTTGTCGATTTTTGAGGTTTTCTTCAAAGGATGAATCAATTTGTGCTAAGTCATTTCCCTTTCCATTATTTTCAGACAATGTGATGAAAAGGAGTGTCAACAAAAGTCCCCCTCAGAGTTGGATCCGAAAGAATAAGGATGTGACTCTGAGGAAAATAAGAAAACCAAAGGGAAGGAGGCGCGCAGGTGGCGAGGGTGTAGAGGGCGGCGTGCAAGTGTTGAGCGCGTAGGCATCGGCGTGCAAGGGTTCGGCCTGGCCTATAAATATGCGGCCCCATTTCCATAAAAAGAATATGGATTTCAAACCTTCGAGCTCTCACCGCGCAGGTCACCTTTGCCACGCAAATTGCTCTGTTTTCTGATGTTTCTTTGCTGTCGCGCTGCTGTATAGGTATTTGGACTTGTGTGGTGATACTTGCGCACCAAAAACTTGTGCGGCACATCCATACTTGCGCGTCAAAATTAGACTTGCGCGCCTTAATTCCTTAGCGATTTTTTTCAAATTTCATCACCAAGTTTATGAAAAATCAATCCATTTAAGAGTTAATTTATTCAACTCTTTTGCAGATTTAATGGCTCCTAAGAGAATCAAAGCGGCTGATGGACTGGATAGTAAGCGGATTGATGACATGATGAGCATTTTTGGCCATGATTACCATGATATCTGTGACAGCACTCTCCCAGATTTGGCTAAGTACTTGAAGAAATATCATCTTAATTTCCCACAGAGCATCTACCTACCTCTATATAGTCATGGTCATCTACAAGGAGTCAATGTTCCAGATGCAAAGAATTATATGCCTAAGATACAGCTGTACTGCTACTCCTCTATTTCGGTTATTCTGTGCATTAAGAGCAACAACATTAGCATGAACTTTCAAATTCTTCCTGCATTCCATTTCCTTGCAGATATGAAAATGGCAAACCCATGGGCTGAAATGTTTTCCACTACTAGTTGATGGAGAGAAGACAAATATGGTATTAGAACAATATCTGAAAAGTTTACTCTCTCCAAATGGCTCTTTACTTCCAATGATTCATTCTCAAATCCATGTATCCATCTTCCAAGTCTCTTGGACAGAAACAAAGTCACTGTTTGATCAGCAAAAAATTTTCTCAAACCGCACTCAAGAAAATTCTTTTACAATTGTTCCAAGAAGAGCTGGTATCACTACATCTCTCATGGTATCCAGTTGAATGAATGAATTCCAGGTGTTTGCTGATGAAGCTCGGGATGCCGTAATTCAAATGAAGAGTTATGTTGAAAGTCTTTTGTAATTCCTGAAAAAGAGAAGAGACTCCAGTCTGTGGATGTCCTTCTAACTCTTGTGCATCAATGAAAAACACTTTCACCTTCAATAATTTGTACCTGCATTCTCTTTTGCTATCTTCTTTAAATTTACTTAAGCCAATGGGCCTAGTGAGCATAGTTTTATTTTTAATAGGATTATTATAAATAACCTTACAAGCTTTGAATCTTTTAATTGCTCAATATTACCTAAATCATACAAAATGTTTGTTTAGTGATCTAGAAATTGACTTTTATTCAGAGTTCCTTTGTATTTTGTGGGAAGTTTAAATTCATGCACGTCAGACATAAATAGGCTAATTTTTAAGGTCGAAATAGCTTTGACCGAATGAATTATAATTGACTCAATTCCTTGAAAATTCATCTGAAAACATATTACCATACTCAAGTATGAGGGAAAAAAATGTAAACTATGACTTAAGAATATTTGAATATGAGGAATGATATGAAAAAGAGCTAAAAATGCATTAGAAGAAGTAGTTCCCAAGAATGAAGTTACCATTATTTAACAAACCCATTAGGGGGTTGAATTATATAAGGCCACCAAAGGGCATTGGTTTTATAGTCAAATAAATAGCATCTTTTGGCTGACAAGTCTATTATGTAGACTACTTATGCAAAGCCACCTAAGGGAACGTGATGCATATTCAGGCAAAAGAACTCTCATAAATTTACTTTCCTAGTGCTATAAAGCCAGTGAAAGTTTATGGAGATTCAAATTTTCCAAAGTATAGAGTTTTCTATATGGAAAGAGGTACTTGAATATGGAGAATATATTTCCAAACAATATTATCGAAGAACTGGATGGATAAAACTCCTACGAAGGTTTGACCCAAACTTAGGGAAGGAGAATATAAACCATAGACTTGAATACTTTCAGATCATGAAAAAGGATATGGGAAAAATATGTTAAGTATGGCTATTTTTGTGGATCACTACATATTGTCATTTAAGACAAATAAGGACAAAAGAGGCTTTCTTCCCAAGAATGGAATTACCAGTATCCGACAAACCCGTTAGGGGGTTGAATTATGCAGGGCCACCTAAGGGAACTGGATGCATAGTCAAATAATAGCATCTTTTAGATGAAAAATCTGTCATGGAGACTATTTATGCAAGGCCGCCTAAGGGCACGTGCTGCATAGTCAGAAAAAAGAACTATCAGAAGTTTGACATTTTTGTGACTAGAAGTCAAGAAAAGGGTTATGAAGATCTAAAAATATTTAAGGTTAGGATTATGACACATAAAGATGGGTATTGTCCAATGTATGCAGAGATACACAAATCAATACTAACCATAATCATGTTGTGGCTGTGTCCTGAATGGAAATGTTGGACTTCACTACGTACCCCATAAGGATGGGAATCAAGCCATACGTAGTTCTTGAACTACATTTTAACGTCGTGTGGGAAAAAAGGATTGGAGATCTTAGTTTAGGGTCATAGAGCTTGGACCATTATACAAAATACACAGTGTGTGTTTTCATGAGGACTTTTCAGCCAAGGGACTGAAAGAGGAATTTGGGGTTAGACCCAAAAGACTTGGGGCTGGATTTGAGGGACACTCGAATGTTCCTACGTATCCCATAAGGATGGGAATCAATCCCACGTAGTTCTAGAAATACCCTATGTACAAATTTGGTTCGTACATGTGAAGGGTGAAAGGGGACCTTAGTGCAATGATGGTTTGACCCAAGATAAAAGATTCGGCATTGCCATGTATGCACATAGTCTTTGAAATGAATCATGATTGAAAATCAATGTAAATAATGATTCCCTCTCAGGTGAGGGTATCAAAGAATATTGTAGTTTATTTTCATACTGGACAAAAGTGTTTTATAGTTTAACGTCGTATAGTAAGGATGAAAGTGCACCAAGGTAAAGATATTGATTCTAGAGGCGGTTTCATGAATCAACATCGTATGAGATGGAGGTGAACCGATGTGAAGAGATAGGTTTTGGGCTTGAACCTTGGGAGGTTGCCTACGTACCCAGCCTAGAAGGAAAGGATCAAAGTCTGCATAGTTCAATTAAATAATTAATTAGTGATCAAGTTGTTCTTGGGGACAACGATCTAAAAAATAGTGTTGGGACTTACACATTGTTAGTATCCCAGAGAGAGTGTTATGGTTGAAGTTTTCTCTAAGCTCACATGAGTCATACTCGGTGTGAGAAACCAGAGGTAACAACAACCTTAACGATGCACAATTTAATGTCATGTAGGACATATGAAGGGACTGTGCAATTTAAAGTCTTGCAGTTAGAACTATTGGTGCTGCACAATTTAGTGTCATGTAGCAGGGACAAAATACAGTTTAACGTCATGTTAGACATATTAAAGGATTTTCTATACAGTTTAGCATCATGTAGTTAGGACGATGGGGACAATACAGTTTAATGTCATGTTGGACAAAAAAAACTGTGCAGTTTAATGTCATGCAGTAAGGAAAAAAGAGTACACCATTTAACATCATGTTGGACGTATTAGGTACTTTTTCACAGTTTAACGTCATGTTGGATGAAAAAAGGACGATACAGTTTAGCGTCATGTTGGAAGTAAGTGCCAATAGTTTAAGGTCGTATGCATGGACCGTTGGTTATGCAATTAAATGTCTTGTTGGACGTAAGAGACTTCTATATAGTTTAACGTCATATAGTAAGGACGATGAAGGGTTACACAGTTTAACGTCATGTTGGACGAAAGTGCGAATAGTTTAAGGTCATATGCATGGACCGTGGATGGCGTAGTTTAACGTTATGCTGGACGTAAGGGAAGTGAAAATAGTTTAAGGTCATATGCATGGACCGTGGATTATGCAGTTTAACGTCTTTCTGGATGTGATGAGTAGTTTTAATGTCATGCAGGACAGTGGTGGAGTTTAAGGTCATACTGGACCATGGTGCAGTTTAAGGTCATACTGGACGATGGTGCAGTTTAAGGTCATACTGGACTGTAGTGCAGTTTAAGGTCATACTGGACCGTGGTGCAGTTTAAGGTCATACTGGACCATAGTGCAGTTTAAGGTCATACTGGACCATTGATGATATATTTTGTGTTTATACAAAATACTTCTTCAAAAATCTGGCATTGGTTGGAGTAGTGATGAGTTCTCCATCTATCGATATTAATGAATAAGCTCCATTGGAGTAGACCCTATGTATTGAGTAAGGTCCTTCCCATTTTCGCTCAAGCTTGGGAGGTTTCTTTCCTGGTATCATTGGAGTTCTGAGAACTAATACCAATTCTCCCTGAGTGAATGAATGAAGAAGAAATTTTTTGTTAAAATCTCATACTATTCGATTCTGATAGACTTCCAAGTGGTGCAAAGTGCACAATCTTTTATCATCTAACCATTCCAATTCATTCAATCTCTTTTGAGATTGTTCATATGTAGATGACTGATCACAAATGGCTACTCTGAGCGAGGGTAGTTGAACTTCAATGGGCAAGACTGCTTCTGTTCCATATACCAGTGAATATGGAGTTGACCACGTTGCAGTGCGGGTGGTAGTCCGATATGCCCATAAAGCATGAAAGATTTTATCAGGACATGACTTCTTATCATTATCCACCATCTTTTGTAGTATATTGGAAAGAGTCTTGTTGAAGGCTTCTATCTGGCCATTGGCCGCTGCATGATACCAAGATGAATGATTGGATTTGATGTTGTATTCTTGATACAACTTCTTCACCTCGGATGAACAGAAGTTGGTGCCATTGTCCATCAATATGGTATGAGGGACACCAAATCTGGTAATGATGTTAGACTTAATGAATCTAACAATTCATTTAGAACTGACTTCATTGAGAGGTACTACCTCTGAACATTTGGAAAAGAAATCAGTAGTAGTACGAATATACTTAAACTTCTTGGCCGTAGCCGAAGGGTAAGGTCCCACCACATCCATTCCGCATGTGGAAAATGGCCACAAGTATTTAGCTATATGAAGCAACTCTGGAGGTTGATGAATGAAGTTGGAATGTACTTGGCATGAATGACACTTCTTTGTGAAATCAACACAATCTTGTATCATTGAAGGCCAAAAGTATCCAAGACTTCGAATCTGATCAGACAGTCTATGTCCAGACTGGTGGGCACCACAGACTCCTGCATGCACTTCTTTCATGACAACCATTGTCTCTTCACCATCAATGCATCTGAAGAGAACTCTATCAAAACCACATTTGTAGAGAATTTTTTCTAAGTGATATAGGCCATCATAAAGAGTAAAATTGACCACACGTCTCTAGATTTGTTCTTTCTCGGCTCTATCAGGTGGAAGTGTTCCATTTTGAAGGTATTCCTTGATAGGTGACATCCATCCTGTAGTATGACCAAACAGTTCAGGAATGGGACTAATTTCATTAATTTCCTCTGCTCTGGTTTGAACATAAGGTGAAATTGCACGATGGTGGGCAATACTGATGGTTGTCTCGTCCCGATTTGGATCTGCTAGAGCTGTGGCTATATTAGCCAGTGCATCAGCTTGAGCATTTTGTGATCTCGGGACATAAGAAAATGTCAGTTCCGAAGGGAATTCCGCCATTAAATCTCTAATGTAATCATACAAAGGGATTAATTCTTCTTTTCTGATGGCATAATCCCCATTGACTTGTTTGATTACCAGGTATGAATCAACTTTCACCTTTAAGTGATTCACTTGTGCTTGAAGCGCCAATTCCAAGCCTGCGATGAGATCTTGGTATTCTGCTTCATTATTGGTACCACCTTCCCACAATAAGAAGGAATAAGGTAACACTGCCTTTTCTGGAGAAATGAGCACAATTCCTAAGCCAACTTTGTTTAATTTAGGATTTCTCATTTTCCTCCTTGTTGGACTTCTGGAAGCACCATCAAAATACATTTCCCATGTCTGAGGACTTTCTTGAATAGAGAAGATTTCCTCATCAGGGAGTCCAATATCTGAAGATGTGTCTTCCACTGAAGGGTGTTCAGCCAGGAAATCAACCAGATCTTGGCCCTTTATTGCCTTTTGAGACATATACTGAATGTAGAATTGCTACAAAATAACTACCCACCTTTCCAGACATCCTGTAAGCATTGGACGACTGAGGATGAATTTGAGAGGGTTATTGCGAGATACCAATTGGACCTCGTGATGTTGCAGGTAGTGTCTCAACTTTTGAACTGCAAAGATTAATGCCAGGCAGCACTTCTCAATACTTGAATACCGGGTTTCTTCTTCAAGCATAGTCTGACTGAGGTAGATGGGATGTTTTCATTCCCAACGTCATTCTTTTGAGCAAGAAAGGCACCCAATGACCACTCTAAAGCTGTCACGTAAAGGATAAGTGGTCTTCCTTCAACAGGTGGCATGAGTACTGGTGGACTAAAGAGGTATTTCTTGAGAATATCGAATGCTTCTTGACATTCTTCAGTCCAATGGTAAGTGACTCCCTTGTTCATCAATTTGGTGAAGGGTAAACTTTTTCCTTCCAAATTAGCGATGAAACACCGAATATAGGCTAAGTGTCCTTGAAGTCCTATTAATTCTTTCAAATTTCAAGGAGGTGACATACCAAGGATTGACTTTGTCTTCTCAGGATCGACTTCAATACCATGATGGAATACAACAAAGCTGAGAAATTTTCCTAAGGTTACCCCAAAAGCACATTTTAAGGGGTTCATCTTCAAATTAAGTTTCCAAAGTTTGCGGAATATGAATTCTAAATCAGCCAAGTGATTAGAACATTGTTTGGATTTAACCACCAAATCATCCACATAACATTCAACAAACTTCCCTAAAAAGGGTTTGAAGATACGATGCATGGCACGCTGATATGTTGAGCCTGCATTCTTTAAGACAAAGGGCATTACCCGGTAGCAAAACACACCCTGAGGGGCTCTGAAGGCTGTGGATTTCTCGTCTTATGGAGCCATTCAGATTTGATTATATCCGGAATATCCATCCATGAAGGAAAGTGCTTCATAACTAGCTGTTGCATCAATTAAAAGTTCTATAATTGGAACTGGGAAATCATCTTTAGGACAATGCCGATTAAGATCTATGAAATCGATGAAAACTATAATTTTTCCGTTCTTATTCTTTATAGGGACAATATTAGCCAACCACTTGGGATATTGAACTTCTATAATGAAGTTATCTTTGATAATCTTATCCACTTCATCTTCAATTTTGGAAGCATAAGTTGGGTGTGTTCTTCTTGCGGCTTGCTTAAATCCTCGATGTTCTTCTGGTAAACCCAAATGAGGAGTAGCCACATGAGGATCAAGCCCGATAAATTTCTATATATTTCTAAGAAAATATATCTCTATTTTTCTTTTAAAAAGGAAGTATACATCTCTTGTTCTTCAAGAGTCATGGCTGCACTGATTAAAGTGGGCGTGGATCTTCTTTTGTACCCAGATTTATTTCTCTCAGTTCATCTACGGTGGTAGAGATACCCTCTTCAAATGCTGTAGGAGAATCTCTGATATCTTCCACTTCTTCTTCATCATGTGTTATTTCTTCCATTTCTACTTGCATAGTAGATGATAAAGCAGAATTTCCATGATCAGAAGAGATGTTAAAATTTGAACATCTTGAAGAAGAATCTTCCATTTCTGACCCAATTAATGATGAAGGGTATTCCTTGGGAAATAAAGAGGAGATGATGGATTGAGAATCGACATAATTTTTCACCTCTGATGTTTCTATAACTTCTTCTGGCCTGATTGGCGAAGTATAGACTTGTGGATTTCAGCAGATGAAATGAAGATGTCACCATTTGGGCTTTCATCACTACTTGGTGGATTACCAATTTCTCCCATGTTGTCTGGCTCGATTGCCGTAATTGACATTATGGATCTTTCTATAAGAGTATTTTGATTTGGGTCTATCTTGTCAATTTGACTGATAGGCAACACATAATCTGTACTCACATGTGTAAATGGATTTACTGGAATCTTCTCCAAACTATATGGAGCATTAATTTTGGTAAGCTCCCTTGTTGTGGATTTATCCTTTCCCTTCATGTGATAGAATTCCGCCTCAGTGTATTGAGACTCACATGTCTTGAACGGTGCCTTATCACCATACAATGTACCAAATTGACCATTGAAACAATATTTGATACATTGATGGTATGATGAAGGGATAACCGCATGTTGATGTAGTAAGGGTCTTCCAAGAAAGATGTTGAAGGCTGAGTCTTGATCAACAACCATGAAATCTGAATTAGATACAAGATCTCCAAACTGAGTTCTGAGTGTAACCTCGCCCAATGGTTTTTGTTCATTTTTATCATATCCTTGTAACATCATGGTATAAGGAGATAAATCAGATTCCGTGAGGCCCAATCGACGAAGTGTATGAATGGTCATGAGGTTGAAACCTGAACCATTATCAATTAAAGCTCTTCAGACGTCTACGCCATTGACCTTGCCAGATAAGTAAAAAGGTATAATATGTCCATGCACGACATCATCTTTATCTTTATCTGTAAAAGATATTACTGCATGGCATTCCGCAGGATTATTTTCTACGTGATAGACTTCAGCTGCAGCAATTTCCATTTCAAACTCCTGAGGACTTGACAAAGCCTCGATGAGTGCCTCCCGAAGATCCTTTGACAAATTCAAAGCATCCAGAATTGATAACTTGGCCGGTACTTGGACCATGTGTTTCAATACATCATACTTTTGATCTAGAGGTCTGTGTTTCCCAATAGAAACATGTGGTTTAGTAGGTTCCTTGGAAGTTGATTCTTTGGAATTTTATGCATATTGTATCGGGATAGGAGTAGGCAATATTCATGGTTTTGGAAGATTAGACTGATTAGATCTATTTACTTGTTTAGAGGAAGCGGATGGAACCTTCAACCGGTCTTCCAGAATAACTGTGCCAGGACGGAATTTTCTATTGGTGGAATAACTTTCTTGTTCTTGTTGAGCTCGCGGAAGGGCTCTTCCACGAGTTTCTGCTGCATACACAGTTCTACCAGGGGTAGAATTGGAATAGTGGCTTCTGAAAGATCCACGTCTTCCCCTATATCCTGAGCCTCTGGAACTTCCTCTGATTCCTCTATTTGATACAGGAAATTTAGGATCATCAAAATCGAAACCGCGATTAGCATATGGATCTGTTAATTGAATCATATTAACAGAACCAAAGATTAAATCTTCATCCGATGAGGACTCCGCTTGACTAGCCAATTTAGGTTGTGCCGTTTGGTGGGACGGTGCCCGTTGCTTCGAAGTATATGGCATGAAATATTCCAGAGTCAAAGACAACTTAGGCTTTGACACATACTCATATTCTTCTGATTGTTCCTCTTTCTTGGAATTGTGCCGTTTCTTTGTGGATTTTCCCTCTGATGAAGAGGGTTTTGCTGCGGCATTCATGGAAGAAGGCACAATTTTTTTCTTCAATTGTGTTCGCAAAATAGCATGAGTTCGGTTGATCGTCTTTCTGACTATCCAATCATCATATTTTTGTGCATTTTTGCTTTTGACTTCTTGCCACTCACCTTCCTCCTCTAGAACTGTAGCAGTAATACATGCTACCTGAGTTGAAGAACCTTTCAGTTTGACTTGTCCTGAGTCGACCATCTTTTGCAGGTGGTCCTTGAAGACAAAACACTCCTGGATGGGATGCCCCAACATTTGATGAAATGGGTAATAATTGGGATGGTCTTCATCTCTTTCCTTGTTTGGCCTCTTGGGAATTGTAAATTGAACCAAAATATTTTCCAGAGCCGAAATGAAATAACCAGGAACTTTTTCATTTCGGAAAGAGTAAACTTTGCTTTTCAAATCCTCAAATTGTTTTCGTCTTTTATCTCTTTGATTATCTTGATGAAACGACCTTTGTTGTTAGCACTCAGGAGGTGTAGCCTTTTAGAAAGATGAAGGTTTTGAGGTAGAAGCAGGTACATGTGCTTGTTTAAGCATAATTGTAGCAGTATCTAATTTAACTATTCTCCTTCCTGGAGCTGATGGAATTACATGAGATTTAGCCTTAGTTTGTATAAGAGAATATTCAATCTGTTGAGCGATTGAAGTAAGGTCTTGAAACCCTCCTGTGTATTTCACAGGGATCAGCGGCGTGCGTAACTCATCACGAAAATTTTCCACACAGATTGACAACAATTCTTCTTGAGGAAGTTCTAAGCTCAGGGAATATGTTAATCCCTTCCAGCAAGCAATGAAATCAGAGACTCTTTCATTCTACCTTTGCTTACATTTTGTAAGATAAAAAATTGTTGTCTTTGGGAAAGTTGAGATGAATTGAAGAAGAAATCATTGACGGAGATCTTCCCATCCGATAATTGACTGGGATTGAAAGCTTATGTACCAGACAAAGGCTGGTACTTGCAAGGTTCGCATGAAGCATATGAGTTTTACTTCTTCTTGCTGCATCGGAGTTCCCATCATAGGATCTCAACAAGACACGTAATGCGTCAAATGCTGTTCAGGATCGCCTGATCCATTGAAAATAGGGAATACAGGGTTCCCAAAACTTGATGGGGGAGAGACTGAATCTACCCATTTAGGGTAATCTCTCTTTTCTGGTTGAACCTGCGCATGCTTCCCTTCCATAGTCTCTAACTGAGCTATTAATGACTCAATGTTATTTATTAACTTTTGAGAAACATATGGTTGAACTTGGACTTGGGAAGTTGCAATGACTGGAGTTTGGACAGGTAAGGAACCTGGTACTGCAACTGATGGTAGCACTGCCAATTGTTGTTGCACTTGACCCGTAGGATTAGACCTATGAGGGTGTACTGATAGAGGAGGATATTCTTGATCCATCTCAGTAGCTGCAACAACTTCCATTGGCTGACTGAATCCATCACATTTAGGAAGAAGACTTCCCTGAAGTAGTTCTACATTCATCCTCCTCAATTCCTTCATTTCTTCCTCCTGTTGCGCAAACCTTTGCTATAGTGAGAGCGATTGGCCTTCTCCAGAGGAAGGATATGTAACCTAATTCTTTCCCTTCACCTTGTTTGATCCATTTCAGATAAGGGGAAGTGGGTTACTTGAAGGATTACCTAGGTTCTGAGTAATCCTTTGATTTCGTGTACGCACACCTTCTTTATTTGTGTCTGCGCGTACATCTTCTTGAGCAGGAACCTCTTCATCTAAATCCCCTGAGTGAGACTCATACAGTGGATCAGAAACAATGGGATTGATGACATTGATTGATGCATAACGCATCACATCCCTTCTATCAGCATTTCTATGATATTGTCTTCTTCCATGTCTTTGATGAGACATTGACTTTTGTTGATTCGATCCCTCAGGAACTTCTTAACGAACCGTAATTTGGAGGGAATATTCTGATAATTTGGATCTTCATTCCTCCCGTGTCTTCTTCCCCAAATGAGAGAAGACCGACTTTCGCTGAGGAGGGGATTGATGATTTGAAAAAGTCCCCAGTCTGGTGGACTGGGGCTGTTCCTATTGTTCTCGCTCAACTCCTCTAATCCTATTTGTTGATTCTGATGGTTGGTTTAAAAGAGTCCCCAGTCTGGCAAGCTGGGGTCTCTCTTGACATGATATGTCTGAGACTTTCTTAAAATCTCTTCTGATCTTGCAGACCTTGGTCCTTAAATTAGTTGGATGCATCAATCAACATCCACTTTTATCACCCATTTCGAAATACCGTTTGATGATTTCTGAAACTTCTGTCACTTGATGATGTGCTTTCTCCATACGAGAGGCCTGTTCAATATTCTCGTTTGCTTAATGCAGGAGTAATTAAACAACTTGTTCTCTGTATTATTGATTTTGAGAGGAACTAGTTGAAGTCTGTTCTTGGGAAATCTTTTGATTACAAACAAATCCATGTATTTGTGGCCGGCCATGGGAAATAACATTACATGAGACCATTTTAGGAGGGATTTTCTGACTGGAGAGAACCGTGAAATATAGTGCTCCATGAACACCCCATCCTCTAACATGAATACCAGATGGGGCATTGGCAATTAACTGGCACAATCTTCTTAGTGCGCCAAGGCATAAATGCTGAAGGGCTCTCTATTGCTTTTTAGCCTTCAGATATCGAGAGACTGATAGATATGCCAAGTCAATTTGGCGTTGTAACCCTTCTATTATCTTAACATGATTTTCATATTCATCATTAGATAATACTTTCTTTTTAAACTAACAAAGAGTTTTCCATATGTTGAGACGAATATCATGAATTTCGTCTTTCGTCAACATCTCTGTAATGTCATATTGAGAGCCAGCAAGAGGCCAAAACATGACTGGCACTTCTCCTTTCACCAGTTGTTTTCTCATGTTCAATATTTCCTCTTTATCATTCAATGAAGATTCTTCTACCTGATTTGACCAAAGTTGGTGCTTCCTTGTTGCTTCATTGGATTCAACAGGATTGGTAGAGAAATCACTGATCAAAATAGAATATGCATGACTTAGGGGTGGTTTATAGAATGACCTACACCCTGGGATATCTTCTGATTGAGAAAGTATTTAACCTGCTAGCGATGAAGCATCAGACATGACTGGTTTCACATTTGCAAGTGCCTCTAGATAGGAGGGCTTTCTCGGCACTACATTGTCCACTGGAGCATTTTTCGGGCAATGTGCATCACTACTGCGGAGAGGACTTTCATAGTGAAATTCATCATCATGGGGAGGAACACCATGGTGGGTTACAACAAAAGATGATATCTCTTGCTCCTTGGTCTTCTGACCACATAGAGGGTTCCTGTGGCTCTCATCTGAAGATGAAAGTTCGAGATCGACCGAATTGTCATGAAGAAAGCCTTCATGAGGAAGTGTCTGTTGAAGACCTTCGGAATTAATATTCCCACTATTGGGAAATGAGGGAGTAGAATCTTTAATTCCAACAGGTAACTGTCTGAGGGCTTCAAGAACTCCAGCATTGAGCAAGGACTTGTTACAGATTGGCTCTTGATTTCTTGACTGTGTTGGGCGGGTCTTCTTCTTAGCCGCCTTCTTACTCAATTTAGCAGGTGTGTGTGCCTGCTTAGGAGAAATGATCTGGTTATGATGATTATCTCCGCTCAAACCAGGTGTATATGCCTGAATTGGTTGTCCGTATGATATGGGGGAGTACACCCCACAACCCTCTTGGACTGGAACAGATGTGTGTGTCTATTCTAGAGTGAACTGTTGATGTGTCACTCCATTGGTAGGGATAGATTTATGTGTCTTTCCCTAAGATGTTGCTGAAGCTGATATAATATCCTGGCAAGAATCCAGAATATGAGTAGGGATTTGCTTCTGCTTTTTCACCATTGATAGAATATTCTTGGTGACTTCAGCTGCTGGAACAGGGATATACGTCCATTCCGGGCTTGGAGTAGGTGTATGTGCCTGCTCCTGTCCTCCTTTTCCTATCAGTGAATCCTGACAGTACTCAAGTGTCAGGGCAGAGAGTTGAGTCTGCCTCCTGTTTTTTTCCGGAGCTTTCCGACTGACTTCTCCGAATGCTACCAAGCGAGACTGTTGGTAGGCTTGATTAATACTAGCAGGTGTATGTGCCTGCTTATTACACTTCGACAAATTTGGTTGACGAGATCCATCATATGTAGTCAGATGAGCCTTCTGACTAGATGATGACGTATAAATAGGTGTATGTTCATGTCTATAATACTCCTCCGGAATTGCCTAGCGGGATTGGTGTGATGCTGCCAGACGATTCTGCTGGACAGCGGAATTAAAACGGGCAGGTGTGTGTGCCCGCTCGTTGTTTGCCACCAAGTTAGGTTGGTGGACTTCTCCGGAGATGACATAGATGAGAACCTACTCACTGTTAACTGGATTTCACCTCTCGCGATTCATCTTGCCTGCTCGGGTTCGAGGAACCTGAGCCAAACGCCTGGAGTCGGTACCCTCATCATGTTGAGGGCGCACTACCGCACGAGTCTGGCGGAGATTGTTGGTGGGAGCCCTCGGGAAGGACTCCTATCTCCTTGAATTAAGTCCCTGAGGGACCTGCTCATTCACCTCCTCAGAATATTGGAGTGAATGGTGATTGCGTTCCGGGGATAACGACCTGAAACGGTTGGAGACGGTGGTTAGCACCGCCTGCTTCTTGATCACTGGTCATCGTTGTCTGGACAACTAGGGTGAATTGTTTACTTGGAGGGATTGTCGGGCAGCCTCCAGAGTTGAAATAGTACTGTTTTGATGGTACTCCTTAACCAGCGCGTTTGATACCCAGCATTGAAGACGCTGAGTAGGTGATATCATCCTCAGAGTGGATGATGATCCAGCAGGAGTGGCAGCAGTGGCATTTGCAGCAGAAGTTTTCACAGCAGACGTATTCACGGATGTTAACTTAAGAGAATCCATAAAAGATCTTAGAAAAGAGTGCCTGTTTGATATAATAGACGTAATCAAGATAAATTCAGCCACTACATCTTTTAGATGATCACATATGTCAATGATTGTTTTTGTTGGCCCTATCATTGAGTTTTAAATAGGGGCCTAACAAATAAGCAGAACATCATTTTAACTTGGTTAAGGATTCACATCGGGTTCACCATTTTTTGTTTCCCTCTAGAATTGGGGATGATCTCATTGATTTAAGATTCAAACATTCCAAGCAGTTTCTAAAGGGTTTGTTCGTAGAACCGGAAACACCCAATGATTCCATATCCATTTGAACCTACTTTCCAAAGGTAGGTGCTCATTAGTTGTGGACTGATGAGGCTTAGGAATTTGCATTGGTCGAGAGGATGGGAGGTCAGACTCATCAAACCTTTTTGAGGGGAATTATTATCTACTCCGGGACTCTATTTATAGATTTAAGTTATGTTCGTGAATCCTTATTACATTACCAAGTATAAAATGAGTTTTCCTTTAGATCTGACAATCAATGATTGATATGTAGGAAATTTTAGAGAATCCATTATATGTATTCGAGGTTCTTCATTGATAGATAATCATTTGTATTTGTTATAGATTCTTAGTCAATGGTATCCTTTGATACATAAAAGTCTCTTGGTCATTATGATGACCATACTGGTTTTAAAGCCACTCAGTGGGGCTCTTGAAGTTTATTGTCATTCAGAAGGACATTGATTATTTTAGAGTTGGGATCGTACCTGCAGATGGGCTACCTACGTATCCTTTGTTTAGGAAAAGGAATTAGAACCCATGTAGTTCGAGTAAGGGAATATGATGTTTATGATTGATGGCTCAAAGAAAGATGTCATAATTACTTTTACACTCTAAGCTCACGTGAGTCATGCTCAGTGTGAGAAACAATAGGTATTGGTAAAACTAGATAATTGTTCCATAAAAGATGCAATCATAAGAAATGATGTGGGGCTTATGTATGTATGACTTCCCAAATAAATGAAGAGTAGGATTTACTTCAGGGAAGAAATCCAGGAATAGGGTCCATAAAGGTATATGTACTTTATGGAGATTTGGATACTCTAACTTGGGGATTACTCCTGAAAAGGAGGCCCAAATTAGGAGGGGACTTATGATTGAGTTTTACTCCTAAGAAGGAGACCCATTTCGAAAGTAATTTAGGACCGGTTAAGAGGATTATGACTGGGGCTTACTCCTGAAAAGGAGGCCCAGGTTAAGAGGATTATGATTGGGGCTTACTCTGAAGGAGGATGCCCATATTAGGGGACCTTTGAGACTGGGGCTTACTCCTAAAAAGGAGGCCCAGGTTAAAGGAATTATGACTGGGGATTACTCCTAAAAAGGAGGCCCAGGTTAGAGGATGTGGGACTTACTCCTAAGGAGGATGCCCATATTTGAGAATTATGACTGGGGATTATTCTTGAAAAGGAGTCCTAGGTTAAAAGAATTATGATTGAGGATTACTCCTGAAAAGGAGGCCCAAGTTAAGAGGATTATAATTGAGGATTACTCCTGAGGAGGATGACCAGATTAGGGGACTTGGGGCTTACTCCTGAAAAGGATGCCCAGATTTTATGAATTGGGCTTACTTATAAAAAGGAGGCCCAGGTTAGAGGACTTGGGGCTTACTCCTAAAGAGGATACCCATATTTGAGAATTATGACTGGGGCTTATTACTGAAAAGGAGGCCTAGGTTAAAGAAATTATGACTATGGCTTACTCCTGAAAAGGAGGCACAAGTTAAGAGGATTATGATTGGGGCTTACTCCTGAGGAGGATGCCCAGATTAGGGGACTTGGGGCTTACTCCTAAAAAGGATGCCCATATTTGAGAATTATGACTGGGGCTTACTCCTAAAAAGGAGGCCCAGGTTAGAGGAATTGGGGATTACTCCTAAGGAGGATGCCCAGATTTGAGAATTATGACTGGGGCTTATTCCTAAAAAGGAGGCCCAGGTTAAAGGAATTATGACTGGGGATTACTCCTGAAAAGGAGACCAGGTTAAGAGGATTATGATTGGGGCTTACTATTGAGGAGAATACCCAGATTAGGGGACTTGGGGCTTACTCCTAAAAAGGATGCCCAGATTTGAGAATTATGACTGGGGCTTATTCCTGAAAAGGAGGCCCATGTTAAAGGAATTATTACTGGGGCTTACTCCTGAAAAGGAGGCCCAGGTTAGAGGACTTGGGGATTACTCCTAAGGAGGATGCCCATATTTGAGAATTATGACTGGGGATTATTCTTGAAAAGGAGGCCCATGTTAAAGGAATTATGACTGGGGCTTACTTCTGAAAAGGAGGCCCAGGTTAAGAGGATTATGATTGGGGCTTACTCTTGAGAAGGATGCCCAAATTAGGGGACTTGGGTCTTACTCCTGAAAAGGATGCCCAGATTTGAGAATTATGACTGGGTCTTATTCCTAAAAAGGAGGCCCAGGTTAAAGGAATTATGACTGGGGATTACTCCTGAAAAGGAGGCCCATGTTTAGAGAATCTCTCATCTTAAAGGATGAGGTTGAATGAATGAAATCTCAACCTTTAGTGACATAAAGATGTGTAAATCACTAGGTTTTGAGAGATATTCCACATAATTACTTTCAGATAAGGAAGTAAATCAAGAAAATATGCCATAAATGGCTTTGAAGAATGTTTCGAAGACTGAATCTTGAATAGGAGAGGTGGAATGGTATAAGAGGGGTGAAATGGGCAAGAAAGACACCCAAAAAGGTAGAGGCGCGCAAGTCCTGGTAGGCGCGCAGGTACTGAGTGGGCGCGCAAGTCCTGGTCGCGCAGGTATACCTGCGTGGCACATGGGTACTTACGCGGTTGTTATTCCTTAGGGTAATATTTGGGTGAGGCTTTGCTCAAACCCTTGGTGTTATCCGTAGAGGCTTTCCAGAAGAGGGCGCGCAAGTTCTGGTGAAGAAGTAGGGTGGCACGCAAGTGTGTCCATTTCCCTTAAGGTTAAAAAACTTAGGCATGTAAGTGTTAGTAAATTCTAACACTTAGACCTTACTCCTCTTGTTTAGACCTTCCATTCTAGGTAAAGAATTACCTTAGAAGTGTTCAGAAGAACTGAAGAAGAGACTTGGGCCTCTAGAGCTCTGTATGTGAATTATGGAAAAATTACTCGTCCAATGGGGGGCCCATAGGGTCTATTTATAGGCTGTAGAAGACCCCAGGTAGTTATCACTTAGGGCGCGCAAGTCACTTGCGCGACCATTAGGTGTCGCACAAGTGGACTTGCACGACAGTGATGGAACTTGCGCGGTGCATGTTCTTTTGAAGCCTTGTTCATGCCTTTTTCGATTTTTGAGGTTTTCTTCAAAGGATGAATCAATTTGTGCTAAGTCATTTCCCTTTCCATTATTTTTAGACAATGTGACGAAAAGGAGCGTCAACACTTATATAGAACCAACATAAATTGGCGTGAGAGGGAAATCACTCTTCATATGGAGAACCAACCCCTGATTCTGTACAAGTGCAAGGAGGAGGATGAATCTTTCTTAGCTCCATCATCTCAAGTGTGGATATTACTACCCTATGATTATGCGTATCTTGCTCAAATGATTGAGTCTAAGGAAACAACCATCCTTTAATACATGCCTATTATGAGGGAATCCGATGAAATGTTTCCTATGGAATTGTTTAGTCTTTCTCCTAGAAGAGATGTTTAATTCTCAATTGATATTATACATAGGGCGTTGCCAATATCCAAGAATCTGTAGAGAATGGTTGTTGTGGATCTTTAGGATCTTAAGAATCAACTATAGAAGAATCTTGATAAAGGGTTTGTACGCCCAAGTGCTTCACTATGGGGTGCAACAATCCTCTTCATCAAGAATAAGGATACGTCAATGTGCCTTTGCATTGATTATTGTGAGCTCAAAAAAATCACAATAAATAACAAGTATCATTTTCCATGAATTGATGACTTGTTCGATCAACTACATAGAGCACAATACTTCTCCACAGTAGATTTGTGGTTGGGGTATTACCAAGTAAGGGTGAAGAAGGAGGATATCATCAAGACTGCTTTTTGTACAAGGTATGGGCACTATGAATTCATAGTAATGCCTTTTAGACTCACTGATTCTCCATAAATCTTCATGGACTTGATAAATAGAGTCTTTAGATATTACCTCGACCAATTTATGGTAGTCTTTATGGATGATATTCTAATATATTCTAAAACCAATGAGGGGAATGAGGAGAATCTAAGAACTGTACTAGAGACCTTGCGAAAGGATAATATCTATGAAAAGTACATAAAGTGTGAGTTCTGGTTGACGGAAGTATCATTCTTGGGTCATATCATCACAAGCAATGGGATATCTATGGATCCCTCCCAGATAGCTGCAATTGAGGGTTGGTTGAGGCCAAAACCAGTAATGGATATTTGTATCTTCATGGGGTTAGCTAGATATTATTGGTGATTTTTGAGAAATTTCTCACATTTTTACAACTCTATTACGAAGATAACTTGGAAGGGAGTTAAGTTTTCTTTGAGTGATGAATGAAAAGAGAGCTTCATGGAGTTGAAAAGGAGAATTATAAATGTACATGTTCTCACACTACCCAAAAGTGGAGAACTTTTTGTGGTATTTAGTGATGCTTTGAAGAAGGGTCTGAGCTATGTGTTGATGAAAAATGAAAAATTCATTGCCTATGTTTCAAAGAAATTAAAAGTTCATGAGAAAAACTATCTAACAAATGATCTGGAGTTGGCTGCAGTAATCTTATCCTTGAAAATTTGGAAACATTACATCTTTGGGGAGAAGTGTGAAATATATATGGACCAGAAAAGGCTCATGTATATATTTACATAGAAAGAGTTGAACATGCTCCAATGAAGTTAGTTAGAGTAGATCAAATATTATGATTGCTCAATCCATTACCACCCTAGGAAAGTGAACAAGGTGGTAGACACTCTATGTAGAAAGGACCCAGTGATTCTATCATTGATGAGAATTTAAAAGTATATAATAATATTATATTTGATGAAGATGGAAATGGGAATCATAAATAAGGGAACATCATCAATCCATTCACAAATTATTGCTCAACCATCTCTTTTGGAAAGGTTAATGGATGCTCCAAAAGATGATTTTGGAATTCAGAAGAAAGTGGAAACTATCATAAAAAGGAAATCCTTGGAGTTTAATGTTAGTGAAGAAGGAATTGTGAGATTTGGGTCAAGACTATGTGTTCCATACAATTCAGAGTTAAATAATGAAATTTTGGATGATGTACATAGTTCGAATTTATCCATTCACCCAAGAAATAAAAAGATGTATCGAGATCTCTGAGAGAATTATTGGTGGGATAACATGAAGAAGGAGATCGTTGAGTATACATAAAAGTTCCTGGTATGTCAGAAAGTGAAGGATAAGAGGAAGAAGTCTAAGGGGATGATGCAACCATACCAACATGGAAATGGGAAAACATCACCATGGACTTTGTCACTATACTTTTGATGATATCCAAAGAAAACAATGCTATCTGGTTTGTTGTGGATCTTCTTACAAAGACTTCACACTTCATTGCAATTTGAAAGTATTTCTCATTGAATCAATTAGCACAGATATATATCAGAGAAGTGGTAAGGTTTAATGGAGTAACAATATCTATTTTATCTGATCAAGATCCAGGATCCACCTCTATGTTTTGGAAGAGTCTTTAACGTGCTATAAATATTGTGCTGAACTTCAGTACGATTTATCATCCTCAAACTTATGGCCAATCTAATAATACTATCCAAACACTTGAGGACATGTTTAGAGCATGCTCAATGGAATTCAAAGGAGGATGGGATCAACATATTCCTCTATTTGAGTTCTCTTACAATAATATTTTCCACTCAAGAATCCAAATGGATCCTTATGAATCTCTGTATAGGAAGAGGTGCAGAACACTGACATGTTGGGATGAAGTTGGGGAGATAAAACTTCTGGGTTTATAAATGGTCGATGAAATTATGGAGAAGGTTAAGAAAATCTAGCATCACATTAAAGATGCTCAGATTTGACAGACGATCTGTGTTGATAATCATCAATGAGACCTAGATTTTGATGTTAGTGACATGGTATTCCTCTACATATCACCGTGGAAGAGAGTTATGAGATTTGGGAATAAGGGAAAGCTTAGTCCAATTTACATAAGACCTTTTGAGAGCCTTGATCGCATTGGAACAATGGTCTATTGACTATCACTCCCACCGAACCTATCTCAAGTACATTATGTATTCCATGTATCACTATTGAGGAAGTACATACCTGAACTATTTCATGTACTCAATCCAGAGGTGGTACCATTGGATAATGATCTCTCCTATAAAGAGAAGCCAGTGAATATTTTAGATTTTAGGGGAAAAGTTCTACAAAATAAGACAATTCCCCTCATCAAGGGGTCGTGGTGAAACTGCAAGTTTGAAGAAGAAATGTGGCAATTGGAGGAAGTGATGAAGAAGAGTTACCGTCATCTATTTTAGTGTGAGAAAAGGAAATTCCGAGAGTGAAATATCATAAGGGGGGAAGATTGTAACAACCCAAACTTTTATTAATGAAATTTTCTCTTGATCTGATTAAATTTCTTACTATGTAAAATGGTTATATAAGACATGTGCACTTCCTTGGTTTTTTGTTTTTTGTTTTTTTAAATATCGTTAAGAGTTTTTACCATTGCTAATATAGTCGTTGAATAGTGATCACATGACTAGTATAAATATAGGGCTTTAACAATCTAATTTAGTTAGACAAAGGAAGAGATGGCCTTATCCAGTATAATTTCTCCATAAAAATTCCATTTTTTGGATCTCATAAAGGAGTTGTAACCATTGGGATTCTCTCTTGACCAATCCCAAGCTGAGATTCAAAACGTTAAGCTTGAACGGAACTGCCTATGGGATAGGTGGAAGTTGATAGAGATTACCACCTGAGTGATGTTATCTAAGCCACCCCAAGAGTCAGTCACCATTGCACACCATATCCTTAGGTCTTAGGCTGGTGTTATAAGGGGTTATGTAATAATACCCTAACACTATGATTATGTTCATTAGTTTGGTATAGAATAAATAATATATATTCATTTTATTATTATTACCTTGTAAATAGTTTTTAAAGAACAAAAAGTATTTTTAGTTAATATTCAATTAAGAAATATATTTTGATGAATTAACAGATTTTTGAATTAAATTATATTTTAGTAAAATATTATTACTACTAAATTAATTTTTATTAAATATAAATGATCGTATACTTTTTATGAATACAATTGTAATTTTTATTATGGTTTGAAAACTATTTTTGTCAAAAACCATGAATTTTCAATAAATGTCAGTTTTTATTTTAAATTTAAAAATGAAAATATTTAGAGAATTATTAATATAAAATTAATATTATTTTTGGAATTAGGATGTCGAATTTATCCAACTGTGAATTTTTCTTAATTTTCTAATACAATCGAATTTTTTGGTAAAAATTAAATACCTTTTAAATATATAATGTTTTTTATGACATTATAATGACCCAATAGTGATGTAATGAAATAATATAAAAGTTATTTTCATCCAATATATGTTTTATCTTTAAAATTATGTGATTTTATATTTTTTTTATTAATTTTACAAAGCCTTAGTGGACCCTCCAATACTTATAAAACATTTTAACATTTTAAAATGATTTCCTTGAGAGTGTGACTCACCTTCACATATAAAAGCCTAATATTTTAAGAAGTTAGGAAATTGGAATTAGAAATATAATGTTTTTTACTCCCCTTTGGTAGAATCCATGGGCAAAAAACATGGGTTGTTTTATGGTTTTTATTAGTTTAACGTGTGGTGTCCAAAACCTAAATAATAAATAATTCCCTCTATTTTCATATATAAACTCACCCAAGTTCCCACTTAACTTCACTAAAAACCCTTGGATCACATATATACTCTTCCATCCTATCTCTAGTATCCTCACAAGGTGCCCTAATCTCCCAAGAAGCCTCTCTCAAGCCTCTACCAAGACTTTGGATCACACTTCCAAGTAAGGGATTATTCCTCTCTCATTTTTGTCCAAGTTTCTTTATGTTTATATACCCTTGTATTTTAAATTAAAAATGTTAGGGTATGATTTTGAACCTCCCCCATACATACCTCCTTATGTTTGAATGGTGAGAGACCTCTTTCTCTCTCATTAATGCCTCTCATGTACACCTGTTACCATGCCAAAATTCCGGAAGAGATTTCTCTCTCCTCGTTTACATTCAAGCAATTATTTTGTTTTATGAATCTAAATTCCATTAAATATTTTGGGAAAAGTATATATATGAATCCCTTAATTTCCATTTCATGTACATATTATATTAAACCCCTTTCTCTCTCATCAACCATTTTTATGAATTCTTATATCATGTCGTTATGCTACCGAAATTTCTCCGCGGTTTTCCAAGAAAAAGTAATTGTGTAGTGAATACCATGAACATTTATCTATCAAGGGTATTCACCTTTACAATCATTTACTTACTGATTAAATTGTTTCATGTGTGAATTCCATATTCCTTTTTTGTGTAATAAATGATGATATTTAATGAATCTATGTTGTATGATCTATAAGGAACACTTGTGCATGAAATGAAATAATTAAGAAGGGTGCGTCCTGATAGCACTATAATGCATTCGGTAAAGATTCGTATCATGATACGTCAAGTGAAATAAGGTTTTACTCGTGCTAATTCAAGTGAAATTAGGTTTTAATCATTCTAATTTACATGCAATGAGGGTTTACTCCATGTTCAATGATCCTTGGCTCATGCTAATATCATGTTAAATTTTGTTGCCACATTTCTATGTTATGATAATCATGCTATATCACACCTTTATGTTCATGTTTCTCTTATGCTCCATTGATATTATTATTGCCTAACATGTACTATATTATTTATGTTGTTCCTTTTTTACTCCCTTATTGGGCCCTATGGATCACCCTTTTCTTATGCATGTCCTCAGGTTATCCCATATAATGCTAAGTTTGAAAGAATGTGTGTGGTCATGTAAATGAAGTTTTCAATAAAGATGTGTATTTCATGTTTTAAGTTGTTATGTAATGTAACTAAGCCCTAAAGAAACTAGACCTATTAATCTTCTATTTTGTATCTAGTGAATATTTCATGTAATAAATTATGTTTAAGTGTGAAATAAAGAGAAGGTTTGTTATATTTTAGATCATTTTGATCGTTAAGTTTAAGGTTTAGTCCTTTGTTAAGATAATTTTTATTTCAATAGTTTTAATTAATTTTAATCACATTCACTAATATTTTTGGTAAAAAACTAATTTTTCCTTATTAGAAATTATCAATTATTCTGATTCAAAATTTAGAATCCATTTTTTCAAATTCCGATCATTGAAGTGGCACAAATTAATTTAAATTTAATCTTGTGGATGGGACGACAAAGAGGGGTTTTAAAGTAAAAAAGTTTAAAAGTTTGAAATGTTTTTTTATCTGATTTCAATGTGAAATTAATTCCAATAACCTAAATTGTATTAATTTATTTAAAATTTATATAATGAAACTTTAAAACAAATTAAAAATATAAATTAACCCTATAAATTATTTATATGAAAAAGTAGTTGTGAATTAAAATTTATTGTTTTTTCATTATTCATCAAAACATGAAACTTCTCTAAAAAATACAAAAAATTCACCTAAATTAAATTTTGATATCCCTTTTTCAAAAATGAATTTTATTTTTCCAAATAAAAATTATAAATGTGTCTAAATTTATATTTAAAATGGGTTCACCATTAAAAGGTGGTAAAATAACCATTTGGAAGAATACATATTTTTATTCATAAAATTGGATTTTTTCTTACCTTATACCTATAAAATATATTGGATGAGTATAAAAAATATTTATTTAATATATAATATATAAATTTGATATAAAACATTCATAAAAAGTGATTTTTTAAATTATTTGGGATAAAATTGTGTTTTTACATAGAAAATTAGTTTTCTTAGAAAAGTAATTTATTTATTTTATAATAGTTATACATTAATTTATAACAAATTGATATCCAAAGGATTAATTTTATATACATTTGTAAATCATATTTTTAAAATTTAGTTAATATTATTTTTAACTTCTATTCCAATGGCTAGGTGGTAGATATAATAATATTTTAATGACAATATTAATATTATAATGTAGTTCAGTAAAACTTAGCCTTGCGTGTAACCCAAGCTATCGAAGGAAATTTCCATTGTGTGTAACACTATCCAAACATAGTGTTTTTTGTACCACAAACTAATATAAGTGTTTCTTGTAGTGCAAACATAACTTGTTATTTTGTGAAACTCAAGCCAAACATAGTGCATTCATATAAAAAAAGATATATTCAGTGTTTCATGAAATGAAAAAATAGAAAAAATATTAAATTAATTCAAAAAAATCAATAAATATATGGGTGTTACATTATACCTCCTTAAAATGAATTTCCCCCTAAAAATTTTTCTATGTAATAAAATGTTTAATAATTGAAATTTCATTTCATAGAATCCCACATCATAAAAGTGAATACTAAAACTTATTTTAAAAATGAAAATTTGAAAACATAACACTTACCCAAAGTAACTCATAACCCGGTTTCCATATTGGAGAAAATAAGTGGAAAGTGAAAACATGGCGATGGAAGAAAAATATAACTATCATATTTTGATGGAGAGTGATAGAGAACATGGTTAGGAGAAATTTAATGATCCCAAATCCATAAAATCAAATAGTCTTTAAAAGGGTCATTGATATCATAAAAAATAATGATAATAGGAAGAAATTTTATTTCAAGACCTTTTTACTAAATTTGAAAAAAAAATTAATGAAAATATATACCTACATAATTTTAGGACACCCTCTCCATTTGATGTTCCATGAAAAACTTAAACTTTATCTCTTACTCTAAGATATGAAGGTGAATTTGTCATTATTGAAGTACTAACAGATCATGAGGTAGAATGATAAGTCATACCATCTATATTTAGTTATCATCGCAGCCAAAAGGTTAGTACATGTTATCCAGTATGCATAAATCCTCACATGGTAAGATAATACTTTAATCTCAAAAACTTCATATAAATATTAACATAAAATTTTTATAAATGGTTAACCTTATAACCGTTCCAAAATCTAAAAATCCAAAACATTAGAAAGAAGGTCACAAAATTTATCAAAAACATATTAGAATTAATACCCAATATATCATAAATAATCTCTTATTAATCACAAACCAAACATGTTAATACCTTTATCATGTTCTCTCTTGAAACATGGTAATAACCTAAATTACCATAGAAACTTATTGAAAACATGCATGCTTCCTTATTCCAAATATCATTGAATATATTCCTTAAATTCTAAAAAATGTAAACTTCATCCATGATAACATAAACCAATTCATAATAAAATCCATAATTGGTTCTAAGGCCATCAATGATATCCAATTTATTTATACAAATCAATCATCACTTTATTCAAGTTAAACGTGATTTTTTCATTATCTTAAATGCATCAAAGGTTACATTGACCTAATAAAAATTCCACATTTCCATTAAATCACTTTTCTAATTAATAAAAACCATTCAAAATATCCTTTAAAATAATTAATTAAAAAATAATAATTAAAATATTATATATTTTAGGATTCATATAATATAATATTTGAATCCCAAAACATATACACTTCAATAATCCAACTTTATTCTTAAACCACTACTCAAGGTTCATCATCTTATTCCTTAAAACCCATTTCCTAGAATATTAAATATGAATCATGTCTTAAGGTTACTTAAACTCAATCAAATAATTATTCTTACGTTTAATGTAGACAATATTGTTATAACATCCCATGCCTTTAACATGTCATTTTCAATCCCTATATCTTCAATAATACAACCAATACTCATACTATCTTCCTGATTATATTTATGAGATTTCCACTTGAGAAATTTATTTTCATAATACTCATACTTTCCACATATGAAATATTCAATGTTAACCAAGTTCCTTCTAGTACCATCCATGGACTGAAACTAGAAATCATAAGGTGAGAACACATAATAATGATAAATTACTTATAGGATGCCTAAATCATGGCATGTAATTTTAAATCAATGACACCTTAGGCTTATCCTTGGAGACATCCCTAGAAATATCCTTATAAATATTCCTAGGTATATCACTAAATATTTCTCATCCTAGTTTTAAAAATTTGACTAAAACATCCCTTTGATACCAACTATAGAGACCCAGGATTAACATGTGTGGATATTACATCATTTTAGATGAATATTCATAACATTTCAAAAATATATTCCTACGGACCATAATAGTTTTTTATCTTTGAAAACATAGAAATATAATCGTCTAACATGGTGAAATATCATCAACATCTCCCTTAAATATATTACCCTTTTAGTAATTGTACTTAAAACCTTTATTCATAACCTAGGGAAAAGAAACATAATAAAGGGGTGAGATCAGATGCCCAGTAAGGGTAAATAAGTGAGATATGTAAGAATAATCATGATCATAAGGGTTTGAGGACATGATTGTATCATTATAATATTATACCCTTCATATCAAAGACTATAATCAAGATTCGTGGCATAAATATTGGTAGTTCATAAGGCATGAATGACAAGGTAAATGAGAGCATAATCCATTAAAGAATAACATAAGAATAAGACATGGAATGGTGTCATACACATCATCTTATAACACTGTAAACATGTATAAGTAGAAATAGGTTCACACAATAAGTTAAGAACATGAAATCGGACCCTCTCATAAACTTATGGACATGCAGGCATGTCCAAGCATAACATTGTGAACATGTAATCAAGTTTATGCATAACATTATGAACATGTAGTCAGGCTCATGCATAAACTTATTGATAGGAAACCAGGTCCTTACATAACATTGTGAACATGTAATCAAGTTCACAGATAACATTATGAACATTTAATAAGGTTAACTTATAACATGGTGAACATGTAATCAGGTACACACATAAATTTATGGACATGAAACCCGGTCCATGAATAACATTTTGAACATTAATCAGGTGCATGAGTAACATTGTGAACATGTAATTGGGTTCATGCATGACATTAATACTCATGAGTCATTAATTGTTACCCAATGCATTATAGAGAGATATAGGTTTCACCCATAAAATAATGAAATCATTCATGCGTGTACCACAATACAACAAAACATTCATCATAACATGACCCATAAAAACTGATGGGTTTCCTAAACATCATATCATAACCTAGGAAATGAAATGAGTATCATAAAAATTTAATAATATCATAACCTATTTAAAAAAAACAAGTCTCATAATCATTTCATCAAAACATAACCCGTGAAAGGAAGTGGGTTAAAAAATAATATAACACGTGCAAAAGAGATGGGTGTAATAAACATCATTCTATAAAAACATAAACCATTAAATAAATAAAATGAATGGTATTATTGGATAATATCCCAAGAAAATAATAAAATATATAAAGTATGTCATCTTATATAGAGAAGGATTTTGAAAGGTCACATGGATATTTTATTAAATAAAATAGCTTTTCTTCAAGAATAATTTTAATAAAACCAATTTCAAAAATACTTTTCTTATAAATAGTGATTTAAAATTTCATTTAAAATATTTATTTATTAAAATATCTTTTATGTTTTGAAAAAATATTTTTAAAAAATGAGGCAATTTTAAAACACTTTTCTTTTAAAATAGATTTGAAAACATATAAAGGAAGATTAAAAATATTTTTGAAAAAATTTCTATTTGAAAATAAATAAAATAAGGATAGAAATCATTTTGGAAACCCTTGTATTTTAATATTACCTTTTCAAAACATATAAAGTAAGCTTTGAAAATTATTTAAAACACTTTTTAAACAAAAAAATTAAACATTTTCCTTTGAAAATCACTTAAAAATAAAAATTTATATATAATATTATTAAATAATTTTCTTTTAAAATAACCTTTAAAACATACAAAGGAAGCTTTAAGGAAATGATGGTCATGATGGCATGCAAGTTTGTACAAGTCAAACATTCCTTTTTCACCTTAAAAGGTTTAAAAAAGTGACTTGATTAGAAAACAAAAAGAATATTACTTTTAAAAACATTTTTTTAAAAGTTAAAAAGGGTAAAAATTTCCTTTAAACATAAGAGGATAATATGTATACATTTTAAAAACAAATTATAAAACATGGTTTTGGAAGAACACATATTTCTGACCAAAAGGAGAAATAAAGTCAAATTTTCATAAATATATTTTCTTAATTATATTAAGTACCAAAGAGTGGAAAATGGTTCCATTATATGGATATAACATGAATAACCAAATGATAAGAAAATTCATGGTAGTTTTTAGTATATGGATTATAATACTTTTTTTAATGGAAGCATAATTATAAACAATTCCAATAAATGATGAAGTTGTAGAAATAAACTCTTACCAATTTGGTAATTTTAAATCATAATCCACATGATATAATAACATTACATGAATCTTATAATATCATTAAAAGAATAATATTTAAGATATAACATTTCAAAAAGAATTATATACACCTCATAGAAAGATATAGGGTCATAACATGACATGTATCTCAAAGAAGAAAATTGAGAGAAAATTTTGTTACCAATTTGGTAACTTTTGAACCATAAAACCCATGAAATAAGTATCATTAAATGAATATTTAAATACCCATAAAATTTAATTGTATTAATCATATAATATATTAATGGTAATTAAATACAACACACAAATGAAATGAGTGGTGAACATGGAATGTATCTCACAGATACAAAAAGTGAGATGAGAAAACCCTTACCGTAAGTCTTGACTTTCTTTGTACATGTTCAAAATTACTATATAATAAATATAATTTTATTATAAATATGACACAGTACCATAATCCTATATTTAATACCAAATATTATTCACTTATGACCTTATATTACCCATTTATTATTAATTCCATGTTAAAAAAATATTTCTGTTAATATTTTATTGTTTTTCTTATAAGTTTTGACTTGTTATTATTGATCCTATTAATTAGATAATTATTTACTTATTTACATAATTTAAAACCTAATATAAATATAATATATATTTATTATATAAATATTTATAATAATATATAAATTATTAAAATATAAAATGTAATACACAGTTTATGGAGATGGTAGGACATACGTACACTTGAACGTTGTTCCTATTTAATTATAATTTTGAAAGAAAGAAATTAAATGATATATATATATACTAATTAGACTATAATTATTATTTAATATTTATCATATAATTTTACTAAACTTATCCTTAATATATTCCATGTAGAGTGTGAAATAATTACATTACTTTGAGGAGGTGGAAGTCCACATGTCCACAAATGAAGTTATCGTATTTACACAAAATGGAAATCATGAATGTATGTGTTATATAATAATTAAAAAAGAATATATACATAATAAATATCATATATATAATATAAAAATATATTTTCAATCATAATTCCCAACCATGAGAAGTGTTAAAGGAAAAGAAAACCACATCGTTTCATGAGGTGGTAGCTCAACATACACAAGAATTGTAAGTTCCTTACCCATTTTATGGAAGTGTGTTTAGGAATTAGTATAAAACATAGAATTAAAACATATAAGTATATTTTTAATATTAATTTTATTATATAATCATTTAATAATAACAGTTTAGGGGATAGAGAATGAAAATTAAAAAAAATAGCTTGGGGAAGGATGTTACATCTTCTTTGGGTAACTCTTTTTGGTTTTCACAAAAGAGATTCCTTGATTGAATTTATGATAAAATGAAGGATTATAGGATGAATTTAGGGATTTTAGGAGGAAATTTTGGCATATTTTTTCTATCCAATAGGTTTGAGAGGTATAAATAAGTGGGAGGGGAGAGTTCCTTTTTATAGTGGAGGAGTAACATTATTGTAAATTTTCTAAAAGGGAATTCCACCCATGTTTTTCCACTATAAAGTGGCTCTAATAATAGTAAAATTAAGATACAATTGATTATAATTTATATATATTAACATCCAATGGAATTTTTACAATTTTCTATGTCATTTTGGGTCTTAGGTATAAGGTTTAGTCCATTGTGATGCTAAATTTTATCTTAATCGTTGTATTTAATTTTAACCACATTCACTAATATTTTTAGTAAAATACTATATTGAAAATATTAGAAATTATAAAATTTTATGATTCAAAATATGAAATCCATTTTTTCAAATTTCAATCACATAAGTGTAAGAAATTAATTTAAATTTAATCTCATAGATGGAATGATAAAGTAGGATTTTAAAGTAAAAATTTCAAAAGATTGAAATGTTTTTATATCTAATTTAAATGTGAAATTGATTAAAATTATCTAAATTGGATTAATATATGAAAAATTGATCTATTAAAACTTTAAAACCAATTCAAAATATTATTTAACCATATAAATTATTTATATGAAAAACTTGTTGTGGATTAAATTTTAGTTTTATTTTCGTTATTCATCAAAATATGAAACTTCTATAAAAAATAAAAAAAATCACCCAAAGTATATTTTGATATCACCATTTCAAAAAAAAAATTTATTTTTTCAATTAAAAATTATAAAATTTTCAAAATTTAGATTTAAAATGGGATCTCTAATAAAAGGCGGTAAAATCACCTTTTAAAAAAAATATATTTTTTTATTCATAAAATTGGATTTATTCTTACCTTTTACCTATTAAATTTATTAAATGAGTATATTTTTTTGATTTAATATATAATATATAAATTTTATTGAAAACATTCATCAAAATTGGTTTTTTATTTATTGGTATTGAATTGGGTTTTTACATAGAAAATTAGTTTTCTTAGAAATGTAATTTCTCTATTTTAAAATAGTTATTACATTCATTTATAACTAATTTTTAACCAAAGTATTAATTTTATATACATGTTTAAATAATATTTTCATCATTGAGCTAATCTTATTCATAACATCCATTCCAATGGATAGAGGTAACAATAATTTTATTTTAATAACAGTATTAATAGTATATTGTAGTTTGTTAAAACTCGACCTTGAATGTAACACAAGTTATCAAAGGAACTCAACATTATGTTTAACACAAGCCAAACATATTGTTGTGTACTTTGAAATATTAAATTTGTTTTTTTGTGAAATGTAATCCAAACTTAGAGATTTCATATAACAAAATATATGTTCAGTGTTGCATGAAATAAAAAGTATCAAAATGATTAAATTAATTCAAAAAAAATTACAAAAACATGGGGTGTTACAGCCCATACCTTTCATATGTCATTTTTGTTCTCTTAATCATCATAAATATAACCATTACTCATACCACCTTTTTGATTATATTCAAAAGATTTCCCCCTAGGAAATCACTTCTCATAATGACCATACTTTCCACATTTAAAACATCCAACAATCGAAGATACCTTATGGAGACCATTATTCTCATCCATTGCATTAATTAAACTTTTAATTTTTTATCCGAAATTACTTTCTTTGTATACTTATTTTCCATACATAGAAAATATTCCCATTCCTCTTAGACATTCAAGTTGGTGCTTCTTCCCACATTCTCAACATATATGAAACTGAATCTTCCTTCATCCATGGTCTCCACCAGCAGAACTCTCAATGAACTATATCCTTCTATTCTTTGGTAATTCTGAGAGATGGTTAATGGACATGTTATTAGTAATATATCATGATAAATTACTAGGAATAATCACAATATCCTTAACTATAATCATTATACAATTTGGTTTCTCATAAAGACATTATCTATAACATTCAATGTTAACCCAGTTACTTCTGGTTCTGACAATTGACTAAAACCAAAAATCATAGTGTAAGAAAAAATAATCAAAGTAGGGAACCACATAATCATGAAAAATCACTTATCTTATGCATAAATCATGAAACCTTATTTTCAATCTATAAAACCTTATAAAAAACAATGGAATCCATGGTTATTATTAAAATACTCCAAAATTGTTCATAAAGATTCTGTGAATTTCCAAAGCATATCCCACAAGAGTGTCAAACCAGGTGTGTAGCAAGGATCGTTGTTGTAGACCAGGTGATGATCGATTCCATCTCAATGCACCCCTTTTGTAGTTATTTCCCCTAGGTACCTCTATTCTAGGTCCACATCCACTTGTAGTATCTAGGTAGGGAAGTAAGTTCTTATAAACAACTCATTATATCCTTTAAAAAAAATCCAGGACATTTTCCTATACTTTGACTCATCCTTATAATTATCTATAAACATATCCCTTGACATATACTTGTAAATATCCCTAGGTTTATCACTAATGTTTTTTCATCCTAGTATTTAAAATTTAACTAAACCAATCCTATGGTACCAACTGTAAAGACCTAAACTTCTCATACATAGATATTATATCTTTTTAGATGAATATTCATTACATTACCCAAACACATGCCTAAGGATCATAATGGTGTAGTTACTTTGAAAATAGGGAACATAATATTCTTATTTCATGAAATATATTCAACATATATTACAAATATATTCCCACATAGTACTTTTCTTTGACACACACTACTTAAAACCTTTCTTCATCACCCAGTGAAAGGAAACATAAGAAAGGGTGAGATCATTTACTCAATAAGGGTAAAGAAGGGAGATATCAACATATCATGAGCATAAGTGTATGAGAACATGAGAATAACATTTAAAACCCATAACATGCATATAATATATCATAAATTTGAGTCATGGAATAAATCAAGGAATTTTATTTTAGAATAATCAAAATGGAATCAAGGAACATGATCCATGACAACATAACATTGGAATAATACATAGATTTGTTCCATACACATAATAATAGAATATCATTTACTTAATATTCAAGGATAATTTCCAAAACTATAATAGTGTAATGGGTTCAAATCCAAAACTGTCATAGTAGTCAAGGTTCACTTTCAAGAATATCGTAGTAGAAAAAGTCCCTTACTGATCTAGGTTCATTCCCCATTCCTGTCTTGTTTATCTAATGATATATCAATCATTACTCAATGCATTGGAGAGGGATATAGGTCTCACCCATTATATAATGAAAATCAAACATATGTGTTCCACATTATAAAAAAACTCATTATATTAGAAACCATGAGATGAAATGGTTTTCATAGACATTTCATCATAACATAACTTTTTGAAGGAAACATATTTCATAATCATCTTCTCATCTCATAAAAGAGTAACCCATGGAAAATTAGTGGGTTTAATAATCATTTTATCATTGTATAACCTATGGAAAAAGAAGTGGGTTTCATAAGTATTTTATCAAGTTAAAAACCTTGGAATATAAATGTGTTTCATAAAAATATTGTCATCATAAATATAAATTATTAAGAGATATAAAATTAAATACATTGTTATTGGAGACGGTTAGTCGTATGTACGCATGAACACTATTTCCATTTTATCGATGGATGAAAATAAAGAAAGTGAAATAACATATTGAATTTTAATAATAATTTATAGTTCATATATATCACATATATTAATTATATTTACCCTTATTACCTTACATGAAAATATTTAGTGCAAAAAAAATCGCATCGCTTCGTGTAGAGGTAGTTTGTCTTATACACAAACGATGTTATCATATCCCCTACGGAATAGAAATTAAGAATTCATAGGTGGTATATTTATTCAAAAGTTATAGTAATTTTATAAATATCATATTAATTTTTTTAATATAAACTTATTATAGTCTAATTAAAATGGAAATTGAAAAACAAATCACATCAGTTTACAAGGCAGTATTTCATCGTACACACAAGCGAAGTTATTATTTTCCAAAGGGTTGGAAAGTAAGAAGGTATATGTGGTGTTATAATTAAATAGGTATAATAATATCATATATATCATATATAAACATTAAATCTGTAATTATATCTATAATTTATAGTTGGTGATGGAAAATGAATTACATTGGTTCATGAGGAAGTAGTCCACCATTCACATGAATAATGATTTCGTATCCTATTTAATGGAAGATGATAACTATTTAGGTTATTAAATTAATATAATAACATATAAATAAATTTAATATAACTAAGTTATTATATCACCATGTTTTAACAATAATTTAAGGATGTGGAGGTATAAATAAAATAAAGTGCTCTGTTCGAGACGTTACCTCTTCTTGAGAAAACTTCTTTGGGTTAGCACAAAATGGTTTCTTATGTTGGATTCATAACCAAAATAAGTATTATAGGATAGTATTAGGGAATTAATTAATTTATTATTGAAGTTATTTTCTGATCCAATTTGTTTCTTAAGTGTTAATATGAGAGGATATAGGGTGACCTTTTATAAATGAGGTGAGTGACACACTTGTAATATTTGAAAAGGAAAAGGTGTACCCATATTTTTCACCTGAAAAAAGGATCCAAATTGGGCCATTATCAAACTTTAGAGTTTTTAAGGTATAAATATGGATATATAATTTGTTTTGGGGAATTTTTTTATTCATTTATAAGAATTACATTTTTAGTTTAACCCCTTGGTAAACTAATTTTTACCTTAACTACAGTAAATAATTTTTACTCTTTTTACTATTAATTTTGGTAAAAAATAAAGTTTTCCTAGTTATAAAATATAAATTATTATTATTCAAAATATGGAATCCATTTTTCCAAATTTAACTCAAATTATTGGAAAAATATAATTTCAAACTAAATTTGTAGATGAAAAAAAAGAAGTTTTCCAAAGAGAAAATATTCAAAAGTTTAAAAAGTTTTTATATAAAAAATAAATATTAAATTGACCATAATGACATAAATTGGATTAAATGATATATAATTCAACTAATTTTACTTAAAACCACATTTTAAAACCCAAAAATATTACAAATTATTTAAATAAAAAGACATTTTAAAATAAAACCCATCATTTTTTACTATTTGTCAAAATATTAATCTTTTTAGAAATTTCAAAAAAATCATCCTAATTTTTTTTAAATAAGTATTTCAAAAATTAATTTTATTTATCAAATTAATTTTCAAAAAATTTCAAGATTTAATTTTATTATTATTCACAAAAAAATATAAAAATATATTTTTTGAGAAAATATTTTTTTGAAACATATAAAGAACTTACTAAAAATTAATATTTTTTATCAATATATTTTCTTTATATAAAACCATTATACTTAATATTTAAAATTATGTTATTCATATTAATTACACCATGTTTAAATGAAATTTAATAATGGTCTTTTTTAAATAATAATATTAATAGTTCGTCATGTTTCGTTAAAACTCATTGTTATGTGTAACACATGATAAACTTAATGTTGCATGTAATGAAAACTATTAAAGAAATTAACATTATATAGAAAATAAATATTTCATAAAATATTAATTTTTTACAGGGGTGGGGTGTTATAATCTAGGATCTTAATGTGGTGTCTATCTATAAATATTCTATCACATAGTATTGGGATAATACTATAATGACAATCCTTTATAAAAAGATAAGGTCTCGTCAATGAAAAATGCACATACTTTGGAAGTATCACCTCTTTATGGATTTATATTAAAGGGTTGTGTTCATAGTAAATAGATCTTTCATGGAAGAGAATATGGTGGGCCCATTGAATAATTATCTATATCATCATAACCATGAAAATCATGTGAGATATATCATAATCAAAGTCATTAGTAGTTGGAACTAACACAAGTGGGAGTCTGTTGGAGTTGGTTCCCTAGAAATAACTCACTTTGTACTTTTGATTACCTGTTTATTCAATGAACTAAATATTAATATGTATTTTATTACATGATGAGTGTTTGTATACATAATGTTTTTTTTAATAATATATTTAGTGTATTTTTTGCATCAAAAGGTCATTGAAGTTCTCCCACTATAATGAGAACCTTGAAGATTTATGACAAGACTTTGAGATGCCCTAGGAATGGGTGCACCACTAAGAGGGGATGAGTAAATGGTGAAAATATTTTACAATTTCATCCACTTGAAATAAACCTATACAATCAATTAGGATTCAATCCTATTAAATTTATAAATCAGTCATACTTATATGAATGTAGAAATAAAAGAACAAGGTTTGCAATAATTATTTTGTAAGGTTAAGTCCTCATGTGGGTACCCACTCCTTGTTGTATCTTATTGTTATCACAGTCCATAGAATTTACACTATAATTTTATAATCAACTACAAGTGAGTGATCTAGCTATCATCCTATATCATTGGTTTCTCCAGCATCCCACTGGGATTTATATAGTTTCCTACTGGTCTCAGTTTGAAATAAGCATAATGAGAAAGATCACATGAGAATCTCTCTTTCTTTAAAAACTGATGAAGATTTTCCTCTTGATCATTCATGATAAATGAATCAGAATATATCTACTATTTATGTTTATAAAAATTTTATAACAAATGATAAAAATACAAAAAATTTATAGGATTTCTCATAACTTATATATAAAAATGTTGATCTTATTATTGAGAATATTCTCAATCTTATTTCATTGAATTCAAGGGATCTTGTAAATTTTCTATTCTTCACTAAGCTTCAACTTTAGTAATGCATTAACTATATTAGTAACCCATGTTTGGAATGTAGTTATAGTTAGAGTTAAGATGTCTCCAGAGATGAAATTGTTTTAAGTGTGTTATAATCCTTTTTAATGGTTTTGGTGTGTGATTTAAAATAGTGGTTAATTAGATTTAATTCAATTGAGTTTGTTAAGAAATTAGTTTAAAATAAAGTGGACTAACCTAGGATATATCCTTAATATTTTTGTTAAATCATTATTTCATTTTTTAACTCTATTATTTTATCTATATTTAAGTGAAATATCTCTTTATTACCCTCACATGTAAGTTTCTATTTAATCAACGAGATGTAATAATCATTGAAACATCCAATATTTTCTATCCCAATAATCAGAAATCCCCAATTACCCTTAATTAAACCCACTACTTGTGATCACAAGTTATGGAAACAAATTAAGTGGAATGTGTGTGAGATCCATTGAATAAGGGAAAATGAATTAAAAATGAAAATAAATAGGGATACCTATAGTGAACCTCCCTTTTTATACATATACATTACATCATGTTTGCGGAGTACTTAATGAATTACACAGACAAACACCAAAAGACTATATTAGTTTAGTGCCTTTAAAAACATGGAATTATAAATACTACTACATAAATGGGAAACATTATCTCCCATTAGGTTCTTTATGACTATAAAACTTCTTATACACATCATGAATAATACATATATTCATAACATAGGGTAAGGAAACATAAGAAAGGCTGAGCTCAAATGCTCAGTAAGGGTAAAAAATGGAAACATGTAAGAATAATCATGAGAATAAGGGTTTGAGAACTAGATCATAACTTTTTATGATCATACCATTAGTATCAAAGATCATAATCAAGTTATATGTCATAAATATTGGTAGTTTATAAGATACGAATTATAAGGGAACCAAGATCATAAGACCTAAAAACATGACATAAAAACAAGACATGGAATTATGGTAGACACATAAGAATATGAAATTATCTCTATAGTAGTCAAGGTTTAATTACAATTCTATATTAGTGGAATTGGTTCACTCTCAAAACCATCTTGTTATTCATGGTTTACTCCCATTACCATCTTAGTTGTCAAGTTTAACTCCCAAAAGCATATTAACAGAAAAAGTCCTTTACTGAACCATGTTCACTCCCCGTTCCATCCATGTCTATCTCAAGATATATAAATCTTTACCCATTGAATTGGAGGGAGATACATGTCACAACTGTATCATAATGAAATCATTTATATGTGCTCTATAAAATTATAAACAATCATCGTATAATAACCCATGAAATGAAATGGGTATCATAAACATGTCATATTATTATAACCTGTAGAAAAGAGATAGGTTTCATAATCATTTAATAAAAAATAATAACCCATGAAAATAATAATTTTTCATAATAATATAACCTGATGAAGATAAATGGGTTTTATAACATATAACCCATGAATGAAAAATAGGTTTCATAAAGCATATAGATTATGGAAGAGAAATGAGTTTTATAAAGATCGTGAAATCAAAACATAAACTATTCAAAGAAAAAATATGAATGGTAACATTATATAATATCCATATAAATTCATGATTAACACAAAATTATTTCATCTTATATGGAAAATAATTTAAAAATATCTTTTTAAAAATATTTTTTTGTGTGGAAAATATCCTTTATGATTTGAAAAATACATTTTAAAACATAAATTTTTTTTGGAAAACATTTTCTTTGAAAATATATTTTAAAACTTATAAAGGAAGATTCTAAAATAATTGAAATACTTCTTTAAAAATTATCAAAAAATATCATTTAAAAACAAATTAAAACATGGTTTTTGAATAAAGTGGATTTCTGACCGAAGAGAGAAATAAGGTCAACTTTTCTTAAAAACACTTTCTTAATTATATTAAATAACAATGATTGGAAAAAATGATACTAATACATGAAGATATAATTAAAAACATAGTATAAGAAAAATCAAGATATTTATTGACATATGGATCATAAGATTTCATCAATGGAGGCATAATCATAAATAGTCCTGATAAACAATGAGATTATAGATATAAACTCTTAACACTTTGATAACATTGAATCAAAATCCCCATGAAAGGATAACATTACATGAAAATTATAATTTAATTAAAATAATGATACTCATGATATAACATGAAAAATTATAGTATATACACCTTGTAAAAGAATATATGTGCATAGAAAAACATGTGTCTCAAAGAAGGAAAATAGAAACAAAATTACATTAAAGATTTGGTAACTTTTATATAGTAAAACCCCATAAAATAGAGGTTATAAAATGGATATATAAATAACCATAGATTTAAGGATAATAATATTATAATAAATTTATGGTAATTATATATACCACACAAAATAAACAAGTGGTGAATATGGCATGCATCTCACGGATATAAAATGTGAGATAAATTCCCTTACCCTATGTCTTGACTCTCATCGTACTCATTCAAACCCACTGTATAATAAATAAAAGTTTATTATAAATATATCACCAAATCACATTAATATAAATAATTCCATATATAATTTACTTATAACTTTATATTACCTTTTTATTAACAATTACATGATAATGTTATTTTTCAGGTAAAAACTTGTAACACCCCGACCCTAGTAACCTAGAGTCGGTGCATTATTACATAACATTGGAATGATCACAAAAGATCAAGTCTTGAAAGACCGATTAGTTTAGTAACCTTAGAATTACTAGATACATTCATAAGGTTTACATTACATCATAAAATGAAAAACTACAACAACATTGTTTCCATAGACCACACTCATATCCCCTCAGACTATCCCTGCAGGTCAGTCATAAAATACTTTTGCTCATTCTGGGAAATATAAAACATAGAAAGGGGTGATCTCAGATGCTCAGTAAGGATAACAATACAGCAAAAACTTTAATAAATAAGCATAAACATTTAAAGCAATGTATAAGACTAAAAAAAAGCCTTTTAAACTTTAAAATTCAACATAATATAGAAAATATAAAATAAAATAATAACATTTACTTACTCATATGGATATTCTACTAGTAGAATAATCGCATTCAATATCAATATCCACTTTCATAATGATGGAATGCATAATTTAAAACTATCATAACCACATATTCAAGGCCTTATCCAAGACTACAAATAAGATTTTGTCAAGGCCTTGTGCCAAGACACTATTTTGTCTCATGAGACATACCAATGCATCAAGGAGCTATAGAGAACTCCACCCGTCACTTACTAAGTCCAATGCATTCCTCATATGAACAGGTTTAAATGTAACATAAACATTCGTATTAAAACTAGCATATGAAATGTAAATACTTTATCCATAAACCATGAATGGTATAAAAATAACACATCCATAGTCAAACATATCACAAAACCTTTAATACAATATGGAAGTTTTGTATCATAATAAATCAACTTCAAATAAGCTAAAATTCCATCAAAGGATGTTGACATAGATGAAATAAAAACTATTTGAGAGAAATATCTTTTTTTGAAATCATTTAAAAGTCACATAATTATAAAATAAAAAATTTACTTTGAAAATATTCTTATATGATTGTAAGGGAAGCTTCAACAATTTTATAATGGCGTAAAATATCCGCACCCGTCATATAAGTTAAAAAAACATTATTACCTTAATTTTGTCGAAAAGGTTAAAAGTAACTTATTTGGAAAACGATGGAAAGATTCCTTTCAAACCATTTTATAAAAAGTCAAAAAATGGTATAAATAACTTTAACCCATATTCTATTAAATAGTAAAAATGTTTTGGAAAACATTTTTAAGAAAAATGGATGTGGATGATAAAGAGGTCCCAGTAGATAATTACATATAAACAACCTCGGATAATGAAGAGATTGTAGAATTAACCCTTAACTCATTGTAATCAATCAAGTCATATGAAGAAAAGTCAATAACCACCAAATTAATCAAAAAATATCATGAATATAAATAGAATCATTATAATATATATCAAATGGCAGTACACAATACACCACATGCAACAAATAAGTGGTGAACAATGGGAATCTCATAGAATTAAAAGTTAGACAAGAAACCCCTTAAATTGTACTTTTCCTTGGCCGAGGGTAGGTTAACCTCCTTTATAATGGTGAAATAATTGTTATTAAATTATAAAAGAATCATATACATTAATATTATATCATATATGATCTTTTAACATTTCTTTGTTAATAATATCTTAGTATTATCGTCGTTTCGGGTGTTAACTGATTCGTTTTCCTTTATAATATTTGTTATGTGTGTTATATTTGTTATGGATGGGATGTTTATTATTTATATCCAGAATGATATCAAGTCTTTAAAAATTATATTTAATAATCTAATGAAAATTAGTCTTGAATGGGTATGATGGGGAATGAATCTCATCGCATTCATGGAGACGGTAATCCGTACGTACACACGAGTGAAAATATCATTTTTTTATATTAAAATAATATATAATTGAATGGTATATCATATATAAAGAATCATTATCATGTTATATTTATTATTTACATCAATTACACATCATTATTATACCCATCCAAATAATAATGTATTGAATAACAATTACACCACGACGTGGAGATGGTAAGCTGCACGTACGCACGTATGTTGACATGTCATTCAAAGGATGGATATAATAATGAATTTCATTGTGAAATATTTATAATAACATCATAGTATATATAATATACTGGATTTACTATTTTAGAATGGAAACAACAAAGAAAAAGTAAGTGGAAGAAGAAAGGAACTTGATAGAGGTGATGAAATATTTACCTCTTCTTCGAGTTCTTCCTTTTGATTTGATCAAAAGGGATCCTTATGTTGGATTTATAACTAAAGGAAGGATTCTAGGGTTAAGGGAGGATATTTTAGAGGGTATTTTTTCTGAGTTTGGCTGAGAAAAATGTATTTGAAGGTGTGAATTAGAGAGAAGGTGGAGTGCCCTTTTATAAGAGGGGTGAGGGGCACCTTAGAAAAAGCTAGAAATATTATTTTATAATAAAATAATTTTCTTTTTATAATGGCTCAAAAATAGATTATTTAAATAATAAGGTGGGTATGGGTCGAAAACCACTCAACCAATAGGTTTTAGATAGGTTTGGGTCACTATATTAACTTTATCTTTTAGATTTAACTCTTAGTTAAATAGTTTGACATTTACCATGTCTCTTTGTATTTTTATATTATATGGTTAATAAACATACTATATACTTCCAAGTGAACCCAAAGTAGTTCATTAATGATACAAATATAATTATATAAGTCTTTTTTCCCAACAATATATTTTTAGGAATATAATATCAATTAATAATATAATATTTGTTTTAAAAACTCTTTTATGTCAATTTTGACACTATTTGGTATTTTGTTTTTTCTAAATTCAAAAAAACATTATTAATTCAAAAACAATTCATCTAACCAACCATAATATGTCATATTAACCTATAAAATCAGTTGAATTCCTAAAAAGTCTCAAATTACATTTATTTTAATATTTATAATATCAATTATTTTAATATTTCATTAATTAGGTAATTATTGCATCATCATTGTGTCATAAATAAATTAAATTATTTAATGTCTAAAAAATATAAATAAAATAAAATTATTTAGGAAATATTTTTATAATTCTAGTGAATATTTATAGTTGAATTTATCTCATATATAACCCTATATTAAAAATGTTTTATTTATTATACTTTTATTTTAACTCTTTTTACTCTTCTTTAAATAAAATAATAATAAGTGTCATAATCTAATCCAAGTGGACCAAAGAGGTTCATATATTATTAATAAGGTTGTTTTTGGTCGAATTATACTTATCCAATAGAATTAGTACATGTGTTATGGTAATAATAATATCATTTTTACCCTTAATTACCCTATTACTTTTCACCGTGGTAAATAAAAGTAAAAATTTACTATTCACCAAAAATTATTTTCATCTTATTGAACCAAATTTTACTTAATGGTATCAACTGTGTCTCTAGGAAGTTTTAAATTCCAATCACAGAAGTGGTAAAATTATGTTTTATGTGAATTTGCAAATTCTCCTAGGAGGTTGGTAAAAGACGGTGAAAAGTTCAATAAAATTTTTATATATCTAAAGTTATTATGAACTGACTCCAAGGAATTACTTTGAACTTATATAGGTATTATGTATCTATTTTGACCTAAAATAAATTTAAATAAAATAAGTAATTATTTATATAAAAATTTGGTTTTAAACTATAACTCAGTGTTTTTAACTATTCATCAAAAATGGAAAGTTTTCATAAAAATTACAAAAATTCACCCTAAGCTAATTTTGATATTCCAAATTCATAAATTAATTCTATTTTACCAATTTAAAAACATAGAAGTTTCATTAATTAATTTAAAATTAATTCCCATTGTCAAAACCAAAAGGTGTATTTATAAGAAATAATAACTATCAAAAGATTGACACTTCTTTATGTCCAATTTTAAAGTGAAATTACTTACAATGACCATCATTGGATTAAGTGGTAAAAATATAAACTAATTATAATTCCAAACCATTAAAATTGATAATTCAACACTATAAATTATTTTGATTCAAAATGTTGTTTTCTGTTAAAATATAGTATTTTCACTATTCGCCCAAATATGAAAGTTATCAGAAAAACACCAAAAATTTATTGAAACTAAATTATTATGTCCCGATTGTAAAGAAGAATTTTATTTTGTCAAATTTAATATATAAAAGTTTCAAATATTGGATTTAAAAAGGGTTCTCCATTAAAAGACGGTAAACTTTAATTTTCTGAATAATAATTCTTTTATCAGAAAAATGAATTTGTTGTTAAATTATGTCTAAGAAACTCATAATATGGATTATAAAATTATAAGGATTGTATAAAGTTTAAAATTTAGTTAATACTATTCATAACCACTTTTGAATGGCTAGTTTGGTAAGTCATGGTGCGCTTGAACTCAGTGTTGCGTGCAGTGAAAGTTATTGCATTACTTTGAAGAAATAATGTACTACGAAATCATGGGGTGTTACATTCTTCCATCCTTCAATAAATTGCATCCTTGTAATTTGAAATTGTTCTTAGAAAATAAAAGGTTGATAATAGAAAATTCCTTTGTGGGAAAACCCACATCGGAAATTGGGTTAATAAAATTTAGTCTTAATAAGAGGAAAAAGGGGAATGAAAAAGTCACCACCAAATTATGATCTCGATTAGGAGAACATTGGTGGAAATTAGAGACACATAATTGGAGGAAAAACGTAAATATTTATAAGGAGTGATTGTGGTCATCAATCACAAACAATTGTAGAATTGAGGGCCTCAAATCCATCAATCTAAGATGATTTAATATATCATCGATTCAACAAAACATAAGGTACTAGGATAACACATTTTTAGTTTTAAGATCCATTACCTAAAGTTTAAAAATTAATTTATTCATAGAATAAGAGAAGAAAAAAATATATACTTGATAAGTAGAGTTCCATCCTTTAACTAAACTCTTCTTTCACTCTAAAAGATAATAAAACTTAAAAAATATTCTATTTATCCTATTCGTATAGGGTTCCAAAAAAAATGAATTTATAATTCATCTACTATATCTTTTAAAAAAAACATTATTCAATATAGGACATCACGTGGGCCAGTGGTAGGTGATACACCGTTTTCGCCCTTCGGTTGCAGGTTTAAGTCTCGTGGCCTTGCCGGATGTTATGGGTTGCCACCCGACCTCCGGGTTGCCCTTTTATGGAAATCCAAAAATAATCTCAAACTAGAATTATCCAAAATACTTCTGCCAAACTCACAATCCAAAATTTATAAGGAATGTAAACATAATGAAGATTCTTTTTTCCATGTAATAACATGTGAACACCTTCATAATGTGTTCTTTTAAAACACTGCAATATACTGAATTACCATAAAACCTTATTGATTACATTCATGCTCCCTTATTCCTTATAGAATACTGGATGTACTCCTTCTATCGAAAAATGTTGTAAACTCCAACAATGATGGAATATACAAATCATTAATCAGTTTCAAGGTAGTCAAGAATATATAATATAATTTATCCAAATAAACCATATCATATTCCAAAATCACTACCTCATTTTCGGGACCATATTAAGGATTACCTTTCTTTCAACCATGTATTTTTCAAAAAGTGTAGCTTACCATTAAGTAACTTTTCTTAGAATCATATAATCTCAAATCTTCAAAAAATAGTACTGCAGCATAATCCTTATTTATCTCCTTAATTCATATAACCTGTATATTGCTGATACAACACTCAAATTAAATAATTCTATAATAACAACATAAGAACACTAGTCATTCCTCTTCATCTGAGGTAGTATCATAACATGATTATTATCCAATAGCATCATTTTCAGTATACTCTGATTACTGGGTCATTGATTCGCATAGTGTCCCAACACCTTGCAGATGAAGAATTTTATATTTGAAACCTTTTTCTTACCCTTGAAATCACGTACTTGGTGTCCTTTTTCTCCACACTTATAACAAACTCTTAATCCCTTCAAGCATTTACCAAGGTGAACCTTTCCACAGTTATCACATATAATAAAGTCATTCTTTTCCCTCTTCCCTTTGTCCATCTTTCTCTCTTCCATCCTTTTCTTCTCTTACTTCCCTTCAAAGCCATAGGATTCAAATAATTCTTTACTTATCTTATTAACACATGCTATTATTTCTTCATATATTAAGAATACATGGGAGACTATTTCCCTTCAAAATGTTGGATTAATACTGTGAAAGATATGATCCTTCTTACTCTTTGGATCATACGTATTGTTGGAGTTCTCATTCCTTCTACTGGGCACCATTTCTATACAATAGCATACACTAGGTCAGTTTATGAATTGCAGTGAAAAATTGTCAACTTGTAAAATACCTAACATAAATTGAACAGTTTATGGATATAATCCATAATCATAAAAATATTTTATTTGAGGAGGTATATACTCGTAAATCCTTCATAATGATTTGTAAATAAAATGAGAATTATCATAAGCATACCCCTCGAGAGTGTCGTAACCAAGAGTGCAGTAAGGCCCATTATCGTGTACCAGTTCCCATTCGAGTCTAGCTCAAAGAACTATTTTTGGGTTTTACCCATAGGTACATCAATGCCAGAGCCACCTCTACCTAATCGTATCTAGACATAGATGTATTGCTTAGAGAACTCACAAAATCTCAACAATACCAAAATTCTAGGAAGTTCATCTATACTAATCCTCAAATTCTATCTTAGGGCTATGTGCTCTAATCGGAGTTGATCTAAATCTAGTTTCCAAGGTTTGTACTAAACTTCCACTGATACCAACTATAACTCTCTGACCCCAGTTACCTATAGTCGGTTCATTATTACATAACATTGGCATGATCACAAAACATCAAGTCTCAAACGACCAATTATTTTAGTAGACTTGGAAGTACTAGATACACTCATAAAATTTACATTACATCATAAAATGAAAAACTACAACAATATTGTTTCCATAGACTACACTCATATCCCCTCAGACTATCCCTAAAAGTCAGTCATAAAATACTTCTTCACATTCTGAGAAATATTAAACATAGAAATGGGTGAGCTCAGATGCTCAGTAAGGGTAACAATATACCGAAAACTTTCATAAATAAGCATAAACATTTAAGGAAATGTATAAGACTAAAACAAAAGCCTTTTAAACTTTAACTTCAGTATAATATGGAAAAGATAAAATAAAATAATTCCATTTACTTACTCACATGGATATTCTACTATTTGAATAATTACATGCAATATCAATAGCTACTTTCATAATGATGGAATACATAATGCCAAACTATCATAACCACAGATTCAAGGCCTTGTGCTAAGACTACAAATAAGATTTTGTTAAGGCCTTGTTCCAAGACACTAGTTTGTCTAATGAGACCTACTGATGCCTTGAGGAGCTATAGCAGGCTCCACCCATCACTTACTAAGTCCAATTCATTCCTCATATGAACAGGTTTAAACATAACATAAACATTCGCATTAAAACTAGCATACAAAATGTCAATACTTTATCCATAAATAATGAATGGTATTAAAATAAAACATCCACAGTAAAACATATCAAAAAACCTTCAATACAACATGTAAGTTTTTTATTATAATAAATCAACTTCAAATAAGCTTAAAATCCATCAAAGGATGTGGACATAGATGAAATCAAAACTATTTGAGAGAAATATCTTTTTTTTGAAATCATTTAAAAGTCACATAATTATAAAATAATACATTTACATTGAAAATATTCTTATAATATTGTAAGGGGATCTTCAATGATTTTATAATGGTGGAAAATAGCTGCACCCTCCGTACAAGTTAGAAAAAATATTCTTACCTTAATTTTGTCGAAAAGGTTAAAAGTAACTCTTTTGGAAAATGAAAGAAAGATTCCTTTCAAACCATTTAATAAAAAGTCAAAAAAGGGTATAAATGACTTTAAACCATAGTCTAGTAAATAGTAAAAATGTTTTGGAATACATTTTTAAGAAACATGGATGTGGATGATAAAGAGGCCCCAGTAGATAATTACATATAAACAACCTCGGATAATGAAGAGATTGTAGAATTAACCCTTACATCATTGGAATCAATAGATTCATATGAAAAATAGTCAATAACCACCAAATGAATCACATAATATCATGAATATAAATATAATCATGATAATATCTATCAAATGTAAGTACACAATACACCACATGCAATAAATAAGTGGTGAACAACGGAAATCTCACGGAATTAAAAGTGAGATAAGAAACCCCTTACCTTGTACTTTTCCCTTGTCGAGGGTAGGAAAAACTATTGAATAATGGTGAAATAATTGTTATTAAATTATACAAGAATCATATACATTAATATGATATCATATATGATCTTTTAACATTGATTTGTTAATAATATCTTAGTATTATCGTCGTTTCATGGGTTAACGAATTCGTTTTCCTTTATATTATTTGTTATGTGAGACATAATTGTTATGGATGGGATGTATATTATTCATATCCAGAATGATATCAAGTATTTAAACAGTATTTTTAATCATTTAATGAAAATTAGTCTTGAATGGATACGATGGGGGATGAATCACATTGTGTTCGTGAAGACGGTACGAGCGACAATATGATTATTTTAATATTAAAATAATATATAATTGGATGGTATATCATATATAAATAATCATTATCATGTTATATTTATTATTTAAATCAATTACACATCATTATTATACCCATCCAAATAATAATATATTGAATAACAATAACAACACGACGTGGAGACGGTAAGCCGTACATACACACATATGTTGACATGTCATTCAAAGGATGGATATAATAATGAATTTGGTTGTAACATATTTATAATAACATTAAATTATATATAATATACTGGATTTACTATTTTATAATGGAAACAACAAATAAAAAGGAAGTGGAAGAAGAAAGGAACTTGAAAGAGGTGATGAAATATTTACCTCTTCTTCGGGTTCTTTCTTTTGATTTGATCAAAAAGGATCCTTAGGTTGTCTTTATGAATAAAGGAAGTCCTCTAGGATGAAAGTAGGATAGTTGATAGGGTATTGGGGCAGATGTTGGCCGAGAAAAATGGCTTTGAATGTGTGAATTATAGAAAAGGGGGATTTCCCTTTTGGAAGAGGGGTCAGGGGCACCTTAGGAAAAACTAGAAATATTATTTTATAATAAACTCATTTTCGGTTTCTAATGGCTCAATAAGGGATTATTTAAAGGATAAAGTGGTTATGGGTCGAAAAACACTCAACCAATAGGTTTTAGATAGGTTTGGTTGACTATATTAACTTTATCTTTTAGATTTAACTCTTAGTTAAATCGTTTGACATTTACCATGTCTCTTTGTATTTTTATATTATATGGTTAATAAACTTACTATATACTTCCAAGAAAACCTCAAGTGGTTCTTTAATGATACAAAAATAATTACATATGTCTTTTGGCCGAACCTTATATTTTTAAGAATAGAATATCAATTAATAATATAATATTTGTTTTTAAAACTCTTTTATGTCAGTTTTGACACAATTTGGTATTTTGATTTTTCTAAATTAATAACATTATTAATTCTAAAAAAATTCATATAACCAATCCTAATATGTCATATTAACCTAGAAAATTAATTTAATTCTTAAAAAGTCTCAAATTACATTTATTTGGATATTTATAATATCAATTATTTTAATATTTCATTAATTAGGTAATTACTGCATCATCATTGTCTAATAAATAAAATAAATTGTTTATTGTCTAAAAAATGTAAATAAAATACCATTATGTAGGAAATATTTCTATCTTTCCAATTAATATTTATAGTCAAATTTATCTTATGTATAACCCTATATTAAAAATGTTTTAGTTATTAAACTTTTATTTTAACTCTTTTAACTCTTCTTTAAATAAAATAATAATAAGTCTCCTAATCTAATTCAAGTTGAACAAATAGGTTAATATTTTATTCCTAAGTTTTTTTGGTATAATTATACTTATCCAATAGAATTAGTACATGTGTTAGTGTAATAATAATATCATTTTTACCCTTAATTACCCTATTTACTTTTAACCGTTGTCAATAAAAGTAAAAAGTTACTATTCACCAAACAATATTTTCATCTTATTAAACCACATTTTACTTACTGATATCTACTTAATCTCTCATATTTTTAAAATTCCACTCACATAAGTGGAAATTTATGTTTTATGTGAATTTTCAAATTCTCCTAGGAGGTTGGTAAAAGACGGTGAAAAGTTCAATAAACTTTTTATATATCTAAAGTTATTATAAACTGACTCCAATTAATTTCATTAAACTTATATAGTTATTATGTATCTATTTTGACTGAAAATAAATTTACAAAAAATAATTAATTATTTAAATAAAAATTCAGTTTTAAACTATAACTCAGTGTTTTTCACTATTCATCGAAAATTGAAAGTTTTCAGGAAAATACCAAAAATTCACCTTAAGATAATTTTGATATTCCAAATTCAAAAATGAATTATATTTTACCAATTTCAAAATATATAGGTTTCATTAATTAATTTAAAATTAATTCCCGTTGTCAAAACCAAAAGGCGTATTTTTAAGAAATAATAACTATCAAAAGATTGACACTTGTTTATGTCCAATTTTAAAGTGAAATTACTTTCAATGACCATAATTGGATTAAATGGTAAAAATATAATCTAATTATACTTCCAAACCATTAAAATGTATAATTCCACACTATAAATTATTTTGATTAAAAAAGTTATTTTCAGTTAAAATATAGTTTTTTTCACTATTCACCCAAATATGAAAGTTATCAAAAAAACACCAAAAATTTATTGAAACTAAATTCTTATGTCTCGATTCTAAAGAAGAAGTTTATTTTTGGAAATTGAATATATAAAAGTTTTAAATATTAGACTTAAAAAGGGTTCTCCATTAAAAGGTGGTAAAATTTCATTTTCTAAATAATAATTCTTTTATCTGAAAAAAATGATTTTGTTCTTACATTATGTCTAAGAAACTCGTAATATGGATTCTCAAATTATAAGGATTATATTAAGTTCAAAATTCAGTTAATACTATTCATAACTTCTTTTTAATGTCTAGTTTTGTATGTCGTGGTGCGCTTGAACTCAGTGTTTCGTGTTGCGCAAGTTATTGCATTACTTTGAAGAAATAACGTACTATGAAATCTTGGGGTGTTACAAAACTGCTTTGTTTTTCGTACATGTTTTGACTTGTAATTCCTAGTCCTCTTTATTAGATCATTATTTCCTTATTTAAAAAATGTAAACCATGATATAAATATCATATATATTCATTATATACATATTTATAATAATATACAAACTATGTTAATAGGAAATGAATTACATCGTTCCTGGAGACGGTAGGATATACGAACCTATGAATGATATTTTCATTTTCTTGTCATATTTTTTAAAAGAATAAAACTAAATGATATATATATATATATTATAATTATATTAGAATAATTATTTAATATATATCATTTGTGTATATTAAAACCATTATTTATACATTCCATGTAAATCATGAATGAATCACATCACTTTGAGGAGGTGGTAGTCCAGACGTCCTCAAACGATCTTATCATACTACCATATAATAGGAAGAATAGTGTTATATATATTATAATAAAAATAAAAATAAAACATAAATATAATATATATCACATAAAAATATTGATTCCATCATTATTTCCAACCTTGAAGGGTGGTAATGGAAGAACGAACAACATCAGTTCGTGATGTGGTAGTCCATTGTACGCATGAACATTGATTGTGTATCCCATTTGATTGAAGTGTGAGAGTGTGCTGGTCATAAAATTAACATAAATATATATCAGTATATTTAGGATATTTAGGTTATTATATAATCATTGGATAATAAAAATTTAAGGGGTGGATAAAGAGATAAAACAAAAGTGCTTGTGGAAGGATGTTATGCCTTCTTTGGGTAACTCCATTTGGTTTACACAAAAGGAATTCCTTGGTTGGATTTATTCCCAAAATTAGGATTCTAGGATGAAGGGAGGGAATTTTGTAGTATATTTTTAAATTTTTTGACTGATCCAAAGGGCTTGATAGGTGTGAAGATAGGGGAAGAGGTGGTGACCTTTTATAAATAGGGAAAAGGACACACTTGGTATTTTTGAAAGGAATTGTGTGCTCCCCACATTTTACTTGTACCCAAAAGGTCTAAGGTGTAATGGTAGAAATATTTTAGGAAAATAATTTTTATCGATTTTTATATTCATTTTAACACCTTATATTCTAATTTTAGGTGTTAATTAGTCGTGTTTTTACCTTAATCACTATAATTAATTTTAACTACATTCTCTAATAACTTTGGTAAAAACTAAATTGAACATAGAAGAAATTATAAATTATTATGATTATAAATAAAAAATCCATTTTTTCATATTTTAATCATAAGAGTGAAAGAAATTAATTTAAATTTAATCCCAAAGACAGGAAAAAGAAACTTATTTTTAAAGTAAAAAATTTCAAATATTTGAAATGTTTTTATATACAATTTTAGAGTAAAAATGGTTGCAATGAAATAAATTGGACTAATTGATGTATAATTGATATAATTATACTTTAAAACCAATTTAAAATTTAATTTAACTGTAAAAATAAATTATATGAGAAAGAAATTTTCAATTAAAATTCAGTATTTTTCACTATTTTTCCAAAAATGAAATATTTCATAAAAATCCTAAAAATTCAACCTAACATAATTTTGACATTATGAATTCAAAAATGAATTTTATTGAAAAAAATTAATTTATAAAAGTTTCAAAAATTAATTTTATTATTATTCAGAGAAGGAAAAAAAAGTAATTCTTTTAAGAAAATAGTATTTTTAAACATATAAATACCTTACCAAAAATTATATATATATATTATAAATATGTTTTAATTATATGAAACCATTATAAATAATATATAAAAAATAGATATTATTATTCACATTACTAAGTTTAATGGCTAGGTTATAGCTGTCATGTTTGAATAAATATAATAATAAAATATTGTTCCATAGAAACTCATTGTTGCATGTAACGCAAGCTAAGTTGGTTTTGCATGTAGTTCACCCACAACTTAGTGTAGTGTATAATTAATTTTAAACTTTATGTTTTATGAAATGTGAGACATCAAATAAATTTGATTTATTCAAAAAAAGTTCATAAAAACATGGGGTGTTATATTCAACCCCCCTTAAAATAAAATTTTCCATCAAAATTAATCATTATAATTAAAAATGAGGATTAGTATTCCTAATCATATCCTTAAGTTACAGTTTAGCTTGATCTAACTGGTGATTTACCCAAAAAACATTAACCATGTGATTGGTCTTGTTTTGTAGAACTTTCTTTATACAATCCATAATTTCAACTGGTTGTTCCTCGTAAAAAAGATCCTTATCCAGTGGTATGACCTCTAATTTCAGTACATGTGATGGGTATAGTATGTAATTACTCATGAGAGATACATTGAACACATCATGGTATTCATCGATATTTGGTGGAAGCGCCAAAGGATAGGCTACCATCCTGAAGTGATCGAGATTTTCAAAGGGACTGACATACCTAGGGATTAGTTCCCCTTTATTTCTGAATCTCATAACCTTATTTTAGGGAGAGATTTATAGAAAATACTTCTCACGTAATTCAAATTCTATATCATGTAGATGGTTATTAGAATAATTTTTCTGCTGACTTTGAACTTCCTTGATATGTTGTTGAATGGTTTTAACCTTCTCATCCATTTCTTCAGCTATCTTAGGTCCCAATAGATTTATATATCAAACTGCATTCAAACATATTAGAGATCAACATTTATTTACATAGAGGTATTCATAAGGATCCATATGAATTCTTTAGTGAAAGATATTGTTGTAATAAATGTCAACTAGAGGAAGGTGTTGATCTCAACCACCTTTGAAATCCAGAGAATAACATCTCAAAATATCCTCTAGAGTTTGAACTATTATTTTAAAGTGGACCTCTATCTGGGGATGATAAGTAGTGATAAAACTCAGTTCTATATCATGGGATTACTAAAGAATTCACAAAAACTTTGAGGTAAACCTCATATCCCAATTAGATATAATGGAATGTAGTACTCCATGCAACCATTCCACTTCTTTAATTTATGTCCTGGTAGGGTGATATAGAGAGAAGTATTCTCCGATAGGGATAAATTGTGCTGACATAGTAAGGATATAAACTACCATCCATATATAATTATTCTATTTAGAGGTTTTTGGGAGTCCAATGAAAAAATCTACAGTGATGTTCTCCTATTTCAATTCTGGTATGGGTAGTGGATGCAAAATCTCCATATACTTTTGTCTTTCATCCTTAAATTATTGACACACTAAGTACTGGGATAAAAACTCAATGATATATCTCTTAATTCCATACCACCATAAGCATTCCTTGAATTCTCTATATATCTTTTTACTTCCATGATGAATAGAGAATTAAGAACTATATGATTCCTCCAAAAACTCATTCAAAACTTGTATGGATGGAACACATACACAGTTCATGAAAATTATCATTATATCATGATCAAGGTTAGACTTAAGAACATTTCTAACCTTCTTCTGTAGCTCTAAAACTTCCTTTTGTGACTCTATAATCTTCACATGGATATATTATTGAACATTCAATTGATAAAGATGTTATTTTTCCACTTCCTTTAGGATATCCAAGTACAACCTTTGAAAATCTATAAATACTAGGTCCTTTTTGATCCTTATCATGGATAATCTAGAATTATTCTTTCGAATCAAAGCATCATCCACCTTGTTATATTTCCCAGGGTGTTAATGTATTGAAAAATAATTATCCTTTATCAGCTCTAAAAATCTTATCTCGTGCATGTTCAACTCCTTCTATGTGAATATATAAATCAAACTTTTATGATCAGTATATATATCACACTTTTCTATGTAAAGATAATGTCTCCATATCATTAATCAAAAATATACTATAGTTTAACCTAGTAATGAGTTGGATAATTTTTCTTATGAATCTTCAATTGTCATGAATTATAGGTTATAACTATGTTATTTTGTATAAGAACACATCCCAATACATTCTTAGACGTGTCATTTACTTTTAAAACCCTTCCTTACTATAGGGTAATGTAATCACATGTGAACTTACAAACCTTCTCTTCAATTCCTTGAAATTTTCCTCAAATTAATAGGAACTTGGAACCCTTATGAGATAACATGATAAGAGGATTTGATAGTCATGAGAAATTCTCTACAAAGAATAGGAAAATGTCCAACCAAACCAAGGAAACTTTGGATCATAATCATCATTACTGGTCTAGGCCGATGTTCAATTTACTCCATATTTGATGGATCTATAGTTATGCCTTCTCTTGAGATTATATGTCACAACAATAAAACCTTTTGTAATAGAAATTCACAATTTGAAAATTTTTCATATAGTTTCTCCTGACATAGGGTCTTTAGTATAATTCTCAAGTGGTCTTCATACTCTTTCTTTCTCATTGAAAAGACAATAATATCATCTATAAATACTACCACAAAATGGTCAAGGAAATATCTAAAGTCATTATTCCTAAAATCCATAAATATAGAAATGGAATTCGTTAGATAAAAAATGCATCATTATATATTCATAGTGTTAATAACTTGTATAGAATTCCATCTTGGGTATATCCTCCTTCTTGACCCTCAATTGATGATATAAGGAATGATGTTTGATCTTAGAAAAGTATCAAGATCTACAAAGTTTATCGAACAAGTCATCAATATGTGTAAGAGGATACTTTTTATTGATTATGATCTTATTCAAATCTTGATAACCTATGAAGAGTCACATTGATATATATTTATTTATTTTTTAAATATTTTCACCCTAAAGTGACAAACCTTCCCAAATTAATCCCTTATTAAGGTTTTCTTTGAGTTTCTTCTTTAATTCCTACAATTCAATTATGGCCATTTAGTAGGAGTCTTCAAATTTTTTGTTGAACCAAGTATGAGTTATATTGAAAACTCAAATTCACATTTTAGTGGAAGGATAGAAACTCTTATGAAAAGACATCCAAAAATTCCTGAACAATATTCATATCATCGATGTTGATTTTCTCCCCAACCATTTGAGGTAATACTATCTTTTTAATGGGAATTAAGACCCATACACTAGATGTAATCTCCATAGAAATTTCATACTTTTCATCAAATTGATATAAGATCATAAGTTTAATTTAAGTATCAAACGCAACATTCCCTCCTTGAAAATTGATGTGTTATTTATGCAGAGAAATAAAATCCATGCCTAAGATAACATCAAATTCAACCAAATGAAGAATGAAAATATTTTAATGAAGTGCATTCCCCCAAAACTCAAATAGAGAGGAATCATAGACTTGAGATACAATCATCACACAATTAGGTGTTTTCACTACTAATTCCATATTAAATCATTTGGGTGGAATCTAAATACCATTAAAAAATTCTTCAGATATGAAATATTGGGTTTATATAGAATCATATAAGAAAATATCAATTATAGAGTGGATGTTAAGTGTACATTTCATCATGTCCTTATCACACCCCTCATTAGAAATAGTTACTTAATGAGATTTCCCCTTGTACCTCAGCTTAAGAGGTTGATGATGTATATCATCATCATTAACCTTCAAGTTTGGGAACTGGTTAAAATAATTCCCATTCTCCTTACACTTGAATCACTAAAGTGAGGGAGGTGCATTCTGTATAGCTTTCTCTCCATTCAAATTATTAGTTAACTTATTCCCATCACTTTGTAAATCAAATTCCTAATGAACTTCCCTTCTATACTTTAAACATTTATTAGACCCCTTAAGAAAATTTAATCCATTCTTATTCCCATACTTTAGGCATAATGGAAATATCATCTTATTCTCTCAATGGTTTTTAGATTTTCCTTTGAACTCCATCGTACTTTTCTTGTCAAAAAAGGAGATTTATATGTAACTCAAACCTCCATTTAAACCTTTATTGAAAAATTCACTATATCTTCATAGCTACTAAAGTCTCTTATGGCTAACTCTCTTATAAGACATGGCTTTAATCCACCAAATAATTGTTCAAACTTAATTTAGGGTTGGATGATAATACCAGAAGCATACCTTATAAGTCTTATAAAATTAGCTTCAAAGGTACCAATGGAGTCATCATCGCATTGCTTTAACTTGAGAAAATCCTTCTCAATTTTTGTACAAAGAAAATGAGTAAATTACTTATTGAATAATAAGTTATTTAATTTATCCCAATCCATGGATTAAATTTCATCTTGCTACCTCATGTTCTTGATTAGAGTCCACCATGGGTCCACTTAACCTTCTAAATGATAAACATCCAGAACGAATTTCTCATGTTCCAAACATTGGAGAATAGAAAATATGTTTTTAGTGGTATTGATTAATTTTTAATCAATAAGTGGATCAAAAGACCCACTGAAATAAGGTGTAAGTTTCCTCATGATGGAGTCAATAGAACATTATTCCCTCCTTTTCTAGTTAGGAAGTTCAACATGATTAAAAATTTGAGAAAGTTGTATGAGAATAGAATTGAGGTCTTTCATTCTAGATCCCAGGCATTTGGATGATTAGGAGAACAATCATTATATTTTCTATCACACTCAGCATTAACACTGTTACTTTAGGTTCTATCCATTGAGTAAAACTGAAAATCATAGAGTAAGAAACAAAATTCAGAGTGGGAAACCACATGATCATGAAAAAAATATAGGAAGTAAAAATTATGAAACCTTATTTAAAATATGACACCTTAGGTTTAACCTAGGTTATAAATCTATAACTTATATCAAGTTCCTTCATTATGGTTCATGAACCATTTTTGAATTCCCAAAGTATATCCCCTAGGAGTGTCAAACCATGTGTTCAGCTAGGATCATTGTCGTGCACTTGTTCCCAGTCGAGTCTTGCTCAATATAGCATTTTTGGGTTTGTTACCCCTATATAAATCAATGCTAGAGCCACATCAATTTTTAGTATCCATACAGATATGTATTTCTAGGAAATCACTCAATATATCCTTTTCCAAAATTCAAGGTAAATTTCCTATTCATTGACTCATTATTAGACTTATCGTTAGAGACTTATCCTTAGGGATCTAACTATGGTTTTATCATCCAAGTTTCCAATTTTTAACAAAAAATTTTCTATGATACCAACTATAAAGACTCCCACTTATCATACATAGACTTTACATCATTTTTTAGAATACTTAACACATTGTACAAACATATTATCAAAAATTGTATTCGTTTAGTTCCATTTGAGACGTGGAAACATAAACACTTGTACATAAGTGAGCTAAATTATATCCCATTAGGTTCTTCATTACTAGTACCCTTATTAAACACATCATACATAATATATATCTTAATAACCTAGGGAAATAAAATAAAAGAAAGGGTGAGATCAGTTTCTCATAAAGGGTAAACAAGGGATATATGTAAGAATAATCATGAGTATACGGGTATGATAACTAAATCATAACATTAGAATATCATTCCATGAATACGAAAGACCATAATAAAGATTCCTGAAATAAATATTGGAAGTTAAAAAAACCTAATTCATAAAGGAATCAAGAGAATAATCTAAGAAATATTAAAATAAGAATAAGTCATTAAAATATGGTAGAAAAATAAGCATATAAAATTATTTTTTTAATAGTGGAGGATTAATTCGAAGGCCATCATAGTGGAATAGGTTCACTCCCCAAACCATATTTTTTGTCATGGTTCACTCCCAAGACCATCTTAGTGGATAAATTCCTTTACTGAACTGAGTTCACTCCCCATTCCAACCATGTATATCTCATGAGATATAAATATTTTACCAATTTATTAGGGAATTATATAGGTCCAACCCTTATCATAAATAAATCATACATATGTGTTCCATAAGATCACAAATAATAATTACATCACAACACATGAAATGGTATGGGAATCATAAACATGTCATCATATCATAACTTGTGGAAAAGAGATAGGTTTGATAATTATATCATCAAAAGAATAACCCATGAATAGAACAACATTTCATAAGAATATAAATCAAGAAATATAAATGGTCTCCATAATCATATAACCTGTGAATGAGAAATGGGTTCCATAAATCACATAACCCGTGGAAATGAAATATGTTTCATAAACATAATGTCATAAAAACATAAACCATTCATAGAAAGAATAGGAACAGTACCCTTGGATAATATCCCTATAAAGGCATGAGTAATTAAAAATCATGTCATATTATATGTAAATTATTTTAAAATATCTTTTTAAAAACATTTCTTTAAGAAAATATAATTTCTACTTTGGAAAACCTTTTTAGAATATAAAACCTTTTTAAAAACCTTTTTCATTGAAAATAACATGAAAAACATATAAAATAATATTTTAAAATCATTGAATTTTTTTTAAATAATCTAAAAATATAATATATTTTTTTAAAACTTATTTTTTTGAATAAAACAGACTTCTGACTCAAGAGAGAAATATGGTCATAGTTTCTTAAAAACACTTTCTTAATTATCTTAAGTATAATATAGTGGAAAAAATGGTACTAATACATGAATATATAATTTAAGAAATAGGATAATAAAAATTATGATAATTATTGAGATATGGGACCTAATATTTCATAAATGGAATCATAATCATAAATATTCTTGATAAATGATGAGATTGTCGTAATAAACTCCTACCACTTTGGTAACATTGAATCAAAATCCCCATGAAAGGATAAAATTACATGAATATTATAATATCATTAAAATAATTGTATTCTGGATATAACATTTCAATGGAAATTATATATACCTCGTAAAATAATATAGGTGCATAACAAAACATGCGTCTCAAAGAAGTCAAATTGAGACAAAATTACATTACCGATTTGGTAAATTTTGAACCGTAAAACTCCATGAAATAGAGATCATAAAATGGATATTTAAATAACCATAAGTTTAATGATAATAATAATATAATAAATTTATGGGTAGTATATACACCAACAAAAAGAAAGAAGTGGTGAATATGGCATGTATCTCACGAATATAAAAAGTGAGATGAAATTTCATTATCATATGTCCCGACTCTCATCATACTCATTCAAAACTCCTGTATAATAAATAAAAGTTTATTATAATTAAAAAACATAACCATATTCATATATATAATTCCATATATTATTTACTTAAGAATTTATATTTCCCATTTATTAATAATTCCATGTTAATGTTACATTTCGGGTAATAATCGCTTTGTTTTTTGTACAAGTTTCGACTTGTCATTATTAGTACTCTAACTTAGATCATGATTTCCTTATTTATGGAATGTAAACCATGATATAAATATCATATATATTCATTATATACATATTGTAATAATCAAAATAATATTTCAATAGGAAATTAATTACACTGTTCATGGAGACGGTATGCCATAAGTACGCATGAATGATGTTTTCATTTTCTAGTCATTTATTGGAAATGAAGAAGAGAAAATGATATATATATATATATTATCAGTTCCAGTATCATTATTATTTAATATATATCACATATTTATATTAAAATCATACTTTTTACATTCCATGTAAAGCGTGAACCAATCACATCACTTTGAGGAGGCGGTAGTCCACACGTCCACAATCGATGTTATCGCACTCCCAAAAAATAGAATGAATAAAGGTAAGTGTTTTATAATAATTAAATAAGAATAAATACATCATAAATATCACATATATATATATCATAAAAAATAGTAATTCTGTCATTTTTTCCAACGTTTAAAGGTGGTAATGGAAGAATGAACGACATCGGTTCACGAGGCGTAGTCCACCGTACACACGAACTATGATTGTTTATCCAATTTAATAGAAGTGTGTGTGAGTTTAGGTCATAAATTTTTTTAAAAAAACATCTAATTATATTTATTATTATTTTTTTATTATATAATTATGGAATAATAATAATTTATGGGGTGGAGAAATAAATGAAACAAAAGTGTTTAGTGAACGATGTTTCCTCTTCTTTGGGTAACTCCTTTAGGTTTCCACCAAAGGGATTAATTGGATGGATTTATTCCCAAATTGAGTATTCTAGGATTAAGGTAGGAAATTTTGTAGGAGTTTCATATATTTTTTGTCTGATCTAAAGGGCTAGATAGGTGTGAAGAGAGGGTAAGAGGTGGTGGCCTTTTAAAAGTGGGGAAAAGGACACACTTGACATATTTGAAAAGAATTGTGTTCTTGACACGTTTTACTTGTATAAAAAGGTTAAAAATATACTATTATAAATAATTATGGGTTTAATTTTCTAAATATATATATAAATTAATTTTTAGACAAGTTTAGGTTCATTTTTACACCATATATTCTAATTTTAGTCATCAATTAAGCTCATTTTTACCATAATCATTGTAATTATTTTTACCTGTTTTCACTAATATCTTTAGTAAAAAACTAAATTGAAATTAATATAAATTATAAATTATTATTATTATTATAAATATGGAATTATTTTTTCAAAATTCCAATCATATAAGTGGACGAAATTAATTTAAAATTAATCATGCAGACAGGATGAAACAATGAGTTTTTAAAGTCAAAAGTTCAAATGTTTGAAATCATTTTGTATCCAATTTCAATGTAAAATTGGTTACAGTGACCTAAATTGTATCAATTTATGTATAATTTATATAAATATACTTTAAAAACTATTTAAAATATAATTTAACTATATAAATAAATTATATGAAAAAGTAGTTTTAAATTAAAATTCAGTATTTTCACTATTCATCTAAAAATGAAATATTTCAGAAAAAATCCCAAAATTCAAACTAAGATAACTTTGAAATTATGAATTAAAAATGAATTTTATTTTATCAAATTCTAATTATCAGAAAATATTTTTTTTATAAAAGGGTATAGAATGTAGTTCTTTTAAGAAAATAGTATTTTCATACATATAAAGACCTTAACAAAAAATACATATTCATTATAAATTAGATTTATTTATATGAAACTGTTGTAAATCATATTTAAAAAATATTTAATACTATTCATAATACTAAGATTAATCTCTAGGTTATAATTGTATTTTTTAAATAATTATAATAATAAAATTTTGTTTTGTAGAAACTCAATGTTGCTTATAATGAAAACTAAGACAGTGTTGCATGTAGTTAAAGATTTACATAGTGTAGTGCATAAAAAAAATTCAACTTGATATATCATGAAACACAAGACATCAAATAATTTTAATTTATTCAAAAAAAAGTTCAAAAAAACTCAAGGTGTTACAATACCTCCTAATATATAAATAGTTTAAATGAATTCCAATAGATTAGAAGAAAAGTATGAATGATTACATAATGGAATTAATTAAAAGTATGTAAGAATAATATCCTAGGATCAACCTATAATATATTAAGGTTAAATCATCATAATTATTAAAGAAAATAGAAATGAATGAAAATAGTAAACAATGGCTTGGATCTCAATTGGGATATCGTGGAAGTACCCCCCCATTCAGTGAATAGTTACTTATTTATCGAATGGTTGGAGGTTCATTAATGGATTTTAAATTACATAAATATGATTAGCATGAGAACTGTATTCAATGATCCTATAATTTTTTATTTATTCCACAAATTCTGAGCCCATTTCCCTCTCATCTGATTGTATCCACGTGCATAGATCAACGGTTGGGATTTCTTTATGAGGGGAATATTTCTTGTTTAAAAATTTATCTCTTAAGGATCAAATCGAAAATGATATAATTATTTACAGATTCACTGAACATAAAAATATTCTTGGTACACTCAAGTGAGTAATATTATACACATGTTGGAAAGTGGTCAAAATGAATTGGGCCTCACTGTCATTGTATTTGGGATGAAACCAGTACTTAGGACCAAAATTCACCATATTTTTATGAATACACATTTTTTTGGTGGACTAGACTGGGGTTGTGATCTCAAACTGGTGGACCTAGAATAAAGGGTGTTGTTTCTATATTTTTTCATCATCAATCAGTGATGATTAGGTTATACATTTGATCCAGAATTAGTTTGGTGAACTTGTAGAATCTCCCTCAGGATTTTGTTTTCCATTGAAATTGTTTTTACATTCCTCAAGATCATCCATGGATTTGATGTCTATATTGAATCTCTAGGTAAAACAATAATATTCATCTTGTATGCTTTTTGGGGGAGTTTGATCAAATAAGTGGTTTTTATTTTTTATCCTACAGATGGTGTAGATGGAGTACCCAATATCCTCATTGTTTTCATATCAACCCAAGGAATTCACATTAGCAGCAAAAAAACACTTCAATGGCATGGATCATCCATCAATACTCATTCCATGAATAGTTATAAAAATCATTGGTCATGTGAAAATTGTCTCCATACTTGTATTAACTTAGCTTCAATTGGTCCCACAAACATCGACATCACATTCCTTCAAACCCAACTCACAAAAATTTATGATCGAACATTCTTAGTTTGATGACCTAGAGGGATTAGTTGTAGTTTTTGTAAATAAGGACTACATTTATTTATGTTATGATGGTACTATATTTGTGATACACGATTCTACACAAGGTTCAAGCTATGGAAGAGGTAAGGGTGCTTGGTTGTTGGTTTAAGTACTATAGAGGAAGGGGTATGATCAAGATGGTTTTGGATAGGCATTACTCGGTCATTGAAGATATATGTGGTGGAGATCTTGACTATTCTTGTAAAGACCTAGAATTTACATGTAAGTTTCTTAAATATATGGGAATTTTACGAGTCTGCAAAATCTGACGACACACGATTTCGAGGCCCGGAGTGCCCGAAATGATCTGTTGAAGTTTTGTTAAGCTTAAGTTAACACGCGTAAGCAGTTTTCCTGAAAAAAGTGGAATAAATCTTAAATGGTTACTCAGATCAGAAATCCAAGGGTACCATTGCGCTTAGGATGGTGGGTTTACCCTAGGTGTGACTTAATATTAGTCAACGTGGGACTCTTGTGAGAGAACCCAAAAATGGCATCATCAAAAATAAAAAAATTAAAAAAATTATTTTATTTTCAAATTCTTATAACTCACAAATAGTAACTCAAATTAAAAATCCAAGACCATTGCAAAACTCGTGAGGGTATTATTTCTTTAAGTAGATACTAAATTTGGCCGACGCGGGCTACCAGTGAAAGTTAATTTTTGGCTGTAAATAAAATATTTAAGTGAACATTATTTTATTATAAAATTCATAACTTATAAACGGTAACTATGATTGAAAATCTAAGAGTACCATTAGGTTCGTTGGGGTTTGTTTCACATAGGAAGAGCCTAACCTTGACCGGAACGGGTCAAGGGTGACTGATAATAATTTTACAAACTTTTTTTTCGGGTACGTTCAGTAAATGCACGAGTGGAATTTTATAACATTTTAACCGGTGCTCGAAATTGAATCCTGAGGGCACCGTTGAACTCGCAGCACCGATATTCGCTTAAGGAGACTTTCACCTCGACAGAAGTGGGTTGATAATGAAATTTAGTTTTTGGGTTTTTTGTGGAAAATAATAAAATAAAATGATATTCACTTTATTTTATTTTGAGCTTCCATGTGGATATTTTAGGTGGGGACACCAGAACTAAACCTCTACATGGAGGTTAGAAGTGGGGACCACCACACCTTAACCTCCCATGAGAGGTTATGGTGGTGGGGACCACCCGAGTCTTTATACCCCCTTGAAACCTCCCATTAATTGGGAGAAACCTCTAAAGTACCTATATAATATAGAGGGAGCCTCTTGGTATCCTCCCAATAATTATAGCCAACACACCTCTTAATTTGCACCAACATAATTTAATTAGCTTGTTTATTTTAAATTTAAATAATCGTGTCTTTGGAATTTAGGAAGGTTCCTAATAAATGAACCATTATAAATTCCAATGATCGTTACCTACCTCCCTCCCGATCATATATATTGGAATCTTGGGATGAGGTTTTGGGATGGCTTTTCCAAGCGACGAAGCGCTGCTAAAGTGATGTGATTCCCAACACTTGGAGGATTACCCTTCCTCTCTGAAGAACACATTCTTCCAATAAAGAACACTGGAAAGGAGAGACTTTGACTTCCTTCCTCGGAAACTACTCTAACGTAGGATGTCTTTGACTATGATGATTTGGTGCACAAACCGACGATCGAGGAAAACGCTGACGACACCAACGTCTGTATTTTCCCAACAATCTATCTTATTCCCCGCGCTAACGTTGAAAAACATCGAACAAAGGTAGGGGTTAAATTCATTTAAGTTCCATGTTCTTACATTATTTTAAAACGAATAACGAGAGTGTTTTCCTTTCTTCGGGTGGGTTGTTGATCTTCGTTCTTATGAAACGATTGCTATCACCCTAAAAACGGAAGGTGCGAGCCAACCTAACATGGCCCGACTCCCTCTGTCGATCTCTCTTTTGAGATGTTCTTCCGCATGACAACGAAACGATGAGGCGACGAAGGTGACAGGCATTAACTGCGCTACCCGTAGTCTCCGCAACCCGCACCACCCTCATGGCACCTCAGCCGAACTGGCTCCACCACCCCGGACCAAGCCTCGCCACCGTGCTTTCATGTGCCTCCCAGCTTCTGGCCACCTGCCGGACTCCCGTGTGCCCCAGCCAAACCGCGCCGGACCACACCTCCTGGCTGCCTGCGCCTCCTGACTGCCCGGACCCCCAGACTCCCGTGAACCCTGACTGAACCGCGCCGGCTCGATCCACACCGTCCCACACCTCCCGGCCGCCCGCTCCTCCCGAGCAACCTGGCCGAGCCGGCCCCCGGCTGACCCGCGGCCGCCTGGCCGAACCGTCCCCTGGCCAACCCGCAGCCACCCGGCCGAACCGGGCTCAGCCGTGCCACCTTGGCCTCTGGAAGAAGCTACCCCGAACCGCCCCCCCTTGGCCTCCGGGCCAAGTTGCTCCGAAATGTGCCCTTACAGTGCCCTCTGGTCCAATCTTCCCTCACACTGAATTGCGGCCGGTCCGCGCCCTCGTGGCCTGTCCGCGCCCAACCGGCCCTCCGCGGCCCCTCGCGGCCTACTATGTTAGGCCCAGCAGGCGGGGCCGAACCCAACAGGCCTACCTGCCCAAAGGGCCAGGCCGGACCCAATGGGTCAGGACGGGTCGATCGGAACCGGGTCGGCCTAGATTAAGATGAGCCGAGTTGGTCCGACCGGGTCGGACTGGACCTGGACCTATTACCGACCCTTTACTTTCTTTTTTCCATATCTTTGGCACTGAACGTCTATTTGAAAAACCATCAATAACACTGGTTTTCTTAGAGAATGAAGGTCCCTTTGAGTATACCCCACTAGAGTTCAAGGTATAGTTGGGTTATGATCGGGTTGGATCTTGCACGAATCCAAACGGGCCCCCAGGACTAAAAGGCTAATAACTCACAGATCGGACATCCGATTGATGTATCGTCTGTTGCGTCGAGACCCCTATGACGTGGCAGACCTTTGGGATACTTATTCATGGTACTTCATGGTAGTTGATGTATCGACACTTGGCTTGAGGAGTGGACCCTCTTAGAATCAAGCGTGCTTGTGCGGAAACCCTATGGTTGGCTGCTATCTGACTACTGTTCCTAGATCTTGTATGGGTTTGACAGTTCTAACCATTGTGCATGGATCCTGTGTGGGTTCGATAGCTTTGAATACTATTCTTGGATCCTGTGTGGGTTTGATAGTTCTAACTATTGTTCTTGGATCCTGTGTGGGTTTGACAGCTCTGACTATTATTCCTGGATCCTGTATGGGTTCGACAGTTCTTACCGCTCTTCCTAGATCTTGTGTGGGTTCGACAACTCTGACTACTGTTCCTAGATCCTGTGTGGGTTCGACAGTTCTAACTGCTGTTCCTAGATCCTGTGTGGGTTCAACATCTCGGACTATTGTTCCTAGATCCTATGTGGGTTCGACAATTCTAACTGCTGTTCCTGGATCCTGTGTGGGTTCGACAGCTCTGACTACTATTCCTGGATCCTGTGTGGGTTTGACAGTTTTGACTGCTGTTCCTAGATCATGTGTGGGTTTGACAGCTTTGACTACTATTCCTAGATCTTATGTGGGTTCAACAGTTTTGACTGCTGTTCCTAGATCTAGTGTGGGTTTGACAGCTCTGACTACTATTCCTGGATCTTGTGTGGGTTCGACAGTTCTGATTTATGTTCCTGGATCTTGTGTGGGGTCAACAGAATAGATGATTTAGTGGATACATATAATAATCTCTAACTATCTACATAAGTTGTATACCTGTGTGAGATGAGTCAGTAACTTTTGTGTTTACCTCATGATTGAGATGGATTACTTGATAACTTAGGTATATGTATGGGCATATACCTATGTGGGGTTATCTGTTGATTTCATACTTTTTGATTTATCCTTGTTGGATTTTGTGAGACCCTGAGGGTCTCCAGGTCCCTACTGAGTATCGTTATACTCACCCCTGCACAGGCTATGCCCGCACCTCATTGTGTTGGATGCAGATGACGGACAGTGCTGACCGAGGCTGAGAGTACCAGGACTGGACGGTACCCGGAGGTGGACCTTACGATGAATCGGTACACGGAGGAGACTATTGGACATGGAGTTTTGTGGAGGCTATCTGTACTTACCCTTCAGTTCAGAATCCTGGAGGACGACCCAACAACTATTTTTCCTTTCTTCAGTTGTACATGTATTTCCAGTTTCCTTGTACTTTGCAGTTGGGCTTGTATTTTCGGTCCCTTTACTTTTTAGTAATATTCTGTTATACAGTTTTACTTAGTGTTTCGTATCCATCTGTGTGCTCTGCTGTGTTTGTTTACAATTTATAAAGTCAATGCCTTCCCAGTTTTATGGAATCACACCTTTGGTGCTAGTCACTAGCCCCTAGTCTATGGAAGGCGGTCTTTGGGTAGTCATAGCATGGGCCCCAGGGGACGGGTCTTGAAAAATTTGTATCATAGGAGTCGGTTCCTCCGCATAACTTAAGACTCTAATATTTATTTTCTATGAAGAAATATTGTTAAGGGTAGTGAGTGTGGTTCTCAGTTCAGGGAGTCTATTATTGGTGTGGAGACCGACGTATCCATACACCAGGACCCTGACTTCTGATTTCCGACTCAGTGCACAAAAACACGGATTGAATGTGTGTTTTCTTTGTGATTTCTTAATTCATCTCACCAGGTCAAATCACCAGGTATAATATTTTGACAGTGTCACATCTGTTTCTTTCAAGATGCCTCGACACTGACAGACAATTAGAGTTTCAAGAGTTGTACGCACTAACATCCCATCGAGCGACAAGGCTCCAGTGTAGGTCTATCTTACTATGTTGGAACCTTCGGGTGGTGTACCAGTAGCACCACCACCCGTTGGGTAGAAGATACCACCAGCCGCACTGGATGATAGTGCAAGACGATTGAGCATGTTTCACGAGTTCCAGCAGCAGAGGCATCTGAGTTTTCGAGGAGAGACAGATTCCCATGCAGCTGAGGGCTGGCTGGATGTGATAGCTAGAGTTTCCCGTCTAGTGGAGACACAAGTAGAGCAGACAATGATCTTAGCTGCTGGTATTTTTCAATGAGTGACCATGAGGATGGTCTGCTTAGTGATGAGGCTTCGGTACGTGGACCGTTTCCCAAGATAATACCTTCGTGCAATGTGCCAGCTATATCACTACCTGTTGGTCAGCAGTTACAACAGGCAGTACCAGTAGAGGACACATGTAGGCTTAGTGACTTACGTGTGATTCAACATCAGATACTCTTCAGGTTCCGAGGTGAGCTGAATCATAGGTGGATGAGGAATGGATTGAGGAGGTGGCTAAGATTTCTCTATAACTTCTACAGCTTCGGTAGGATGACATGTCGGTATCTGAGTATTCATCGAGGCATACCGATCTTTCTGGGTACTTGATGTATACGATATGATCAGTGCTTCAGGGATTGAACTTCCAAGTGAGGTGTGTTTAAAGGACATCCTATCCAACACTATTCCTCTACACATTAATACTTATGTTAGGGTGCAAGAGAGAACCTTTGTGGTTGAATGTTATTTTGCTGAGAGGATACAGCTAGTGAATGTTAGTAGTGGGGAAGAGAGTAGTTGCATGTGGTCAAGGAATGTGACCCAGGGGATCTAGGAATGATTCGAGGTACAGTCTATGTCAACTACTAGCTGTCATATCAAAATATATAAGAATCAATCATTCCTTCCTTCCACAAATCTTGTCCAGGAACTAGAGTTTCCAGTTAAACTGTTGACTTGACCCTCACATCTGGAGATACCTTTGGGAGGAGACTCAATAATCACACTTATATCAATGGTGTGATCTGACCCTTGAGGTGAGAGTTTTTGTTGTAACCTCTTGGTGGAAACGTCTAGGCCTTACAACGTTAGTTTGGATTTGGACTTGGCATCCACAGTTCACACTCATATTTACTTTATTAGGAAAAGAGGTTGTGGTTTATCTACAACATTGGGATGGGGTTTTCCTTGGTCGGTGAAAATGGAAACCCAAGGAGTACAGGATAAACTCATGAATAGGAGGGTGAAACCAATCACTCATGAGTCGGACAACCTCACCCTCTTGGTAGAAGAAGTTGACTTTGAAATAGTCTATACTCCTGGGAAGGGGAACATGGTAGCAGATGCACTCAGTAGGAGGTCTGGCATGCATCTGCTAAGTGAGCCAATAGAGCAGCTAGCCACTTTGCAGATACCATTTGTGGATCGAGAAGGATCAAATTTTCTTCAGTCTCTTACAGTCACTCCCCAACTCCTTTAGCGAGTCAGGGAGGCGCATCACGAAGATGTTGACTGCGAGACACGATGTGCTCAGATATCCATAGGACAGGCACCTGATGGATTTTATGAAGGTGGGGAGCACTCCATTCTCTTCAGAGGATGTACCATGGTACCAGTGTCACTTCAAAAAAAAGTGTTGAGGCAGTTCCAGACATCCCCTCTAGCGGTATATCCAGGAGCGACAAAGATGTTCCAGGACCTTTGACGATAGGACTGGTGGTCGGGAATGAAGAAACAGTTGCAGAGTTTGTCTCTCGATGCCTTACTTGTCAGCAAGTGAAGGTGGAGCCTCAGGTACCGGCATGCTTGTTTCAGCCTTTAGAGATCCTAGAGTGGAAGTTGGATGGGATATCCATGGACTTCGTGACAGGACTTCCACATACATCCAGGGGTCATGACTCGATTTGGGTGATCATCGACCGACTCACCAAGTCGGCCCACTTCCTACCGATCAAAGAACAAGGTTCAGTAGAGAGCTTGAGATGCCTCTATGTTCAGGAGATTGTGTGGTTACATTGAGTACCCTCAACGATCGTTTTCGATCATGATGAACGTTTTAATTCCCGACTATGGAAGGGGTTGCATGAGGCTTTCAGGGTGCAACTTTGTTTGAGCACCGCCTTCCATCCTCAGATGGATGGTCAGACTGATCAGACCATTCAGACCCTTGAGGACATGATGTGTGCTTATATCCTTGACTTCGGTCACAGTTTGGAGGATCACTTAACTTTGGTGGAGTTTCCATACAACAATAGCTATCACCCCACCATAGGGATGGCACCTTTTGAGGCGTTGTACGAGCGACCTTGCAGATCACCTTTGTACTGGACTGACCCAGGGGAGTTAGCACTCATGGGACCATAGATGGTATGGGATACCACAAAGAAAGTACAGATCATCCAAGAGTAGATGAAGACTGCAAAAATCATGCATAAGCCGTCTGAAAAGAGATGGAGACATATGGAGTTTGAGGATGGCGACCACGTCTTTCTACAGGTCTCACCTCGACAAGGTTTGCAGAGATTTAGCCGAGGCAGCAAGTTATCTCTAAGATTCGTCAGACCCTTTTAGGTCCTCAGTAGAGTTGTCAAGGTGGCTTACCACTTAGCTCATCCACCTTAGTTGCACTGGGTGCATGACGTCTTCCACGTATCCTAGTTGAGGAGATACGTGCACAACCCTTCACACATCATCGACCACGGCGAGGTGGACATCGATGATGGGGTGACTTTTATCAAGGTTCCAGTAGAGATTGAGGATCGACAGGAGCAGGTCCTTTGTGGATGATCGATACCTCTGGTGCACATTCTCTGGCAGCACGGGAACCTCCAAGAGAGCACATGGGAGTGGGAGACTCAGATGCGTGCTCAGTACCACCACTTGTTCTCTTAGTTTGAGTTGTGGATTATAGGGACATAGAGCCCTAAGGTGGGGAGAATGTAAAGACCCGAAATTCCCATGTAATTGTTTTTAAATATATAGAAATTTTATGAGTCCGTGAAATCTGACGGCACACAATTCTGAGGCCCAGAGTGCCCAGAATGATCCATAAAAGTTTTGTTAAGCTTAAGTTAACACGCATAAGCAGTTTTCCTGAAAAGTGGAATAACTCTTAAACGGTTACTTGGATCAGAAATCAGAGGGCACCGTTGCACTCAAGATGGTGGGTTTACCATAAGCACATATTAAGATTAATCGGCGCCGACCTCCTGTAAGAGAACCCAAAAATGGAATAATCGTAAATAAAATAATTAAATAAATTATTTTATTTTTTAAATTCTTATAACTCACAAATGGTAACTCAGATTAAAAATCTGATACCACCGCTGATCTCATGAGGGTATGCTTTCTTTAATTAGATACTAACTTTGGTCTGTGCGGGACACCAGAGAAATTTAGGTTTTGGCCGCAAATAAAATAATTAAATGACAATTATTTTATTGTAAAATTAATAACTTTTAAATGGTAACTCGGATTGAAAATCTGAGAGTACCGTTGGATTTTTTGGGGTGTGTTTCACCTAGACAGAGCCTAACCTCGACTAGTGCGGGTCGAGGGTGACTTATAATAATTTTCTGAAATTTTTTTCAGGTACGTTCAGTAAACGCGCGAGCGGCATTTTCTAACTTTTGAACTGGTGCTCAGAATTGAAATATGAGGGCACCGTTGAACTTGCTACGCCAGTATTCACATAAGGAGACTTTCACCTCGATGTCAGTGGGTCGAGAATGAAAGTTAGTTTTTAGGTTTTTTGTGGAAAATAATAAAATAAAATGGTCTTGACTTTATTTTATTTTGAGCTTCCATGTGGATATTTCAAGTGGGGTCCACTGGAACTAAACCTCCACATAGAAGTTGGAAGTGGAGACCACCACACCTTAACCTCCCATGAAAGGTTATGGTGGTGGTGACCACCCAAACCATACCCTCCCATGAGAGGTTATGGTGGTGTGGGCCACCTGGGTTATTAATCCCCCTTGAAACCGCACATTAATTGGGAGAAACCTCTCAAGTCCCTATTAAATGTGGGGGGTTCCTCTTGGTATCCTACCAATAATTATATCCAATGCACCTCTTAATTTGAGCCTATGTAATTTAATTATCTTGCTCCTTTTAAATTTAAATAACTGCGTCATTGGAATTTAGGAAGGTTGTTGGGCAAAAATCCCTCAAGGTAACATTGCAGTATTTTTGGGTTGATTGTGTTTGTTGACAAAGAAGGTTTCCATGGAGAATTGTCGAGTTCCTGAGAATTTGTTGACAATCCTTGTTGACAAATAACGATGACAAAGGAAAGGACGATCTGGAGGCGGTACAAAAGAGCAGTACAAGGTGGCGCCGTTTCCCAGTGTTTGCCAAATTTTTGGGGTCCAAAATTTGGAATCTAGTGAGCATCGCAAAAATAGGATTTCCATGAAGATCATAATTTAATATGGAAAAGGCATGAATTTCGCGAAGATAGGATTCATGGTTTGGAAATCGTGAAGAATAGAAGAATGGAGGCGGTGATGCTTCGCGATTACGTCAAGCTTCGCGAATGGCAGAGGCTGAAGCGCATCGCGGCGGTGATGAGATTTGCGAGGGAGCTTCGCGGCGAAGGCGCGAAGGTATGTTAACGGTGATTCTTCACGACTACGTCAAGCTCTGTGAACATAAAATTGCCGTGGTGCTTCGCGATTTGGACAGAATTCCGGCGGAAACTTTGGAGCTTCTCGATTTGAGATGACGTGGCGTTGACTTCATGTGGAAAGTTTGAGGGTCGGTGGAATCGCCTATAAATAAAGGCCGACCCCCTCGAGAGAAGTAGAGAGATTTTTCAGAGAAAATCATTTGCTCTCGTTTTGCGAAGGTAGTTCGCGGAGCCAGTGTGCTTCGCTAAAGAGGAACTTTGCGGCGGCTATTATAGCTCCGCGACAGTTGTGTGCTCCGCGTTAGCTCAGTGAGCTTCACAAGAGAAGTTGCTTTGCAACGAGTTGAGCTTCGCGAGAGTTCTTCGCGAGAGAGCTTCATGAGAGAGCTTCACGAAAAGGCCGGAGCTTCGCGAAGGCTTGTTTGAGCTTCGCTAAATTGGAAGCCTCGCGAAGTAGGGTGCTTTGCGAAGGTAAATTCCAAAGGTAGTTGCCCAGTGTTCGGAGGCAAAGAGGTATTAATCAGTGGATGAAAGTTGAACTTCAACAGAGCATCTACATACAGAGAAAGATGCATTCCTTAATGGAAATGAAGAGACATACAGGTCTCTAAACTGTGAGTGAATCCCTTCTAGAGCAGTGAGCTTAGGAAGAGGAAGTAAGTGATCCTCTCCACTGGCAGTGAGCCAGAGAGAGAGAAATAGGGAGTGACCCTTGGGAAAGCAGTGAGATGACCCTAAACTTTGTAAAGGTAGTGAGCCTGGGCATAAAAGTGATCAAGCCCGAACATTGTAATCCACAGCTAGTGAAGTTTAGTGGAATTGGTACGACCGGAAACCTGTCGGCATATGCTCCTTAGACATAGCCCAGTGAGGGTGAACCAAGTAAAAATCTCTATGTCTGCCTGCTAATTTGCCTGCATTTCATTTAAAGCATCATCATCAGATAAAGAAGAATGTAAGTGATCATAACATACACACAAGTGCAAATAAAGTGACCCTTGTAACAAAGAGGTAAAGATCTAGTGGGGCATGAAGAACTTTGAAAAAGAATATCCATACCCTGATTCACCCCCCTCTCAGGGTATATAGGCCCCTATTGGTCCTAACAAAGGTTCATAAGAGCAAAGGTTTATTTTATCAGATTTGTTTGCATCGACTCGGTGTAGTCGATCTGTGTGGTTGAAGATACAGTTTTCTCTTATCACAATCTTCCATGGGAAAAGGAAAAGCATCAAATAAGAATCAGAAGTTAGGTAATTTCCCTCAGTGTGGAAGTGTTTTTGGAAAAAGTGTGATTCAACTAAAAGAATCAAATATCTTACTGAAGGAAGTTCTGGATGACTTTGATAAGGAAAAGATTGATTCACTCAATCATGATGTTGGAATGAGTGAAGTACATGAGCATCAGAGTGGTACTAAAACAGAAGAATAAATTGAAGGAATAATAGATATGCGAGCTGAGTTAGAGGCTGCTCTTGAGGAGATAGATGTTTGGAGAGCTAAAACAAAGAAATCTAACAAAGTTGTTCATGATGCCAAACTCTATATGCAGTAGCAAGAAGAAGATAAGTCTGAGTTGTTGGAAGAAATTGAGAAACTCAAGTTATCAACACGAGAGAACTATGAATCAGTTAGTGAGTATAAGCTTAAGATTGAAGAACAGAAAAGGGATATCGATGGCCTGAATATAAAAGTGAAAGATCAAGTCAAGTGCATCGAAGAACCTGATATTCCAAGTGATGTTGGAAACACCGAGGAAATTAAATCTAAAGATATTCTGATCCAAGCACTGAGAGTTGAGATCAACAAGCTAAGAGGCTTGAATCAAAGGCTTATTGATGTAGCTACTGATCTGAGGGAGAAAAATGATTCTCAAAATGAAGAATTGAGAAAGCGATCTGAAAAGGTGGAAAAATCAAAAGCTGGTGACAAGGATAAGAATCTGAACTCATATGAGATTCAGAATTTGAAATCTAAAAATGCAAATCTAACTACAGAGCTATCCGAACTACTTCAGAAGAATAAAATTCTACAACAAGAGAATTCATGTTGTTCTGATTCCGTTTCTCAAGAAAGATTGAAATTAAAGGAGCAGAGTGACAAGGTAGAAAAGCTCACACGAGAACTAGAAAATGAGAAGAGTTGTGGAAATAATCTCATAAGAGAACTTGATGTCTAACTTGAATCAAGGGATATGAAGATTCAAAAGTTGGAAGAAGAGATAGAATCAGTAAAGACGAAATTGGAGAAATCCAATACTAAAGAAATGCCAAAAATGAAGGATGCCTTACACTTTCTATTTGATCATACTTCGACTAGTGATGATAAAATGAAGAATAGATATGCTATTTCTGAAGAGAAACAACAGAATATTTTCTCAGCTCAAAGACCAGCATGTTTCGGAAAAGCTGGTATCGGATTTGATGAATCCCCTCCCGTGCAAGATAGAAAGAGAGCCATGAATAGTTCCAGATGTGAAAGAAATCCTATAGGTGCTGGAGATAGGCCTAAAAGGAAAGTTACAAAAAGTAGTGATGACATGTGATATTTCTGTGGGATTCATGGCCACACATCAAGCTTCTGTTCAGAGGCTCTGGAATACATTTCAGGATGTGAAAACAGAGACATTACAAAATCTGAGAATAAGAAGAAGCATCATGATAAATCAGAGAGAAGAGTTTCTCAGAGGAGAACATTCATCAGATGTTATTACTGTGGAAGGATGGGACACACCATGCGTATGTTTCAGGAAGATCAAGAGATCGATGCCAGAAGAAGAAAACAAGTTGCATCAACATCTCAGTAGAGAAGTGATGAAATGAGGTATGCCTTTAATAGAAAATGTTTCATATGTTCTGATCATGGGCATTTGGCCAGACAGTGCAGAAAGAAGAAAGCAGGGAAGGAAAAAGACCTGAGGAAGAGATTACCAACTCCAGTGGTACATAATGAGAAATTATACACTGGGAGACAAAGTGGTAAGGTGAAAAATAGGCTTAGAGCCTCAGGGGAATCACATGGAGCTGAACAAAAGGTGTATCAATCACCTCCTCTGTCGTACTCACAACCGCTCTCAAGGAAAAAATTTGAACAGACCTGGAAGACTAAGGGGAGATCTACTCCAGCTATGATAAAGAAGAATTAATGTTCAATAGAGGACTCACCACCAGCGAAAAAGAGTGTGGTGACTCAGACATATGATAAAAGAAATATGAACAACGAATGCATCGAAAAATCCACATGTCGTGTTTCTCAGCGAGAAGTGAAGGAAAGAGGAAGACCCCTAAAATGGGAGAAGAAGAAAGGGAAGATTCCAAACAGAGAGGTTCCTACTCAAAGAAATAATCAAGGAAAATTGAATTTTGGTAGAACCTCAAAGAAATAAATGTGTACTAGTGGGTTTATACCCCAAGCAATGAGAAAGGCCGAGCCTACCAAATCTACATATCAGTGAAAGGCTCAGAATGTAGGCAATGAATGCCTAGTCATATGTCCAGAACAGTTAAAGTTGGTGAGGCAGCTGGAGGAAGCAAGAAAAGAGTGTGATGCCCTCCAAGAAAGAATCAAAGGGTTGACCCATCAGGATCAACCACAATCCTCATCTTGAGGAGTCCAGAAGAATATCCCCTCTCCCTATGTATATAAATGCTATTAACTGATGATTGATGTGTTTCAGGTTTTAGGGAGATACGATCCAAGGGGAAGTGGAATCTAAAGATGAAAAATGGAAACGTGATATGCTTCATTGTTTTGATTGACTCAAATCAGTTATCAAAGTTGATGATAAAAGGGAGCAACAGAGCACAACAGGAAGTGAGAGCACAACAGGAAGTGATTGTGTTATTGAATTTGTCTCTTTTTTCCTACATCGAGTTCCAACTCAGTAGGATTAGAGATTTGGTTAACAGCTCAATGATGAGTGCTAGATTGGCATAAATCATACAGGTGGAAGATGAGAATAAATGATGCAGAAGGAAAAGACTAGTTATGGGTCTAAACTGTTGGGCGTAATAACTGGAAGAGTTGCATAACACAGGGGGAGAATTCTATATCCTAATCAGATGCATGATCTCAATATGATATGAAGGATGAATGTTTATACTCATGAATAATGATTGGTGGAAAATCAGAAACACACAGGTTTTCATGATTATCTATTTTGTTCTAATAATGTGGTATGAGCTGACTGCTTTCAGGATACCAAGAAGCTGCGAGAGAAAATCAAAGGTGTGCCAACAAAAATATGAGAGAAGATGTTCAAGGAAATGATGTCATTGAACAATGACACATATAAAAGTAACTGAAAGAAATGAATCCACTGAAAAATGAGTCAGTGAATAGTTTCCTGGGAAAAGTGTTGAGAAAGAAATCAACACAGAGGGAGAAGAAGTGGCTGATGCTGATTCAAAAGAAGACACTGATGATGAAAAAGAAAGTGTCAAGTATGTGTCTACAAGGAAGCCAAATAGTTGAGCTGAAACTGATAGATAAAATATCATTAGTGATCAGTGAGCTCCAGTTCAGACAAGAAGAATGAAATCGCTGCAGCAGACATCATTACTATCATAGGTTGAGCCGAAATGCGTTGCTGATGCAGCTAAAGATGAAAACTGGGTTCAGGATATGAATGAAGAGCTTGATCAGATTGAGAAGAACCAGACATGGGTGATTGTTTCGAGGCCATCATACAAGAATGTCATCGAGACTAAATGGGTCCATCAAAACAAGATAAATGAAGATGGCACAATGATTCGGAACAATGCACGGCTAGTGTGCAAGGAATACTCCCAGATTGAGGGTTTAGATATTGATGAGACATTTGCACCGGTTGCAAGGCTGAAGACAATCAGATTATTTCTAGCCACTGTAGTGCAAAGAAAGTTCAAAGTGTTCCAGATGGATGTCAAGACTACATTTCTAAATGGGTTTTTGGAAGAAGAGGTGTAAATTGAGAAGCTAGATGGTTTTCTCATTCATGAGGATGAGAACAAAGTTTTCAGGCTAGAGAAGGCGTTATATTGGCTGAAACAAGCACCAAGAGCATGGTTACACAAGGCAGGAATAACACATTCATTTCTCAATCCAAATATGCCAAGGATGTTTCGAAATGAGACTTGGAATTGAAGATTCCAAGGAGAAGAAGTCTCTGGTTTCTACCCGGATGAAATCATCAAAAGATGACAGTGGCATGACAGTTCATTTCACTAAAAACAGGCAGATTATCAGCAGTTTGCTGTACTTGACCGCAAAAAAGCCTGAAATTGTATTCGCCACATGCCAAGTAGCGAGATATCAGAGTAATCCCAAGCAAATCCACATGCATGCAGTGAAAATAATACTTTGATATATTAAGGGCACAGTGGATTTCGGCTTGACATATAATGGTAAATCTCAGACAGAGTTATTGGGATATACTAATGCAGACTGGGCCGGTTCAGCAGATGATAGAAAATCAACGTCAGGTGGTGCATTCTATCTTGGTGGATTGTGTATTTCTTGTCTAAGCAAGATTGCATTTCATTGAGCACCGTAGAAGCTGAGTATATTACAGCCACCCAAGCATGCACATAGTTATTGTGGATGAAGCAGCAGCTTGAAGATATGGGAGTTGAAGTGAAGTCTCCGATCGGAATCCAGTGCAAAAAATCAAGTGCTATAAATCTTAGAAAAAATCCCGTCCATCATTCAAGGACAAAGCACATTGAGATTAAGTATCATTTTATCAAGGAGAAGGTCGAACATGGGATCGTGAAGTTGGAGTATGTTCCTACAGAGCTACAGGTTGCAGACATTATAACAAAGGCCCTACCCAAGGAAGCTTTTGAAAGGCATCGACTGGATCTGGGAGTTCAGTCGATTCCCCGCACTTGAAATAGTGTGGGTGCATAACCCCCCCCCCTCTCCCCGAGGTGTTATGTGTTTTTTCAATAATGTGCTAATTTGTGTTCTCTACTCTGTTACAGACTACAAAGGAGTGACCTTTGGGTTTGTTGACAAAGGGGGAGAAAATAGTGTTTGTTAAAGGAGGAGAAAATGTGTTTGTTAAAGGGGGAGAAAATAGTGATTGGGAGACAATGTGGCTTTTTGACAAATCATGAAAAATACGGGGAGAAGCTTACTAGTGGAGCAGCCAGATAGGGGGAGAAATGATATAGGGAGAGAGTAATAAATCTGACGATGCTAGAAGTGATCGCTCAAAGCAGAGATATCACGACAGCTGAGGGTCGTGATAAAAGAAGAATGGTGGTGTTGGAATGGTAAGTGAAAGTGTCCAGCTATCACCAATTGGGATCAGTGGGGTTCAACAATTGGTATCAATTTAAGAATTGGTATCATGTTGGAATCGACAATTGGTGTTTGACATGAAGTGATTCATTGATGAACTTTTCATACTACTCTTGTTTCTCACTCCGAGCATTGCTCATGTGGGCTTAGAGTATGTGTTAAGTGAATCCTTGAATGCTATAAGAATCTCAAGAGGCGAATGGTGGTAGCAACTGGAAGAAGACTCAGTGAGGTATCAAAGTGCAGAAAATCTTTCTGAGCAGAGTTGTGAAGAGTTGTCAACAAACCCAAAGGGGGAGATTGTTGGTCAAAAATCCCTCAAGGTAACATTGCAATATTTTTGGGTTGATTGTGTTTGTTGACAAAGCAGGTTTCCATGGAGAATTGTCGAGTTCCCGAGAATTTGTTGACAATCCTTGTTGACAAAGAACGATGACAAAGGAAAGGATGATCTGGAGGCGGTACAAAAGAGCAGTACAAGGTGGCGCCGTTTCCCAGTGTTTACCAAATTTTTGGGGTCCAAAATTTGGAATCTGGTGAGCATCGCGAGAATAGGATTTCCATGAAGATCATAATTTAATATGGAAAAGGCATGAATTTCACGAAGATAGGATTCATGGTTTGGAAATCACGAAGACCAGAAGAATGGAGGCGGTGATGATTCATGATTACGTCAATCTTCGCGAATGGCAGAGGATGAAGCGCATCGCAGCGGTGAAGGGATTTGCGAGGGAGCTTCACGGCGAAGGCGCGAAGGTATGTTGACGGTGATTCTTCGCGACTACGTCAAGCTCTGCAAATGGAAAATTGCCACGGTGCTTCGCGATTTGGACAGAATTCCGGCAGAAACATTGGAGCTTTGCGATTTGAGATGACGTGGTGTTGACTTCGCGCAAAAAGTTTGAGGGTCGGTGGAATCGCCTATAAATAGAGGCCGACCCCCTCGAGAGAAGTAGAGAGATTTTTCAGAGAAAATCATTTTCTCTCGTTTTGCGAAGGTAGTTCGCGGAGCCAGTGTGCTTCGCAGAAGAAGAACTTCGCGGCGACTATTATAGCTCTGCGACAGTTGTGTGCTCCGCGTTGGCTCAGTGAGCTTCGCGAGAGAAGTTTCTTTGCAACGAGTTGAGCTTCGCGGGAGTTCTTCACGAGAGAGATTCGCGAGAGAGCTTCGTGAAAAGTCAGGAGCTTCGCGAAGGCTTGTTTGAGCTTCGCGAAATTGGAAGCCTCGCGAAGTAGGGTGCTTTGCGAAGGTACATTCCAAAGGTAGTTTCCCAGTGTTTAGAGGCAAAGAGGTATTCATCAGTGGATGAAAGTTGAACTTCAACAGAGCATCTATATAGAGAGAAATATGCATTACTTAATGGAAATGAAGAGACCTACAGGTCTATAAACTGTGAGTGAATCCCTTCTAGAGCAGTGAGCTTAGGAAGAGGAAGTAGGTGATCCTCTCCACCGGCAGTGAGCCAGAGAGAGAGAAACAGGGAGTGACCCTTGGGAAAGCAGTGACTGACCCTAAACTTTGTAAAGGAAGTGAGCCTAGGCATAGAAGTGATCTAGCCCAAACATTGTAATCCATAGCTAGTGAAGTTTAGTGGAATTGGTACGACCGACAACCTGTCGGCGTATGCTCCTTGGACGTAGCCCAGTGAGGGTGAACCAAGTAAAAATCTCTGCGTCGGCCCACTAATTTTCCTGCATTGCATTTAAAGCATCATCATCAGATAAAGAAGAAAGTAAGTGATCATAACATACGCACAAGTGCAAGCAAAGTGACCCTTGTAACAAAGAGCTCAAGATCTAGTGGGGCAGGAAGAACTTTGAAAAAGAATATCCATACCCTGATTCACCCCCCCTCTCAGGGTATATAGGCCCCTATTGGTCCTAACAAAGGTTCATAATAAATTAACAGTTATAAATTCCAATGATCGTTACCTACCTCCCACCCTCTCTTATATATATGAATCTTGGGAGGAGGTTTTGGGACGTCTTCACTAAGTGAAGAAGCACTGGTAATGTGACACGATGCCCAACAATTAAGCGGATTACGCTTCCTCCACGAAGAACGCATTCTTCCAACGAAGAATTCTGGCGAGGAGCAACTTAGACTTCCTTCCTCAGAACCTACTCCGATGTAGGATGTCTTCAACTACGACGAGCCAACGCACAAACCGACGATCGAGGAAAATGCCGATGACACGGATGTCCGTCTTTTCCCAACGATCCATCTTCTTTCCCATGCCAACGTCTACAAACATCGAACAAAGGTAAGGGGTTAAATTCATTTAAGTACCATGTTCTTCCATCCTTTTAAAATGAAGAACGAGAGTGTTTTCCTTTTTGCGGGTGGGTTGTTGAGCTTCTTTCTTATGAACCAATTGTTGTCACCCTAAACATGGAGGGTGTGGTCCAACCTAACATGGCCCGAATCCCTATGTCGATCTCTATTTTGTGATGATCTTTGGCGTGGTGACGAAACAATGAGGTGACGAAGGAGATAGGAATCGACCGCACTAATCGAGGTCTCTGCAAACCATGCTGCCTTCGTGCCGCTTCCGTCGAACTAGATTTACCGCCCCGGCCCGAGCCTCGCCACCACATCGGCCCATGCCTCCAGAAATATGGCGGCCTGCTGGCCTCCCATGCACCATGACCAAACCGCGCTGGCCCAAGCCTCGCCGACCTGCAGCTCCCGGCAGCCCGGCCTCCCGGTGTCCCGTGCACCCCGGCCAAACCGTGCCGGCCCGAGCCGCGCCTGCCCGCGCCTCCTGGTCGCCCGGACTCCTATCCTCCTGGCCACCCGCGCCTCACAAGTTCCCGGGCCGAACCAGTTCTCGGCCGACCCACAGCCACCCAGCCGAAGCGGCCCCCGGCCAACCCGCGGCCACCCGATCGAACCGGCCTCAGCCACGCCACCTCGGCCTCAAGGCTGAGCCACCCCGAACCACGCCACCTCAGCCTCTAGGCCGAGCCGCCCCAAACCGCGCCCTCTCGGTTCCCTCCGGGACGAGCCTCCCTCACACTGAATCAAGGCCAGTCCAAGCCCTCACGGCCGGTCCACGCCCTAGTGGCCCTCCACGACCCCTCGCGTCCTTCTAGGCTGGGCCTAGCAGGCGGGGTCGAACCAAACGGGCCGACCTACCCAATGGGCCAGCCCAGACCCAACAGGTCAGGACGGGTCGACCTGAACTGGGTTGGCCCAGACTAAGAAGGGCTGAGTCGGTCCGACCGGGTCGAACCGGACCGAGACCTATTACCGACCCTTTACTTTCTTTTGTTCATATCTTTGGCACCAGACGTTTGTTTGAAAAACTGTCAGTAGCGCTAGTTTTCATGGAGCGTGATAATCCCTTTGAGTATACCCCACTAGAGTTCAGGGTATAGTTGAGTTACGATCAGGTTGGATCGTGCATGAATCCAATCGGGCACCTGGGACTAAAAGGCTAATAACTCACAGATCGGATGTCCGATTGATGCGCCGTCTGTTAAGTTGAGACCCCTATGACATGGAAGAACTTTGGAATACTTATTCATGGGACGTCATGGTAGTTGATGTATTGAAACTTGGATTGAGGAGTGGACCCTCCCAGAATCAAGAGTGCTTGTGCGGAAACCCTGTGGTTGGCTGATATCTGACTACTATTCTTGGATCCTATGTGGGTTCGACAGTTCTAACAGTTTTTCCAGGATCTTGTGTGGGTTTGATAGCTTTAACTACTGTTCCTAGATCTTGTGTGGGTTCGATAGTTCGAACAACTGTTCTTGGATACTGTGTGGGTTCGAAAACTCTGACTACTGTTCCTGGATCCTATGTGGGTTCGATAGTTCTAACCATTGTTCCTGGATCCAGTGTGGGTTCAACAGCTCTGACTTCTGTTCCTGGATTTTGTGTGGGTTCAACAGTTCTAACTACTATTCCTGGACCCTATGTGGGTTCGAATGATCTAACTATTGTTCCTAGATCTTGTGTGGGTTTGAAAGTTCTAACTGCTGTTCCTGAATCCTATGTGGGTTCGATAGCTCTGACTACTGTTCATCGATCATGTGTGGGTTCGACAGTTCTGATTGCTGTTCCTAGATTCTGTGTGGGTTCGAGAGCTCTGACTACTATTCCTGGATCCTTTGTGGGTTCGACAGTTCTGACAGCTGTTACTTGATCCTATGTGGGTTCGAAAGCCCTGACTACTGTTCTTGGATCATGTGTGGGTTCGACAGTTCTGATTTCTGTTCCAGGATCCTATGTGGGTTCGACGGAATAGTTGATTTAGTGGCTACGTCTAATCATCTCTAACTCTCTACATAAGTTGTATACCTATGTGAGCTGAGTCCGTAACTTTTGTGTTTACCTCATGATTGAGATGGATTACTTGAGAACTTAGGTATATGTATGGGAATATACCTAAGTGGGGTAATCAATTCATTTCATACTTTGTGGTTTATCCTTGTTGTATTTTTTGAGACCTTGAGGGTCTCCGGGTCCCTATTGAGTATCATTATACTCACCCCTGCACAGGCTATGCCTGAACCTCATTATGTTGGATGCAGATGACAGAAAATGCTAACCGAGGCTGAGAGTACCAAAACTAGACGGTACCTCGAGGTGGACCTTATGAAGAATTGGTACACGGAAGAGTCTAACGGATGTGGAGTGCTGAGGAGGCTATTTGTACCTACCCTTTAGATAGGAATCCCGAAGGATGACCCAAAAACTATTTTTCCTTTCTTCATTTGTACATGTATTTCCAGTTTCCTTGTACTTTACAGTTGGGCTTGTATTTCCGGCCCCTTTACTTTTCTGTACTCTTTTTTTATATAGTTTTACTTAGTGTTTCGTATCCAGCTGTGTGCTCTATTGTGTTTTTTATAGTTTATAAAGGCAATGCCTTCCCAGTATTAGGGAATTACGCATTTGGTGCTAGTCGCTAGCCCCTGGCCCATAGAAGGCGGGCTTGGGGAAGTCACGGTATGGGCCCCAAGGGACGGTTCGTGATAGTTCTTCAGAGAAGAAGATGTCTACAGATGATTGGGGTCAGTTGATCTCATGGTCAACCACACATATTTCATAGTATCTTGAGGGTTTGTCCCCATGATAATAAATAGAGAAGCATAGATCAGGATTGAGAATGAAACTGTGGGATCGCATGATTGATTTTCTGGGAATTCCATGGTTGATTGATCGACAATGGGAGATGGATCATATCATAGTGTATTGAAGCTGTAAGTGCATTCAAATGATCAACTTCATGAAGGGGTTTCCCCTTCTAGGTGTCACAATTTAAAATCACAATTGATTAGAACACTGCTCATGGTTAGTTACAATATAACACAACAACAGAAGAGGGAATGGTCTATGGAGTTCCAGTATCATGATCAATCAAGGGACGTGGTGTGGTATCTCTTATTCCATAGTCGGTTGATGTTACATTTGTTTTCAATCAATATATAGGGAATTTGTTCAATGAATTGGACACTTTGATAATTTTTTAATATGTTGTGGAACTTTTTCACTTGTGGTATCTAGAAACAGTCACTGAATCATGGTTCTACATAGTAGCAAGAGATATCCAAAGAATCAAGGGGACATATTCTTCTTTTATTCCTTTTTTATATTTTTAATAACATGGTAAATTAAAATTGGAGATTCAATATAAGACAATTACAAATTGAAATCAAATTAAAAATATTAAAAACAAATTATATTCCCAAGAAAAATTAACTTAAAAATAAAATATAAATTCATTTTTAAATCAAATTTTTACCCACAATAAATTTTCAACATTTAAAAACACATTTTAAATTCTATATTGATGTTTCACGATTTAAGAATTCATAGTTTGTAATAAAATTCAATTTATTCATCACACAATAATTTCAAATTTAAATAAACAGTTGAATTAAAAAATTCAAAATCAAAGTATGGTTACTCATTTAAATCCATAAATTGAATAAATCGCTAAAATTATGCATTTTTTCGAATTTTCATTAAAGTACATATGTCAAAAAAATTAAAAACAAATTTATGATTTTCCAAGGTTTAGAATCAATTAAGTGGAAATAATCAATAAAATATGGACAAAAATTGAAATTATGAGCTCTCATTATTTATGATATGTTTTATATTGATATTTCAATAATAAATAAAACTTACTATATATTCACTATCTCTCTTCACTGCTCCCTATATTTTGAAAAAAAAAGTATAAATAATTTAATTCTAAAATCAATTACACGAAATGAGTCCTCAATTCATTTCCACAAATCTAATTTTCATATGGGAATATAACCATGATCATTAATATTCCATTATATATTAAATGGTTATCTATGGGGAATTTCTACAACTACCCCTCTCTTCATTTCTACTCATTTTAACAGCTAAATAAAACAACTTAATAAAATATTCCATCTATGATTATCATCAAAATAATTTACAAAAAAATGTGTTAGTGACTTATAGAAATACCCAGTTGTGATCTCTAATTCAGTACAATAAAATAAATTTGATTCTAACTTTCTTCAACCTTCTTAAAATAAACAAAAAATATTTAAATCACAAAAAAACTTGTTAACATATCCAACCCGATAAACTCAGACATGATATCTCATCTAGAATCACCATATGATTTTAATATAATTAAGAAATTTCAAAATAATATGGCATTATCACAATAACATTCAAGAAATATTTTCTGTAGTGTCTTCAAGAACATACTAAACATCACTTGTGTCATTCTTCATTTAGTAGTTCTCATGGGTTGTTATATTCTTCATGATGAGTGTATCATATATTATTCATAAAACATAGATCATAATTAATTTTTTATGTTTTAATCACAAAATATCATCTTGAGTATCATTTGGTTTATATTATTCAGAATATATAATTTTTGAAACAACATTTTCATTCTCAAACTATCTCAAATTTTCACGAAGGAAATGACACATACACTATTCTCTATGTCTCATATGTAAATGATTCATAAGGATATTCTATATGGCATATACATTGGTCACAATGACTCATGCATTGGTCCATATGACTCATACATTGAGTCATATTTCTCATGCATATCTTCAAATCACTCAAAAACATATCTAAATGACTCATACAATGTTCAAATTAACACATATGAAGTCATAATATCCTCTCCGATAAATCACACTTAATGCTTCATGACTCATATAAAGTCATGTGTTAGTTATTTTTAGTGCTCCAAGTGATTAAATGACTTTTTGGAATCCATAATAACTCATTTAAAAAATTACAGAGAGAAATTTTATCCTCTAAATAGAATTATAAAAAACATAAAATAACTAAAAAATCACTTTAAACCAATTTGTTTAAATTTTAAAAACATCTCAAAAACATTCAAACCAACTCCAACAACATCTCAACATCCTCAAATTATTCTTTATTCACTATATAAAATAAATATAACTTTTGGAAAATCCTTAGGGTATTTTAATCTCCCCTTTGGATTTTTTTTCAACATATTTAAACTCTTATCAATTATACTCTACTCTATTCATAATACATAAGATCTTATGATAATTATAAAATCACAACCTTTATCATATGAGAAGTGTTATGAAACCACACTACCAAATAACGTAACATTTTTTGATAGAATGTTTTCCCCATAGAGGCTATAAATTGTGGATGAGTGAGAAAGATAACCCCCCCACCCCCACCCTAAAATTTAAAATCCATTTCAATTCCTCAAATTCCATTTTTATCTCCAATTAATAAATAACAACATCTCCAAACAAAACCAAATAAAAAAAGATCCCAACACTCCCACTTTTTATAAATGGAAAAAGAAGAGTACCACATGTTATTCACAAGAGTTGCACACTTTCTCTTACCCTTTGAAAACATAATACAAAGCTTTGTGTGGGTACCAATTCACACTTCCTCAAGTTTTAGAAGAGGTTTGAACATGAAGTTTTACCCTAAATTCTTTAAACCTATCTCATAGTATTTTCCTGGTAAATATTACTATAATCTATTCTTTCATATAAAGATATTAAAGTTTCACATAACCTCTAACCATATTTTCTATAACGAGATGAAATATGAAATCAGTGTGAATTGATATTTTATATTTAACTAGATAATTTAAAAGGTCAATGAAACTTTGATTATCACAATAAATTTCCAGTGGCTTCTCAACATTTACTTTCAAACCTTCAAGTATCACTTACATCTATTGCATCTACGTAAAATAATATATAGCTACACTATAATATATCTCAGTTTTACTCAATGAAAATGAATTATACTTATTTCTATTCCAACGCACACTGCTCTTGTAATGACCTTAACTTTTTTAAATGAAATTGTCTTTTTGAATGAATAAATTATTTATTAAGAAATGAAGTTATGGAATGTATATTCACTAATTTTGTTATTTTTTACCATTATATTGTCTGCCAAATTTAAAATACCATTAAAAATCATAACCATAAGAATTATATCCACTATACCATGATCATATGATTAGTATATATATAGGGTTTTGATAAATCCAATTGACAAATAAAAATAAACAAATGGCCTCAACCAGTAGGACTTTACCCTATGCATCCCATTTATCAGATCATTTAAGGGAGTTAATATCACTGGGTTTTTCACTTAACTAATTCCAATACAAGATTCAACAACTAAAGAATGAATGAATCAATTTATATGAGAAGTTCAATTTCATCAAGATCATGGCACAAACCATGTTCGTCAAACCACCCCATGAAAATATTACCATTGCACACGTTACCCATAGGGAATTCACTGGTGTAATAAAAGGAAATGTATCTAGATCCAAACAATATGAATTATTATATTATATATATAAATTAATGATTATATTCAACTTTTATTATGAATTTATAATGGTTAAAAATAAGTTTGATAAAATTTTGATTCGGATATGATGAAACACAAATTGTATTTTTGGGATTTGTACAGATTCAATCAAGACACTCTTTTTTATTAATTAAATATCATTTGAAATAAATTATATTTTTATAAAATATTATTATTAAATAATTTTTATTAATTATAAAATATTATATAATCTTATGAATTCCAATATAATTTTTATAAGCCTTGAAAAAATTGTTATTGTCAAAAGAACATGTATTTTTCAATTAACGGATATTTTGATTTAAAAGTGTAAATTATCATATTTAGAGAATTATTTTATTAAATTAAATATTATTTTTAAATTAGTATATCGAAAATTATCCAATGGTGAATTTTTCATAATTCTTTAAGATAGTTGAATTTTTGGGTAATGATTAAATACATTAAAAATATAATGTATGTATTAGGATATCATAATGACCCACAAGTGAAATAATATATTCCATAAAAGTTAACCATGAAAAAAATTACGTTTATCATTTAAAAAAATGTGTTTTTTATATTATTTGATTAGTTTTATAAATCCTTAATGAATCCTCCAAAACCTATATTATATTTTAAGGTTTTAAAATCAATTATTTAAAAACATGACTCGCCTCCACATAATCATGGGTATTAATTTAATGATTTCAGTTCTTAGAATTATAAAATAATGAAAAACAATCCAATTTGGTATAAACCATGGGAAAATAACATGGTATGGTTTTTAGTTTGGATAAAACCATGGGAAAATAACATGGTATGGTTTTTAGTTTGGATTAATTTATCATATAGATTCCAAAACCTAAGTTTAGAAATTAATAAAGAATCCACCTCTCTTTTGATATAAAAACCCACCCAAACTCCCATTACTCTTCACTAAAAACACTTGTAGCATGAATTTACTCCACCCTTATCAAAAATTTTGGGGTAAAGACCCTTTATTAAAAAGAGAAAAAGAAAACAAGAACCCCTTTTGAACTGGGTAAGGGAAAACTAATTACAATCTCGTAGGGCCAGAGTTATATAGCCTCTAAATTCAGTGGCTCAAGAGCCCAATAGGAAAAAACCCATTACAAAATAAAATACCATTAAAAATAAAAAGCTGAAAGCCAAGAAAATAGTGGATTAATATCCCATTGCCACAAAATCTAAACAAGAAATAAATCTGGACCTGAGTTCAAGCAACTCAAGTCAACCCCAAGCACCACCATGACGAAGCAGATTTTGTCATCGATGGTGGCTCTTCCCTCTTTAGAGCCCTCAAAAGGTGACCCCAATCTCTTATGAATCTCCAACCAAGATTTAATAGGCACCATATCAAGGTAATGTATCCTCCCCTTCTCCTCTTTATTCAATAACCTTCTTTATATCATGCCTTTTAATTCTTAATTTTTCAAGTACGGATATGTTTTTACACATCCATCCTACAATACTTATCATTAACAACTAATGAGTGATACCTTTTCTCTCATTTAACAACTTTATAATACATTATGTACACCTGTTATGCTGCTTAAATTACCCTACAATTTTCCATGCCAAACATTTTTGTTGTGAATACCAATCTCCATTTCCACTCAATGGAATTCACCTAGTTATAACTATCCTTCATTTATTAAGGATTTACATATATGTAACTCGTACTCCTTAATCATGGGGTTAAAATTTAGTAAATAAATCCTTATGTTGTTTAATCTATGTAGAATAGTTATGAATGTACATGATATTTAATTGATGGTTGGGCCTTGAATTATATAGTCCTCCAATGCATTAATGTAACAGACAGTGTATAAAACATGCATCACTGATCTTAAATGAACCCCAAAATATTATTATTTAAACATGACTATTATAACTTATATGTTAAATTTTAAGTTATGAATAGTTTTAACCTAATTATGAAATATATATATATGACCTACTCAGTATAAATGTATTGATTAATTCTTCTTATATAAGTACTCAATTTTTAGTAAGGTTATTTTATGCTTTTGAAATACATTTTCTTCAAAAGTAATTTTTATTGAGAATATATTATAGTTAAATTATGGAACTTATATAAATTTTATTTTATAAAATAATATAAATTTTTAAATAATAAAAATTATATAAGTGTAAAAATTTTAGATTATTCTAAAAATATTTATTTTTCAATGAATTGTGAAACTGCCAATTTTTATTGAAACTGTATTTTTGTTTCAAACATTTGAAAAGTTAAATTTTTTTAAAATTGTTTAAAATATAAATTATTAATATTATATTATTAATAATATAATTCAGTTTATTATAATCAATTTCATTGTTGAATTTTTTATAAAAACATTTTTATACTTAAAAGGAATTTTTTTAAAAGAACTTTTTCGTTGTGTTTTTTCAGTTTAATTTTAATTAAAATTCATCCACTTATATATTTTGAATATTGAAAAATGGATTCTATATTTGGTTTCATTAGGTCCAAATTTATTAAATATTTCCCTTTTATTTTTTCCAATATGAATAGTAATCTTAGTATATTTTTTTACCACAATAAAGGGTAAATCTGGGGATTTAATTTAAAAAATTATAATAAATATAAAATGATCATAAAACTTAAATTAATCTTGTTGGATGGTAAAATTAATTCTTTAATAATTCAATATTTAGTTATATGAAATTTAATGTCCATTTTTATTAGATTATGACCATTATAGTATTTTATTTCAAAAAAAGTCAAACAAGTCACACCCCTATTTTTAATAAAAATAATATTTTTAATATGGGTTTATCTAGAAGATATGTTTGATTATAAATATTATTTTAAAATTTATAAGATTTATTTTCATCATATTAATTTATTTTAAATTTTTATTGAAGAAATAATTTCCTTAAATTCTTACACAACGTTGAAGCAATAAATATTCAATTAATGGGAAATTCAAATGAATGATATTTAAAATATTAAAATTAATATAGTTTTTAATAAATAATGTAATCCATGACCTTTATATATTACCATTAAATTTTAGTGATACTATAAAATCTTTTTTTTCTAATTGTAATTGATATATGGATATTAGTTAGGTCAAAGTAATAAATAGTTCTAATAATTGACATTATTGATAGTTTATAATGAATAATATTTTATTAAATGATATAAATTTAAAAAAGAAATTATATTCATAAAATTTAATATGATATGGTTTATAATATTGATCTTAGTCCATTTATGTGACTTTTTCCAATTATAGTAACTATATTGAAACTCAAAGAGTAAAACTCCTTATTGTCACGGTAAGATTAAAAAGGGTTATTGAGGGGTTAAAACCTAATTATAAGAGTAAAAAATGTGACATAAACTTGTATAAAAATTATTTTATGAGATTATTTCAACCCATAATCAACCCATATTATAAATAAATGAGTTTATATCCATTTTTAATTAAATATAAATTTATATTAATTTTATATTTTGATAAATTATAAAAGTGTCCCTCCCCTCTTTTATAAAAGGGAACCTATTATTCTCATTTATTAACACTTAAAAACCCTTTTTTTACAATATATACCCAAATATCCTTCTAATATACCTTCCCATGTCTTATATTCTTTATTTTGGGCATAATACCAATCTTATAGGCCTTAAGGTGTTAAGTAAAGAAGATTTTCCAAATAAGAGGTATAGTTTATTTGAATGTTTTAGTTTTGTTTCTTCTTCCACGTCCTTTATTTCTTCTTAAAACATGATAAAATAATAACACCAGTATCCTAAATATACTTATATGTTATTATTTTAATTCCATAACCTATATACATCTCCAACCACAATCAAATGGGAGATAAATTCATCATTCATGTGTACATCGGACTACCACCTCAAGAACGATATAATTCATTTTCCATAACCATATCACAAGACTAGTTATAATGATGGAATTAATATTTTTATATGATATTCATTAAATATTTATCATTTTTAAAAATATAATATATCATTCAAATTTTTACCTTTTATTCACTGAAAATGTAATCATCATTCATGCGTAGGTGTGGACTACCACCTCCACAAAGTGATGTGATTTATTTTTCATCACCATAACACATGGATGATATGTATATATAAGTATATTTCATTAAATAATATAATATTTATGATATCATTATCATTTTTTAAAAATAAAATAATACTTATCTTCTTTCTATAATGATCATTGAAAGATGAAAATGTTACTCATGCTTATGTACGACCTACCATCTCCATAATTGTGATGTAGTTCATTTTTAAAAACTATATTTTTGTGATTTTTTTAGAATTATAATTAATGTATAAAAAATTATAATTATTTCGTGATTATTTTTTTGGATATGGTTGAGTAATAACATTTTTTCCATAGTCAACCTAATAAAGTCATTTTGGACTTATATCATCAAAACCTCTGATGTAAACTTAAATGGTTAAGTAATTTTAAATAATAGGGTAATAAATTATATAAAAGGAATAATAAACTTGAAAAGGGTGCTTAATAAAAAAAAATTAACCTATGTTTAATATTCTAGAAAATAAATAATGTACGTGATGATTCGTATTCAAGGTATGAGATTTCATCTCAATTTCCACTCCATTGAGACACATTTGGTACTATGATCATTTTTCACTTTTATTTAGTGTTTATATTACCCATTTGAAGTAATTAACAAGAATTTATATTTATTATTCATGATTAAAGTTTATTTTAAGTTTACACTCATAAAAATTTCCCATATTTTCTTTCAAGTTTCCTCTCTTTGAAACATGAATCAAGAAAAGAAATGTTTAAAAGAAAAAATGATAATATATATTTTATAAGTGAAAATATTTATATTCCATATCCATAATATCTATAAAATTTTTAATTTTTTTTTATAAAATTCTAAAATAATTTAATAAAAGAAATTTTTTCCCAAGTTTGACTTTTTACAAAATGGTTTGAAATGAATATTTTTTTTAAATGAGGTACATTGTGACTTTTATAAAAAAGTACAGAAGGAATGTATTTTTAACATATATAGATAACCTTATTTTTCCACTATAATGACTCATAATTTATTTTAATCATAATTTACCAGTTTACATTTTTATTTTAAAAAAATCCATTATCTTTTGGTAGTTTCTTTTAAAGTGAATTTCAAAGTGAAAAAAGATATTTTCTTTAAAAATGTTTTTAATTATATTTTTATGGTAATTTTATTCAAAAATGGAAAAAACCTTTATTTTATTTATTCACCATTAGTTAAATGTTGTAATGATACCATCCTTTGAAATATTCACCTTCTTTTCATCATTATACATTACATTTTCCCTAAATATCAATATTTTTTATCATGGTTATACTGTTTACTGTATACCATTTCTCTATAAAATATTTTACTTTGAGAGTTATATGATTGATTGAGGAAATTATTTTTAATCCATATTCCTTACTTGGTATGGAAATTTATTGATAAATAATATTGTTGATGAATTAAATTTATTATTCAATATATGAGGAATGCTTTGAACATGCAGATACAGGTGGGACCTGGTTTTAGATATCCCATTGATGCATCAGTAGTTTCGTAAGATGAATCAATTGGATATCCATAGTTAAATGGTTTCTAGTTTATACCTTTAAATCATTTTTAAAATATCATATAAAATGTCTTGATAGTAGAGGTATCAGGATTTCTGAGATAATGATGTCCAATAATTAAGCATTTCCTTTTTCAAAAATTTAGTTATTGTTGTCTATAAATTTTTTGAAATGATATTATATATGGATGAATTTCATAATTATATTATTGATTAAATGGAATTTGTTTCCAAATATTTACATTTCTATTTGGATTATGCCTTATCTAATCATGATAGTAAAGTTATTGATAAAATGGAATGGGTGTTTAGATATTTAACTTGACATATTTATTTTTCCTTATTGATTATGCTTTATTTATTCATGATATATTATATTATACATAACCCTTACTAAGAATTTCAGGTCATACTTATTTTTTTTCCTATCCACAGGTTATTAAGAGAAAATATTTGAATGAGCATCAAGGATTAAAAAATTTACTTTTTATATGTCTATATTTTATTTCTAAAGTAAAATGGAAAGAATGTATGTATTGGTTCTTTAAGACTAATAACTATTTGGTCCTTTGGGATATGATTTTATTGTATCTATGATAATGTAATAAAGTACACACTACCTCTAGTATACTATAGTTGGGGTTGTATAGTAGGTATTATAGGTAATTTAGAAGAAACCTAAGGAACTAGATTCTAAATATTCTTACCTAACATGAGAATTATGATAATCTCTTTTGAAATTAGAAAATTTTTACCATTATAGGGATTTTATTTTGTGGGTCAATATTAATGATTATTATGAGATAACTTAGTGTGTGACATTATTTAGTGGTGGAGACTAATATAAAAAAGTTGATCAATACCCATAGACAATGTAGGGATTTTCCTACTAGGAAAACCAATACAGTTATTGTTGGGACTTAGAAGATCATAGCTATATTGGGGAAGTTGACTCAGGTTATGAAAAATAATATTTCCCATATAAAACAAATTATTGTTCCAAAATGTGATTAACCTATGTTGGATCACTTCATGTGACAAAATCCTCCATATTTTAGAGGAACAATTAATCCATTGGTAGTTGATTCATGGGTTAAATGCCTCAAAAATATATTCCTAGATTTGGGATGTGAGGAAATTTAAAATGTTATTATGGAAGTTTATTGATATAATGAATATATCTATCAATGGTTTCCATTGATCCATAATACTAAAGAGGATGAAAAAATAGAAAGTATAGAATAAATAAATTTTAAAGTGATTTTCTTTGAGAAATAATTCCCTTGAGAATAGAGAGATGAAATTGAATGGAATTTACTCACTTTAAAGAAGAAGGAAGAAGAAATTGTGGTCAAGTATGAGGATAACTTTACCAGACTATCAAATAATTCCTCAGAATACATACATAATTTTTAATGCAAGATTGACCATTTCCATGATGGAATTAAGCTGAGTCTATGAAGGGAACAATTTTCTCAAACACTTTCATCTTATGATGATATAGTATCATCTATCATTAAGTTATAGAATAATTTTTCTACAGCCTATATCTTTAAGATAAATAAATAGAAGAAAAGGTTGAATGAGAACCCAGAAAAAGGAAAATCATCAAAGGATAAGATGAAAATAAAACAGTTTCTATCATGTGAATTTTTTTAAAAGAAACATCCTAGAAAATTCTTGAAGGGTATGGGAGTTTGTTATATGTATGGAGATAATGTTCATATGGATAATTATTTTAATCAAATAAATAAGAAACTACTATCCAATTATTCAATTTTCAATAGATGGAGAGTTATCCAAACTGGTTCCCTGAGTGTTAAGGGAACTTATTAGGGAAAAATACTAGGTGAGAAGGCCAAGATTATGTTGTTACTACAACCAAAGTGAAATGAATAAAGTAAATTTGTATTTTGATTCAAGAATTATTTTGAATTATTTATCAATGATATTTGGTGTATAAGAATCATTGGACATATAAGGATTGTGCAACATTAGTTTTCTTTGAGGATTTTAAAGCATATGTTGAATGGTACTAATAATGAAGAAAAGTTATTTAGTTGTAAAATAATATTTTTAGAGAATAAATAAATATGGGAAATAAAATCATTAATATATTCATAATATCGAGTTAATAATTTTTAGTTATGATAAAGATTATATTGAAACTGATGAATTAAATGTGATATTATTGGCGACCTTGGAAATGGTTAGGTTACATGGAATAAGGATAAGGTTAATAGTGATTTAACTTATTAGCATATGTGTACAATGTTTTCAGATGTTTGTAATGTGACATTATGAACTGCTTTATGTTGTCTAGGGATAAATTTTGATCAAATATTTTAGATTTAAATTTAATCAAAATAATATCAAATTATTATTAAGGTAAACTACGTATGGTATGGATTAATCTGAACTTTAGATATTATTTTTTGATGTTAAGGTGTTATTTATCATATTGAATAACATGTGATAAAAATTTTTGGTTTCCTAAATATTTAGTGGCCAAAGGAAAGATTTATGTGTCTTATGATTTATTAAATTTTCTACAGGTATGAAATAAAATCATCTTGAATATCAATTTCCTAGGGTAAGAGATGAAGGGGAAATAAATTGAAGCACAATAAAAGGACGTGACTTTATTAAAATGTGGAAATAAATTGAGTAAGTTTATTTTCTTGGATGATTTATATTGATATTAAATGAATAGTTGGACTTTAGGAAAAGTACATTGAAATAAAAACATTGTCTGTTTACGTTTCTTATTGAGAAATCAATAACCTTTTTAACTCATCCCATATTTATGATTTTTTATGGTTAAGTTTCTCATGACCATGTTCTCTATCACTATCTATTAATACATGGGTGTTAGTTTTCTCTTCCATATATATTTTTTCACTTCCCACTAATTTTTTCATATTCAGAAACCTAGTTTTGTGATGACCTTCATATTTCCTTTTCCATCTTTTTAAGAGGAAGTTTTATTAACCCTTTTTATGATGTGTGTTTTCTAAAAAATAAATTTCAAATTTATAAATCATGATTACTGATCACATGTTTGAATTTTCCAGAAACACTTTAATGAAGTAGGGGAGAATGTAACACCCAAAGATTTTAAAATAACATTATGTTCGATGGAAAATACAATATGCAACACTAAGCTTAAACGAATCCTAAAATATTATTATTTAAATATGAAAGTTATAAACAAGCTATTAAATTAGTAGCTATGAATATTATTAAATAAATTTTGTAATATATATATATAGTACTTACTCAGTACAAATGCATTGATTAATGCTTATGAAATAAGCACTCAATTTTCAGTAAAGTTATTTTGTACTTCATAAATATGTTTTCTTCAAAAAAGATTTTTATTTTGATAATATTATAATTAAATTATAGAATTTAAATAAATAAAATTTTATGAAAATAATATCATTTTTTAATTTATAAAAATCATCTCAGGGTTAATTTTTTAGATTTTATTTAAAAAAATTATTTTCTACTGAATAGTGAAAGATACCAATTTTTATTAAAAATCATATTTTTCCTTCGACCATTTAAATAGTTACATTTTATTTTAAAATTTATTAAAATTAAAATTAGTAATATTATATTTTTAGTAATTAAATTATGATTATTGGAATCAATTTCTTTGTTTAGTTTGGTATAAAAACATCTTTATACTTAAAAAGGAATTTTTTCCGAAAACAGTTTTTTATTACATTTTTTTAATTTAATTTTAAATAAAATTATTCCACTTATGTGTTTTGAATTTTTAAAAATGGATTCAAATTTTTTTATTCAAGAGGTAAAAATTTAGTAAATAGTTCCCTTTTTCCAATATGAATAGTAACCATAGTTGCTTTTATTACCATGGTAAAGGGTAAATCTGGTAATTAAAGTTAAAAATAAAATGGTAAGGACTATAAAATGACTCTAAAACATATTTTAATATTATTTTATGCTTAAAGTTTTTATATAATCCTAAAATATTTGGTTATATGGGACTCTGTCCATTTAGATGGTTTTATGACCTTTTTAGTATTTTATTTCATGAAAATTCAAACATGTCACACTCTTATTTTTAATAACTATATTATTTTTAATATGGGTTTATCTAGAGGATGTAGTGGATTAGAAATATTATATTAAAATTTAAAATATTTATCTTCATCATCATATATTATTTTTATTTTTTAGAAAATAAATAATTACCTTAAATAATTACACAACATGAATGTAGTAAATATTCAAATAATGGAAAACTCAAATAAATGATATTTAAAATACTAAAAGTAAAATAATTTTTAATAAATAATGTGATCCATTAAATTTATAAAATACCATGAAATGTTATTGATATTATAATTTTTTTTGGAATTCTATGTGTTATCATGATATTATTAAATTTAATGTAATTAATAGTTCTAAAACTTGACATTATTGATATTTTATAATAATTAATATTTTATTAATTGATATAATTTTTTTCCAAAACATAGATTTAGAAATGTTATTTTTATATGGTTTATAATATAAAAAGGTTCATTAATGGTCTTTTTTTTAATTTATAGTAACTATATTGACCCTAAGAGAGTAAACATCCTTGTTGTCATAGTAAGTTTAAAAAGGGTTAACGAGGGATTAAAACTAAATGATAAGGGTAAAATTTTGACCTAAACTTGTCCAAAAATTATTGTATGAGATGAGATATACCCATTATAATCCTATATTAGAAATAAATAAGTTTGGATTCATTTGGGATTGAATATTAATTTATATTAATTTAATATTTTGGGAAATTCTATGAGTGTCCCTCCCCTCTCTTATAAAATGAAACTTATTCTTCTCCATTATTCAAACTTAAAACCTGATTGTTTCAGATATTACCTACACAAATACCTTCCTAAAATCCATAATAATGTTCAAGATTACTTTTTTTGGGAATAGTACCAATATTAGAGGTCTTATGGTGTTAAGAAAAGGATATTTTCCAAAGAAGATGTATTGTTTATCCTTGTGTTTTAGTTTTCCTTATTCTTACACTTCCTTAATATCTTATTCCACCATGATAAAATATTAGAACTTGTATAATAAATATTCTTATGTTTTATTATTTTAATGTAATAACCTATATGAATATCCAACCACCATCAAATCATAGATTAATTCACCGATCATGTGTACGACGGACTACCACCTCACGAACTGATGTAATTATTTTTTCCATCACTATATCTAAATAATGGACATAATGATATAATTAAAATTTATATTTTATATTCATGAAATATTTATTCTAACACACAAATAATTTATAAGATGTATTATTTTTAATTTATTGGATGTATTATGTTGTACTCTACACCAAGATTAGCTTGTGTTATATGCAACACTATTCTTAACATGTGTTTCACACAATTTCAAGTTTGTTTGATAGAATTTATTTTACGATAGATTGAGTGTATATTTTCTTCAATTTATAAAATAAATAAGTTTGTATTATATTAGACACAACACCAAAGAAATCTTTTAATACATGAAACATTGACTTGGCTTGCGTTACATGTAAGAGTGACCTTCTTCGATAGCTTGCATTATACGCAATACCAAGATTCACTAAAAAATTATATATTATTAAAATATTATTATTTAATGGGATATAAACTAACATCTAATAATATTATTAACCAAATTTTGATTTTTTTATAACATTATAATTCGTCTTACAAATTTTCTAGAACATGATATGATAACAAAATCAATTTTTTCAGATATAAGAAGTATTTTTCAAAAAATGTGGTTTTACCACCTTTTTATGGTACACCCATTATAAATCTATTTTTTGACACTTTTATAAGTTAAATTTTACAAAATATAATTATTATTTGGAATATGGACATAAAAATTTACTTTTGTTGGATTTTTGGTATTTTTCTAACAAAATTGATATTTTATTGAATAGTAAAAAATACCGCACTTCAATATGATTATTTATATATTTATATTATCTTTTAAATTGGTTGTAAAGTTTAATTGGATTATATTTTTATCATTTAATCCAATTTTTTTCATTATAATTAATTTCACTTTTAAATTGGAGATAAACACATGTCAATCTTTTGATAGTTATTACTTCTTAAAAAACCGCTTTTTTGGTTTTGACAACGGGAATTAATTTTAAATTAATTACTGAAACTTATGTGATTTGAATTTAGAAAAATGGATTCCATATCTGTAATAATAAGGTTCAAATTGTGTAAAAAGTTACTTTTTAGTTTTGGACATTATGAATAGTAACTTCAGTAATTATTTTATTTACCATTGTTAAAGGGTAAATCTGGTAAATAAGGGTAAAAAAATAATATTATAATAATATTAAACTACCCTAACACATGTAAAAATCCTATTGTATGAGATATTTCGGACCATGTTCATCCTTGGGTCGATTTTCGGACCCCATGGATTCACTTGGATGTGAAAATAATATTTTATAATAATTAATTTAAAGTAAAGATAATTATAACCTAAACATATATCTTTTACTAAATCGATTTTAATATAGTGTTATATAACTAATATCTATGTATATAAATATTAATTATAAGTCTAAAAATATTTACTAAATCATTTTATTTTATTTATAATTTTTTGACATTAGATAAATATATTTATTTATGACACAATTATGATGTATTGATTACCTTATTAATGAAATTTTCAAATAAATGAATTTATAAATATTAAAATAAATTTAATTTGAATATTTTAATTCTATACAATAATTTTATGAACTAAATTTACATATTAGGGATAATTTAATGCCTTTGGTTAGAAGTAATCAGGTTATTATGAATTTTTAAAAAAGTCACATATGAATAGTGTCCAAAATTGACATAATTCATAACTTAAAACATAAAATAGTTTATTAAATGAAAATAAATTCCTAAATATATAATATTCATAAAAATGGTTAATATAAGTAAAAATATGTCATAAATAACTTTTTATGTTTCTTTTGGCATGATATGGTAATTAAATTAACCCACAATGTGTAAATAACATGATATCACGGTAATATTAAAAAAGGTAAAATAAAGGTTACACCAAAAAGATAAGGGTAAAATAATATTAAAAACTTGTCTAAAAATTATTGTATAATGGTTATTCAAACCAAAATCATCTTATATTCTAATTAAATAAGTTTTTTACTAGTTTAAATCGAAATTCAATTTATAATAAATTAATATTTTAGTATATTCTTAAAGTACCCCTCTCATCTCTTATAAAAGAGAACCTCCTCCCTCTCCTATTCACTTCATTTTGAGCCTTTAATCTCAGCTACATCGTGCTCATTTCTCTTCTCAACTTCACTAGTAACATTATATAGGTGCATTTCTTCTCAAAATACCAGCTCTAGTACCCTAAGAGGAAATTTAAAGACGCACGTCGAGGAAAAGGTAATCTCTTCTACCGATTCATTCAAATTTATTTCTTCTTCTACTTAATCTTCTTTAGTTATTTAATTATAAAGTAATAACATAAGTATCACTCATATAATGTTATATTATTATAAATATTAATGACTATATTTCACCTTATATCCATTTTATGAAAAATTAAATCACCGCACCAGCGTACGTACGGCTTACCGTCTCCACACTGTGGTGTAATCTTTTTTTCACTATCACCTTACTAGGATTGGTATAATGGTGGAAATAATAATTTTATATGATTATTAAAACATGATACAAATTATTAGATATTATACATCATCTACTTCAATACCATTCAACAATTATGGTAATGATATCCTCACTCGTGCGTACATACAACTTACCGTCTCCCCAACGCGATGTGATTCCTTCTCCACGTTAACTGTTCAAGAATGATTATAAAGTATATATAATAAATAATCATGAAATATATGAAATAATAATACTAATGGATTTATATATATATATATATATTTCATTTACTTACTTTATTTCAATTTAATAAGGAAACGAAAATAGTGTTCATGCATACGTACAATGTACCGTCTCCATAAATGGTGTATTCCATTTATTTTATCTATCTATTATATATATATATATACACTAGATATATATAATATATAAATCATATTTTACATTCTGGAACTATGTTAATCATGTTATATGTAATAATATCAAGAATAAAAATTCAAAACACGTACGGTAAATAAAACAATTATTACCCAAAACATTGCTTTAACATTGAATTGACAAATGAACGGGTAATATAAAGTCGCAAGTGAATCATATATGATATCATAAATATTATTATGGTTCTGTTACATATTAATAATATATTTAAACCCATTATATCAATGTTTTAGACACATATGGAAGAAATCGGACCTAAGGTAAGGGATAATTTTGCAATCTCATTTTTATCCAAGATTACTTATATGTAAGTATATAATGGGGATATATTTATCATCCATGTCCATGTTTTACAAAAAAAATCATAAAATGTTTATTATTCTTCCATGTATGTTTAAAGTCATTTTTACACATTTTTTACTTTTACTGTATGGTATGGACAGATTATTTATTTTGTTTACCATAAGAGGTAGTTTTTTTTTATTTTTCCGGAAAAAGTACGAGGATAATGTTTTTGTTTAACTTATACGGTATGAATAAATTTTTACGGTTTCACGATGCCTTATTTCCATGAATCTTCATCTATATTATTTCAAGTTTATTTTAAACTAAATTATTTTCTTTTAAAATTGCACAACATTTTGAGAAAAGAAAATGTTTTTGAAGAAGAAAGGATATTTTCCTCAAGAATTAAATTCACGTGTTTTATAAAAATTATTTTCCAACTAAGATGATGCTTTTAAATAGGGTTATGTTTTTATCCCTATTATTAATATGATTTTTTTGTGTTAATGATGTTATGATATTTTATATGGATTATGTTATGATGGAATGATATTTAAGAAACCCATTTTATTTAATAGGTTATGTTATGATGAATGATTAATTTTTTTGTGTAATATTAAAGAATTATTTCATTTTGAGATGGGTGGGAACTATATCTACCTCCATTTAATTGGGTAAAGATTTATATCTCATGAGATAGACATGAATGGAATGGAAAACAAATCTAGTTAAGTAATATAGGGCTAGAACGACAAGTAAATCTCATTCTTTAATACATGGTTGGAATGCAAAATAAACACAGTTTAGTAATGGACTTTTTCCACTATGATGGTCTTGGAAACATTTTCTTGGATACTATGGAAATCATATTATGTGCTTAATTTTTTTCCACAATTCTATGCTTTATTCCAATGTTATTTTATCATGGTTAAGGTTCCTTTATGATATCTTCCTTACGAACTGCCAAGATTTATTTCATGAATGATGATTTTGATATTTAATCTTTATATTCATATTCTTTATGTTCAAATGATCATGGTTTGTTTTATGTTCTCAATGTCTACCCTTAATAAGAATTTTATCGCACCCTTTTTATGATTTCTTTTCCCGGTGATATAAGGAACAATTTTAGGTAGGAAAACTAATGGGGAATATATTTATGGGAGATGTTGAAGATCTTTCACCAATTTAGAAGAATTATTTATGAGTTTCCAAATATACTAAATTAATATAGTCTTTGTTCATATGTTTGTTTCATGTATTATGTATTCTGAAAAAGTAATGTAATTTCCATGTACGTCAAGATTGGGTCCTTATAGTTGGTATCAGAGTGAAGGTTTAGTTAAACTTTGGAAACTATGATGCGAAAACTTTTGTGAGATCCTAAAATATATTTCTAAGGTATGTCTAGGGATGTACCTAAGGTTAAGTATAAGTATAGGTTACAGTCTTAGAAATATAATAACTATCATGAATAAACTATGATTAAACCTTATATGTTAGAGATTGAAAGTACTTCCCCTTGATTATGTTGTTTTCCTAGTATGATAAATTCATATCACATTATTCTTTTTGGGCTTTAGAAAATGAATGGAAATAGTAGGATTCATGTTAATAGAGAATATAATGGACAATGGAATGATATTCTTCAGGATAAACAAAATGAAATAGTAGTTGGAAGGAGAAACATCATTATTATGCCTACTCAGCAATCTATAATATGATCAGAAATATAAGCATTGGTGAGTTTTTTGAAGCTGTTAATAAGAGAAAGATGGAGTTTCATGGTGATCATAGAGGAAATAAGGTTAAATTTTCCTCATGTAAATTATGTGGTAAGATACATTAAGGATAATGTTTCAAAGGAATTGGAAAATTCTTTGGGTGTGGAAAAGAAGGACACAAATCCAGTAATTGCAAAGGAAAAGGTTATGTTAACACAATGGTCAAGGATATTGGTATTAATAAGACATCAATAATAGTTAAATTTTTTAAATGTGGAATGTACGTGCGTTATGAAAATCGATGCCCTAAGGGAAAATCTCATGAAGAGAATCAGCATGGTCATATGGGTAGTACGTATGTTGATGATGAAGAAACTTCAAATGATATATGATATGAAAGAAGTGTAAAGGAATAAAACAATGAAGCACGGTCAATGTTTTAAGAAGGTAGTGGAATGATTTCTTCTTAATCAAGAGTAATATTGTATAAGTCATTTAATGGTGCTATAGAATAAAGATACATCTAAGGATTGTTACACTATTGTTTCTCTTAATTATTTGAAAGAAGTATATGTTAAATGGTATGAGTAACCATGAAAGGTTATTCAGATATTTTTGGAAAGCACATGATATGCACATAATTAATGGATAAGGAGATAATGAGATGTTTGATAGTATTAATAAGCTCATGACTAATATTAAGGACAAAGTGATATCATGGTTTGAGTATATATAATATTTGGGATTTTGGTATGTGGAAAGAGTTAAATTTTGACAACATTCAGGTTTTCACTAAGGATCTATAGTAATTCATGATTCAAGATAATTCATGATTAATTTATTCACATGTTTGGAATGTGACAACCAAGAACTAACTTATGAGATATTGGAGACAAATTGTAAGTAGATTTAGTTTACCTCTTTCTAAAGATTTATATTTTTATTTTTTTAAAGGATTGTAATGTTGTCCATTTATGGATTTTATAAGTTATTTTCCATTTTAAGTTTGTTAGATTAATGTATTATCTCACTATAGGTGGAATTATGCTTATTTGATAACCTGTTCTAAGATTTTTGTTGAGATAGATGGAATGACCTATCATTCTATTTCGTGATCTTCTAACACTTCATGAATGAAAAATCTAACTTCATTTCTTTAACAAATTAAGTGTAAATTGTTCGAGGCACGAACAATGGGGAGATTGTACCAAAATCAAGTAAATATTTATTCTCATTCAAAACTCCCCAACTTTAGGAAAATGATCTAGAAAAACAAAAATGTTATCCAAGTACCTTCTTATCTGATGAATCATATGGTACATTAAATCATCACATATTTATGGATTTCTGGTATTTAACTTTCTCCAAACCTTATTTTCTATTACTATCCATCTGAACTTTATGGTTAGATTTCTCTTCCATATCCATGTTTTCACTTCCTACCTATGTTCTCCTATATGGAAACCCAATGAATAGTTACCTTTGTTAACCATTAGGTTTCTAAATTTCCTATTTTAAATGAAGTTTTAGTATTTCTTTTTTACAATGTGGTTTCTATGAATGAAACTTTAAGTAGTAAACTATTTATAACCCTGATGAATTTCGAGGGAGAAATTCATTTTAAGGGGGGTTGAATGTAACACCCTGAGAGTTTATGAGATGGATTATTTTTAATTTTTTCTATGTCTTGTGTTGTATGCTACACCAATATTATCTTGCACTATATGCAACACCGTATTAGCATGCTGTATACATAATACTATTCTTGGCTTGTTTTACACATAATTTAAAGTTCGTTTTATAGCATTTATTTTACTCAACATTGAGTATAGATTTTTTTCAATGTATAAAAGAAATATGTTTGGGTTATGTTATATATAACACCAAAGGAATATTTCAATACATGAAAAATTTACTTGGCTTGCGTTACATGCAAGAGTGGCCTTCCTCAATATCTTGTGTTGTATGCAATACTAATTTTCACTAAACAATAATATATTATTAAAATATTATTTTTTAATTGGATATAAACTAGCCTTTTTGAATAGTATTAACTATATTTTGAATTTTCTAAAACATTATCATTCATCTTACACATTTTCTAGAACATGATATTATAACAAAATCAATTTTTTTCAGATAAAAGAAGTATTTAAAAAAAAAATTAGTTTTACCACCTTTTGATAGCGCACCCATTTTAAATCTAGTTTTTGAAACTTTTATAAGTTAAATTTGACAATATAAACTTCTTATTTTGAGTAGGTACATAAAAATTTTATTTTGTTGAATTTTTTTCTTTTTCAAATAAAATTGAGGTTTTAATGAATAATGAAAAATATTGCATTTTAATTCGAAACTGCTTTTTATCTAATTTATTTATATAGTTAGATTATCTTTTTAATTGGTTTTAAAGTGTAATTGGATTATATTTTATTCATTTAATCCAATTTTGATCATTTTAAGTAATTTAACTTTTAAATTTCACATAAACACATGTAAATATTTTGATATTTATTACTTCTTAAAAACCCACTTTTTGGTTTTGACAAAGATAATTAATTTCAAATTAATTACTGCAACATCTATAATTTGAATTTGTAAAAATCTATTCAATATTTGGAATTATAAGTTTTAAATTGTGTAAATTGGTACCTTTTATTTTTGGACATTATGAATAATAAGTTTAGTAATTATTTTATTTACCATGGTTAATGGGTAAATTAGATAAATAAGGGTAAAAAATAATACTATAATAATATTAACCTAATATAACACATTTAATAATCCTATTTTATGAGATATTTATGACCATGGGAATCCTTTTATTGATTTTGGGACCCAATGGATTCACTTGGATGTGAAAATGACATTTTATATTAATTAATTTAAAATAAAGAAAATTATAACCTAAACATATATATTTTAATAAATTGATTTTAATATTGGGTTATATAAATTATTTCTATGTCTATAAATATTAATTATAAATCTAAAAATATTTCCTAAATCATGGTATTTTATTAATAATTTTTAGACAATATATAAATATATTTATTTGTGACACAATCATGATGTAGTGATTACCTCATTATTAAAGAATTCAAATAAATGAATTTATAAATATTAAAATAAATTTAATTTGAACATTTTGATTCCATCCACGAATTTTTTGGATTACATTGAAATATTAGGTATGATTTAATGCCTTTTGTTTTAAGTAATCCGGTCGTTATGAATTTTTAAAAAAGTTAAGTATGAATAATATCCAAAATTGACATAATTCATAACATAAAACATAAAATAGTTTATTAAATTATATTAAGTTCCTAAAAATATAATATTCAGAAAAATGATTAATATAAGTTCAAATATTTCATAAATAACTTTTTTTGGGTCTTTTGAAATGATATTGTAATTAAATTAACCCACAATGTGTAAATAACATGATATTATGGTAAGATTAAAAAGGGTAAAATAAGGGTTAAACCAAAAAGATAAGGATAAAAAAATATTAAAACATTGTCTAAAAATTATTGGATTAAGGGTATTAGAACCAAAATCATCTTATATTTTAATTAACTAATTTTTTGACCATTTTAAATATAAATTAAATTTATAATAAATTAATATTTTAGGACTTTCCGAAAGTGTCTCTCTCCGCTCTTATAAAAGGGAACCTCCTCCCTCTCATTTTCACTCCATTTTGAGACTTAAATATTAGATAAAACCTTACCATTTATCTTATAATCTTCCCTAGTTACATTCAATAGGTTCTTACCTTCTCAAAAGACCAACTCTAGTTCCCAAAGAGAAAATTTAATGGAGGCGCGTCGAGGAAGAGGTAATCTCTTCTACCAATTCTTTCAAATTTATTTCTTCTTCAACTTCCTCTTATTTAGTTGTTTCATTATAAAGGAATAACATAAGTGTCAATAATATAATTATATTATATTATAAATAATAAACTGCCCTATTTCACTTTCTATTCATCCTACCGAAAATGAAATCATCACGCGTGCATACGTACGACTTACCGTCTCCACGTCGTGGTGTAATCTGTTTTTCACCACCGCCTTACTTGGATGGGTGTAATGGTGTAAATAATAAATATAAATGATTATTATAACATTACACTAATTATTATATATTATACACAACAAAATTAAATGTCATTCAACAATTATGGGAATGATATCGTCACTTGTGTGTACGTACGGCTTACCGTCTCCACGACGTGATGAGATTCTTTCCCCACGTTAACCATTCAAGAATGATTATAATGTATATATAATAAATAATCACGAAATATATGAAATAATAATACTACTGGATTTATGTATATATATATATATCATTTACTTACTTCCATACAATTTAATAAGGAAAGAAAAATAGTGTCCATGCGTATGTACGACCTACCGTCTCCAGGAATGGTGTATTCCATTTATTTTATCTATCTATTATATTATATATATATATTGGATATATATAATATATAAATAATTTTTTACATTATGGAAGTAATTAAATCATGAGATAAGTAATAATATCAAGAATAACAATTCAAAACATGTATGATAAATAAAATGATTATTACCCAAAACATTGCTTTATGATGGAATTGAAAAATGAACGGTTAATATAAAGTCTTAAGTGAATCATATATGATATCATAAAAACTATTATGGTTCTATTACAAGCTAATAATATGTTTAAATATACTATATATAATTTTCATACACATAAGGAAGAAATCAGGCCTAAGGTAAGGGATAGTTTTGCAATGTCATTTTTATCTAAGATTGCTTATACGTAAGTATTTATTGTGGTTCTATTTATCATCCATGTCCATGTTTTCCAAAAATGTTTTCATAAAATGTTTAATATTATTCCATGCATGTTTAATGTCATTTTTACCCATTTTTTACTTTTATTACATGGTATGGAAATAATCATTCTTTTGTTTACCATATGAGGTACTTTTTTGACTTTTCCGGCAAAAGTATAAGGAGAATGTTTTTGTTTAACTTATACGAAATGAATTGATTTTTATGGTTTCAAGATACCTAATTTACATGAATCTTCCTCTACCCTATTTCAAGTTTATTTTCCACAAAATTATTTTCTTTTGAAATTGCGTGGCATTTTGAGAAAAGAAAACATTTTTGAAGAAGAAAGAAAATTTTCCTCAAGAACTAAGTTCAAGTGTTTTATCAAAATTATTTTCCATATAAGATGATGATTTTAAATAGGGTTTTGTTTCTATCCCTTTTATTACTATGATTTTATTATTTTAATGATAGAATGATATTTTATATGGATTATGTTATGATGGAATGATATTTAAGAAACTCATTTTATTTTTGGGGTTATGTTATGATGAATGATTTATATTTTGTGGAACATGTAAGAATGATTAAATTTTAAGATGGGTGGGACCTATATCTCTCGACAATGAATTGAGTATATATTTATATCTCATGATATATACATGAATATAATGGTAAGTAAATCTAGTTCAGTAATACAGGGATGGAATGCCAAGTAAATCTGGTTCAGTAATACATGGCTGGAATGGAAAGTAAACCCGATTCAGTAACAGACTTTGCCCACTATGATGGTCTTGGAAACATTGCCTTGGATACTATGGAAATAATATTATGTGATTAATTATTTTCCACAATTCCATGTTTTATTCCAATGCTATTTTATCATGGTTAATGTATGATCCCTCCATTATGAACTGCCAAGATTTATTTCATGACTCGTGATTTTGATATTTAAACTATATATTCATCTTTTTTTTACATTCAAATGTTCCTGGTTTGTTTTATTTTCTCCATATTTACCCTTACTGAGCATTTTATATCACCCTTTTTATGTTTTATTTTCCCCAGGATATAAGGAAAATGTTTAGATATGAAAACTAATGGGTAATATGTTTATAGGAGATTTTTAAGATCTTTCACCTAGATAGAAGAATGTGTTCTGAGTTTCCAAAGACACTAAACTAATAAAGTCTTTGGGCATATGTTTGTGTCATGTATTAAGTATTATGAAAATGTAATGTAATTTCCATGTACATCAATATTTGGTCTCTAAATTTATCATTCTAAAAAATATAATATATCATTTATCTTCTTACCTTTCCATTCATTGAAAAATGATAATGTCGTTCGTGCACCTCTGTAGAGCAATGTAATGCATTTGTTATCACCACATCACATAGATGATATATATAAGTATATTTAAATAATTAATATTATAATTATTATATTATTATAATTAATTTTGGAAAGATAAAATAACCCTTACATTCTTTCTATAATTATCGTTGAAAAATGGAAACGTTACTCAAGCATACATACGACCAACCCTCTCCAAGATTATAATAGAGTGAATTTTTCCTAACCATATTTCATGATTAGTTTTTTATGTATAATTAATGGATAAAAATGATAATTAAGTCATGATTTTTATTCTATATATGGTGTATTAATAACCTCTTTGACCATAGCCAACCTATTGAAGTCACTTTGTACTTACATCATCAAAACATCTAATATTAACTTAAATGATTAATTAATTTCAAATAAAATGGTATTGAGTGATATAAAAAGAATAATAAACATAAAAATGTTTTTAATAAATTAAAAAAATTAACTTATTTTTATTATTCCAAATAATAAAGAACGTATGTAATGATTCAGACCCAAGGTAAGAGATTTTATCTCAATTTCTACTCCATTGAGACATATTTGGTTTTATGCACTAGTTTACTTTTATGTGGTGTATATACTACCCCTTTAGAGTAATTAATATGAATATATATTTTTCATTATGATTAAATTTTATTTCAATTTTCTTCTCTTAATATTTTTTCCATGTTTTATTCCAAATTTTCTTCTCTTTGAAACCTAAATTGAGTAAATAATTGTTTAAAATAAAAACTAATTTTATTTCTCCTTTGATGGAATATATTTTTCTTACATATCCATATTTTATATAAAATTTTTCCAATTTTCTTTAATCTTCTAAAATTATTTATCAAAAGACATTTTAACCCAATTTTGACTTTTTACAAAACATTTTGAAAGGAATCTTTTTATTATTTTCCAAATGAGGTACTTTGTGGATTTTCCAACCAAAGTACAGAACTAATGTGTTTTTTTAACTTATATATCATGATAATATTTTCCCACTATAAGGAATAATTTTTTATTTGAATATTTCTTTATATTTTTAAAAGGTTGTTTTTAAAAAAACATTTTCCTTTATATTTGTGTAGTTTTTTTCAAGTGGATTTCAAAGGGAAAAAGATATTATCCCCAAAAATGTTTTTAATGATATTTTATGGTACATTTATTCATCATTGAAAAAAAATTATCTAATTATTCACTATTGGGTATATGTTTTTATGATACCATACTTTGAAATATTCACATGGTATTTTACTTTGATGTTATATTTTTTAATCTTTATTCCTTAATCGATGTGGAAATTTATTGATAAGGCATATTTTTAATAAATTAAATCTATTATTTGATATATGAGAATTATTTGGACATGTAGATATGGGTGGGCCTGGTTATAGATATCCCCCAGATGCATTGTTAGACTCATGAGATGAATTAATTAGTTATCTATAGTTAAATGGGTTTCTAGTGTATACCTACCCATCATTTTTAATTTTTCTTATGAAAGGTATTAGAGGTAGAGTTATCATGATTCCTGATATCATGTCTTCTAATAATTAAACTTTTCATTCATTAAGAATTTATTTAACATTGTCTATTATATTTTAACAATTATATTATATCTAGATACATTTGATTCTCAATTTACTGATTAAATGGTATGTGTTTTTATATATTTATCTTTATATATTGATAATGTCTTATCAAATTATGATATTAAATTTATTGATATTGGCATGTGTGTTCAGTTATTTACCTTACAATAAGGATTATTCCTTACTGATTATGATTTATTTATTCATGATAACTTCTATTGCACATAACCCTTACTGTGTATTTTAACTAACCCCTATTTTTTCCATTTCCCTAGGCTATTAAGAGGAAATATTTGAATGAGTTTTAAGGATGAATTTTTTTTAATTTTGATATGTATAAAATTTATTTTCAATGTAAAATAAGAAGAATGTATATATTTAGTTCTATGAGAATAATTAATGGTTTGATCCTTTGAGATCCAATATTCTTGTATCTATGTCAATGTAATAAATTAGGCACTAGCTCTGGGTTACTGGATTTGGGGTTGTTACAATTGGTTACCATTTTTATCTCATGGGATTCCATGTATGGTGCATAGGATATTATTTAAATTACACTATATTATTGTATCTTTGTGGTTGTAATTGACTTATGTTTATGTTGTCATGTTTTATATTTTTTTCACTTCCTATGCAGCCTTTGTATTATCATGTTATATCATGCCTCATTGTTAAATATTATGATTCTCATCGCTCTTATGTTACCTTTATATTCATCACAACTCACATGTACATCTATAGCTTATGTAATATTTTTTTTATTCCTTTCTAGAGATTTACAGCTCTATCCTTTATTATGTGCATCCAAATGTTTTCTATGTAGTTTTAGAAGATCCTAAGAATATAAGTGCATGTTTGGGAGTTTTTAAATAATTATTTTATTCCCATTTTTCATCTTAATGTTCTATATACCTAATTTTCCAAATACATTAGGCCTCATGATCTTATTTGGTTGTATTAAGTTTATCTTTATGTAATAAATCAGGAATTAAGGTGTAATAAACCGTGGGTTGTCATAGTTTCTATCAAAAAAATTTCTAGTTATTTTTTAGGATTATAATTATAAAACATTATTAAAATCCAATTGGATAAGACTAAACATAAGAAAATATCCCTAAATTATTGGTAAAGTATAGGGTAAGTAGTAACTAAGAAAATGAATCTATGTCTATATACTTTAAGTGGATGTTTCTATAGAACAGTTTTACTTAGGGGTAATAACCCAAAAAGGGCTCATTGAGTTGGACTTAATCATCACCTAGTGTGAAACAAAGAACCCTTGTTGAAAAATTGTCTTGACAATCCAAGGGGGTATTCTTTGGTAAATTTATAAGCTCCTTATGAACCATTATTAATGGGACAAAAATTCAAATAATTATTTACGTTAAGAAATAGAACATGGATAACATATATTTAAAACTATAAATTCATAGGTTATATATGTATTTTATGAGGTATCCCATCAATGTTTATAGTTTACCTTTTATATAATTAATAGTTTTAAAATTATCTTCTCTAAGTCTATTTTGGATGAAGTAAATTATTAGAACCAAACTCAAATTGTGAAAGGTGGATTTATCATCCATGGTTCTACACATTCTTTCATATCATGCATGTTTAGTAGATTTATTCAAATACCACCTCAAAACATGGAAGTCTTGTTATAGGTGAAGATGAAAAATGGGTTAATTGTTCATCCCATACAGATAACTCCTCCCCTTAGAAAAATTTAGTCTGAACTTCCCATAAAATATTGTGATACCTACTTTAGTATAATTTCATGCTATATTGCGCATGGATTTTCTTTCCTTGTATAAATCCAACATAAATTTCTAAGAGAAGGAAATCACCCTTTATATCACTAATCATCCTCTAATTCTATACAAGTGAAAGGTGAAGGATGAATATTATTTTGTATCATTATCTCAATCATGGATAATATTACATTATGAGAAAGTGTATCTATCTCAAATGATTGATACTAAAGAAAAAACATCCTTAAATATGTGTCAATTGTTAGATAATTCTCTTATGTGTTTCCTGAATAATTGTCTGGTCTTCTTCCTAGTGGAGAGGTTGAGTTCTCAATTGAACATGTAACTAGAGCATTTCCAATATCCAAGAATCTTATAGAATGTGTATTTTTTAACTTGAGGAGATGAAAAAAAAAATTACAGGAGAATCTAGATAAATGGTTTATAAACCTAAGTGCTTTATCATGGTGTGCACTGGTCCTTTTTGTCAAGATAAAGGATGGGTCAATATACCTCTATTTTGATTATTTTAAGCTCGATAAGATCATGATAAAGGATAAGTATACTCTACCACAGATTGATGAATTTTTCAATCAGCTATGCAGATCCCAATTCTTCTCCAAGGTGGATATTTGGTTGGTATATAACCATGTAAATATGAAGAAGTAAGATATCCACAATACTAATTTTCATACAAATTACAAGCACTGCGTGTTCATCATAATTTCATTTGGATTCACTAATGCTCTAGAAGTATTCATGGATTTGATGAATAGAGTCTTTAGGTATTACCTAGAAAAATTTGTGGTAATATTTATATATTATACTCTTATCTACTCCAAAATAAATAAGGAACATAAAGATCTTTTGAATACTATACTCAATAATTTGGGAAAGGAAATTTAACTTGAGAAGTATAGTAAATGTGAGTTATGGATGGCGAAATTAACTGTCCTAGGTCATGTTATCACCAGTAAAGGGATATATTTGGATCATTCAAGAATATAGGTAATTGAAGGATGGAAAATAACAACCTCTATGATGGAATTATGAAGTTTACTGGGATTATCTAGGTACTATAATTGATTTGTGAGAAAATTATCATGATTTTCAATCATAATAACCAAGCTAACATAGAAGGGTGTCATGTTTTTATGTACTTATGAATTAAAATAAATATTTAAAGAGATGAATAAAATGTTAATACATACACATGTTCTTACAGTACTCAAGGAATGTTTCTATATTAACCAACTCACTAAGATATACATAAGGGAAGTGGTAAGATTTAATAGATTTTCAATCTCTTTTGTATCTAATCAAGATCTAAGGTTTACCTTGAGATTTTTGATAATCCTTTAGAAATTTTTGGATAAAAAATTGAGCTTCATCACAATTTGTCACCCTAAGAAGTATTTTCAGTCTAAAAGGACTATTCAAATGCTAGAATATATATTGAGGTCATATTTAATGTATTTACAAGGATGTTAGAACCAACACCTTTCCCTAGTGGAGTTCTTATATGAAAACAATTTACATTATAGAAATAAAATGGTACCTAATGAGGATATATATGGTAAGTGTTGTCAAACTCTAACATATTGGGATGAATTTAGAGAGAAAAATATAATGGAAACATATCTTATCCAAGAAATTGTATAGAAGGTTCAAACCATTAAATTTCATATGAAAACCACTCAAAGTCTTCATAAAATCTATGCAAACAATCTCCCATAAGACAAAGAGTTTGAAGTTAGAGATAAATTTTTCCTTCATATATCATTATGGAATAAATCCATAAGGTTTTTTAAGAAGGAATATCGTATTCCAAGATACATCAACCCCTTCAAGATCCTTTATTTCATCAGAGAGCTGGCTTATCAACGAGCACTCCCTATTATATTATCTCAAGAACATGATGTGTTCTATGAATCCATCCAAAGGAATTCCATGCTATACCACTCACATGTACAAAATATATAGGTAGTACCATTGGATAATGATCTTTTATATGAGGGGAAACCGGTGAAGATCTTAGATTATAGAGGAAAATTTTTACAAAACAAGATAACTTGCCTAGTCAAAGTGTTGTGGTAGAACTACAAGTTTGAGGAAGAAACATTAGAACCCAAAGAGGGAATGAAATATAATTTCCCTCTTTTTTTTAGTATATAAAATGAAATTTCTAGGGATAAATTTATGATGGGGGTAAATTTAACAACCTGAAATTTTATAAATGAAATTCCCTTTTTTGGATGAATAAATGAAATACTAAGAAATGAATTTATAGAAATAACATGCATTACTTTGGTTATTTAGAAACATTATATAGTCTAGTAAATTTAATGTACTATTAATAATCATATAAATTGATAGAATAGTTATTATATAATGATCTTATTATTATTATATATGTAGGGTTATGATAAATCAAATTTACATAGAAAACTAAAGTTATGGCCTTGACCAGTAGGATTATACACAATGAAACCCATTTATCAGACCTTACATGAGAGATAACATCATTGGGATTTTCCCTTGAATAATATCAACTTGAGATTCAACAACTAATGTTTAAAAACATTTATGGTATAATTTTAATCTCATCAAGATCAGGGCCCAAACCATGTTTGTTAACCCACCCAAAGAAATTCTCATCGTTGCACACTTTATCCTTAGGGAATTCACTAGTGTAATAAAAGGTTATGTATCTATACCCTAAAAGTATTAATTTGCATATTTTTTTATATAAATTAATTATTATATTTATTTTCTATTATGACTTTATAATTAATAAATAATAATTTATATAAAAATTATATTTTGATACGATGAAACAAAAATTGTATTTTTGAGATATGTATAGTCTCAATCAAGACACTCTTTTAGATGAACTCAAGAAAGTTTGAAATAAATGATATTTAAAAAAAATTATAATTAAATATTATTTATTAAATATAAACGATAATATAATTTTATGAAGTCAAATGTAATTTTTATAAGAGTTAGAAAAAACTATTATTCTCAAAGAAACCATTATTTTTCAATAAATATTGATTTTAATTTAAAATTGTGAATTCTAATATTTAGGTAATTATATTTATAAAATTAATATAATTTTTGAAATCATCATGTTGTAATTATTCAATGGTTAATTTTTCATAATTTTCTGAGATAGTCAAATTTTTGGGTAAAGATAAAATATGATTTAAATATACAACATGTATTATGCAATAATAATGACTAATAAGTGATGAAATGTATGTCATAAAAGGTATAAATGACCGAAATTATGTTCCCCTTTAAAATAATGTGTTTTTTATGTTATTTTATTAATTTTATAGATCCTTAATGAATCATCCAAAACCTATATTATATTTTATGGTTTTAAGATTAATTATTTATAAACACGACTCACCTTCACATCAATAAGGGTATTAATTTATTTATTTAGGTTCTTAGACTTATAAAATAATAAAAACCGATCTAGATTTTTAGAAACCATCGGCAAAAAATATGGTATGGTTTTTTCTTTGTATTAATTTATCATATAGTGTCCAAAAACTATGTTTAGAAATTAATAAATAATTCCTATCTCTTTTGCTATAAAACCCAACCCAAACTCTCATTAATCTTCACTAAAAAATCTTGTAGAATAAATTTACTCTACACTTAACTAAATATATCCCTCTCAAGGTGCCACCAATCTCTTAATAATCTCCTTCAAAGATTTAAGAAATACCCTTTTAAGGTAAGATATCTTCTCTTTCTCATCTTTATTCAAGAACCTTCTTTATTTCAAGCCTTTTGATTTAATATTTTTCTAGTTGGAATAAGTTTTTTTACAAATATCTTAATATAATTATGATCCCAAGGAAATTATATACCCCTTTCTCGATCATTAACCCCTTGTATAAACCTTTATGAACACTAGTTATTTTGTTGAAATTATCCTGTGATTTTCCATGAAAAACATTTGTATAGTGAATTCCCATATTCATTTACACTCAAGTATATTCAACTAGTTGTAATTATAATTTATTTATTGTGTATTTACATGTATGTAACCTTAATTACATAATCATGGGATTAAAAAATATTAAATGAATCTTTATGTTGTATGATTTATGTGGCACATTTATGCATGTACATGATATGAAAGTGATAGGTGGGGATAGAATTATATAGTCTTCCAATGCATTTGGTAATGTTTTTGTCTCATTAGATTCCATGTATAGTTCACAAGAGGTTATCAAAAGCACACTATGTTGTTTTTTCTTAGTAATTATCCTATACTTATGTTTATGATGTAATTTTTTATGTTGTTTCCAAATACCTATGTTCTCTTTATGTTATTATGTTATATCATGCCTTTCTGTTCAAGATTATGATTCTCACCCCTCTTATATTACCTTGATATTCCACTTGGATCACATGTACTTATTTACCTTATTATATGTTTTGTTTATTCTCTTATAAGGGTTTATAGCTCAAATTTTTCTTATGAACATCCTAAAGTTATCCCTTGCATTTTTAGACGATCCAAGGAATATAAAAGCATGTTTTAGAGTTTTTAAATAATGATGGTATACCCATGTTTCATGTTAATGTTATGTGTACCTAATTTCCCAAAGATACTAGGCCTCATGATCTTTTTTGTTTGTATTAAATGTATATTTATGTAATAACTCGTGAATTAAGTTGTAATAAACAATGGTTTTTCATATATCTCATCAAGAAAGAATGCTCCACTAGATGTGGACTTACTGTTAGTAAAATATCTTTCCCAAATAACATTTTTGAATCCCTACAACTGGAAATCAGATATGTTTCTATAAATAATTCCACAGTTCAGAGTTCCCTTGATATATCTCATCATTCTTCTAGTTGTTTTCATATGAGACTCTATAGGATCACTCTAAAACCTATCATATAGAGTCATATAAAATAAAATGTCTCACCTTGATGTAGTTAGATATCATAGGATACCAATGGTTCTTATATTTATTTAAGATTCACACTGATTTAGGCTCCATACTTATTCTATTTTGTGTCATTTTCAATGGGTGTTGATATTCCTTTATAATCATCCATGATAAATTTTTTTAACAATTCCTTCTCATTTTTATCTTGGGATATGAAAATGAAATCATGTTTTTGTATAATCTTTAGTCCTAAGAATGAGATAATTTCACCCAAAATTGACAACTCAAAATTCCTTTTCATCTATTTTTTTGAATTTTTTATTGAGATACTATTTATCACCAAAAAATATATAATTCCATAAACATACACAATGATAATTAGAGTTCATGTGAAAAAATATTTCACATAATGGTTGATATCAACATTTCCCTTTGAAAATTTTATATTTCTTAATCAACAATATAGCTTTGATTACCCAACATTTGGAACCAATTTTAATCAATTCATGGATTTATTTAACTTTCACACTATTCTTACATATTTATCTATAATCAACCCTTCATATTTATCAATGAATATTTTCTCTTATGGGTCTCCATTTAGAAATTCATATTTCACATCCATTGGATAAACTCTACCATGCCTCTATGTTGCCACCCCCAACAACATTCTGATGGATTTCAACCTTTCCACTAGTGTAAATGACTATTCAAAATATATCCCTCAAATTTGTGAGTATCTTTGGAAAAATATTTTATATTTGATTCCTTTCACTTATCATTTCACATTCAATTTGTCTCTAACCCCCCACTTTGTGTGAATTAGATATTCATGTTTATGTATTGGCACAATCTCCCAAGTAAATTTATTCACAATATAATAAATACATTAATTTATAGAATTTATCTATTCTTCATTCTCAACTGGATCTAAAATATATCATAGTTCAACTTGATAAATAAGATATGTATGATTTTCAATCCTTAATATTCATGTAGTTTGGACTATTGTCTCTTAATTTTCAATGATATTTTCAATATAAACATGTTTATTAAACCTATGATGCTTAACTAACTAATTATTAGTATCCACATATTCTTCATCGATTATATATGAATCAATATAATTAATTTTTTTTACAGTTATAGCCTCTTTTTTAATCTGTTTTCATGAAATCTGTTCACTGCCAACCTCTATATTTTCATATACTACTCAAAATGTAACCCCTGTCTTGAATATATTTATAATGATTTTTTACATCAAAGAAATAAACTAGTTTTCATAGCCTTTTATTTTAGAACGTATTGACACTTTAATTGGATGGGTATACCAAGAAGGTTCTTTCTTTATATTTTTCTTCAAACATTCCTAGATTGGTATTTTTAATCTTTATGAAATATGACCTACTAAAACATTAAAATATTTCATACTTTGATTTATTTTGAGCCACATTTCATATGGTGTATTATTTATCTAAGGTATAAATAATAATCTTTTTTTTGTAAAATATTACAAATAGTTTCTCTTTATTAAAATTTATAGATTTTTTGCTCATTTACCATTGTTCTATCTATATCAATGATACTTATATTATTTATCTTAGGTAATATTTTCTACTAGAGAGTGTAGGTAATAATAAATTAGTGTTTTATCCTATTTTTTGTAATATAGTCTTCAAATTAATTTTAATTATTTTTCATATCATTATCTATTCTCATCATTATAATTTAAACTCTCATTTCCTTATCAAGATGTCTCCAAAATATTTTGAACATGTCAACTGCTTCAAACTTGTATTTCATGAATATATTTGTATTCATTCAAGTGAAATAATAAATGAAGGTAATGAAGAAAAAATTACCTCTAGAATACTAATATCTCATAGGACCACACAAATGTGAATGAATGATTTATAGTGGACTAATATATTAAATATCCAATCTTTTATGTGTTTCATGGACCATCATCCTCTTTTGGAGAGTTTCAAAAAATAGTCTCCCTTTTCATTTTAAGTTGTAAAAGGTACATTATATCATAATTATTTAATATTTTACTTAATTTGATTTTTATAAGATGGACAAGTATCTTACGAAACAAATTATTCTCATCTTTTGCACTCAAGTAGCCAAATTGGTTGGATCGCCAATTCAAAATAGGTCTCCACTTGTTATTTCTCCTTTAGAGATGTCTCTTAAATCATTAAAATTATTGTTTGTATATCATTATTTAATAAATAAAAAACTTATTCCTATCATATCATAAATATATTACTCTTAAAATGTTGTGTTCCATTCCTTCTATATAAATAACATTTCTACATTTGAGCCTCTTTTCTTCAATCTTGATTGGACTAATACGTTTAATTCTAATAGAACTATAATTTTATAATTTTTTTGTCCCTATATAATTTTTTTTCTACTTTTCAAGACCGTTGGGTCTAAAAACATGTGATAGGTGTAGCCATTATCAATAACCAAAGGCTTTTATTTCTTGCATTCTTTTAATTCTACTTTAATAATAAGATACTTTTCTTCCTGGTTTTGATTTATAATTCCTTTAGACTTATAATTATAGGAAAATTTTCCAAGAATATTAGTTATGTTTTATTATGTATAGTTTAAATTTTGATCACATCTACCACATATTTCATCTGAACACTCAAATTTATTTTTTGTGGGAAAATTTGATGAATTCCTACTCATAGCCATCTTTTTATGTGATTCTCTTCAGATTTTATTAAAAGTACTCTTCCTTGATTCTTTTATTATTCCTAGTAGATACATATTATGAAAACATGAGTATGATTTATTCCCAAAAGTTCAATAGTTCCAGTAATGACCCCTAAATCTTGGTGTTTCATAATAATAATAATAAATTCCAAAAAAACTAGTTGTTAGACATCCATGTATTGTTCTTTCTTCTTCCTTGTGGATGATTTAAGAATTTTCTTCTCTTAAATAGATGTAAAGGTGGGTTTATAATTATTATTATTATGGGAACAAATATGACTATATTCTTAATATGAACCTATATTTTTAGTCAAAACAAAATTTTATTGAGAATTAGTAAGTGAATATTTGACCATATCTTTTTAGATCACTCTCCCAGCTACTTTTGATTTCTCAATATTGAATTCTACAACTCTATTGTAATCATACCTCATCTTTTTTAAACTCATTCCCATATTTAATTCATATAGATTATGTATTTATATTATCTTTAACTTTTATCTTTATTATATATTCAAGATATTTTAACAGCTTTCCTTGATCAGCACTTTTCAAATTTTTTTTTTATTTCACCAAGTTTTTCAACTTACTTTTTGACAGTCTCATCTCTAACATTAATTTTATTTTTTATCTTCCTTATTAAATTATTTGAGTTCTTTATTTATATATATTTTTTTAATATATGATTCTAATTAAAATTCCATTACATGATCCATGTAGGTAACTTGGATTTCTTCATCCTCATTGCTTGTGGTGTCATCATGCTTCTAAACATAAGAAATAAAATTTGGTTCATTGTTTGGAGTTTTATCTTTTGATTATCTATATGATAAAGATCCTTCTTCATCTTATTTAATCATAAAATTTATTCTCTTTATTCTTGTAAACTTATTTCTATATTTACTATATTTATTTATATCTTTTTAACTTTTACCCCATGAACTCTTTTTTATATATGTTACTTTTTTTATCTACCTTATATTTAATACTATTTTTCCTTGGAAAATTTATGTCATAGTGTCCAATTCCACCCCATTTAAATAATTAAAGTGGAATATTTTAATTATATTCTTTCCTTTCCTTTTTTATATTCATGGACATGAGAGACATAATTCTATTATAATCCTCATCCATATCTTATTACTCATTATAATCACCAAAGTATTAATTTTTTTCCTTAATATTTTACTTTCACATGGATTCAAAAGAAATTTCTTATTTAGATTTATTCATGAATATTTGTTTCTTTATCATTTCCTAATCAATGAGGATGTTATAAAATTCATCAAGTGTGTGATATTATTTTTATTTAAGGGAAAATATAATCAGATCAAATATATAAAGAAATTTACTCATTAAATGCTTTATAATCGTGTAATCCTAAAATTCTAATCATATTCTTTGACATCACTGACTATTTCATTTTATATTTTAAAATAATCTTCAATAGGTTATTATTCCCCTGTTTATATGTCTTCAAACTTTATTCTCCAGACATACAGTTTTTACTCTTTGAATTTAAAGTTCCATTTATAACTTTTGTTGGGAAATAATCCCTCAAGGTATCATTGAAGCATTTTTTGAAGTGATTGTGTTTGTTGACAAAGAAGACCTCCATATGGTGATTGTTGATAGAGTAGACCATGATTTACAATTTGTTTACAAAGTGGGTTTAAATGGTGATTTGTCGAGTTCTATAGATATTATTGACAACCTATGTTGATAAAGAACGATGATAAAGGAACAGACAATATGGTGGTGGTACAAAAAGAATAGATCTAATGTGGCGTCGTTTTCTAGTGTTTGCCAAATTTTTGGTCATCAAAATTGGAATATAGGGAAACATGTTTTTGGGAAAAGTAAGTTTCATTCAAGATATAGGGTTTTGTGGAAACTTTCATGCAAGGCATTTTTCAAGTAAAAAATGTTGAAAAATGTTAAAGTCATGTTGCATGCGAAAGATTTGAATATGTGAGCAAAATATGGTGTTGCGTGCAAGGCATGTTTCGGGAGAAGAATGTCAAAAAATAGAAAATACATGAAGTGTATGAAATATTAGGACAGGGATGGGAAATATGAGGTTTTTCGAAAGAAACTTGTGTGCCCAATGTGATGTTAAACGGGGTTTTTCACACTTGAAGAGGAACTTGCGCAACAAAAGTTGAATCTTCTACCTAGGGGTTAAGAATGCCTATAAATATGAGGTGATCCCATCATTCGAAATAGATCAACACTTAGAGAAAATCCACACACCGGATCACGTAAGAATTTCACACAAATTAAGTTTTGTGAAATATTTTGTGTTATGCGCAAGCTAAGAAAGTTGTGTATAAGATTTGAGTTGTGCGAAATATTCAAGTTGTGTGAAAGGAGTGTTTCACAACAAATGTGTAATCTTGCGCGCAAGGAATTAAAGTTGTGTGCAATATGTAGTGAGTGTTTATAGAAATATTTGGAGTTTCCCAGTACATCCGGTGAAAATAGAGATTCATTTGTGGGTGAATGTTGGACGTCAACAGAGTATATATCAATAGTTAAGGATGCATATTTCATTAGATATAATGAAGAGACCTACAAGTCTATAAATTTTGATTAGATCTTCTGAATACATAGTGATCACACTTCAGTTTAGAGGGATGTGAGCTTTTATATCATGATTTGTTGTAAACCAAGAGGGATAGTGAGTCCACTTCAAACTTTCTAAACAGCAGTTCACTTTTAGTGGATTCGGTACATCGGCACATTGCCGGTGCATGATCCTTGGATGTAGCCCAGTGTGGGTGAACCAAGTAAAATTGATGTGTCATGTGAATACATTAAGATTCATTTAAAATCTGCAATAAGAAGGAGAGAGAGAAGAGAGTTTTTTCTAACAACAAAACAAGATCAGAGAGGCATTTGTTTTAATTTTTCATACCCTGATTCACCCCCCCTTAGTGTATCTAGCCTAGTGGACCTAAAAAATACATTCCAAATTTTCTATAATAGATTTTTTAGTTTGAAGTCCCATAATATTAGTGATTTATTTTTTTGATAATTAAATAATAATATCATTTTTTTTATTTTCCATCAGTTTCCATATTCTTTTTATTATTCAAGGATATTTGAGAACTTCTTTATATTGGTGGAAATATAAATTTTTTGTATCAACTACTTCCAAGATAAGAGATATAATATAGGGGATATTTTTATTCATCTACCATGGTATTTATTTACATAAAAGGTTGAAATATAATTTTTTCCATATAATTTAGATTATACATTCAAACAGCTCAATTATATAATAGATGAAACTTGGATTCTCTGATACAACTTCAGATTCCCTAGGTATAAATGGACAACTAATAAGGGGGTTAAATCAATGGTGAAAGTCTTTTATAATTTCAACCAATTGAATTAAAATTATTTAATAAATTGGGATTTGATCCTCTCAATTATATAACTCATCTTTACTCATATGAATATAGAAATAAAATAACAAGGCACACAACAATTGTTTACAAAGTTTGATCCTAGTGTGGGTACTCACTATTTATTTCATCCATTTATTATCCCGATACATATATTTTATACAATAATTTTTTAATCAAATATAAGAGATAAGGAAATGTATCATCCTATAGACTTTAGTTCTCTAGTATTCTTCTAGTATTTACATAGATTCCCACTAGTTTTAGTGTGAAAAAATGAAAATGATAAATATCACATGAGAATATATATTACCTCAGTAAATGATAAAGATCTTCCTCATGAACCTTCTAAATATATGAATCATAATATTATGACCTCTTCATGTTCATTAAAATATAATAACAATATTGGTCATAGTTTTTTAGAACATGTGGTTACATATTTTAATCTACTTCTTAAACATATTCTCGATGTCAATTCACTAAATTCTTAGGATCTTGAATTTTTTTTGTTCTTCACTAAGTTCCAAATTCTGTTTATGTATTCTATAAATATTTCAATACTAAATAAAACTTATGATATAGTATCTCTCTCTCTATCTATCCCTCTTGACTACTCCCCATATTCAAGGAAACACAAAATTTAGAATTAATTTTAATTCTGAAATAAATTATACCTCATCATTCTGTAGATTTCCCATAACCTACTTGAAAAAAATAAATCCTCATTAAATTTTCTCATTTATTATTTACACATGGAAACATACTAAAGATCAAGAATATTTCCTTCTACATTGAATGTTTGACACCAATTAATTTTCCTAAAAACCATACTCTTTATTTCTTCACATTTCTACAATTGAATAAAAAATCCTTGAGAAAATATCCCATACATGATTATCCTCAAAATAATTCACAACAAAAATTGTATTTTTTAATTCTAGAAATACTCAAATGTGATCTTCACTTTAGTAATCTAGAAAAATATTGATTCTCATCTTCTTCAGCCTGCTTGCGTTGCACAATAACTCTTCATAGTAAAAAATTAGTTGTTAACATAGATCACTTGATAAAATCACAATTGATACCTCTGTTAGAATGAAAACATAATTTTTATTTGATTAAAAAATTAAAAAATAGAACAAAATTATCACACTAATATTCCAATATTATTTTCTGGATATTCCTTAAGAACATACTCAAATTCACTTTTGTTCTTGTTTATTCAAAAGTTCTCATGGGTGATATTTTTCTTCATGATTAATATATCACATATTATTCATTCAACTCGAATCATAATTAATATGTAATGTTTTAATCACCAAATATCAGCTCAATAATCATCTATTTTATTTTATTTTTAATATATAATTCAATAAATCTGATTTTCATTCTCTAGTATTCTCAAATTTTCACAAGTAAAATGATGTAAATTCATCTTCCTATGACTAATTTTCAAATGAATCATACATATATTCAAGATGACATATACATAGGTCACAATGACTCATATATATGTCTATATGACTCATACAAAGAGTTGTATGAATCATACACAACTACAAAATCATTCATATGAATATTCGAATGACTTGAAAATTATTCTAATTGGCCAATATAAAGTCACATAATCCTATCTAATGGCTCATACACAATGTTTCATAACTCATATGAAGTAATTCATTAGATATTTTTTAGTATTATCAATACATAAATGACTCATAGAAGTTTATAATGAATCATATATAGTTTTACTTATGAAAATTTCATCTTCTACCTAGAATTCTAGAAAACATAAAATAATCATGGAATCACTGAAAAACATCATTAATATTTGAAATCATCGCAAAAAAATTCAAACCATCTTAAAAAACATCTCAAAATATTCTAATGATTCTCCATTTACTATTGAAAATAAATAAAACCTTCCATAAATCCTTTAGGTACTTCATATTCTAAAATGAATGTATTGTCATCTAGATGACATCTTATGGTAGGACCCGGATATTTTTTTAAATAATCAAGTTCTTGATTCTCAAGATCATATGAAGTTTCAATTCACAATTTTTTTCATTTGGAGATCTACAAGATGGTCTTTTATGAGTACAAACCCACCAATATAAATTCCATATAATATATGTGTCATTGGATATTCCTATCTTCATACATATGTATTTTTCCTTAGAATTGAATTTATTATTGATGTATATCAAGAATCACATATGGTGATTTATTATTGAAAAATATGATGACATATGTTTTCAGTAAACTAGGATACGTTGTGTGTGTCATAAGAGATATAACACTGTTAGATAAGTCAAGAATTTTTTTTCCTTTCTTGGACTAGAAGATGATATCTCAAGACCATTAATTGAAAAAGAACATTACAATTAAGTCGATGGGCAAGAAAATTTATTAGAAAGTTTATTTCAGTGAGTCAAATAAAAATATTCAATAATTTAGATTGGTGACATAAGTATGCATCCTTATTGATGAGATATCAAGACAAAGGTATTATATTACAAAGAAAGTGTTTTTATGAGTTTATTTTCATTGAGACATTAATAAATTTATCTATGAGTGACTTGACATGTTGATAACCATTGTTCTTGGTTTTTAGTCCATCTTTCCTAATGCCACTAAGAAATAGGACTAAAGGGTCACGCAATAAGTGTATCCAAAATCTCAATTAAAATTTGATTATAAATAATATCATAATGATATTATTCTCAATATTGATGAATAATAATTATTCAGGTTATATTGGTTATATAAATCCAAATCACTATTTATTTATCTTTTAAAAATATATTAGTTGGATATTAAATAAATATTTATTCAGTGGTTAGTGAATTGAATATTTATATACTTATTTATTGGACATATAATATTATGATATTTAATCGAAATGAATATTTATTATTCATGGTTTGATAAATGTCAGGGGGGTTGAAAGGTTTATTTTAAATCCTGAATGGAAATGATATATTTTATTTCATTTCATTTAAATAAATATTAATTTTTTTTTATTGGAAATTGATATATAAAAAATCCTTGATTTAGTGCATTCTATAGAATTATTATTATTATTATTATTATTATTTATAGTGGGGTTCACTTATAATAAATATATTAGCTAAGGGACTATGTGAAATAACTAATTCTTTTAATCTATGTATATAATCCATCATATATCATTTCTAGGTTTATGTGAATTTATTTGTGAAAAATTTACCTCAAGATATATCTCTCAATATTGAAGATAATTATTTCAAGAACATACTCAAAAAATTAGAGAATTTTATCCTCCTCCCTCTCAAGAATGAGATAACAAAGAAGAAACCTTGAAGTACTAAGTGATTTTTGTGGTGGTTAATTATGAACAATGTAAAATGATTATTACCTCCATGCTAGCACCCAAAGTACCATCAATCTGATTTAAATTTTTTTTGGAGAACATGTGGCTACCACTAGAGTGATTCTTCCTTGGACCTTAATCACAAAGTTGGTACAATAATAAAGTCATTCAGATTAATCAATGAGTAAAGAATAAACGAGATAAGGAATTTATATATTATAAATTAATTATAAATTATATCCAAAAAATATTCTCTTCTAATATTTTGGTGTACTATCATCTAGTTTTGAGGATTTATCTAAAGAAAGTGATGAAAACTATTATTATGTATGGGTTTAAATTCTTCTTCTATTCCTTAGAACCTTTAATCACTATATGCTCCATCAAGTTTGTTTAATTCTATATATTACTTAAAATATATAGTGGATTTAAATTAAGGGTGTGTATTTTCGTATTATTTTCTATTATTTGATAATGGAAGTTATTTATAAAAAAAATTTGAATAATTTATGGTGATGGATTTAGTTCAAACGTTTTATGATTTAACTAATTTTATATCATGTTTTAAGATAAGATAAGGATAAAAAATTTTTATCCAAGTTAAAAGGATTTTATCCAAGTAATTTGTTAAAATATGAGGTAAAATACCCTACAACCCAGAATTTGAATATTTTAAATATAATTATATGTTTTTTAGTTTTCCCAAAATATCTATTATCATTACTTTTTAAACCATAATAAAATATCTCTATCCCCATGGTCTAAAAAATCATAAAAATAGTCTGTAAATTATTAAAACCTTATTAAACCATAACAATAATACATTTAATGGTATGGTTATCTTTAAATGCTAACAAGATATGATATTGTTATGATTTTATTAATCCTTGAGTATATAGGTTAAAAATAATTCTAAACCAAATTATCTACCCCTTACATCATAACTCACCCTTAACCCTCACCCCCAGTCCCGTTTCCCCATCTTTCACCTTCAACACACCACATGATCTACCTATGTCACTCAATATTATTGCCCCACTATGCTATGTAAGTGTTTCCTTTGATCTATCAGTGTTACCTACTTCCCACAGAGACTACCTTTCAACCCACATTTAAGCACCACATTGCACCTCTATTTGTCCTGCCTCATATCTCCTCCATCACTAATCTTTATAAAATTTATATAATTCCCTACTTGTTTGAGTGTTTATATATATATATATCTATAGTAATTTGTGGAGTTAATTAGGGTTTCATTATTTTTTTAGTAGCATAATATATCCACCTTCATAGTTTTTATATAGTGTTTTTTTCACATTGAGTACTTATAATTTCAATGATTGTTAATTTCTAAAAAAATATCACAAAGTCTATCGCATTCAATTTCAAATAATCATATAGTATTTTTTTATTATGATAAATATTTTTTAATTAAAATTAATATTAATGTACCTTTGGTACATTTATTTTTGTTATTTAAATAAAGATACAAATGTTATGTATCATGTTCTAATATTTTTAAATTTATCATTATTTATTTGAGCACAAAACATGGGTTATTTATTATATTATAGTTATTCTAAAAATTACTTTGAATTAAAGAAAATATTATTTAATCATTAATATAGTTTTCCAGTGTTATTTTTTTATAACATCTTAATTTATAGTTATTAATAATAAAATTGATTATTTATTAAACATTTTATTTAGTTTATATAAATATCAAAATGTTTTCTTTTGGTTACAAAGTTTGTAATATTATTAATAATTTTTAAACAAAGTTAATTGATTAATGAAGAGTTGTTTTATTTCATGAAGTGTTATATTTTTTGTTACATAAAGGATATAATTTGGATGTGTTATTTTGATCAAGTTTCAAATGTGTTTCAGAATTACCATGAAATCATTTTAGATTTCATTTTCAATAGTTCTTCATAGGGGAGCTTATTTTATTCCCCTATTATAATTACATCTGTGGGACATGGTTAAGTCATGAAGAATTAAGTTGTCATGTCACTTGATTTGGATTTAAAACCAACTATAAGGGATGGAACCATAAGATAGAAACAATTCAACAAAAGAAAATACAGAAATACCTAACAAGGTCGGTTTTAAAAATACCCTTTTTATCAAACTATATATATATCCAAAATAGTTTTAGTTGTAATGAGTGAAAATTCAATGTCATGTTTTTTCATTAACAACTAGAATGGTGATATTAAATCAAATAAGGTGATTGTGGATGCTAAGACACTGGTGTATCCTAATTGTGTTAGGATGAACAATCTTGAATTTATGATGTGGTTATTTTAGGAGAAAATAATGTATAGATTTAATAATGATTAGATTGACTATTGAATTTAATTTTTTGAATGAATTACTTTTCAATGGTGTAAAAATTCTAAAAAAATTTATAAGGTGTTTAATGTTTTTGATTATATTAGATTTATTTACAATGAAATAATTTTCAGCCCTAATAATTTTATGGTATATTGGAATGAAAGTCCATCTTTAAATGACTAGAAAAAATATGGTACATGTATATAGAATACTAATAAAGATGGAACACTATCTCTTGTTCCCTATAAATTTATATGGAACATTCCTTTTACAAATTTTCTATAGTGACCCAGCATTTTCTTACATGATCATTACATTATTTATAAGATAAACAATATAATAATAATTTATTCAAGGATCAAAAGACTTAGTATATTAGGAAAAATGGGATCATACATCACTTATACATAATAAAACATAAATATTATTTAAATACTTATTATTTATCCTTCTAAAATATCTCACATTCTCATTATTACATGTAATCACCGGAGGATATTAATTAAATAAAGGGTTGGGATAAAATATCAAAAGGGGGGATATCATGGGAGGAATAAGGAACATGAATGAATAGTACATGGTTAAGAATAATAAACATCGTAATATAATAATCGCAATATTTTCCACATAATCATGAGGGAAAATTTGGATGAATTAATAAAATGGTTATATGCATAATAATAGAACATAATAACATAGTGGAAAAATACCACACATAGTTGTGAATCAGGCTAGCATCATATTCACATATACCATATGTACATAACTTGTAACATCATAATTTTCAATAAAGTTGTCATCATATTCATGTATAATGCACATAATCTTATGTGATATATCACATTACCCAATGAATTGGAGTGTTACATAATTTTAGGCTGACACATCACATTATAAAATGATTATAATCACGCATTCCACATGGAATGAACACAATCATAGTTATGAAATAAACCCATGAAAGGAAATGGGTTTCATAAATGATTTGTAAATAATAATTGCATGAATAACCATTGGGGTTCTCAAATGAGTAAGGGAAATTATAATTTTTTTAAACATCGTAATTCTTGGGTGGTGGAGAAATACCTCAATAGGAGTCAATACGATGTTTTTGGAAAATAAAATCATTTTGAAGAATCTTTGAAATTTGATAATAAATCATTTTGATATGGTAATAACAAGTATATACCATAATCAAAATGAATAGTATATTGAAATTAAATTTCTACAAAATTAGAGAAATATCCATACTAAAAATGATGTGAAAGTGGGATAACCCATAAAGAATTAGTTGGGTTCAGAATCCCATAACCTTAAATCCTTCTTTATTTCATCAATTTTAGCCTACCCTTTCTTGAAGTTGTTCCTTTTCTAGAGCCCTTAACTTCTTAAAATCTTGGATTATTATTACTCCAAATTGTCCTTAAGGATTCTGATGGATTAAGAGATAATATTTTGGAAGAGGATTGGAATTGGAATGTGGAAGTGGAGTGGTTATTTAGGGGAGTATTTAGAGGTTATTTTTAGTTGAGAGAGATGGGTATTTTAAGGATACAATATTGAATAAATTATTATATCCAAGGTAAACCTTTAAATAGTGATTTTTTTGAAATTATAAATCATATATCAATAAAATAAAATGGTTTCATAAATGTAAACTACTTTATAAAAAAATTCACTAGTTTATTAAAAAACAATGTGGGAAAATATAAGAAATGTTATTTTAATGGAATACTTTTGATTTTAGAATTTGTATAATAATTTTTAGGTTTGAAAAACTTGTTTATTGAATATAAATGACTATTTATTATCAAATAAAATATATTTATGGTTAATAAAACATTTTTATAATTGATTAGGTCATTATTACATCATGAATGATGCAATTTAAATTACAATGATTATAATAAACAATATTTTTTAATATTCACCTAAAAATTGAAGTATTTAAAAAAAATTATGAAAAAATAACTCCTAGACCATTTTAAAATTAAGATTCTAAAATTGAAATTCATTTTATAAAAATAATTTTTTTAAAATTTTTAATTTTAATTTTTAATATAAAAATATGATTTTTATGAAATATATTAAAATAAAAATTATTAAAAATGTTCTTATATTTTCTTTGAGTTTTCAATCTATATATTTATTTTATGTAATTATAATATTTATATTTTCTTAAATTACTCATCATAAATATTATTTTATATTATAATTTATTATTTTTAGGTCAAGTTATTATTCTAATGGTCATGTTACTATTCCCAATAGTCATGTTAATATTCCAACGGTCATATTAACTCCAATAATTACCTATTAATTCATTCATACAATATTCACTAAAATTACTCCCAAGGTTCTATATTTTTATTTTCTAAGATATCGATTAGTTTACTAATATTCTATTTCTTTTATATAATGTTGTTCATGGGGGAACTGATTCTAGAATATTAGAAGGATTCAAATTTTCCAATTATACTTTTCTTATTTTATATTTTTTCTCCATTGTAATATTTTTATTTTTCAAGGGTTTAGTTTTTGACTAATGTAACAATCTCTATTTATTAAATAAAGTGTTTTTGGGTTCTCTATGTGTTTTATATGTATAATACTATATATAATATAATATAAAACATATTTATTCGGGAATAATATATCACTTATAAATTATGGGTCATTACATTATTCACCCATTTAGAAGTTTCATCCCTTAAATTTTAACACATATTCTTAATTGAAGATATATGTATGTATGTTTATTTAATTTATTCCTATTGTTCGCACATCACCACTTCATATTTATGGTTTTTCCCTAACACTTTTATAAGGTGATTTGTATTTTTTTGTACAAATTTATCTCTATAGTCCAAGATCTTCAAAAATTTATCATCATATGTAGGGCCATGCTCTAGTTGTAATGCCTCTAGATTCAGTACATGTGACGGATCAAGTTTTTACTTCCTCGAGAGAGATACGTGGAACACATCATGAACTTAAGCCATGTTTGGTGGAAGTGTTACCTATTAAGACAATTATCTTATGCAATCAAGGATCTCAAAGGAGTCAATGTACCTAAGGATAATATTTCCTTTATTTCCAAACCACATCACTCTCTACCATGGTGATATTCAAAGGAAAAACTTTTATTTAACATCAAACTCCATGTCCCTTGGACGGTTATCAGCATAGCTATTCTACCAACTCTAAGAAGCTTTAATATATTGTTGGATTGATTGAACCTTATCTATTATCTCTTGTATAAGATCAAGCCCATGTATCTTTCATCCACTAACTTCATCCCAAAAAGTAGGATTTATATATTTCTTCCCATATAGAGATTCATATAGAGACATTTGAATACTTTTGTGAAAGATTTTGTTGTATGATAACTAAACTAAGGGGAGATTTTGATCCTATCTAACTTTAAATTCCATTGAGTAGGATCTTAGTATGCCCTTTAGTGTTTCAATGGTCCTTTCATATTTTCCATCATTTTGGGGTTGATTGGTCATACTAAAATTCAATTCATTATTTAGATAATATTGAAGACTTATCCAAAATTTAGAATTTAACCTTGGATCATGATCAAAGATGATATAAAGTTCTTCCCCATATAGCATCACCTTTTTCTTTTCATATATCTTAAAAGGTTTTTCAAGTAATAAATCTTCCCAGATATTGATGAAATTGGAATACATAGTGAGTCGATTAAATACAATCCATATTGTATTTCTTTCTTTGGATGTCTTTATTAGACCAGTGACAAAGTCCTTGGTGATATTATCTCATTTCCATGTGTTTATGGGAAATGTTTTCAGCATCCCCTTGGACTTTTGTCACTCTACTTTAACTTGTTGACATACCAAGAACTTTTATGTGTACTTTGTCATATCATTAGCCATGTTTTCATACCAAAAGTGACCTCAAAGATCACAACACATCTTGATACTTCTAGTGTGGATATAGAAATATGTGATATATTCATTATAAAATAGATCTTTCTTTATATCTATAACAACCGTGTTTTTATTACACACTTAAACATGATTTATTACATAAAATATTAAATTGATACAACATGGAAGATCAATATGTATAGTGTATTTGAGGCTTAGGAACATTACATAACATCTTAAAACATGAAATACAAAATCTTTATTGAAAACTTCCTTTACATGACCACTATATTCCCTCGTACTTAGCATTGCATGGGATAACCTAAGGACATACATAAGAAAAGAGTGAGATATAAAGCCCAGTAAGGGAATAAAAATGGAATAACATGAGGAATACAAAACATGTTAGACAATAGAAATATCAATGGAGAACCAGAGAAACATGAACATAAAGGCATGAAAAAGCATGATAATCATAACATGGAAATGTGGCAACAACACTTAACATGAAATTAGCATGAGCCAAGGCTCATTGCACATAGAGAATGAGTAAACCCTCGCTGCACATGAATTAGAATTATTCAACACCTATTTCACATTATGTATCATGATACTATACTTTATCCAATGCATTGTAATTCTACCAGGGCACACCCTTCTTAAACATTTCATTTCACGCATAAGTGTGCCACATGGATCATAAAACATGGAATCAATCAACATCATAAGTTATTCCATGATTAAGTATTGTGGAATAAATACATTAATTTACCATTCAATATGTATGTTTTCATAAAAGTGAACACCCTTGATAGATACATGGGTACGGTTTTCACTACACAATGATCTTGGCTTGTAAAAATACGGTGTAATTTTGGCAGTATAACAGCGTGACATAGGGATTCATGAAAATGGTTGATGAGAGAGAAATGAGCGTATCATCATATTTACATGAAATGGGCAGTAAGTGTACATATAGATACTTTTCCCAAAAAACTTAATGGAATTTAGATTCATAATTCAAAATAATTACTTGGATGTAAAAGAGGAGAGAGAAATCCCTCACAGAATTTCAGCATGGTAACAAGTGTACATGGGAGGAATTAATGAGAGAGAAAGGGGTTTCCCATCATCCAAAAATAAATAGGGAAGTATGTTAGAGGTGAGAAATCATTACTCAACATTTTTAATTGAAAAGAAAAGGTAATAACAACTTAAGGAAAATTGGACAAAAATGAGAAAGGAAGAAATCCCTTACTTGGAAGTGTGATACCAATGGCTTTGGAGAGGCTTGAGAGAGGCTTATTGGGATCTTGGGGCACCTTTGGAGGATTCTAGAGATAAGAGGGAAGATGTTAGATGAACTCCAAAGGATTTTAGTGATGAGGAAGTGGGAGCTTGGGTGGGTTTATATAGGAAAGGTGAGGGAATTCTTTATTATTTAGGTTTGGGTCACCACACATTAAACTAATCAATACCACAAACCAGCTCATGGTTTTTGCCCATGGTTTTTGAAAAAGATGATTGGAAAAAAATATTTTATAATTATAATGGCAAAAATTCTTAAAATAATTGGGTTGCTTATGTGGAGGTGAGTCACACTCTCAAGGAAATTCATTTAAAAAGTGAAAATGTTTTATAACTCTTGGAGGGTCCACTAAAGTTTTGTAAAATAAATAAAACAAACATAAAATTACATTATTTTAATGGTAAAACATATATTGGCAGAAAAAATCATTTATAATATTTTATTACATCACTATTGGGTCATTATGATGTCAAAAAACACATTATATATTTAAACGATAATTATTTTTTACCCAAACATTTGACTGTCTCAGAAAATTATGAAAAAATCACTGCTGGATAATTTTGACGTCCTGATTCAAAAAATAATATTCATTTTATCTTAATAATTTTATAAATATGTTAATTTTTACTTTTAAAATAAAAACCGGTATTTATCGAAAATTCATGGGTTTTGACAAAAACGGCTTTCAAACCTTAACAAAAATTTCAGTTGCATTCATAAAATTATACGATCATTTATATTTAATAAAAATTAATTTTATAATAATAATATTTTATTAAAATATTTTTTAATTCAAAAATCCTCAAATTCCTCAAAATAGATTTCTTAGTTTAATATTAACTAAAAATACTATTTGTGCTTTAAAAACTATTTACAAAGTAATAATAATAAAATGAATGTATATTCACTATTATATACAAAACTAATGCACATAATCATAGTGATAAGGTCTTGTTACACAACTTCTTATAACACCTGCATAAGCCCCAAGGGTAAGGCGTGCGATGGTGATAGACTCTTTGGGTGGCTTGGATAACAATGCTCGGGTGGTAATCTCTATCAACTTCCACTTCTCTCATAAGTGGTTATATCTGAGCTTAACATATTGAAGCTCGACTTGGGCTTGGTCAATATTGAAGATCATTGATTCTACCTCCTTTCCGAGCTTCGACAAATGGGCTTCATATGGGGCAAGTCTTCTAAATGAGTTCATCACTTCCTTTGTCTGAGTAAATTGGATTTGTTAAAGCCCTATATTTATACTAATCATGTGATCATTGTTCAATGGCTATATTACCAAAAATCACAATTCTTAACGGTATTTTAAAATATAGAAACATAAAACAAAAAAAGTGCATATGTTCTATAACTATTTTACATAATAATACATTTAATTAGATCAAGAGTAATTTTCATTAATGAAATTTTGTGTCGTTACAATCTTCCCCTCTTAATAAATTTCACCCTAGAAATTTCCTTTTCCTACACTAAAAAAATGAGGGTAACTCTGCTTCATCACTTCCTATGATTCCCACATCACTTCTTCAAACTTGTGGTTTCGCCACAACACCTTCACGAGGGGCATTGTCTTATTTCGTAGGACTTTTCCCTATGATCTAAGATCTTCACTGGTTTTTCCTCATAAGAAATATCATCCTCTAATTGAACTACCTATGAAGAGAGTACATGTGAAGGGTCTGGTATGTACTTCCTTAAGAGAGATACATGAAAGACATCATGTACTTTGGTTGTGGTAGGTGGGAGTTCTAGTCGATAGGCCACAGCCCCAACACGATCAAGAACCTTGAAGGGGTCTATGTACCTAGGACTTAACTTCCCTTTGTTGACAAACCTCATGACCTTCTTCCATAGCGATATACATAGGAATACCATGTCTACAACTTTAAACTCAAGGTCTCATCAATGGTTATCATCATAACTCTTTTATCGACTCTGGGATACCTTGATATGCTATTGAATGGTTTTCACCTTCTCCACCATTTCTTCTAATATTTATGTTCCTCGAAGATTATGCTCACTGAATTCATCCCAACATGCCAGTGTTTTTCACCTCTTCCCATAAATGGATTCATAAGGTTCCATTCGGATGCTGGAGTGGAATCTGTTATTATAGGATAATTCAACCAGAAGAAATGTTGATCCCTTCCTCCTTTAAAATCCATTGAACATGATCTTAACATATCTTCTAGTTTCAGAATAGTTCGCTCAGATTGGCCATTAGTTTGAGGATGATAGGCCATACTGAAGTTCAGTTCAGTATCTAGAGCATGTTGAAGTCTCTTCCAAAACTTAGAGGTGAATCTTGGATCTCGATCAGATACAATAGATAATGGTACTCCATACAGCCTTACCACTTCCCTGATATATATCTATGTCAGTTGATCCAATGAGAAATCCTCCCAAATTTCAATGAAGTGTACAGACTTTTTAAGATGATCCACAACAAACCAGATTGCATTATTGCCTTTGGATGTCTTCAGAAGTCCGGTGACAAATTCCATGGGGATGTTATCCCATTTCCATGCTAGTATGGGAAATGGTTGCATCATCCCCTTAGACTTCTGCCTCTCTACCTTCACTTGCTAACACACCGTGCACTTTTATGTATACTCAGATATCCCCTTATTCATATTATCCTATCAATAATGATCTCAGAGATCTCAATACATATTTGTGTTTCCTAGGTGAATAGAGAAATTTTAACTATGTGCATCATCCAAAAGTTCCTTCTTCAGCTCTGGACTTGATGGAACACATAGTCTTTTCCCAAATCTCACAATTCCTTCTTCATTAACATTGAACTCCAAGGATTTCCCTTTTCTGATAGCTTACACTTTCTTCTGAATTATCTCATAATTATTTTGAGCATCATTTAACCTTTCCAAAAGATATGGTTGATAAATCATTTGTGAAATGATTGATGATGTTCCCTTCTTTACGATTCCCATGTCCATCTTCATCAAATCTAAAAATACTACATCCTTCTCAATTCTCATCAATGATAGAATCACGAGGTCCTTTCTACTTATATCATCTGCCACCTTGTTCGCTTTCCCAAGGTGGTAATTGATTGACCATTCATAGTCTTTGATCATCTCTAACTATCTTCGTAGGTGCATGTTCGACTCTTTTTGTGTGAATATATACTTGAGGCTTTTGTGGTCCGTATACATTTCACACTTCTCCCCAAATAGAAAATGTCACCAAATTTTTAAGGAAAAGATCACCACAACCAACTCCAGATCATGTGTTTGATAATTATACTACTGAACTTTCAATTTACTTGAAGCATAGGCTATGATTTATTATTTTTCATCAACACACAGCCCAGACCCTTCTTCAGAACATCACTGAATACCACAAAAAGTTATCCACTTGTGGGTAAAGTGAGCATGGTCATAGTGATAAGACTATTTTTCAACTCCTTAAAGATTTATTCACATTAATCACTCCAAGAAAACTTTACTCCATTTCAAATTAGCTTGGTAAGAGGGTTGGACAATCGTGATAAATTTCTCACAAATCGTCGATAATATCCAGCTAACCACAAGAATCTACAGATATCCATTAATGATGTTGGACTCAGCCACCCCTCAATTGCAATTTCCTTGGGGGGTTCCACAGATATCCCATTTTTTGTGATGATATGGCCCAAGAATGATACCCCCTTCAAATAGAACCCACACTTTTTGTACATTGCATAGATCCTATCCTTCTATAAGGTCTCTAGTACAGTTCTTAGATGTTTCTCATGATCCTCCTTGGTTTTCGAGTATACTATAATATCATCTATAAATACTACCACAAATTTTTCAAGGTAATCTCTAAATACTATATTCATCGAGTCCATGAATATTTTTGGAGCATTAATGAGTCCAAAAGGAATTAATATGAATTCATAGTTCCCATATCTTGTAAAAAAAGTGGTCTTGAGGATATCTCCCTTCTTCACCCTTACTTGATAATATCTTGACCGAAAATCCACCTTGGAGAAGTATTGTGCCCCACACAGCTGATCGAACAAGTCATCAATTCGTGGGAGAGGATACTTGTTCTTTATCATGATTTTGTTAAGCTCACAATAATCAATGTAAAGGCGCATTGACCCATCCTTCTTCTTGATGAAGAGGACTCATGCACCCCATGGTGAAGCACTTAGGCGTATAAACCCTTTATCTAGATTCTCTTGTAGTTGTTTCTTAAGCTCCTCAATCTCCACAAAATCTATTCTATATGGAGTCTTGGATATTGAAAACACCCCAGGAATAAGATCAATTGAGAATTCAACATATCTTCTAGGAGGAAGACCAGATAATTCCTAAAGAACCACTTCATCGAATTCCCTCACAATAAGTATGTCTTCAAGGATGGTTACCTCCTTAGGCTCAATCATCTGAACTAGATACGCATTCTCATAGGGAAGTAATATCCACGATTGAGATGATGTAGCTAAAGAATAATCATCTTCCTCCTTGCACTTGTACAGAATCAGGGGGTTAATTCTCCACATGGAGAGTGATTTCCCTCTCATGGAAATTTATGTTGGCTCTATATAGGTAAATCCAATCCATGCCAATAATTAAATCAAATTCTACCATAGGGAGTATGATTAGGTTCGCCGGGAAGTTCAATCCACTGATTATGACAGGGGAGGAGTTATATTCATGGGATGAAATGATATCCCCATTTTCCATACTCACCAACATATTTACTTCCCTGATTTTTGGTGGTGTTGGGATTGTTCTAAAAAACATTTGTGATATAAAATAATGCGTAGAACCTGAATCAAAAAGTACATTCTTTATTATTGAATGAATAACTGGCATACATGTCACCACTTAATTGTTGGGGTTCACTTTGGCAGTAGTGATGGAAAAAGCTCACCCTTGCTACCTTGGAGGTTATTGGTTACCTCCGAAAACCCTTGGCTTAGGGCACTAATTTGAAAGGTGCCCTAGTTATTTGCAGTTGAAGTAATGAACAATGCGTTGAGAGTTGAATGGGGGGTTCCTCTCCTCTATTCCAACTGTGGGTTTTTCTTGCTGATAGTTAATAGCCAGGTTCCCTTCTCTTCCACACCTAAAGCATTTCTTCATCCTCTTTAGGCAATTTCTGGGGTGCTTCTTTCTGCACCTTTTGAAAATGGGGTACTGGATTTTCTTAGCACTGTTGGATTTATCCATCTGACCACCGGGATTGAATTCCACCTTACGCATCTTATCCCCATGATACCTCTGAGGTTTTCCGATCTCCATTTCAACCTTGAGGGCACATCAAACAATTTCCTCATAGCTGTCGAAGTCACAGATCTTAGGGATTTCCACAAGCTAGGTTTCAGCCCACCAAAGAAGAGATCAACCTTGAATTCTGGGGTAACGAAAAAGCCGAAGTCATATCGTGAAAGCCTTGTGAATTTTTCCTTATACAATCCAACAGATTCTTCATCTTTTTTCTTGAATGCAAGGAATTCCCTTTCCATCTTAAGATGGAGGGTGCGTGGAAAATATTTATCATAAAAATCTTATAGAAATACTTCCATTACAACGCATCAATCTCATCCTCAGGATTTGTAGTTTTGATCAATTTCCACCATTGATCAATTTCACCCTCTATATGATAAGCATCCAGAATAACCTTCTCTTGTTCAGAACATTGAAGGATGGAGAAGATATTTTCAATGGAGTTGATCCATTGTTCTACGATTGAGGGATAGGATGATCCATTAAAAGTGGGAGGACTTTGTAGGATGAAGATTTCAATAGTGACTTGTTCTGTCTTAGGGGGGGGGTGAACGTTCCTCTTGACCAATGTTTCTATCAATGATTGAGTTAACTGAGAGAGTATCATGACAAAGTTTGTGATTCCTACTCCCATCGGATTGGGCATCTCATTAGAACATTCATCGCATTGGTATTCACATCAGTTGTTGGCTCGAGTCCTCCTATTACCGACCATTGGCTAGAATAAAAGGAAAATTAGGGGTAACACATAAAGGGTAATCTAAGGAAAAAACAGATGACTTATAAATAACTTTTATTTCCTTAACTTATGAATCTATAGGCTTCAATATATGTTATCCAATATATATTCTTAGGGGATTTTTTTTAAATTCCATTAATAATGGTTCATACTAAGCTTGTGAATTTACCAATGCATATCCCCCGGGAGTGTCATAACCAAGAGTGTATCAAGGCCCATTTTCATGCACCAGGATACCCCGGGTCAAGCCCGAAACTCCTTGTTAGGGTTTTCACCCCTAGGTACATCTGTGAGAGAGCCGCCTCTACCTACTCGTATCCACACAAGGATATATTTTCTTAATAAATCACTTAATCAATACCCACCAAAACATAGGGATGTTTTTATTATACTTAGTCTTTTCTCTAAGGCTTTACTAGGGTTTTCTAATCCTAATCCCAAAAATAACTAAACCTATCCTTTGATACCAACTATAACAACCTTGATTTTATTACACACTTAAACATAATTTATTACATAAAATCTTCACTTGATACAACATGGAAGATCAAGAGTTCTAGTTTCTTTGGGTCTTAGGAACATTACATAACATCTGGAAGCATGAAATACAACATCTTTATTGAAAACTTCCTTTACATGACCACTGCATTCTCTCGTACTTAGCATTGTATAGGATAAACTGAGGACATGCATAAGAAAAGGGTATGATATAAAGTCCAATAAGGGAATAAACATGAAATAACATGAGGAATACAATACATGTTAGAAAATAGGCATATCAATGGAGCACAAGAGAAACATGAACATAAAGGCATGATAAATCATGATAATCATAACATGGAAATGTGGAAACAACACTTAACATGGAATTAGCATGATCCAAGGATCATTGCACATGGAGCATGAGTAAACCTTCATTTTAAATTAAATATAATGATTCAAAACCCATTTCTCATGTGGTATCATGATATTATACTTTACCCAATTCATTGGAGCGCTATCAGGGTGCACCCTTCTTAGACATTTCATTTCATGCATAAGTGTGCCACATGGATAATATAACATGGAATAAATCAACATAATAAGTTATTACATGATTAAGTAATGTGGAATAAATACATTAAAGTACCATTAAATATGTATATGTGCATAAATTTGAATACCCTTTATAGAGACATGGGTATGGTATTCACTACACAATGATCTTGCCTTGGAAAAACGTGGTGCAATTTTTGCAGCATAACGGCGTGACATAAGGGTTCAAGAAAATGGTTAATGAGAGATAAATGGGTGTATCATCATATGTACATGAAATTTTTAGTAAGGGAGTCATATAGATACATGTAACAACAAATTTAATGAAATTTAGATGCATAATACAAAAGAATTTATTGGATGTAAAAGAGGAGAGAGCAATCCCTCACGGAATTTCGGCATGGTAACAGGTGTACATGGGAGGAATTAATGAGAGATAAAGGGGTCTCCCATCATCAAAACATAAATAGGTCAGTATGGGAGATGTTCTAAATCATACCCCAACATTTTTAATTGAAAAAAATGGCATAACAATGTAAAGAAAATTGGACAAAAATGAGAAAGGAAGAAATCTCTTACTTGGAAGTGTGATACCAAAAGCTTCGGAGAGACTTGAGAGAGGATTATTGGGAGATTGGGGAACCTTTTAAGGATTATAGAGATAGGATGGAAGAGTTTGGATGAACTCCATAGGCTTTGAGTGAATATTAAGTGGGATCTTGGGTGGGTTCATATAGGAAAGAAGAGAGAATTCTTTATTATTTAGGTTTGGGTCACCACACATTAAACTAATCAATACCACAAACCAGTCCATTTTTTTTCCAAAGGGTAGTAGAAAACAATATTTTATAAGTCCAATGGACAAATTCTTAAAATAATAGAGTTTATTATGTGGAGGTGAGTCATACTCTCAGGAAATTCATTTAAAAAGTGAAAATGTTACATAACTCTTGGAGGGTCCACTAAAGTTTGGTAAAATAAATAAAACAAACCTAAAATCACATTATTTTAATGGTAAAACATATATTGGCAGAAAATATCATTTATATTATTTTATTACATCACAATTGGGTCATTATGATGTCATAAAACACATTCTATATTTAAACGGTATTTATTTTTTACCCAAAAATTCGACAGTCTCAGAAAATTATGAAAAATTCACTGTTGGATAATTTTGACATCCTTATTCCAAAAATAATATTCATTTTATATAAATAATTTTTTAAATATTTGAATTTTTACTTTTAAAATAAAAATTGACATTTATCGAAAATTCATGGGTTTTGACAAAAATGGCTTTCAAACCTTAATAAAAATTTCAATTGCATTCACAAACTTATACGATCATTTATATTTAATAAAAATTAAATTAATAATTATAATATTTTATTAAAATATTATTTAATTCAAAAATCCTTTAATTCATAAAAATAGATTTCTTAGTTGAATATTAACTAAAAGTACTATTTGTGCTTTAAAAACTATTTACAAAGTAACAATAATAAAATGAATGTATATTCACTATTATATACAAAAATAATGAACCTAATAATAGTGTTTAGGTATTATTAAATAACCCCTTATAACACTCGCATAAGACTGAAGGGTATGGTGTGTGATTGTGACAGACTCTTTTGGTGGATTGGATAACATTGTTCGGGTGGTAATCTCTAACAACTTCTACTTCTCTCGTAGGCGGTTCTGTTCGAGATTAACATGTTGAAGCTAAACTTGGGATTGATCAAGAGAAAATACCAATGGCGCCACCTCCTTTAAAAGATCTGAAAAATGAGATTCATACTGGGAAAGTCTACTGGATGAGGTCATCGCTTCCTTTGTCTAAGTAAATTGGATTTGTTAAAGCCCTATATTTATACTAATCATGTGATCATTGTTCAATGGCTATATTAGCAACAGTCGCAATTCTTAACGGTATTTTAACATCAAGAAACATAAAAAAAATAAGTTCATATGTTATATAATAAATTTACATAATAAGACATTTAATTAGATCAAGAGGAATTTTCATTAATGAAATTTTGAGTCATTACAATATCAAGTGATTAAGTCACATAAATACTAGATCTAAGCTAAATGACACCATCTTCATTGATGTGGTATTCATGAAGCTTCCCCTCCATTACTACTTCCTCCTTATTTTGAATCTTTATATCATTACTTTATGCCTCCTTGATTATATCTTAAATAGATGGTTGGAAAACAATTTGGTCAAGGTGGGATTTATTTCCTATAATTATGTTTTTTATATCCATCATTTACATGTCCATGAAGATATGTTATTTCTCAGTATGCTTCATGGACAGACTAGCATGTTACATTATATTAAGAGCATCAATTACTTTGTTTACCTTTCTAAGATGGCAGTGAATGTTCAATTTTAGTCTTTTATCAGCTCTAACCATCTTCATTGATGCATTTCAACACTTTCTATATGAATATATACTTTATACTCTTATGATCTATACAAATTTCATACTTCTCACCATAGAGGTACTTCTATCAAATATTTAAGGTGAAGATCATAGATGCCACCTATAAATCATTCTTTGGGTAGTTCTACTCATGTATCTTTAAATTTCATGTGTCATAGGCTATCACATTATCCTTTTTAAAGATCAAAAAACTCATTCTATTATTTAAAGCATCAATGTATATAATAGCCCTTAATCAAATTGATAGAAGTTTGAGTTTTGGAAAAATGATTACCCTCTTATTTATCTCCATAATTCTTTCCTTAAATTCCTTCATCTAGTAATACTTTACCACTTTCAATTTTAACTTAGTTACCAAGATAGTAAATTGTGATAAATTTCTCAAATAAATTCCAGAAGTTTCCATCTAACCTAAGAAAGCTATAGAATTTTATGAAATTTGAGGGTCTAAGACATTATTAAATTATATTTATCTTTCAAGGTTACATATAAATTTACTCACTTGTGATCACATTCCCTAGTAATGTGACTTTATACATCAAAAATTCATACTTTTTGAACTTATCATACATTTTCTCCTTTATCAACGTTTCTAGAAAAATCTTTATATTCTCTTCATGTTCCTCCTTACTCTTGGAGTAAAGTATAATATCATCAATAAAAACTATAATAAATTTTTTTAGGTATAATACAAATACTCTATTCAGAAAATACAAGAATATTTTTGGTACATTAGTAAGTTCTAAGAGTATCACTATGAACTCATAGTGTCCACTCTTTTAATTGGAGGAAATATTCTAAACATATTCCTTATTTACCTTAATTTGATGATATCTAGAATAAAGATCCACCATTTTTAAGTACCGAGATCCTTGTATTTAATCAAAAAAGTCATTAATCCTTGGTATGGGATACTTTTTCTTTTCATTGATTTTTTCAAGCTCCTGATAATTGATACACATTCACATCGAGCCATCCTTTTTCTTTACAAAGAGAACCAGTGAATCCTAAGGTGATACACTAAGGAATATGAACCCTTTTTCAAAATTCTCTTGTAACTACTTCTTTAACTCTTATTTTGATCATTTCCATCCTAGAGGGTCATTTTGAGATAGGAGTGGCTCTGAGTATAAGCTCTATTGAGAATTCTAGCTCATGATATATGGAAAATATGGGAAACTCTTTGGGAAATAAATCAGTATATTACCTTACAATGGTAATTTTCTAAAGTTAGATACTTTACTTTGACTTATCAATTTGGAAAATGTATGATTATTATATAGGTAAGGAAACCCACACCATTGTGGGATTTTCAAAAGGAGATTCAGGATCTTCCTTACATTTTTATTGGAGCATGGGATGGTTCATACTATAGAAACAAATTTCCTTTTTCTAAGAGTTAATATGATATCTATATAATGAAATCCAATCCATTCCTAGTATAGTATCAAATTCCACCAAGTTAAGGACTATAATAATTGTTGGAATAATATTCCCATAGACGATAATAGGAGAAGAGTCTAGAAATTGGTTTTCATTGATCACAACACCTGGTGTTTTTATGAATATTTCTATTTCAATGTATTGGGGTTCTGATTAAATAACTCTATGAAACTTGAATAATATAAAGGAATTAATGGAACTAGAATAAAATAAAACTTTATCCATTCTTGATTGAGTAGGAAGTGTACCTTGTATGAATTTAATTTAATTTTATACCTTAATATTATGATTGGAATAAGTTTTCTATTTCTTCTTTTTCTTTGGTGGTTGTGGATATTGATTACCCTTGATGACTCATGGTTTTATAAATTGGATTTCATAGTGCCCATTCTGTATAATGTTGAAGTATTGAACCATCGGTGGTGTCTTCCTTTCCTCCATTGAGTTGGTCGGTTCCTTCATGTATCTTTGACATTCATGAGCTTGGTGTCCCTCCCTCCCACACTTGAATTATATAAATATCCCTTTGAGGTAATTCATGTGATTATTATTCCAATATTTTTGACATTTTTGTGGTTGGATTTTATTTCCTCTTTTTTCATTTTATCCTATATCTTGAAACTATATCTTTCGTTGCTTATCTCCATAACCATGGGACCATTCCCTAAACTCCATCTTTAATTTTACATCACATTAGAAGAACTCTTCATAACTTTCAAAGTGTTAGATTGTTAGATAATTTTTAAGTTATGTTTTTAAAAAACTAAATAATCTATCATTTTTTCTATCATTATTGATAACAAAACCTAAGGCATATCTTGAAGGTCTTGTAAAATTTACCTTATAAGTTGTGACAGACTCACCTTCCTTTTTTTTAATCTCTAGGAATACTCTACCTAACTTTGTTTTAAAAATTTTATGGAAATAAATGTTAGGAAATACCTTAATTAAATTATTCCCAATCCATTTATTCCATTTCATACTTCAACTTGGTATTATTTATCAATGTTCTCCATTGATCATCATATCTGTCTAAAAAATACATAGACATGGTAACTTTATCCTACTCAAAATCGTGGAGTACAAAAAAATATATTCTTTATCGATTTAACCTGTTGTTCTACGACAAGTCGATCATAAGATCTACTTAACATTGGTGGTTATTTTCATATAAAAAATTTATGGTTAGTTTCTCCTTCTTGGTTGAAGGTAAGCATTCCACATGGTTTAGGTTATTGTTTATAGCCTGAGATAGCTGGGAATGCATCACCATGAATTTTTAAACACCATATTCCATCACAGTGGGAATGTTTCTCTAAAAAACATTATATTATCCCTCACATGGTTTTTTGGTCTGGTTTCTCCCAGTTCCCATCATATTCTAAAATGTAATATGATTGGACAAAAAATAGGTCAACAATGTATGATTAAATAGTTTATTCTTATGCACAAATTAATTATAGAGTTATATCTTATGGGATACCTATATTTATCATTTTTCTCAAATGATGATTCTAGAATAATATACTTTAATAATTTTATAAATTTAAAATAAATAATTATTTTAGCTATATATCCTTCATAATGTTTTTTATAGAATTTGTGGTTAACTAAAACATTTCCCCCGAGGAGTGTCAAACTAGGTGTGCAACAAGGCCTATTTATCGTGCGCCAGGTGATGATTTAATTAATACCCAATCCACACTTTTTAGGGTTACTAACCCTAGTTATTACCATGTTAAAGACACATCCACTTGTAGTATCCAGAAAAGAATTTCATTTCTCAGAAACCAAATACTCTTATACTTTATCAAAACATAGACTTAACCTTATGGTTTTCATTAACATTTTCTAATCCCAATTCCCAAATTAACTAAACCATAACTCTTATAGAAACTATATCAACACAAATTTTTCATATATTACTAATTAAAAAAAATTTAAGATAAAGAAAATAATAATTATACATTCAAGGATTTAAAGGTTTAGTATATTTGGAAAATTAGGTTTATACATCACATTTATATAATAAAACATAAAAATTATTTAAAATCCTTATTATTTATCCTTATAAAAGTTATCACATTCTCATTAGGACATGTAATCTCCTAATAACATACATAAAATAAATATGTAAGCTAAAATCCAAGTAAGGGGAGGAATATCATTGGAGGAATAAGTGGAATGAATCAATAGTACATGGGTGAGCATAATCAATATCATCATATCAGAAGCATAAGATAATATTCATAATAATAAGGAAAAAATTTGATAAAGGTTTTTAATATGGAATATGATTTATAATAAAGCATCATTATATAGTGGTGAAATAACACACATAGTTTTGAAGAAATATAGAATCAGGTTCATGTATAACATATGTATATAAATCATAACATAATAATTGTGAATAAATCTAACATTGTATTCATTCTTAATACACGCCATATCATGATATATGTTTCTTTACCCAATTAATTTTAGGGATATTTAATTATAGTCCCACTCATCACATCATGAAATTCTCATAATCACGCATTCCACATGGAAATAGAACAATCATACTCATAAAATAAACACAAGGAAAGGAATGGGTTTCATAAAGGATTTAAAAATAAAACTTCCATAAATAACCTTTGGGGTTCCCAGATGAATATGAAAAATAATAATTTGGAATAAAACACCATCATTCTTGGATGGAGGAGAAATAGCTCAAGAGTATTCAATGTGATTTGTTTAGAAAATAAATTCATTTATAAGAATCTATGAAAGTGGATTAGAAATCATTTTGATAGGGTAAGAACATGTATATCTTAGAAGGAAAAGGTAAAGGATGGTAAAAATGTACTTTAGAGACATTATATGAATATACATACTGAAAATTATGTGAAATACTCATAAACCTTAAATGGAGTTGGGTTAAAGAATCCTCTCAACATAAATCCCTCATTATTTCATCGCTTTTCCACCTACACTTTCTTAAAAAATTTCCTTTTAGAGCCCTTAAATTCTTGAAATATTGGAATTTTATTACTCCATAATGTCCCTAAGGATGTTAAATTCTTAAGAGAGGGGATTTTGGTAGAGGTTTGTCTTTGTTATGTGGAAGTATAGTGGTTTTCTAGGGGTGAGAAGTTATTTGTACTTAAAGAAGGGGTGTTTTAAGGATAAAATATTAAATAAATTATCATATCCAAGTTAAACCTCAAAATAGTAATATTGTTGACATTATAAATCATATATCAATAAAAAATAAAAAATTAGGACTCAAACCCCTTTATAAATAGAATTCACTGGTTTATTAAAAATAAAGGTGGAAAAAGAGAAAAATTGTTATTTTAATGGAATACTTTTAACTTGACTTTGGAAAATACTTTTGATATTTGAAAAAAATGTTTATTGAAATTAAATGGATAATTTAAAAAATTAAATATATTTTTTGTCAATCCAACATTTCTATAATTGATTAGGTCATTATTATATCATGAATGATATAATTTAAAATTCACCAGTTACAAAAAACTATATCTTTTTACTATTCAACTAAAAATTGAATCATTTTAAAAAAAATAGAAAAAATAACCCTTGAACAATTTTGATGTTCAGACTCTAAAAATGAAATTTATTTTATCAATATAATTTTATAATATAGGTAATACTAATTATTAATATAAATAATTATGCTTTTTACGAAATACATTAAAATCTAGTTTATTAAAAACGTGCTTATATTTTCTTTGTTTTTTTAATATTGATATTTATTTTATATAATTATAATATTTATATTTCATTAAATTACTCATTATAAATATTATGAATTATTATGAATTATTATTTTGATGTCAAATTACTATTCCAAAAGTCATGTTATTATTCCCAATCGTTTGGTTTTTATTTCTATGGTCATATTACTATTCCAAAGGCCATATTACCACCTATAAATACTCTTCATTCCTTCATACAAAAATATGAAATTCGTTCTATATTTTCTTTTTCTAAAATGTTGATTGGTTTAAAATTATTTTGAATTTATTCTATTGTATTGTTCGTCGGAGTGACGATTCTTGCATATTTGAAGGATCCAAATTTTCCCATTCTACTTTTATTATTTTAATTTTTTTGTCCTATTATAATGTTTTTCATTTTTCTAGGTTTAGCTGTTGACTAATACAATGATGTATATTAGAAAAATAATTTTTTTGTTATATATTTATATTATATGTATAATACTGTATATAATATAATATAACACATTATTATTCAAGAAACAAATATCACTTATAAACTCTAGTTTGTTAGAGATACTTCAAGGAATTTTTGTTCATGAAAAGGTAGAATAATTGATATAGTATGGAAAAAATGAAAACCCTGGTAATTTAGTGTACCTTATAGATGGATTTTAATATAATGGGTGTAATAAAAATGTTTTTATTTATTATATAAGTTATGTAATGTTATATTTAGGTTATCTTGTGATAGTTTTAATCTATTTCGAAAATAATATGCCATGCATAGAACATGGACCATTTTTATTAAAATATATAATTTTATTCTTTATATGTCCATGAATAATCCATATACTTTCATGTTCATGCTGATTTATAGTCTAGAATATCATATGACTGATAAATATGTGTATTCATAACTAATATAGAAGAGTTGAATCAGTTGTGAATTGAGGGTGTGCCTACATATGATGCATCACGTAAGGAGTCATTTAATGTCTGTATAACTCTTTTTTTGGACCAAAAATGTTTTCAATACTTATGTAATGATGTATAGTTGGATCACAATTTGGAATCTATCTTTTCCAACATATGGGAAAAAATATATAATCAAGAAGAATGAATCATCGATAGAGTTTTAGTTTCAAGGGACATCGGTATTTTATTCCAATAAGACATCCATCTAGAAATGGTTGATGATTGATAACATTTCCTATATGTATGTTTGGAAATGAATGATTAGAATATATTGAGGGGTTCAATGTTTCTTTTCAAGAGCGACATCCACTCTCAAGAAAAAAAATGAGTACTCATAAAGATACCCACTTTCATTAGAGAAAAAAGTATATTCTTTAATTATTGTGGAATATTTTAGACATGATTCATATTGAAAAAAAATATGGGAACCGATACTTGTAATAATTATGAATATCAAGGTGATAAAGGATGTCTTAAGACCTTGTTGATACTTACAGAAATGTGGTATTAAGAAACAACATCATCCAAATATAGTTGGTACAAACAAGTGGTTGGTTCCTCATTCTTATTATAAAATGATGATGGTAGGGAGAAAACAATTATTTCATGTGTTATAGAGTATCAAAGTATTAGATGGTTATTTGAGTGACATACAAAAATGAGTGAATACTTGATAGGGGAAGTTATCATCAGGGAAATCACATGAATATCACATATTATTACATGATTTACTTCCAATAATCACTTGATACGTAATAAAAAACAATGTAAGGGTGACTGTTATTTATTTTTTAATTTATATAAATATATTTTTTTTCTAAAAAATTAACTTAGAATAATGTAAAAAAATAAAACAAAAGATTTTTTATTCCTTGTTTGTAAATTATAGAAAGTATTTCTACCATATGTATTCACATGTATGTTATATCTCATTATACACCTTCCTATAAAAGTTCTTCTTGGGCAACTATATATTTTAATACTATTCATACTATTAAAATAACTATATACAACTTGAATTATTATATAATAAATAATAATTGTCCTTATAGATCCATTTTTAATAGATATTTATCCAAAAATTACAAATATTTTTTATTTATGTATTTCAATAATGTCAATATGATTTATAATTGAACAATGAGAAATAAATATGATAAATATATTCCAATTAAGATTATATTTCCATCAATTCCAATAGAATGGGGAGTTTTTGGTTTATATACATTGACTACTTTGAGCGTGAGGATAGGGAGATGGTACATTGTACCATTTTGTTTAAATATGATGTAATGGCTTAATATATCAAGTAAGGTTGATTATGAGTTATTTTATAGTAATTATGTATTATATTTTAATTATTAATGTATTATACATAAATATTATAGTAAAAATGGTAAGTTATAACTATAATGCAGCATTATTTACCTCTATTATGGAGAAAAGTTGTATGGTAAAAAATTTCCCGCATGGTTCAAATCTCATATAATTATACAGATGTTTTAATTTTTAAATATTACACTTATGTGAAATAATATTAATGAAACTTTTATATATGTATGGATAAGGATTTTAAATAATTGTGATATCTATTAAGATTAGAGTACTTTTATTTAGTCTAAATATAGTGGTGTGTGGGTGTAAATCAATTATTTTAAATAGATAAGATTTTATTATTAACTCTCATTCAGTAAACATGATAACTCAAAATGTTGGTTCCATTTTAAGCACTAAAACAGACTATTATACGATAGTAAGTGACACACAACCTTGTTTAAATGATTTATCATATTATATAGAAGTGTAGGAAAAATTATATTGGATCATTACTGATACATTAACTCAAAAAGGAGTGCAAGTTAATAAATATTTATTTACAGAGGACAACATGGGTCATTATCTTAAAAATAAATAACTTTAAATATTTATTCACACACTGAATAAGTGTTTTATGTAAAATATTTGTTAAATATTTATATTTTTGTTGCTTTTAGAATAATACCTTGAAATATTTTCAATAATGGTTATGATGATATTTCTCTATAGAATTTAAATGTATGTAATCATCGTAGTCTAGGTTATGATGATCAAAATATTTCAATTTTTAGAGATTATTTTGAACCTATAGTATTGATGTAAAATAAAGAAAATTGACAATCAATACTGGAAAAAGGGCTATTTGCGACCATATATTTGCAACAAAATCACGTCGTAAATGATCATTTGTAACGGGGTCCCAATGCAAATGGCCCGTTGTGGAAAAGGGCATCTCAAATATTACTATTTGTGACAGACCATCGTAAAAAGTATTATTTGCGACGGGAAGTGGTACAATGGAAATTAGGTTCGATGAGTTTTTTTAAACCTATTTCAACTGGCTAGCTACCCATCGCAAATACATTTCCTTTTTTTAAAACTTTTTGCAACGGACCATCACAATTAGTATTTACGATAGGCTCATCGTAAATAATGGGAAGAAAAAAAACTAAAAAATAATATTAATAATAATATAACATTAATATAAATGAAAAAAATAATATTAATATTAGTACCATATAATTAATTATAAAATAATATTAATAATAATTATAATATAGTATTAATATAAATGAAATAATAATATTAATGTTATTAAAATAAAATTAATTATAAAATAATTAAATAATGTAATAATAATAATAATAATAATAATGAAATAATAATAATAATAATACTAATATTATTAATATAATAAAAACCTTAGTATTCAAAAAAATATAAAAATATATTAATTAATAAAATAATAAATAAATAAATAAAATAAAAACTATAATATTCACAATAATATAAAAACACACTATTTAAAACATTAAATAGTTAATATTACAAAAAAATACATTCAAATGTTTCATTATAAAATAAAAATACATCACTTAGGGGGAGGGTCGTCTAGAGGAGCTGGAGAAGATGGTGTAGGGAACTACATCCTGAAACTATGAGTCAGATGTCATATGTACTCCATCTGCTCCTGCTCCTGCTAATTCCACCATCAACGCATCTCATCATGCATCTCTTATTACTGCTGCTATTGTCGTAGGAACTCTTCCTGTTGTTGTAGTTTCCACTAACACAACTTCTCCTACTCCCTATGCATAGTCTCTAGAAGCTCACTTTGAGCTTGCAGATACTCCTAGTAATGTGGATCAGATGATGATAACTCTCAACAAGCTCCTCTCAAGCTAGATGCTCACATCACAACAGTGCCATAAAAACTCACAGGGGTCAATCGAGAGCTGATACCAACAACTTGGTCTTTCTCAAAGGTATAATGGGATTCTTTCATCCATGATACCTTATAAAATTGGGGAGCACTAGTCTGACCATCAGTCTAAGCCTGACTCTCACTATGTGTCTGAGACGTTGTGGCCTCATATGAATCCTCCAATTGTAATTTAAAATTAAAATTGTTAAAATAATATTTTTAGTTAAATTTAAAACTCAAAAAGAAATTATATTGACCATAATCTGATGTTGGCGAGCACCTCTAATCTCTCTAGTGGCTGGATCATTATACATCCTCTTATAAACGTCGAACTCCATAATATCAGGCTGTGAAACTTCCTATATGAATATAAAATATACGATTTACATTTATAGTTATATATAATATTTTAAAAAAATGTGCTTAACATATGCTCTATATGCGTACTGAATGTACCACTACAGGCTCGATGTGTTACCTCCTATCTCCACCAATTTTTCTGACCTACTGATGATCTACTCTAAAATCACCTACTCAACTAGTGTGTACATAATCCATCCCATACTTGAGATGAAATATAATCAGGTCGGTGGATGTGACATATCTCATCAAACTATATCACTCCTACTTTCTCTATTTCTTTCCTTTTTAAATCCTATTTATTACGAATTAATCCTAATTATTACTAATTAATCCAAATTATTACTAATTAATATTAATTATTCCTAATTAATCCTAAATGTTCCTAATTATTACTAATTAATCCAAATTATTACTAATTAATCCGAATTATTACTAATTAATCTTAATTATTCCTAATTAATCCTAACTGTTCCTAATTATTACTAATCAAACCTAATTATTACTAATTAATCCTAATAATTATTAATTAATCCTAATTATTACAATTTATTACAAATTATTACAATTTATTACTAATTATTACAATTTATTGCTAATTATTACTATTTATTACTAATTATTACAATTTATTACTAATTATTACAATTTATTACTAATTATTACAATTTATTACTAATTATTTCTAATTATTTCTAATTAACACTTACACATAATTATTCATAAAGATAAATACTGAAAAAAAATATATAATTCTCATTTAATTTAACTACATCTAATTAATAGAAAATATAAATAATTCAATATAAAATAAATTAAATAAAAAATAAAAAAATAAATACCTTGAAACTGAAGCTTTTCGAGTATATAAGTCACGGATTATACTCTGATTTATAAGTTTAAACTATGAAAAATTTTAGAAGAATTTTTTTTAGAAGAAAGATAGTGGGGTTAAGAAATGAATAGAATGAGAGGAAAAAAATTTGGGGGTATATATAGGTTAGCTTATTTGCGATGGAATTATTTGCGACGGGTTTACCATCGCAAATAATGTCATTTACGACGGGTCCCATCGCAAATGGTAACTACCCTCATTAATTATGGTTGGTCGATAAAATGGTATTTTCTATGGGCCTCATCACAAATGGGTACCTGCCGATATACTATTTGTGATGGGACAAGTATCCCGTCATAAATACTAAAAACCGCCACTGGGAATTTGCGGTGGGAATAGGGAACCCATCTCAAATTCTTATCCCGTGGTTTGGCATGTATTTTGCGCCAAACCTTTTGCAACGGTTCCTTACTCCACCGTCGCAAATGGCCATTTTCTCTGTAGTGAATCATATAAATTTATTTTCATAATGTATATTATATTTATTTATTTAATATTAAAATATATATAAGCTAAGGTTTTTCCATGATAATGTTATAGTACAAATATATTATAAGGAAGATGATTGTTAGAAATGGGAAACATATATAAGATATCGGGATGGTACCATTGATTACCCCTCTAAGTAAACATTTTTAATAATTATATCATTTTTCATTTGTATATATTTTTATTTCACAAGATTATCATTTTTAGGGATCTATATCATAGGGGTCTTTTCTACACCTCTATCTTCTATCTGTATGTTTAGGATGTTTATTACATCTAATATCATAACTACCCAACCGAGATTACTTATGGAAGGGTCATATACTTCTTATTTCATGGGAGGAACTATTCTTACAATGGTTTATTTCTTACCCTAGTATTCATATCATATTATCCCCACTTCATCATAACCACTTTCATATACTCCCAAGTTATTAAGACCCACTATTTCTACCTCTCCTCTCATTTTTCCTCCCCCTCCCATCAACATTGAGATACTAAATATCCCCCTAAAATAAGGGAAATTAATCATACTAATCATCTTACTGATATAATGACTACTCTGCCTCATATATCAAGTAAATTTTAATTTTTATTCATTGATAATTTTCATTACTAATAATTTTTTACTTTTAGGAAATTTTGTTTCTTTATCTAGTTATATACATCATCGTTATACATGAATGAATTCTATTTGAAATCATTAAATATATGTCATAGTGAAATAAAATAAATATTCGAATATGATTATTAAAAATGGTAAAGAATGAAAAAGTTTTTGAGCACACTAGTGAGATATAGTGATATCATGTTCATCATCCATTTCCATGGAGTAAGGTCAAATATGAAATCAAAGATAAAGTGTGGGTAGAGATTTGGGTATCAATATTTATTTATTTTTCTTTGATATTATTTTCTAGTTTAATATATAATCAATTATTTAATTTATATAGTGTTGTTTCAATTTTCAAGATAGTGAAAATGAGAGAGTGTCTCACAATATTTAGGTGTGTGAACATTATATATTATATAAATATTATTTGTATAAGGGATAAAGAGAAAGAGTTATAACCCCATATGAGCATGTTCTTTTTTGTTATGATTGTCTTTTCAGTGAATATTTTTGGATGATTACTTATTACCAAGGTTTATATTTTTAAGTATATAATTTTATTATTTTTCAAATATTATATGAAATAATTAATTTATATTCTTAAAATGTATTTCTATAATTAATTTTTTCATTTATTAATTATTATAGAAGAATAAAACAACAAGTTATCTGTGTAATATTTTCACAATATCTAGTGCACTAGTATGCCCAATCATGAGAAAAATAAAGTGTTTATTTGGTTTATTTTAGATTCATATATTTTTGTATGTGTGTGTGTCCAATATTAATATTATATTTATATTTATTCAAATATTATATTTATAAAAAACCATGAATTTTAAGGGACAGGTACCATAATCCCAAATTTTCATCTCAAACTATAAGAAGGAAAACAATCCAATCAATGGAGTAGTGGAAAAATATAATAATATTTAGATATTACATATAAACATAACTAATTTATATATGTATTTAATTATATGATATTAATTTTATATTAATTTCCACATGTTTCTTTAGTGGCTCTTGATAAAGAAGGAGGGGACCATTTAGGTCTTGATGATTATTTCAATCATTTTTTTAGTTGTGAGAACCCCTATTGGGTGTGATTTAGGTATGGGAATAAAATAATCAAAAAAATTATGAATTACCATAAATAACCCATGATTCCTCAACTACATTGATTTTTGATCAATTCTTTATTGTGATAAAATGAATGGATCTAATTCATCATAATATGATCATTGGATTATAGTTTATATGTTTCATGATTCTAAGAGATATGTAATCATGGTTTTATAATGACCCCTATATTTTGAGGTATGTTTTGGAGTTAATTTTTATTATTTAAGTGAATTATGATGGTTTATTTTAGATGAGTTTGGGATTTACTAGCATAAGTGAAATATTGATGAGGGTGGAGGTGTCCCTAGTATTTAAATATAGTAACAAGAACCATCGGGTACCTGATATAGGGTCATGGGTTATTTAGTGATATATTATAGGGGTACTAGCCCCTAGATTCCTATTATCTAAATGATGGACCCTATACTGAGTATCTGGTAGGGAATCGAGTGCTTGATACATGCTAATTGAGTACTTAGTGGTATTAATGCTAAAATTACAAATTGAATTTTTAAATTTTATTTAGAAACTTTTAAATAGACACTTTTTTTTTACTTCGACTGACCTATTCAGGATCTAATTACCTCCAATATCCTATTTTGATTAAAAGAGTTTATACACACTCATTTAAGGGAATATTTGATCCTTGTTGATTGTGTTCTTCCTTTTTATAAATGGTTAATCCTATGAATTTTTTTTATAGTTATCTCTGTTTATTTCCTTATTTTCCACCTCAAATACCTGGATTATAGTGTTATTGTTATGTTATCAGATTCTAGGGGATTGAAATTGAATTGAGTAATTTCCTTCCATGATATTACTCTTCTAGACTCGAGGCTTGTGATTATTGACATTCTCTAGTGTTTTTTAGTTGTACATCAACTACCCTTATTTATGGGTTTCATGGGTGTGAATTTTGTATCTTCCTAGTATTTTAAGATGCTTGGCTATGATAGGTTAGAGTTGAGTTTACCCTAAGATAAAGTTTAATAATTTTTTCACCAAGTCTGGATCCAATTTCATGGGAATTAGGATTTATAGATGTAAGTTTTCCACCTAGGGAAATTGAGTCTAGGTTGGGTCCTTGATATGTGAATGTGTAGGAAGGGTACTTATTTTAACACTTATCCTTGGGTAGGGTATTATTTCAACTATGGATAATTAAGATATTGACTATATACTTCTTTAGATTTATTTTGGATGATTTTTGATTTGAGAGTAATCTAATGGTATTAACTCCTAGTAAGAGATAATAAAGTTGTTTTGGGTGTCTCCAATGAGGTAAAACATTATGAGATATATTGGAATTGAGTGTTATGGGAATACAAGGTTGTAAAATATATATTTTATTTCATTATAAAATGGTTGTATTTGAGTTATTTTTCGTAATGATGTATGGATGTCTTGTTTTTATTGTTTTTAATATATCCTTGAGAAGTTAGATAGGTTTGGGAATTCCTCACCTTCTGGATACACTTCTCATTTGGATGGATATAGGGAAATTGTAAAGTGACTCATATCATCCCATAGAGACTATTTTTATTAATAGTTTGGATTGTTTTAGCATATCCTTATAATTAAAATTCATGTTCTCATTCATTTATATGTAATGGTTTAAACTAATAGACATTTCCTGCCATGTGCATTTTTTATTCCCAATAGATCATATAAATTAAATTTTTTGTCAAGATTTTGATGCTAACTGTGTTCTTGGGATATATTATTTCATCTAATGTTACTATTTTGATGTGTATGGAATTCATTTAGTATAGGTTGACTCCTTACCCTGCATTGGATGGAGCTGGTAAGGTTGGCATGTGTAGAAACTTGGTTAGTTCACGATGACCCATCTTGGGTATGTATCTGTTACTTATTTATTTATTTTATAGTACTTTCACACATGTATATTATTATATTTATATTAAAGTGTCATTGGTTGTTTCCTACTTGAATTCATAATTATACTTAGAACCTTCACCTTGGTGGACATAAAAATTTTAATTATCAAGGATCTAGGAAAGGGTAAGGTCCTGATATCAAGTAGCTAAGTATGGTGGTCCTTTTAGGGAGATAGAGGTAGTTCCAAAACATTTTCCTGGGCCCTTTTAATTGAAGATCCTCTTACATTATTTTGTACATATATGTTTCCCATGTATATTATCTATCACTTGTATGGATTATTCTTTAAACTAGCATTATATGATTTTCATGTAATTATTTTTCTATTACATGTTGTATTATTTATTTGGAGTGTGATTTAAAATAATATTTTTTTTCAAACTATTAGTTTTTATCTCCTTTTTATTATGTTTGATATGATATTAGGTCATAATCTATCATGACCCCTCCCCCCAAAGGATACCCCTCCAAGGATGGAAATGAGATAAAGGATATGTTGAAATCCCTAGTCCCACCTCCAGTAGGCCCCATGTTAGTAACTAGCACTAATGGTATAATAAACATACATATGAGAGGCATTACCCTCTAAGTGAACATGATGAAGAGGGGGATAAGACAGATACACCAAACAAAACCTACTCCTACACACACACACACACACATATATATATATATATATCAAGAAATACAAAGTGAAAACATGAAATGTTATTCATAACTATAACAACTGAAAGGAAAACTACAAGTATCCAAAAAGGTAAAGATGATAGTGACCAAGAATCCCAAACGGCTCCAACAAAATCATGAACTAGTAATATTCAGACCGATATCCAACCTACTCTCGCTAACCTAAAAACGGTTTATATATACTTAGGTTGAGAATAATAGTATATTCAGTAGGATCCTCATTGGAACCTCTCATGAAAAAGATAAAGAATTCATGCTAAAGCCTTGTAAAAAATAGTGAAACTAACTAATTACCTAAATAGGTCTACTAAGTTTCCATCCTCTCCATTGATAACATTCACCAAGTATCTCATACTAGATAGAATATAATATAGAAATGAAATATCAACAATACCTTGATCTCAATTTCCCATTGGTTTCTCACTCTACTCTAACGTATCATGTCTTGAGCCATCTCTCTCCAAAATAAGCTATCCCTAAGACATCTGGGAAAGGCATCAAAACAAGCACTGTGTTCATCACATATTCACAACATCTCATATCACATCTTCATATAGTAACCAAGTACTTTCCAGGAGCCACAAAATCTTGTATGATGTGTGACATATATCAAGTCTTTTTTCTCACTCCATCATAGCTCATAAACCAAGTAAGATACCTCAAACCATCATAGCCTATACACATAATACCTATAATAATACTTTGGATACTATATCCATGGATTGATGTTTGTGAAATAACCACAAGACATTGTAGCCCTGTATACACATATATGATAAAATTAACCATTATGATACCAACATAAGTAACTACCAAGAGAATAAAGTGGGTCCATATGGGGTAGTGAAGCATCCATCATCCCACAAGGATATTAAAGAAAATACCCTCCCATAGTCCACTAGGTGTCAATTTCCATAATCGACACAGGTGGGGTAGCATATGAAATCATATATTATACATGATATAATATATCTCACAACCACACTATTGGCATAACCTTTTCTTAGACTAAACTGCAGATAATGTCACTTAAACTCCCAACTACCACTACTAAGACTCGATATCCTATAATAACACAAGTATTGAAATATCTAAATTAAATTACTTATTTTCATTATATAATTAAATTTACAATAATTAATTAATTAAACATTAATTAACAACATTAATCCACTTACAGCAATTACCATCAATCCAATTCCATTCCCTCTAGGTATAATCCAGACCAAGTCCAAGTTTATCAAGATTAATATCTTTCTAGTATTTCAATTCCATCATTACCAACCCCATGGGTTAAGAATTATTTAAAATTGATTAACATCATTCCATAATCAAGGTTCTCTAAGAAAAAATTCCTAAGAAATCATCAAGAGGAAACATGAAACCAAGCACATACATCTAACTCAAGAAGTGGGGGAATGAATGTAGATAAAATAAGTAACCCAACTATTGACCATTAAACAGATTGATTTCATGAAAGTATCATTCTATATCACATCAATAGGTTATCCATGATTAAACCTATTACATAATCATTAGTGGCATCCCCTACACTCACATGCATATCCTAATTAATCTCACCATCACAATATTCAACGTATTCCACACCATCCGGGCCTCCCTACCCACTTGCATACTCCAATCAATTTGATCATTATCGAATTACAAAATAAATCAGATCCATTAAATGTCCCTCTTTATTATTCATCAAATTAATTATAAAATTAATTTCATATTTACATTAATTACTATTTTATATAAAGAACAACATGCTAAAATGATCATTACATCATGATACATAATCATATCATAGCTCACACACTATCTAGAAAATTAAGATTCAAACCATTATCATAGTAGAAAGAAACCACAGATGGTCACAGTCCAATTCTTTATTAATTTGTTTCAATATTCATTAGGTTAATTAAATTTCCATATAAAGGGATAAAATATTCTCACTTTATTGTTACATGTAAATAAATATTAGAGGAAAAAATCCCTTACCTGGAATAAGAAGATTCACGTGACGTTCCACGCCAAAAAATAGGGGTGTGTGCAAGATTCAATCTCCACTGGAGGAAATATAATCCAATTTTAAAAGGATTACAAAACTCCAAGGTATGGGATTAGGAACTTCCAATATCTAGAGTAATAAAATTTGAAGGAATCAAGGGAGTGAACATTATTTTCTTGTCGCTATATAGGATGATTGGAGTTCTCAAATAGTAGATGATTTAATTACAACTATTGTGGATCTCATTAAATTCCATGTGTAAGGAATCGTCTAGAGCCTCAAACATCCAAGTAAATCAAGGGTATAATTATCATTGATGATTTGGAATTTTAATTCCCTTAATTAATGTTGTTGAAAGACCCTCATGGTCATTTTCACAAAACTCACGGAAATCTCTAGGTGGTATATTTCACATTCAGAAGCCCCATGTTTCCAAAAGATCCACATAGTCATTTTCACATAGTCGATTTCTCACATAAATGATTCACATTGTTGATATATCTATGTATCAAATTCACATATATGATCCATCCACATAGCCGATTCACATAGTTGATCCATACATGTAGCTGATTCACGTAGATGATCACTCCATGTTGCCAATCCATCGACATAGTCGACCTCACGTAGCCAATGTCTCCACATATCTGATTCAAGTAGTTGATCACTCATGAAACAGATCAATTATGTATCCAGTCTATTAGGTATCTGATTCACAAAGTCAATCCATCCACTTCACTGATTCAACTGACCATGAATTAGTCTCTCACCTAATCCATTAACCACACATTAATAATGTGAAAACCCCTTACACATTGTGAATTCCCCCTACTTCCAAATTTTGATACCCAAACACCTCTAGAATCACTCTATACCTCCTTGTATAACCATGTTCTTTGGAAACAAACAATGGTTTATACCTGATATATTTGGTCCCTTACATCATATACCTCTTTAAAAAATTACATCCTTGAGAATCGAAAACCAAAACTTGAGAGAAAAAAAGGCTTAATCTGAACAGTCACCCTATGAGATACCTATCAAGGATATCTCTATCAAAGAAGCTCAACCAACTCATTATTGGAAACATGCATAGAAATTCATAATAGTAAGAAATATCTCCTAAACACTATCTCAATGGATATACCTCTAAAAAATGAGCAAGGTTATCAGTAAGAAAAAAGAAAGAACCATATTATAACCCATAAAGGTCAAAATCGACAAGATATAAACATTATAATAGAAGAGATAAAGATCAAATAGATTAAGGAAATTAGTGTGCATCTATGACACACATTCCCATGTACTCTCCCCCACATGCCACTACAAGAAACAAACCAAGGGAATTTCACACCTAAAAAACACCTTCTCTTAGCAGTCCTGGATCTCCACAGGCTACTCCTAAGAGGTTTCATAATTATCAACATTGATCTAATCCAAATCAATGACAAGAGAGTAATCATGAAGATAATGATGTAACAATGATACATGAAAAACATCGTGTATCTAGATCATCTATGGGAGATTTTATAATTGATATTCCATAGATACAACACTATCCAACACCTTGAAATGTCAAAATAATTAGGGAGAAATCTTACTCCCATGACAAATCATTTACTGCGCGTGATGTGAGTCGCCTTCAAGAACACATGATCTCCAGAGTCAAACTATAGAGGTCTCCTCTGATTATCATCATAGGATTTTTGATGATATTTCACTACCTTCATCATTTCATAGATTACCTGAATAATATCTATCATATTCTATACTAGTTCTAGAAAAATAATTGATTCTTCTCCAACCCCAGTCCATCATAATAGAGAATGGAAAGTTTATATTTAAAATTATTCTAACAGAACCATACCAATGGTGGAGTGAAAACTATTATTATAATAAAAACTAGACAAGGTAAGGCTCCACATCCATTGGTAAACATATAACGGTTGAAGAAAATCACCAGGAACATAGTACTCAACCTTTACCTTATGGTAGACCAACCATCACGAAACAAAATCTAAAACTGCATACTTCAATCCAGACCAACAAAACTGACCTCTCATGTCTCGATACATAATTTTTACACTATGGTGTACTGATAAAGGTGAACTATGTAAATCCTATAGAACCATATAATGCATCACTTAAGGGATAAAAATTCTTCCATGAAACAACACTTGATGTTGTCCATCCTCGAACCAACCATCAGGGGAATCACCGAAAACAAATTAGTCTCCTTAGAAATTCACCTCAGAATCCCCCAAGTGGGATTCATCCATATGTTATAGCAAAGAAAACTGCACTTCCATATGGAAAATAAAGACTCCAACTATAACCTCTCCCATATCTAGATATATCATTGAGAGTTATTCAACCACTCCATAAGAATCCGCAGATTCACTCATGACATCACTACCTGACTTCATTCTCAACAGATCGGCTAAACAATTTCCATTTCCTAGTATATATAAAAAAATTTTGTTTTATTTATGTAATAATTTCATACACCTATGCTGATTTAAGTTCATTTCATTTTGGAAGAAGACATACCTGAGGCTCTTATGGTTGGTAAAAACCAAATAATGTTTACCAATGAGGTAATGTCGTCAAAAAATAAAAGAAAACACCACAGATTCCAACTTAATATCATGGGTGGTATAATTAAGATCATGGGAAAATAACTTTTAATACTCATATGAAACAATTGATCTATATTTCATTAAAACACAACACAAACCAAGATGTTAAATGTTATAAAAACATCAAACTGAACCCCTTATGCTGAAAAAAAGGACTAGAGCACAGAACAACTTTTCCTTCAAGTGCTCAATAGCTTCCCAACTCTAGTCAATCCATAAGAATACCTAATAATTTCTGATCAAGGTTGTTAGAGGATTCTCAAACCAAGAGAAATTATTTATGAACCTCCTGTAATATCCTAAAAGTCTAAGGAAAATCTACACCTATTCCACTATCTTGGGGGGATTCCCAAAGAAACAACTACCTCTATCATTGATGGATCCATAGATAATCACTTCTAGAATACCACATACCCATATAAGTGGACTTCATAAGACCATAAATCACACCTTGATGACTTCTCAAGTAGATTCTCATGATGATGAACTCTCAAAATGGCTTGCAGATTCTCTTCATGATCCTCTTCATACATGGAGTACAAAAAGATGTAATTGATGAAAACCACTACATACTTGTACAGTAACTCTCTAAAAACAGTGTTCATCTACCCCATGAACATGACCAGATCATTTGGTATACCAAAGAACATTACAAAAAAAATCATAATTCCTATGATGATAATGAAAATAAGTCTTAGATATATCTACATCCTTTACAAACATCTTATGGATCCCTAATCGAAAATTTATTTTCGGGAACCAACTTGCTCCCTTTAGTTGATCGAATAAATCATCATTCCATAGAATAGGATGGTAATTCTTCACTATCAATTGGTTCAAGAAATTATAATAAATACAAAGCTATAAAATACCAGTGACCTTCTTCATGAAAAAAATTATTGTTCCCTAAGGTTACACACTCGGCCGAAAAAACCTCACTGCAATAGATCATCAAGCTGTACTCATAGCTCTTACAAAATTGAAGGTACTATCCTATACTGAGACATCTAGATATGAGACTTGATTTTCTGTAGCTTGATCCCAAACTCAATATCCCTTAAAAGGGTTAATTATATATCCTCATTAGGGAATATATAATTTTACTCTTCTACAACTCTGGAAAATACCAAATGTGGATCATATGATGAGATCAAAATTAACTTTTCCATTAAATATTGCAAGTATGGAACAACCCTCTAACCCTGAGGGTCTTACTTTCCAAAAAACACCACTGGATCTCTATCTACATCATATAAAACAACCTACCTCCTGAAGAAATCTATGATAGCCTGAACTAAATACATCCAATCCATGATGAGGATGATATCATATGGTTGTATCTGTAAACATAGTAAATCTCCCTATGAGTGGTGTTTCCCCAGCACTGGCTCGCATTGTCTTCATACTTCCTATAATTCATCTCAACCTCCAACTTTAATAGTCAATGCCAAGTGAACTGGAAGCCTCTCTGCCTCAAGACCCAGATCATGTATGAGGGTAGGTGATATAAAGGAGGGTTCCACTATAGAATTGATCAAGTCATTCACCCATGTAGAAAACAATAAAATGGTACCTAAAATGACTTATGCATCACCCAACACTGACAATTATAAAGAATAGAGTCGACCATGACCTTATCCATGGCCTCCCTGACACTAACAATGACCTACTCCATGACCATTATCTACTCTATAAAGATTTGGAGAATCTCTAAGTTTTACTCTACCTGCCTCATCTCATCTCTTCTGATCCCAAATGGGAGCATCGTGTTGCCGCTACTTCAGTTGAAACCAACTTAACAGAACATCTGGTGCATGTTGTATTCTCAGAAAAAAATTTCAATCTCACCATTGATAAACTATTAATCTATAAGAAAAACACAATTTTTTCCCTTGGAATAGGTTTGAGAGACAGCTCCCCAAAGAAAAAAGATGATGATGGTGGATACCTACCCTCATCTAACCAAAAAATCATTTTTCAAGGCAACTGTGTACCTAGAACCACATCTCCTCTTTGCAAGGAATCTTGATGACTCCCCTCTCACAATGATCCGGTTTTGGACAACATCTTGTCAATATCATCTTCTCTTTCCAGCACCTCAAGATACATCTTCAACATAAATGGGGTGACCGATCACTAGATCTATGGTTAAAATGACTCATAAAAATTTCTTTCCCTAGACTCCTCATATGGAAATATGTTTAAATCATATCTTAAAAGGGTCCTCAAAAAGATCCAAATCTTTTTCACATTGAAACTCCACTATCTAAGGGTAGGTAGTTCCTGGATACTTTTTGCCTTCATGGTTGAAGAAGGAAACTCTTTTCAAAACTAGTCTTGGGACTTTTACCATAATAATTATAACTCTTCATGATATACAAGGAATAAGAACCATGATTACATCACTCCTCTACACAACATCATCACAGTTAATGAATCTCATTCCTCATTCGTAGTATGGATCTAAATAAAAGTTATATCAACCTCCTCCAACTAATATTCTATGACTGAGTCTAAAACGGAGCCCTTATACTTATGCAGTCTCTAGTGATGAAACTTTGGGAGTGTCCTCCTCCAAGTTTCATCATTTCTGGCATCTACTATGTGGATATATTCTGTAATATTCTGCTGAACATCTTTTGCATAAAACTGATGAGGATATCGACCTAGAACCATGCCTTCAAAAGAAAAAACTATTATAATTCTAAACCAAGAATATGGAATACATATCATTAATTAATTAATTATTATTATATTGTAAATTTTTTAACATATTCCAAGGTCTACCCATTTCAAACACAAGAACAAAGAATAATGATGCATGATCCTTTCCTAGTCCCCTACCCTTCAACCAATATCACTTCATTTAGTAGGTTTAGTAAAAATAAAGGTTCATGTATCATATCATATGGGTTCCCTAAATACTTGTGTATTAGACGGTATCTTGTGTTTACATCACTCACTAAAATTAGATGACTATGTTTCCCTACAAACCCATGTAACCTCACATGTTCCTAACTCCATACTCTATCATATTATTCAAATTAAACCCCTGATACCATTCTATCATGACCCCTACCCCCAAAGGGTACCCCTCCTGGGTTGGAAATGAGAGAAGGGAGATGTTGACTTCCCAAGTCCCACCACCAGTAGGCCCTGTATTAGATACTAGCACTAATTTTATAATAAACATACATATTGGAGGAATTTCCCTCTAAGAGAACTTATGGAAGAGAGAGATAAGATAGATGCACCAAACAACACATTATAAGACATGTATATATATATAAATAAATCCCAAGTTTAAACATGAAATTTTATACAATATTATAACAACTTAAAGGAAAATTACACATACCCAAAAAGTTAATTATTAAAGAAACCATGAATCCCAAATAGCTCCTACAAAAAAATGATCGGTTAATATTTATCTCAATCTCTAAGATATTCTGTCTAACCTGAAAAATATTTTATATATACGTAGTTTGAGAATAAGAGTATACTCAATAGGATCCCCCCAAAAACACTCATGAAAAAAAGATAAATAAAGAATTATAAATCATAGTGAAGAAAAGTGAAACTAACTCATCACTTGGTATACTAAGTTGTATCCTCACTATGGATAACCCTCACCAAGTATTGAAAACAAGAGATCATATGGGATAATAATGAAACATCAAGGATACCCAACTCCTGCTTCCCCACTGGTTTACTACTCTTCCCTAACTTCGCATTTTCTAAGTCATATCTCTAAAAAATAATCTAACCTGAATACCCCTAGGCAAGGAATCACAACATGAAACTCATGCATCACATCATCACATAATCCCATATCACATATCTATATAGTAACCAAGTAGTTTCTGGGATCCACCACATCCCATATAGTTTTTATCATACATTGTTAATTATACCTTAATCTATCGCATCCCATACACCGAGTAAGGTACCTCAAGCCAGAAAATCCTATACAAATCAAACCTATAATAATCATTTTGATACTATATCTAGAGATACATGTATATGAAATAACCACAAGCCATAAAATCCCTAAACACACATATATGGTAAAACTAACATTTGTGGATACCATAAGAAGTAACTACCAAGATAAGAGAGCAGGGCCAGAGGGGGTAGTCATCCATCCATCCTCCCATTAGGGGTTGGGGAAAACACCATCCCAGAGTTCATTACATGTCAATTTACCTAACAGACATGAATGGGGTAGAATATAAAATCATAGAATATAAATGATAAAATATATCTCACAACCACACTATAGGAATAACCTAGTAATAGACTCAACTACATCTAACATCACTCAGACTCCTATCTTCCATGGCTAAGACTAGATATCCTATAAGCACACATGAATTTAAAAATTTACATTAAATTGATTGTTTTCATTATAAAATTCACTTTAGATTAATTAATTAAATAACCATTAATTAACAACATTAATAAACTTAAATTAATAACCCTTAATCTAATTCCATTTCCTCCAGGAATAATATGAAATGAGTCCATGTTTTTTCAAGATTAACATCTTTCTGTCATTTTAATTCCATCATTACCAACCATACAGGTTAAGAATTATTTAAACATTATTTACATAATTCCATAATCCAAGTGATATAGGAAAACCATCCTAATCTTCCATCAAGAGGAAACATGTAACCAAGAACAACTAGTTTTCTCAATTAATGGTGAAAGGAATGCATATAAAACAAGAAACCCAACCATCGGCCATTAAAGATATTCATTTCAAGAAAACATGCAGTTTTTTCACATAAATTGGTATGTTGAGCTTCAAACCATTACATCATATTTTGTTTCATCCCTTAAACCCACATGAATATCCTGATGCATCTTTCTATCATTGGTATCAACTACTGCCACACCATCTGGGCCTCCCCACCAACATTCATACTCACATCAATTTGATCACTATCAAATTACCAAAAACACTGGATTCATTAAACATGACTCTTTATTATCCATAAAATTAATTATCAAATTAATTCTATCATTATTTTATTTTACATTTTCTATTAAGAAAAAAATTATAAAATGAGCATTAAAACATGCTATATAAGAATAGCATGGATCTCACACTATCTAAAAAATATAGAGGAAAACTATTATCACAGTATAAATAAATGATAGGCAATCACAATATAGTGATTTATTAATATGTTTCAATATTTATTAGTTTAATTAAATTACCATCCAAAGGAATAAACCATTATCACTTTATAATTATATGTAAATAAATAGTAGAAGCAACAAATCCCTTACCTAGAAGAAAAAGCTTCACATGATTTGGTGTACCAAAAATAGGGTGAAAATTTAAGATGGAATCACCATAAAAAAGATACAAGAGAAAATGATAGAAGTATCCCATTAATATAAGGGATAGGATTTAGAACTTATAATATTGATAGGAATAAACCAAGAAGTAGTGAAGGTTATAAAATTTTTTTTGAGTCGACGAACATGATGGTCTAAGTTCTTATATCGCAAAAGATTTAATTCCAACTATTGTAGATACAATTAAATTCCATATATAAGGACTCATTTACATATTTGGACATTATATAAAATCAAGGATATAATTATCCTTTATGAATCAGTGTTTTAACACCCTTTATTTAAATCACTTAAATACAAACATGTTCGTTTTCATGAAACCAGTGAAAATATCCAGGTGGAAGATTTCATGTAGACAAAATCCCCATACAGCCAAAATCACCACGTATTCATTTTAATATATCCAATTTCTAACATAGATGATTCACAAAGATAATAATCCATGTAACTTATTCACATAGTTGATCTAGCCATGCATTTGATTCATGTAGGCAATCCATCTATGTATCTAATTCACATAGTCAATCTCTCCTCATAGTAAAACCATCAAAATATCCAATATCACATAGTCGATGGATATACATAGATAATCCACATAGTGATATCTCATGTAGTTAATCACTCATGTATTCTATCTATCACGTAGTTGATCCACATAGCATATCCAGCCATGTAGCTGATTCGAATGATCATGAATTGTGCTCTCACCCAAATTGTGAACCACACATTCACAACGTGAAAACCCCTTACATAGTGTGAATTCTCTATGATTATAAATGTTAATATTAAAACACATCCAAACTCACTCTAGGTATCCTATAAGAACCTAGTGATTTTGAAACACGCAAAGGGTCAGAGTAGAAAAATCCAAGACCTTACATAATCTCTCAAATGTATGTTCTTGGACCTCATCGTTACGTGAAAACCATTGGTGTATGAGGAGACATGCCTAAGATAGTGTATAACTCCAGGTCATGTCTATAAACCCAGTTCAAGGTGATAAAAATGGTATTAGAGCTTCTTGTTTTCTTAAAATATGGTATTTGGTCTTGGTGGATTATAGATAGTTTAGTCAAAACATGGGATTTAAGTTATGCTTATGTCTAGCCAGCATCGGTATAGTGGATACACAATTTAATATGGTTGTGAGATTGATGTTGTTGGTTTTTAAAGTAATTTTTTTTATATATTTTCCTTTAGTGATGTTTTAATTTATGTTTTATTTTTATTCTATAATTTTCATGGTTTAATGTGTCGTATTTGGAACATGAGTTTGTATAACATGTTCTTACTTTTTTTATTGGAAAAAGTTTTTAAAAAAATTTTATTTCAATAAATTAAATTTCAAAAATGATTTATTAAATGATATATTAATAAATGTATTATTTTAAATCCATTAAAATCTAAAGTGATGAAATTTTTTCTATTAATTTGATTTAATTTTGATATGTAAAGTTATTTTTTGTAAATATTAACTTTTTGTGCATCGTTGTATTGTGATTCCTTGGTGTCTTGGAAAGTGGGGTGTTATTAATTTCTCATGGGATAGGGTTTCATTCTATAGGATATGATTTAGGAAATAGATATAGTTTTCACATATGTGTGTGTGTATCCCCTTCCTTAAACATTGTTATTAAAGTTGTTTGAAACTATTTAAAATCAAAAAAATTATATTTAAGAAAATTTCACCTCAATGATGTCCCATAGAGAACTAGATGGACATGGTTGAGATAACTCTTCACATGACTCCAAGTGATTAGGAGAGTGGATATGAGCATTATCCTAGGGATATACCATTAATTAATTATAGTGAGCCACTTTAGATAGGGGTGTTCCATCTAGTTCTTTTTTTATTTTAGGGAATACTTCGAGGTAAGGCCACTATAGTGGAACTCACTTGAGAATATTATATTCAATATCCTCTATCATTATAGAGAACTAGAGTCTCTTAGGATATAGAGTATTGGATATATTTTATCCAAGAAATATTTGAGTTGGTTGAGGAACATGAGGATAAATGGGTGAAACTAGACACCTTAATACATTAGGGACCTTCTATGTGACAGTGGGGTGTAGTGGTTAAGGATAAGAGGCATGAGGGCCTGATATGGTATGTCTTCAAGGAATTATTATTTGAGGAGTTATTTCATGAGATGATTAAGTTGGACCAAGAATATGATTTTATGGAACTTCATTAGGGTAATATTTTAGTGATAGATTATGCTACCATGTTTTTAGAGTTTCTTTGATTCTATACATTACTTGTTTATAATGAGGCTTAGAAAGACCATAAATTTGAGATAAACCTTTGTTTAGAACTTAGTTTTCTAGTGAAGATATTATATTTGGAATTATATTTTAAGGTAGTTCTCAAGGCCCTAACTATTGAGAAGGGCCTTTTGTATATTTCTACATCTTTCATGTTTCCACTATTTAGTGATCCAAGTGGATGATTTTCTATTATAATTAAGTGTAGATTAGATGTGATGCAACAAGTCGGTGATTGAATAGGTATTCAATGTCATTTGAGGGAGTGTTATGTAGGTTCTAGGCGTAGCGAAATTGTGTGATGGGTGGTGCACAAATTTTTTTTTTTCTATAATTGATTATCAATATGAGATCTGTATTATGATGAATGTTATGATCTACATTATTGAGTCAAAGAAATAGTAAATTAATAATTTCATTGAAACATAAGAAATAAATTCATCACATATTATTTATAATTAATTTAATTAAATAAATATTTTTGTTTGTTGGAATTCTTTCTTTATTGATGTATCTTGCGATAGATATACAGTCCACCATCATTACATTGTAGAAATAAATTATAGATTTCCTCTAGAGGTGATTCACATGGGTTCCTTGATTATCTAGACATCGTCGAAGGAATCTATGGGTTCTAGAAAAGTATATCATTGTACTTGCATCATCCACCTTTTATTTCTTCAATAACCACTTCCAAATAATTATCCTTGATTTGGTGTAGGAGAATAAATCACTATTCTTGGGAACATTCTGGGAGAACGGATCTCTCTAGACTTGGGAGGATTCTCTAAATCTGGTGTGAAAAATTAAGAAAAATTAATTGGATTTATAATAAATACCATAACTAGGTTTATATATCTCTAGGGTTAGAATAAAATAATTTCACAAGTTCCCTTAATTATTTATTTAATCCTAGAGAAACCCCATGTAAAATAATAATAATAATATCATTATTTCCCAACATGCACTTAACTTGAAAATTATAATTAAATATTATTTAGTAAAATAATATTCAATATTTATTATCTCTCACCGAACCTAAAAACTCGGTCCTACATTCCTCTATAATATGTATCAGGCCTTGAATAATGACTATTTCTTTATTAAATAAATATCACTACATTATTCGCCAATAAATAAATAAATATTATATTTACTAAATATAAAATAAATATTTATATGCGATGAAGCATACATGAATAATTATTAAACCATATACGAGAACAATATTTATTCCACCTTTTAAATAATAAATAATAATATATTATTTAACTGAGATTATGGATACACATAGTGTGTGGCCCTCTAGGCCTCTTTCTTAGTGGCATTAGGTAAAGTATCCTAAAGTCCAAGGTTAGCATCTAACAACATGCCAAGTCACCCATAGAGAAATAATTTAATGTTTCAATGACATGTCACCTCATATGGATGCTTACTGTGTAATATAACCCCTTTATCATAATATCTCTAATCAAGTAGGTTTCATGCTAGTGCCATAACCTATATGTTTGATAATATCTTTCATTGGCATTATAAAAATAGAACTTTCCTATAGAACACCATGGCCATTGATTTATTTAGGCTATATAAATTACATCAAATATCTTGAGATATTAACTTCTATTAAAAAATATAAGAGATAAATGATTTCTCACATTATTCATTAATGAAATATTACCCGTGATGCACTCAACATATCCTACCTCACTGCAAACATCTATCATCATGGTTTTTTTCAACAAATCAAAGTACATAACACATAATATTCATTAATAATAATCTTAAATTCTAAGTACCAATACACATGTCCATAGGTAGGAACATCCAATGACATGTATAAATGTGGATTTCCTACTTGAAGGTCCCATTCTGATAATATCCTACCAGATATTACCATGTGCATACACCATGATGGGGTTCCTCAAATTCCTATGAGTCTCCACCCCTGGTCACATGTATCATTTATGTCTCTCAAATGATATTATCTGGATATAGAACATATATTCAAGAATGGTGTTGTAGAACTTCTGAGTTCTCATCATAATGGGGAACCACTATAACCTTTTAGTTTTTTTAAAGAGAAATACATAATTTATTAATAAAAAGGGGGGGTTACATGATTCTAAAATAAGGGATTTTTTAAAATCCTTTTCATAAAAAGGGAGGAACTCAACTTTATATCCTTTTAGTGTGATTGCTACTCTGATGACATTATCACATACTATGTCATGTATAAGAACAATAATGATCTGATAAGTAGTTTATTAATATTAAAAATAATGAATATATGTTTATCATTACGTACATAGAATTTTTTTCTAGGGAACTAACTCTAACAGACTTCCCATTATAGTAGATCCAACTACTAACAACCTTCAGTCTGATAGATCTCACATTATACTCATGCTTCTACTGAGATAAGTCTTTAGTCAAGGGGTCCACCACATTATCTTATGTGGGTACTCTACTCACTGCAACTTCACCCCTTTGATAGAAATCCCTCATGAGGGGATACTTCTGGAATATATTATTTGTATATTGGTGTGATATTGGCACTTTTTCAAGATACACCACTGTATTATTATCATAATACAATGTGATAGGGTCTCTACTACTAGGTACCACATCAAGATCCTATAAAAAGTTCTAAATCTAAATGGATTCCTTGGCTGCATCAGAAGTCTCTATATACTTATACTCTTCTATAGAATCACTGATGACTTTCTACTTTGAAATCTTCCAGCTCACATATCCTCTATTAAGACAAAAAACATATCCTGGTTGTGAATTTAGATTATTATAATCTATTTGAAAACTAGCATCAGTATAACCTCTGATGACCAGCTCCTTGTCTCCTTTATACACATGGAACCTATCCTTAGTTCTTCTCAGATACTTAAGGATAGCCTAAACAGCAGACCAATTATATTCTCTTGGATCTGCATGATATCTAACTACCATGATCAACGCATAGGAAACATCAAGTCTAGTACATATCATGGAATACATGATTGATCCTATCACTAGAACATATTGTATATTACTCATTTTATCTTTCTCATGTTGTGTCTGAGGACACCTTTACTTAGAAATATGTAAACCATATGACACTAGAACCAATACCCTCTTGGATTATTCCATAATAAATATCTTTAGTATCTAGTCAACATATGTATTTGGAATTACTCCAAGAATCCTATTGGATATATCAAAATTGATATCGATCCCTAAAATATAGGGTTTTTTGTCTATATCCTTCTTGGATAAACACTTGTTTAACCATTCCTTAACATATTGTAAGACTGGTATGTCATTTCTAATAAGTAATATGACATCGACATATACTATTAGGATAACGAATGCATTCCAACTAAAACTATTGTAAACACATGACTCAAATTCTTTCTTAATGAAACCAAATTCTTTTATGGATTCGTCAAATCGAATGTTCCATGACCTAGATTATTGATTCAATCCATAAATGGATCTCTGTAACTTTAAAATCCTTTTTTCATCACCTGAAGCCACAAACCCATTTGTTTGTTTCATATATAGATCTTTATAAAGGTTCCCATTAAGGAATGAAGTATTGAAATCCATATTCCAAATCTCATAGTCACGTTAAGCTTCTATATCAAGTAAGATTATGATGGATTTAAACATTGAAACTGGTGAAAAGGCTTCATCATAGTCAATTACTTGGTATTTTTTAAACCCTTTATCCACTAGACTTACATTATAGATACTTACTTTAGTTTTCATGTCTAGTTTTATCTTGAATGCCAATTTTCATCCAATGGGCTTTACATCAATTGGTGCATCGAACAAAACCCAAACTAGGTTCTGATACATGGAATCCATTTCATAATTCATGTCTTATTGTCATATTGTAGCTTCTGAGGTCTTTTTTTCCTCCTTGAAGGATATAGGTTTATCATTGTCAACCAATAATGAGTCACCATCCTTGATAACCATAAAATCATATCTCTCTTGTTCTCTTACCTTCCTTATGCTTCTACATAGTACTTGTGTTTCATGAACTACTTCTTCCATGGGGACCTGTGGGATTTTTTCATGTACCAACTATTGTATATCTTGATAATCAACTTCATCAAATTCAATCTTTTCCCCACTATCCTTTTTGGGTATGTGATCCCTCTCAAGAAATATGGCTTGTCTGCCAATAGTCACTTTCTTGTCTAAGGATTTGTATAGGTAGTATCCCTTTGTTTCCTTGGGATACCCTATAAGGATACTCTTTATACCCTGGGGTGATAGTTTGTTTCCTAAGAAGGTATTAATAATTTTTTTTCAACCCCAAATACATGTATGCAAAAAATGGGGTTCTTTCCACTCAATAACTCAAATAGAATTCCATTTTCTGATTTAGTTGGTACTCATTTTAATGTGTATGTCACAGTTTTTAATGCATATCCCCAAAAGGATAATGGAATATCTTCATGACTCATCATTGAATTTACCATTTCCAACAAGGTATGGTTCTTACTTTCACTAACACCATTCCAATGTGGTGTATAAGGTGGATCTATTTGAGATATAATCCCAAAATCCCATAGAAATTCAAGGAACTATTGGGTAAGATATTCACAACCTTGATCTGATCAAAGTTTCTTTATCTTTTTACCAAGATGGTTCTCTAATTAATTCTTGATTTCCTTTAATTTCTCAAAGGACTCTGACTTATAACTCATCAAGTAGATATATCTATATCTACTCAATTCATCAGTAAAATTTATGATGTAAGGATATCCACCTCTAGCTTCTAATAAAAATGGTCCACACACATTAGTGTGTGCCAATCCAAGAATTTAGGTGGCCCTTTTATCTTATCCATTGAATTCTGGTTTATTCATTTTTTCTTGTAAACAAGCATGAAATATATCAAGTGGTTTTATATTATATGTGTCTAAATAACCATCTTGATAGAGCTTGATCAAACACTTCTCGTTTACATGACCAGGATGGTGATTCCAAAGATAGGTGTTATATAAGTCTTTTGAAAAATATTTTTTATCGATTATCAACACTTGGTTTTCATAATTTAATACATAAAGACCATTATTTAAATGTTCCATACCATAAATTGTGTTTTCCTTATAAAAGATACAAATTTTATTTCCAAATTTGAAAATAAACCCATATTTATCTAAAAATGACATCGAAATTATGTTTTTGGTAACTTTAGGTACATAATAACAATATCTTAAAACCAAAATAATTCTCATTGGAAATGAAAGGTGGTAGTCACCAATGGACATTTTAGCCATCCCCACACCATTGGAAGCTCTTAAATCCACCTCTCCTCTAGAAATCTTGTAAAATCTACTTGGTTTTTTAATTTGGATATAGATGTGAGAACCACAAGTTATATTTAATACCCAATGTGTAGAAATGGAAAGATAGAACTTGATAACAAATGCTCATTTATCTTCCCCTTGTTTTTGGGTGTAGTTCCTCTTCCAGGGGTCTAACTTTCCACATGAAAAACATACTACCTCCTTTTCCATTCCTTTCCCTTAGATCTTACCCTTCTTAGAAGGATGATTCTCAGGATATTTAAACTATTTATAGGTCTTGGGCCTCTTTACCTTGTTCATACTTTTCTTGTTCAGCATAAGGACCATGGGTTTATCATGCCCCATGTCCTTATCCAATTGGAAAATCAAGGTCATAAGTTCTGAAAGACTCTTCTCATCATTGATCATATTATAATTCACAATAAAGCTGGATAAGGTCTTGAGAAATGATTAAATTATGAGATTTGTATGAAACTCATCTGGGAATTTAATAACTAAGATATCTAGTCATTCATTGTAGATGATAATCTTGACTACATGAGGCCTATCTAGAAGAGACTCTCCAAACATAGTTGTGAAAAAAGCATTGCATATCTCGTACCTCTATTGTCTTTCCTTATCTTGATAGAGATCCTAAAGGTGAGACATCATGTTATAGCCATTAATATCCTCATGTTTCTTCAAAAAAACATTATACATGGATGATAGAATGAATAGCTAAACATTTTTAGCATCATTCAGATGTTTCTCATAGAGAGATGGTTATTTATCACTTTCCACATTTCCAAGAACAACTGGTAAAGGTTCTTCCAACGCATACAATTTCCTTTCATGGTGAAGGATAACACATAGTTTCCTTTACCACTCTTGAAAATTTGTGTCGGTGAGAAGGTTTTCCTTATCAAGTATGAATCTTTATGATATTTTTTTTCGTTTTATTGTTTTTTCTAAAAAATAATATAAGAATAATTTTAATGCTTTATCTGATAATTTTTTTACAAATAAATAAATATTATATTTATTATTCTCCCACTATTTTTTGAAACCTAATAGCCCTTACCATTGGATTCATAATATCTTGTGTCTTGGATATTCTAGTGGCAAGGATCAATATTTCCATTCTCATTATCCCAACTTTGGTTGGTCTAGAAACTCAAATGGTTTTAGGTAGGAATTCCAAATACCAACTACATTAACTCATTGTTCCTTGATCTGTTGAGTGGACTCCCCATTATTGAAATTTTTAATTGGATTTCTTCAACCTTTTCCTTTTAGTTACACCAACTCCGGATTTGGAATTCATCTCTTGATCACAACAAGACATCCATAATGAAATAACCTCTCAACTGAGTGAAATAAAATAAAGTGTTATGATCATGAGTTATTACTAGTGGTTAGTTTTTCTAGAAGATGATAAACTAACCTTTGACCAAGGGAAAAAACCTTGAACCAATTATGGTTCATGTTGTAGTTTTCCACCTATCCACCTATGCATCTACTTGGTTGGTTTCTCCTCAACTATAAAATTGAACCACCTCCACTATATTAGGATATCCATCCATTACATATGTCTTTTACTCACAGAGAGGTGAGGGGGAAATGGGGTTTATATAAAAGAAACCAAGGGAACTCAAGCCCTACATAATGAAAGGAGAGAAAGCACACAGGAAAAAAATTTAATTTAATAATAAATTAAATGAATACAATCACATAAAAAAGGTATGTTCCAGATCATTATCATCAAAAAATGCATGCAACAAATTACACATTTAATAAAACTATCATTCAATTATTAATCATTCGTATTTAAGATAAATAACACTCAAATCCATCAATTATTATATTTAATTAATAAATATTTTTTGTATTAATTCTCATTTTAATTTTCTTTATATTATCATCAATTATAATTTTAAACAATTTAAATAAATTCATTTAAAATTAACAATGTACATAAATGTACCTTAGAGGAAGTACGATGAATAATTGTCCTAATCTACTCAATATGTATTATACTCATATATTGTTCTACTATTCTGACATATGGAATACATGACATATCACATACTTTCACAATTTTTAATTCATTCATGATTACATGAATTACATGATTTATCGATCACATGTTATGCTTCAATGCACATAGAGTAACAACTTGTAATAAAACTTATACATGATATGCAGATCTGAAAATTACGCGAATATTAATTAAATGTTTAAATATTTATGTATATTAAAACCTATCACATGGTGTGTCCTATATTTATAACCACACACAAGTACATTTCTCAAGGTTTACATATTAAAATAAATAAATTTTAAATCTGTGAAACTTTTTATAAGTACACAGCATATAGATCTGATATACACAAAATGTATACCTCTCACTATCTATCTAAGAAACACACCTAGGTACTGGGTGTTTAATATATTCCTCAAAATGTTTGAGTACATTATGTGTCAAATGGGCCACACTATGTGGGGACTCTGAGTTACACGATCACCAGTCTGGTAGGCCATGTATGGAAGACATGACACGTCTGTGACTCAAAGGGACTACACACCATGTATGCGAGCTAAATGATGTGTATTCTATATAACTATGTGCCATTAAATTCTAGTCAACACATTGTGCATTAAGTTATTAATTAATGAAATAATCAATACATAATCTTGAATTGATTTCTAAATAAATTCTGATGCATTGAATGTGACTACACAACGTGTAACTCTAGTTACATGGTGTGTAGTCTAGTGTTGTTCGGCCAGAAACCTTGAAACCTCCGAATGTGTTCCTCAATATTATTTTAATCATAAAATTAAATTTCTTGATTAGATCTATGATAAATGAAGGAGGAAGAAACATATCTCACAATTCGGATTAAAATAATGATTAAACATGAATTGAAAAAACTAAATTAAAATGCGTAAATAACCAATGATCTTAAATAATTATAAACAATTATGTGACTTATCTGATACCACTTGTAGGTTTTAGGTGAAATATAAGCATGCAATGGGAGGTGACTAGATTTTATTTTTTCTATAATCGATTATCAATCTCAGATCTATAAGAAGATGAATTTCGTGATCCACAGAATTGAGTGAAAGAAATATGCAATAAAGAATTATGCCAAAAATGAGATAGAGGGTTATCACATATTATTTATAATTAATTTAATTAAATAAATAATTAACTTTGTTGGAATTATTTCTTTGTTGATGAATCTGGTGATAGATATGTGGTCCACAATCTTTTTGTTGTAGAAATGAAGTGTAAATTTCCTCTAGCAGTGATCCAAACCTATCCTTGAATCTTCAGATGTCACTGAAGGAATATCTGATTTCTAGAAAGGTAGACCCTTACACTTACATCATCCACCTTTGATCGCATTGAGAACCTCTTCTAAATCGTTCACCTTGATCTCATGGAGGATAATTGCTCACAATTCTTGGGAGCATTCTTAGAGAAGGGAGATCTATAGGCTTGAGAGAATTCTCTGAATACATTGTGCACAACCATGAAAAATGAATTGTATTAATGATAAAATAAGATAATTGGGTTTATATATCTCCAAGTTTAAAATAAAATAATTGCACAAGTTCCCTTAATTATTTATTTAATCCAAGAGAAACCCCATGTCAAATAATAATATAAATGTCATTATTTCTCTACATGAACTTAACATGAAAATTATAATGAAATATTATTTAATCAAATAATATTCAATATTTATTATCTCTGACCACACATAAAAACTCAGTATACCATTCCTCCATAATATTTATCAGACTTTTGATAATGACTATTTATTTATTAAATAATATCAATGCATTATTTTCCAATAAATAAATAAATATTAAATTTAATAAATAGAAAATAAATATTTATATGTGATCAATCATACATGAATAATTATTAAACCAAGTATGGGAATAATATTTACTCAATCTATTAAATAATTAATAATAATATATTATTTAACTGATATTTTGGATACACTTAGTGTGTAACCCTCTAGGTCACTTTCTCAGTGGCATTTGGCGAAGGTGCCTATAGTCCAAGGTTAGCATCTAGAAACATGTAAAAGCACCCGTAAAGAAATAATTTAATTCCACAATGACATATTACCTCATACAGGTTCTTACTATTTAATATAATACATTTATCACAATATCTCAAATCGAGTAGGTTGCATGCCAGTGCCATCAACCTATATGATCGATTATCTCTTTCCTTGACTTTATAGAAATAGTACTTGCCTACAGAACACCATTGACATGGATTTATTTAGGATATATCATTTCCATCATATTTCTTAAGATATCAACTTCTTTTAAATAATAGAAGGGATAAATCCTTTCTCACATTAATCATTAGTTCAATATTACTCAGGATGCTCCCAATGTATCCAACCTCACCATGAACATCTGTCATCATGGTTTTTTTCAATAAATCAAAGTATGTGACTCATAATATACATTAACAATAATATTAAACTATAAATATCAATACACACATCCACAGATAGTAACATCCAATGACACATATAAATGTTGATTTCCTACTGGCGGGTCTCATTCTCATAATATCCTACTTGATATTTCCAAGGGTGTACAAATGAGAATTTTCCTCAAAGTTTTATCAGCCTCTAACCCTAATGGAATGTACATTTGTGTCTCTAAAATGATATCATCTGACAATAGAACATATATTTAGGAATAGAGTCATAACACTTCTAGGTTCTCATCATAGTGGGGAACTGGTATGACCTTTTAGGGCGGCAACTACTCTTAAGACATTATCACATACTATGTCACATAGAAGGAAAATAATGATGTGATAAGTAGTTTATTAATATTTAAAACAATGAATACATGTTTATCAAAAATTATATTGAATTTGGTTATAGGGAACCAACTCCAACATGTTATTCATGCATAATATGGGGTATTTTCAATGAAATTTCACTAAGGTACTGCACTAGAGTATACGCACTGGCTCAAACCATGATTATGATATTTTATAAAGACCCTAACCCTAGATTATTGTGGTATAATGCACAAGGAATTCATATCATAAGGGATCGAACAGTTTAGTAGTTTTGGAAAACCAGATATAAACATAAGTTTTACATTACAACATTTATAGGAAAAGAAATATATAGATTCCATTGGAAACATCCATAACTACTAGATTACCCCTACAATTCATTCATAATATTCATCTTCGCATCCTGGAAAAATAAGACATAATAAATGGGTGAGATTAGATGCTTAGTAAGGGTATGTAATACAACAAAATCATAAATATAAGGCATGGTTAATAACTAGAATTACACATTCCATTAAAACATAATCTTGTGTATAAAATGGTAGGAATAAAATCTGGTTAAATAATGCCATAACAAAACAAAACCATGGAAATTCTACTTGTTGAATAATAACATCTATTATCAATTATTAGTTTCATAATGAGTAAATTCATAATTTTGTAGATCATAAACATATCATCAAGTCTTCGGTCAAGACACCATGCATAATTGGTAAAAACCCAGTCTAGTTTATCTCATGAGACCTACCGATTCATCGAGGGGACATAGCTGACCCCACCCATCACTTACTAAGTCTGATTCATTACTCATATGAATGGGGATAAACATAAACATTACATACATATGAAATTTAAATAACTTTTCCTAATCTGTAAATATAATCACTAAACATTATGAGTAGTATGGTGAATTGTATCAAGATAGCACATCCATATTCAAACTGATCATAAAACATTTAATAAAATATGGTGGATGATAAACATAAGAGATAAATATCAATAAATAATAAAACTCAACATAGTTTTTTAAATATATTAAAATACTCTAATAAAATCATTGAGGAATTTTTGAGATAAATACCCTTTTTACTTTTAAAAGAAGAGTTCTTTTAGAAAAATATTTTTTATTTGTCATGATTATTTGTATAAAACTAGAAACGAAAAAATATATTTTTTCACAAAATAATTAGTGATTTTATAAAAATAAATGTTTCTTAAAACAGATCATGTATGGTACTTAAAAATGGGTAATAAATTGAGACATTCCCTTTAATCGGGCTTGTGTATTGGGAAGAAATAAGAAGGGAACCTTATAAAACATTTATTCTCGCACAAAATAATGATGAACTGATCTTGATATATTATTTTGGAACATATATATAATTTAGATAAATTATACAAAAAAAATGAATAATTTCATTGGTGTATAGAGGGAGAAAGTATAACCCGAATGAAAATGGTGGTTCGGGAATAAAACCCTTACTTTATGTTTGAATGTGTTATGCACTTGCACTTAAAATCCCATATAATCAAATTAAATCCATTAATTAATTAATTAATAACTTTATATACATGTATTTGATTTATTATAATTTTATTATGTTCATTTATATCTTTTTTGATGAGTTATAAGATATAATGTTATTGCTTGGGAGCGTTCATGTCCTTGGTTTTCATGATCGATATACTGGTATATGAGTATGGAAGTTCGTGTGGAATGGATATAGTTATATAGAATTGAATTTATATGATTATAATGAACATAAAAAATATTAAATGGTTATATAATTCATTTGGTTATATGGTATGAGGATAATTTATTAGATAAAACATGAGTGATAATCATTTATATTATTTTGGCGGTTTTTTGATCATTATGAACTAGTTTTGTCGTATTAATTAATATATGTATATATAATAGTTCAAGAACATTAAATAGGTTTTAATACATATATTATATTCTGGTTTAACCATAAAATGGCTTCATTTCCAGCCTTGAATAATAAATTGAAGAACAAAAATTTGTCATCCATGAAGGTTGTAAATCAGCACCTCACAGATGATGATTTCATTTTTTTTAAAAAAGAGAGAGAAATTAGTTTGAGGAAGTATATTACATTAACATGATATAATTCCAATATATAGAAGATATTGGATTTATCATGATCATTTTTACATAGGAGGTAAGGAGAGAATAATAAAAAGAAAAAATTTGAAAATAAATTAGAAGGAAAAGGAAGAGGATTTTACCTTTTGAATACTCCTCCTTGAGAACCTATTTAAGGAGATTGGTTTTGGTCTTATGTTAAGAGAAATAGCTCCTAGAAATGGGGTATAATATTGGGGATAATATTGGGTAGAAACTTTACATGCTTCAATTCTTAGTTTTGTGAGGAGAGTTGGTGGTGAGGGGTGGAATTTATAGTAGAGGAGAAGGGTGATTTCTCATTATTTATTCATTATTTTATTATTTTTACGAAGACAAGAAATATTGTTGAATATCATGACTAAATATCATAATAAGTGTATGTGATTTCAAACTAAGGGTTCTTATGTAACGTCACATCCCGGTATACCATCGAATCGATAGCCAGACCAGTGGGTCACATGGCCTCAAGTGTGTCTCTATGTATGCCAGAGGCTACCAACTAGTAGTGAGGGTCTCAGGATGTGATAGTGGGGATAATATACCATCATATCAAATATTAATGGTGTTATTAGACAATAAACAATATAAACATCGAAATAAGTATATAAATAGTTGATAAAGCAGTGGAAGATAGATAATAGAAGTATAATAAAAGTGGCCAACGTAAGTTTACACAATGAATGCATGACATGGTAATGATACAAAAATAAAAGTATTTATCATACAACATGATTTTCACAATAAAACAATACAGTACTCAATTAAGGAAGAGAACTAAAAATCCTAAGGAAAACTCCATAAGCATCCTAAGCTCCATCTCAGTCCTTTGCTCCGAACTCTAGGTACGAGCACACAACAACAAGAAATCAACCAAGATCCAAAGTCCTATAAACAAGAATGTTCTACCTGGGTACCCCAGTGAAATATTAGTCTGATTAGGGTGTGAGATATAAATCTTAGTAGATTAGAACCACTGGTTTTTATCACAATCCAAACCGTGTAATATTAATTTAACAGTGTGCAGGTATGAAGTAGTAATAACAGAACTGAATGAATAAACAAACACCTATTCATGTTCCTAAGGGATGCTCGACAAAAATACCAACTTCAGATCATTTCCGTAAAATGAGTCTGATTATGAACCATATATATATATACATAGTATATATATACGTAGAATCCTCTTATATGAACCAGGTGTATACCGACGCCAAATGTTCATTCACTCGGAGTGATACTTCTTGATGGATTGGGACATAACACACAGATATCCATCACCAAGGGTAGTGCACACAGTCTATCCCCTGGATCAACTCCACGAGCTCTCACGGTCTCATAGAAAACAACATGGAAGCCCACACGATCTTCCTACCAAAGGCTCTCATGGTCCTTTGGAAACCAACGATGGATGGATCGAGACGTAATGTACAAACATACATTACCAAGGGTAGCGCACATGGTCTATCTCGTAGCTCAAATTCATAGGATCTCATGATCTCATGAAAAACATCATGTAAGCTCACACGGTGTTCCTACCCAAGGGCTCTCATATTCCTTTGTCTCCCCTGCATATATAATGCCTAACCATTTACAACATATAGTGCATGAGGCATTAACCTCTCATGCATCTCATTAGCCCATTTCAGTTACATATAAGAAAACATATTCACATTTATACTTAAGGAAAAATGTCTTAAGTATTTCAATCTAAAAATTAACATAGTCCCCCACATTCAACTCAAATACAAGAGGTGAGGGCCTCTCATGCATGTTATTTATCAACCCACACAAGGGTTTTATCACATTGATAAAACCATCATTTAAAATTATAATTTAATTCAAATGGAGATGCCTCTTATGATTTCCAATAGCCATGTTCAAATCCATTTCAAGGAGTCATTTCACCTAAAACATTTAATACAAGTCAACCAATTCATTATGGCCCAACCATTCACACAAGGCATGCCATTAGGTACAGGTAAACCTACTCAAGTTTATTTCACTCAATTTTCCTAAAAATGGAAAATTGATTCAATGTAAGTGTCAAAAAAAGGAATCATAATTATTACCCTTTAAGAAAGAAATTATCTTGCATAATCCATTCTAAGAATTATTTTTTTCTTTACTAAATCCTTTATCTCATTCAGACGTAGAGACTAGTTATCACGACCTCAAGTGTAAGGAGTGACGTCAAGGCAACAAGGAATGTGCCTACATGGGAAAATGAAACACAAAGGGGCCAAGAAAAATAATGTTCCATTTACAACCTAAGTATAAAGGAAGAAGCAATGAATTAGGTAAGTAATCAAAAAAAGTATAACGCTGCATTTTTTTCTGGAGGGCAGCGCACCTCTGTTGGAGTGGTTTTATTACAAAAACATGAATTAGTTATTCAAAAGTCAATGATCACTTTTATGCATTTCATTAACCATATCAAGGATATAATTTAAATCATGTAACCATAGTGCATTAATTAAATATAATAACTATTCTTAATTAAATAATTTATAAATAATTTAAAGGGCAGGGGAAAGGGACCCTACCTAAAAGTGGAACCAAGTCATCCACTTCGGAACTTGGTGATTTATAGAGAAAATATGCTTCTCCCCCACTGGGTATATGAACCTTTATAGATAGGTAAATAAACCAAGCCCATATTCACACACCTATATGGCAATGAACATGAGCAAGAGGATCCTTACATATATTCTTATATGCATATACTCGTCTCTACTCACCTATGCATGCATTTTTTGTATATATACATAGGCACACCTAGCCCCATACCCGTTCATTCACTGTCATTGGTGAATTTAATATAATGGGAGAACCTACATATACAAATATACATAACTATTCATATACAGACGAGTCACCTTAGACTCTGGAAACTTAAACCCACCTCAAGGATGACCCAAAAAACAACAAGAAACACTACAGTCTCAAAATTAAAGTGGTAAGGGACAATGCACCAAAAATAAAATTTCATGGACTCAAAAGCCTCAAAACCCCCAAAATTTGAATTGAGAAAAAAAGGAGAAAACTTACCCCAAAATAAATCTAGCAGACCAAAACCACCAAAACTGCCTCGCCTTAAGTGGAATTTGTTAGAACACACACAAGGGATTCCATATAGACCATTCGCATAGCCCTATAACAAAAGAATACTAATAAATCAGATTACCCATAAAACTAGGGTTAATTCGAACCCAATGGGGTGACGAATAGGCCGAACCGAAGAAGGTAAAAGGGGGGATAAGGGATGAGATTACTTAACTTGATGGTTTGGATGACGAATGTGAAGAAATTCAAATGGATTTTATGAGGATAGAAGTCCTAAATAGGAGGGTGTGCATCAAAGGGGAACCCCCCTTTGGGGTTGTCGCACGATCTGGAAAGAGAGAGGTGAGGGAGTGTGTTGTTTTAAATTTTATTTTATTTCTAATTTAAATTTAATTATTTTCTTAAACAGACCCAACTTCACGGTTTTACCCACACAGTTTATCAAACAATGCGCAAACTGTGCGGCCCCCTATCTAAGAGGCTCCCTTCACATGGGCTAGGCACATGGTCTGGGAAATGCTATGCAGCCTGTATGAAACACATATTCCCCCTTAAATAAGGCTGCATGGATACCTGTAATGGTACGCATGGTTTTAAACAGATTTTGTTCCTAGTGAATTTCTTTAAAACCTAATTTTTCAGGGTCCGATGCTCCCAGAACTTCTCAAGCCACCCATAAAACATAACGAGCCTTCACCCATGTCCAAAAACATCATCTTGAAGGCTTATAACTCTTAGAATTGAGTTCTAAAGCTTAGTTTTAAAAATGACTCATTCAATAATTGAAAAAGTTCAAAAAAATAACTTTTTAGTCTAGATCAAAATGTGGATCGTTACAACTTTCCCACCTTAGAACTTCTCATCCCCAAGAAGCCTTTAGGAACAACATAACACATCACCTGACCTATAAGGGTCATTATGGTTTATTCAAATAGTCGTTTTATGTTTCCAAATGTCCAATGAACCATCGAGCACTCCTTTAAACACAAGGGAACTTAAACCACCAAGTCTCGAGCCAATGATCATTCTCCAACTGAGACCTCGAAATATCTCTTACCCAAGCCCATCTACCCAGAGATGTGAATCATATCATCCTCTTATTAACCATCTATCCAAAGGTACTTACCACCTTAGGATTTAATGTTAATCAAGAAATTCTAAACTACGGTTCAATCCACAATTGGAATTGCTTCATGATCATGACACTAAGAATTTTAAGGATTCTCATAGCATGATTTGAAATGAAACAAACGATCTATTCTCCATTGACCTTGAAGCAAAAAACTAGTCAACATTTTATGAAAATCACTATCTGAAACCAACCGCATTCATCTCCACTTGATGACATTATTTAAAACTATTCTTCACCAATAGAAACCATTAAAAATAAAAGAAATAGTCAAGCCACTATGGATGACCAATAAAGAAGATTCGCGACTTAGACAGCTTGTGTTTTAAAAGCTGAACTGTGATGCCTTATCCCAAGGAAACTCTATTTTAGAACAAAAACACTCATCGAAGCCTACACCAACTTATAATGATGTATCTAAGGTCAAACCATGAAGAAAACCACACAACCAGTATGAAACACCAAAAGATAACCACCCAAATAAGCCTAATGGATTTAAAGTGTTAGCACGATGTAAGATTGATGCTCTCTTAGTGCATCTAGGAAAAAGACAAGATAGAGGAAATGTTTTTCACTTAGAATAATACACTAAGACGATTGAAATGGATCCTAGTTAATCATGCCCAATTACTGGAAATAGAGAGATTGAACCATCATTGGTCGACAACAAGTAAGGGACTCAGCTTCACCTACTGACAAACCCTTATTAACCGAATACATGCCATTAACACCTGAGGACATTTCGTGATTGCTCAAAATTCAACCACCGAAGTCCTCCAAGACCAATGGTGTTTATTAGGGGTTTCATACACAACAAAAACATCTAAAAACCACACTTCCAAGTAAGCACCAATGTCTATAACATCCAATATCCCCAAGGGATTTTATGTAAGTTGACCATTTCCAAATGATCTTTCTTTAGTTATTCCTTCTACTTGGATGGGAAGATTTATCGAAACTGTCATGGAACTCCTCTAAGACACAATCACAACATTGATACATTAGATAAGGAAACCAAAACCAATAGGTACCGGTGTGTCAAAACACCCAAGTCTTTAGAAACTCATCATGTGCATTGGGAGGAACCTATTTATTTAATGCTCATATTAATCCACCTGTAGATGACCCGATACTTCACCTAACAACTCAAGGATAAAAGATTCAACTAATCTCATCTGTTTAGTTAGTACATTTAACAATAAACGGTACCATGTACATCAATGCATACTACCAAAGGAAAAGAAAATGGGATAACAATTAAAGAACCAGCTAACCACTCCCTTGGCATGTCTAACCTACTCAAAATGAGAATTACCCATTACTCAAGCCCATAAAAATATCCAGTAAAGCATGAAAAACCATTCCAACATGGGTTTTTTTGGAAACTGAAATTTAAGGGACAACAACACCTGAATGGAACCAAACATCAGAAAGATTACGGTATAAGAAAATCATTTAGGTTCTAAGGTCTCTACCTACCACAAGATTTCCCCTTATGAAGAACAAGCATCGACCCAAGAATTTAGTCATGCCAAAAAATCAAAGGCTCGACATCCGAACCTCTAATATAGTGCTAACGAAACAACCCCTACTATTTTAATCCATATCTAATAATAAAATAACCTATGGAAAATAGTTACGGTTCTGTTCTAAGGAAACTTAAAGGAAAATATCAAGTTGCCCATACATGAGGGTTTTACCAAGTTCACCACTTATGGTTACATTTCCAAGACCTTTATATTTAATATCTTTTAACTATTTAAACATATGAAGGATTTAATATCAATAATCAAGTACCATTTTTAACACAGAATACAAACTGCTTGATTAAACCAACGCCCCAAGGAAAAAATAGGCAAGTTTCACAAAAATTCCTTTTAAAACATTTAAAAATTAAATGAAATCCCATCATACACAAGAAATATCTTATAATAAATTCATTTTAACAATTAATGAAACCTATAAGGTTCCCATTAATCCATTTCACTTTAGATCAAAATTGAATAGCTTGCACATAAATAAAAAGTTTAGAAAGAATCAGGTCATTACAATTAACATGGGTTACCATTTACCAATTCATGAAGCACCCATACACATCATGGATTAAAAATTGACTCTAATTTATTGAAACCAAAAACAATTCAGAATTTTAACATGCTTACATTTATATATAAAAGTGCAGACAGATGGGTGGCCATCTACCAACCTATATAGCACCCATATAATTTATATTTTGGTATTTGGATCCCATTTTATCAAGATAAATTCACCATTTTATTTAACTTTAACAACCTTTAAATTTCATTAACATCCTTAAAATTTATTAATAATATGATAAAAATTGGTTTGAATATACAGGTTACTCATTCCTGATCATAAGGCGCCCATACACCTTACCATTGAAAATTGGTTCTCGATCATTCGTAGCCCAGGTATACAAGGAAAACATGCTATAATAATAATTAAAAAAGAATCCATGAAAAATAAAGTAAAAGCATGGTATAATAGTTAGATAAAACAGAATCATGGTATACAATCAAGCCTGGCATAACACTCAAGGCATTAAATTAATAATAAGCTCTAAAAATGAAACTAAATGACATGATACATTCATGATATGTTAATTATTATGTGTCTATTATGATGCATTTAATGTGAATTTCTTTACATATCAGGATAAGGATAAAGTTCCATAAATTCCATAAATCCATAAGCAGTAGAAAGTACAACATTCACTCAAGGTGAAATCATGTCAATTGTAACATCAAACAGCATAAATAAAAATTCTGGCCCTTTCCACTTGGTCATTTCCCATACATGGGGTAATAAGTAACAAGCGTGGTTATTAACCATGTGCTGACACATTCCTCCTCCAATTGACATGAGTCCTTCATTTTTTATTGATTTTTGATAATCCACCTTTCAAGGGGTGAGGTGGAACCCTTACAAGGCCCATAGGCGTAAGTATTACATGGCCCATAGTCCTTAGAGGAATTCATTTCCCATAGGCTTTCAAACATTACATACAACCCAGAATAACTACTTGGAACTGCTCCTCCACATCATCTTCATCATGATATCATCTCTCCACCTTTTCATGGTTGTTTGACTAGGCTTTCCTATGCATGCACAAGCTTGTCTTGATGGCAGGTGTCATACCCTCTCATTCTTGCAATTTGTTTAGCTTCTAATATGGTGAACGCTCCTTTCTCATCCTTTTTATGAAGCTTTTTCCTTGTAGGTTGTCTAGTTTTCATCTGCACTTAAGGTGGCCTGAAGGCCTTGAGGTGGCCTGAAGGCCTTGAGGTGGCCTGAAGGCCTTGAGGTGGCCCTAAGGCCTTACTGACCCGAAGGCCATGTGTAAGAACATGGTTCTTATTCTTGAGGTACGGGTTCTTCTTTTCCTTTTTTCCTTTAAGGTTTTTGAGAAAATAAGGAAAATGGGGAAAAATCCCAAATTTTGTGGGTACACACCATGTACTTTTTCACACGCCATGTACTTTGGCCATGTGTGATGAGTACATAGGGCGTGTAGGCCTGTTGGCGATGAAGGGCGTAAAAATAGACTACACGCGGTGTACATTGTATTTACACATCGTGCAATCAGTTGGCAGGTGAACAGTATGGCGGTGGGAGTAGCTGCCAGAAGAGCGAAAATACACACCATGTATTCAGAAATACATGTCATGTAATCATGTTTATAGATGAACAATTTGGAGGTGAAAAGTAGCCGTCAGAGGAACAGTTAAATGATGAAAAGTACGCGTCATGTACTTGATAGTACACACTGTATAGTTTGTTTGTTTTTTCTTAAAATGGGAAGTAGCCACCTCATTCAGCAGAGGAGGTAGTGGACGCATTTGGAGCACTAGGAGAGAAGGTCGGAGTTTGGAGGATCTCCATACCACACACCAGAACTCGTATTTCTTCGCTGACGGTCTTGATTGAACTGTGCGGGTGAGTTCTTCCCTCTCCTTGAATGTTTCCTACCAATTATTTTCTGAGGGGAAGTTATTTGAGTTTGAATGTGTAGTTGTTTATCCGAGATCTACTTCATTCTCGGTTGTTTCGGGAGGCGTCGTTCGCATATATCGATCAGTGGAGATTGAGGTAGGTGGTCTAATGTTTAATTCCAACTATCATGTTGTTCTTGTGTACCATTATTCTATGCGCCCATGATTGGGGTGTCGTATGGATAAGGCCATGATTAATTAAATACCAAGAATTGCATAGGTAATTTAATGAATATGTACAACTGCTGTTTGGGATCATTTCTTGGATCCAGGGCCACCCCGTGGGTACGTTTCCCTTGTTTAGCCATTTGTCTAGGATACCTGTGGGTATACCGTGATTTTAGCATGCTTTAAAATGCCTTGATAGGGATTGTATAAAAATATATGGCTTATGTGTTGGGCTCGGCCCGGTTACTTTCTTAGCCTGAGGGCAGTGTTTCGTTTAGCCTGCGACCAACTTTTTTCATGCCTGTGGGAAATAGCTTCTGTTCCTGTGGGTGACACCTCGTACGCCTACGGGAAATATTCATTATGCCTATAGGTAGTCACCTATCGGTTTCGATTCTGATTACCAGAGGGTAAGTTTTGCATGTCTGCAGACAACGTTTACTTTGTATATGCACTGTGGTGATTTAATATGTTGTACCTGCCAAGATAAATCACAATCTTGGAATTGATAAATAATTAATAAAATGGCAATGTAAATGGTATAATAGTTATTTTTGAGTACTGACTAGTTTACTGCATTTTATTACAATACACTGTTGTTGCACACTTTCACTGACAGTTGGGCACGAGCCTTTGGTGGTTGCCTACTGGGATTTATTTCTCACACCCTGTTTGGGTCATGTCTTGGGCCCAAATAGATTATATTAGTGTAGGTATTGATAAGGGAGAGAGTCCCTATACAGGTACTTGACTGTTGCAGATGAGTGGGAGAGCATGGGACCGAGCTTAGGCTTATGATGCAGCTGAGTTCCTGGTGCACTGTTTTGTTTTCCTTTGCAGTACTTGTACTTTCACTACTACAAATATGGCTTATAATAGCGCTAAAAATGGCCTTTCATAGCACTAAAAAAGTACTGTTAATCTTGGTGAAGATAAAGGGGGGTCCCCTTTATCAACGCTATTTTCAGCGCTGATAAATGTATAATATATCAGCGCTATTGTGAGGGCTAATAAAAACTACCTTTATGAGTGCTCAAAATAGAGATGATATATTATCCATTTATCAGTGCTTAACTAGCGCTGATAAAGGCCAAATATCCTATCCAAAACCAGAACCTGCACAGAACCTGCCCAGCACCTGCACACATTACAGCACCTGCACATAGTCCAAATAAAACCTGCACACATCACACACAACACCCACACACAAAGCACATAAGAACAAAAAATGATACATACATTTACTTGAAATCATTAATACAAAACAACACACTTCTATATACATTTCAAACAATGTTTAATTTTGTTACAATTACATTTATCCAACAAACAGTTAAAAAACAATGATGTTCCATCCTTTTTGCATCCATCCACTCTAAAAAATTGTCTTCCATGGTGGCAGTTTCCGAACAAAGCATTCGAACTGAGGAAAAAGATTTCACCTACATAATAAAACAAATATTATGTTTGTAATAGAATAATGAACTGAATAATGGGGTTGCTAAATGGAATTATACTAGTGAGGCACAAAACATAAAATAACCAATTAATGAAATTGGTGCATGGTTAGGGATAATCATCTATAATAATCAAATGGCCCAATGTTTAGTAGAACATGGCAATATGTCCCCCCCATTCCATAAAAAAGAAGCACCCCTGCCCCCTTCCCTATCACACCCCCTACACACTGCCCACCCCCGAGCACACCCCCTACCCCTGCACACTCCCTACCCCCTAAAATGGCCCAATGTTTAGTAGAACATGGATAAATTTCGTCTTTCTCCCCTTACTTACTGAAATCAACTTTCAAGAATCCTAATTCATCTATTTTAACAGCAGTCCTGTTATCAACCCTCTTGCATTGAAAAATCGGCACTTTGAATTTCATATAATCCAACTCCCATATTCGTTTGATGATGCCAAAGTATGACATATTCGCATAAATTGGATTTTTTTCCTTAGCACCGGAAACATGCATCGCCTTAGCCACAAGTGTAACCCCACTATTCTGCATGGTATTGTCTTCATCATTTTCATTAGTATAGATTGTATAACCGTTAACTGCATAAGCATTGTAAGATAATACGTACAGACTTTCTCCTCTTGCCAGCCATCGAAGTCGTTCTGAAATTGAGTCTGGATTTTCATCTAGCTGCTTAAAAATATGGTCTCAAAACCATCCTATAAACTGTCGATTATGTGTATTTGATATCCATTTTTCAGCCCTAGAAGGATTCAAACGCCTAAGAATTTCTTTGTGGGTTTGAACATATGGGTCAACGTCTAAACTGTTATGCAAAATGTAAAGGTGGGCCTGCTCCCGATCTATAATATTGATTGTGACAACCTCTCTTCCAGAAATTCCTTCACCCTCAAGCCACTCAGTGTGACGATATTTTGTTAGGCCAACGATTTCCACACCAGACAGTTATTCGGTACAAAATTAAACAGCTTCCTCAACAATATATTGCTCCGCAATACAACCCTCTGGCCGACTTCGGTTTTTGACATACCCTTTCAAAATCTTCATATACCGTTCAATGGGGTACATTCATCTATAATGTACAGGACCACATAGTCGAATATCTCTCACCAAATGGACCATCAAATAAACCATCATATCAAAAAATGTAGGTGGGAAGAACATTTCCAATTCACAGAATATGATGGAAATTTATCTTTCCATAGTTGGAAATTTCGCCGGGTCTATAACTTTCCTGCATATAGCTTTGAAGAAGAAACAGAGCTTCGTTAATGTATGGTAGACATTCTTGGGCAAAATTCAACGTAAATATATAGGAATTATATCTTGCATCAAAACATGGCAGTCATGTGATTTCAGACCCTTTAATTTTAAATCTCCCATTGACATGATGTTATTGATATTTGATGAATACCCCTCTGGAACCTTTACGTCATTCAAGAAGTTTCAAAACTAATATCTCTCCTTCCTGGAAAGAGTGTAAGTAGCAGGAGGAAGAAATGTTCATTTTTCACCCTACACTGGTGCCAACTCTTCTTGTATTCCCATATCAACCATGTCCAATCTAGCCTTAATTCCATCCTTTGTTTTTCTGGGTTCATTTAGCAACATGCCGATGACACTATCACATACATTTTTTTCAACATGCATAACATCAAGAAAATTTCTGACATACAGTCAATTCTAGTATGGTAATTCAAAAAAAAAATTGATCTCTTTTTCCAACTAGTTTTCGTAAGGTTTTTCCAAAACAGTTTACCAAAAGTAATGTCCAAATATTTCACTTTCTCAAACAATTGATCACCTGTTAGTGGAGACGGTGTTGTATGTTCCTCTGAACTTCCGTCGAATGATGTCGTCCAGGATCAGTACTTATGTCGTCGGGTTAGAAATCTGTGATGTCATAGAAACACGGTTTTCGATGAATGTTTCAACCTAATTGACTGTGTACCTTGTTCACAAATGGGACACCCTTGAGTTCCTTTAATTCTATATCCTGACAAATTTCCATAAGTAGGAAAGTCATTTATCGTCCCGTACAACATGGCTTTCAAAGTGAACTGTTCATTTTTGTAAGCATCATACATCGTAACACCTGAATCCCACAATATTATTAAATCCTCGATCAATGGGGCCAAATAAACATCAATATCATTACCCTGTTGTTTTGGTCATGATATAAGCATAGATAACATGATGTATTTTCGTTTCATGCATAACCACGGTGGTAAATTATAATTTACCAACATAACCGGCCATGTACTGTGACTACTGCTTTGAAAACCAAAAGTATTCACCCCATCTGTAGATAATGCCAGACGAAGGTTTCTCGGATCATTCCCAAATTCAGGATACTCGTGATCAATTCTCTTCCACTAAGGAGAGTCTGTAGGGTGAATTAGTTTCCCATCTTTAATTCTTGTATCTACATGCCATGCCAATTTTCCTGCAGTCTTCTCACATCCATATAGGCGTCTAAACCTAGGAATGATTGGAAATTACCATACAACTTTCATAGGAATAGAATCATCTTTCTTGTATCAGGAAGCACCACACTTTGGGAATTCTTTAAGTGATTTGTGGTCCTTGTGAAATAATATACAGTCATTTGGGCAAGCATGTATTCTTTCAGAGATCATACCCATCGATCGTAGTATTCGTTTGGCATCATATGTTCGGCTTGTGAGTTCATTATCTTCTGGGAGCATGTCATTCAGGAGAGCAATTAGTTCCGTAAAATTGGCGTCACTCCACCCGTTGCCTACTTTCAAATTCTACAGCTTCAATATGGCTGACAATGCTGTATTTTTAGTGCAACCAGCATACAATGACGTTTTTGCACAACTCTTTAACTTCTCAAACAATTTTGGGCAATCGCGAAGTTAATCTTCAACTGTCCTTGTCATTTCCTCAATACGATATTTATCATCATTCACATCTGTAATCACACCCTCCATACGATCGTCTTCATTGTTCACGCTTCTAATCATATCAGATGATCTATAAAATGTCATTTTCTCTGAGTCACTACCTACATTGGTTTTTTCCACATGTTTATTCCAACATGTATAACTTCGATCTATTCCGTGACAGATCAGGTGTTCTTCCAACTCCTCTGGACTAATTTGTCTTGAATAACAAAAGCAAAAACATGGACAAAGGATTTAAGAAGGGTTACATGCATGATCTTCTGCAAACTTGATAAACTCTTTCACGCCATCTTCATACTCTTTTGTCAACCGATTGACATTCATCCATTCTTTATTCATATTCATCATCTTTATGGGTTTGATCTCGAGAACATTCCTAATATTATGTTTTAATTAATCAGGTAGCATTGTTTGGGTTTTATAAAAACAAATCATGGTTCAAATGCCTTTAAACACATGTGAAATCCATATACATGGTGTGTCCAGTAGGGTGAAAATCGTGTATGTATAAGATACCTGATTTAATCTGACATATATCAAATTTATTCCAAGTTAGTCTTACAAAGACTGAATGATTCCTTCAAAAATACATGACATGCGATCAAGAGGAAACCAATGAGTAACAGGAGAAAACATTAATAAATATGATTCTATCTCAATGTACTCAAGGTGATGATAAGATGTTGGTCAAGATCAACTATGGGTTGGGAGTACACTAATATTTAATTGAAAAAAACTACTAAAAACTGATCCAGAAAAGGATGAAATATCCTATTCATCAAGTCCCTTAATACAACCAATGCATTAGTTAAACCAAAAATCATCGCTAAAAAATCATACAGGCCATAACTACTCCTAAAAGCAGTCCATGGTAGGTCCATCGATGTCCAACTCATCTAATGGTATCCTAACGTCAAATATATCTTTGAGAAGATCATAGAACGTCATAGATGATCAATGTGACTATCAATGCGTGGATGAGGATACATATTCATGACTCTCATCAGGTTCAATCTCCAATAGTCCAACAAAATAAAAAATACCAATCAAACATCTATTTTAGAGAACTATAAAACCCCATGGTAAAGTACTATGCCATATGAAACCATTATATTCTATATCATCAAATTGTAATTCAAACAACTGATGCTCTTTTAGTGTTATTTTAGAAATTGTGATAGAAACTGAATTTTCTCCAAAAACTAACTAGATTATAAATTTTATCTCTTTATTAAGAAGTAAATTTTATACCTCATCAGTGAAAACATCCTAAAAATGTACTACCATTGGGGAAAAATAATCCTACAGCATTCTAGAAACATCTACAATATGCCTGACTATTTGATCCATTAGGGTACAGTAAATATATAATTATAACATGCTATTTAAAATGAAATGTGGAAACAAGAAATCATACAGACTCCTGATAAACCCATAATACAAAACATATCACCTAGTATGTCTGTCACATGTACAAATAAATAAATTTGAAAAAAACATGCCACAAAGTATAAAGGTACCATTAAATACTTACATTGGTCAAATTGTTTTAAAAAAAGTTTATCTTAATCTGTGCCTTGTACTTGCACCCATGAATTTGAAGGTGAGTATGCGTACATGATAGTTGACCTTCTTAGAGAAGAGTTTCTGGAAGAGTATAAGAGACATGAAGAAATGAAGATCTTGCTATTTATTGTGGAAATTGGCTTGTGCAACATGTCCTAAGTTACAATACCTGCAAGTTGTAACTTAGGCCGCGTTGCACAAGCTGATTGCAACATTGTTTGTAGCAACCACATTTTCTCCAACACTCTAATGATCTTCATTACTTCATGTCTCTTATACTCTTCCAGAAACTCTTCTCTAAGAAGTTCAACTATCGTTTACGCATACTCACCTTCAAATTCATGGGTGCAAGTACAAGGCACAGATTAAGATAAAAAATTTCTAAAACAAGTTGACCAATGTAAGTATTTAATGGTTCCATTATGCTTTGTATCATGTTTTTTTCTAATTTATTTATTCATATATGTGACAGACATACTAGGTGATATGTTTTGTATTATGGGTTCATCTTTGTCTAATCATATAACTATGAGATTATGATATGTGATGAAAATTAATATGGATCCATCATCATTTCCATTGGGATAATATTTGGGAATCCATATAACCATATGATTAAAAACTATTTCCTTTGTATCTCATACATAAATATTCAACTCGAATGGGTAGAACTTACCGCCCATGGTAACTCAAAATAAAAAAAAATGAAAACAAGGGTTGGTTATCCACAGAAGTCATCACACATAACCTTGGTAGACCTCTCACACATGTGAACCATCATAACTAACCAATTACCATATACTTCATCTTAGAGTCAAGATATCCCTATGGAACCTATAGGGTATACAATTCCACATCATTCACAAACAACCCACTTGTGTTGCTAAATATCAATAACATCTCTTATTTAGACACTCATCACTAATTATGAATCACATCCCTAGAAATAATCATAATCACATTAAGACCACACTATCTATTATGGAAATCCTTACTGGAAGTAGGCTTAAGATATGGTATCATTTCTATCTCACATCTATATTCACTATTTGGTCCTCACACGCACAATATATAAATAATATACCGAGGGAATACCATCCATGGAACTCACCTCCCACCTTGAGAGAACGAGGAGGAGGAGGACGAGGCGGCGGCGGTCGTGGCAGCGAGGGTGGAGGCGGAGGCGGCGGCGGCGGCGGCGGCGGCGGTCGCGACAACAAGGGTGGAGGCGGTAGAGGCAGAGGCGATTGCGGTAGCGGGAGTGGGGGCGGAGGCGGCGACGGAGGCGGAGAAGGAGGAGGAAGAGGAGGATGAGGAGGAGGAAGGAGGTGGAAGGAGGAGGAAGGAGGAGGACGAGGAGGATGAGGTCGCGTGGCGAGGGGCCTGGTTTAGCTTCCGCGAGAGTTTGACCACATGCAAGCGAGGATGGCCTGTTAGGGTTATTAAATAAAAACCGACAGAACCTTTATCAGCGCTCGTTAAAAGCGCTGATAAAGGTATGTTTTATCAGCGCTAAAATAAAAGAGCTTATAAAAAAATTCATTTATCAGCGCTTTTTTAGCCCTGATAAAGAGCTACCTTTATCAGTGCTAAAAAACGCATTGATAAATTTACCTTTTATCAGCGCTAAAAAAGCGTTGATAAAGGGGTACCCTTTATCAGCGTTTATTTTAGCTCTGATAAATGTAACATTTATCAGTGCTTTTATATAGCACTGATAAAGGCATACCCCGTTATCAGCGCTTTCTGTTTAGCGATGATAAAGGGAAGCGCTTCCCTTGCCCTGTTTTGTGGTAGTCTTTGTATTGGATTATTCTAGATTGCAGTGTATCCTGTTTTGGATGATTTCCTAAACTTAGAGACATAATACATCATCATATATATATATGAATATTTTTATCTTTTACTTCTATATCGTTGACCATTTCAGACTGTTATATTTTACTACTTCCTCATTTTGTATGTTTATATCTATTTCTGCTGCGCTACACTTTGACAAATGAGGGCAAAGTTTTCCCACTATCAGACCTAGGCCCTCACTACTAGTCGGAAGCCTCCAGAATTTGGGGAAATTCACTTGAGGTCATGTGATCAATCGGGTCTGGGGCACCCGTTGAGTGGCACCCGGATCCAGGATGTTACACCTTGGCGACCCAATGGCCTTAAAGGACTTGGGGACCAAATCGGTGGCCCAAAGGCCCAAACAGAGGAATAGTCCCGACTGATACAGTGCCAAATAGTGCCTTCTATTGTACCTCTATAGTACCTGCTATAGTAACTACTACGGTACTGCTACAGTACCCCCTGAAAATCATGCCTCCGCCTAGATTTGATCTCGAGTCGCTTGGATGCACTTACAGAGTCCTCACCAACTGGGTTGAGGCTCATGTGCATGCTGACACATTCCTAATATCTTGTCTAACAACCCAAAACAGCATGATAAAGGAAATGAAATAACCTCTGGTACCAATTTGTAATATCCCATCCCGGCTTACCGTAGAATCGGTAGTTGGACTGATGGGTCACATGGCCTCAAGCATGTCTCCCCTATGTTATAGGCTGCCGACTAGTAGTGAGGGTCTCGGGAGGTGATAATGGGGATACTATACCCTCATATCAGAGTTTCACAGTGGTATTATCATAGAATAAACAATAGAAATAGTGAAAACAGTATATAAATAATTGAAAAAGTAGTGGCAGACATATAATAGAAATATAATAAAAGTTTCCAATTACAATTTACACAATGCATGCATGAAATTTTAATGATACATAAATGAAATATATTATCATACAACATGATTTTCACAACAGAACAATACAAGACTCAATTAAGGAAAAGAACTAAAATTCCTAAGGAAAACTCCATGAGAATCCTGAGCTCCAACTCAGTCCTTTGCTTCAAATCCAGGTATGAGCATACAACAACAAGCAATCAACCAAGGTCTACAGTTCTGTGAACAAGAAAGGCCTACTCAGGTACCCCAGTGTAATGGAGGCCCGAGTAGGGTGTGAGATATAAATCTCAATAGGCCGGAACCATTGGTGTCTAGCCCAATCTAGACAGTGTAATGTTAATTTAACATTTTGCAGGTTTGAAGTAGTAATAACAGAACTGAAGTAATAAACAAACACTCGTCCAAGTTCTTAAGGGAAACCTAATGGCTATACCAGCTTCGGCTCATTGTCGGAAAATGATTCTGATAATAAACCATATATATAGTATAGATATATGTAGCATCCTCCTATATGAACCATGTGTGTACCGACGCCAAATGGTCATATACATGGGATGTTACTTCTAGATGGATCAGGACGTAATTCACAGACATCCATCACTAAGGGTGGCGCACAAGGTTTATCCCCTGGACCAACTCCATGAGCTCTCATGGTCTCATGGAAAACAACATGGAAGCTCACATGGTCTTCCTACCTGAGGCTCTCACGATCCTTTGGAAACAAACATTTGATGGATCAGGACGTAACGCACAGACATCCATCACCAAGGGTAGCACACACTACGAGAAAAATCACTATTTGTGACAGGTTATTTGCGACGGGAAGAAATCTCGTCGCAAATAACCCGTCCAGGAAGCTATTTGCGATGGGGAAAGTAGCCCGTCGCAAATAACCAATTATTTGTAACGGGATTTCGTCTCCCGTCGCAAATAGTTTGGCGCGACTTGCGCGCCAAACCACGCGGCTTGTGCGCCAAACCGCGCAAGAGTATTTGCGTCGAGTCCCGTCGTAAATACTTGGTGGCGGTCAATACCTTTTTGCGAAGGGATGTCGTCCCGTTGCAAAAAAACTGTCGGCGGGTACTATTTGTGACGGGACCCGTCGCAAATAACCTTTTAACCGCCGACTGTAATTAATGCAGGCGAGGGTAATTGCGACGGGCCCCGTCGCAAATACCACCATTTGCGACGGGAAGCTCGTCGCTAATAATCCTGTCGCAACTAATCTAACCTATATATACCCTCATCCGTTTTGCTTTCAAATCATTCAGATCTCTCTCTCTCTCTCTCTCTTCATTCTTCAGTTTCAAAGAGAAATTTTCTTTTATTTGATGTTTTTTATACAAGAGAAATCGAAGTGCGCCAATATCTTCAGAATATCAAAGTTTAAAGTATTTATATTTTATTTTTTTATATTTATTTTTATTTTTTATGTTAATTTTAATTATTGTTTATTAGTTCTAATTTAATTAGATTTCAATTGATTTTTATTTATATTTAGTTTTACTAAGAAATTGATATTATCAGTTACAATTATAAATAATTAGTTATAATTAATATTAATTAGATATAATTAAGAATAAATAGATATAATTAGGAATAAATAGTTATAATTAGCAATAAATAGATATAATTAGCAATAAATAGATATAATTATCAATAAGTAGATATAATTAACAATAAGTAAATATAATTAGGAATAAATAGATATAATTAGAAATAAATAGATATAATTAGGAATAAATAGATATAATTAGGAATAAATAGATATAATTAGGAATAAATAGATATAATTAGGAATAATTAGGAATAATTATGTACAATTAGTAATAATTAGATATAATTAGTAATAATTAGATATAATTAGTAATAATTAGATATAATTAGTAATAATTATATATAATTAGTAATAATTAGATATAACTAGTAATAATTAGATATAATTAGATATGATTAGTAATAATTAGTAATAATTAGATATAATTAGGAATAATTAGTAATAATTAGGAATAATTAGGAATAATTAGTAATAATTAGATATAATTTGGAATAATTAGTAATAATTAGTTATAATTAGGAATAATTAGTAATAATTAGTAATAATTAAGAATAATTAGGAATAATTAGCTATAATTAAGAATAATTAGGAATAATTAGCTATAATTAGGAATAATTAGGAATAATTAACTATAATTAGGAATAATTAGAAATAATTAGTAATAATTAAGAATAATTAGTAATAATTAGGAATAATTAGGAATAATTAGGAATAATTAGGAATAATTAGGAATAATTAGTAATAATTAGCTATAATTAGTAATAATTAGCTACAATTAGTAATAATTAGCTACAATTAGGAATAATTAGCTACAATTAGGAATAATTAGCTACAATTAGGAATAATTAGCTACAATTAGGAATAATTAGCTACAATTAGGAATAATTTGCTACAATTAGCTATAATTTGTACAATTAGCTATAATTTGCTACAATTAGCTATAATTAGCTATAAGTAGATATAATTAGCAATAATTAGCAATAATTAGCAATAATTAGCAATAATTAGCAATAATTAGCAATAATCAGCAATAATTAGCAATAATTAGCAATAATGAGTTATAATTAGATATAATTAGCTATAATTAGGAATAATTAGCTATAATTAGGAATAATTAGCTATAATTAGCTATAATTAGTAATAAATATATATAATTAGCTATAATTAGCTATAATTAGCTATAATTAGCTATAATTAGCTATAATTAGCTATAATTAGCTATAATTAGCTATAATTAGCTATAAATAGCTATAATTAGGAATAATTAGCTATAAATAGCATATAATAATCTATAATTAGCTATAATTAGTAATAATTAGCTATAATTAGTAATAATTAGCTATAATTAGTAATAATTATCTATAATTAGAAATAATTAGATATAATTAGGAATAATTTGATATAATTAGGAATAATTAGATATAATTAGCAATAATTAGATATAATTCGTAATAATCAGATATAATTAGCAATAATTAGATATAATTAGCAATAATTAGGAATATTTAGCAATAATTAGGAATAATTAGTAATAATTAGCTATAATTAGCCATAATTAGCAATAATTAGCAATAATTTGCAATAATTAGCTACAATTAGCAATAATTAGCTATAATTAGTAATAATTAGATATAATTAGGAATAAATAGGCAGAATTAGCTATAAATAGCTATAAATATCTATAATTAGCTATAATTTTTAATAATTAGTAATAAATAGCTATAATTAGCTATAAATAGCTATAATTAGCTATAATTAGGAATAATTAGCTATAAATAGCTATAATTAGTAATAATTAGCTATAATTAGTAATAATTAGATATAATTCAGAATAATTAGATATAATTAGTAATACTTAGTAATAATTAGTAATAATTAGTAATAATTAGATATAATTAGTAGTAATTAGTAATAATTAGATATAATTATATGTAATTAGATCTAATTAGATATAATTAGATATAATTAGAAATAATTAGAAATAATTAGAAATAGTTAGTAATAAAAAAATATATTATCAATATTTACAAAAAAAATATTAATATTATTAAAATAAAAAAAATTATAAAATATTAAAATTATCAATATTCGCAATAGGCTTTGCTCTATTCTTAACATGTTCAAATCTCAAAGGGTCTCCATTTTTCAGGTCATGCGCAATAAAAAGTTTGTGTCAGCCATGTCCAATGTAAACTCTATAATTGTCCTTGCATGGTTGATCACCTCGCAAGTAGTGGTGAAATCGGACAAAACATTTCATGCCCTTCTTATCTATTAGAATTATCTCACATAAACCTTTATATAGACCATTCTTCCATGAATATTTAAGGGAAAACTAATGATATCCCCTCAAATTTTTAAGGAAGAATGATCTATGTAAAGTGTCATGTGAGATGATTCTTAGAGACGAGAACATCATTACTTTGGTCGTCCTATTGCAACACTACTTGCAATGTGATCAACCATGCAAGTACAATTATAGATTTTACATTGGACATAACTGACACAAACTTTTTATTGTGCATGACTTGACAATTGAAGACCCTTTGAGATTTGAACATGTTAAGAATAGAACAAAGTCTATTATGAATATTGATAATTTTAATATTTTATAATTTTTTTATTATTTTAATAATATTAATATTGTTTTTTCGTAAATATTGATAATATAATTTTTTTATTACTAATTATTAGTAAACAAAATCTTCTTGGATAATTAAGGGAAAATTTATAATCATCTCCACAACGATGATTACCAAATTTACTTTCATTATTCAAGTAGTTTTCCTTTTTCTAAGTATTTCTAAGTATTGCTAAATTATTAATAAATAGTAATAATTAGTAATAATGAGTAAAAATTAGTAATAAATTGTAATAATTAGTAATAAATTGTAATAATTAGTAATAAATTGTAATAATTAGTAACAATTAGTAATAATTTGTAATAATTTGTAATAATTAGAAATAATTAGGAATAATTAGGAATAATTAGCAATAATTAGCAATAATAAGTTTGAGAAAGATGTAATTAAATGAGCTGTCAGACAAAAGAGTAGACGTTAATCCACTAGAAATTGTGTCACCCTTAATTATGGATAATTATTAAGTAGTTGTAATTATTTATCTTCTTTTTCAGATAGTGTTTTTATAATTTCAAACTATTCAAAAATAGTGATGATTTTATACTTTATGTAGAAAAAATATGGAACAAGGAAGTCGACATCATTCATTATTATATGATCGATCTTGGATAAATCAGTGTAGAAATCCAAATGGTTCTAGTTTAAATCCTATATATATTGAGGGTGTTTAAGCTTTCTTAGCAATTGCATCATCAAAACCATAATATGTTTCAGAAGTCACAATTAAGTGTCCCTGTAAAAAATGTGCTCCGAGAATATTTGGCACATTTGACAAGGTTGGGGGACATCTTTTGCGGTTTTGTTTTCAACCAGATTATGTTTTTTGGTATCAACATGGTGAATGAAATTCCAGAGAAGATCCTAATAACTTGATTCTAGATCCATCACGATTACAAAATTAACTACATGATGTTGCAGGTCCATCTGTGCAACAAACTGAAACTCACGATGATATTGATTTAACTCCTGAGTTGGCACCATCCGAATTTTATGAGTTGTTGAGGTCTGATGAGGATGCATTATATCCTTGTTGAGGTATGCTAAGGATGCATTATATCCAGTACAGTTTCGATGGATGTAACCATTCGAGATATGCATGCAGAAATTGAAGAAAAAAATACGTAACAAATCATCAGTTGAAGGCTCAATTGCAGAAGCTTATTTGCAAGAGGAAATTTCTTTTTTCTGCTCTCATTATTTTGAATCTCAATATCCCTCAAAAACAGAATCGCATGGGATGAAACGAGGGGAATGTTAATGACGAAATGGGAAATCAATTAACAGTTTTTAATCACCCAAATTTTGGTTTCGGTGGAGTTCATGAACGATGGATTTTAGATGATGAACATCATAGAGATCATACATATGTTCTGCTCAACTGTGAAGAAATTCCATCATTTGTCCTGTGAGTGATTCTATCACTTATTCTATAATTTATGTTATAGTACTTAAACTTATTATATTTGTAGGTTATATGATAATCATATCAAGAAACAAATTCCACAAATTACAGCAGCTGCTCTTGAAGAACGCAGACAAAAAAAATTTCTCAATGGTTTCAAAAACTGTTAACATAAATTATTTATGGTTAAATATCAATTCCGTTTATTATTTATTATATTGATAATTGTTTTACAAATTTTTAGGTGTCTCAATATGCTGATGAAATTGATAAGTGACTGTGTATGTTGAGTAACCCACCATCCAAAATGGTTAAATCTTATAATGCATATGTGGTGAATGGTTTTCGATTTCATACACATGCATACGGGGAATCAAAAAAAACAATGAACAGTGGAGTTTTCTTGAGAGGATCACATCACAGAGAAACTGAAGTTGACTTTTATGGCATTTTGGATGAAATTATTGAGCTGTGTTATCTAGGATAGAATTACATAAGAATGTTTAAATTCCGGTAGCTGGATACTGAGAGAAGTTGGCATGCTCTTCCAACTCATGGAATCGTCGATATTAAATATAAAATTCTTCTGGCAGTAAATGAACTATTTTTACTGGCTCAACAGGCACATCAAATTTATTATGCAAAGTATTGTGCTACTTCAAGTGACTTGAGCAATTGGTGGAGCATAATAAAAATGAAATCTCGGGAAAATTAGTTTACTCAAACTGAATGTGGTTTCGCAGAAGTGGAAGGAAGAGACGGTTCAAAATCCATCTAATTCACAAATAGATGGGAATATCGACGATGAAACCCCACAATTAAGGATCGATGGTGATAAATATGTTGATGATGTTACAAATGAATTTGAAATGACAAGAGATGCTGAAACTGAAACTCATATGGATATTGATGATGTTGAAGAGGAAGATGAAGACATTGACATTGACAGCTGTGGAGAAGAGGATGAAGATGAACATTGACACAGTTAAATGTTGGTTATAATCATAACTAATATATATCTACATATAATAGTTATTTTCAACTATCTGCTAACAACAATCATTTTGTGTTTCCGATGGACTCTGATCTATTGTCTGAGTTAAAGGAGCCTGAGATACCTTTGGATGATGAGGATGTGGGATCAGCTGACCCTCAGCCTACTGGTGGTTCAAGAGGTATGCAAAGGGAGCGCGGTCTTGCACGACTGATGATTCATGACCCTATCCCCGAGCGACGTCCACATCTTGGTTTCGATCCACGCACATGGAGGTATGGTAACCTTTATATTTTAGTTAGATTTCATTAATTTATTTATATATATACTAATTTTTTGATTATTTATTCCTTTTTCACAGTTTTCAGCATGTAGCTATTGGATAGGGGAGCACTATATTGCACAATTATTTTTCTCAGCCATGGATCACATGGGAACAGATTCCCGTTGATGTGCGATGCGACATGTTCCAGCATTGGATGGTACGTAAATAAATAATATTTATTTTGAAATTTATTTTATTAAAAACTTGATATTATAACTTATTTGTAGGGTTTATGGAATCCTATCGATGATAGAATGTGTGACGCTATCCACGTGGCATGGAAGGTTTCTATGCGCGACCGTTTCCACTAGTTTTTGCATAATTTGAGAAGGACAGCCATTAAGAAAGCAGGGGTGACAGAATTTGATGAGTCGTGTAGAGCCTACTTACCAGAGTACATTTCATCTCATGTTTGGGATGAATTATGTTTACACTGGTTGGGTGGTGGATTTCAGAGGAGATATTCAGTGGGACGACAAAACCAGGGGATACAGGAGGTGACGCATCGAATTGGTAGTCGTACATTCAGTTCGCATAGAGAGCATCTGGTAAGTATATTTTTTAAATATTTTATATAACATTAAATATAAACCATTTATTTTATATTTCTGTAGGCAGTCGAGCATCCCGATATTACGGAGTTCTATGTTTATCGGAGGATGTACAGTGATCCAGCTACTGGAGAGATTAGAGGTGATCAACTGCGTCAGATTGTGGTTAGTATTATTTTTTCAGTTTAACAATTAACTGCATAAAATATTTTGACAATTTTAATTTTAAATTAGAATTGAAGAAGTCATATGAGGTTGCGACCTCTCAGACACAGGCTGAGGTTCAAGACGAGGCGACTGAGTAGACCAGTGCTCACCATTTCGATGTGGAAGTATGGATGCAGGCAACTCTGTATGGCTTTGAGAAGGCAGAGTAGTTGAAATCGGCTCTCATTTGACTCTTGGTACTTATTATGGGGCTGCTGAGATGTCGGCGTCTAGCTCGAGAGGAGCTCATGGAGAGGCATCATCTTCTGTCTCATAGTATCAGGAGCAGTTGCGAGCTCAGGCTGAGCATATAGAGACTTTGCAGAAGCAGTAAGAAGAGATGTGTCAGCGATAGTAGCAGAAGGAGCAGGACTACGAGGAGCAGATGTGTCGATGGCAGCAGCAGTATCATGAGCATATGGAGTACATGCGCCATCTGACTCGTAGTTTAGGGATGGAGTTTCTTCCAACAGCTCCTTCAGCTCCTCCACCTCCTCTAGAAGATGACCCCCCAGTGATTTTTTTATGTTACAAACATTTGAATTTAACATTGTAATATGAATTATTTACATTTTCTGTCTTTTATATCGTTGAAAATATTACATAATATAATTTTTAATATTTTTTTATTTTTTTATATTTTTTGTGAATATTGATAATTTTAATAATTTTTTATTTTTTTATTTTTTTAATAATAGTAACATTATTTTTTCATTAATCGTAATTTTATTAAATTTTATTTTTCTTAAAATTAATTTATTATTTGTGACGGGGCCTTTTGTGACGAGGTCCCATCACAAATAGTCTAACTAAATATTTTTAAAAACATATTTGCGACGGTACTACTTGACCGTCGCAAATAATTTATTGCGACATTCCCATCGCAGAAAGTGTTATATATATATATATATTCTTTGCGACAGGACGAGAGCCCGTCAAAAATAGTTTTTGTGATGGTCCCATCGCGAAAACTTTTATGTATATATAATACAAATAATCGGAAGCTTATTTGTGTCGGCGATGTTTCCCGTCACAAATAACATTTTTTGCGACGGGCCTGTCGCAAATACTTGTTTTTGCGATGGCGTTTTCTGCAACGGGCTATTTGCGACGAGGCCCCATCGCTAAAGCCTATTTGCGACGACATCCCATCGTAATTATTAAGAATTCCAGTAGTGACACATGGTCTATCCTTTATCTCAACTCCATGATCTCTCACGGTCTCATGGAAAACAACATGAAATCTCACACGGTCTTCCTACCTGAGGGCTCTCACGGTCCCTTGGCTCCCTACCTATATAAGGCCTAACCATTCATAACATATAGTGCACGATACATTAACCTATCATGCATCGCATTACCCATTTTAATTACATATAAGTAAACATATTCACAATTATACTTAAGGAAAACCATCTTAATTATTTCAATAAAAACATTAATATAGGCCTCACATTCAACTCAAATACATAGGCAAGGGCCTCTCATGCATGTTATTTATCATCCCACACAAGGGTTTTATCACATTCATAAAATATTCATTTACATTTATAATTTAATTCATAAGGAAATTCCTCTTATGCATTTCAATATCCATGTTCAAATCCATTTCAAGTATTAATTTCACCAAAACCATTTAATACAAGTCAAATAATTCATTATGGATCAACCATTTACACAAGGAATGCCATTAGGGACTGGTAAACCTTCTCAAGGTCATTTCACTCAATTTTTCTAAACATGGAAAATTGATTAAATGTAAGTGTCAAATAAAGGAATCATAATTATTACCCTTTAAAAAACTATTATCTTACATAATTCATTCTATGTTTTCTTTTTTCCATTACTAAATCTTTTATCTCATTAAGACATAGTGACTACTTATCATAGCCTCAAGTGTAAGGAATGGCATCAAGGAAACAAGACATGTTCCTACTTGGGAAAATTCAACACAAAGGTTCCAAGAAACATAACATGTCTTTTATCAATTACAAACCAAGTATAAATAAAGCAGCAAGGAAATAAGGTAAGCATTCATAAAATTCTAATGCTATATTTTTCTCTTAAGGGAATCACACCTCCGTTTGAGGGGTTTTATTACAAAAACATGTCTTAGTTATTCAAAATTAAATGATCACTTTTATTCATTTCATTAACCATATCAAGAAAAGCATTTAAACCAAGAAACCACAATCCATGAATTAAATCTAATAACTATGCTCAATTAATTAATGCATTAATAAACATAAAGGGCATGGTAAAGGGGCCCTACCTCAAAGTGGAACCAATCCTTACACTTCAGCTCTTGGTGCTTTTTAACTAAAATTTTTTTCTCCCTCACTGGGTATATGTGCCTTTACATACAGGTAAGGACACCTAGCCTCTATGAACATGACTACATGGACATGAATATGTGCAAGGGGATCCTTATATATATTTTTATTTTCATATCCTGTCCTCACTCACCTACACATAAATTTTTATATATATACATAGGAACACCTAGCCCCATACACGTTCATTCCATACCATGGATGACTTTCACATAATGGGGGAACCTATATATATATATATATATATATACATACATATTCATACACAGGTGAGTCACCTTAGACTCTGACAACTCAAACCCGCCTCAAGGACGACCCAACAAACTAAAAAAACACTACGTTATCAAAATTAAAGCATTAAGGGACAATTCACCATAAATAAAATGTCTTGGACTCATAAACCTCAAAAGCCCCAAATATTAACTAAGAAAAAAAGGAGAAAACATACCCCGAAACAATTTCGGCAGACCTAAACTACCCGAATAGCCTCGTCTTCGGCAGCAGTTGTTGGAACACGCCCAAGGGAGTATTGAGAGACCATTCACACAACCATAGAACAAATGAAGACCAATAAATTGGATTACCCAAAAACCTAGGGTTTGACCGAACCCTATGGGGTGACAGATATACTGAACTGAAGCTAGTAAAAGGGAGAAAAATGGATGAGAGTACTTACCTCGACAATTCGGATGACGAATGTGAAGAAATATAGATGGATTTGATGAGGAGAGGAGGTCATATGGAGGAGGGGTATGTGTGAAAGGGGAAACCCATTTGGGGGTGTCGTGCGATCTGGAGAGAGAGAGGGGTGAGGGAGTGTGTTGTTTTAAATTTTATTTTATTTTTAATTTAAGTTAATTAATTACCTAAACAGACCCAACTGCATGGCTTAACCGACATGGTTTTCCAAACTGTAAACAAACCAGCTGGCACCCCCTGTCTAAGATACTCCTTTCACACGGGATAGGCGTATAGTTTGGTAAACCATGCACATCCCATGAAAAAAACCTATGCCCCCCTTAAATAAGGTCGCACAGTTACCTGTAGTGGTCCCCACAGTTTCAGAAAAACTGTGCACCTAGTGCAGGTCCTTAAAACCTAATTTTTCCCAGTTTGATGCTTTGAAAACTTCTTGAGCCACTGAGGAAACTTAATAAGCCTTCACCCATGTCCAAAAACATCAATTTTAAGGGTTCTAACTCTAGGAATTGAGATCTTAATCTCATTTTTAAAAACAACCCATTCAGTAATTGAAAAAGTTCAAAAACCATCGCTTTTTTGTCCAGTTCAAAATGTGGATCGTTAAATCTTATATCATCCAAAATTCACCAATGACTCAATAAATCATTTATTGTAAATTAGCATATTTTACTATTCACCAAAAATTCAAGTATTATAGAAAAATACCAAAACATTACCCAAAAAAATTTTCAATGTGTAAAATTAAAAAAGTAACTCCATTTTATGAAAATATTTTTATAAATATGAGAAATTTAATTTTTAATTAAAACCATCATTTACTTGAAAAATATAGATTTTAAATCTATAACTGATTTTATAACACTTTAAAAAATTAACTAAGGTATCATAAATATATCCTAAAATCATGAGACCAAAAAATTTTAATTTATGAATACATTTTATATAAATAATTTTTCTTTTAAATCACTTTATAACTTATAAAATTGTAATTAAATATTTATGCCTTACAAAAATACCAAAAAATAATTTAACAATTTTTAAAATATTAATTTACTTATACTATGATATAATTATATGATACATTCATTTATAAGCTGCCCAAATTTTATACTTTCATGGGTGATGTTACTATTCATTAGTCTAATTTACTATTCATAAGGGCCATATTACTATTCCTAAGGTCAAGTTACTATTTCATCAGTATAGGTTCCTCAACTTCTTGAAATACATATTATTTCATTAATTCTTCATTTATGATGTTTTTATTGTGTCCTATAAGGGATTATATGTGATCTATACACATAATAAGGTAAGTCTCATTGATAGAATTTTGGGTCATTCCATTCTCTCTAAAAATTTCATCCTCAAAATTTCTCGAATTTCACCTCATAAATAGATTTGGGTAGTTATTCATAATAAGTTTCTTAGGATCTCACTTCACCTCTTTAATTTTATGATTTTTCCAATGTGCCTTTAACAGCTAAGTCATCTGATTCCTAAAAACCTATTCTTAAGTGTCCAGAATCTAGATCGGCTCTTTACAGTAAGATAAGTTAGGTTCCAATTTTATTTCTTAAAAGTGAGTACATGTGTTGGGTTTGGCATGTACTTCCTTAATAAGGAGAGGTGGAACACATTGTATACCTTATAAATTCAAGGCTATATTTCCAAACAATAAGCCACAACTCCAATTCTATCTATAATTTCAAAAGGGTCAATGCATTAGGGCTTAGTTTCCCTTTCTTCCCAAATCTTATAACACACATCCATGGAGATACATCCAATAAAACATGATCTCCAACTTGAAATCACAAAACCTTCCTTCAAGTATCAGCATAGATATTTTTCCTACATTGAGCTGCTTTGATATGGGTTTGAATAGTATTTACCTTTGTTGTTTTTTCCTCTACAAGCTTTAGTCCCACAAGCTTCCTTTCACCAACTTCATTCCAACAAGTTAGTGTTCGACATCTCTTTCCATACAATTAGTCATATGTTTCCATTTAAATACTATAATGGAAACTATTATTATATAAAAAATCTACAAAAGGTAAATACGGGTCACACATACCTTGAAATCCATGTGAGAAAGAACTCAACATGTCTTTTAAAGTTAGGATTGTTCTTTCTGACTGCCTGTCAATTTGAGGGTGACAAGAAGTACTCAAATAAAGATCATTATCCAGTGATTTCTAAAGAATTTTCCAAAATATCAATGTAAATCTTGGATCAATATCAAACACTATTGAGAGAGGAACTCCATGAAGTCTTATAACTTCATTAATATAGAGTTTTTCGAGGTGCTCCAGTGGAAAATCCTCCCTTATAGTGAGTAAATGTGCCGATTTTGTAACTTGATCAACAATCACCCATATTGCATCATTCATTATTGGGTTTTTCCGTAATCCAATGAAGAAATACATAGTTATGTCATCCCATTTCCATATAGAAATAGGAAGAGGTTGCATGACTCATTTAGGATGTTTTCTTTCATCCTTCACTTATTAACAGACTAAACATATTGATACATAATCAGCAATTTCCTACTTCAGGTTATCCCACCAGAAATGTTCCTTCAAATATCTATACATATTAGTGCTACCATGGTGTATATAGAAATTGGAACTATGGGAATCATCAAATAACTCCCCTTTTTCTCAGGTATAGAGGGAACACTAGTCTCCTCCCAAATTTTAGAATTTCATCCTCACATATGAAGTCTGGAAACATCACACCATTCATAGCTTTAATTTTATTTTAAAGATTTGAATCATCACATTGAGAACTTTTAATTATTTTTAATAAATATGGTTGGGAAATCAGTTGAAAAAGTAATGATGTTTCACCTTTCTTTATAATTCCCATATCCATATTTTCTTGATCCATTTTTATAGGATAATTGTTGATCCTCATTTTTTAAGAACTTCATGACCCTTCCTACTCAAAGAATGTGCTACATTATTTTCCTTACTTGCGTGGCAGTGTATTGAAAAATCATAATCCTTAAGTATCTTAAACCATCGCTTTTTCCTCATGTCAAGTTCCTTCTGTGAGAAGATATATTTTAAACTCTTATAATCCATATATATATTGCATCTTGTGTCTCCATGTCTATAGAGAAAATATTACAGCTTCTAAATTAAGATCATGAGTTGGATAGTTTTATTCATGATTTTTTAACTACCCTGATACATAGGAAATAACTCTTTAATTCTACATAATGACACATTCAATTCCTTTCTTTGATACACCACCATAAATCAAAAACCTGCTATTTCCCGATAGTAGAGTCGAGATTATAGCATTCACCAATATCATCCTTAATTTTCCAAAACATTCTTCACATTCTTTTGTCCACATGAACATAACCCCTTTATGAGTAAACTTGGTTAATAGGTTAGCTAATTGGGAAATTTAATGAACAAAAGGCCAATAATAACCTACTAAACCAAAAAAACTACATACCTAAGTTATGTTTGTTGGTGTAGGCCATTCCAAAACCGCCTTTTTCCTTGAAAGATCAACTAAGATTACATATTTAGATACAATATAGACAAGAAAAGAAACTATTTGAAGCCATAAATCACACTTTCTAAACTTCACATATAATACATTTCTTTTAAAAGTCTTCAGAATAATGTGCAATTAATTCCCATGATCTTAATAGCTTTTAGAGTATACCAATATATCATCAATAAATACCACATAAAATTCATCAAGATATTCCTTGAAAACTATATTCATTATATCCATGAAAATAGATGGTTCATTAGTTATTCCAAATGGAATTACTATAAACTTGTAATGTTTATACCTGGTTTGAAATGTTTTCCTTGGAATATATTTCTTCTTCACAAATAATTGATGATATCCATATCAAAGATAAATCTTTGAAAAATATTGGGCTCATTGAAGTTGATCAAATAAATCATCAATGTGAGGCATATGATACTTGTTCTTTATCTTAATAGCACTAATCTCCCTGTGGTCAATGTATAGTATCATAGATCCATCTTTCTTCTTAATAAAAATAACACGAGCTTCACATAATTAAACACTAGGGAGAATAAACTTATTAATAATAACTCATCTAGTTGTTTCTTCAACTCCACTAATTCCATTATGTCTATTATATATGGAGTCTTTTATATAGGCCTTACACTAGGATTTAAATCAATAGAAAACTCAATTTCTTGCTCTAGAGGATGTACAAGTAAATAATTTGGAAATAAATTAACGTATTATTTCACAATAGGTACATCCACAATTTTAATATTTCTTTCCAAACCAATATATATTGAATTATCTTCCTCTATAAGATTTTAATTAAGTATATCTAATGTGGTTGGATCTATATAATAATCATATGGTGAGGTTTCTACTCTAAAGATAGGGGACTCTAAATCATTATAAAAAAAATTAACTTTCTTCTTCTTACAATAGATTTTCACATCATAATTTTAAATCCAATTCATACCAAGTATTATATCAAAATCAATCATGGGTATAATGATAAGGCCAGTAAGTAAACCATGTTTATGTGTTATAAAGGGGACAAATCGACACATCTTTGTTACAATGATACTTACCTTAAGAGTTTTGACTAATAACTCCTTTATAAAATCAAAAAGAAAATGTCTAATTTTCTTGGAAAACTGGGAAGATATAAAATAATTTGATGATCTAAAATAAAATAAAGAACTAGATAATTTTTAGGAAACAATTAAAGGACCTTCCACCGCATCATTTGGAACTTCAACTTCAGCAGTTGTGACTGCATAAGCTTGGCATTTCTCTCTTGGACTTCTTTTGGAAAATTTTCCTTGGTGATTAGGATAATAATTTCCATAATTTCCCATATATTTTCAATTTTATCATTAAATATTGGTATCTTTTTTCTTTCCCTTGAAATCACGGTCTTAGGGACCTTTTTCTCCACACTTGTAACAACACCCATACCCTTCAAGAAAGTACATGGGTGTTTCTTCCCACAATTATTACAGGATAAAAAATAAAATCTTACCTTATTCACATTTTCATTATTTCCTTTTACAGTGTGTTCATTATCCCTATTCTTCTCTTGATTTGCTTTTAATTAATATGTCTTAGAGAGTTATTTTTCTATCTTGAAAGCACATGAGACTATATCTTTATACGATGAAAAATTTTGGGAGACTAGTTCCCTTCAGAGGACTAGTTTCAAACCATAAAATAAATTATCAACCTCACTCTTTTTATTATTTATGTAGTTTATGAAATGCCTTTATAACCTTGTAAATTTAGATTCATACTTGGAAACATTATCATCCTCTTTTTTCCTCAAATTCAAGAATTTCCTTTCAATATTCTCCTGTTGTTCACGAGGAAAATATTTTTCTAGGAAAATTTCTTTAAAATACCTCCATTCCATATTTTTAATTTATTCCACCTCCTTCTTTGTTTTGAATTAGTGAACACCATTTATCTACATATCCCGGTAGATGATTAACTTCCATGACAACCTTCTCCCTTTTGTTACTTCCCAAAGTGATAAATATCTTCTCCAAAGAACATATCTACTACTCAACTACAAATGGTTTTTTAGTCCCATTAAAGGATGGAGATTGTTGTCACATAAAGTTTTATAACATTTCTCCTCCACATTTTTCATTATTATTCACCATACAGGTAAGGTTATTGTTCTTAACCTGAGTCAGTTATCCTGGTATACTTATAAGTTGTTTAGAACCAGTTGCATCTCTAATACCGACATCATTATATTGCATAATTGGTCAATACCTACATGGGATATGTGTACTGATATGGTTTTCATTCCTTCCACTAGGTTTCATTTCTAAATAATTGTATACACTATATTAGGGTATGAATCTTAATGTATAATATCAATCTAGTAAATCACTTTACATAAATTGAAGTTTTATGCATAGTTAATCTCATAATCATAAACATGGTTTTTTGGGGACATATTCACCTTTAAATCCTTCATAATTGTTTTTAAATAAAATGTGACTTATCCTAAGAATATTACATGGGAGTTTCAAACAAGTTTCATAGTAAGGCCTATTATTTTGTACCAGGTTACCCTGAGTCATGCCTTGGACACCTTGTCGAAATAGTTACCCTTAGGTACATTTGTGTCAGAACCACATCCACTTGTAGTATCCAAATAGTGATGTATTTCGAGGAATATCCACATAATATCTACCTTACCAAAATTATTTTATTTTTTCCATTCTTATCCCCAAAGTCTATCTTAGGGCTATGTTTCCTAATCTAGGTTTTCTAAATCTAGTTTCCAATGTTTCTATTAAACTTCCTCGGATACCAACTATAAAGACTCCAACCCCAATTTCTCAGAGACGATGATTTATATTAATACATTGGTATAATGGAAAAGGAATTTGTATCCCAAAGTATGAAATAGTTTATTAGTTTTCGAAAACAAGATACAAGAATAAGTTTTACATTACAACTTTGAAAGTAAAACAATATAGATATTCCATTAGAAACATCAATAACTTTGAGATTATCCCCAAAAGTCATTCATAATATTCATCTTCACATCATAGAAAAATAAAAAATAATAAAGGGTGATATCATATTCTCATTAAGGATAATTAATACAATGGAATCATAAATATAAGTCATGGTGAATAACTAAAAGTACACATTCCATTAAAACATAATCTTGATCATAAAATGTAGGAATAAAAGATTATTAAATAATTCCATAATAAAACATAACCATGGATATTATACTAGTATAATAATCACATGGGATATCAATTACAAGTTTCATAATGAGTTAATGTATAATTTCAAACATCATAAACATATCATCAAGGCTTCAGCCAAGACACCATGCATAATGGGTAAAAACTCAATCTAGTTTGTCTCATGAGACCTACAAATGCATTGAGGGGATATAGTGGGACCCATCCATCACTTTCTAAGTACAATTAATTTCTAATATGAATAAGGATAAACATAAATGGCATATACATATGAAATTTAAATTACTTTTCCCAATTTGTAAACACAATCACTAACCATTCAGAGTAGTATGATGATTGGAATCAAGATAGCACATCCACAACCAAACTGGTCATAAACCATTTAATAAAATATGGTGGATGATAAACATAATATATCAATCTAAATAAATAATAAAATTAAATAGAGTATTTTAAATATATGAAAATACTCTAATAAAATCATCAAGGAATTCTTGAGATAAATACTCTTTTATTGGAAAAGAATAGTTCTTTTGGAAAAATTATTTGTATTTATCATGGTTGTTTGTATAAACCCATAAATTAAAAAATATATTTTTTCATTACAAAATTATTGATTTTATAACAATAAATGTTTCTTAAAACATATAATGTATGTTGCTAGAAAATGGGTAAGAAATCGAGATATTCCCTTTAATCAGGCTTGTCTATCGGGAAGAAATGAGAAGGGAACCTTGTAAAAAATTTATTCTCCAATAAAAGACTGATTAACTAATATAGATATATTATTTTGGAATATATATATATATATAATTTATATTAATTATATAAAAATAATTTATAATTACATTGGTGTATACAGGGAGAAATCATAACCCAAATGAAAATGGAGGTTAGGGAAGAAAACCCTTACCTTTTGTACGAATGTGTTCTGAACTTGACCTTAACATCTAGGATAATCAAATTAAATCCATTAATTAATTAATTAAAAACCTTATATACATTTATTTTTTATTATAATTTTATTAATCTCATTTATGGCCTCTTTGATGAGTTAGAAGACACAATTTTATTGCTCGGGAGTGTTTTTTTCCTTGGTTTTCATGATCGATATACTTGTATATGAATATTGAAGTTCACGTGGAATAGGTATAATTCCCTAGATTTGAATTTATATGATATTAATTAACATAAAAAAATTAATTTTTATATAATTCATATGGTTATATGGTATGAGGATTATTCATTAGATAAAACATTAGTGATAATCATTTAGATTATTTTGGCGGTTTTTCGATCATTACGAACTAGTTTTGTCGTATGAATTAATATTATGTATATATAATTATTCTATAAAATTAAATAGGATGTAATAAATATATTATAGTCTTTTTTAACCATATTTTTTTTATTTACCAGCCTTGAAGTAGAATTGAAGAACAAAAATCCATTATCCATGAAGGTTTTAAATTGGCACTTCACGGACGATGATTTCATTTTTAAAATAAAAGAGAGAGAGAGAAAGAAGTTTGAGGAATGTTATTACATTAACATGATATAATTTTAGTATATAGATTATAATGGAATTATAATTACCATTTTTACATAGGAGGTGAGTAGATAATAATAAAATAAAAGAACATGAAAATAAATTAAAAGGAAGATGAAGAGGATTTTACCTCTTGAATACTCCTCTATGAGAACCTCTTCAAGGGGATTGGTTTTGGTCTTTTTTTAATACCAAGAGATCCTGAACATGGGGTAGATTCTTGGGGAGAGTATTGGGTATAAATTTTAAAATATTCATGTCTTAGAGGTGTGACTAGAAGTGGTGGTGAGGAGTGATATTTATAGTGGAGGAGAGGGAAGATTTCTTCTTATTTTATTCATTATTTTATAATTTTTCTCAAGATAAGAAATAGTGTTGAGTCTAGTGAAAAAATACGGTAATAAGTGAATTTGAATTCTAACCAAGGGTTATTATATCATCCAAACATCACATATGACTAAATAAATCACATATTTATCATTTATCATAAATAATCGTATTTTACTATTCATAAAAAATCCATGTATTTTAGAAAAATCCCAAAAATTAACTCTAATAATTTTTAGATGTGTTGAATTCAAAAATGAAATCAATTTTATGAAAATAATTTTCTAAATATGAGATTTTTTTTATTTAAAACAATCATTTACTCAAAAAATACTGATTTTAAATCTATAACTGGTTTTATAACACTTTCAAAAATTAACTAAGGTCTCATTAAATTATTCTAAAATCATAAGAAAAAAAATGTTAATTTATGAATAAATTTTATATATATAAATTTTCTTTTAAATCATTTTATTATTTATAGAATATTAATTAAATATTTACAACTTACAAAAATACCAACACATAATTTAACAATTTTTAAAATATTCATTTACTTGTACTATGATATAATTATATGATATTTTCATTTATAAGGTGGATAAATTTTATTTATACTTTCATGAATGATGTTACTATTCATTAGTCTGATTTACTATTCATAATTTTCATATTACTATTACTAAGGTCAAGTTACTATTCATCAGTATAGCTTCCTTCACTACTAAAAATACATCTTATTTCATTCATTCTTCTTTTATGATGTTTGTATTGTGTTATATAAGTGATTTTATGTGATCTGTAAACATAAGAAGGAAAATATCATTGATAGAATTTTGGGACATTACATTCTCGATCTTGGTTAATGAGATCATGGTAGATAGAAAATAGTACCTCATTAGGTAGGTTGGTGAGAGGAGGTGGACAAGGGTCATATGGATAGTATCATCTAGTGCCTCAGGGGTAAGTACCTCAGGGTAGTCATGAATATTAGGGTTAAGGCCATGGATTTGTAATAGGTATAATTTTTCCACTATATCAAGTTCCATCTCATTTGAGAAAGGGGCCTTTGATTGTTATATTTATATTTCTTGTCACTTTTACATTATCGGACACTTTTTTTGACAAGGGGGTGACCCATTATTTTATCTCTAAGAATTTTGTGGATAGTTTGGGGCGTGTGGTAGAGAATTGTTATAGGAAGATAACATTGGAAACTCCCTTGGGTGAAGAGGTTAGATTGGGTTAGGAGGTACCTTAGGTTCACAGTAGTTGTTAGAGGTTATGGAAACTTGTGGGGTTTATTTTTTATAGATAATTTTAGTTTTGACAATATATTTGACATGGATTGGATGATTCACTTTCATGATCACATTGATTACTGCTAAAGGTGCATTTCATTTACATCACATATAGGATATAAGCATACTTTCAGAGGATAATGGTATTTTTAGGCTAGTCAATTTGGTTCTAAAATTTGGAAGTTTGGAGAGATCATAACACACAAGACAATATGGTCTTTTCATCCAAGTAGGTGATGATTCTACCTAATTTATTTCCAGTAGTTGACCATATTTAGGGTGAGTTACCAGGTAAATTATCATTCTTTCCTACTATAATACATTAACTTTATGATAACATCATCGTGATTGTTGATCCCATATCAATACTATATGGGTTTTAAATGGGATAACATATATACACATAAAGTGGAGAATATCAAAAAAACTAATAAAAACATAAAATCTCCCCAATAATTTAGACTAAATAATATAAATAAATAATGAAATATATTTTTTCTATTTATTTTTAATCTATCAAATATATTTCAAAAGATATTGATAGTGATCATTTAGAAGTAAACAATGGTATATTTCCTCTATAGGTATCTATGGTCTATGAAAGTCTCCAAATACTTAGGAAAGATCCTATATTCCTCTCTATTTTCAAGAACCCTGTTTTAAAGTGAAAGGGAGATATAGAGTAAGATAAATTCACCTAGAGAAGAATATCATAATTCAAATGATATGGAATTCACACATATTACATACTATGATCCTCCTTATATAGACCATCCAAGGACACTCATAGGAAACCAAATATTCATTTATTTAAATCAAAAAGTTTCATAAATATTTCAAAAGTTACAAATATTTTTAAATTATATTTCATCATTATGATTTGTTTATTTAACATTTAATTTTTTTTAAGAAGTTCAAAATCCTCTAGATTTTCACCACATGATAATCAATTGATCATGAAATATTAGATTATGAGAAGATATATGATCCATGTGATATTGTATATCATGTAAAAATACCATGCATATATCTATGGTGTAGTGACATTAAACATGACATGGTTTATCCCAGCACATAAAATAATCAAAACCACCTTATTTTGGTCAATATTTTAAATCATATTTCCATAAATCACCCACAAGAACTAAAATCCTCATAAATTTATATTACGTTCACCTTATGTCACATCATATATAAAAACTTTTGAAACCATATCAAAAAACACTTTTAGATATCTCCCAAAAATATTTTTGGAAAATTTATCATTCATTTTTACCATATGTTACATCATATATCACAAATTATGAAAATCCTTCTAAAAATTCTTTTGGATATCCTCTAAAACACTTTAGGATATCTCTAATAGTTGGGTATAAACATTATGTGAAAAATATTAATCACCATTCAAATACTCAAAAAATTTAACCCCTAGGCCTTTTTAGTGTTTACAATAATCATGAATTATTTAATCAAAAATCATAAGTAAAGAGAGGCCTCCAGAAAATTTTCAATGATACTCAAGCTATAAAGGTATCTATCATGATCTCTATCAAACACATGTATCACCATACTTATCTCCACCATAAATATCATATACAAGTATACATAATCATATAATCCCTTTGTCCATGACATCAAGTGACCATAAAATAAAGAGTATTTCAATACCATATATCCAACTCATAAGTTCTAAATTATCTAATGATAGACTAGGAAAATAGATGAACACATCATAGGTTATTCACCCAAGAAAATAATCTCATCACATAAACCTTAAGCAAAGAGATAATCCCATCACATACACCATATCTACGTATGTCCATACACTTCATCCTAGATGTTATACTTGTCATACAAGAAGAAAAATATCATCTTGGTTAAGTCCCATCTAATTAAATGATCAACAATATACCCAACCACCCCTGATTAGATAAACCTTAATGCTGGAATAATAATTGTATCAAAGTATGAAGGTTATCATGCTAGGTAACTTAACAACCTCATGTGTGGGGATTCAATATGAAACATAAACACCTAGTATACCAAATACATAGTGTATGAAACTCTATGTGGTATACTTGGTAGTTTATCCTATGAAAAAAATCAATTAGTGTCTCATGATAATATTTCATATCGCTGTATGAAATTATTCCCAATTTAACCTTATCATTTCATCATATCCTATAATACTCCATAAAAATATTTAGGGTTAACTCAAAGTCATAATTTCATTGGTAAATTATTATTTCCCTTCATGAATATATACTTCCAACATGAAAGAATGATAAAGTAGAGACTATATTTTTTTTAACATGACAATTTTAAATTATTAAAATCATTTAAAAATGATAATAAAACCATACATGAACACACATATAATCATATAATATATGATAAACTACCATAGATTACTTACTTCAATTTTAGGGTTTTTTAAAACTCATTACATATTTATATAATTCCTATCACATATTCTTGTGACCATGTAATAAAACATCCCATTAAACTTCTTTAGTGAGTAATATCTATGAAGATTTTTTTTTTGAATAATAGTAATAATTAGGTGTTATATTCTTAATATTTAGTTGTTTTATCATATTATTCAAACTTTTTTACTTTTCAACATCAAATGTTGTGATGTTAATTAATTTGTTTCTTTTTAGAACTCTTTCTAAGTTCATAATCATCATTTTAAAAAAATTCAATTCAATTTTTTTTTGAAATAATTTTGGTAACTAAATATTAATATTAATATAATATTTTATTTCCAACATACCCTAAGACACTTTTTGGATATCAATTGACTTTAACTTTTAGTTTTTAAAGGTTTAATATTTTATTTATTACTAGTTGAACTTATATAAGCCCAAACATAGTTCTACTAGCTTATTAGAGACTATATTTTCTCCAAAATAAAATTTTGAGATACACAAACACTTTTTTAATAAGAAATAACACTTATTTATTAGAGTGGGGATATTTAACAAATAAACAATTAATATCTATATATTATACAATATTCTATGGATTTTAAACCATATTCTAAAAAATAAATTTTATTCTTCAAAATATGCCATTTTTTGTGGTGGGAACTATTTCCCTCATATTTTATATAAACATCTTGGATAAACTCATTTATCCTTGATAAAATAACAATTATATTTATCATATTTTCAAGCATGTAATTGAGTTCCATTAATCAGAACCATGTGTATCAAAACCATCATCTAATCTATCTTTAATAACTATTGTTTACAACAACTCCTTTTACCACATAAGAGTAAAAAAGAATAAAAATACACCGTATTTTTACTAATATAACAAATATTCAAAGTAATCCCCTGAATCCAAATCCTTGATATAGAAACCCGTAGATACATTAATTGAATGCATCTTTTAAGCACTAACTATAAACCCTTCTTCCATTTTTGGACTTATTTATATATTCATAATACTTGTATAATGTATAGTTGGAATCATATGCCCATTAAAAGATAATATTTTTATTCTATAACATTAATACATTATTTTAACCCTCTTTAATAATTCTTGTAAACTTTTAAATATTCTAGGAAATTCCTCATCCGGTAACCAATTTCTCTATAATGGATTCATTTACTCTCCTTACAGACTCCTACCATAGGTTTCAATGAATGAGGTTTACTATTTTACCCTTATATATTATTCTTCTAGATTAAATTTTTACTCCTTAGTATTTTCAAAATAGTACCAAAGGTTTTACATATCATGCCTTACCTGGTTATCCTATAATTTGAGAACATTAACTAGGAATTTTGTTAAATTCATTTATATTTTAATAACTTTACCTATAATGATTCTAAAATTAATTCCATAACTATAATAAGATATTAAATGAAACCTATAGTATCTTAAATTAATTAAATACTCAGTCATATGGATTATATGAGCAAAGACTAAAGTTCATTTGGTCATCTTGTATTAAAAAATTCTTTTAAAACCTAAAGTTAATCCTTCTATGTTCTATTTGAAATATAGATCCTCTTATTTAAAAACTTCAATATTTGGTTTCTTGGTAAGGGTTTTCTCTAAAATATATCATTTTCTTTATTGTTTAATAATGATTATTAAATTTATATACCAACATAAGAAGTGTATTCCATTAATATTATCATTTTCCAATATTAACCACAAAGTTAAGATTGATAAATATGATGTAATTTTATCTATAATATAATATTTAATTAGATAAGATTCATGTTTTACATCTATTTAATAATTAATTTATTTAAATGTGACCCCAAAAAAATAATTAAACATTATAAATCAATCGTATCTATTTATAGGCCAAGATCTATATCTCACAAAACATTGGGACACTTCAGTGTTTCTCCCATCACTTAGCTATTTAGTCAGTCTATTATTCCAATCATATAATATATAACTCATTAAAATTTCATTAGAAAACTTTGTAATGAATTAATCATATGGGTAAACACAACTATATTGATCTAATATACTAATAATTAGGGTTTATTAACTAACTGTAAACCAAATCATATGTAAAATATGGGCACCTAACTCTTAGGGTCACCTATAACTTACTTTACTTACACAAAATAATCTATAGGCACCCTTATTTTTATTGAACCTAACTAGTTTAATGATCAAGGTCTTACCAAGTGTTTCTTTGTAAGGAATCTAACAATTAGTATTTTATGGTGATTTAAATATGTTACCTTTTTTTCTCATGTATTTCCATTATATGTATGCATGATTTTAATGATTTAGTTTTTTAATCCATATTCCTTCCACTAAACCAATATGTTAAAACTATATTGATGTGTAAGTCTTTACATAAATCATAGTTTGTGTTACTAACCCAAATTAAATGAAAAATTATATTTTAAAATATCCAAATGTATATCATGAAAAAGGTACACGAAACCCTTTGATGTCAAGGTTTAGAATCACTTGAAATCAAATATCCACACAAGAGTAAGTATAAAGTGATATTTATCCCAAACCCAAATTTTCTAGACAAGGACGAAGCTAAAAAGCCAGTTAGAATTTTCACCCAAAGTCCCTCAACCCGTGGTTCTTTAGTCAAGAGATATGTTTATTCCATAAAAATTATAACAACAAATATATATAAACCATAATTAACTTTTAAATTAAGATCATAACCTAATACTAAAACAATTAAAGGTAAAAGAAAACTACGACACACTAGATGGATTGTCTCTGTTTTCTCTGTGATATCAATCATATTACCACTCATTATCTATCAAGAAGTTAATATGGTTGTGAATGGACTCTCCAATAAAGGAGTAAATCGGGATATTACCTAGTTGGATGATCTACCTGATGATTTACTCCCCATTTATGTGAAATATTGTAATATAATCCCATATTTTAGACTCATGTAACCTCTTTTTTTATTATAAATTGTTCTTTGGTCTTTTTTCTAAGGTACAACTTTCTTCAAAAAAATAATAATTCATATATCAATATAATCACATTTATATTTTAATATAGTTTATAATTTATAAAATCTTTATAAATTATTAACCATGTAAATATACTTTAAACCCAAATCACATCTATCAAAATGTATTTTGATATGGTTTAAATCCCCCCTCATATTCAGCAGGATATATAAAATTCTACACACCAATCCCATTTTTTTATATAGACCATGGTGTGCCAGTTATTCTAGTGAAGTTGGTTGGTTTCTCTTATATAGGCAGTTATTTATTCTTATATGGATTTTTTTCCTATTTAATATTCCACAACCTCATTCACCATGCCAATTTTGAGTATAATATACCATAGTTTCCACAACTATGTCATAGTTGTCCTATGAATTCATATCATACAAACCATGGACATTTCCACCAGATCCAATACATTTCAATTTAATGTTTATACTATAAACATAACCTTTTTGGAAGTTATTATGTCTTATAAAACTCATTTCAAGTGAAATAATGAAAATAACCAATATTTAAATTGTGATGTGGTCTTATCTTAGCTATTTCTTGGTTCTCATATGATATTATATACCAGTACCATTCTACTAGTAGAATAAGGAATAGATTCATCATCTTATAATAATCTATTATTATTGAAACTATTCTATAACCTTTTTTCATAAGCTATGATGTGTTATTATATATTTTATAATACCAAACCCATTTTTTAATATAGATTATGTTATGGTTTATAAATTTTTATTAACCATTATTTTTTATAACATGTCTATGTCATAGTTACTGGAATTATAATTTTTCTAGTTTCTTTATACCTTTGAAAATTAAATCCAAATGATATGAAAATAGATTGGATATCACTAATGGGTTTTGAAGTGGATAAAAATTACCTAAATGCGGTGAAAACATCAACCAAAACAGATAAAACTATAAGATCTCTCCATTCATTTTTAATGAATAATATAAATGAAAAATAGTGTACTTTTTCATTGTTGATCTTGAATCTGTCCAAACTCTTTTACAATTGCCTAATAATAATCATTGATAAGTATCCAATGGTATCCTTCTTCTAAGGTTATCCACATGACATGTAAATATGACAACACTTTGGAAGGATTCTCTACTCCATATATTTTTATATAACCTTGGGATAAATAAAAATATAGATAGAGATAAAGATAACTTTGATTAAATGGGAATCAAAAAAATTTGATTCTTTAGAATGAACACACATCACAAACTATGATCCTCATTATAAAATCCATTAAATTACACTCTAAGTAAACCAAATATTTGAGCATTTAAAGAGAAACATTTCATGAGTTATTACTCTTTATAACTTTTAAATAATCATTGTGATTTATTTTTTTACTATTTAAAAATGTTTGGAAACTAAAACTTCTAAAGATTATAATCACATGATAATAAAAATCTTGTGATAGATTTGAGTATGATAAGAATCATTAGCCACTAAATATCACATATAATGTAAAACTAGCATGAATGGCACCATTATATGGTGATATACATCATGTCATAGTTTATCCTAACATAGACCATGATGTGTTTTAAACCATGATATAATAGTCTATTTTTTTGGGTATATTTCCAACAATAGTCTCCTATCATATAACACAGGATGAGTTTAGAGAGATTAAGATTCATCTTGAGGACCATCAGGTGAAAGGTTTTATACATTTGTGTACCTCTCTTTAGGGTGCTTTTCATTATTCTTCAAGAAAGGTGATGAAAACTTTAGATTGTGAATGGACTATAGGAAGCATAATCATGTTACTATAAAGAAAATGTATCCAATACCATATATGAATGATCAATTGAATCATTTTATATTATTAAAATGGTTCTCTATGATTGATCTATTATTGTACTATCATCAGTTATGAGTCAAGGTGTAAGATATACCATAGACAACTTTTTAGGAAAATTATAGACTATATGACTTCCGAGTGATATCATTCATCCTAAAGAATTTGTTGGAAGTGTTCATGAATCTCATAAACCATATTTTATATCCCTACCTTTCATGATAATATTCATCTATGATATTTGGGTTTACTATCTGACATATGAGTTACATGGTGACCATTTAGGTATCGTATTGAAAATGATTTGAATGCATACACTATATGACAATGTCTCAAAGATACATTTATATATTCTAGGGGAATGGTTTATAGTCCATGATATCTATAATATGGGAATTTAAATTAACCCAAAGGAGGTGGAGGTAGTGAAATATTTGAAAGACTCAATAATTATTTTTAGATCAAGAGTTTCCTTCTATCAGATAGGTATTGTCAGTCATTTATTCAAGATTTCTCCCACTTGGTAGTGCTTGTGATCATCCTAATTAAGAAAGGATTGAAATTATAATGGAATAATCCTTCTGTATACACATTTTAGGATTTTAAAATGAGCTTAAAATTTTATCTAATTATAATCTTTCCTAATCTAGGAATGGGTCCCACAGTCTACTACAACACATCAAGAGTTGTATTAAAAATGGTATTGATATAGGAGGACTAAATAGACACTTAATAATCTCACTATAGGAGAACCCAAAAGTGAAATACCCCACCTGTGATTTAGATATATCTATTATGGTCCATAATTTTATTTTTTGTTTCTAAATTCACTTTATAGAGAGATGTATATTTTATATAAACCATAAGAGCCTGTGATAAATTTTCTCATAGTGGTATTTGTACCTATGGTAGAGTTTTTGGGTAGAGTATCTAAATATGTTTAATTTAAAAATGTAATATTCCCTATGAAAGGGGGATATCATAGTTTATGATCTTAGTATAAATCTATAGGAGTGGGTAGTGTGGGAATCTAGTGAAGAATGAATACTGATAAGTATTTTATTTTAATGGGATCTATATGTGAATATGGAGTATGGGATAGTGAATTTTATCATGTTTTCATTAATTCTTCACTATTAGACCAAGAAAATATATCCAAGAGTTATATTTAGATTTCTTTATAATGATTGATATTTTAATTGATGTAGTGACAATCCTAGGTTGAGCTCAAGATGAGAGTGGAGTACTTTGTGTTCTTGAAAATGTGGTGGCCCCTACATTGATGAGAGAGAAGTTTTGTGGGAATCCCACACCTCTTGATGGGAATTGAATCCAATACTAACAAAGATGTACCAAAATATAAATCATTGTTTCTAGTGTCTTGGATAAGGAGGGATATTTGAGGCTTTGTGTCTCCATGCCTTACGAATTTGAAGGAAAAGGTGAAGCACCAAAGACAAGGAGGTTTAAATAAACTGATTTTGGTTCTTGGTTGTAAGTTTTATGATGTGAACATGTAATTTTTCACTAATATTATGAGATCACTAAAGATTTATAATATGATTTGGGTTATAGTAGATCAATTGATAAAGGTATCATAATTTTTTCCTATATAGGAGACCTTTTTTATAGATTATTAAAGAAAATTATATATACAAGAAAGTATTCATATGCGTATAATCCCTATGATCACTGTATCTAATAGAGATTATTATTTAATATCCTAATTATGGATAGTTTTTTAGGATTATATGGGTACTTAGATAAATATGAGTATATAATATCATCCATGGATATATGGTTTGATAGTGAGGATGATCTAGATACTCTATGATATGATTTGGGATTGCGTACTCGACTTTGATGGAGCTTGAGATGATCATATATGTTTTCCAAAGTTTTCATACAACAATAGATATAAATCTTAAATACATATAGATCCTTATGAGGGTTTTTATAGTTTACCATGACACTCAACCCTGTATTGGTTAAAGGTAGTTGATCCAGTGAACATTAGACTGATTCTAGTGTAAGAGGTTTCTATGAGTGTGTAACTAGTATAGAAGAAAATAGTCATCAATTAAAGAATTTAATTATCATATTCTAATTAAATTTGATGGAATTTTTAGTTTTATATAGGTTATGAGTTTTCTTTTAGGTATTTTATTAGTTATTTCATCATCAATTAAGCGAAAAAGGAATGTTTGAATAATATTTTATTAGTCTCTTTGAGAATTTATAGTGGGTTGGTACTCTGATATACCAACTAGTTCTTTATTCAATAAATTGGGCTATGTATTATTTATTTCATGTATCATATCTTCATAGGTATGATTCAGATACCACATAAAAAAAATCAAGGAGTTTTTTGAATTGGATTTAGATTCATTATTTTAGGAGTGACTAGTGTGTATAGTATACTACAATGAGAATATTCTTTGGGGAAAAAAAGTTTTTCTAGTTTTCATATACTGGAAATATGGGTGTATTCAGGAGGATATGTGAGAGTAAGAATCTAACATCAGATACTTGTAACTAATATTTTTTTACAAGGATCCTTAGGGAAACTTTTTAAGGATGAGAAGCTTAAGTGGGGGATTTTTAAAGAACCTTGGATTTTGATGTATGTTTTAGAATTCATTTAAATTATATAATTAAAATATGATAGTTGATTTTAGATTTATTTGGGATTTTATGGATGTCAGTAAAATATCGGGGAGGGGTGGAGGAGGGCTTACTATAGAAATATAACATCATGATCCACCAGGTACCTAATACAAGGTCACTGAGTACTTAGTGATATATTATAAGGGATGTAGCCCTAGGACACCCACTGGATATTCAATTAATATTATACTAGGTGGCTATTAATTCACCAAGTACCAAGTAAAAGTTATCCAAGTATCCATTAGTTTTATAATAACTTTTTAAAATTAATTTTTTAATTTTTTTGAGATGAATACCCACTTTTTTTCTTCATACAATCCAACCATAACCCCTAAAACCTCCAAGATCCTCCTTTGATTACAAGTGCGACCACACTTATTTAAATTTTAATTTGTTCCCCGTAAGTTTTGTTCTTCCCCTTTAGGTAATTCTAAACCTGTAAAATAGTATATTATTCTTTTCTCTTTTCATTTTTTCATTCTCCACCCAAATACCTAAATTACAAGGGTTTTTTAGTTATCATATTCTAGTGGATTATGTTTGATTTTGGAAATTTACTTCCATTACATTACACATATAGAATCATGGTATATTGTATTTAATTTTTTTATATATTTATATGTTCATAAATGAAATTCTCTTCCATATGGGTTGTATAGGTGTGGGTTTTGCCTCTATATAGTATTATAAGATGTTTAGGTAGGTGAGGTGAGAGGGGAGATACCTCTTTGAATATGTCTAATAATGTTTCAAAAATATAGAATTTTATTTCATTAGAATTATCATTCATGGATATGGTTCGTCAAACTTGGTAAATTGATCCCTAGTTAGGTGTTTAATCTTGAAAAGGGTTAAAATAGTGTTTATTTTAACCTTTATCATTTGTTAGAGTCTTCCTTAAATTTTGGTAAAGGAATATTTGGAGTTTATACTTGTTTATATTGAGTTAATATGGTTTGTGATATAAATTAAATCACAAAAATGCACCTCATCGACCCTTTTTAAAAATAATCCCAACACATTCAGATGGAAACTAGAGGAATATTAATAAATACATTTTAAAAATATTTAATAAAATAAGTGAAAACAACCTCACTTTATAAGTGTAATGGTTAATTATAAAACCCATATTTACCTTTAATTCCCTAGGAAAATGATTGAATATATTCTTTATAAACAATAAATTAAGAACAAAAGGTCCATAATAAAAAACAAATGAGAAAAATGAAAAACATCAACAAGTAATATTAAAATCACAATCATTTGAAAATAAGTTATTTCATAAATTTTAATGTAAATGATGGTCATAATAAACAAGTTAAATGGACATGAGTTAGATAGCTAAAATATTTAAAAGGAAAAAAATGGAATAGTATTGAGGGAACACATACATGATAATAACTGAAGATAAATGATACTGAAATAATGTATAAAATAAAGGCTCAACCAAATGTATAAATAACTCAAATAATAATACATATCTTAGTTTAAATAAACTATCTTATAGGGGAGTATTCTATACAACTCAAAAGAAGTAAATACAAGTTCATAGGTATATTCCTTAAAAATTGATGAAAAACGATAATCATTGGAGGGACTATAGGGAACAATTATCCATATAGACTAAGGATCCATAAAATACCTACATAACTATATGAAATAATCCACTAGGTTGAGTATCTTCATGATTTAGTATACACCTATATCATGAATTAATAAATAAGTATCCAATATCCATGGATTTATATGCATTAGAATTCACCCATTTTGGGAAGGACTTACATGTTATCCACTGGGAAGAAAAAATCATTGACCTAGCATGGGTAAAAGTTCCAGTTCCCACCTATGTACCCAATGTTTCCCATTGAGATATTGACTAGTCAATTCTGTTCTCATAGTACTCAGGTTTATATAAGGAATATTATAGTATAACTCAATTCCATACGTGGTCAACATTCTATAAGAACCCTTTTGGAAAGTGTTGAACAAGCATTTAGAACTTTATAAAAACTAAATCATGAATTCCTTCCCCTATGAAAGTAAAATAAAAATAAATCACCCATTATAAATATCATTTAAACCAATATGAAACTTTAACCTAAAATCCACATATCCAACAAACATTATATAAGAACCAAAAAAACAGAAGTAATATCATTCCAAATGATGTAAAATAAAATAACCATATAAATACCACACAAACATAGCCAATGGAAAACTTCAATTTCAAATACAGTATAACCTATTTTAAGCATCCAAACACCCCTCTAAATTATGAAAAAAATCAATAATTTTATAAAGTATTATATTTAAAAAACACTTAAAATCACTTATATTTTCAAAACACCACCATAGTTGAAAATTTATATTAAAACCCCTAGTTTGGAATTTTTACAAACACATTGTGTGAATATTGAATATTTTTAGGTGTATAAAACATATGAACCATTGAAAACCCCCTTTTATCACCGAATAAAATAACCAAAATAATAAATTTAATTTATTGATTCTTTACACATATCACATATAATTAAAATATTTAAGAAAAATGATTTAGAAATTACAAGTACCCTATTGTATTTCAAAAAGAATAATTTCACAGAAACTGTTGTCTTGGTCTTTCACATGTGACATGAAACCTTTGAATATGATAAGAGGAATACCCAAGAAGAAATATACATCATCTAAGCACCAAGAAACACAGGGTTCAGATAAACAATAACATAGGGTTCATGAACGATGGGATCATGGAGTGAGGAAGAATAAATAAAATGATAGGAGAATAGAAATAGATAAAGAGAGAATAGAAATCAAGGTGTTTACCTTTAAAAATCCATGAAAATTAGGGAGGAATATTGAAAGAGAAATGGAGATAAAAGGAATAAGATTGAAGGAGGCACTCTAAAAAGTTATTAGTTGAATGGGGGAATGGAATAATCCAAATTTAGCTTAAATCAATCACTGTAAAAATGGTAAAAGTAAAATTTTAATTTCTAGGTAAGTTTTATGATTTGGCCATATGGTTTACCAAACTATGTGCTAACTAGATACGTGATCACCTAAGAACTATTATATGGTTTGAACATATGTTTTACCAAACTATGTGTTATCTATAAGATGAAATTTTACCCTTTGTAAGATTAATATGAAATATTTAACTTAATTATTTTATAACCATGTGGATTTACTTATACATAATATAAGTTCACATGGTTATAACTAATCATGCGCTAATTGTGTGTTGACCGTACATCTGAGAAAATAACTTATAATTTTAATAAATAAAATAAATATTTCACTTATTATAATAAAACAAATAATTATATAAATTAATACTAAAAATTGATATAGATTTATGATAATTCTCTCCACCATGTCACTTTCTATCCCTAAAAAAACATCAGTGGATTTTGAAATAAGTAAAAACAAAACTTCATAATCTAATCAATGATTTGGTTTAGCATTATTAGAATAATAAAAAAGTAGAATATAAACAAATCATTTCATAATAGAAACATTATATCCTACTCTAATTATTCCAGTTGATGTAGTAATGAATCTGTTATGATTATCCTTTAACTAGATATAAAAAAAGAGTAAACTCAAAGAAGACTAATAAAAATGGAATACCAAATGGTATAAAAAATTCCGAAACCATAATGGATTTAAGAATGTAATAGTTCCATGATATCAAAACAATTCATGAAAAAGATCATTAGTAAATAATACCACTTTTTAAAAACTTACAAGAAAACTTTTAGCCTTAACCCAACTCATAGTCAAAGATACCAAAAGATCAAAGGATTTGTTTTTCTTGGTGACCAGTCCAATAAAGATACATTGGATTTTCTTTAGAAAATTAAGAAAATATAAATTGAAATAAAAAATAACATGACACTTGGTGTGCAATTATCTAGGAAATATTATGAATTTGGTATTTGATAGTCATACAGTGATCCCAAGATACTATGAGCAATGTTTAAAATAACATAACATATTGGAAATTTATAGGACATCACATAGTAATTTCTCTCTAAAAAGGCTATGAACTGTTATAGGTCTCCCCACCATGCAAGGTTTCACTTGGATATGGTGGAACAAATAGAATCACACTTCTATAGGAATACCACTTTAAGGAGGATGAAATTTTACCAAGGACATGCCCAAAGAAACTCAATAGAGATATTAAGATTCCCAAAGACATATAATATTGAAATGTCCTAAAATATAATAGTATTATCTCATTTGGATTACCCATGATTAGATAAAAAAACAAAGGGATGAATTGGAACTAAAATTTGACTTGTTTACTTCCATGAAAGACTCTCATCAGCCATATTGTTGTAAAGTAAATAGAGCTTAAATACAAAAGGGCTTGATTATCCATATTTATCTTACTAAAAGTACATAAGAAATTAGTTTCCATCGAAGGAGAAATAAAAGAATTAGAATATTGACAAATATTAGCTTAAATATCCTTCTTAAATTAATTCTTTCTTCACATATCATGGGATAATGATTCCTCACTTATATCAGATAGAATATAGGAGTTACACAACACAACTTTCCCTACCCCTAAATACTTCATCACAATTTCCCAATTAATTACTCCTTAATTAGATCTAGGTTAACCAAAGACACTTTTGAACTGATGTATAAATAAATACACCCTTTAATAATTTGAGATTCTATTGCCAGAATGGCCCAAAGGCCTTCTTTTTTATTTTTATTATGGATAATCCCCCTTTAAAGGGTTTAAGGGGAACTCGTACATGACCCGTAGGCCCAAGGAACAAGGCCCAACAAACCCGAAATACATGACCCGAAGGCCCAAAGGCATACCATTCCCAATACATGACCCATAGGCCCAGCCCACTTAAACTGCCCCTCCCCAGATTTCTGCTTCATTGATCACCTAGCTCCCCACCTTGCATTGCAGATCGTCTAGAATTTCCCCGTACAAAGATGCACGGTGCCTGGTCCCGATGGCGGTTTCCATACCCTATCATTCTTCCAATCCGGTTAGCTCTGCATCTGGTGGCTGATACTTTTGTTGCTCTGATCCTCTTTTGGGGCATGTTCTGTGTGAACTGGGATACTCCATGGTCTACGTGACCCAAAGTCCTTGTGGCCCGAAGGCCTTCGATGACCCGAAGGCCCTGGAGATGCGTAGGCCCAAACTGGTGGCCCGAAGGCCCAAATCAGGTGAATAGTTCTGGCTGCTACAATACCGAAAAATAACTACTACTGTACTGCTATAGTAACCCGGAAATTCGCCTTCACCTGGGTCTCTTGGATGCCAAGCAGGAGCCCATACCACTCAGGTACGGGCTCGTTGGCGATTTGAGATTCTAATGATTCTTTTATTTCTATCTTGAGATAGAAAGAAACCAGTTTAGTATATGGGATAGTATTCTTCTTTAATATCTCCTAAGGACCTTTTTTAATAAAAACAATAGTGGTTAATGTTTCAAAATGAATCAAATATATCCCAAGGGTAGAAAATGATTTAACCCAAGAACTCTATTTAGAGTTTGGAAAGATTATATAACCAAAAAGTACCATAACTGAACTATGATGGACACTACTTATAGAAACATCACTTAAGAAAAACGTTCCATAAATAATTAAAACTTTCATTGAAGGTTTACTCTAAATAACATGAAATAAAAAACTTGATCAAGACACATTTCATGATTCAATCACATAAACTAACCATAACATAAGAGAAAACACAAAAAAAAACTTATAATAAAAAACATATATATATATATAATAAAGAAAAACTACCACTTTTAGAATCAAAATATTTAATAAGATTCAAGGAGTTCATTTTAGAAAAACTTGAATGGTTATAAAAACACTTTATAATGATTTAAAGGATTAAAAAACCAATTTCACACCCAAATTAAGGTTTTAAACATGGAAATTAACTTTAAAACCATAATATTCTAGATTATAAATTCATCACCTAATTAAAACTCATTATAAACCTCAAATACACTATATTACACTTGAAAAATATCTTAATATGTTTAATAAATACATGAAATTTAACCCTTGAAATTGTTTCAAAAAACTTTCTTTCATTTTGAATACATTTTATGAAATATATTTTCATATAAAACTTAACACTTATAAAAAAACAATATCACTTCATTATCTATCAAACATGGTCCCATTAAATGATTTTAACACATTATAAAAACTCATTTTATTTTATATTAAATAAATGTGAGATACAATAGAAATGATTAAGAAATATAATGAAGTTATATAATAAAAGATATCAGGTTTTATGAATATTAATAATTATTCTTCATGGTTTTTAAGAACATACACCATCTATGTAATATCCACTAAAAGGTATTTAGAACCATATACATGATTTTTTTCATGGTTTTTTCATATTGTGTGCTAATAGGGTTCCTTTAGTTCTCCTTTAATTTCTACCCCAGAATATTAAAATTTAAAAAACTAACCATATATCCTCAAAGTAAACCAAAATATCATTAATTTGAAATGTAATAAACTAGAAATGATTGAAAAATAAATTAAAATTCATGATTTTCATCTATAATTCCCATAGTAATTAAAGTTTCATCATGAAAGGTGGTGATCAATCACTAACTATTGACCTATATATTGAGTTCTAACAATACTATATCCTATATACTAGAATGACCCAAATAACAAGAGGTATTTTATTCCATTTTTTCATGAAAAAACAAGGTTAAACTTACAATGTCACTTGGGTGGACCCACAATAATGCCCAAGGTGCGTTCTTGATCACCATGGGATAGGGACAAGCTCAGAGGGTATCAAACATCAAAACATGGGAACTATTTCACCCTCAAATATCAATAAATAATTAGATGAATCATTTTGATAATCTAGAATAGTTCACCAATACATTTCAATTATATGTAAACAAATAAATAAGAAATTCCAATAAACATACAAAAAAAGAGGCATAACTAGAACAACTATACATACTCATACCAAAGTTAAAATCAAGATTAATATATAATAATATTCATTCCAAGAAATAAAAAAATATTAATTATAAAATGGTTTGTATATTAACACCCCAAAGAAGACTAAAAACCCCCAAAATACTCATCCATCAATCACCTCATAACCTGATGTCACTACCGGAACATCATCGATATTTACTACCTAGTCCATGAGGGATGGAGGGATATTTTCATGAGGGAGGAGGAACTCCACAAAAACCTGTATAAGATCCACCAAGACTACACACCCACCAAGGAGGATGTGTATGGTGTGAGAAATATCCTAGTATGTTTCGAAAAATAAAATATTATACGTAATTTCTTATATAATTCATTCCATCAATGTGAGTTTGAAAAATAGTTTAAGAAAATAATCCCCTTTCTCTATTATAAAAAAATCAAAACAACGTACCTAATCACCCCTTTTTTTAAAAACCCAACCCATTTATATAAAAATCAAGGGAGGTTTGATAAATATATTTGAAAAAAAATTAATAAAATTAAATAAAATATATTTATTTCTTAAAGAAAAATGGTTAACTCTAACTCCCATGATTACCATTGTTTTTGAAGAAAAATTCTTGAAATTTTTCTTTATAAAAAGTAAAGGAAGAACCAAATACCCAAAACACAAAATATATAGTAAATCTTTAAAACCATAAATAAGAAAAATATAAAGTATAATACTCTAAAAATAAGTTATTTAATTAATTTAAATATAAATGATGGTCCTCATAAATAATATAAAACAACATGAGATACATAATTATAGTAATAATGATGAGAAATAAAATAATAAAATTGAGTGAACATATGATGATAACTAATAATAAATGATGTTAACCTAATGAATAAAATCAAGGCTCAACCAAATGAAATTAAAAGTCAGATAATAATTCAAATTGTGGGAAACTCCTTATGTTAACTAAACTAACTTAGATGGAAGTATTCTATATAATTAAAAATAAGGAAATAAAATTTCACAGGTGTGTTCCTTAAAAATTAAAGATCCATCAATAAGCTTGGGAGGAACCATAGGGAACCAAAATCATGAAATAATAAGGCTCCACATAAGACTTATAGAGTTATGTTCAGAAATACATTAGGAAGAGTCCCATAATGATCTAATTTTTTACCATATCAGGAAGGACTAAAAAATGTTCATTATCCATGGATTACTATGAACTAGAGGGTGCCCATGTTAGTCTCGAATTATGTGTTTTAAAATTATAAGGATATACCCTTTACTTATAGTGGGTATAAGTCCTGGACCTCACCAATATACCCAAGGTTACCATTGATATATTTACTAGTAAATTTAGTTCACATTGCACTAAATTTTATATAAGTAATATTATAGTGGAAATTGATTCTATTATTGGTTAACATTCTACAATAATTCCTTGGGAAAATTACAATCTGGCCTTTAGAACATTATAGAAAACTAAATTGAGAAATCCATCCCCTTTGAAATTCTAATATGAATAAAACACTCATAAGAAATCTCATTTGTACCAATATGAAACTCATACCTCAAGAAAATATATCCAACATAAATTATTTAAGGACAAAATAAAAAAATAGAATCCTTCACATTGATATGAATAAATACCAAAAAAACATAACTGAGTGAAAATGATAATTTCAAATACAAAAAAAAACCTATTTTAAGTATAAAAAACCTCTATAAATTATGAAACAATTTATAAATTCATAAATTATTATATTTTTAAATATCTTAGAAAACATTTTTAATTTCAAAACACCACTTTAGTTGATATTTAATATAGAACCCTCCCCCATGGATTTTTAAAAGCACATTGAGTTCATAAGAAACAGTTCTAGGTGTATAAATTTTAGGAGCCTTTAAAAATACCTTCGGATCTCCCAATAAAATACTAAAATAAGAAATTACATTTATAAACTCCTTCACATATTACATAAAGTTTAAATCTTGATAAAAAGGGATTTAAAAATAGAAAGTATCCTATAGTATTTCAAATCAAATTAATTGCATTAAAATGCCCACTAAGTACTTTCATAAGTGGAACAAAACCTTTCAATATGAGAAGAGGAAGACATTATATGAAATTTTCACTAACTAAGCTCCAAGAAGCACAAGGTGTAGAAAAACCCTAATTTAGGGTTCATGCACCATGGCTTCATGGAGTGAGGAAGAATGGAAATAATAATAAAAGAGAAATAATTAATAAGATAAGATAAAATAAGGGATTTAACTTGGAAAAACCTTGAAAATCAATAATAAATTACCCAATAGTAAGGTAAATAAAAGGCATAATCTATAAGGAATCCCTATATATGGGTCTAGGTCAAATGGGTGGAAGTTAGAAGCCAAATATGGATTAAATCGATAAAGGTAAATAGTAAATTTTCAATTTCAATTTCTAGGTAATCCATTTATTTTATCAAACTGTACATTGACCATTTGAGATCCACTAGATCACCTGGGAACTACCACATGGTATACCAAATCGTACTCTAATTGTGCACCATCTACTTGATCAAATTTTACCCTATTTAAGATTAATCTTCATAGTCTCCGATAATCATGAACCAATCATTTTTTGTTTCTCATGCGTAAGATAAGGTTTCATGGTTAATATTAATTATGTGTTAACCATGAACTGACCATATAAGTGAGAAAATATCTTAAATTATGAAAAATTCAAATCCATACTTTACTTATTCCAATAAAATCAATAATTATATAAAATAATACTCAAAAGTGACATTAATTTGTGATTGATGTGATTCCAAAATGTTCTCTTGAACCCTTTAAGAGTAGAGACTCATACATTCTATTATTTTGTATTTCCCATGTATACGATCTATCTCATATGGGTATCATTATTTTGATTAACGTTGTATGATTATAATGGGTTAATTTTGTTATTACATTTCTTATTATTTATATGGTAAGCATGTAGTTATGATTCCATATTTTATTTTTATCTACTTATTGTTTTTATCTCTTATTTATTATACTGGGATATAATATCAAGGTCATCATCTCCCCAATGTATTTTAATGGCCCTTTCCACTAGTTGGTAACCTCTGGCACATGGGGTGACATGCCTAAGGTCACATAGCTCTCTAAATCATAATCAATAACATGGTTTGTGGTGTTATAGTTCAATACTTGAATAATCACTATTTAGGAAACATATTGTCCTAGTTATTCATATATTTCCATCGACCCACCTTATGGTGATAATAATAGTATCGCTATTATAGATGAGGATTTCAGTGTTTTATAAAATTAATAAGTTGATGGTGGTGGTAGTGGTGGTGGTGGTTCTGGTTGAGGTGACTATAAATGACATTTTTGAGCACATACTACTCTTTATCAATGAGTTTTTTTTAGAAATTTTATTAATTTGGAGATTGTTTAATTTTAATATGTAATTAGATAAATTTATTTTACTTTCAATTTATCTTTTGATGCATCCATAATTTATTTTTTTATACATAATTACTTGGTTTTTATGAGGTCCACTATTATTGTAGTGGGGTAACAAACTCTTTCATGTTTGTAATAACTATTACTGAATTGGATTAAAACTTGATGCTTTTTTTTGTATTATAAATATTAGTTTCATATAAAATTTTATGCCATTTTCATGTTAATTAATTAGAATATTGGTTTTAAACAATAAATTTGTGGGTATAATTTATATATGATCATAATGTACCTATAACACCCTGATATTTTATTATTATTTTATTGAATAAATTTAACTTTTCAAAATCTTGTGTTATATGTAACAATGAGTTCCAACGAACCGCAATCCACTATTAATATTATAATTTAAACATGACCATTATAAACTAGTCGTTAGGTATGGAAGTATTAATATGAAAAACTACTTTTAAAATATTAAATATAATGGTTTTATATAAATAAAACATATTGATGAAAACATTTTTAATTTTTGGTAAAGTCGTTATTTGTTTCGAAAATATTATTTTTCCAAAAAAATTATTAAAAAATAATAAAAGTAATTTTTTCCACTTTTATAAAATTTATTTAAAAAAAATATTTTTTAAATCTATGTTTAAAAATTATCTTTGAGTGAATTTTTGATAATTTTATGAAAATATTAAAAAAAATTATGAATAGTAAAAAAAATATTGATTTTTATTAAAAACTACCTTTTTTAAAGCATTTACAAGATCCATTTTATTTTAAGATGGTCTTAAAAGTAAAATTTGTTTAATAATATATTAATCAATACAATTTAGTACTTTTGAATCATCTTTATATTTAATTTTTATATTAAAAATTTTTATACTTATGAAAGTTTTCTCTTTGGAAAATTGCTTTTTTAGCGCTTCTTCGGGTTTTATTTTAAATTAAAATTTTATAATTCTGTGAATATAATTTGATAAAATGGATTCCATATTTTTAATAATAATATATATATATTATATAATAAAGTAATATTAATTTTTTATCATAAATATTATTAAAAATAATAAAAATTATTTCATGTAATTAAGGTTAAAATAGGGTTTTGCGTGTTACATACAAATGTGTTAAAATTAATTTTAAACACACATAGGATATTTGTTTAAAAAATTTTATTTCATATTTATAATTACTGGCCAAAATTATCTAATAAGTCTCATTTTAATGTTATTATTAATGGTTAAATTACCTAGGTAAATAAAAAACTAGTTACAATGGTGAAAAACAAAATGGTAAATGTTAGTAAACTTAGAGATTAAGGGAAACATGTTTGAAACATGCATATTTTTTGTGTTTGAGGTATTTATTGACTATATAATCCCTAAAATCCTTTATTTATCATATTTTTACGCACACTTCATGAGAGTGGCTTCCCATTATTGAATAGTTTTTGGTATTTACAAAAGTGTCACTCCTCTTTAATTATAAAGGGGAACCTCCTTCCCTCACTTATTCACACCTCATAATCCATTTGGATCGACCTATCCCTAAAAAATATCCTAAAACATCCTTATACATGTTATAGATCTTTGTTTCTTCCCAAAATACCAATCCTAGAGTCTTTAATAAGATATCCAAAGGAGGTTTTTCTTAGAGAAGGTAATTGTCTTCACTAAACTCTTTCTTTTTAGTTATTCTCTTAACACCTTAATTAATGTTCTAATAATTCAAATATAACAATACCAGTATATAAAATATAATAATATTTTATTATATTGATCGAATAACCTATAATTGTCTTCTCTTCCAGCAAGTGGGAAATGAAACTGTTGATTGTGTGTTTGGAGGACTACCGCACCGTGAACTAATGTAATTCATTTTCCATCACTACCTATTGCGATTGGGTATAATTATGGATTTAAATTAGTTATATGAAATTTATGAAATAATTACACTTAGGGAATTATAATATCACATGCACCTTCTAACTTTCCATTCTGTGGGAATATGTTAACGTCGCCTGTGTGTATGGTGGACTAACTCCTCGTGAAGCGATGTGATTCGTTCTCCACCTACATATTACATGGAAGGTAATAAGGATTGGTTTAATTAAAATATATGATATAAATTTCATAAAAATTATTCTTTAAAGTTAATATATTATTTAACTTTCTTTTGTTTCATGTATTAAAAAATGGAAACAACGTTCATGCGTACATACAACCTACCATCTCCATGAACCGTGTAAATAATTTTCTATCTATAACATTAATGGATTACTATAAATATATATATAATATTTATATAATGTTTAAAATTATTTATATGATGGAACTATGATTAAATTAAAAGGACCAAAAATACCAAACCAAAACATACATAAAAAATGAAGCAGTTATCTCCAGAAACATGATTTTAATAAGAAATTATTAATAAATGGGTAATAAAATGTCATAATTAAATAATATATGATATAAAAAAATTATTATTTTCATTAATATAATTATTATAAACTTATATTTATTATACATAAATTTTTAACATGTATGAAAGAATTCGAGACTTAAGGTAAGGGATGTTTTGTCTCGCTTTTATTTTTGTAGGACACATGCCATGTTCACCACTTGTTTCTTTTTTGTGGTGTATATATTGCACATTAATGTATTTTATGGTTATTTTCATGCTAATTATGGGATATAAATATCCATATAATGTTATTTATTTTATGGGTATTATGACTCAAACGGTACCAAAGTGTGAAAAGTTTTATTTTACAAACTCACTGTTTATCGTGATTGTTTATGATTAAGTTACTGATAATGAAATATTATGATATAACTCTCAATAAATTCAATAATTATATTATCCATTAGTTATTTATTTAAATTACATATTTTACTTTCACTTTTCTTTTTTTATATAATCAATATTCCAAAATAATATTTTTACAAAAAAACCAAATTTAGTCCTCTGTTCGATCAAAATCCATTTTTTATTCCATGCCTATATTTTCTAAAAATGTTTTAATCAAATATTTACTATTATAAAAAGATTTTTTAAATAAATTTATACCCATGATTTAATTTTTTTTTATAAAAATAAGATGAATCTTCATGTCATTTCTAGAATGAGATAGTTTTGAATTTTTAGAGAAAATGTGAAAGGAATCTTTGTTTTAACATGTATGAAATGAATAGGATTTTCAACCTTCATGAACACTCAATTATTTGAAGATTATTTTACAAGTTATACAATTTTATTTTCAAATAAAAAATTTCTTTAATATTTCGTAAAATTTTAGATTTTAAATAAGTGATTTCAAATGAAAATTTTTTTCCCTTCAAGATTATTTTAATAAACTTTTATAGAATTTCTATTCATAAATGAAAACAAAATTTGGTCTTTCTTATATTTTACTGGGGATATGATATAATGGTACCATCATTATTATTTCCTTATATGGTTATTTTTATGATAATTCTAGAAATATTTTTACCAAACAAATTCATTTTTCATGGGTTATGATATGATGAATTGATGAAATGTTCATGAAACATGTTTATTTTCTACAGGTTATACTACGATTAAATATTTATGAAACCCATTTCCCTTTTCATGTGTTATGACATGATGAATGTTTTTTGATCTTGGGGAATAAAAATGTATAAATTATGTGATAGGTGGGAGCTATATATTCCTATAATTAATTGAGTAAAGGTTTATATTTCATGAGATAATGGTGGAAAACGTGTTGATGTTCTTGATCAGTTATGGGAAATAATCCAACATTCTTGATCCACTATGGGAAATAGGTGATGATGCATGATCTATTATAGAATGGGAGACATGTTTTGATTCCTAATCTGTTATGATTTGATGTTCTTGGGTGTTAACCTTGACATACGGAATGTTTTATATACTTATGATGGTGTAACACTTATATGACATGAATTTTTGGTTCATGATTTATTGATGATGATTTTTCACTCTTATGGTCCATTAATTTTGAAATGATAATGTTTTATGCCATAGATCATGATTATGATACATGATAGATTGGGTATGAACATTTTAAGTTATATTTATAATCTTATACCCTTATTCTTATCTTATGATTTCATGTGATCATCGATTGATATCTTCCATGTTTACCCTTACTGAGCATCTAAGCTCACCATTTCTTATTTTTTCTTTCCCTAGATTATGAAGAAAGTTTTAATTAGGGTATTCTATTGGCCCATAGATACTATTGTCCACTATCTCTCACTAAAATGGTTTTAATTATTAAAAATCATGTCATATATTGACATATATATTTCTTCATGTCAGATCCTAAATTAGGTTAAATCATTATCTTGAATATCATATCATTTCAATCATATAACTATTTATGTGCTTTTATGTCTAGACAATCTTATAACTGATTATCTATGTGTAATTATAGGTATTAACACTCTCTCAATTTTTTGAACTGTAAGAAAGACAGAATATCTAAAAATTATCTAAGTATAAGTCACTGACACTGATAGAAAGATGACCCACTGACAGATAGATGACTCATTGATAGACAGTTCAAATAGGTATATATTCTAAATATTTGAAGCTAACATGAACATAGAAAACTCACTGTTACACATGACATCGATGTAGACGACTCACCATTGCACATGACACTAGTGCAGACAACTCACCATTGTGTATGACTCACTAATGCAGATGACTCACCATTGCATATGACTCACTGACGTAGAAGACCTACCATCATTCCAAGTGACCTATCATTGCATGGTGCTACCAACGTAAGGATCCATTGTCAGTTGAAAAGAGTCATTGATGCATCAATTGTCTCACCAACAGAGGGAAGGACTCGCCATTGATATGAGTCGTTGATAGATCAAATGTATCACTAATAGAAAGAAGGAATCACCATTGAAAACAAGTCACTGATAGGTTGAGTCACCAACCAAAAGATACACCGACAGAAGGAGACACTGAAAGATGAGTCACCGATAGATTGTTTAAAACTCCATTTAATAATATTATTTATAACAGCCATATTTGTGTCATTTGAGGATACTAAAATATTTTATAATCCATTTTAGGACTTCTAGCAGAAGGTAAAAGGTATGATGAACCAATGCACATGGAAATAACATGTTCTTTATTGGCCCTCAAAAATAATAATCATTTTTAAAAAGATAATATATACTGAAGAAGAAAAATAGTGGTGCATGTCTGTGCGAGAGTGAAAAAACACTGAAGAACATATGCAACTCTCATGAAACAACTGTGAACTGAAGAAATAATGGAACAAAACATGAATCAATATTAACTGATCTGAACATCGAATTGAAAAACTTCTTTAGCCAATCAAAAAAGGAGAAGAATATACCTGTAAAACCATACGTGTACTTGGAATCCAGAATATGACACTCTGTTTTTGTTTCAACTTCCAAAAAAGGACTCATACTTCCCCTAAGCTATATCTAAAGAGACATGAACTATATCTCAAGACACTCAGAGCCTTTTAGATCCTTTCTCATATTTGTTTTATTTGTTGTGTGCATTTTTATATACCTTTGAGTAGTGTGTGTATCTGTTTGTTAAGCACACATTGTCTCCTATATCAAACTGAAGGATACAATATATCCTTCCACTCATATCTTCTTACATCTGTTTACTCCCATAGATAAGTGTGGAAGAGGTCCTTGTGTAACCTAGTAGTTTTTACCCATGAAGAACTACAGTAGAGGTTGTGTGACCTGGACAGCATGTGTGTTTTTGTAAACCCCGATATAGGGTGTGGATCGAACTATTTATTAATTTAAATTGCTTAGTGTAAATTTATTACTAGGTGGATAGGATTAAGTATCTGCTTGAGACTGAACCTCTTGTTTTATTTCCATTGTGTTTTTACCTTTTAGTTTTACTCTGTTTTATCACATATTACATAAAACTAAATTTAACTCTGATAGTTAGTCTTAGTAATTGTTTATAACAGTATTGACTTATTAGATTAGTTTCGAAATCTGTATTAATTATAAAATTGATACAACTGATAACTAATCAATCTTTGAGAAATTAATCGAAAAGTGAAGCTCTTATAAATTCACTATTTGTTAACTGGGAAATAGAATTTTAAATATTGGGGGAATCTCAAATTATACTTTTTAATAGAAATTTTTATAGATACTTAATTAACCCCCCCTCCCCACCCTTGATTACTCTACTCAAACCAAAATTGGGTATCAAAGGTGATTGGATTTTCTAGTTTTCAAATATTTTTTAAAATTTTCAACAGTGATTTTAGTTATATTTCAAAGATCCTAAAATTTCTGTCAATAATAAATTTTTATCTATTTAAAATATTGTTCTAAAATGTATTATGGATAATAGGCTAGAAGGTGCTACTAACAATAGACCTCCATTATTTAATGGAATAAATTATACACAATGGAAAATTAAAATGAAAATGCACTTAGAAGGTATGGGTTTGGAAATTTGGTCTTCAATTGTAGATGAATATAAGATTCATGCTACTGCTAGAACTACTTGGGATGATACAACTAAGACTACTTATAAAAATAATTTCAAATCCATGAATTCTTTATACTACTCTTTAGTATATGAAGAATTTAACAGATTTTCTACGTATAAAACACATCATGAAATTTGGGATACTTTTTCTATTTCACATGAAGAAACTTCTAGTGTTAAGGAAATGAGACTTAACACATATAATATTAAATATGAAAGTTTGAAAATGAATCCTGTTGAGCCTATTTCTGACACGTATCTCTGGTTTTATGAAATTTTGAACACTATGATCTCTCTGGGAAGATATGTTACTTCCAAAGAACAAATTATGAGGATTCTCAGATGCTTATCGAATAGGTGGAAATGAACTTTTGTCTCAATTATAGAATCATGTGACATCATCAAACTCTTTATTAAAGAACTCATTAGAAAAATGATGATGTATGAGGAAGATCTAAAAGTCAACACAGAATAAGAGGATGAACCTAAGAAAAAATATATAGCCTTCAAGACTATTACCTCTAAGAATAAGGAAAAGGAAAAGGTGATAGCCTCTTTTCAAAGCTCCATTAATGATGAATCAACATTAGATAGTGATGAAGAGATGGCTCAGCTAGCCATAAGATTCTAGAAATTATATAGGAAGAAGAAGTTCTATTGGAATCCCAATTATAAAAGAAGATATGATAACAAGGGAAACTTAAAAAAGGACTAGAAAAGAAACAAAAAATCAGAGGAGATTGTATGCTATGAATGAAATAGGAGAGGAGAGGTAAAAGTTGATTATCCAAAATTAAAATACAAAAAGAAGTATGAAAAATACATAATAAGTATAATAAATCTAGGAAGGACGCCTGGAGTGCCTTTGAGGATAGATCCAGTGAATCAACATCATATCATGATGAGAAAGATGACATGTAAAATATGTATTTTATGAAAAACACATTTGAGGTAACCTTATATTCTCCTACACACAATTCCTATTATTTGGAAAATGAAAGTGATTATGAAAATATGAAAAGTGAATAATTTTTTGAAGACTGCAATATCCAGGAAGATACTTGAAATGAACTAAAAGATAAATATAAATATTTAAAGAAACAACATGATCTTACTGTAACTATTAAATATAAACTTACTAAAAAAAGGAAAATAATTCTCAACTGCTCAAAGAAAACAATGAATTAAAAATGTCTAATAAGAAATTGAAGAAATATCTAGAAAATTTTACTAATGAGAAAACACTATTACTCAAATTCTTGGTAAACATATAGCTCCAAAGTACACTTCTAGTATTGGATATCATCCTAGATAGAGAAACCTATCGAAAACACATTTTATAAATAAATTTTTAAAATCTATTCTTCTACCTAAAAATCAAAATTCTGATGCTAGTTCTAGTTATAGAAAATCTTTTACTACCTCTAGTTTTTCTGGACCAAATAAAGTCTATTCTATAAATATGTTCCAAAATTCTTATAGGAAAAACATAAGGAAAATGTGGGTACCTAATTCAATGATTACTAATGTCACTGGACTCAAATAGGTTTGGGTACCAAAATCTATTTTTGTTTGATTATTCTATAGGAAAGTTGTTTGAAGAGCTCCTACAAGAGTCATTGGTACTTGGATAGTGGATTTTCAAGACACGTGATAGGATATTATTCAAGCTTCAATAACCTAATCAAGATTTATGGTGGATATGTCACCTTTGGGGACAATTATAATGTAAAAATAATTGTCTTGGGCCAAATTGGTAACTCTAACTCCGTTTTAATTTCTAAAGTACTTTTTTTGATGAGTTGAAATATAATTTTCTTAGTATTTTTCAATTATGTGATGATGGAATTCATGTTAAATTTGAAAATGATTCTTGTAATGTCTTTAACTCTAAAAAGGAATTAGTATTTTCTGCTTTTATAAATAAAAATTTATATTATGTTAACTTAGATTATTTAATTTCTCAAAATTTTTCTTGTTTAATTTCCTTTCATAATGATTCTTGGCTTTGGCATAGGATATTAGGACACTGAAATATAAACACTCTTAGAAATCTTACTAGAAAAGGACTAGTCAAGGATCTACCCAAACGTGAGTTTTCAAATGACAAAGTCTATAATACTTATCAAAAAGGTAAACAACGCAAGATATCTTTCAAACCAAAGAAATAATTTTCAACTTCTCAACCTCTAGAGTTGGTTCACAATGACTTGTTTGGACCTTCTCTAGTTTCTAGTTTAAATGGGAATCATTATGTCTATTTTCTTGTAGATAACTATTCTACGTATACTTGGACTTATTTCTTAGCTCACAAAAGTGAATAATGTACTTAATTCACTAAGTATTCTAAAACAGTATAAAATCTTAGTGGACTTAGAATAAAATCCTTAAGAAGTGATCATGGTTGTGAGATTGAAAATCAAGACTTTGAATCTTTTTGCTCACACAATGGCTATAGTCATAACTTCTCTGTCCCTAGGACACCTCAACAAAATGGATTTATAGAAAAAAAGAATATAACCGTACAAGAGATAGCCTGAACAATGTTTAATGAATATGATCTACCTATTTACTTTTGGTCTGAGGCTTTGAATACATCTTGCTACATAATTAATAGATTATTAATTGGACCTATCCTAAAGAAAAATCTGTATGAGTTGTGGAACAATAGAAAACCCAAAGTTAGTTATTTCAAATTTTTTGGTTACAAAGTCTATATACATAATAACAGGTATAATCTTGACAAATTTTCATCCATGAGTGAAGAAGGACTCTTCCTAGGTTACTCAATCTCTAGTAAATCCTATAGAGTCTTTAACAAAAGAACAAAATGTGTTGAAGAATCTATTCATATCAAATTTGATGAAATATATCCACATGAACCTATGACATCGCTAGAAAACCTTGAAGATGATATGTCAAACCTGGACATAAATTGAAAATCATCTAATATTTTTGTCAAAAAATATATTAAATCCAAAAGTTCTAGAAATTCTTCAGAATTTGAACATGATGAACCCAATTCTATAGATGAACCTGAAATTACTAGCCCCTCCTTTTCTAGAACAACTAGAACCCTCAATAACCATCCTTTAGATATTATTGTCGGAGACTTACATAAAGGGACACAAACTAGATCTTATCTTAGAAATATGGTTGAACATCCAGATTTCTTGTCACATATTGAACCTAAAAACATCAATGATGCAATTAAATATTAATTTTGGGTGATGTCTATTCAAGAATAACTTAACCAACTTGAAAGAAATAAAGTTTTTAAAGTTTTGGATAGACCCAAAGTCACCTTTACCATAGTCACTAAGTGGGTATTTAGGAACAAAGTAGATGGATTTGGTAATATTATTCGAAATAAAGCTAGATTGGTTGCACAAGGTTATAGTCAAGAAGAAGACATTGACTATGAAGAAAATTTTTCACCTATTGTTAGACTTGAGTCCATCAGAATCTTGCTTGATTATTCTACCCATCTAAATTTCAATCATTATCAAATGGATGTTAAAATTGAATTCCTAAATGGGTATATAGTTGAAGGTGTTTTTGTTGAACAACCCCCTGGTTTTACAAACCCTCATTTTCAAAATCATGTTTTCAAATTAATAAATGCTTTATATGGTTTAAAACAAACTCCCATAGCTTGGTATGATAGAATAAGTACTATTCTCATTATAAAAGGTTTTACAAAAAAGAATGTTTGATCCTACTCTTTTTATAAAATTAATTTCTAAAGATTTTTTATTAGTTCAAATTTATGTAGATGATATTATTTTCGAATCTTCAATAAATTCTTTATATATTGATTTTTCTAAAATGATGCAAAATGAATTTGAAATAAGTTTGACGGGTGAAATTAAATTATTTATTGGATTTCATATTTTGAGAAATAAAGAAGGAATCATTTTAAATAAAATTAAATACATAAAAGATCTTTTAAAAATATTTGGCTTTTATAGAATTAAAAGTAGTGACACTTCAATGAGTACTACTTGTAATTTGGATCTTGATGAAGATGGAAAATATGTTGATCAAACCACTTACAGAAAAATTATTGGCAGTTTACTCTACTTGACTGCTAGTAGGATAGATATAATGTTTAGTGTGTGTATGTGTGGCTATTTTTATGATAATCCCAAAGAATAACAGTTAAATTATGTTAAAATTATTTTCAAATTCCTAAAACATACTATCAATATAGGATTATTTTACCCTAAAGCACAATCATTTGATATAGTGAGTTATTATGATGATGATTTTGGTGGATGAAAGTTAGATAGAAAGAGATCCTCTAGTACATGTCACTTTTTGGGAAGGTCTTTGGTTTTATGGTGTAGTAAGAAACAAAATTTTGTTGCATTATCTGTTGTTGAAGCTGAATATTTAGATTCCAGTAGCTGTTGTGCTTATATTTTGTGGTTTAAACACACTCTTATATACTATGGATATAAATTTATACATGTACCTATAAATTGTGACAATAAAATTGTTATTAACATTTCTAAGAACCCCGTTTCTCATTCTAGAACAAAACATATTGATTTAAGACATAACTTTTTGAGAGATCATTATCAAAAGGGTGATATCACTTTAGAATTTATTAGCACTGAATATTAGCTTGATGACATATTCACTAAGCCATTGAACTATGAAAGAATTAATGACACCATACATGAGTTAGGAATGATCAATCAGTAAGACCTTGTGTTTCATTTCTGTTGATCTGTTTCAGTGAAGTTGTCATACTGACATTATTGTCACACTAACACCATTGTCATGCTGACATAGTTTTCATGACTACATCGTTGTCATGGAAACATTGATTCCTTATCATTCTGACATTCCTAGTATTATCCAAAATATTCCTTACTGACATCAAGGACTCGCTATTTCTATATATTTTATGTTTTTATCAAAATGAAATGGTTTCATTAATTTTTTTGAACTCGGTTCATGTTTTAACAATTTTGTAGTTTCAAAATCCTTAAATGATATAAATTAGAATCAATCCACTCTAGTTCTTTACCTCTACACTCTCTCGGTTGCCGCTCTCTGTATTTACCCCCAACCTTTCACCTTCTGACCTCCAGACTGAACTTATTGCAATGGCACATGTGAAGTGATCTCTTGAAGATGGTGAGTCTCATGCTTCTAAGAAATAGAAATATAAATAGAGAAAATCTTTAGGTCCTACAAATTCTAGTCTTGAAAACCTTGTTGTAACCATAGAGAAAGAAGTACTGGTGGAATTTCTCTTAGAGAGAAAGTCATTGTTGTTAAATGTTCTACAAGATCAAAGATGCCTTGAATGGTTCACAAACATTGACCGAATATTTTACCTGAAGCCGGTACATGAATTATATATGAATAAGGAACTTCTATTGGAAGTAAGTGATGTCTCCTAGGTCAATTTGATTATAAAAGGAAAGATAATATCTTTATCTTCAAGGCATTGTCTTTAATTTCTTAAGGTTTTTTATAAAGGAATGCTTAATGATTATCAAGGTACTTCTCCTCCTGAAAGTGAATTCTTTTTCTAGGAGACAACTCTGAATGATCAGACCGAAAATGAGGAACATAGGAGGCCCATTTCCTCAGAGTTAAATGGTGAGTACAAGATTTTATTTAAGTTTATTTAGAACCAGATTTTTCCCAGTAAAGGGGACTTTTCTTCTCTCAAATATCAAGATGTATAATTGGTGTATTTTCTACAGAAATAAGTTAAATAGAATCTATGAAGATATATGATGGTGCACATTAATGAGGTGATAAAACCTAGTTGTAATTCAAATTCTCTTTTCAACTCTATAATTATTTAATCAATGATAAATGAGAAAGGCTATATAAGGGAAGTTGATGATGTAGTAGTTAGTTAATGTAGTCGAATCTATTTAAGTTATAACATCTATAAGAGAATGAAAATTAACTAGAACCCAAGGAGTAAGGAATGGGTTGGCGATGAATATATACTATATGAAAATTTCAATCCTATATATCATCCAGTTAGACCAAGGGATCTAGTGGATACTGGCCTTGGTCTAGATGCTCAAGTGATTTATTATTCATATTAGGAGGAAGATCACGTTACTCCTATTAGAGAAGTAGGAGCACCAATTGATGATAGAAGTGAACTAGACACAACTCGGCTAACAAAAAGAATTTCTATTGGACCTCCAATTCCACCTTTGGACTTACCTTATCATGAACCTATTCTTAAATATACTAGAAGTAAAGAAATAGAAGTTGAAGAAAATGTAGAATATGTTAGTGAATCAAATGAAGAAGAAGATGAAGAAGAGGAAGCTAAAAGTGGTGAAAGTGGTTCAAAATCAAGTAGGGAAGAAGGTGATGAGAAAGTTGATGATGAATATAGTGATAAAAATGATGAAGATGGGGATAATGAATAAATAAATGAAAGTGGTAGTGATAGTGTATCTGGTCATCCTGGTGAGAATCTAGATATTGTTAGTATGAAGATTGTTGAAGCAAATTTTGGTACATTTGTTCAGTGTGTTGTTCAAGATGAAAATGTTTCTCCAGCCAAACAAGTTTCTCAAACTGTATATACTAGAAAAAGAACTCTACATAAGGAGAAGCAACCTATAAAAGAAGAATTAAGTGTGGGGGAGAAAACTTCCAAGAAGGTTGGCACTAGGGGAGCCTCAAGAAAGAGTTTCTCAAGCTGATAAAGAACATAAAATTTGAAGAATAAGGATTGATACTCTTACTTCTCCGGATTTTGATATTATGCCTGAATGGGTGAAAAATCCTAGGTATTTGGCTTTGGGACTAGGTTATGAAGATTCTAATGATGAAGTATTTGTACCTACTACAAGGGAATCAGTGGCTGAGATCTATTCTAGTGACTATGTCACTAAGGATGATTTTGAAAAATTCAAGCAAGACATATGTTCCTCTATAAGACAGTCATTAAAATATCAGATGAGATATAAAATTTATGAATCTAGGATAGAGAAAACTAAGTAAAATGAAAATTTTAAATCTATATGGTCTATGGTTGAAGGTGTAAAGAAAGATAGACCTTCTTGTTCTACTCCTGCCTCAACCAGTTTATCTCAAGATGACGTTGCTTTAGTTTCCAAAATAGTGATAAAATAAATTCATCCATATTTGATTACAACTTCAGAAAAAATTATGACAAGAAACACCAAACTTGGAAATGAAATGAATAAGTTAACCATTAGCATCAATACTTTAACCACTGAGTACAGGAATAAAACAGGAAGTGTCATGAAAGGAATTGAGAATCTTGTTTCTCATTTTAAAGATCTTGATTTTTCCAAACTAGGAAAAGAAGTTAAGGAACATTCCTCCTCTTCCCTTTCTTCAACCTCTGCTCCACCTACTCAGAATTCACAATCTATGGATCTTTCTACTGTCAGTTCAATTTTAAAATAATAGTTGCAAACTTTAATTTCCAGTATGTCCATGGTTGGGGACACTTTGGATAAGGTGCATGGCCATGAGAATTATTATAGAAGGAGTGCTTCACACACTCAGGAAGAGATAAACAAGAAGATTAATGAGTTTCTCTCCAAACTCATCACAAGGCATAAAATGAATAGTTTGTTTAAGAATTTGGCCACCAATCTTAATCTTCATCCAATGAAAAGGGATTTTAAGGATCATATTCAAAAGTGGAGATAATTTACTCCCTTGATGGAAAAGTTCATAGAAAAAAAATATGATTTTGAATAGAAAATGAAATATGGTTCTGAAATCATTGAAGAGTTAATCAAGCCATTAAAATTATATCTTCGTGTCCAAAGTGAATCCATTGTGGTACCTCCTGCTACGCCGCTTGGCGCTGTTAGTTCAATGCCTGCTCAAGCTCAGATGTCAGTTTCCTAGGACTTATCTCAGACCAAACCAATCATTATAGATCCTATTCTGTCTTGACTTATTTCTCATCATAGACCTTCCCTAGTTTCTACAGTTCCTGAAGGAGTGCCTCTACCTCCTCTGAAAATTCATTCATACCCTCCTTCTTCTGAGCCTACTACTTCTGCTAAAATATACATTGATCTTTCTGGTAAGGGAAAGGAACCCCTAAACCCTACCAAGTAGTGTGGAGTGATTATTTTTTTATAGTTCTAAATGCATGTACTTTTGGAAATTAAGTATCATTTGATAATGAATGAATTTTCACTATTTCTACTTTTCTGTTTTTAGTTTTTTTACCTTATACTTTTTACTAATCCCAAAATGGAGAGACCATTATTAAGAATTATTATGTGTTTATTCATTATTATGATTGTAAGTATTATAACGTTTTTATGCATTATTAGCTCTGATGCATTACTTTAACTTTATGGGAGTAATAATCATATTTTTTACTTTAATCATTCTCCAATGGTACTTAATAATTCCATGATTTGTGATCATCAAAAAGGGGGAGATTGTTGGCCCATAGATACTATTGGCCATTATCTCTGATTATAATGGTTTTAATTATCACAAATTATTTCATATATTAACAAATATCTTACCTCATGTCAGATTCTAAATTAGTTTAAATCATTATCTTGAATATCAGATCATTTCAAACATATAACTATTTATGTCTGTTTAAGTTTAAACAAGCTTATAACTAATTATCTATGTGTAATTATGGGTATTAACACTCTCTAACTTTGTTGAACTGTAAGACAGACAGAACATCTAAAAATTATCTAAGTATGAGTCACTAACACTGATAGAAAGATGACTCACCGACAGATAGATGACTCACTGACAGACAGTTCAAATAGATATATATTCTAAGTATGTGAAGTTGACACCGACACATACGACTCACCGTTACACATGAAACTGATGCAGACGACTCACCGTTGCACATGACACCGACACAGAAGATTCACTATTGCATATGACTCACCGAAACTGATGACTCACTATTGAATATGACTCACCAGCACAAAAAACCTATCATCAGTCCAAGTGACCTACCATTGCATGGTGCTACTGATGCAAGGACACACCGTCAGTTGAAAAGAGTCATAAATTGATCGACTATCTCACAAACATTGGTAAGGAATCTCCATTGATATGGGTCACTGATAGATCAACTGTCTCACTGATAGAAGGAAGGACTCACTGTTGAAAACAATTCACTGATGGGTTGAGTCACCGATAGAAAGAGACACTGACATAAGGAGACACCGAGAGACAAGTCACCGATAGATTGTTTAAAAATGCATTTAATAATATTATTTATAATGGTCATATTTGTGTTATTTAATGATACTAAAATATTTTATAATCCTTTGTAGTAATTTTAGTAGACATTATGAGGTGTGATGAACCTATGCATGTGGAAAGAACATGCTCTTTGTGGGCCATCAAAAATAAAAAGAATTTTTAAAGAGAGAAGATATATAGAAGAAAAAAATATTGGTTCATGTCTGCACGAGAGTGAAAACACACTGAATAACATCTTCAAATATCATGAAACCATTATGAGCTAAATAAAAAAAGGAATAACACATAAATCAATCTCAACCGAGTTGAACATCGAATTGAAAAACTTCTTCAGCGTATCAAAGAAAGAGATGAATATACCTGCATAATGATAACTGTACCTGGAATCTAGAATACCACACTCTATTCTTATATCATATTCCAGAAGAGGATTCATACTTAACCTAAACTATATTTTAAGAGTCAATAACTGCTTCTCAATACACTCATAACCTTCTAAATCCTTCCTCATATTTTTTCTCTGTTGTGTGCATTTTTATATACTTTTGAGCAGTGTGTGTATATGTATGTTAAGAACACACTATATCCTATATACAACTAAAGGATGAAATATATCCATCCACTCATATATTCTTACATCTGTTAACTCCCATGAATAAGTGTGGAAGAGTTCCCTGTGTGACCTGGTAGTTTGTACACATGAAGAACTGTGGTAGAGGTTGTGTGACCTGGACAGCCTGTGTGCTGTTGTGAACCCTGATCCAATGTGTGGATAAAACTATTTATTAATTTAAACTTCTTAGTGGCAGGTGATCATGAAGTGAATAGGATTAAGTCTATTCTTGATATTGAACCTCTTGTTTTATTTCTGATTTATTTTTACCTTTTAGTTTTACTCTGTTTTATCACATATTTCATAAAACTAAATAGAACACTGATAGTTAGTCTTAGGAAGTGTTTATAATAGTATTTAATTATTAGATTAGTTTCAAAAGTTGTAATAATTATCAAATTTATAAAACTGAGATCTAATCAATCTTTAAGAAATTAATAAAATAGTAAAGCTCTTATAAATTCACTTTTGGCTAACTGGGCAATTGAAATTTAAATATTGGGGGAATCTCAAATTATACTTTTTAATATAAATTTTTATTGATACTCAATTCACACCCCCCCCCCTCTTGAGTACTCTACTCTAACCAACATATTCCTATAAATAGTACCAAATGGGAAGATATTTATCAGATATGTTGAATATCTTTCATGAAATGAAAATATTGTGTAACTATTATCCAAAGACACTAAACCTTTATGGTCCTCATATGTGTATTTATGAAATGTATTGAATATTCATCTAGTAACATGTGATATCTAGGTATGAAAAGTTAGGTTCACTATTTTTGGTATCATGGGAAATTTTTATTTAACCTTTAGAAAGGAGGATGATAAAAACTTTAGTGATATCCATAGGGATATGTATAAGGATATGTCATGGTATTGGAAAATGTCATGGAATTTTGGTGAAGGATAGAGTGAGTGGTTTGTAAGAAAATACATCTCACTAAAGATACTACAAGTAGATGGGGATCTATTATATTTTTACCTATGAAAAATAACTCCAAAAAAGTTACAATGATCTAGACTTGATCATCCCTTGGTGCATAATAATGGGTCATGTTGCACAACTAGTTTGACACTCTAGGGATACATGATTTGGAAATTCACAAACTCTACTAATAATCATGAAAAATATTGATAATGAACATGAATATTCTAGTTTAAGCCTAATGAATCACATATTAAAAATAAAGTATCATGATTTAGAAATCCTATGAATGATTGACCACTCTGATTAAAGAAAACTAATGTTCATGCTAACCATTTTGGTTTTAATAAGAGAATGGAGATAGAATGATGAAATTGGGGTAGTGACAAGTATTATAAAATATAAGAGTATCATATTTGTGATCAGTTATATAAATTACCTTATATCATGATAAGTCTTTAATAATATCGATTAATATCCTTAATGAATAGATATTGAATTAACAGTGTAAACCACTAATGGTATAATGATCTCTTCTCAAGTTTAGGATTCTTCTTTAGTTGAAGTTTGTGGGAATGTGCTTTCTAAAAATCTTTTTATTCTCCCTCTGGTCAAATTCGATATTATATTAGGAATGTATTGGATTTCTATATATAAATCCCACAACCAATTCTAAGTAATAGAAGTCATTTTTTATACTCCAAACCAACTTATGATTGTCTATTAATGTGATGATAAATATAAACTTTTAGTGGAGATTACATCCATTGTGTGGGTCTTGATTCCCATTCAAAAGTGGTGTTTATCTCTTATGGTTGGGGAGAAACTCAAACCAATGATATGGCTATTACGTATGATTTTTTTATATCTTTATAGAAGAGTTGTCTAGTCTTCCAACAAAATGTGAAGTTCAGTTCTCAATAGAACTCATAGCTGATGCCACACCTATTTCAAAGACTCCCTATAGAATGGGCCCAATTGAGTTTTAGGAATTGAATGAGAATATCTAAAAGAACCTTGAAAAGGTATTAATTTAGAAGAGTGTGTCACATTGAGGTGAAATGGTTATTTTTTCTAAGAATAAATATGGATCAATGTGACTCTGCATTGATTATCAGAAGTTGAACAAGATTATGACCAAGAATAAGTATCCTCAACCCCATATTAATGACTTGTTTGATTATCTACAAGAAGCTCAATACTTTTCCAATATTTAACTTAATTTTTGATATCATCAATTTATGTTCATGAATAAAGATATACCCAATACAGTATTTCATATAAGGTATGGACACTATGAGTATATAGTGATGTCATTCAGCCTTAATAATTACCCCTATATCTTCATAGATTTAATGAATAGAGTTTTCAAATATTACCTTAATTTGTTTTTAGTAGTCTTTATAGATTATATTCTTATATATTTGAAGAGTCAAGAAGATAATGAATATCACTGAAGAAGTTTTATGAATACCATAAAGGAAGGAGAAACTGAATGAAAAATTTAAAGTGTGAATTTTGGCTAGAAAAGGTTTCATTTTTTGGTCATATAAACTCAAGAAAATGTATATTGGTGGATCCATCAAAGAAAGAGGCTATTTAATGTTTGTCCGGACCAATCATAGTAACTGAGATCTAAATATTTCTTGGTTTGGCTAGATATTATTTATGGTTTATAGAGAATTTATCACAACTATCTAATCCAATCACTAAGTTAACTCAGAAGGGATCCAATTTCCTCTAAATGGTTGAATTATAGTAAACTTTCAAGGAAATTAAGAGAATATTAGTCTACACACCTATGCTTACATTACCCTATATTGTAGAAGGATTTTTAATCTACATTGTTGCATCCAAGAAGGTATTAGGATGAATTATCATGTAAAATGATTTGGTTAAAGCTTATGCCTCGTGAAAATTGTAGGTTCATGAGAAAAATTACAGAACTCATGATTTAGAGTTAGCTATGGTAATTTTTTCATTAAATATATAGAGGCACTATATTTGTGGAGAAAAGTGTGATATATATATAGAGATATCAAAAAGATTAAAGTATATATTCACATATAAGGATTTTAATATGATCTAGATAATTTTGTTGGAGCTGATTAAATATTATTATTACTCAATTCATTACAACCATGGGATAGTGAACAAGGTGTGTGATTCTTTTAGTTGAAAGGATCATTCTAACATATCTTTGATGGGGATCACAAAATATCCAATATTTATGGATTTTGGAAGGATGGATATTGAAATATTGAAGGAAGGGGATAAATATTATCTTTCTTAAATAAGTGTTAAACCAACTATTATTTTGAGGATAAGAGAGGTGTATAAGAATTATATGGAGCTAAAAAAGGTGAGAAATGTTCCTAAGTTAAACCTTAATTTTGATGGAATGATAAGGTTCAATAATTGGGTATGTGTTCTATTCATAACATATTTGAATAAGGAGTTATTATAATAATATCATAGTTCTTCATTCTCTATTCATCCTAGAATTACAAAAAATTTGTAGAGAATTGAAAGAGTATTTCTGGTTGGATGGAATGAGAAGAGATATCACAAAGTTTGTATCTCGATGCTTGGTATGTTATAAATTTAAGGCTAAGAGAAAAACTTCTAATGGTATTTAGAAACCATTACCAATAACATAATGTAAATGGGAAAACATCACTATATATTTTGTATTGAGACTCCCCAAAATGACTAAATGGCGCAATGTCGTATGGGTTATAGTTGATTGCCTTATAAAGTTAGAACACTTCATCATTATTAGTGAATATTTATCTATTGAAAATATTTATAGAATATAAATTATTTTTTTCTCAAATACTTTTAATATCTTATATTTTTTGAGTTATACACAACACTGACTATTTCTTGTGTTACACTCAACACTGCGTGTATCTTTCATTACTTGTAACACCAAGTTTCAACAAAACAAGACATACTATTAAAATATTATTATTTAATATGATAATAATTGCTTAGTTGTTGGAATATAGGGTATGAATAGGATTAAATAAATTATGAAAATATGGTTTACACATGTATTTATATAATGAAATATTTTTTGAACAATTAATTATAAATAAAAATAAAAACTTTTTATAAATAAAAGGAAATATTTTTTGAATAACATTTTTTATGCAAAAAAATGTGTTTTACATAAATAAATTAAAAAAAATGTTGTATTATATTAATGAAATTTATAAATTATATATTAAAAATAATTTTTAATATTCATATTATGTTTTTTATATACAAGAGATCATAACAAATCTAATTGTTTGCTTAAAACTGTATTTTTCTAAAAAACAGTTTTGTCACATTCGGTGCTCTTATTTTAAAATTAATTTTTACCACTTTTATAAAATTAATTTTAGGAAAAAAATTAATTTTTTATATTATTATTACAAAATTAACTTAGGGTGAATTTTTGGTATTTTTCTAAAACATAAACTTGTTGACGTATAGTGAAAAATACTGGTTTTTATTAAGAATTGACATTTATTTTAAATAATTTAAAAACAAAAAAAAATTAATATAATTTTAAAAGTAAAATTATATTAATTATATATATATATATATATATTAATCCAATTTATTTAATTGTAATTAATTTCATATTGAATTGTTATATAAAAACTTTGTAAATTTTTGAACATTTTCTCTTTAAAAACTTGCTTTCTCATCTCATCTGTGGGATTAATTTCAAATTAAGTTTTTCCAATCCTATAAATTGAATTTAGAAAAATGGATTGTGTATTTTTAATCAAAATAATTTATATTATATAATATGTTCAACTTAATTTTTTACCAACATGAATATTAAAAACATTAAAAATTATTTACAGCGGTTAAGGTAAAAATGGGTTTATTGGGGGTTAAAATAAAATATAATGTTTAAAATAACCCAAAAACTTCTCTAAAATATATTTTATTTAAATTTTAAGAACTTATACTATTTAATTATTTATAATTTTCCATATTGTATCCTTTTACCATATGAAAAATGTGGGCAAACCTTTTTATTTCAAAAAATTACAAGTGTACCACTCTCCTCACTTATAAAAGGACACTCACTCTCCTATATTATTCACACATTTAAACCATTTTGGTTCATAAATTACCTTAAAAATTTACTTCCAAAATTACCTCATATCTTTATAGAATCTTTATTTTGGGAATAAATCCAACCTTGGAAGGATTTGTTTGCAAATCTAAAGAGGTTACCCTAGGAAGATGTAACGTTTTTCATTGAGAATTTTTATTTTATTTCTTCCTATTCCTATTTTAATTAATGTTATATCATGATGATATAATAAAATTAGTATATTAAATATAACTAGATATTTTTATGTTAATTTCATGATCTACAACCATATCCTCTTCCCTCAAATGGGCTATGAAATTATCATTTGTGTGTACAGCGGACTACCTCCTCGCAAACTGATGTCATTAATTTTTCTATTAAAACATCTCACGGATGATTATAATGATGGATTAAATGTTTATATATGATATTTATGATATTAATATTCTTATATATTCATAATATCACATGTTATATTTTTAATTTCCATTCCATTGGAATACGATAACGTCATTTCTGTGTATAGAGGATTGCCACCTCACGAATCGATGTGATTCATTCACACTTTAAATGGAAGGTGATAAGAATTTATTTAATGAAAATATGTGATATATATGAAATAATAAATTATTATTTAATGTTACTATATTATTTACCTTTATTTCTTTCTTTCATCGGGAAAATGGAAACAACTTTCATTTATACGTATGACCTACCATCTCCATGAATGTTGTATTTCATTTTATATCTGTAACTTTTAAGAATCACTCTAAAAAAATATATAATGAATATATATGATATTTATATCATTTCTAAAATTATATATATTATTTAACCATTATCAAATTAAGAGGAAAAAAATTAAAAAATCAAACCATATATGAAAACAAAGCGGTTATTACCTGAAATGTGACATTAACATGGAACTGTTAATAAATGGGTGATAAAATGTCTTAAGTAAATCATATATTATATGATATATATAATTATTATTTTTTAATATATGTATAATAAACTTATATTTATTATATATGAGGTTCTAAGGTCTTTGAAGGAATTCGAGACTTAAGGTAAAGAATTCTTGTCTCAATTTTCCTTCTCTAATACATATGTTTTGTTATGAAACTATATTCCTTTAAGAGGTGTAAATATATAACCTTTGACATTTAATATTAGGAATCTATTTATCCTTAAGAAATTTAAGTTTCATTTAATGATTTCCCTTTATTTTTTTATGTTTCAAAGTTTCCAAAGTGGTAAGGATTTTATGTTACAATCTCATTGTTTATTGGGATTGTTTATAATTTTGTTTCCAATGATAAAATATTATAATCCATTTCTCAAGAAACAAATGAATTTTATTCTCCTATTTTTATTCATTATATTAATAGTACCATTTTCCCACAATTTGGTAATTAAAGTAATTAAGAATTTTTTTAAGAAAATTTGAATTTATTTCACTCTTCGATCGGAAATCTGTTTTCTTTCAAATCCATGTTTTCTAAAAATGTTTTCAAAAAAAATTTATTCTCCAATTATTTTTCAAAATAAATTTTTACCCATGTATGAATTTCTTTAAAAAAAATTAAAGTAATATTCATGTTATTTTCCAAACAATGCTCATTTTCCTTTTACCAAATATATGAACAGAATCTTTTTTTCACATGTACAGCATGAAAAATACTTCCCATAATCATGAAAGTTATTTTCCATTAATATTACATTATAATTTTTCAAGTTTATTTTAAAATAAAAGGATTTTAAAAAAAAATTAAAAAAATCAAAGTAGAAAGAATATTTTCATCAATAAATGTTTTAAACTATTTATAAATATTCTATTATAATTTTTGAAGGTTATTTTCAAAGAAAATTATTTTCCAAAATATTTTATGAATTTAAAAATATATATATTTTCAAATAAAATTTATATTCCTAAATAAATTTTCCAGGTGATTTATCTTTAAAAAAACATTCACTATCTAATATGAAATCCTTTTATGTGACTTATGGTTTGTTGAGGATATGAACCAAGGATACCATTATTATTATTTATATGAATGGTTTATATTTATAATATCATGATTTTTATAAAACCCATTTATCTTCCATGGGTTATACCCTGAAACCCACTTCTTTTCCACAATTCATGTAATGATGAAATGATGAAAAGATTATGAAACCATCCTTTTCCATAGGTAATGACATAATGAAATGTTTATGAATCTCATTTGATTTCATGTTTTATGATATGATGAATATTTTCTTATCTTGTGGCACACATATGTATTATTTTCATTACGTTATGGGTGGGACCTATATATTTTTCCAAAGCATTGGGTAGAGCTTTATGTCTAATGAGATAACAATGAGAAACAAGTATGTGGGCAGGATCTACTATAGGAAATAGGTGTGTTCTGATCCACTTTAGGAAATATGTGTGTCATGATCCACTATAGTAAATAGTTGTGTCTTGATCCACTATATGAAACAGGTGTGTCCTGGTCTACTATGGAAAACGGCTGTGTCTTGATCCACTATAGGAAACATGTTTGACATGATCCATAATGAGAAATAGGTGATGATTCCTAATACGTTATATTGATGGAATTGATAGTTAACCTTGAAATATGAAATATTTTTCAATATTTATGATGGTTCAACACTTTTATGAAATTATCTTATGGTTCATGATTGATTTATGATGATTTATCACCCTTATGGACCATGTTTTCAAAAATGATAAAGTGTTATGACATGAATTTTGTTTATGATATATGACATGTTGGTTATGAACTTATTAAGTTATGTTCATAATCACATACCCTTATTATTATCCTATTTTTTATATGATCATAGATTGATATATCTTATATTTACCTTTAATGAGCATCTGAGCTCACCCTTTCTTATGTTTCCTTCCCCGGGTTATGAAGAAAGTTTTAGGTACGGTATACCTAAAAGGATTACTATATGAGAAGATATTTATGATATATGTTTAATATCCTTCACAAAATTATAATATCTCATACCTAGTCTTTAAAGTCATAAAAATATTACAGTCCTCCGACATGTATTTGTTTGATTTAATGAATATTTATCTAAAAGATGTAATATATATATATAAAAAGCCTCAGTCACTATAGAATTATCCTCATTTTTTTAACAAAGATATATAATTTAAAGGGTGAAATTCATTTTAATATAGTTATAATGTAACAACCTTATATTTTAGGAAATATTTTTTTTGAATAAAATTATTTTCTTTGATAGCTTGCATTACATGCAACACAGAGTTTTAATAAACCACGATATGTTATTAATATTATTATTTAAACATGATCCTTATAAATTAGTCATTAAACATGGGGGTATAAATAGGTGTAAAAACATTTAAAATATTAAGTACAGTGAATTTATATAAATAAAACATATTTATGAAAAAGCTACATAATATTTAGTAAAGTCTTTATATGTTTCAAAAATATTATTTTCTCAAAAAAAAATATTTATTAAAAAATAATATAAGTAATTTATTCCACCATTATAAAATTTATTTGAAAAAATAAAATTAATTTTTTAAATCTAAATTTCCAAATTATCTTTTAGTAAATTTTTGATAATTTTCTGAAAAGATTAATTTTTCAAAGAATAGTAAAAAATACTGATTTTTTTTAAATTGTCTTTTTGTTTAAATAATTTACAAGATCCATTTTATTTTAAGATATATTTAAATGTAAAATTAGTTAAATAATATATTTATTAATATTATTTATTTCATTTGAGTAATTTTTAAATCGAATTTTTATATTAAAACTTTTTATACTTATGAATATTTTCTCTTTAGAAAATCGCTTTTTCGTCGCATTTGTGGGTTTTATTTTAAATTAAATTATGCCACTTATGTGAATTGAATTTCATAAAATATGATATATAATTAAAATTACAACAATTCATATTATATAATATGGTCAGATTAATTTTTTATCATAATTATTAGTAAAAATAGTAAAAAATATTTTTTGTGGCTAAGGTTAAAATGGGGTTTTACATGTTACATGCACATGAGGTAAAAATTAATTTTCAACACACATAGGTTATCTATTTAAAAAATTGTATTTAATATTAATAATAAGTGGGTATAAATTATATAATAATTATCACTTTAAATTTATTCTTAAAGGATAAATTACCTTGGTAAACAAAAAGTGACTAGTTACCGTAGTGAAAAATAAAATTGTAAAAGTGACTACACTTAAATGTTAAAGAACAAAATGTTTAAAAAAATGTGTATTTTTTATGTTCGAGGTGTTTCTAAATAATATAATCCCTCCAATAATTTATTTATTAAATTTTTAGGCACATTTCATGGGAGTGACTTCCCATTGTTGGATAGTTTTAGGTATTTACAAAAATGTTACTCCTCCTCAACTATAAAATTGGATCTATTACCCTCACTTATTCACACCTCATAATCCATTTGGATTGACCACCCCCTACCAAAATATCTCCCTAACATCCTTATCCACATTATAGATATTATTTTATTCCCAAAATAACAATCCTAGTGTTCTTAATAAGAGATCAAAAGGAGGTTTTTCTAAGCGAAGGTAATTTTCTTCACTTAACTCTTTCTTTTTAATTCTTCAATTACCACATTTATTTAGGTAATAATAAATAAAATATAATAATACCATTATATATCATATAATTAGATATTATTATATTTATGGAATAACCTATATCCTTCTCCTCTTCTATTAATTGGGAAAAGAAATTGTCGATCATGTGTACGGCGGACTACCACCTCATGAACCAATGTAATTCATTTTTCATCACCGCCTCTCAAGACTGAATATAATGATGGATTTAAATTATTTATATTATATTTATGACATAATTATACTTATATAATTATAATATCATGTATACCTTCTTACATTTAATTATGTGGGAATACGATAATGTCTCTTGTGTATACGTCGAACTACCACCTCACAAAGAAATATGATTATTTCTTCACTTACACTTTAAATTGAAGGTAATAAGGATAGTTTTAATTAAAATATGTTATGTATTTGGAATTAATATTATTCTATAAATTTAATATAGTATTTATCTTTATTTTATTTAATGCATCAACAAAATAGAAATGGCATTTAGGCGTACGTATGGCCTACCATCTCCATAAACGGTGTAGTTCATTTTCTATAACTAAATTTAATGGATTACTATAAATAATGAATATATATTATATTTATATTATGGTTAAAAATTTTGAGATTATATGATCATGATTAATTTCTAATGTTCAAAATACCAAATCAAAACATACATGACAAATGAAGTAATTATTACCTGAAATGTGACTTGAACAAGGAATTGTTAATAAATAGGTAATAGAAGGTCATAAGTAAATTGTATGTGTTATGATACATATGATTATTTTAATTTAATATATGTATAATAAAATTATATTTATTATATTTTTATTTTAAATTTGTATTAAGGAAGTCGATACTTAAGGTAAGGGATTTTTCATCTCACTTTTATTTCTAGGAGACACATGTCATATTCACCACTTATTTCTTTTTAGTGGTGTATATAATAACTATTAATAGATTTTATGATTATTATAATGATAATTATGGGATATAAATTTCTATATAAATTTATTTTATTCATGGGTATTATAATTCAAAATTTACCAAAGTGGAAAAAAAATTATGTTATGATCTCATTATTTATCAAGGCTGTTTATGATTAAGTTTCCAATGATGAAATATTATGATATATGTCACAATAAACTAAGGAAATTTTCTATAATATATTTATTTATCTAAATTAAATTTTTTTTATTTCACTTTACTCTTTGTATGTACTCAAGAATCCAAAATAATGTTTTTAAGGAAAAATCTGAATTTATTTCTCTCTTCGGTCGAAAACATTTTTTCTTCCACATATATGTTTACTAAAAATGTTTTAAAGAAATATTTAATATTATAAAATGATTTTAAAAAGATATTTATACCTATTTATTATATTTTTTTTTAAAAAGGAATCTTCCTGTAACTTTTTGAACTTGGAATTTTTGAATTTTTACTAAAAATGTGAAAGGGGTATTTATTTTAACATGTACGACATGAATGAAATTTTCCACCATCATGAACAATAAATTATTTGAAGCTTACTTTTGAATTTTTCAAATTTATTTTCAAATAAATTTTCTTCCTTATTATTTTGTAAATTTTTAGATTTTAAATAAGTGATTTCAAATGAAAAATATATTTTCTTTAATAATGTTTTAATTAACTTTTATATAATTTATATTCATCAAAAACAACAACCTTTGGTATTTCTTATATTTTAATTGGGATATTATCCAATGGTACCATAATTATTCTTTATTTTTATGTTTTATTTGTATCATTATAAGGAAAATATTTTTAAAAAACCCTTTTTTCTATAGGTTATGATATGATGAATTGATGAAATGTTTATGAACCCCATTTATTTTCTATGGTCTATACTATAATTAAATGTTTATGAAACCAATTTCCTTTTTCATGGGTTATCACATAATGAATGTTTTATGATATTATATCACAAAAAGTTATGGATTGTGTGATGGGTGGGACCTATATGTACCTATAATTTATTGGGTAAATTTTTATATCTCATGAGATTTTGAAAGGAAACAAGACGATATCCTTGAACCACTATGGGAAATCAACTAATGTACATGACCCACTATGGGAAACAAGTGATGATGCTTGATCCCTTATTAAATGGGAAATAGTTTTTTATTCCTGGTCCATTATGATTTTATGGTCTTGGATGTTAACCTTGAAATAAAAAATGGTTTTTTATACTTATGATGGTGCCACACTTATATGAAATGAACTTCTAGTTCATGGTTTATTTATGATGATTTTTCACTCGTATAGTTCATGCATTTTGAAATGATAATGTTTCATTCTGTGGATTATGCTTATGATCTATGATATATTGGGTATTAAATTTTTTAATTATATTTATAATCTCATACCCTTATTCTTATCTTATGTTTTTATATGATCAGTGATTGATATGTTCCCTATTTACCATTACTGAGCATATGTTCTCACCTATTTTTATGTTTCCTTTCCCTAGGTTATGAATAAGGTTAAAGTAGGGTATGCCTATGAAAAGTAATAAATGGGAAGATATTTATTGGAGATATTTAATATTTTTTATGAAATAAGAATATTGTGTAACAAGACTATAAAGACACTAAAACTTTACAGTCCTTGAGCTTGTATTTGTGAAATGTATTGAATATTCATCTAATAAGATGAAATATCTATGTATGAAAAGTATGGGTTTCTATAGTACCTGAATGGTAGATAAATATTTTTTTTATTGGAATGGAATGATTCATGTCTTTATTTCATATATAATATATATTTATAAATCAATTTATATATTGAAATATTTGATTTTTTTTATTATTCTAATAACATCAAATATAATTACTTTATGAACTCCAGGTTTTTGAAGCATACTAATGGAAATAATATGGTTTGGAGTAATTTTATATCTTTATGTTAAACTAAAAAATTTGTTTTAAAGCATGTTTGGTGAACTTTACAAGTTCCCATTTATTTGGAATATTTGATTATGCATTTTTCTTTTGTTCTCTATCATATGTTCTCATTTTTTGGATTTTTAGGATCTTTTTATAATTTTAATATTTATATTTCATTTTTATTCTTCTTTTCACATAAATAACATTAATTAGATGTAATAAATCTATCATTATACCTTGTTAAAAGCTATTGGTTTAATAAATGAGCTACCTATACTAGAATTTTCATTTACTAAAACCAAACCCATCCTTATAATCTTTAATCGAATGTTTTAAATATTTTTCTATAAAAAATATTTGGTTTGAAATTACTTATATATTATCTAATATAAATTAAATTTATTTCATATATTTTCATTCTTTGCAGGATTAATAATGGTGTTGTTAGCATAATAAAATAACTCATAAAGCATATACCATACAAAGTTATATTTGTCGATGCTAGAATAATGTTTGTTTTCTTTTTACCATAGATATGATGATGATGTTAATAGATGTATATTAAATTCATAGTACTTAAATTATTACATTTAATAAATAATATCACTTTTTGAAATTTTTTTTATCTAATTTTTAGGTTAAAATTCATGTACTCTTGTTTATTTCAATTTAGTTTCTTAATTTTTAATGAATTGGTATTATATGTGTATGTTGGGTGTTAATTATGAATGAAATTAAGTTATTTATAATCTTCATTGTGATGTATTATATGTTTTCCCATTGAATTGATATTATTTGTTATTTAATTATTTGATTTGGAGGTTGTAAAGGAATATATTTTTGGGATTTAAATAAAACATTATTATCCTATAGACAACTATTTATATTGAAATGTAGTATGACTTTCATGGAACCTTAACAATATGTGCATTAAATTCATGGTTCCATAAACCATTACCATATATAAACTATAGTTATGGTTTTATTAAATCATGAATTTACCCTATCTATAATAACATTTCTAAAAAACCATGATGGCATGCATATCCTAATAGTGACTCCTTCCATGAAATACTTAACTATCATTAAACTATATGCAGATAGTTTAATTCATTATAGAAAAGGTTATCAATTATGAATATAGGTGTAATATGTAGTTGTGAGGATAAAATATTCCTCACAAAATATTGTTGTATACATTTATAATTTGATATGTGATATGGTTGTTAGTGGTTAATATGTTAAATGTTCTCACTCAAGGGAATAATTTTTATTTTCTAACACAAAAGTGTTTTTTTAATATAATTTATATGAGGAAAATGGGGGTATGTTTAAACTTGTAGAAGTTTAATGTTTAAAAAATAAATGATTATACTGATCTAAATGTGAGATTCACTTTATATCCTAAAATATTTTAGGGTATGTTGGTAACGAATGATATTATTTTAATGAGTTACATTTATATTTTTTACCAAATTATCTTTGAGAATATTTTGGATGGAAAATTTTCATGATGATGAGGATTAATTTAGAGATATTTTTAAGTATTTTAGATAATAAAAGTTATTAATATCATAACATCAGATGATATAAATAACTGTTTTTGAATATTTTCTATAAAGAGTTAAACAAAAAAAATTATGAATCCCAATTTGACCATTATTTAAATAAGTTTTCTTTGTTGATTTTAACCCATTAAAGGATTTTATTTAGAATATTTATCATATTGTTACATGGAAATGTGGTAGGAATTGAATAGTGATATAATGAGATTAACAAAACCTAAAAAATGAAGCAAACATAAGGCCTCTCTAGTGGTCTTTCAAATGGGATATAATTAGACTAAATCATATGTATGATATTTTGGGTAATCTTAATGTATTTTGAGAATATATGTTGCATCCATGATTTTATGAGTTATATGTATTTACAATGTATTTTAAGGAATGAATTGATGATTATTGGTGAATTTTTGAGTTGGCACTAAATGTCTTCCTTGATAAGGAAGTTAGTAAAAAAGTGATAAATCATGGTCAAAGAATTGCATAGAGATATTACATACATTATATGGGAGTTAATTTGTTTCGTGTAGGTAAATGAAGATATCTATAAGTATTTAGTTTTATAGAAGAAGTTGTGTTTATTTATCTGGAATAAGTGGTTTGGTTACTACCTGAATAAAATTCAAGAATGAGAGTTATTTTTACAAAGTGTTTATTGAGGGAGTTAATGAATTGAAATGTGGAAAGACCCCACTAGGATTTTCATGAACCATACCTTGAGGCCCATGTTGTGACTACCCCAAGCCCGCCTTCAATAAGACAGGGGCTAGTGACTAGCACCGAAGGCATATTCCCTAAAATTGGGAAGGCATTGCCTTTATAACCTGTAAACTCACGCAACAAAGCACACTAAAAGATATGAAAATGAGTAAACTGAATAGTAAAAAGAGTGTGTACAGTAAGTAAAAGGGGCCAGAATACAAGCCCAACTAGAAAGTATAAGAAAACTGGAAAGTACAAATAAACTGAACAACTCCTGTGAACACCCACCAAAGATCCTACCTGAAGGGTAGGTACATCTCTCGAACGATCATCTCTGTGGTACGCCTCGTCTAAGTTCCACATCCAAGATACCACCAGTCCTGGTACCCTCATCCTCAATCAGAATTTTACTTCATCTGTACAAAACATAACAAGGTGCGGGAGTAGCCCGTGCAGGGGTGAGTATAACAATACTCAGTAGGGACCTTGAGACCTTCAAAAGTCTCCCAAAATCCACAATGGATAAACCAAAAAGCATGTAAACAACTGAAAACCCTACTTAGGTATATACCCATACATTTACCTAAGTTATCAAGTAAACTCATCTCAACACAAGTCCCAAATCCTTATCCAAAGTACAATTGTTCCATGAAGGAAAGAATACCACAAAGTTAACCACAACAAAGGTAAGTACTACAAAGGTACGCCACACAGAATAATACCACAAAGGTATCACCACGAAGGTAAGTACCACAAAGGTACACCACACAGAAGATTACCATAAAGGTAAGACTCATCTCACACTAGGTATAACTTTTTTATAGAATTATAAATGATTAGTTGTAGGTTATACCATCTTATTCTATTAATAAGAACTACTGCTGACCCACATAGGATCGATTGGTAACTAACCCGTGCTAACCCACACAGGATCGATAGGTAACTAACCCCCGCTGACCCACACATGATCTGGCCCACAAAGGATCAGTAAGCTCTGACCCACATAGGATCCTTGAGCGCTGACCCACATAGAATCTGACCCACATAGGATCGCTAGATGCTAACCCACATAGGATCGATGTTCTTTCTTCACATTACAGCCAACTACAGGGTTCCCGCACTAAGCTCGCTTAATTCCGGGAGGGTCTGATCCTCAAGCCACAGGTCAATACTCAAACTTCCATGAAGTCCCAAGAAGAATTATCCCAAAGCTCTGTCACTTCAAAATGGACCCAATGCAACTGATGGTGCGTCAATCGGATGCCCATTCTATAAGTTATTAGTGTTTCCACTCTGAGGGCCTGGATAGATTCGGTGTTCAATCCAACCTGGTCATACTCCAACCTTATCCAAAACTCAATTGGAGTATTCCAAAAGGACCAAATCGATCCAAGGTTTCCAATGCCGCAGACGTTTCATCAAACGGACACTCGTAGCTCAAGATATGGTTGAAAGATCAAAAATGGGTCGAAGTTGGTCTGGGTCCGGTCCGACCCAGTCGAACCGACCCAACCCAGACCACGGTACAGTGACCCACTGGGCTCACGGTGCAGTGGCCCACTAGTCTCACGGTTCGGCAGCCCGTGGTGACCTGCTGTGCTCGCGGTGCGGCGACCCATAGCGCGGCGGCCCACAATGTGGGGCAGCCTGCAGTGCGGTCTGCGCTGGGCGATCCGTTGGGCTCCCCCGGTTGTCCGGATGGCCAGTCACTCCTCTGCATAGTGCGGTCATGTGTCGCGCCATCACCAATGGCCGGTAGTGATTCGGCTACCCTTCCTATGTCATCGCAGAACAAGGCTATGGTTCTTCTCTGCTGGGCGGCACGGACGCGCACCTCTACCCCTTTGCGCGGTCGGCCACCGTCCTTGCTCCACAGTGGCCAACAAGTCGCGGCTCTTCTTTGGCAGTGAAATTGCATCATCGCCTTCGTCACAGCCAGCTAGAGTTCCGGCCACAATTCTCAAGCTCCACCGGTGTCGGTCTCCAGCACCGGTTGTCATCCGACTCCATCACGTAGAATGCACCAAAAATCACAAGGATTGCGGAGTGGTCGGCCTATGTTTGTTTAGACCTCACCCTCTGTGTTAGAGCAGTATCAAGTGGCTCATGGGGAGAGATTCAACCTAAATGAAAAATCAAAAAAGATTAATCAAAATCATACCCCTACTTTGAAGGTTCCGAAGGAGGAGGCGTGAGGAATAAGATGAAGTCGTTGAAGAACATCGGAGTTCGTCGTCTCCACAAGGCGCTTCCGATCTGAGCTCAGGGTTGGTTCCACATTCTTCAATTCATGGTTTGGGGTTTCTCGTCACCTCCCACCAAAACTGGCTCCATCCTCCAAGTGTCAGGTGTCACAGCACTTTACTAGATTTTCATCTCTTGGTGAAGTTGTGCCAATTCCTCCTCCCAAAGCTCCATATAAATTGGAGAGGGGGAGGGTAAGTAATGATCGTGGAATTTATGAAGGTTCATTTAATAGGAAACTTCCTAAATTCCAACAACGTTGTTACTTAGTATTTTAAATTCAAGCCATTTAATTTATATTGGCGCAATTAAATGGGAGGTTTCCCAAGGGACTTACCCATATTAAAGAGGGTTTTGGATGGTCCCCACCACCATGAATTCACAAATTGGGTGGATTAAATCTCTTGTGGTCCCCACCTCCATAAATCAAAAGGAGGTTACAAGAAAAATAAAAAAAATGTTAAGTATTTTTATTTTTTCTATTCTTCCACGAAAAAAGTGAAAAACTAACTTCCACCCTCGACCTACTGCGGTCGAGGTGAAGGTCTCCTTAAGTGAATACCAGCACTGTGAGTTCAACGGTGTCCTCGGATTTCAATTCTGAGCACCGTTTCAAAATTTACAAAAACCCGCTCTCGCGTTTACTGAACATACCCAAAAAAGTTCAGAAATTCATTCTGGGTACACCGGGCCTCGGAATCACTCACTGTAAATTTTTGCGAACTCGTAAAATTTCTATATATTAAAAAAAATCACATATAATTTCTGAGTATTTACAAGGATGGTCAGATTATGTCTATGAAAAAATAATAAATGATCTTAGTGGTTTCATCAATCCAGGATTAGAAGTGGGGATCAGGAAGTAAGGCAGTATGGGTCATTGATGGTAAGAAGTGTGGGATGAAACATTGGTGAAGGAAGCATTGTGTGGGGTGGTATGGTGACCCATAGAGTAGTTGGGACCTAATGGTTTTGAATGACAGTGTGAGAAGATACTTGGGTAATAAACCATGAGGTAGTACCATAGTTTTTTTTATGTGGGATTCCTAAATGATGAGAACTATTAGTAATTAAAACTACACATGAAAATAAAGTAGAATGACTTTTTTAACTATTTTCTTCCTACAACCTATTTTTTATGAAAGAAACTTAGACATCACAAACCCACCTGACTGAATATGATCACAATCACATACTATCACCATATAATTCAAGGAAAAGTGTTCATATAGATATGTTGAATCATTATAAAGCTATAATTCATTCCATGAAAGTGTGAGGTGGGCCTTAAAGAGTATTATTATGCCACAATAGATATTGTAAATATATAATCCATAGGAAAAAATAGTTTTTTGAAAGATAATTCTTTGTATGAGAGGAAATATTCATATCAAATGTTTGTTTCATATGAAATATTTTTTCATATGGTTGGTTAATTGTTTTTATAAGTTTGAGAAACTTAAGGTATGATCTGGATACTTCATAAGGTATGATCAACTATTTTTGTAAGGTACCACTAGTGATGTTATTAGTGTACAAGATGTAAAAATTTCATAATTTTATCCACCATATGAACATTTGGGGTATTGAGTTTACATTCCATGAAGATTTTTGAAAAATAAATGAATGTATATTTTTGAGATACTTAGAGGACTAAAATGATATTTAATATGAAGATTCTATGACACAATATTAAGGAATTAAATAGGAAAAATCAAATTTTATAGATCGATTTATTTGATTATAGTTAAATCTTCATATACCTTGAGATGAATAAGAAAGAAATAGAACTTCAAATTTATTTCTAATTATCATAGAGAATTATTAGGTGGATTTATTTGAATATAAACATAATTATCTCATAATAAACATGGTGATATTGTGAAGAATATAGAATTATGGTGTTATTTACACTATTAATTATTATGAATAGAGTTAAGGATACATGCTTAGATAATACTTCAGGTAGTCTTTGTAAAAAAAGATTTTGGCGCTATATTTTCAAATATATAGGTTTTTTCAAATAAGAGAGAGGATGGTTTCAAATTAACATATCATTTTAGAAGAATAAATAAAAGACAGAGGAAACATTGATATATCTATTCACTAAATAAACAAGATATTCTAGTCTCTTGGATGCCAACGAGCCCGTACCCGAGTGGTAAGGGCTCCTGTTTGGCATCCAATAGACCCAGGTTCAAAACCGGGTGGAGGAAAATTTCCGGGGGTACTATAGAAGTACTGTAGCAATACAGTAGCAGTACTGTAGCAGTCACTGTAGAATTACTGTAGCAGTTAATGTTCGGTACTGTAGCATCCGGAACTATTCACCTGATTTGGGCCTTCGGGCCACCAGTTTGGGCTTATGGGTCTCCAGGGCCTTTGGGTCATCAAAGGCCTTCGGGCCACAGGGCCTTCGGGTCACATATACCATGGAGTAGCCCAGTTCACAAATAATAGGGCCTAAAAGAGGATCAGAGCAATAGGAGTAGAAGCCACCAGATGCAGAGCTAACCGGATTGGAAGAATGAGAGGGTATGGAAGCCGACATCGGGACCAGGCACCGTGCATCTTTTTACGGGGAAATGCTAGCCGATCAGCAATGAAAGGTGGTGAGATAGGTGATCAATGATACAGAAAGCTTAAGAGGAGCAGTTCAAGTGGGTTGGGCCTACGGGTCATGTATTGGGCATGGTATGCCACTGGGCCTTCGGGTCATGTATTGCAGGTTTGTCGGGCCTTTTTCCTTGGGCCTACGGGTCATGTACGGGTTCCCCTTCAACCCTTAAAAGGGGTATTATCCAAAATAAAATAAAAAAGAAGGCCTTCGGGCCATTCGGGCTAGTCTATATTGCTATATCTAGTTCAAATAAGAAAAAATAGAAGGAAAAGTTCATCCATTGAAGAATACTAGTGCTAGTATTTGGTTCATATAGAGGTTTCAAAAGCTCAAGAGAAACAAATATCATATTATTGTACTTAAAAGTTTAAGTGGGATGATCATAGAATAATTATAGTGTGAAATTTTTCTTATCAGATGAATAGGAACTACTAATAAGAATAATACATAGTATCAACCCTCAAATTGAGGTGTTTATCACATTCTACTTTGAATAATAAGAGATTAGTAAACTTAAAATATCAACAATGTATCCATCTATATTTTTAGGTTACATAAAAAGTTTTTACATTTATCATATAGAGGCTTGAATGTTTGTAAACTACTAAATCCCTCACTAGAGAAGTTTGTGGAGAAGTGTAAAAGGGATTAACTCTTGTATTAATAGGGATCCTTTCCTAAATCCTTGTGATAAAATAGTAAAGATTATTACATCCTAACACATCACTGCATCATTGATGTGTGAGCCTTGTAATAGACCATTTGGGTGAACCAAGTAGATTATAGTTTTCCCAAATATTTTACTTTCTATATATGTATTTTTTTATGTGATTCAGATGCATTAAAAATTGAAAATATGTTTAATGGGTGTTTTTTTTTAACCTTCTAGAAAAATCCTAAAAGAAACTATTATAAAGGAGTAATAACAAGTATAGATCTATTAACATCCAGATTCCCCCGCCCCCCCAGAGTGTCTCGAGTTCCAACAAGTGGTATCATATACTAAAGGTTTTTTTATTATTCAACCTATCTAATATGGATTGTGTATTTATTGAATATAATTAAATATATGGAATCAAATATTAAGGAACTATAATTTAATAAAAAATATTTCTCAAAATTAAATAAGTAATGCATATCTTATATAAAATATTTATATGGTGATAAATCTCTCTTTAAGGAGAAGAATCGGTTCATTTCCATTAATTCCATATATGATTCCATTAAAAAATATATCTTTGAATTATCTATAAGAGTAATGTAATTTGACCAAAATAAATTGGAAGAAAACTAAGTAGAAGGATGTCAAGAATTTAGTGCTAATATTCTGGTAGAAAAAAGTGATTCATTATGCATATATGATTATAAGATTCTAGAATATGTTCCTTTTAAATCTGAATATGAAAATTTTATATCAACTAAATATAATGAGGATAAAGAAACCAAATCATGTGGAAAATTTAGTAACTATTGGTATAACTAATAAGATTAGATTTAGGCCTTAAAAATTAAGTGTGGTGCTTGATGACTAAATATGGAATAAGTTGTGTACTCAATACAAATCTAGAAGAAACTAATACAAGTATGGATAATATAATGAAGGGAAAAATTATTTTATTAAATAATTTATTTAAGAGTTAAAGGTAAGAATGGATAGGTATAAACCCCATAAAACATTAATGATTTTCCTTAGAAAACAACATGAAGAATAGGTGAATACTGTTTATATTGAAAGTAATTCTCACATTGAGAATTTAGAAATTCAACTAGTGGTAGAGGATTTGGAAATTAGACAACTTATGGAGGAAATTAATTTTTTAAAAAGAAAGCCAATAATTGAATAACCTCATGTGAAAACCAGTTAAATACATAAAAAGAACCAATATAGCTTTAGTAAGAAGGTGTTGTAGATTTGATAAAATGGATATAAGTGGATCTTAAATAAATATAGCAGGAAAGTGATATTTTTTTAGGAGAATTGGACACACAATAAGTTTTTGTATGAAATATATATGGTTCAATAATGAAGGAGGTTCTTCTACAAACAAATATCGACCGAGTCAATAGTTTACATGGTATTATTATATTAAAATATTTTATATGTACAATAAACCTTTACATGTTTCAAAGTAATAAAACAATAAAAGAAATAAATATATCAAGAGTACATTATAAACTCTTATAACCATAAGGAAACATTAATGAAGGTATATAAAATATAATTCATCCAAAACCAAATTAAGTATTCTTGATAATGGTGAAGATAGAAAGTAAATGGAGATGACAGAAGTACATATAATGGCATGTTCACAGCAACCATTTTAGCAATAAAATAAGAGAATGAATAAAATATTTCTAATTAAGAATGGGTTCTAGGTCCTGAAAGTTGAAACTAAATAAATACAAAAGGATATGTTTCAAGCACCAAGGACATTTTATTCCTAAAAACCTACCTAGAGAGAGAAGAAAAATATTGGATAAAAACAAGAAGGAATAATTGGATCTCATGTAAGTATAAGAAAAAAATAAAGTTTCTTTCTTTAGTGGGTTCATTCATATCACAATAAGTTAAAATTATAAAACGGGTGGTGTTTCCTCTACATATAGAAAGAAAAAGTTAGAGGATAATTCAATAATGAAGCTCAATTGGAAGAAAACAAAATTATTGGTATGATTCCCACTCTAAAGGAGAATCCCATGCCAAAGGAGTTAAAGGATTACAAAAGAATCGTGGGAAAGTAGTTTTTTCATAGTGTTTTCATAAAAAATCACACTAATATAATATAATGGAAGGAAGGGTGGTTTTACAAAAACCGACCACACTCCTCAACTTGAGGATGATGGTGGTACCACTCTCCACATGTGATTTAATATTTAAAACTATTGTTTAATGTGGTATAATATTAAGTTGGAGATATAATTCATGGGGTGGTTATGCTAAAAATGGAACATGTGATATGTTAAAAAGAAAATTTGATTTAACCTAGATAAATGTGTACGTTGAAACTGAGTCTCGGGCCAGATCTGCAATTTCAAAAAGTAATTTTTGAAGCATTCTATTTATAAATATGTATATACATGATAAAATAATGATATATAATATCCATTAAATCATTAAAAGGAATATATATGAAACTATAATTAAATATAGGAAGAAAGAGATGAAATTCATTTCAAATAAAATCATATACAGCTATGGTGTACATCTATCATCATGGATAATCCAACTTAAAAACTATCTATGAAATCTAAAATGATGAATATATAGTGGGGATCAAGTCTATTTTTGAATAAAATAGGTTTCAAAGTAACATTTTATTTATCCCATGGTTTCGATACATTTTTGTAATGGTTCAAAAGTGGTTTTAGTCGTATATTGATGATGGTAATTAGTGAAGATAGAGATGGAAAGTTAGGTGTATCAATTGTGTTTTTATAAGTAATTATTATTTTAATTATTAATAAACTTATATGACAATATTATCTGAATATTTTAAAGATACATATAATTTTCATAAAGAAAAACAACAACAATAATATAGTGGTATCAACAAGTTCTTTCAATTCTAAAATTATGCCAACAGGTGGTGTCTAGATGTGAAGAAGGTTGGGGGGAGTTTGAGATATGCACTTAAAGGATATTTATCCTATTTAAAAATATGGTAAAACACTTGTAAAAAATAAAAATTTATGGGTTTCAAGTGGTATCACTTTCTTGGTATTGACTAGTGAAATCAACTGGTTCTACAAGTGGTATGTTAATCACCCATGTATATTGAATTTTATGTACTAACAATATTGTGATAGATTGTTTGATTTTATGGGATTTTTTATTTCTAATTTTATATATTTTTTATTTATATATAGTAATTTTTATAAAAATAATTTTTATTGTTAACAAAAAATAGTATTTCCTACATAGAGTTCTGACTCGGTGGGATTAAAGGATTTGTTGAAAAATCATTTTCAGGTGATGAATTTAAATCATTGGAATTAAAAAGGATGAATGAATCTATGATATAAAAATGAGCCATAAGCTGAAGTGTTAATTAAAGTTATAATAGATAAGTTTAAAAGTTTTTATGGTATTCATATAAGGAGTATGAGGTAATTGTTAACTTGGGGCATAGTTTTTCTGTAAAACTTGAATTCATAAAGGTAATAAAAATTGAATATTACTCCTAATAATTCACATATAATAAGTGTATTTAAAAGAGGGTTAAAGATGAAAATAAAATGTTTAAAAATTAGGTATTTATATTACCAAGATAAGTAAGGTGGATATTTTTTTATTTTATTGAAAAATATGACAAAGAAGTGACCATAAAATCAATGCACCATAATGAGGAATGTTTTATAGGATATTATCAAAAAAATAAAAAGGGTGAGATCTTTACAACATGATTTTATAAGTATGATTTTTAAATTATATTTTTAGGAATGAATTGATGATTTTTGATAAATTTTTGATTTTGTAATTTTATGTCATGTTTGATAAGAAAGATGGTAAAGAAAGTAATGATTCGTGGAGAAATAATTTCATGGAGATATTACATTAATTGTGTGGGAGTTGATTTATTTCATTGATTTTGATGAAGACAGATGGAATTATTTAGTTTAATGGAATAAGTATTATTTATTTATCTAGAAGAAGTGTTTTTTTACTACCTAATAAAAAAACACAAGAAGAAGAGTTATTTTTTATAAAGTTTTGATTTAGGGAGTTAATAAAAAAATGTTTCAAAATGAAAGTATTATAATCAAATAAATTCCACTCATGAAGTAGAAACATGATTGATGGTCGAGATAATCCATTAGTGGAAGTAGATATCGGGAAACAAGACATTGTGGTTTGACACTATAAAAAATCTTGGTTGGTGTGTTGGAGAAGAAAGTGTTGGTCGGAGAGTGATGGCAAGAGGGGGGGGGGTGAATTGCCTTTTAAAAATTAATTAACAATTTAAAAACAATTTATAAATAAAGCGGAAATAAAAAGGGGCAAGACACAATTTGATAACGGAGTTCGGGTTAAACCAAAGCCTACGTCTCCACTCCCAACTCAACCGTTGAGAGATTTACTTCAGCTTTCTTTTTAATGGTTGTAGCAAGAAACCCACTAGCCGTTTTAAGGTAGGCTAGATCACCTTCGTACAGCTTGCTTTTTTATGATGGTTGTAGCAAGAAACCCAAAATGAAAGTGAGGAAGAAAAGGATGGTTTGTTTTAATACAAACCCAATGAATAACTAAACAATTGAAATAAATAAATTACAACAAACTTGAGGAAGCCTTGAGCGCCAAGAGTGTGAGAGTAGTTGATGTAGAGGCAGCCCAAGCTTCAAGGATGGAGATGGATCACAAGTAGCCTTAGAGATTTGTCATTAGAGCTTCAAGGGATCAAAATATCATTCCAATGTATCGGAGTTGTTCTCGGCATCCATCCTCGTCTATTTATAGGAGAAATATCCCCAAATACTTCAATATAGCCGTTGGAGGGCTTCCGGAGCCGTTGGGGGTCAAAAGTACAAGTCTGGTCAAAGCCCAACGGCTAGTTTGACTGGGCTTACCGGCTGACCGGTGCTTGGCCACCGGCTGGCCGGTGCTCCAGACAGAAGGCAGATCTTTCTGTCTGGGCTCCACCGGCGGGCCGGTGCTGGGCCACCGGCTGGCCGGTGGGTCAGACAGAGAGCAAGCTCTCTGTCTGGTTCCATCGGCTGGCCGGTGATTCAGACACCGGTTGGCCGGTGGCACCTGGCAGTGGGCAAGGCCTACTGTCTGGTTCCACCGGCTGGCCGGTGGTCAGGCACCGGCTGACCGGTGGAACCTGGCAGAGAGCATTGCTTCTGCCAGAGACCACCGGCTGGCCGGTGTTAATCCACTGGTTGGCCAGTGGACTCAGAGAGTCCTTTTCCAGTCTTCTTGGGCCAACTCTTTGGAAACCTTTTTCCTATCATCAAAAAAACTTGAAAAAAAGTTAGAACACGATGAGAGTGATTGTGATCATTAAAATCCAAGAGAGAGGGGTACAACAATCTCCCCCTATTTTGATGATCACAATCACAAATGAGAAATCTTTTAAAAAGGATATGCCAAGTAAAAGAGAAAAAATAAACTTGGAAATGGAAAATTTTAGAGATCATACAAGAATTTCATAGATGTATCATGTATTGAAAATGATATTAATCTTGAAAGGATTGAAATAAAGAGAATGGTTCATTTTGAAATTGTAACCATAGGTCATTTAAAAGAAACAACTTAAATCAATAACTTAACCATTTAAAAACAGATTTTGATGAAAGTAATAACTTAAAATTGAACTTTTAAAAAGAGCACTTAATTAAATGAAATAAGTAACTATATAATAGAGAGTTTTTCTCCCCCTTTGGGATTATCAAAATAGGAGGAAAAGTATGAAATAAAATTAGAAAAACAATAATAAGGAAGTAAGCAATGACAAAAAGGATTGATGGATAAGACAACTTGAATTTTATAAAAGATGAAACGTTACATAGAAAGTTCAAAATACAAATACAAAGACAAGCCAAAAAACAGGAAAGCCTCTATTCACTCCTAGAGGGCCGAGAGTGGCGACGACGCCTGAAGGTCGGAGGAGCTGGAGGAGCCTGGACCACCTCAAAGCGACGATCAAGAGAATCGATCCGAGAGTGGAGCTGATCAAACTGAGAGATGAAGTAAGAAAACTGCAAGTCAAGCTGGGTCTCAATTTGATCCTAGAAGCAAAGGAATTGATCAGCCGTCACCGAAAAGCCACCAGTATCAACGGGAGGGGGCACAGCCTCAGCAGGCTCTGGTGCATCATCACCCGCTCCACCTTCCTCAGCAGCAGCAGCATCAGCCTCACCTTCACTGTCACCACTCCCTTCCTCTTCATCAGCACTACTGTCCTCACTATCTGAAAGAGGATAGGCAGCGGCAATAGCAGGAGGCATAGCATGGGAAGGAGGGTGTGAATGTGTCTGAGGGGAGTAAGCCTTGAGAAGGCCCTCCTTTTCAGTAATCCACTCCTGACGCCAAGGATGCCAATGAATGTTCATCCGTTGCACCATCATAAAATTGATGATGCTATCCTTCTTTGGCTGCTCGAAGGAGGTAGCACGGAGAGGGACATCAAGAAAGGTAAAGATTTTGGTCAACAAGCGCCCGTGAGGTAGAGTTTTGGACCGGTGCGGGTGCTCAGCCACATAAGACATGGCCCGGAACAGAAACCGGACCAAATTGAAATGAATGCCTCTGGTGATATAAGAAAGAAGATAAATATCAATAAATTTCACCGTATCGTGATCACCGATATGGGGTTCAAGGGTGGTCTGAATGAGGCGCTCAATGATGTGATGGTTAGGGGAGAGCTGGGAGAGCTTGACAATGGGATCGGTGGGCTGCCCTGTGAGATGCTCAAGAGCGACAGCAAGATCAAAATCAGGGTCCCAAGGAAACTCCCCCTGAGCAAATGCATGAGGTCCAACATGAGGAACCCCTAGCATCCTGGAAATCTCCAAAGAAGTGAAAGTGATGGGTTGCCCAAGAGCGGTGGTGGAAATGGTATCGACGTCGTCAGAAACCGACCACGTCAGGTGAGCATAAAATTCTTTGACAAGAAGTGGATAAATAACATCCTTCGTAGGTGGTTCAAAAAAAGAATGCCAGTGTTGATATTCAATAATGGAGAAAAGCTCGAGACGAGCAGAAGAAAGCCAAGAGTAGTCAATTACTCTACCAGGAAGAATGACTTTGTTATGCCAAATGTCCGAAAGTTGAGGGATTGAAGGAGGAGGAGGTGCTTCTTGAGCGATTCCCTTTCCTTTGCGTGAAGAGCGAGGACCCATGATGGCAAAAGGAAAAAAATTGAGAGAGATTGAGAGAAGAAGGAGTTTGAGAGAGCAAGGAGGAAGAAAGGAGGCTAGGGCAAGGAGGAGCCGCGGGTCTGGAGGGGGCGCACGAGAGAGAGATAGAGGAAAGAAAGGGGAAGGGTTTTAATTTTAACCCTTCCTCCGGCCGGCCCAAAAAAGAAAAACCCGACACCACCGGTTAACCGGTGATGTACCACCGGTTGACCGGTGGTATTAAAATTCATAAAAAATTAAAATAAAATAAAATAAAAAAAAAGAGTTTAAATAACTTAAAAAAAAGAAATATAAGTAAGCCAAAAAGAGTCAAATATTTAATAGTGCTCATTGACGAATCATTCCTAACTGCCCCTTAATAAAATCAAAACGTTCAACCGGGAGCGGTTTGGTAAAAATATCAGCTAATTGGAAATCAGTAGAAATGAAGTCCAAAGTGATATCCCCTTTTTGAAAATGGTCACGAAGGAAATGATGCCTTAAATCTATATGCTTTGTCCTAGAATGTTGTATTGGATTCTTAGAAATACTAATGGAACTAGTGTTGTCACACCGTATAGGGACATGATCGTAGGAAAGGCCATAATCCAAGAGAGTGTGCTGCATCCAAATAATTTGGGCACAACAATTACTAGCTGCTACGTACTTGGCCTCGGCAGTAGAAAGAGCAACACAGTTTTGCTTTTTGCTACTCCATGAAACAAGGGACTTTCCTAGCAGATGACATGTGCCACTAGTACTCTTACGATCTAATTGACATCCGCCAAAATCAGCATCCGAATATGAAGAAAGTTCGAAAGAAGTATTAGAGGGATAAAACAAACCAATGTTTTTGGATCCTTTTAAATACTTAAAAATTCTTTTGACCGATTTAAAATGAGATTCTTTGGGATTGGCCTAAAAACGAGAACAAAGACAAACACTGAACATGATGTCAGGACGGGTCACAGTTAGGTAAAGTAGACTCCCGATCATACTCCTATAAATCTTGTTATCAACCGGTTTCCCGGCTTCATCTAACGTAAGTTTACAAGAAGTACTCATGGGGGTACTAATTTCCTTTACTTGATCCATACCAAAACGACTTAAAAGTTTGTTTGTGTATTTTCCTTGACTTAGAAAAATACCTTTTGAATTTTGAAAGATTTGAAAACCAAGAAAATTTTTTAATTCCCCCATAAAGCTCATTTCAAATTCTTTTCTCATTAAATCTGAAAAATCAGTACAAAGTGATTCTTTGGTTGAACCAAATATAACGTCATCAACGTAAATTTGGACAGTTAAAAGATCTTTGGAAGTGTGTTTTAAAAATAGGGTACAATCAGCTTGACCCATTTTAAAATCATTTTCTAAAAGAAATTTTGTTAACCGCTCATACCAAGCCCGAGGGGCTTGTTTTAAGCCATATAGAGCCTTGGTTAACTTAAAAACATGATTTGGAAATTTTGGATCTTCAAAACCGGGGGGTTGTTCAACAAATATTTTTTCTGAAATAAAACCATTTAAAAAAGCACTTTTAACATCCATTTGAAAAAGTTTGAAATTTAAGTGAGCGGCGAATGCCAACAAGATCCTAATGGATTCCAATCTAGCAACGGGCGCAAAGGTTTCACCATAATCAATTCCTTCTTCTTGAATATAGCCCTTAGCTACTAGGCGAGCCTTGTTCCGGGTTATATTTCCTTGATCATCAAGTTTGTTCATAAAAACCCATTTAGTGCCAATAATTGGATGATCATTGGGTCTTTCAACAAGAGTCCAAACATCATTTCTAGAGAATTTATTTAGTTCCTCTTGCATTGCAAGAACCCAATTCTCATCATTAATGGAATCATTAATGGTTTGAGGCTCTAGTTGAGAAAGAAAGGCTTGATGTTCAACCTCGTTGAGGATTGATCTTCTAGTTCGAGTACCGGCTTGAAGATCACCTATAACATTTTCTAATGGATGGTCTCTAGAAGGTTTCCAAACCTTAGGCAAGGTGGAAGATGAAGAAGGTGAAGAGGGTTATTGATGGTCATCCTCCTTGGGAGGAGAAGAGGAATCATTCAAATGAAGCTTATCAAGCTTATCTTCAACATCTTCAATGACCGGGTGAGGTTTTGGAAGAGTTTCATCAAATTTGACATTAGATGATTCTTCGATGGTTTTTGAATGTTTATTGAAGACACGATAGGCTTTTCTTGAGTTGGAGTACCCAAGAAAAATACCTTCATCGGATTTGGCATCAAATTTCCCTAGGTTATCTTTTGTGTTAAGGATAAAGCATTTACAACCAAACACTTTAAAATAACCAACTTTGGGCAATTTGCCTTTCCAAAGTTCATAGGGGGTTTTCTTAAGAAGGGGTCTTACAAGGACTCTATTGATAGTATAACAAGCAGTGTTTACCGCCTCGGCCCAGAAATATTGAGGAAGGTTGAATTCACTAAGGAGGGTTCGAGCAATTTCTTGGAGAGTTCAGTTTCTCCTTTCAAACACTCCATTTTGTTGTGGAGTCCTAGGGGCATAGAAGGTGTGATTGTATCCTTGAGAGGAACACAATTCATCGAATTCTTTGTTCTCGAATTCACCTCCATGGTCACTACGGAGCGATATAATTTTATATCCTTTTTCGTTTTCTACTTTCCTAGAGAATTTCAAAAAGGTTCTACAACCATCATTTTTATGAGCTAAAAAGAAAACCCAAGTGAAACGAGAAAAGTCATCTACTAGGACAAAGGTATAGGATTTTCCACCTAGACTTGCTACAGGGGTAGGACCAAAAAGATCAAGATGAAGGAGCTCAAGATACTTTTAAGTGGACACTTCCTTCTAATATTTGAAAGAATATTTGTGTTGTTTGCCAAGTTGGCATGGCTCACAAATCAAATCTTTCTTAAACTTAAGTTTAGGAAGGTCACAGATGAGCTTGTTCTTATTAATCTTTAGAAGTGAATGAGAGCTACAATGCCCCAACCTTCTATGCCAAAGCCAAGACTCATTGTCAAGAGCACTTAAACATTTAACATTTTGGCCAGCTAAAGACTTTAAATCAATAATGTAAACATTTTGAAAACGGGAAGCAGAAAATATCAATTTGTTTTGAAAATCAAACACATTGCATAAATCATTTTGAAAATTCACCGAAAAACCACTATCACAAAGTTGACTAATGCTAATTAAATTATGTTTTAAACCTTTAACAAATAAAACATCTTTAATTAAGGAGGTGCTACCAAAACCAATGGTACCTATTCCGACGATCTTTCTTTTTGAATTGTCACTGAAGGTGACGTATCCTCCATCGAATTCTTCAAGGGAGTTGAACTCGGAGAGATCGCCACACATGTTCCTCGAGCATCCGCTGTCGAGATACCACGAGCCTTTCGAAGTCCTACTTCTATGGTTTTTATCCTACAAAATCAAGAGAGAATAGATTTTGGTACCCATATAAGTTTGGGTCCAGAAAGATTAGCTAAAAGAGACTTTTGAACCCATACTTGTCTAGAGGGATACATCCTAATATATTCATCCGAGTAGGTAATGATTTTGGGGCGGCCATATCTAGCATTTTTACAATTGCATTCATAAATCATATGTCCGGTTTTTCTACAATAATTACAAAATTTATTTTGAGAGCTCCCCCTTACAAAGGTAGTGGGTGCTCTAGAAGAAGTGGCTTGCTTGTTAAAGCCAAGTCCATGTGTGGTTCTAGCCGAACGTTGAGAACCTAGCAATTTGGTCAAATTTTGTTCACCTTGGGTGAACTTGGCAAGAGATTCCCTTAAATCTTTAATAGTTGAATTCAAAGAATCAACATTTGGAATATCTTGGACCTTAAGGGCAAGTTCCTCATTCTTTTTGAGAAGTTGATCTTTTTCAGAAATTAGAATTTTGTGTTTCTTTTTTAAGGCTAATAATTTAAAGGTAAGTTCGTGAAAACCTTCCTCTAATTGATCTCTCGCATTTTGGAGATATTCATAAGACATGTCATTATTAAAAGAAGAAGATGAGGAAGAGGAGTCGGAAGAAGACACCTCATCAAGTGCCACTAGGAATTTTCCACCTTCATCGCTTGAGTCGCTTGAAGACATGGAGTCATCGCTTGCACTCCATGTTGACGCTTTGAAAGCCTTCTTGTTTTTCTTTTCCTTTAACCTTTTCTTGAAAAGAGAGCACTCCGGTTTGATGTGGCCTTTCTTTCCACATTCAAAGCATGTAACTTCTTTTTCTGCTTTTGGCTCTTCCTTTCGTGCCCTTTGAAAATTCTTCTTTTTGTTCATGAACTTGCTCATTTTTCTTGCAAGTTAAGCAATCTCGGATTCGCTATCATCGGAGGAGCTTTCTTGCTTTGCTTTGAATGCTATGTTCTTTTTCTCCTTGAAGATTTTACCTTCTTTATCGGCTTGCCTCTTCATGGTAATCTCATAGGTCATAAGTGATCCAATGAGTTCTTCAACCGGCATTTTCTTGACATCTTTCGCTTCTTGGATTGCCGTCACCTTTGGAGCCCATGAGCTTGGTAGGACCCAAAGAATCTTCTTGACCATCGTCTCTGCAGAAACATCATCTCCAAGAGACTTTCTCCCATTACACACATCAGTAAAGCGGGTAAACATTTCCGTAATAGATTCATGTGGGTGCATGGTGAAACTTTCAAAGTCTTGACGATACATATATAATCTAGTGTCTTTGACTTTGTTAGTTCCCTCATGGGTCACTTCCAAAAGCTTCCAAATTTCATGAGAAGTGGTGCAAGTAGAAATACGATTAAATTCATTACGGTCTAACCCACAATGAAGAGCATTCATGGCTTTTCCATCAAGCTCAAAATTACCAATGTCTTCGGGGGTCCATTTAGACACATCTTTGCTAGAGAGAGTGTAGCCTTTCATAACAATTCTATATATAGGATAGCCAATACTTCTAATAAATGTAATCATGCGAGTTTTCCAATAAGTGTAGTCGGTTCCATCAAAGAATGGAGCCCGAGTCATGGAATACCCTTCGGGTGCTTGTGAGGAAGAAGCCATCACTATGGATTTTAGGTTTGTAACCGGTTAAGGTATTACACAAACATCCCTCTGATACCAATTGTTGGTCGGAGAGTGATGGCAAGAGGGGGGGGGGTGAATTTCCTTTTAAAAATTAATTAACAATTTAAAAACAATTTATAAATGAATCGGAAATAAAAAGGGGAAAGACACAATTTGATAACGGAGTTCGGCTTAAACCAAAGCCTACGTCTCTGCTCCCAACTCAACCGTTGAGAGATTTACTTCAGCTTGCTTTTTAATGGTTGTAGCAAGAAACCCACTAGCCGTTTTAAGGTAGGCTAGATCACCTTCGTACAGCTTGCTTTTTTATGATGGTTGTAGCAAGAAACCCAAAATGAAAGTGAGGAAGAAAAGGATGGTTTGTTTTAATACAAACCCAATGAATAACTAAACAATTGAAATAAATAAATTGCAACAAACTTGAGGAAGCCTTGAGCGCCAAGAGTGTGAGAGTAGTTGATGTAGAGGCAGCCCAAGCTTCAAGGATGGAGATGGATCACAAGTAGCCTTAGAGATTTGTCGTTAGAGCTTCAAGGGATCAAAATATCATTCCAATGTATCAGAGTTGTTCCCGGCATCCATCCTCGTCTATTTATAGGAGAAATATCCCCAAATACTTCAATATAGCCATTGGAGGGCTTCTGGAGCCGTTGGGGGTCAAAAGTACAAGTCTGGTCAAAGCCCAACGGCTAGTTTGACTGGGCTTACCGGCTGACCGGTGCTTGGCCACCGGCTGGCCGGTGCTCCAGAAAGAAGGCATAGCTTTCTGTCTGGGCTCCACCGGCTGGCCGGTGCTGGGCCACCGGCTGGCCGGTGGGTCAGACAGAGAGCAAGATCTCTGTCTGGTTCCACCGGTTGGCCGGTGATTCAGACACCGGTTGGCCGGTGGCACCTGGCAGTGGGAAAGGCCTACTGTCTGGTTCCACCGGCTGGCCGGTGGTCAGGCACCGGCTGACCGGTGGAACCTGGAAGAGAGCATTGCTTCTTCCAGAGACCACCGGCTGGCCGGTGGTAATCCACCGGTTGGCCGGTGGACTCAGAGAGTCCTTTTCCAGTCTTCTTGGGCCAACTCTTTGGCAACCTTTTTCCTATCATCAAACAAACTTGAAAACAAGTTAGAACACGATGAGAGTGATTGTGATCATTAAAATCCAAGAGAGAGGGGTACAACAGAAATTACCATGTGGGACGGTATGGTGACTCTTCAGGTGGTTGTTTCCTAAGGGATTTTAGTGGAGGTGTGAGAAGATTCTTGGGTAATAAACCACATATGATTACGATAAATTTTTTGTTTTGGATTTAAAAATTGTGCTTATTATTCATAATTAAAACTATGTGTGGGAATGAAGCATGTAACGCCACAACTCGAACCACTAGGTCTTAGCCAGAGTGCCAAAAGACCTCATGCATGTCACCCTATATTCAAGAGGATTATAACTATAACTGAGGGGTATAAATTCCATAAATGAAGAGATTATGCCCTTGGTATCATATCCATACACTAAAAATATAAATAAATCATAAAACAACTCAAATTATTCAAGGAAGAAGATAGAACATCATAATGAAGAAACAAATGGAACATATGCCATATAATTAAATAAACTAGTCTCCCATTGTCACAATCCAAAATAGAGTGTATAAATTGAAATATGGTGAAAACCATAAGATTGTGGAATCCTCCAGAGTAAGTCCTTTCTCTGCTCTCATCTCCATACTCTTTATCTCAACCATATACTATGGGCCACTTACCCTTTTCTATATCCCTATACATTAATTTTTCATGTGCATTGAGATGCATGTGAAAGGTGTGAGTAATAAAACCCAATGAGACACTAGAAATTCATCCTTATCATGTTTTCATAGGTATAATAGGTTTATTCCATGATAATAATTAATATAGAAGCAATAAAAAACATTTTTAATGTTAAATTGTTAAACAAACCATCATGAGACCTGGTAGTGCCAACTTTGGATATATACTAAAAGGGTAGTCAAAATATTTTGGAAGTGACCTAGAATTATCCACAAATCTAGTGAATATATTACTCAATATCCTTAAGGCATCAAATCTTTTGTTAGGCCACGATTCCTACTAGTGAACATGTACTTGGTATCCATAAGGCATTCAGTTTCAGCATGTGACTCAATATCCACAAGGTATCGAGTATCAAGCTAAGACACAAGGCTATCATGATCATACCCTATGTATGGGTCCACCACCATCATCATCTCATGTTATGTGAACTCCCCCTATAAGGGGTAATCATACCATGATGGACCACCTGTTATGAGTACTGAGGCAATAACTCTAAGTCATGGTAAATACACACAAAAATTTAGAGCATAATAAGGCAAGTAATATCATGTCATCATGATCATATAGTATCAATATATAACAACATGTTATCAACATCAAGTATGGTAACAATTTATACTATAAATACTCATGGAATCAAGCATGACACATGGGTCGCATGGGCTACACACACTCACAAGAAATCACCATTAATCATAGTCCAAAAACTATGCCATCGTAATATGAAATCAAGTCAAAAAGATTATCCAATGGACTCAAATAGTGAGGAACTTTCCACCTCAAGGTTGTTGATTTCAATGTTAAGGTTTGTCAAAGGTTTCATCTTTCAAACCACATTCTCACAAAAACTAGAACATGCTCTCACACTAGGGATACCTATCTTCGGTTTCAGTTCATCAAATAATAGGTTTATAAAAGAGACCCAAGAATATTATACACCAAGAACGTAGTTCTATAATCACATACCACATAGATTTCATTAATGGAACTAGTTTTAAGATATTTCAAATAAGAGGGCATCAATTCACTAGATTCATTGTTGGTTCAAGATAAGATCATGAATTCCTCATCAATTCTAGAATAGAACCTTGGTTATAGATAATGAACAAATATCCATCATAAATACATCATAATAAAAGAGATACAATATGGGATTAAAGAAGAATAGGGTCTCAATATGACAAATCTATGATAACTTACTTAGAAACGTCAACAGTTCATGAGATATCTAACATCCATTAAATAAAATTCATTGACATGTTTAAACCACCTCTATTCTAGAAACTATCCAAGGATTCATCCTTATTTGGAATCAGAATATATATATTAGGAAATTTAATTTTAGATATATGATTTGTTTCAAGATAAAAGAGGTGGATCAAGAAGAAACCTAAAGATCGAAGATTTTTTCATTGCATACCTCAGTCATCAGTTAGCAACTCTATTGTATCCATCATAATCTATATTTAGATGAGATTAATTCATCAAGTAAGACTTAAGGATTATATAGGTTCAAGATTTATTTTTATAGAAATAAAAAAATGGGTCAAAACAGACCATAAATTGAAATTAAAGGGGATTTTTGGATCATTAATTCACATGAACGTGGTTTGGTTTCATGGTTTTTCAAACCATGAGACAAACGTGATATTTCTTCTAGGATGAGTTTCATGGTTACCTGGAAAAAAATTTACATTTTTTTAAACTTTACACCTTAACCATTCTTGGGTTTCATGGTTATTTCATGGTTTTTAAAACTGTTCTTATTAAGCTAAATGGTTTTTAAAACCATGCACCTTGGGTTGCATGGTTATTTCATGGTTTCCTCATGATTTTTCAAACTGTGTGCCTTAAAAATTATTAGGATTAATGTCTATTTCATGGTTTTTTAAACCATGCACCTAAATCATAATTATTATGTATGGTTACTTGGAGAATCAGAATGATTTGGACAAACCATGCTCAAACCATGCACCTTCAAAAAGGCCACTAAAACTCTTCAAAGAAAAACAAAAACTCCCAAAACTCATCCCAAATAATTCATAATTTAAAAATTCATGATTAAAGGTGAAAATTAAATCATAAAACACCTAAAAATTTTGATTTCATTACAATCTTCCCCTTTAAATAATTCTCATCCTTGAGAATTGTCTCTTAGCATCTTATTCAAACAACTTCGGCTACTGAGCCTGAACATATGCTGCCCACTCCTAAGTATCCTCTTGTATCCATATATATCAATATATAATATTGAATAGTTTTACCTTATTACCTCATTGGACTTTCTCACTCTAGTCTAAATTCTATATTTAGCATTCCATGTATGATGCATCAAGATCCAGCTCAACATCCTCACAGTTGATGACATGCATATGATCAGGCATGTACCTCTAGAGTGGAGACACATGAAAGATATTTTTCATAACTTAGTATTAATAAGGAAGATCTAAATGGTATTCCACTATTCTAAATTACTCAGTGTTCTCAAATGGTCTAACATAACATGATTCTAGCTTTCTTTACTTCATCAAATGTCGAGGGCCTAACAGAGGAGTCACTCTCAAAAAAATATAGTCACCTATAGAAAAATTAAAAGGTCGCATCTTATGGTAAACATAAGAAATATTCCTTCTTTTATTGGTGTTTAACCACTTTATAATCATACGTACACTCTAAGAGGTATCCAGAACCATGCTTGGATCCACCACAACTGCCTCATCTACCTTATACCAACATAGCGATGAATGACATGGCTGGTCATAGAGTGCCTAAAAGAGTACCATATAAGTAAAATCCTGAAAGATATTTTTTATGTAAACTCATCTAAGGATAATTGATCATACCACACCCCACTAAATTCTAGGACACAATCCCAAAACATATCCTCTAATATAAAAATATTCTTCTCGGACTATCCATATGTCTAAAGATGGTATGTTGTACTCAATCTCAACTGAGTCCCAAAGGTCTTCTATAAGACCTTCCAAAACCACTGCATAAAAAATGAATATATATTAGATAAAATTCTCTAGGTAAATTTATAAAAGTGTAAAAAAGCAAGGACATGGAATTTTTCAATCTGATCTAATGATTGAGTCACATGGATCGGTAAGAAATGAGAAACATTTTTCAGACAATCAAAAATCACCCAAATAGTGTCATGGTTCCTTGGGTTCCTAAGAAAACTCATAAAAATTGAATTATGACATTCTACCACTTCTATATGGGAATAGGGATTGGCTGGAGAAAACCACCAAGACACTAGTGCTCGGCCTTTATCCTTTGGAAGGTAAGGCATTGAGAAATGAATCCAGCAACATCCATCTTCATCTCTATCCATAAGAACTACTACCTAAAGTCATGGTATATATTTTTTCTCTATGATGAACCACCCACTTAGAGGTATGGAATTTTTTAATAATATATTCTCTAATGAAAGTATGAACTATAACTCTCTCATATTCTAGGATCACATTATCTCAATTCAATGACCATCTAGGTATCGGTCCACCACCTACTAATTGTCCCTATATTACATAGCTATTTGGATTATATTTCTGATTAGCCTTCACCTGGTCTACTAAGGAATAAAAGATCGCTAATGGAGAATATTTCCTCAATCACTGGTCCTTAGAAGCATCCATCCTCTATTCATCCAACAAGATCATCAGGAAACATTGTTCCTACGAAGTTCATTCACCAAGATCTATAACTACATACATCTTATGGATAAGAGAATTTGAAAAAAAAAACATTAAAATTTTATAGTGAATAAGACATCTCAAATCATAACATCTATAGGTAATCAACCTAGCACCTCTACCAAATATTCTAGTCCCACAATGTGAAAATATAACAAAGGCTCTTATAGTCTATGTAGATAATAAAACTCTTTATAAATATATAATATCATGAAAACTTCAAATCATAGACCATGGATATTATATCTAAGACATGTGTAGTATATATCATTTCATGGGTACATAGATGATGTAACCCATAAGCAACTACCCAATCCCTCTACATCAATACCACTCCCAAACAAACACCTAAAGAATCACAGTATATGGAATTCTTAAGGAAGTCCTCCTAAAACTAGTTAGTCCACTGAAACTTCACCCATTTCTTTTTGAATATAGTTATATGTGTTGATAAATGGGAGAAATTCTAGATAAAACACTGATAGTATCCCACTAAACCTAGAAATATATTGATCTCAAAAACATTTTGGGGACATTTCCAGGACATCACCACCACCACTTTATCTAGGCCCACTAATATACCAGTCTCAGAAACCATATTCCCCAAAAAATTCACCTTATGAATCCAAAAGTGACACTTTAATAGATTAGAATAAAACTAATGTTCGTGAATTGTACTCAGTACTATCTAATGATATATGGAATGATTCAATAGGGTCAGTGAGTAAATGAGGATATAATTAATGAACCCTAAGAAAAATGAGTTAAGTTATGGATGAAATATATTATTCATGAGAACCATTAACATTATTGGAACATTAATCAGCCAAAATGGAATCACCAAGTACTTGTATTTACTCTACCTACTTCTATGCACCACCTTAAGTATTTTCTCCTCTCTAAATCACAAATGGTGATATCTTGATAAGAGATCAATCTTGGAGAACTATTAGGATCACTATAACTGATCAAATATATTTTTAATCCAGGGAAAAGGATACACATTCTTCATGGTCACCTGATTCAACTTCTAGTAATATATACAGAGTCAAAAACTACCATACACCTTCTTGGAGAATAGAATAGGTGCATTACAAAGTGATGTACTCAACTTGATAAAATCCTTCTGTTCTAATTCCTTGAGTTGTACTTTTATTTCCATCAACGCAATCAATATTATATGATAAGGGGGTGTTGAAATGGTTTTTGCACCTAGAATGAGTTATATCTAGAATTCAACTCCTTTATCTAGGGGGATACATGTGAATTCATCTAGTAAGACATCCTGATATATATCTACAACTAACGGAAAATATGATGGAGTTACTAAAAGTTCAACTATGATGGCTAATCCCACTAGTTGTGTTAGGATAGAACTAGTTCAGAATAGTTTTGGTCCCATAATTCCAATTATCATACTCTTCTTTATGATCAATACATACTTCCCTCTTTAGAAAAGGTAAAAACAACCATATTTGGTAATGGCCAATACGAGATCAAAATATTTTCAGTCATTCGATATTTAAGATGTAATTAAACTGGTCATATCCAAAAATAGGGAATCCAACATATATTCATAGCCTATAATCACTACAGAATAATATGGTAATACCTGAGTATGTCCTACCTTCTTTCTAAGGGTAAGTAAAGAGAATAATATTTAGAAAAGGTTCATTGATTCATTCAAGACTGTACATTGATCTATCTAAGAAACTACCTCTACCATCTGTAGAAATCTAACCCAATACATATTCATACTTAAAGGTTTAGAGAGATCACAACAACATACTGACCCATCATCACAATTTCAAGTTGGTCATAATTAGGTATTCACTGACATAAAAATCAAGACAAATCACTCACCTCAAAGATCATTATCACACTACATACCACTAAAGATCTCAATCGTCCCATTGAACCATAACAATACACTCAGGTTCAGTCACCCCAAAGTGACCCCACAACCCATGGATTCATCTGAAACTAGACATATTATAGGGCCTATAACTATTTCATCCTCCTTGGTATCCCAATGTCAGGCCTCTAGGTAAACTCATTATCTACACTTGGACCTATTTCCTAAAATAAGGGGTTACCTTACTTCAACCTGAAACTATCACACAACTTAGCTCTACGGTGGTACATGATCAAGGAAAAATATAGTAGAAACATAATATAATTAATAATTATGATGAGTTACAATAACATTATATAAAAAGAATGAAATAAAAAATTTCACAATTAGGGATATCAGTAAGTGATTATATCTAAGAATAAATGTAGTCAAGTAGGCATCAATGATCACATAATGGTATACATTATCACACAAGGCTTAGAAAATGATATCACCCACGCAAGGTCAAAAGAACCACAAAAAAGAAGAAATATTGGTCAACCCCTCAAGTTTTCCATGAAAACTGAGTTAAAACTCATTTCATAACCATTTTCCATAAACTGTATTTTATTTATAATGGAGCATTTTTTAAACTATTTCCTAAAAATATCATTTATTTAAATAACTATTTTCAAAATAAACCCATTCAAAACTCATTTTATTTTTTAAGGTAAAAAATTCATCTTTGAAACCTGGTCAGAAAATCATTCAATAATATATTATTTATTTCATAGATAACATTGAATTTATATAGAAACATCATAAACATACCAATAAACTAACCAAAGTTTCAAATTCTACATATTAGTCAAATTAATTTATATAAAAAACATAACAGCATTCTCATGTTTAACTAATTAATGCCAGCATGGATATATCACAACAATAGAGAACATAGATATATCACACAAAATAGAATACAAATATATCCCAAATAGATAGAATAATCAAGGAATTAAATTAAATAACTATTTTGTAAATCAAAATAGGAATATATATTTAATGTGATCCTATGTGCCAAATCATAATGCCTAAACACACCCAAAATCCATAAAACAGTAATAGTAATCTCATTAATAGTAATTCATAGGTCTATTTCACATGATCCAACCATGAATATGGAAACTCCTCTACCCAAGTTCCACATAGTCTATCTCCTTTCTATAATTTCATAGAATAACCAAAAAAGATAATAAAGGAAAATTAGGATTAGATGCCAATTTTTAATGCCCCATCCCAAACCACTAAGTCTGATTTGGAGATCCATAATACCTCATGCATGAATCCCCATATACTTGAGGTTGTCGACAATCAATGGGGTCTAAATGTTGTCAATGTAGAGACTATACCCTCAATATCATAGCTATACACTAAAAATATAAATAAAGTATAATACAACTTAGAGTAATCAAGGAGGAAGATAGAGCATCATAATTAAGCAATAGATGGAACACATGTCATAAAAATAAATAAATTAGGATCCTAGTGTGGAAATGAAAAATAGATTATATAAAGTGAAATAAGTTATAAAAGGAAAAACTATGGAATCCTCTAGATTATTTATTGATACCACTCTCAAATCCATGATCCCTGTCTTAACCATTTTTCATGGGATCTTTTCCCTTAGATGGATCCCTATACATGCATTTAACATGAAAATCAAGATTACTGTGTAGGGTGTGAGTAATAAAACTCATTAGGACACCACAAATTTATCCGTAACATATGTTCACAAGTATAATATTTGTATTTGATGATAATAATAAATGAGGAAACAATCAACAACAAACATTTTATGAGCATTCATGTGCTAACCAAGACACTGAAATCCTTAGTCATATCTACTTCATCTCTATATTGGAAGGTTAATAAAAATATTTCATAAGTTATCAAGAACTATCTACAAGGCTGGTTAATATGTTGTTTGGTATTCTTAAGGAAATGAATCTCAAGTCAGGCCATAAGGTCGACTAGTGAATATGTACTATGTATCCTCAAGGCATTGAGTTCCAACACGTGACTAATTATTCATAAGTAATTGAGTTTTGGGATGGGCCATAATTCTATCATTCTTCTTCCCTATGTATGAGTCCACCATTTTCATAATTGCATGTTGTATGCACTCCCCATCTAATGGGTATTCATACCATGATGATCTTCCTATTACGAGTACCAAGACAATACCTCTAAGGAATGGTAAATAAACACAAAAGGATAGATCATAATAATGAAATCCATAACACATCATCATTAGTATATAGTAGCAACATATAACAACATGTGATCAACATCAATCGTGGTAACAATTTACACTATCAATACTCATGGAATCTAGCTTCGCACGTGGGCCTCATAGGCTACACACACCCACAGGAAATCACCATCAAGAATGGTCAACAAGATATTCCATCATAATATGATATCAAGGAAACAATAGTATATAAGGTCCTACAATGGTAAGGAATATCATGCCTCAAGTTTATTGATGTCAACATCAAGTTTCGTCAAAGGTTTCATCTTTTGAAACACATTCCCACACTAACCGAAATAAGAACACATGAAAAGGATGCATATCTTGGGTTTCCATTCATCAAATAAAAGATTTATAAAAAATAATTAAGAAGATTAAATTCCAATAAGGTAGTTATAGAATCATTTACCACAAATATTCCATCAATGAAACTAGTTCTGAGATATGTTAAATAATGGGACATTAATTCACTTGATTGGTTATTGATTCAAGAATAGATCATGAATTACTCATATATTCTATAAGAAACCTAGTTTTATCCTATGAACATTGATCCATCATCAATCTATCACCATAAAATAGATATAAGATTTTATTAAAGAATAAGAGGGTCTCAAGATGATCAGTATATGATCACTTACCTGGAAACATCCACCATTCATGAGAAATCTAGATTTAGTCAAAGGAAAGTTGTTGACATGTCAACAACAACCTCCTATATATAAATTATTAAAGGATTAATTATTAGATAGAATAATAATCCATATAATTGGTAGAGTTATTCTATACCTATGATTAATGTTAAGAGATAATAGTTAGATCTATAAGAAACCTAAAGAGAAAATGTTTTTGCATCACATACCTCAATTCTCAGTCATTAACTCCCCTAGTTCTACCATAATAAAACTTTAGAGAAGATGAATTCATAATGGAAGGATAGAAGAGACATGGGGATCAAGATGTATTCTTATATAAAGAAAAAATGGGTCAAAATGGACCATAGATGATCATTAAAGTATATTTTTGGATAATTGATTCATTTTTGTATGGTTTGGTCCATAGTTTTTAAAACTATGTTCCATCCATGTTTTTTCCAATGGAATGAGTTGCATGGTTACCTGTAAAATTTTCATGGTTTTTCAAACCATGTACCTTAACTGTTCTTATGTTTTATGGTTGCCACATGGTTGCTACATATTTTTTGAAACTATGCACCTTGGGTTGCATGGTATTTCAAACTATTCACCTTAGTATGTATGGTTTTTCAAACCATGTGCCTTAGGATATATGGTTCATCAAACCATGTACCTTGGTAATATTGGTTATTGTATGGATTTTTCATGGTTTTTTAAACCATTAATCTTAACCTTTTTTGGGTTTCATGCTTACTATATTGTTTTTCAAATTTTTCACCCTAATCATTCTGGGGATACATGGTTAACTAGAGTGTGAACATGGTTTGTAAAAACTATTCTCAACCCATAAACCATCAAAAAGGCCCCTAAAACTCTTCAAAATCAACTAGAAACTTTCAGAACTCAACCTAAATAAATCATGGTTCAAAAAAACATGATTAAAGGATAAAATTACATTATAACATGCCTAAAAAAGTGAGGTTATTATAAATAATAACATAATTGTTTTAATCATCTTCTTCCTCCAACCAATTCTGCATACATGAAACTCAGATGTAGTGACTCATCCTAAATAAAGATAATCACGATCACATCCTCTCATCATATAATTAGAGGACCAATATAGATAGGTATATATTTAATCATGATAAAGTTGTAATACATGATACAAAATCATGAGGTGGTCATAAAGAGTTATGTTTTTTCACGAAAAATATTGGCAATGGATGATTCTATATGAAAGAATAGTTTATATAAAATATAGGGGCTCGTATAATAGGTAGTATTCATATAAATGTTTGGTTTCATATGAAATATTTTTTCATTTGTACAATCAATTATTTTCATAAGGTTGGGCATAATAAGTTATGATTTTGAGAATTTTTAAGGTACCACTAGTGATTTTCATAAGGTAAAGGTAGTGAAAAGTTCATATGGTTCTTTACATTATGAATATTAGGGGGAATCAGGTTTTAATTCAATGAATATTTTTGAAAAAAATGAATGTATCTTTCCAATTTACTCATATAATTAAAAATATATTGAATATATATATTATATGTTGCAATATTTAGGAATTAAAAAGGACACTTTAATTCTATGGATTGAGTTATTTGAATAATATTACTTGATCAATAGATTAATAATAAAGAAATAGGTCTTTAAATTTATGTTTGAATATCATGAAGTAATTTTCAGTTGATTTATTTGAATATAAAAAATATATTTCTTGAGAAATATGGTGATATCTTGAAGCATAGATAAGTATAATGTGATCTATATAATTCATTTCAACAGATGGATTTTGTTGTGTATGCTTAAATACTGATTAAATTATTCTTGAGAAAAATAAGAGAGTTTGGTGCTAAATTTCTATATATCTAGGTTTTTTCTTTGAATAAAATATAGAGGGATATTAAATTGACATATCAATTTTGGAAGAAGAAATACAATATAGAGGTGGTTGTTATTCCTTGATATATCCATTCTATAAAGAAACAAGATAGTCTAATTCATATTAATGCATCTAGTTCAATGAAGGAGGAGGGGGAATTAAGTCGCTAAATAATCACAGTGCTCGTGTCTGGTTTATATAGAGGAATTCAAATCTCAAGTATAAATTGGGATCATATTATTATACTTGGAAGTTACAGTATGAGAATCATAGAATAATATAAATTATTCATATCTATAAAGGAGTAACCCCTATTGAAAATAAGACATAGTATCAACCCTCACATTAAGGTGTTGATAACATATGGATTTGAATAACAGGAGATCAAAAAACTTATAATATAAACAATGAATCCATCTGGAGTTGGTCACACAATAAGAAGGGATATGTCTATCAGGGAGTTACCTCCATATTTATACATTGTTGAATCCCTCACTAGAGAAATGCATATAGTATAAGAATAGAGAGTGTCCCTTGTATCCACATTGATCCTTTCCTAAATCCTTGAAACACAATATTTAGTAGTATTGCATCAAGTAAGATCATAAATAGAGATTCCATTGTTAAGGATAATATTTGGATGGACCACCTTCCTCTCTCTTTAATACAAGAATGAAAATAGGTGGTGTTACGATCACCTTCTCTAAACCATTTAATTTTGGCCTTCTCCTGAGCAAGGAATTCCTACATGAGCAGCATATCATCCAGTAAATCCTTCTTAAGAAGAAGAACACCAAAAATTGTTTCATCCCATCCATTATCTAGGGAAATATCGAGACGGTTAATCTATTATTTGATTGAATCAATGTCCCAAAGGTGGTAAGTGTGGTTGTTACTCCATTGATGTAGATCATCTCTTAAATTCTAAAGCTTATTATGAAGCTTGATCCAATATTTACCCTCTAGGGTCTTGACCACTATGATTTATTATCTGATGAAACCTAGAAAATCCTAACCATGAATGATGATAGATGAAACCGTCTTCACACCTCCTACTAGGGTAAAGAGACATTATAATGGGAGAGTGGCCCAAGATAGATTGGACCATATGGGTAACCTTTGCATCAGGGAAGGTTGATATCGCATCGTAATTAGCGAGGCATCGGTTGAGCCGGCACCAAATACCCCCAATTCCTTTTGATTGTTGCACTAAGTGAATTGATCCCCAGTATATCACATATCCCTGAGACCTTCACTTAACACACAATATGTGAACTCTAGGATATCTTTCTGAGGGAAGCTTCCATTACCTTTATTTTCTACCAGATCTAGAATAATATTGAAATCACCACCTACAAGCCAAGGCTTATCCCCTGAGTTGAACGAACTAATATCATCTCATAATCTTCTTATCTCCTGAGCATCGCATTTTGCATAAATGATAGAGATGAATAAAGAGTGAGAAACAAAGGAAACCTTTATAGTAAGAAACTATTATGAAGCCACAATAAGATACACATGGACATTAGACGACTAGAAGATCGAAATGTGATGGTTATGAGGTTTTTCATGCATGTAGTCACGTAATCTTATTCTTCTTGAACATTCCTTGATTTTACATGCAGGTAGCTTCGATTCAAGAACATTGAAGATCGAGGCATGAGAATTAAGAAAATCCAAAGAAATAAAGTCATTTTTAGCATGATCTCCCAGATCGTGTGCATTCTACATAATAAAGGAAATAATTTTGAATTGTTTCACTTGGATTTGGCCTCGGGATTTTTTGATCTATTTGTACTAGAGGAGGAATCAAGAGAAATAATCTTGTATTTTGATTTGGTAACCACACCATTGGAATTATGAGAGCCTACAGCTTCTAGAGGATCTGGTTCATCTTATTCCAAAGATAAAATACTGAAGAAATTTTTTATAAAAATAGGGGAGAAGTTAATAGGGTAAAAATCTTTCGGATGACCCATGAGCTCTAGGAGATGAGGGAGAGAAGGTGGGGATATGATCAGGGGCCATCCATCTGAAGACCCAACTACTTCTAGAGGATATTTAGGGACCATGTTCATGTAAAGAGCATGTGAGTTTTTTGTATATATGGGTTTTCAATTTTTTTATGGAAAAAGGATAGGGTTTGAAATATTTTTAAAAATGGGTCTCCAGATGCATGAACCTCATTCACGAAACTTCGACATAGTGAGATGTGTGAATGGGGTTCACGTATCCTTCATCCCATCTTCAAAGGATGTGTGAACCCTGTTCACGCACCTCTCCACACCAAAGATGTGTGAATGGGGTTCATGTATCCTTTGAAGATGGGATGAAGGATGTGTGAACCTCGTTCATGCATCCGGCTGAGAAAATCTATAAAAGGGGGTCTCCCCCCCCCCAAATTTATTCTTCTCCTCTAGATTTTGCTACGAAGCCCTGCAGAATTTCTTTCTCAAAATGTTTTTTCTTCTTTTAAGAAGGTAAAATTTATATTTAAATTTTCAATCGTTTAATTGTGTTTATTTATTTCATTGGTATGATTTATTTATTTGATTTTTGATATGTAGAAACTAGTGTTTGTGTGTATGGTTTATTTATTTCATATGTATTATTGTGTAAATTAGTTTCTTATGTATGATTTAATTTATGAACGATGTGTTTTTTGTATGAATTCATATTGAATGTTTAGGAAAATTAATTATGTCATGTCTAAAATGTTGTATGAATTCGTATTGAATGTTTATGAAAATTAAATATGTTATAAAAAAATTTATTTTGAAAGTAATATTAATTTAAATTATAATATTTTATACACTAGTAATATAATTTGTGAATAATATATTAGTTATATGTATCATATTTAAATTTATTAAAAAATATATAGAAAACTTTTTCTGTTAATGGTATAAAAACAGTTTTGTATAAATAAAATTTTTAAATTATATTAGTTAAAATTAAACTTATTAAATATAAAAGAGTTGTATATATTTAATATGTATTTCATATCGTAATAGATATAATAAGTATACCCAAAAACATGGTATGATGTGTGATAAATGATCTTGAGATGACCGACCGATGCATAATTGGAATTGCATATCTTGTTTTGTGAATGTGGTTATTAAATTTGTAATAATTGCATTAATTTTTCTATATTGATGACATGTGAGTCATCTCTGAATAAGTATGTAAGGAACTGCATGTCCGCTTAAAAATGTTATGTATTTCATACCCCTAGACCCTCTCACATACATGTGAGTAAATTTGTAATTAAAAGGAAATCAACAAGAGGTGTCCCTGAAGAGGCGTCCCCGGAGAGGTGTCCCCGAAGAGGGGTTCGAGAACAAGTGTTCAACATGAGGCATTTCTATTTGAAGGGAGACTAACAGTTTCTGAAATATTTGATAATAGAGACTCCATGAGTCTACCCATAGTTTTTGGTTAGTTTATCAAATAATGATAAAATAATCATAATTCTCAAGATGAAGTCATGATTAATTATTAATAACTAATTAAAATATATAACTTTATATTAAATAATGTAAAATATTGATGTAGTATATAATATTTTATTAATTATTTTTATAGGTTATAATGTATGCGCAAATATACTGCAATGGTGAGACCGTTTATATGGAGCATGGATTTAGCTATAGTATTCCACCTATTAGAGTGGTAAATCTTCATGGTTGTATGACATTGGATGAAGTTCGCAATAAGATTTATAATCAGTTAAATTTGAGGGTCGATCAATCCATTTCTTCAATCACATATTGACATCTACAACATCCTGAACGTCTGGCACACTGAGTACCCTTTGGTCGATAATGATGATTGGATGGATGCATCTTCCTTATTTAGACAGTTGTGTGCTAATGGTTTAATGGAGTTTTATGTGGTGATTTATGATATAGATGTGGTGAAACTGACCACTACATAACCGTGTTTTGTGAGCTCTGTACAATTTGGTCCTTTACATTAGTCTTTTTCATTGCCTCCTTCTCATTTGACTCCATTAATAGAATAAAATTATGAAGAATATGATCAAAAATTAGAAGGAAATGTAGATGAAATCCCTTTGTGTGCTGATATAGTGAATGAAAGTTTATCTGAGGAAGAAGAATCTGGGGAGACATCAGGAGATGATGTGGATGAGGGTGATGTTGGGAATGAACCCTCTGAGGTTCCTTTGAGAGATGTGGGTGAGGGTGATGTGGGTAATGAACCTTCTGAGGTTCCATTGAGATACAGACATCCAAGACATCCACTAGTCAGTGGTAATCATCCTTTATTATTGAGTTCCTTAGTTAAAGGAATGTCTCATGAACAACATTTTGATTGGAATATCATTACACCGGCTTCTTAATTCCCTATAATTATAGGGAATAGGTCTGCATCAAATGATAACGCCATCTCTATCGGGCAGGAGTTTGAAAGTAAATTGGTCATGAAAATGTGATAAAGCAATACCACATTGAGAAACATTTCACATTTGTGGTTGATGATTCAATGAAGACAAAATATATCATTCATTGTGAAAATTATGGGCCAGAATATAAATTTCAATTAAAGTCAATATTTGATAAATTTTTTGCATGTTGGAGGATAACCAAATTAGAAGGTCCACACACTTGTGTGCATCTAATCTTTTTGCATGATCACTCTTCCCTTGATTCATAGTTTATATCAAATGTTATTTTTGAGATGATACGAACATGTCAGGATGTTCCTATTTCCCTTGTTCAAGAAATAATTCAACAGTTTCATAACTACAAGATATCATATACCAAAGAATAGAATGAAAAAAAAGGCAATTATAAAAGTTTATGGTGATTGGGATGAATCTTATGCTATGTTTCCACAAATTATGGAATTATTATCTCTCAATAATAAGATTGTTTTTTAGTTAGAAACTATTGAGTATGTATCCCCCAATCACTGAATTGATCGAACAAAGGTGAATCAGACATACTACAAGTAATGTGCATAAGCATTTCAGAGAAGATTCCATAAAGAAGGCGATCCTCAAGTTGGGTATGTTTTTATAAACTTATTTTTTAAAAACAAAATTTATTCTCCATTTTAATATATTATTCTCTTATGGTTTCAACATATGATCCCCAAAAATAAAGTTTTGATCGATACCTTGAAGATATCTAAACTACCAATGAAGATGCGTATGAATATATGATACCGATTTCAAAGGAAAAATGGTCATTAACATATGATGGTGGAAGAATATATGGTCATATGACCACTAATATAGTGGAGTGCATAAATGGGGTCCTCAAGGGTGTTTGAAAACTTCTGATCATAGGGTTAGTGCAAGAGACATTTTATAGATGTGTTCACTACTTTGTTGACCAGTCCCAAAAGGCCTATCAGAGGATGGAAAACTAAATGCGTTTTACACAGCATTTCCAAAGTGATATTGATCTGATACTGAATGAGGCTTCAAGATGGATTTTTCTAGCCTTTGACGGGGAAAATACAAGCTTTCAGGTAAGACTGTGCTATGATCGGGCTACATGCACTAGTGGTCGACTATTTGTAGTGATGTTAGATAATAGATATTGTGATTTCAGAAACTTTCAGGCATTTAGATATCCATGTGCACATGTTATCGCAACTTTTGATTCAGTAAATATATCATGGGAGCCATATGTTGACCCAGTGTATCACATGATCACTTTGGTTAACTATTATAGTGAATCTTAGATGCTTGTTGGTGACTTTCATTCTATCTCATTGCCTACTGATCAGCTGACCATCATCCCTGATATTTCCAGGTTTCATAATTTGGTTTTGTTTTCATTTATGATTTTTTCAATGTTTATCATTTTTTAAATTATTGGCTTCATACTACTAGGTTACGGCCCCGAGGAATACCAAAATCAAGTCAAATCAGAAATGAAATGGATTGGCATCAACAACAAGGAGGGAGAATATGATGCAGTATTTGTCATGCAGAAGGACATACTCGTACGAGATTTCCCCAAGTGGCAGTATAGAGCTCCACATCTCATCATCCATGATTGAGTTTGTGTATTGTATCACGAATATGTATATTTTGATTTTTATGTGGATGTTTTAGTATTGAATCCTTTGATTTCTAATTTGCTCTATTAATAACATGTTTCAATTTTTGTTTGTCTCGTTTTTTTATTCTCAAATAAAGAATTTTGTGATACTCAAACTATTCAAAAAAACAACATAGAATTAAAATGAATATATCATGCTTCCACATGTAACAAATATAGTAATCCACACACAACAAATGAAGTATAAATCAAAAATATTAACACAATCATTTTTCATTTCATTATTCTACATTTATTTAAATAACATATGAAAATTTTTATTGAACCTCTCATATCACATGCACCAATGCATACTACCTTGAGATTATATGAGAAAAATGACATGTCGCTGATACCATCCATATAATTATCATCCATATGCATTCAAGTATCTTATGGGCCACACAAAAGAACTAGCTCATGGAAGCCCGTATGCAATTCTTAGAAGACCTCTATAGGTTTTAATTAATGCAGACCTCATAAATATTGAATCTCAAAATTAGGTAATAGGGTGCAATATTTATTGAGGGGATTGGTCAAGTAATACAAACACTAATCCACACACACAAAAACGAGTATAAATAAAAAATATTAAAATAGTCATTTTCCATTTCATTGTTCTATATTTATTTAAATAATAGCTTAAATTTTTATTGAATTCACTATAATAAAGTAACAATGATATCATTTGTGTAGATGGTATATTTTCCATTGCTCACATCTCAGGCTACTCATGTATCACGACTGCTTTTAGAGGGACGTCCAGTTCCTCCATTGAGTGTACACAGATCTCACCATTTCCATCATACTGCACCACCTCCCGCTATCATCCCTCATCTTCATCATGCTTGATTCTATGGCATAGTGATGTGCGACTTCGCCTTTCTCGATCATCAGCTCATTGGTGTGCTTAAAGAGAGATGGAGGCCAGAGTCACATACATTCCATTTTAGAGAGGGGGAGATGACTATTACCCTGTAGGATGTGGCTATTATGTTGGTCATCCCCATTGATGGTGCGGCTCTGACTGGACGAGTTGGAGCAGATTTTCCAGAGCTTGTTCATAGACTACTGGGAATAAAGGTCCCTAATGATGGAAAAACCATCGTTGGTGGTCAATTATGCATGCCTTTATTAGACCAACACTTCACATAGTTAGAAGAGGATGCTAATGAGATCACCGTGCTATGATTTTCATGTGCATATATTTTGAGGCTGATTGGTGGCATGCTTTTTGTTGATCACTCCACTACTTTTTTACATTTGATGTATTTATCTTTTTTGGAGGATTTGGATGAGGCTGGATGATATAGTTGGGGGTCTGTTTGTCTATCATATACATATAGGGAGTTATGTAGTGCATGTCACATCGATAAGATGCAGATCACAAGATGCATGGTTTTTCTACAGATGTGGGTATGGGAGAACATCCCTCGTTTAGCTTCACACGCCCATGTTCCATTACAAGAAGATATTGTAGCAGAGGCTCTGCATGGATGTTGGTATGTTATTCCTTCCTTATACTGTCTAACTTAATTGTATAACTTTCTATTATGAAATGTAAATATAACAATATTATCTACAGGTGTATCTAGGCACATAGACATTCAGATTCCCCCAGACACGACGTCCATGCCTACAGACTTATGTTGGACAGTATTCGACCACACGATATAAGTGATTATTATTTATATTGTTAAATATTTATTCTTCACTATACATGTATTCATTTGTTAATTGATTATTTATTTTTTTCTTTTAGATATTATGGATGCTATATACATATTCTATTATCTGGAGTCTTCCACCATACTGTACGGTGATGCTTTCTATAGTCTCCTGTAGGGTTCCATTGATTCATTTTCATATAGTCGAGTGGAATCAGATCAACAGAGTAATGAGGCAGTTCATATTCTTTTATCCTGTTCCTGACCCACCCAATCATTTAGATTCACTGCATTCCATGAAGATTTCAAGGAAGAGAGATTTTTATTGGAGGATATACCATGACAGATATATTGATTTCTGGGATAGACGACAGGACTTCCAGTTACGAGGGGCGGGGAAAATGCGTTTTTATTTGGTGGATCATATGGATTATGCAGCTTGGTTCTACAGGTCCCCAATCATATTTCTGACACAACACAGATGAGGCTTTCATGAGCTGGTATACATAGTTCTTTCCACAATTTAGTGGAATTTTTATTCATATTACTTAACAAAATAATTTTTTTCATAGGATGCTCGTATCTGTCATCTACTACACATGTCTGATCCAGTAGAGCACACTGTATTTGACCCGGAATATTTTCACACCCTTGTATCACATTTGATTCCTTCGATGGACGAGATTTATCATGGCATTTTCTTTGATCCACCACATGATGAGGAGGTTGTGGAGCCTGCTAAGGCTCATATAGATGTACCAGGGGGTGATGACCCTGTTATGGATCTTGTTGTTCCACAGGAGGAGGATGTTTAGATTGATCAGTCAGATGTTGTTGTTCCACAAAAGGAGGGTGTTCCGCATGACCAGTCATATGCTCCTCCAGCTTCTTAGGCTCAACCACAGGTAGATACAGACGTTGAATGGGTTGAGTTTGATTCTTTATTACAAACATCCTCTGCACAACAACCATTTTATTTCCATGTTGGTGAGAGTTCCATCCAGCCTACACTATCATTAGAGGTAGGACATGGTATAGACGGTGAGATTGTACATCCACCATCTGTCATACAGGAGGATGTGGGGATGGTTGCTGAGGATGATGTGCAGTGTACGCCAGAGCACAGACAGAGACAGACATGATGTGGACGCATCTAGTATACACCTGGCTGTGGGATAGAGGAGCATCCACTCCATAGGCGTAGATTAGTTTGATTTTTGATTTATGATACATTATGTATGTTCATTACTATTATCATTTATAGAGTTCTAATTTTTTTAATAACTGTCTTACTGTCATCAAATTATCTTCCAAAATTAATAATTTCTATTTGGTAATCATTAATAAATATTAATACTCTGGATGAAAAGATCTATGAACATCAAGAAATCTTGACAAATATTATTGATCTCAATGATTTGAATCCTAAAATCATGGAACATGATTCTTTGTTTAAAAAAATTAAATTTCATGAAGAATAATTTCAATGAATACTGAATAATTTTGAAAAGTAGATGATTGTGATTGAAGATCAAAAAAACCACAATATGAGATGTATGGAATTAGAAGTTCATTTAGCCAATTTTGAGAAAATACATATTCAAACTTTATAAAAGGACACATGTTTTACTGTTACACAATCTTCACTGGAGTATTTTACTGTTAAAATACCTCCATCATGTGATAAAATTATGGACATTATGAAAAATATTTATTTAATATTATTCTAAAATAAGAAACAATCCTTAAGAGGGTTAAGAATGTGTTAGCATATGTAAGAATAAGTATTGAAGAAGATCATCCTTGGTGAAGTTATATAAGATTTCAAAACTGATGTTTATGAGTGTTTCTCTTTAGGAGGAGGTAAATGAAGAAATATTAAATTAATGCCAGAATTAATATATCAATTAGAATAAAATCTAATTACTGTAGAACATTTAAGAAGATCATGTTATAGAAATATAAATGTTTTTCTAAATCTATCTTCCTTTGTTAATAAAAAATACTGAATAGAAAGGGGTTTTAATTGAATTAATCAAATACATAAGAAATTTTTTCTTCTAAATAAATGATGATTTTTTTAACCTTTCTATAGGATGCGTGAATGGGGTTCACACATCCTTTAGAGACTTCATAAAGGATGTGTAAACCTCGTTCATGCATCTACCATTGCTAGGATGCGTGAATGGGGTTCATGCATCCTTCGAAGACGGGAGAAAGGATGCGTGAACCCCATTCATTCATCTCTCTGCGTTGAAGATGTGTGAATGGGGTTCACGAATCTAGAGACCCATTTTTTAAAATATTTCAAACCCTATATGTTTTCCATAAAAAAATTAAAACCCATATATACAAAAAACTCAGAGCATGAAATGTGGTCCCCAAATCCAAGATATTAGAATCTCGTACTGAACTTGGCGGATGGGAAGGGGATCAAAGAACAGACATTGATTTAATATCAGAATCACCATCATCCTCCTTCAAATCAATCATCATTAAGGGAACCATAGAAGAGACCATGGGCTTTGAAGAAGGACCAGAATATAAATAAGGAATAGGACGAGGAACTGTGAGAGGAGGATGAAGCTTACTTTAAACTGAAGAGGAGTTCCCATGGAGATATAAAGCTGTATAGAAATTACCATGCACTGAATAGACTATCTTCTTCCACCATGAGATGTAATCCCCAACCTATAGAAAATATAATCAGGTTGAGGCTATGAGTGATCCATTTCAACAAAAAAAATGTTCGTGGATGATTCCTAAAGCTAATAAGTACTATAATCCATGAAAATAAATGATTCTATGGAATATATTATACCACGCAAGAAACCCAGGTTGAATAACAGTAGGGGAGACCCGATAGAGAGATCTAGACAGCCACTTGAGGAGTATCAAAGCTCTGGTGAACCTCCAAAGCCCATCTGAATTGGTGAAACATCCACCTGACCACTGAACAGACCTGCCTCAACCATGCCCGAATAAAATCTTCCCTAGAAGCAAGAACAATGCATAAATCCCACCTAGATATTTCTAAAACCCTCATCATTTCAGTAAGACCCCAAAAGGCTACAAAGTTCCTGAAAAAATATAGAGATGGTTTATACACACCAAAACATGCCACCAAGGTCCACCTGTAGAGATAAAAAGTTGTAGTGAAGGATGTGTCTGAGAAGGAATCCACTGGGAATCTACCCTCCTTGCCCGAAATAAATTCCACAACATGAATCTTTGGTAAAGTGGTAGAAAGCGAGGGGGTTGGTGGAGGTCACAAGAGAACATCCTTGGGTGAGGGGGCTAGAGTCGAATCCAAGCTAGTGAGAGGAACTATGGGTCAAGAGGAAGCATCTCCTGAAAGATGGAGGATCTCCATTGGTTGCTCTGAAGATGAGGGTGTTGATGTAGGAGGAGGGGCGGACGATGCTGAGCCAACGTTCCAATCATCATGTATAATTTTCCCTATAAGTTGTTGGCTATGGTGAACAAAACATGGATCGTGAGATATCTTACATACTGGATAGCCTCGGAATAGTATGTATTTGTGCAGGGTAGAACTATTCAGGGTGAGATTGGCTTGGATCAATAGATGATTAATGACATCAATGTCAAATCTATCGGGTCGAACATGTATCTCAAGATAGATATGGAAAAATACTACGACACTCTCAAATGGAATTTCATCATCAAAGTGTTGCATTATATGGGATTCTCTGCCAGGTCCAATGATCTACTTTTTAGATGTTTAATCTCAACATGGTTCTATATCCCATTAGTGGGGATAAATTGTGGTTTTTTTCAAATTTTTGCATGGGTTGAGGTATGGTGACCCCCTTTCCCCGAGCATATTTATCATCTCCCAGTACTCTATATCCCGCTATATCAAGAAGATCATTAGTGAAGGTTTCATCATTCCCTATCATTGTAGTTTGACCTAAAATATAATATTGAATCTGATGTTTACTGATGATACTATTTTATTCCTTAATTTCAGTAAGAGGTCCATTCAGGGTATCAATATGATATTGCACGAGTATGGGAAATGGACTGGACGGCTTATTAAAATGAAGAAGAGTCACCTTTTTATCTTTAACCATTGATCTGACAGACGTGTGAGGAATGTGGAACACAACTAGGGAATCCTTATAAGATACTTCCCAACTGACTTCCTCAGTGCCCTAATCTTCTCCCATATCCTCAAAGTCCTACATTTTGACAAAAATGTTGCTAAAATAATTGATCAGATCGCAAACTGGAAGAACAAATACCTCTCCTTAAACGTCAGAATCACTCCAGTGAATCATATATTGTCTTCAATTCTAATACATGTACTCTCTACTATCAAGGTACCAAAATTCATCCTTCATACTCTTGAAAATTTTCTTAATTATTTCATATGGGATGCTCATTAGGATGGGAGATATCACTAGGCATCTTGGTGGAGATTATCTAGACCAAAATAGAAGGGAGGAATCAATGTGAAAGACTTCTCTTGCACCATGAAATTCATGCATGGGAAGCTTTATTGGGAGTCCATCATGGGAGATACTCTCTGGGGTTTCTTCACCTAGTCCTAGTATGGTAGGAATCTGAATATGGCAAAGAACTTCTCCTCAGTACTCTGGTGTGTTGTTTAGTCTCATGTCATTGTCCTTAAAGAGCATAGTAGATGGATTATAGATAGGGTGACATCATTTTTTGGTACCATAATTATGCAGGTTCCAAGATGGATTTCCATTTCTATTTGTTCCTTAACATCTCCTTATGAAAAGCCAGTGGCTATCCTCATTTTATTAATGTTATTCGGGATGATACAAAAAGGGAAATCTTCAAATCCATTGATCTAAATGATAAACTAGACTCTTATATTTTTTCTGCTTCCCCAGAGGGTGTATTATCAATAAAAAATTATCTTTATCTACTGTTGGATGAATTGGAGTTTGACGCAAGAAGAAATATGTTATGGTGCAAGGAAACTCTAGTCAAGTTCAATTTTCTCCTTTATCACATAAGGAACCCTGACCTCTCTAGAGATGATAATGTGAAATGTAAATGAATTTGTCTGGTGTCCAGATGAATTTGTTTCTATGATCATCAGGAGGAATCCTCAAATCATATTTTTTCAAGGGTGCATGGGCTTGGTCTGTTTGGGAGGCCTTTGGTGTTTTCTCTAGTTTTTATTTACTAATGAACAATAGTGCAGCTTTCCCCTCTTCTTGTTTTCAGGGGGATAGTAGAAAAATTGAAAAGTTGTTTTCATCTCACAGATTCCACTCATCTTTAGAATCAAATCCCTCCTTATTAACCTTTCTCACCTCATAAAGAATGGGGATGAGGCCTCCTCCTTCAGAGAACTATTGGAGACCTGAGATCCCTTACAATAAGTTCTAAGGGCCATTGGGATTTTTGGAATCTACCTAATACCGAAGTTAAACTCAAAATGGATGGTGCCTATGGGATGGGTGTCATGTGCAGTTTTGGTATTATTTGTGATCACACTAGTTCTACTTTTTGGGCTTTCTCGGCTTCCTTTGGTAGTGGAAAATCCTTGCAAGCTGAGGGAAAAGCTATCCTCATAGGCCTTCTACTATTTAGAGAGAATAATATCACCCTCTAGTCCATTAAAACTGACTCCAATATTTTACACCATTCATTACAAGGTGGTGGAATTACTTTATAGTGCATGCCCTATACTATTCTCAAGTGTCACAGTCTCATCACCACCCATATGGAGGTTTTCCACACATGGAGGGAGGGAAACTGAGTTATAAATTTTCTTGCTTCTATGGATGGATCTACTTATAGGATCACAAGTTGTTCTAGCTTTGGATCCCTTCCTTATGAGAGAATGTATTTAGTCATTGGATACGCTCTTGGCCTTCATTATTATAGGCCCCCTAATCCTTTTTCCAGGTTTTGTGCATTGTTATTAGTTCTTTGTTTTTCTCCTGAACTCTTGTATTTTCTCATATTTTGGAATAAAATAACAATAATTTTAGTGGTTGTGGTAGTAGTATTTCATCAAGGCACATTGACACATAGTTAGCGTCTGATCCTTAAAGTATCATATTTGAGTAAACCAAGTAAATTCCAATGTTCCTGTATCTTTTAGTTTCTCTGTATGTGGATGTTATGTGATATAGATGCATTCAAAATGGAAAACATTTTGAATGAGTTTTCCTATTAACCTAGTGGAAAGATCAAAAATGAAAATATTAAAAAGGATTAATAAAAATTATAAATAAGTTAACACCCTAATTTATCATCCCTCCCAGAATGTCTCAGGTTCCAAAAATATATAAAATGTATTAGGTTATAAAAATTCAGTCTCCAATTTATCACTCTTTCATATTATATGTATATTTTATAAGATGTGAAATGATAATTAACCTCTCAATGTATGACTTTTTTTCTACCCCTGATTAATGGACATACTATAGTATTATATGTTGTAATGAAATTTGAAGATTATTGTGGGTTGGGTTTTGTCTAGAGATGAAATTTTCTCATAAGGAACAAAAAGAGTTTTGTGTGTTAGATGGACCAATAATCATACAACATGAATTGTATTACACCATTTATTTGATATATTAGGCATCCATGCTTCATATTGAGTCCCCATTACCTAAGTATAGTAAGATACCTAGCATGATAAATTTTATACTTTGATAATTTTCTTATTCCATCCATGAGGATGAGTTAATCAGCGATGGTTGGGTGTGTTTTTAGTCATGTAATTTGTTATGGTTTGACCAAGATGATATTTATCCTCTTATATTTAGTTTATGACATATAGGCCCTAAATTGAGATAATTTGAGGAAGGGTGTGGTCATACCTAGATAAGAGACATGTGGTGTTCTTATCTACTTGGATTAACGGCATGTGATGTGCTCATCAATCTAGGTGAATGGAATGTGATATGTCTGTAATGAACTGAATTTTGAACAAGGTACAGATCATTGGTTTTTTACTTTTAATCTTTCCTTTGAGTATAATAATGGTGTGATACGGCCTAGAATAGATCCAAGGAGCATTTAGGGCTGGTTTGGAGCCTAGAGGTCTATAAAATGGGTTGTAGGATGGGCCACATGGTTAGTGTAAACTGTGCATAGCAAGGCGTATGACCGTATAGCCTACTATAGAAGGTTGTAGAGCCTTCACACATGGGTTTTTAATGGTTTGGTAAACCTTGTGCATAAACGATGCATCCTTATAGGAGGACGTAGATCCATATAGCACAGTTTATGCAGGGTATAGAAAACTGTGAGCAGAAACCATGTGAGCCCAATTTTGAGGAAAAATGACCATTTTTTCCCTCCCCACTTAAAATCTAACCTATTTTCCTTCTCT